>JARHVA010004951.1:0-1370000 GCA_037957365.1 Torreya grandis | reverse complement strand
CCAAACCCCAAACCCTAAACCCCAAACCCTAAACCCTAAACCCCAAACCCTAAAACCCTAAACCCTTAACCCTTAACCCTTAACCCTTAACCCTTAAACCCTTAACCCTTAACCCTTAACCCTTAACCCTAAACCCTTAACCCTTAACCCTTAACCCTTAACCCTTAACCCTTAACCCTAAACCCTAAACCCTAAACCCTAAACCCTAAACCCTTAACCCTAAACCCTAAACCCTTAACCCTAAACCCTAAACCCTTAACCCCAAACCTTAACCCTAAACCCTTAAACCCCAAACCCCAAACCCCAAACCCCAAACCCTAAACCCTAAACCCTAAACCCCAAACCCCAAACCCCAAACCCTAAACCCTAAACCCTAAACCCCAAACCCTAAACCCGAAACCCCAAACCCCAAACCCCAAACCCCAAACCCTAAACCCTAAACCCTAAACCCTAAATCCTAAACCCTAAACCTTTTTTACCGAACTCTATATATGTTTTCGCAAGGAACAGTAAAGAAACAGAGGGTTCATACCACTTACCCAATTTTCTTTCTCCAGTGTCTCTGCTTGGCTTCAAGCACACCTGCAACCTTGATGCCGATTTTGGAGCGCACACATCTACTTCCTGCCACTGACGCCTGTCCTTCGGCTTAAGCGTGGTCTTACTTCGATTGCCTTCTCTTACTCTCGGTCTTAGACGCCCGTCACACGGTAAGTTGCAGACACAATTGAAAACTTTGCTTTGAAACTCGACAAAGGAAACTATGCTAGAAGTATGGAACAACAATTTCTATAATATTCACTTCTAAAAACATATGCAGACTTACAAGCAAATAAGCTTCGTAAAGAGCTTTCTTTTGAACAATCTTGAAGAGAAAATTCATTGAAAGATTTGCGGATGAAATTACATACAATTGGCATCCCTTATATAGGAAAGATAGGAATCTTTCGGATGACCGGGTGACTGACAAGTGCCGGGATAAAAAACCGGATCTCTTAAAGTTATGTCGACATATGCATAAAGTAGGGACACGTATATAAACGACAAACCGCCCAAAAGATGCCCTTATTATTTTATTTATGCGGGGTATGATCACAGGATCAGTGACGTCCGCGAATATCACCATGGGCCATGCGGTTCACGGTCAGATGGGGAATTATATCCACTACTGTCACCGTGGTTATCACTAGAGTCGTATTCAGGCAATAAAGCCAGGCTGTCATCGGGACTCGTGTAACTGTCTTCGTCAGCGTTGCTGGCAGCAACTGAAGTGTCCACGCCATACTGCTCATGTATGTCGGCATACGGGTGCTGGTTCACCGAAGCTTCTGAATGATGGGGCTCATCATCATAATGGTGCCTTGAAAATTGCCAGTCCATCTGGTGGATGTGAGCCATGGCATGAGTCGGAGAATAGTCTGGACATGCGTCTGGACAGTCATATACTTCTAGGCAGGAGTCTGGTAGGCCGGGCCATGCTGAAAGGCCTGTGTGAATTACCAGATTCAACTTAAGCTCCATACGCAAAGGTAGATAGGCGACAATATTATGTCGTGGAAATCATTTTTCGATCCAGGTTTCCACTACATTGTATGTTTCAATTTCTTTGTCGACTAGTGTCCATTCAACTAAAGTTTCGCTACAATATATCATATCCAGAATCTCCATCTGTTGCCGGTTCCAATGCCCATTAAGCATTTGTATACAAATGCCATCAAAAGGATTAACCCAACAAATGCATTGCCTGTTAGGTACTTCAGACCATTGAGGAGGAGGGTTAATGAAGGCTTTATTAGCTCGTTGGCATACTTCTGTGCCGGCATTAAAACCACCATGTCTAAGGAGTAACAAATTTGTCCAGTACCAGTCTTTGTCAGTGTCACTTAATGGTTCAGAAAAAGCAGGGTAATGGGCCATTATTTTATACAAGGTGCCCACTACAGCTTCCCTATTAGAATATACAGAGATAATTACAAATATCTGCAAGATGAATGATTGTCGTTCATTCGAACGTAACCTTTTGGGTTCAAGGTTAAAACCAGGAACTGCAACTCAGGAGGAGGTACCGTAATTACTGCTGTGTCAGATTAGTCTGCAAGCTTCACAGGATATCTACACTGGTCTGAGCGACTGCGTCAGTTAGGTATCATTCAGGAGAGCTGGAGAGAATCTGAAAACACAGAAAAGAAGTTAACTTTCTTTCCCTGGGTTCTATTGCGTTGTCAGCACACCCATTCTATGCTGTGTAATTTTACGAATTACAATTCGAGAACTGTACGCGTTCCATTCGTTTAACCTACAAACACAAATATAAACAGACCAAGTTATTGACAATTTACAATGTACAAGGTTAGTTAAATCATTTCTCTGGTCAGTGAATCTGCCAGACTGTTGGCTGAGCCTTTTATCCATTTGATTTCGAAGTTGAAACTGCTGAGCCATAAGTGCCATCTTGCTATTCTTCCTTGAGCAAGATCTTTATCAGGCCGTTTGTGCATGAGTGTTACCATTGCTTGGCTATCGGTCTGAATCAGGAACTGGACAGGTTTTAAGAAAATCTTAAATCTTTTAATACCGTTAACAACAGCTAAGATTTCTTTCTCATATATGTGGTATCTTTGTTCTGTGTCGAAAAAGGTTCCCGATCTATATCCACATATTTGGAGCTGCTTGTCAGGAAATTGCTGTGTTAAGACTGCTGACCAGGTTTTCGCACTTGCATCAGTATTGAGAATCAATGGATAATTCTCTATTGGTAAATACAATGGAGGGAGATGATTACATCTTTCTTTGATTGCTTGCACGGCTCTTGTGCTGTCTTCACTCCATGGTACTGCATCTTTCTTCAAGTGGCGTCTGAGAATTAAACACCAGGATGCCAAATCATCAAAAAAGTTAGAACAATAATTCAGGCATCCCAAAAATCTCTGCAACTGCTTCTTATCAGTAAGCTTATCAGGAAAACTCTTGATTTTTTGCAGGATATGTTCTTGAAGTAAAACTTTTCCTTGGGAAAGATGCAACCCAAGAAACTTAATGTCTACCTTTCCGATTTCCATTTTACTTGGGGATAGACATATGCCATGTTCTATTATTTTATTGTACAAAAGATGAAGGTGCTGAAGATGTAAATCTACAGACTTACTGAAGATGAGTATGTCATCGATATAAACAATGCAAAACTCATGCAGTTCTTTTAAAGCATTATCCATCTTTTGCTGGAAGTAAGCTGGTGCTGTTTTTAACCCGAATGGCATGACATTCCATTCATACAATCCTTGAGGAACTGTGAAGGCTGTTCTGTGCTTATCCGCCATGCTTACTTTTACTTGCCAGAATCCTGATTTACAGTCAAATTTGGAAAAGATTACTGCATCACAGGCTCGCTTGATTAGATCAGAAGTAAGTGGTAGTGGATAGTTAAATGACTTGATTATATCATTAAGGGGTTTGTAGTTGATACAAAACCTCTTCTTACCACGCACTTGTTCTGAACGCTTGTTGACATAGAACCCTGCACATGCATAACTTGACTTGGAAGGTTGGATAAAGCCGCCTTTGAGGAGTTCAGCGAGTTCAGTATTTAACTCTTTTCTTTCTGATGGGCTGAACTGATAGGGCTTTTCTTTAGGGATCTTTTGCTCAAATCCTTCCTTCACTTGGATTCTGCATTCTTCTAGCTCAGGTTTCCAATACTGCAATGGATTCAGACTACTGCAATTATCAATAAACTTTTGTTTGATATCTGAAAACATTGGTACCTGGTTATTTCGCTCATGCTGAACTGTTCTTTCAATCTTCTGCTGGGATTGCTGTTCAGTATGGCTGTGTACCTGATTTATCCAGTCTTCTGAAAGAGTAACTTTTGCAAAAATGTTAGAGGCTTCTTTTAAGACTGGTATCTTAACTCTAAGATCTCCATTATTGATTTGTACAAAATCAGGGGTTTGTACAAATGGAGAGTGATGTAGTAGGAATATGTTTCCTAATAATATATCTACATCAGAGGTGAAGAATTCAATGAATGTAATCGCAAAGGGATAACCTTGAATGTATACTGGAACATCCTTTGCAACCCTACCAAAATGTAGTACTTCACCTGAAATAGTAGTCCCTGTATATCCCTTCTCATAGTTCTGCCATAGTTCTGTAGGTAAAGCTTGTGTCTTGGCAAAACTTCTTGGACTTCCTGTGTCTACGAAAGCATGTAAGACATAACTTTTATATCCAGGAAACTTGAAAGTAATAGGGATATAGATGCTATACTTAGGGGACTTTATGGCCATGATCTGTGCCTCATCAGGAATATCTTCAGATTTCGTAACTATGTCCTTGATGAAGGTAACATCAGATTTGATTTGTTTGACTGAACTGGCCATCTTTGTGATGATAGTTGTCAGAGAGCTCACCTCTGATTTTAACTCAGCAACTATCTCTAGGGTCTGAGAAAGATCCAAGGAATCAACCCTGGTTGACCCTTGTCCATATATTCCCTGTTCAGGAATATCCGAGCTTGAATGCTCTGCAGATTCTGTATCTGTATCTGGCCTTTGTGGGAGAATCTGAGCATTCCATTTAGGCATGATATATCCATGTGCTGGCTTATTTCTGCTCTTTTTTCTATGTGCATGGATACTGGCTAAAGCTTTGTCGGCTCTAGTCCTGCTATCTGAACCTCTGATCAACTGCATATCTGGTTTGACTGGTTCAGCTGCTTTGAGGGCCTGCTTCAATTTCTTCTTCTCCTTGGTATACTTAGCTAGCTCCGCTTTATGTTTGTACATAGCAGTTTTAATCTCTTCCTGTGAATAGGCTTCTCTAAAAATATCCCTTGTGGATAAGTTCAGGAGTTTAGAGTCTATTACTGCTAATTCTTTCTTAATGAGAGACTGGGCTAAGCTATCTTGGAGTGGAGTGTCTTCATCTTCTGATGTGGATGGAGAGGAGGCTGGTTTCTTGAGAAACTTGGCTCTGGCCATCTTATCTTGGTAGGCTTGAAGCATACCTATGTAACCTAGATGAGTATCGGATTCAGAATCAAAATCAGTAATTACAGTATAATACTCATGGAGATTAGCATCAGAAGGAATATCATGAATGTCAAGAATATCCCACCCCGTTTCTGCATAAAAAAAATCGAAAAGCGCATGGGCTGGGAGGTTAGCATTTTTGCCGGGACAGTCGGTCGCATAATGGGGACCATTACAAATATAACATTTAATGTTTGGAGGAACTGTCCGAGGTGTACTTCATTTCCGAAGCAGCTTATGGGGTTTCCCGGATGATTTCCAACGGGAGAACCGCTTTTTATTAAGCCGTTGGGGCTTAAATGTCTTTTTCCTATGGTTAGATGTATGTTGGGGAGATAAATGGCATCGGTATTTGGATCGTTTCCGATGTTTGTACCGGCGAGGAGAAGTACTGCAATGGCAGTCTTTTTTCGGATGTGTTGGGTGACAGCCCCATGACTTTGTTTGGCCATCAGTCTTACAATAAGAATGTAAATTACAAGTGGAGTTGTAAGAATCTATATGGCTGTTAACTAGTTTCTGCTGACATTGTTTGGTCAATTTGGCCTTTACCAGACTAGTTAACTCTGTCAGGGTTACATTTTGAGGAGTAAGGTTTTGCTTTTCTAAATGCTGTCTTACCCAATCTCCTAACATACAGGGTAAAGAATTTAAATAGGTTTCTTTAACCCAAATTAAATTAGATTCGCCAGTTTCATAAGCAAGAATCTGAAACTGCAAAGAATAAGGAATTAGTTTATCTAAATCACAAAGCTTCATATTATACAATTTAGCTTTGGCTAATGTTAGTTGCCTAACTCTGTTAGTAGTAAATTCTGTAAGGATAGCGGCTTGAAGAGCAAGCAATCCTCCAGAGCAAATCTGGCCTTTACTAAGCCATGGTATGGGAATTTCTGTCTGTCCTGTTGGAGCTATGCCATCTATTTCTGTCTTTTGGGTCCACCAATTTTTTAACTTTCCTGCCATTAAACTGGTAGCATGGAGTACTCTTTGAGACTCTGTCGTACCTACTGGAAACCTGATATTCTTCAGTGTTTCAATCCATAAAACAATATGATCATATGGCTCAGGAATATTATCAATTACCAAAATAAATCCATTGGGTGGATTTACCTTTAGGGGACCATCCTCTAAGATATCATCTAATACAGAAGTGAATAACTTTCCTTTCTTTTTCTTATCTTCTGTAAAATGAACTGGTGCTGGCATAGAAACAGATTCCTTAGTGTGCTTTTCTAGAAGAGACAACTTTTCGAGGCGCCTACGCATGCTAGAAACCACACTGTCTTCATACATTCCCATTTCTTGGTCACTGCTTGAACCAGAACTTGGAAGTGATTCATGGGGAGAGACTATTTCCATCTCATCACTACTAGAGATGTAGTCTATGGCTGCTACTGGATTCTGTGTCTGTTGTACCTTCTGTATCCAGTCAATATCTGAATCAGAGGATTCAGGGAGATGAACAGCTTTTATGCTTAAAAGATCAAAATCTGCAGCTAAATGTTTTACGCTTATGGCAGATTCTACTTTTATCTGTTCACTAGTTTTCACTGTTACTGGAAATTTGCAAGGGGGTACAAACTGAGTAGTAGAGGTTGAAGCTATGTCTTCTTCTGGTTTTTCTTCTGTACAAACCAGGCTTGCTAAAGAATCTTTTGTATTAACAGCATGAAGAATAATGTCATTATGTACAAGATCAGTCTTGGAATGAAGATGATCTACTTTGCTGTTAACTGTGCAAACTAATGCTTCAACTAATTCAACAGAATCATCTACTCTAGCTAGATGTGATATTATTTCTGCATTCTGAGTACTTATCTATTCTATTGTTTCCTTTTGGCTATCACATTTTTTATGTAATGCTAAATGTGAATTAACAGTAGAATCTAAAATAGTAACAGATTTCTGTGCAGACTTGTGAATTTTATCTAGCTTTTCTTTCTGAGCAGCTTCTCTAATGCGGTCTTCTTCCGCCATGTCATCCAACATTTTGTTTACCCTTTCTAATCTTTCTAAAGTGGATAAACAATCATCAGCTATGTTATCTATGTTAGCTTGTGCAGCTCGCTTCCATGAGGCTAGCCAATTCTTCTGTTTTGTTCCTGCTTTCTGCTTTGTTCCTACAGGAGCTTTTACAACTGCTTTATGCTGACTCCATTCATTCTTATCTACATCATAGACAGAATGTTCCTCGTTTGGCCATCTACCAGGAGTGTAGTGCTCAAACTCAAAATCTTCTTCATTTACTTTCCCTTTTATTTTAACAATCTTTTCCTGATTTGCACGGGGAAGTTTATGCTTGTGAGAAGAAATCATGCCAATGTGTTCACAGGTGAAACTTGGAGGCTTGAATTGAACATTATGTTCCAAGGTTTCAGCTTCTTTAAGGATCTGATCTCTAGTAATCTTGTTACTCAGGAAATCCATAAAGCTTGGGCATTGGGCTATTTTTTGGAGGAAGTCTGTACTGAGGGTTTCAGCAGATGTTGATGCAAAGGACATCCTTGGAGGGTCGGACATACGCAGAGGCTCTGAGGCTCTTTGGTTGACTCTGCTAGTAGATCGGACGAGTGGATGCTTTGGAGCAGTTTTTGCACTATATTGTACAATTTTTTGACCTGAAGGGGTAACAGCAGGGATTAACTCTGTGGAAGGAATTGGGGCTGCAGCAGCAATTAATTGGTTATGGGTGTCCACCACGCTTGCGGGATTAAACTCTGTATCCAGGGTGATAGTGCCTTGACGGCGAGCATGGAGCTTTGGTAGGGTCGGCCGGAGGAAATAGTTTCGAGGAAGAAACCGCCGAGGGACATAAACATTCGAGACAGAGAGGTCAAGTATGGAATCGGATGCAATTAAGGGCCATCCGACCGAAAATCCTCGACTGTCGATATGTCTACCAAAGTCAACTAAATTGGTCGCTTGCAAAGGAAAGGCAGTACCAACTGGTAAATCGTCTGCTTCAAACAGGGTTTGAAGGAGTGTAAAGGTACAGCGGGCTGATACGGTACAGTAAAGACTACCTGGCATTAAATGGATTCCTCTTAGCTGGAGGAGGAAAACTAATGCATGGGCCAGGTTTACATCAGCAAGGCCTAATATGAAATTGGGCTGTACCGAACAATATGCGTTGTGATGGAGATCACCATAGTAGTTAGAAATCACACCATGTAAATAAGAGGGATTGCGGCCATCTAATAAAGAACCAAAATATTCAGCTCCTATATCATAATTGAAATGAGGAGTTATTTTGAGTTCTACCAAACTCAAATGGACATGCGCATAACCGGCTTTACTCCATTTTTGTTGATCTTCAGGGGTAAAAAATGGGAGATAAACGGGACGCTGGCCATAACCTTGAATGCCTAAGAAACATTCTGTTTGTTTTACAGTTTGGCTTCTCTTGGGATTAAAATGGCTCTGAGCAAACACATCTTTAATGGTGAGGGTTGGAAAATCAAACCGTCCAGAAGAGCTGGAGGCTTCTAGGGTCTGATCAACCACGAAGTCATGAATAGGAATAAAAGATTGGGATGTAGATTCCGCCATTAGGAACAAATCTTTTATTCTGGATCTAGGGGTTAGCTGTATCTGCTTCCGCAACTAAGTACTTGCTACACTTAGTTCAGATACAAATTAATTTATCATGCGAAATAGCATAAGCATTGAAGCATGATATCATACACCAGGCTCTGATACCAACTTGGCACGATAAAACCTTTTTTACCGAACTCTATATATGTTTTCGCAAGGAACAGTAAAGAAACAGAGGGTTCATACCCTAAACCCTAAACCCTAAACGCCAAACCCCAAACCCCAAACCCCAAACCCCAACCCTAAACCCCAACCCTAAACCCCAAACCTAAACCTAAACCCTAAACCCCAAACCCCAAACCCCAAACCCCAAACCATAAACCCCAAACCCCAAACCCTAAACCCTAAACCCTAAACCCCAAACCCCAAACCCCAAACCCTAAACCCTAAACCCTAAACCCTAAACCCTAAACCCAACCCCAAACCCCAAACCCCAAACCCCAAACCCCAACCCAAAACCCCAAACCCTAAACCCAAAACCCTAAACCCAAAACCCAAACCCTAAACCCTAAACCCTAAACCCAAAACCCTAAACCCAAAACCCAAAACCCAAAACCCAAAACCCCAAACCCCAAACCCCAAACCCTAAACCCCAAACCCCAAACCCTAAACCCTAAACCCTAAACCCTAAACCCTAACCCCTAACCCCTAAACTCCAAACCCCAAACCCCAAACCCAAAACCCCAAACCCTAACCCCTAAACCCTAAACCCCAAACCCCAAACCCCAAACCCCAAAACCCTCAACCCTAACCCCAAACCCCAAACCCTAAACCCCAAACTCCAAACCCTAAACCCCAAACCCTAAACCCTAGAACCTTAAAACCCTAAATCCCAAATCCTAAACCCTAAACCCAAAACCCAAACCCCAAACCCCAACCCCAAACCCCCAACCCCCATCCCCAAACCCTAAACCCCAAACCCTAAACCCTAAACCCTAAACCCAACCTTAAACCCTAAACTAAACCTTGAACCCTAAAAACCTAAAACCCTAAACCCTAAACCCTAAAACCCTAAACCCTAACCCTAAACCCTAACTAATAAACCCTAACTACCCAAAACCCAAAACCCTAAAACCCTAAACCCTAAACCCAAAACCCAAAACCCTTAAACCCCAAAACCCTAAACCCAAAACCCAAAACCCTTAAACCCCAAAACCCTTAAACCCTAACCCTAAACCCTAAACCCTAAACCCCAAACCCTAAACCCTAAAACCCTAAAACCCTAGAACCCTAAACCCTAAAACCCTAAACCCCAAACCCTAAACCCGAAACCCAAAACCCCAAACCCCAAACCCTAAACCCTAAACCCAAAACCCCAAACCCAAAACCCAAACCTCAAAACCCTAAACCCTAAACCCCTAAACCCTAAACCTCAAACCCCAAACCCCAACCCTAAACTCCAAACCCTTAAACCCTCAAACCCTTAAACCCTCAACCCTAAACCCTCAACCCTCAACCCTAAACCCTAAACCCTAAAACCCTAAACCCTAAAACCCTAACCCTAAACCCTAAACCCTAAACCCCAAACCCAAACACCAAACCCCAAACCCTAAACCCTAAACCCCAAAACCCTGAACCCTGAACCCAAAACCCAAAAACCCGAAAACCCTAAACCCTAAACCCATAAAACCCTAAACCCTCAACCCTCAACCCTAAACCCTCAACCCCAAACCCCAAACACCAAATCCCAAAACCCTAAACCCTAAACCCAAAACCCCAAACCCCAAACTCAAACCCAAACCCTAAACCCTAAACCCCAAACCCCAAACCCTAAACCCTAAACCCTAAAAAACCCAAAAAAAAACTCAACCCTAAACCCTAAACCCTAAACCCTAAAACCCTAAACCCTAAACCCTAAAACCCTAAAACCCTAAACCCTAAACCCCTAAACCCTAAACCCTAAACCTTAAACCATAAACCCTAAACCCTAAACCCCAAACCCCAAACCCTAAAACCCTAAACCCTAAACCTTAAACCCTAAACCCTAAACCCCAAAACCCTAAACCCCAAAACCCTAACACCCTAAACCCTAAACCCCAAACCTTGAACCCTGAACCCTGAACCCTAAAACCTTGAACCCCAAACCCTAAACCCCAAACCCTAAACCCTAAACCCCAAACCAGAAAACCCTAAACCCTAAACCCTAAACCCCTAAACCCCAAACCCTAAACCCTAAACCCTAAACCCCAAACCCTAAACCCTAAACCCTAAACCCCAAACCCCAAACCCTAAACCCTAAACCCTAAAACCCTAAACCCTAAACCCTAAACCCAAAACCTAAACCCCAAACCCTAAATCGTAAACCCTAAACCCTAAATCGTAAACCCTAAACCCAAAATCATAAATTGTAAACCCTAAACCCTAAACCCAAAACTATAAACCCTAAACCCTAAACCTTGAACCTTGAACCCTAAACGCTAAACCCAAAACCCAAAACCCTAAACCCTGCACCCTAAACCCTGAACCCTAAACCGTAAACCAAAAACCCAAAACCCTAAACCCTGAACCTTGAACCCTACACCCAAAACCCTAACCCAAAAGCCTAAACCCAAAACCCTAACCCTAAACACTAAACCCTAAACCCCAAACCTAAAACCCTAAACCCCAAACCTAAAACCCTAAACCCCAAAACCCAAACCCCAAAACCCAAACCCCAAACCCCAAACCTAAAACCCTAAACCCTAAACCTAAAAACCCTAAACCCTAAACCCTAACCCCTAAACCCAAAAACCAAAAACCCTAAACCCAAAAACCCTAAATCCTAAACCCAAAAACCAAAAACCCTAAACCCTAAACTGTTTAGGGTTTAGGGTTTATCACAAGCTTCAAATTGAGCTCCATGCGAAGAGGAAGATAGGCAACAATATTATGTCGTGGGAATCGTTTTTCTATCCATATTTCCACAACTTCATAGGTTTCTATCTCCTTATCTACTAGTGTCCATTCTGTCAAGGTTTCGCTACAATACATCATATCTAGTATTTCCATTTGTTATCAGTTTCAATGTCCGTTAAGCATTTGTACACAGATGCCATCAAAAGGATTAACACAACATTTACATTGTCGATTAGGCACTTCACACCATTGAGGAGGAGGGTTAATAAAAGCTTCATTAGCTCTTTGGCATACTTCAGTTTCAGCATTAAAACCACCATGTCTTAATACTAGTAATTGCATCCAATACCAGTCTCTGTCTACATCACTTAAAGGTTCAGAGAATGAAGGGTAATGGGCCATTATTTTTATACAAAGCGCCCACTACAGCTTCCCTAAAAGAATATACAGATTGTTTAAATTTACAAATATCTACAAGGTGAATGATTGTCATTCATTCAAACGCAACCTTTTGGATTTAACGTTAAAACCATGAATTGTACTCCAAATGAACTCATGAGGAGGTACAGTGGCTAAGGCTGTGTCAAATAAATCTACTGTCTTCATAAGATAAGCTACACTGGTCTGAGCGACTACGTCAGTCAACTATCAATAAGAAGGCTGGAGAGAATCTAAAAACACAAAAAAGGAATTAACTCTTTCCCTGGGTTTTATTGATGTTGTCAACACACCCATTCGATGTTATACAATTAACCCTAAACCCTAAACCCAAACCCCAACCCCTAAACCCTAAACCCTAAACCCAAACCCCAAACCCTAAACCCCAAACCCTAAACCCCAACCCCTAAACCTAACTCTAAACCCTAAACCCTAAACCCCAACCCTAAACACAAAACCCTAAACCCTAAACCCTAAAACCTTAAAACCCTAAACTCTAAACCTTAAACCCTAAACCCCAAACCCCAAACCCCAAATCCTAAACCCTAAACCCAAAACCCAAACCCCAAACCCCAAACCCAAACCCCAACCCCAAAGCCCAACCCCCAACCCCCAACCCCAACCCCAAACCCTAAACCCCAAACCCTAAACCCTAAACCCAACCCTAAACCCTAAACTAAACCTTGAACCCTAAAACCCTAAAACCCTAAACCCTAAACCCTAAAACCCTAAACCCTAACCCTAAACCCAAAACCCTAACTCCTAAACCCTAACTCCCCAAAACCCAAAACCCTAAACCATAAAACCCTAAACCCCAAACCCTAAACCCAAAACCCCAAACCCTTAAACCCCAAAACCCTTAAACCCTAACCCTAAACCCTAACCCCTAAACCCGAAACCCTAAACCCCAAACCCTAAACCCTAAAACCCTAAAACCCTAAAACCCTAAACCCTAAAACCCTAAACCCCAAACCCTAAACCCGAAACTCAAAACCCCAAACCCCAAACCCTAAACCCTAAACCCAAAACCCCAAACCCAAAACCCAAACCTCAAAACCCTAAACCCTAAACCCCTAAACCCTAAACCTCAAACCCCAAACCCCAACCCTAAACTCCAAACCCTCAACCCTTAAACCCTCAAACCCTTAAACCCTCAACCTTAAACCCTCAACCCTCAACCCTAAACCCAAAACCCTAAACCCTAAAACCCTAAAACCCTAAACCCTAAACCCTAAAACCTTAAAACCCCAAACCCTAAACACTAAACCCCAAACCCTAAATCGCAAACCCCAAACCCTAAACAATTCAAGCAACAAATTTCATAGAACCTAAACCCCCAAAACCCTAAACCCCAAACCTTAAACGCTAAACCCCAAACCCTAAACCACAAACCCTACATCCCAAACCCCAAACCCTAAACCCAAACCCTAAACCCTAAAACCCTAAACCCTAAACCCCAAACCCTAAACCCTAAGCCCTAAACCCTATAACCTAAACCCTAAACCCCAAACCCCAAACCTTAAACCCTAAACCCTAAACCCTAAAAAACCCTAAACCCTAAACCCTAAAAAACCCTAAACCCCAAACCTTAAATCCTAAACCCCAAACCCTAAACCCCAAACCCTAAAACCCTAAACCTTAAAAACCTAAACCCCTAAACCCTAAACCCCAAACCCTAAAACCCTAAACCCTAACCCCTCAACCCTAAACCCTAAACCTCAAACCCTAAACCCTAAACCCTAACACCTCAACCCCCATAAACCCTAAAACCCTAAACCTTAAAACCCTAAACCCCTAAACCCCAAGCCCTAAACCCCAAACCCTAAAACCCTAAACCCTAACCCCTCAACCCTAAACCCTAAACCCTAAACCCTAACGCCTCAACCCTCAACCCTCAACCCTGAACCCAAAACCCTTGAACCCTGAACCCAAAACCCTAAACCCAAAACCCTAAAACCCAAAACCCCAAAACCCAAACCCTAACCCTAAACCCTAAACCCTCAACCCAAAACCCATAAACATGAAACCCTAAAACCCAAACCCAAACCCAAAACCCTAAACCCTAAAACCCTAAACCCTAAACCCTAAACCCTAAACCCAACCCTAAACCCTAAACTAAACCTTGAACCCTAAAACCCTAAAACCCTAAACCCTAAACCCTAAAACCCTAAACCCTAACCCTAAACCCAAAACCCTAACTCCTAAACCCTAACTCCCCAAAACCCAAAACCCTAAACCATAAAACCCTAAACCCTAAACCCTAAACCCAAAACCCCAAACCCTTAAACCCCAAAACCCTTAAACCCTAACCCTAAACCCTAACCCCTAAACCCGAAACCCTAAACCGCAAACCCTAAACCCTAAAACCCTAAAACCCTAGAACCCTAAACCCTAAAACCCTAAACCCCAAACCCTAAACCCGAAACTCAAAACCCCAAACCCCAAACCCTAAACCCTAAACCCAAAACCCCAAACCCAAAACCCAAACCTCAAAACCCTAAACCCTAAACCCCTAAACCCTAAACCTCAAACCCCAAACCCCAAACCCCAACCCTAAACTCCAAACCCTCAACCCTTAAACCCTCAAACCCTTAAACCCTCAACCTTAAACCCTCAACCCTCAACCCTAAACCCAAAACCCTTAACCCTAAACCCTAAAACCCTAAAACCCTAAACCCTAAACCCTAAAACCTTAAAACCCCAAACCCTAAACACTAAACCCCAAACCCTAAATCGCAAACCCCAAACCCTAAACAATTCAAGCAACAAATTTCATAGAACCTAAACCCCCAAAACCCTAAACCCCAAACCTTAAACGCTAAACCCCAAACCCTAAACCACAAACCCTACATCCCAAACCCCAAACCCTAAACCCAAACCCTAAACCCTAAAACCCTAAACCCTAAACCCCAAACCCTAAACCCTAAGCCCTAAACCCTATAACCTAAACCCTAAACCCCAAACCCCAAACCTTAAACCTTAAACCTTAAACCCTAAACCCTAAACCCTAAAAAACCCTAAACCCTAAACCCTAAAAAACCCTAAACCCCAAACCTTAAATCCTAAACCCCAAACCCTAAACCCCAAACCCTAAAACCCTAAACCTTAAAAACCTAAACCCCTAAACCCTAAACCCCAAACCCTAAAACCCTAAACCCTAACCCCTCAACCCTAAACCCTAAACCTCAAACCCTAAACCCTAAACCCTAACACCTCAACCCCCATAAACCCTAAAACCCTAAACCCCTAAACCCCAAGCCCTAAACCCCAAACCCTAAAACCCTAAACCCTAACCCCTCAACCCTAAACCCTAAACCCTAAACCCTAACGCCTCAACCCTGAACCCAAAACCCTTGAACCCTGAACCCAAAACCCTAAACCCAAAACCCTAAAACCCAAAACCCCAAAACCCAAACCCTAACCCTAAACCCTAAACCCTCAACCCAAAACCCATAAACATGAAACCCTAAAACCCAAACCCAAACCCAAAACCCTAAACCCTAACCCAAAACCCAAAACCCTAAAACCCTAAACCCTAAACTGTAAACCTAAAACCCAAAACCCTAAACCCTAAACCCAAAACCCAAACCCAAAACTCAAAACCCCAAACCCTAAACCCCAAACCCTAAACCCCAAACCCAAAACCCTAAACCCAAAACCTAAAACCCTAAACCGTAAACCCTAAACCCAAAATCGTAAACTGTAAACCCTAAACTGTATACCCTAAACCCAAAACGATAAACCCTAAACCCTAAACCCTAAACCCTGAACCTTAAACCTTGAACCTTAAACCTTGAACCCAAAACCCAAAACCCTAAACCCTAAACCCTGCACCTTAAACCTTGCACCCTAAACCCTGAACCCTGAACCCTAAATTGTAAACCAAAAACCCAAAACCCTAAACCCTGAACCTTGAACCCTAAACCCAAAACCCTAATCCAAAACCCTAAACCCTAAACCCAAAACCCTAATCCCAAAACCCAAACCCTAAACACTAAACCCTAAACCCCAAACCTGAAACCCTAAACCCCAAAACCCAAACCCCAAACCCCAAACCTAAAACCCTAAACCCTAAACCTAAAAACCCTAAACCCTAACCCCTAAACCCAAAAACCCTAAACCCAAAAACCAAAAACCCTAAACCCAAAAACCCTAAACCCTAAACCCAAAAACCAAAAACCCTAAACCCTAAACTGTTTAGGGTTTAGGGTTTATCACAAGCTTCAAATTGAGCTCCATGCGAAGAGGAAGATAAGCAACAATATTATGTCGCGGGAATCATTTTTCTATCCATATTTCCACAACTTCATAGATTTCTATCTCCTTATTTACTAGTGTCCATTTTGTCAAGGTTTCGCTACAATACATCATATCCAATATTTCCATTTGCTATCAGTTTCAATGTCTGTTAAGCATTTGTACACAGATGCCATCAAAAGGATTAACCCAACATTTACATTATCGATTAGGCACTTCACACCACTGAGGAGGAGGGTTAATAAAAGCTTCATTAGCTCTTTGGCATACTTCAGTTTCAGCATTAAAACCACCATGTCTTAATACTAGTAATTGCGTCCAATACCAGTCTTTGTCTGCATCACTTAAAGGTTCAGAGAATGAAGGGTAATGGGCCATTATTTTTATACAAGGTGCCCACTACAGCTTCCCTAAAAGAATATACAAATTGTTCAAATTTACAAATATCTGCAAGGTGAATGATTGTCATTCATTCAAACATAACCTTTTGGATTTAACGTTAAAACCATGAACTGTACTCCAAATGAACTCATGAGGAGGTACAGTGGCTAAGGCTATGTCAGATAAATCTACTGTCTTCATAAGATAAGCTACACTGGTCTGAGCGACTACGTCAGTCAACTATCAATAGGAAGGCTAGAGAGAATCTGAAAACACAGAAAAAGAATTAACTCTTTCCCTGGGTTTTATTGCTGTTGTCAACACACCCATTCGATGTTGTGTAATTTTACGAATTACAGTTCGAGAACTGTATGTGTTTTAGTCATTTTAACCTACACACACGAAACAAACAAAATATTTACAGACCAAGTTATTGACAATTTACAGGGTTAGTTTAGGGTTTAGGGTTTAGGGTGGTAAAGTAAAGTTTATCGTGCCCAGTTGGTATCAGATCCCTATTTATTGTGATATCGTGCTTTCATGCTCAAATCTTTATCACATGATAAATTAATTTGTATCTAAACTAAGTGTAGCAAGTACTTAGTTGTGGAAGTAGATACAGTTAACCCCTAGATCCAGAATAAAAGATTTTGTTCTCTATGGCTGAATCCAGTTCTCAATCTTTTATTCCTGTAAATAACTTCGTGGTTGATCAAACCTTAGAAGCCAGTACCACTAGACGGTTTGAATTTCCAACCCTCACCATTAAAGATGTGTTTGCCCAGAGCAATTTTAATCTTAAGCGTGGACAGACCGTCAAACAGTCTGAATGCATCCTTGCCATTCAAGGATATGGCCAGCGTCCTGCTTACCTCCCTTTTGTCAAAATTGAAGATAAAAAAAAATGGAGTTCTGCTAGTTACACGCATGTCCATCTTAGTCTTGTTGAACTCAAAATTATTCCTCATTTTAACTATGACATAGGTGCTGAGTATTTTGGTTCCCTTCTCGATGGATGCAACCCATCTTATTTACATGGTGTGATTGCTAACTATTATGGTGTTCTTACCCATAACGCATATTGCTCAGTACAACCTAACTTTATTTTGGGCTTATCAGATGTAAACTTGGCCCATGCCTTAGTATTCCTCCTTCAGCTATGAAGAATTCATTTAATGCCAGGTCGTACCTATTGTACTATATCAGCCTACTGTACTTTTACACTCCTTCAAACCCTGTTTGAAGCTGAAGACATGCCAGTTCACATTGCCTTTCCCCTCCAAGCAATGAATCTTGTAGACTTTGGTTGACATATCGACAGTCAAGGATTTTCTATTAGATGGCCCTTAATTGCATCTGATTCTATACTTGACCTCTCTGTCTCTGATGTGTATGTCACGTGGTAGTTTCTTCCCTGAAACTATTTTCTCAAGCCAACCTTACCAAAGCTCCATGCTCGTCGTCACGGCATTGTCACCCTGGCCACCGAGTTTAACCCAGCAAGCATGGTGGACACCCATAACCAATTAATTACTGATGTAACCCCAATTCCTTCTATCGAAAACATCCCTGCTGTGACCCCTTCAGGTCAAACAATTGTACAGTATAGTGCAAAGACTGCTTCAAAGCATCCACTAGTCAGATCTTCGAGCAGAGTTAACCAAAGAGCCTCAGAGCCTCTGCATGCATCCGAATCTGCTAGAATGTCCTTTGCCTCTACTTCTGCTAAACCATTGAGTACAAAATTCCTCCAAAAGATAGCCCAATGTCCAAGCTTTATGGATTTCCTGAGTAACAAGGTTACCAGAGAACAAACCCTCAAAGAAGCTGAAACTCTAGAGCATAACGTTCTACCTAAAGGAATGAGTTTCACCTGTGAACACATTGGCATGATCTCTTCACATAAGCATAAAATTCCCCGACCAAATCATGAAAAGATTGTTAAAATTAAAGGGAAGGTACATGAAGAAGATTTTGAGTTTGAGCACTACACCCCTGGTAGATGGCCAAACGAGGAACATTATGTCTATGATGTAGATAGAAATGAATGGAGTTAGCATAAAGCAGTAATAAAAGCTCCTGTAGGTACTAAGCAGAAAGCAGGAACTAAACAGAAGAATTGGTTGGCCTCATGGAAGCGTGTTGCACAGGCTAACATAGATGATATAGTTGATGATTGTTTATCCACTTTAGAAAGATTAGAAAGGGTAAACAAAATGTTAGATGATGCGTTGGAAGAACATAAAAGATATGCTGTTGCACTAAAAGAAAAGCTAGATAAAATACATAAGTCTGCACAAAAATCTGTTACTATTCTAGATTCCACAGTTAATTCACATCTATCTTTGCATAAGAAATGTGATAGTCAAAAGGAAACAATAGAACAGATTAGTAATAAGAATACAAAAATTGCATAACATCTAACTCGAGTTGACAATTCTGTAGAATTAGTAGAAACACTAGTTTGTATAGTTAACAATGAAGTAGATTAGCTTCATTAAAAAATTGATCTTGTGCATAATGATTTAATTCTTCATGCTGTTAATACAAAAGATTCTTTAGCTAGTCTGGTATGTACAGAATAAAAACTAGACAAGACTTTGCTTCTACATCTACTGTTCAGTTTGTACTCCCAAGTAAATTTCCAGTCACAGAAAAAACCAATGAACAGAAACAAGTTGAATCTGCCTTAAGTGTCAAACATTTAGCTACAAATTTTGATCTTTTAAGTATAAAAGCTGTTCATATTCCTGAATCCTTAGATTCAGACATAGACTGGATACATAAGGTACAACAATCAAATACTCTGGTGGCAGCTATAGACTACATCTCTAGTAGTGATGAGATGAGCATTGTTTCTCTCCATGAATCACTTCCTAGTTCTGGTTCAAGTAGTGATCAAGAAATGGGAATGCATGAAGATAGTGTGGTTTCTAGCATGTGTAAACGCCTCGAAAAGTTGTCTCTTCTAGAACAACACACTCAACAATTTGTTCCTATTCTAGCACCAATTCATTTTACAGAAGATAAGAAAAAGAAAGGTAAATTGCAAACTTCTGTATTAGATGATATTTTAGAAGAAGGTCCCTTAAAGGTAAATCCACCCAATGGATTTATTTTGGTTATAGATAATATTCCTGAGCCATATGATCACATTGTTTTTATGGATTTAAACCTTGAAGAATATCAGGTTTCCCGTTGGTACTACAGAATCTCAAAGAGTTCTCCATGCTACCAGCTTGATGGCAGGAAAATTGAAAAATTGGTGGACCCAGAAGACAAAATTTAATGGTGTTGCTCCTCAAGGACAGACAAAAATTCCTATTACTTGACTTAGCAAAGGCCAGATTTGTGAAGGAGGATTGCTTGCTCTTCAAGCAGCTATCCTTACAGAATTCACAGCTAACAGAGTTAGACATTTAACCATAGCTAAATCTAATTTGTATAATATGAAGCTTTGTGATTTAGACAAGCTTATTCCTTATTCTTTGCAGTTTCATATTCTTGCTTATGAAACTGGTGAATCTAACCTCCCATGGGTAAAGGAAACCTATTTGAATTCTTTACCTTGTATGTTAGGAGAATGGGTGAGACATCATTTTAAAAAAAGATCTATTTCCCCTCAAAATGTCACTTTGACAGAATTAACTAGTCTGGTTAAAGCCAAATTAACCAAGCAATGTCAACAAAAACTAGTTAATAGCCACATAGATTCTTATAATTCCAGTTGTAATTTACATTCTTATTGTAAATTTGATGGCCCTTCAAAGTCATGGGGATGTCACCCAACGAAGACCTGCCATTGCAGTACTTCTCCTCGTCAGTACAAACATCGAAAATGATCAAAATACCGATGCCATTTATCTCCCCAACATACATCTAACCATAGGAAAAAGAAATTTAAGCCTTACAAGCTTAATAAAAAGGGGCTCTCCTGTTGGAAATCATTCGAGAAACCTCATAAGTTACTTCGTCACCGAAGTACACCTCAAACAGTTCCTCCCAATATTAAATGCTACATTTGCAATGGTCCCCATTATGCGACCGACTGTCTCGAAAAAAATAAAAATCTCCCAGCCCATGCTATTTTTGATTTTTATTATGCAGAAGCAGGGTGGGATTTAATAGACATTCATGATATTCCTTCTGATGATCCAAATGATTATTACACTGTAATTACGGATTCTGATTCTGAATCAGATAATTATTTGGGTTATATAGGCATGCTTCAAGCCTATCAGGATAAGATGGCCAGAGCCAAGTTTCTCAAGAAGCCTACCTCGTCATCATCAACCTCAGAAGATGAACATACTCCAATCAAAGATAGCTTAGCCCAGTGACTCCTCAAAAAGGAATTAGCAGTCATTGAATCCAAGCTCCTAAATCTATCCACAAGGGATATCTTTAGAGATGTTTATTCTAAAGAAGAAATTGGAACTGCTATGTACAAACATAAAGTAGAAGTAGCTAAGCTTACAAAAGAAAAGAAACAATTGAAGCAAGCCCTCAAAGTAGCTGAACCAGCAAAGCCAGATTGGCAGATGATCAGAGGTTCAGATAGCAGGACTAAAGCCGATAAAGCTTTAGCCAGTATCCATGCACAGAAGCATAAGAGCAGAGAAAAGCTAGCCCATGGATATATTATGCCTAAATGGAATGCTCAGATTCTCCCACAAAGGCTAGATACAGATGAAGAATCAGGAGAGCAGTCAAGCTTCGATATTGCTAAAGAAGGAATATTCAGACAAAGGTCAACCGGGGTTGATTCCTTGGATCTCAGTCAGACACTGGAGATAGTTGTTGAGTTAAAAGCAGAGGTGAGCTCTCTGTCAACTATCATCACGAAGATGGCTAGTTCAGTCAAGCAAATCAGAATTGATATTGTTTTCATTAAAGAGATGGTAAAAAAATCTGAAGAAATTCCTGATGAAGCACAGATCATGGCCATAAAGTCCCCTAAGTATAGTATCTATATCCCTCTTACTTTCAAGTTTCTTGGATATAAAAGTTATATCTTACATGCTTTTGTAGATACAAGAAGTCTAAGAAGTTTTGCCAAAACACAAGCATTACCTATAGAATTCTGGCAGAACTATGATAAGGGATATACAGGGACTACTATTTTAGGTGAAGTACTACATTTTGGTAGGGTTGTAAAAGACATACCAATATATATTTAGGGTCATCTCTTTGCAATTACATTTATTTAATTCTTCACCTCTGATGTAGATATATTACTAGGAAATATATTCCTACTACATCATTCTCCTTTTGTGCAAATACCTAATTTTGTGCAAATTAATAATAGAGATATTAAAGTTAAGATACCAGTCTTAAAGGAAGCATCTAATATATTTGCTAGAGTTAATCTTTTAGAAGACTGGATAAATCAGGTCAAAAGCCATACTGAACAACAATCTCAGCAGAAGAATCAGTGAGCAGTTCAGCATGACAGAAATAGCCAGGTATCAATGTTTTCAGATATTAAACAAAAATTTATTGAAAATTGTAGTAGCCTGAATCCATTGCAGTATTGGAAGCCTGAGCTTGAAGAATGCAGAATCCAATTAAAGGAAGGATTTGAACAGAAGATTCCAAAGGAGAAACCATATCAGTTCAGCCCCTCAGAAAGAAAAGAGTTAGATATGGAACTTGTTGAACTCCTTAAAGGTGATTTCATCCAACCTTCCAAGTCAAGTTATTTTTTTAAGTATAAAAGCTATTCATATTCCTGAATCCTTAGATTCAAACATAGACTGGATACAAAAGGTACAACAATCAAATACTCTGATGGCAGCGATAGACTACATCTCTAGTAGTGATGAGATGAGCATTGTTTCTCCCCATGAATCACTTCCTAGTTCTGGTTCAAGTAGTGATCAAGAAATGGGAATGCATGAAGATAGTGTGGTTTCTAGCATGCGTAAATGCCTCAAAAAGTTGTCTCTTCTAGAACAACACACTCAACAATATGTTCTTATTCTAGCACCAATTCATTTTACAGAAGATAAGAAAAAGAAAGGTAAATTGCAAACTTTTGTATTAGATGATATTTTAGAAGAAGGTCCCTTAAAGGTAAATCCACCCAATGGATTTATTTTGGTTATAGATAATATTCCTGAGCCATATGATCGCATTGTTCTATGGATTGAAACCTTGAAGAATATCAGGTTTCCCGTTGGTACTACAAAATCTCAAAGAGTTCTCCATGCTACCAGCTTGATGGCAGGAAAATTGAAAAATTGGTGGACCCAGAAGACAAAAGTTAATGGCGTTGCTCCTCAAGGACAGACAGAAATTCCTATTCCTTGGCTTAGCAAAGGCTAGATTTGTGAAGGAGGATTGCTTGCTCTTCAAGCAGCTATCCTTATAGAATTCAAAGCTAACAGAGTTAGACATTTAACCATAGCTAAATCTAATTTGTATAATATGAAGCTTTGTGATTTAGACAAGCTTATTCCTTATTCTTTGCAGTTTCAGATTCTTGCTTATGAAACTGGTGAATCTAATTTTCCATGGGTAAAGGAAACCTATTTGAATTCTTTACCTTGTATGTTAGGAGAATGGGTGAGACATCATTTAGAAAAAAGATCTATTTCCCCTCAAAATGTCACTTTGACAGAATTAACTAGTCTGGTTAAAGCCAAATTAACCAAGCAATGTCAACAGAAACTAGTTAATAGCCACATAGATTCTTATAATTCCAGTTGTAATTTACATTCTTATTGTAAATCTGATGGCCCTTCAAAGTCATGGGGATGTCACCCAACGAAGACCTGCCATTGTAGTACTTCTCCTCGTCAGTACGAACATCAGAAACGATCAAAATACCGACGCCATTTATCTCCCCAACATACATCTAACCATAGGAAAAAGAAATTTAAGCCTTACAAGCTTAATAAAAAGTGGTTCTCCCGTTGGAAATCATCTGAGAAACCTCATAAGTTACTTCATCGCTGAAGTACACCTCGGACAGTTCCTCCCAATATTAAATGGTACATTTGCAATGGTCCCCATTATGCAATCGACTGTCCCGAAAAAATAAAAATCTCCCAGCCCATGCTATTTTTTATTTTTATTATGCAGAAGCAGGGTGGGATTTAATAGACATTCATGATATTCCTTTTGATGATCCAAATGATTATTACACTGTAATTACGGATTTTGATTCTGAATCAGATAATCATCTGGGTTATATAGGCATGCTTCAAGCCTATCAGGATAAGATGGCTAGAGCCAAGTTTCTCAAGAAGCCTACCTTGTCACCATCAACCTCAGAAGATGAAGATACTCCAATCAAAGATAGCTTAGCCCAGCGACTCCTCAAAAAGGAATTAGCAGTCATTGAATCCAAGCTCCTAAATCTATCCACAAGGGATATCTTTAGAGATGCTTATTCTAAAGAAGAAATTGGAACTGCTATGTATAAACATAAAGCAGAAGTAGCTAAGCTTACAAAAGAAAAGAAACAATTGAAGCAGGCCCTCAAAGCAGCTGAACCAGCAAAGCCAGATTGGCAGATGATCAGAGGTTCAGATAGCAGGACTAAAGTCGATAAAGCTTTAGCCAGTATCCATGCACAGAAGTATAAGAGCAGAGAAAAGCCAGCCCATGGATATATTATGCCTAAATGGAATGCTCAGATTCTCCCACAAAGGCCAGATACATATGAAGAATCGGGAGAGCATTCAAGCTCCGATATTCCTGAAGAAGGAATATTCAGACAAAGGTCAACCAGGGTTGATTCCTTGGATCTCAGTCAGACACTTGAGATAGTTATTGAGTTAAAAGCAGAGGTGAGCTCTCTGTCAACCATCATAACGAAGATGGCCATTTCAATCAAGCAAATCAAAACTGATATTATTTTCATCAAAGAGATGGTAAAGAAATCTAAATAAATTCTTGATGAAGCATAGATCATGGCCATAAAGTCCCCTAAGTATAGTATCTATATCCCTCTTACTTTCAAGTTTCCTGGATATAAAAGTTATATCTTACATGCTTTTGTAGATACAGGAAGTCCAAGAAGTTTTGCCAAAACACAAGCATTACCTACAAAATTCTGGCAGAACTATGATAAGGGATATGCAGGGACTACTATTTCAGGTGAAGTATTACATTTTGGTAGGGTTGCAAAAGACGTACCAGTATATATTCAGGGTCATCTCTTTACAATTACATTTATTGAATTCTTCACCTCTGATGTAGATATATTACTAGGAAATATATCCCTACTACATCATTCTCCTTTTGTGCAAACCCCTGATTTTGTGCAAATTAATAATGGAGATATTAAAGTTAAGATACCAGTCTTAAAGGAAGCATCTAATATATTTGCTAGAGTTAATCTTTCAGAAGACTGGATAAATCAGGTCAAAAGCCATACTGAACAACAATCTCTGCAGAAGAATTAGCGAGCAGTTCAGCATGACAGAAATAGCCAGGTATCAATGTTTTCAGATATTAAACAAAAATTTATTTAAAATTGTAGTAGTCTGAATCCATTGCAGTATTGGAAGCCTGAGCTTGAAGAATGCAGAATCCAATTAAAGGAAGGATTTGAACAGAAGTTTCCAAAGGAAAAACCATATCAGTTCAGCCCCTCAGAAAGAAAAGAGTTAGATATAGAACTCGCTGAACTCCTTAAAGGTGATTTCATCCAACCTTCCAAGTCAAGTTATGCATGTGCAGGATTTTATGTAAAAAAATGGTTAGAACAAGTGTGTGGTAAGAAGAGGTTTTGTATCAACTACAAACCCCTTAATGATATTATCAAATCATTTAATTATCCACTACCACTTACATCTGATTTAATCAAGCGAGCCTGTGATGCAGTTATATTCTCAAAATTTGACTGCAAATCTGGATTTTGGCAAGTTAAAGTAAGCATGGTGGCTAAGCACAGAACAGCCTTCACGATCCCTCAAGGATTGTATGAATGGAATGTCATGCCATGAGAAGGAAATACTGGCTATTGTTAATGGAATCAAAAGATTCAAGATCTTCTTGAAACCTGTCTAGTTTTTGGTTCAGACCGATAGCCAAGCAATGGTTACACTCATGCATAAACGACCTAACAAAGATCTTATGCAAGGAAGAATTTCAAGATGGCACTTATGGCTCAGCAGCTTTGATTTTGAAATCAAATGGATAAAAGGCTCAGCAAACAGTTTGGCAGATTCATTGACTAGAGAAATGATAAACTAACCCTATAACTTGTCAATAACTTGGTCTGTAAATATTTTGTTTGTTTTGTGTGTGTAGGTTAAAATGACTGGAACGCATACAATTCTCAAATTATAATTTGTAAAATTACACAACATCGAATGGGTGTGTTGACAACAGCAATAGAACCCAAGGAAAGAGTTTAATTCCTTTTCTATGTTTTTAGATTCTCTCCAGCCTTCCTGTTGATAGTTGACTGACGCAGTCACTCAGACCAGTGTAGCTTATCTTGTGAAGACAATAGATTTATCTGACACAGCCTTAGCCACTGTACCTCCTCCTGAGTTCATTTGGAGTACAGTTCGTGGTTTTAACCTTAAACCCAAAAGGTTACGTTCGAATGAATGACAATCATTCACCTTGCAGATATTTGTAAATTTGAACAATCTGTATATTCTTTTAGAGAAGCTGTAGTGGGCACCTTGTATAAAAATAATGGCCCATTACCCTTCATTCTCTAAACCTTTAAGTGATGCAGACAGAGACTGGTATTGGACGCAATTACTAGTATTAAGACATGGTGGTTTTAATGCTGGAACTGAAGTATGTCAAAGAGCTAATAAAGCTTTTATTAACCCTCCTCCTCAGTGGTTTGAAGTGCCTAATTGGCAATGTATATGTTGGGTTAATCCTTTTGATGGCATCTGTGTACAAATGCTTAACGGACATTGGAATCGGCAGCAAATAGAAATACTGGATATGATGTATTGTAGCGAAACCTTGACAGAATGGACACTAGTAGATAAGGAGATAGAAACCTATGAAGTTGTGGAAATATGGATAGAAAAATGATTCCCATGACATAATATTGTTGCCTATCTTCCTCTTCGCATGGAGCTCAATTTGAAGCTTGTGATCAGCAATGACCTCACAACCTAGCCTGGTTTACCTGATGCATGCCTAGAAATTTACGACCGTACAGATACATGTCCAGACTATTCTCCTGACCATGCAATGGCTCACATCCATCAAATGGAATGGGAATTCCCCAGACAACATTATGATGATGAGCCACGAGATGAAGCCTCCTCTAACTAGCATCCATATGACGACATCTATGAATGCTATGGCATGGACACCTCAGTGGTTGCTAGCAACCCCAATAAAGACAGCTATATGAGTCCAGATGATAGTTTGGCCCTTTAACCAGAATACAACTCAAGTGAGACCCACAATGGTAGTAGTGGATATAACTCACCATATGACCATGAACCCTATGGCCCATGGTAACGTCAGCGGATGTCACTGATCATGTTGATCATACCCCACCGATATTAAATTAATAAGGGTATCTTTTAGTCAGTTTGTCTTTTTGTGACGTGTCCCTACTTTTGTATTATGTCGACATATCTTTATGAGATCTGGTTATTAATCTCGAAACTTGTCGGTCACTCGGTGATCCGAAAGATTCTCAATCTTTCCTATATAAGGGATGCCCGCCTTTGTATAATCATCCTAAAATATTTCAAAGAAAGTTCTCTTAAAGATTTTCAAAGAAAGCTCTCTTAGAAGCTTATTTTGCTTGCAAGTCTGTACTTGTTTTTTGATTAAAAGAAAAGAAGTTATTGTTCCATACTTCTAGCATAGTTTTGTTTGTCGAGTTTAAAAGCAAATCTTTTAGTTCTATCTGTAGCTTATCGAAAGGCCATGTAAGACTGAGAATCAAAGAAAGCAATCAAAGTAAGACCTCGCTTAAGCCGAAGGACAGACGCCAGAGGCAGGAAGTAGATGTGTGCACTCCAAAATCAACGTCAAAGTTATAGATGTGCTTGAAGCCAAGCAGAGACACTTATGCAAAGAAAATTGGGTAAGTAGTATGAACCCTCTATTTCTTTCCTGTTTCTTATGAGAATAAGTGTAGAGTTCGATAAAGTAAAGTTTATCGTGCTCAGTTGGTATCAAAACCCTACAATCTAAACCCTAATCCCTAAACCCTAAACCCTAACCCCTAACCCCTAACCCCTAAACCCTAACCCTTAAACCCTAAACCCCAAACCCCAAACTCAAAACCCAAAACCCCAAACTTGAAACCACAAACCCTGAACCCTGAACCCCAAACCCTGAACCCCAAACCCTAAACCCTAAACCCTTAACCCTTAACCCTAAACCTCAAACCCCAAACTCCAAACCCCAAACCCCAAACCATAAACCCTAAACCTCAAACCCCAAACCTCGAACCTTGAACCCTGAACCCTTACCCCTAAACCCCAAACCCCAAACCCCTAAACCCTAACCCCTAACCCCAAACCTTAAACACCAAACCCAGAACCCTAAACCCTAAACCCATAAACCCATAACCCTTAACCCCTAAACTCTTAACCCTTAAACCCTAAACCCCAAACCCCAAACCCTTAAACCCCAAACCCCAAACCCTAAACCTTAAAACGTAAAACCATAAACCCTAAACCCCAAACCCTAAACCCTTAACCCTAAACCCAAAACCCTAAACCCAAACCCTAAATCGTAAACCCTAAAACCCAAAACCCATAAACCCAAAACCCTAAATCCAAAAACCCAAACCCTAAACCCTAAAACCCTTAAACCCTAAACCCCAAACCTTGAACCCCAAACCCTAAACCCTAAAACCTAAAACTCTAAAACCCTGAACCCTAAAACCCTTAAACCCTGAACCCAAAACCTTGAACCCTGAACCCTAAACCCTAAAACCCTAAACCCTAAACCCTGAACCCTAAACCTTGAACCCTGAACCCCAAACCCTAAACCCTAAACCCTGAACCCTGAACCATGAACCCTAAACCCTAAACCCCAAACCCTAAACCCTAAACCCCAAACCCTAAACACAAACCCCAAACCCCAAACTCTAAACACAAACCCCAAACCCTTAACCCTTAACCCTAAACCCTTTACCCTTCACCCTAAACCCTTAACCCTCAAACCCTAAACCCTAAAACCCTAAAACCCTAAACCCTAAAACCCTAAACCCTAAACCCTAAACCTTAAACCCCAAAGCCCAAAGCCCAAAGCCCAAAGCCCAAACCCTAAACCCCAAACCCCAAACCCTAAAACCCTTAAACCCTCAACCCTTAACCCTAAACCCTAAATCCCAAACCCAAAACCCCAAACCCTAAACCCTAAAAACTAAACCCTAAACTCTTTTGATGTTGCCAACAAGTCTCCACTCTGCAGCACATTCCCCCTCCAAAGATTTTCTAGCGCAATCCTAGGAAACTAGGTTCGTATCTTATGAGGAGCAGATTCTTGTACTCTACGAACTCCACAGACTTATAATCTACGGACTCCACATGATTCTATGGACTCCACAGGATCTATGGAGTCCTTAGGCTTAAAATCTATGGACTCCATCGGATCTATGGACTCCATTAGACTAAATCTATGGACTCCACAAAATCTATGGACTCCACAGGTCCATTTCTATGGACTCCATAGGCTAATATCTACGGACTCCACAGGATCTACGGACTCCACTGGACTTAATCTATGAACTCCACAAAATCTTCGGACTCCACTTTCTACGGACTCCACAAAATCTACGGACTCCCCATGGCTTAATCTACAGACTCCACTAGCCTTATTCTACAGATTCTTTTGGTTTAGTTTTTTGAAGTGTTGAGCTTTATCGTTTACTCTTGCTCTCTTTTATGGCTCTTTTATTCCTTTTTATGGCTTTTAATTCCTACTTAAATCTAAATTTAAATTTTTTATAAATTTAAATTTTTTATAAATTTAAATTTTTTATAAATTTAAATTTAGATTTATTAATTAATTTTAAATTTAAATTTTTTATAAATTTTAATTTACATTTATGAATTAATTTTTAAAGTTTCACTTTTATTGAATTTTTGGTTAAAATTTTATTTTATTTCCTTAATTAATTCCTCGGATATTTTCCATTCGTTGGAATTTTTTAATTTTGGAAATTATAAAATTTAGTCTTAACCGTTATTTCTTCGAGTGGAACCTTTGGGTAGAATTTTATAATCGTTGGAATTTTTTAGCCATTAAAGATTGCCCATGTAACCGTTGCCTCTCCATCTCTTCTATTAAAACTTCCCCTTCTCACTTTTTTCTGTATTCCTCTCTATTCCAACTGATGAGCAGCTGAAATGCTGCGAAACATGTTTTGGAAGAGGATTTTGTAAATTAGTGTATCAAAGGTTTTGATGTTTTAATAAAATTTGGTTTCATATCTGCATTTTTTTCGTATCTTCTTTTTCCTCAAAAAATCATTCTCAGAAGTAGCCAGTGATTTCATTACTTGTTTCTAAACCCTATGTGCATATCTTCACGATGGCCACTGAGGATGATTTTGCTCAGTCCCCTTTTGCTTCTGAAGAATAAATTACAGCTACCATTTTAGCTGTTGCACCTATCCAAGAAGCTCAAGAAGTTGAAGCATCTAAGAAAAGAAGAACAGGAAACTCAGGTGATCTTGTCACCAGCAAGCTTACTCTGGCTCTTCGTTCAAATTATTCTATTCAAGCGCTAGAGGCTTGCAATGCAGATCTCTTACTCAAAATTGATCAATTGCATAAAAAAAATGCTGATCTGGATCACATAGCTTCTATTGCACACTCAAAAAAAATTTAGTGGAAGAAAAAAGTGGAATGGGCTGCCAATGACTTTTCCAGAAGTGATTCTGAAATCAAAATTTTGAAGGATGCTCTAGACTATCAAACTACTAAGGCTAAATCTTTGCAGGCCCAAATTGATAAGCTAGAAAATATTCAACTGAAATCTCCTTCTATTCGCCGTCTTCCTGCTTGTGAATTTTTTGATTTTGTAAAGGCTTTTAATGTTTTTGTCTCTGCATTTAACTCACGCCAAGTTTTGCTGGATGCCAGGTTAGATGCTCTTCACTCCAGGGTGTTATCTTCCCTTGCCTAGATCTCAGATTCATGCCCCTCTGTTCCTTTGGAGCATGGCTCCCCTGACAATGGTCACGCCACTTCTGAGTTCACTGCTACCTCTACAAACCCTAACGGCGTTGCTCCTACATTTTCTCGCGATCTTGTGGGCCATGGAAACCCTCCTCCAGTCCTTGGTAATGCTCCTCCAGCCGCCACAGATTTTGGTAATGCTTTCCCAGCCCCTTTATTTTTTGCAAACCATGCAGTGCTCGAAGTCTTTTCCTGTCTGACCAGTGACGGTCTGCCGACAGGGAGTGTTAACCCTACCATTAACATTCATTCGTTCGCTGCTCTTCTTGACATTTCTTTGGCTCGCAACACCACCACCGCTGGTAATTTTAATTTTAGTAGCATTAATAATAATTCTATCAATAATTTAGATAATATTATTATTAATAGTAATATAGATATTAATAATATTAGTAATGATAATATTAATATCAATCATGATAATACTAATAATATTAATAATGTTAATGCTACTAATTTGCACCCAGACACTCATACGAACAATGATTCCAATTCTGAACCACTTTATAAATATCCAAATGAAATTTATATTCTTGTTTCTAAAGCTTTTTTTGAATTTAAAAGACTCCACAAAATTTGCAGTAATTCTTCATCTTTTTTAGAAAAATTGTAAAATTTTAAAAGGAATGGTTTATTACCAAAAAATCTATAGGTTAAGCCTCCTAAAATCATAATTAATGATCTAGAAGGTCAATCTATTATTTCTTCTAGATTAGATGACATTCAAAATGAGGCTAATAAACATTTCCTGGATGCTTTTATTTTGGCCATGTCTAAAGCTCATGATAATCATTTGTTAGCTCTTTCTACTGTTAACGAAAAAAATTTAGCTACTTTTTCTGGTGCTTGCGCGGCCCTTAGACACCTCCCTTTACTTGGTCATTTTACCACCCCTTGTGAGGTGTGGCAAAATGTTGCCATCGTAGATTTTCACTCTCTTTGCAATAATTTTTCAATTCAATGTTCTTTGAAAAAATCTGCAAAAGAGCAAGCTAAATCTCTGCAACAACAAAGTAGGGACAGTGTTATGACCGATGCTGAACAACTTCCACCAGAAAAGTCTATTTCTAAGATTATTAATGACAGGTTTAATCAAAAATTTGGCAACCTTAAAAAAGAATTGAAAGAACTTAGATCTCTATTCCATAAATCTCCCCCTCTCTCTTCTAATCCTAAAGGTATAGTATCACATAATAAGAAGAAAAAGAATAAGAATAATAACAAGAAAAAGAAAAAGAATCCTGATACGCCCCCTCAGCCAAAAGCTCCTCCCCCTCCTCCTCAACAAAATGATGCTCTCGTTCCAAAAAATGGGCAAGCAGCCAAGGATGGTGCTCCTCAAAATGCCACCTTGACTGCCTCTGGTCCATCTGCCTCAAATCCAAATCCTTCTTAGAATGTGAAGAAAGTGAGCAATGTAACATATGTGGCACCTTCTCCATCATTCAATAGAGGACGAAGTAGGGTTAGGGGCAGGGGCAAAGGAAGAGGTAGGGGCAGGGGTCAGAATTCCAGCAGAGGCAATGGCAGGGGAAGAGGAACCTAAGGCCCTATTCGGGTCTCTTTCAGCGACCACGCTTTCACGTAAATCATTGGGGACCTACTATTAATAGATATTTTTATTCTTTATGGTTCTTTTCTCAAAAGACACCTAGAGAAGTGGATTGTCAAGTTTCTAACTTCAACATCCATAATCTGTCTTCCAGAAAGATCTCTTTTGATGAACAAAAACTCCTTCGACTTGGTGTAAATTTTACCCCTTGTCCTCCCCCGATGACAGTCAAAAGTATTTACGCTGAATTTCATTCCTTTGCCAGACGCCTTCATCTCTCTACTTTCTTTTTAGCATATCCTCCCGATAGTACAGAGGATTCTAGCAGCAATTCTATCAATAATGTGTTTTCTCCCTAGATTTTCCCTCATCATTTCAAGAAATCTAGGCTTAAAATCTACGAACTCCACAGGTCTATTTCTATGGACTCCATAGGATCTACGGACTCCATTAAACTAAATCTACAGACTCCATAGGTCCATTTCTACAGACTCCATAGGCTAATATCTACGGACTCCACAGGATCTACGAACTCCACTGGACTTAATCTACGGACTCCATAGAATCTTCAGACTCCACTTTCTATGGACTCCACAGAATCTACGGACTCCCCATGGCTTAATCTACGGACTCCACTAGCATTATTCTACAGACTCTTTTGGTTCAGTTTTTTGAAGTGTTGAGGTTTATCATTTACTCTTGCTCTCTTTTATGGCTTTTTAATTCCTTTTTACAACTTTTTAATTCTACTTAAATTTAAATTTAAAGTTTTTATAAATTTAAATTTAGATTTATTAATTAATTTTAAATTTAAATTTAAATTTTTTATAAATTTAAATTTAGATTTATGAATTAATTTTTAAAGTTTCACTTTTATTGAATTTTCGATTAAAATTTTATTTTATTTCCTTAATTAATTCCTCGGATATTTTCCATCTGTTGGAATTTTTTAATTTTGGAAATTATAAAATTTAGTCTTCACTGTTATGGGTAGAATTTTATAACTGTTGGGAATTTTTTAGCCGTTAAAGATTGCCCGTGTAACCGTTGCCTCTCCATTTCTTCTATTAAAACTTCCCCTTCTCACTTTTTTCTGTATTCCTTTCTATTCCAACTGATGAGCCGCTGAAATGCTGCGAAACATGTTTTGGAAGAGGATTTTATAAATTAGTGTATCAAAGGTTTTGATGTTTTAATAAAATTTGGTTTGCATTTTTTTCGTATCTTCTTTTCCCTCAAAAAATCATTCTCAGAAGTAGCGAGTGATTTCATTACTTGTTTCTAAATCCTATGTGCATATCTTCACAATGGCCACTAAGGATGATTTTGCTCAGTCCCCTTTTGCTTCTGAAGAAGAAATTACAGCTGCCATTTTAGCTGCTGCACCTATCTAGGAAGTTCAAGAAGCTAAAGCATCTAAGAAAAGAAGAAGAGGAAACTCAGGTGATCCTGTCAGCAACAAACTTACTTTGGCTCTTCCTTCAAATTCTTCTATTCAAGCGCTGGAGGCTTGCAATGCGGATCTCTTACTCAAAATTGATCAACTACGTAAAAAATATGCTGATCTGGATCACATGGCTTCTATTGCACACTCAAAAAAATTTTAGTGGAAGAAAAAAGTGGAATGGGCTGCTAATGACTGTTCCAGAAGTGATTCTAAAATCAAAATTTTGAAGGATGCTCTAGACTATCAAACTGCTAACGCTAAAACTTTGCAGGCCCAAATTGATAAGCTAGAAAATATTCAACCAGAATCTCCTTCTATTCGCCCTCTTCTTGCTTGTGAATTTTCTTATTTTGTAAAGGCTTTGCTGGATGCTAAGTTGGATGCTCTTGACTCCAGGGTGTTATCTTCCCTTGCTCAGATCTTGAATTTACGCCCCTCTGTTCCCTTGGAGTGCGGCTCCCCTGACAATGGTCGCGCAACTTCTGAGTTCGCTGCTGCCTCTACAAACCCTAACGGCGCTGCTCTTACATTTTCTCACGATCTTGTGGGCCATGGAAACCCTCCTCCAGTCCTTGGTAACGCTCTTCCAGCCACCACCAATTTTGGTAATGCTTTCCCAGCCCCTTTATTTTATGCAAACCATGCAGCGCCTTAAGTCTTTTCTTGTCCGACCAGCGACGGTCTGCCGACGGGGAATGTTAACCCTACCGTTAACATTCATTCATTCGCTGCTCTTCTTGCCAATTTTATGGCTCGCAACAGCACCACCGCTGGTAATTTCAATTTTAGTAGCATTAATAATAATTCTAATATTAATTCCATTAATAATAATTCTAATATTAATTCCATTAATAATAATAATAATAATAATACGATAGATATTAATAATATTAGTAATGATAATATTAATATCAATCATGATAATACTAATAATATTAATAATGTTAATGCTACTAATTTGTACCCGGACACTCATACGAACAATGATAATAACAATGATTCCAATTCTGAACCACTTTCTAAATATCCAAATGAAATTTATATTCTTGTTTATAAAGCTTTTTCTAGAATTTAAAAGACTCCACAAAATTTGCAGTAATTCTTCATCTTTTTTAGAAAAATTGCAAAATTTTAAAAGGAACGGTTTATTACCAAAAAATCTACAGGGTAAGCCTCCTAAAATCATAACTAATGATCGAGAAGGTCAATCTATTATTTCTTCTAGATTAGATGACATTCAAAATGAGGCTAATAAACATTTCCTGGATGCTTTTATTTCAGCCATGTCTAAAGCTCATGATAATCATTTGTTAGCTTTCTAATGTTAACGAAAATTTTTTAGCTACTATTTCTGGTGCTTGCGCGGCCCTTAGAAACCTCCCTTTACTTGGTCATTTTACCACCCCTTGTGAGGTGTGGCAAAATGTTGCCACCGCAGATTTTCACTCTCTTTGCAATAATTTTTCAATTCAATGTTCTTTGAAAAAATCTGTAAAAGAGCAAGATGAATCTCTGCGACAACAAAGTAGGGACAGTGTTATGACCGATGCTGAACAACTTCTGCCAAAAAAGTCTATTTCTGAGATTATCAATGACAAGCTTAATCAAAAATTTGGCAACCTTCAAAAAGAATTGAAGGAACTTAGATCTCTATTCCAGGAATCTCCCCCTCTCTCTTCTAATCCTGAAGGTATAGTAACACATAATAAGAAGAAAAAGAAAAAGAAAAATAACAAGAAAAAGAAAAAGAATCCTGATACCCCCCCTCAGCGAAAAGATCCTCCCCCTCCTCAACAAAATGCTGCTCCCGTTCCAAAAAATGGGCAAGCAGCCAAGGATGGTGCTCCTCAGAATGCCACCTTGGCTACCTTTGGTCCATCTGCCTTAAATCCAAATCCTTCTCAGAATGTGAAGAAAGTGAGCAATGTAACATCTGTGGCACCTTCTCCATCATTCAACAAAGGGGTAGGGGCAAGGGCAAGGGTAGAGGAAGAGGCAGGGGCAGGGGTTAGAATTCCAGCAAAGGCAATGGCAGGGATAGAGGAACCTAAGGCCCTATTCGGGTCTCTTTCAGCGACCACGCTTTCGCCTAAATCATTGGGGACCTACTATTAATAGAGTTTTTTGTTCTTTATAGTTCTTTTCTAGAAAGACACCTAGAGAAGTGGATTGTCGAGTTTCTAACTTCAACATTCATAATCTGTCTTCCAGAAAGATCTCTTTTGATGAACAAAAACTCCTTTGACTTGGTGTAAATTTTACCCCTTGTCCTCCCCCAATGACAGTCGAAAGTATTTACACTAAATTTCGTTCCTTTGCCAGACACCTTTGTCTATTTGCTTTCTTTTTAGCAGATCCTCCCGATAGTATAGAGGATTCTAGCAACAATTCTATCAATAATGCGTTTTCTCCCTGGATTTTCCCTCATCATTTCAACAAATCTAATTCTTCTTGGAATCCTAATGAGCCTAATTTCTAGCTTGAGGAAATCATTCAATTTGGGGAATCCATCCTCAAATCTAGAATTGCTTCAGTTTCTTTTGCTTCTAGACCTTTTTTACCTAATAGGTTTGCTTGAAGTCTTAATGCTCTTCAAAAAGATAGTTCTATTATCATTAAACCTGCAGACAAGAATCTTGGTCTTGTTATTCTAGATTCTTCTTGGTATCTTAAAGAAGGTCTTCGTCAACTTTCAGATTCTATTGTCTATCTTCTTGTTTCGGAGATTCCTTGGAAGCTAGTTTGGAGCAAACTTACTTTTCTTATTGATAAGTTCAAAGTTTTTCTCGATCTTGTTGCTTCTTTTTTAAAGCAATTTCCAGCCACTCATTCTCGAGCTTGTGCTTTCTACCTCCTACCTAAGCTCCATAAGCCATTATTGGTTGGTAGACCTATCTGTAGCTATTCAGTGTACATGCTGGAACTTGCTTCTAAACTTCTCCATTTTCTCCTTCTTCTTGTTCTTCAGAAGCAACATTTTTATCTGCCTGATTCTCTCTCTCTCTTAAGAGAGTTTGCTAGTAAGAGTTTTCCTTATAATTGTCTTTTATTTTCATTTGATGTGGATTATCTTTATCCTAGCATCCCTACTACTGAAGGTTTGATTGCTCTTAGAATTATGGTTGCTGAGTTCTATTCTGATCATGAAACTTTTCTCAATTTTATTGATATGCTTTTAGATCTTGTAGAATTGGTTCTTCGATATCACTACCTTGAGTTTAACGAGCTTCTTTATCAGCAGATTAGAGGAACTGCTATGGCCAGTAATTTTGCTGTGGTTTATGCTTGCTTATTTTTATGCCAAATTGATATTCTTGATATTACTTTCTTCAAACGTGATGATTTCGCTAACACTGGGCTTCTTGAAACCTGTCCAATTTTTGGTTCAGATCGATAGCCAAGCAATGGTTACACTCATGCATAAACGACCTGACAAAGATCTTGCACAAGGAAGAATTGCAAGATGGCACTTATGGCTCAGCAGCTTTAATTTTGAAATCAAATGGATAAAAGGCTCAGCAAATAGTCTGGCAGATTCACTGACCAGAGAAATGATAAAATAACCCTATAACTTGTTAATAACTTGGTCTGTAAATATTTTGTTTGTTTCGTGTGTGTAGGTTAAAATGACTGGAATGCATGCAGTTCTCGAATTATAATTCATAAAATTACACAACATCGAATGGGTGTGTTGACAACATCAATAGAACCCAGGGAAAGAGTTTAATTCCTTTTCTACGTTTTCAGATTCTCTCTAGCCTTCTTGTTGATAGCTGACTGATGCAGTCGCTCAGACCAGTGTAGCTTATCTTATGAAGATAGTAGATTTATCTGACACAACCTTAGCCATTGTACCTCCTCCTGATTTTGTTTGGAGTACAATTCGTGGTTTTAACCTTAAACCCAAAAGGTTACGTTCGAATGAATGACAATCATTCACCTTGCAGATATTTGTAAATTTGAACAATCTGTATATTCTTTTAGGGAAGATGTAGTGGGCACCTTGTATAAAAATAATGGCCCATTACCCTTCATTCTCTGAACCTTTAAGTGATGCAGATAGAGACTGGTATGGGACGCAATTACTAGTATTAAGACATGGTGGTTTTAATGCCAGAACTGAAGTATGTCAAAGAGCTAATGAAGCTTTTATTAACCCTCCTCCTCAGTGGTCTGAAGTGCCTAATCGGCAATGTATATGTTGGGTTAATCCTTTTGATGGCATCTGTGTACAAATGCTTAATGGACATTGGAACCGACAGTAAATGGAAATATTGGATATGATGTATTGTAGTGAAACCTTGACATAATGGACACTAGTAGATAAGGAGATAGAAACCTATGAAGTTGTGGAAATATGGATAGAAAAATGATTCCCATGACATAATATTGCTGCCTATCTTCCTCTTAACATGGAGCTCAATTTGAAGCTTGTGATCAGCAATGGCCTCATAGCCTGGCCTGGTTTACCTGATGCATGCCTAGAAATTTATGACTGTCTAGATACATGTCCAGACTATTCTCCTGACCATGCAATGGCTCACATCCATCAAATGGAATGGAAATTCACCAGACAGCATTATGATGATGAGCCACAAGATGAAGCCTCCTCTAACCAGCATCCATATGATGACATTTATGAATGCTATGGCGTGGACACCTCAGTGGTTGCCAGCAACCCCGATGAAGACATCTATACGAGTCCAGATGATAGTTTGGCCCTTTTACCAGAATACAACTCAAGTGAGACCCACAACGGTAGTAGTGGATATAACTCACCATCTGACCATGAACCCTATGGCTCATGGTAACATCAGCAGATGTCACTGATCATTTTGATTATACCCCACAGATATTAAATTAATAAGGGTGTCTTTTAGTCAGTTTGTCTTTTGTGACGTGTCCCTACTTTTATATTATGTTGACATATCTTTATGAGATCTGGTTATTAATCCCAAAACTTGTCAGTCACTCGATCATTCAAAATATTCTCAATCTTTCCTATATAAGGGATGCCCGCCTTTGTATAATCATCTTGAAATCTTTCAAAGAAAGTTCTCTTAAAGATTTTAAAAGAAAGCTCTCTCAGAAGCTTATTTTGCTTGCAAGTCTGTATTTGTTTTTTGATTAATAGAAAAGAAGTTGTTCCATACTTCTAGCATATTTTTGTTTGTTGAGTTTCAAAGCAAATCTTTTAGTTCTATCTGTAGCTTACCAAAATGGCGTGTAAGATTGAGAGTCAGAGAGAACAATCGAAGTAAGACTTTGCTTAAGCTAAAAGATAGATGTCAGAGGCAAGAAGTAGATGTGTGCACTCCAAAATCGGCGTCAAAGTTGCAGATGTGCTAGAAGCCAAGCAGAGACACTTGTGCAAAGAAAATTGGGTAAGTAGTATGAACCCTTTGTTTCTTTCCTATTTCTTATGAGAACAAGTGTAGAGTTTGGTAAAGTAAAGTCTATCATGCCTAATTGGTATCAGAGCCCTGAAATCTAAACCCTAATCCCTAAACCCTAAACCCTAACCCCTAACCCCTAAAACCTTAACCCCAAACCATAAACCACAAACCCCAAACCCCAAACCCAAAACCCCAAACCCCAAACTCGAAACCCCAAACCCCAAACCCAAACCCTAAACCCTAACCCTAAACACTAAACCCTAAACCCCAAACCTCAAACCCTAAACCCCAAACCCTGAACCCTGAACCCCAAACCCTGAACCTTGAACCCTAAACCGTTACCCCTTAACCCTAAACCCTAAACCCTAAACCCCAAACCTCAAACCCTAAACCCCAAACCCTGAACCCCAAACCCCAAACCCTAAACCCTGAACCCTGAACCCTGACCCGTAAACCCCAAACCCCAAACCCCTAAACCCCAACCACTAACCCCAAACCCTTAACCCTTAAACCCTAAACCCCAAATCCCAAACCCTTAAACCCCAAACCCTAAAACCTAAAACCCCAAACCCTAAACCCTAAACCCTTAACCCTAAACCCTAAATCCTAAACCCTAAACCTTGAAACCTAAACCCTAAAACCTAAACCCTAGACCCTAAACCCTAAACACTAAACCCAAACCCTAAATTGTAAACCCTAAAACCCAAAACCCATAAACCCAAAACCCTAAACCCAAAAACCTAAATCTTAAACCCTAAACCCTAAAACCCTTAAACCCTAAACCCCAAACCTCGAACCCCAAACACCAAACCCTAAGCCCTAAAACCTAAAACCTTAAAACCCTAAACCCTATAACCCTTAAACCCTAAACCCAAAACCCTAAACCCTAAACCCTAAACCCTAAAACCCTAAACCCTAAACCCTTAACCCCAAAACCTAAACCTTGAACCTTAAAGCCTGAAGCCTGAACCCTAAACCCTCAACCCTAAACCTTGAACCCTGAACCCTGAACCCTAAACCCCAAACCCTAAACCCCAAACCCCAAACCCTAAACCCCAAACCCCAAACTCAAACCCTAAACCCTAAACCCCAAACCCCAAACCCCAAACCCTAAACCCCAAACCCCAAACCCCAAACTCCAAACCCCAAACCCTTAACCCTTAACCCTAAACCCTTTACCCTTTACCCTTCACCCTTCACCCTAAACCCTTAAATCCTAAACCCTAAAACCCTAAACCCTAAACCCCAAACCCTAAACCCCAAAGCCCAAACTCCAAAGCCCAAACCCTCAAGCCCAAACCCCAAACCCCACAATCCTTAAACCCTCAACCCTTAACCCTCAACCCTAAATACTAAACCCTAAATCCCAAAGCCCAAATCCTAAACCCTAAACCCTAAGCTCTTTCGGTGTTGCCAACAAATCTCCACTCTGCAGCACATTCCCCCTCCAAAGATTTGTTGGCACAATCCTTGGAAACTAGGTTCTTATCTTATGAGGAGCATATTCTTGTACTCTACAGACTCCACAGACTTATAATCTATGTACTCCACATGATTCTACGGACTCCATAGGATCTATGCACTCCTTAGGCTTAAAATCTATGGACTCCATAGGTCTATTTCTATGGACTCCATAGGATCTATGGACTCCATTAGACTAAATCTATGGACTCCATAAAATCTATGGACTCCACAGGTCCATTTCTACAGACTCCATAGGCTAATATCTACGGACTCCACATGGTCTATGGACTCCACTGGACTTAATCTACGAACTCCACAAAATCTTCGGACTCCACTTTCTACGGACTCCACAGAATCTACGGACTCCCCATGGCTTAATCTATGGACTCCACTAGGCTTATTTTATAGACTCTTTTGGTTCTTGAAGTGTTGAGGTTTATCGTTTACTCTTGCTCTCTTTTATGGCTCTTTTATTCCTTTTTACAGCTTTTTAATTCTACTTAAATTTAAATTTAAATTTTTTATAAATTTAAATTTAGATTTATTAATTAATTTTAAATTTAAATTTAAATTTTTTATAAATTTAAATTTAGATTTATGAATTAGTTTTTAAAGTTTCACTTTTATTGAATTTTTGGTTAAAATTTTATTTTATTTCTTTAAATAATTCCTCGGATATTTTCCATCTGTTGGAATTTTTTAATTTTGGAAATTATAAAATTTAGTCTTAACCGTTATTTCTTCGGGTGGAACCTTCGGGTAGAATTTTATAACCGTTGGAATTTTTTAGCCATTAAAGATTGCCCATGTTACCGTTGCCATTCCATTTCTTCATTTAAAACTTCCCCTTCTCACTTTTTTCTGTATTCTTATCTATTCCAACTGATGAGTAGCTGAAATCCTGTGAAACATGTTTTGGAAGAGGATTTTGTAAATTAGTGTATCAAAGGTTTTGATGTTTTAATAAAATTTGGTTTCATATTTGCATTTTTTTCATATCTTCTTTTCCCTCAAAAAATCATTCTCAGAAGCAGCCAGTGATTTCATTACTTGTTTCTAAATCCTATGTGCATATCTTCACGATGGCCACTGAGGATGATTTTGCTCAGTCCCCTTTTGCTTCCGAAGAAGAAATTACAGCTGCCATTTTAGCTTCTGCACCTATCTAGGAAGCTCAAGAAGCTGAAGCATCTAAGAAAAGAAGAAGAGGAAACTCAGGTGATCCTGTCAGCAGCAAACTTACTTTGGCTCTTCCTTCAGATTCTTCTATTCAAGTGCTGGAGGCTCGCAATGCAGATCTCTTACTCAAAATTGATCAACTACATAAAAAATATGTTGATCTGGATCACATGGCTTCTATTGCACACTCAAAACAATTTTAGTGGAAGAAAAAAGTGGAATGGGCTGCCAATGACTGTTCCAGAAGTGATTTTGAAATCAAAATTTTGAAGGATGCTCTAGACTATCAAACTGCTAAGGCTAAAACTTTGCAGGCCAAAATTGATAAGCTAGAAAATATTCAACCAGAATCTCCATCTATTCGCCCTCTTCTTGCTTGTGAATTTTCTTATTTTGTAAAGGCTTTTAATGTTTTTGTCTTTGCTTCTAACTCACGCCAGGTTTTGCTGGATGCTAGGTTGGATGCTCTTGACTCCAGGGTGTTATCTTCCCTTGCTCAGATCTCGGATTTATGCCCCTCTGTTCCTTTGGAGTATGGCTTCCCTGACAATGGTCGCGCAACTTCTGAGTTTGCTGCTACCTCTACAAACCCTAACGGTGCTGCTCCTGCATTTTTTTGTGATCCTGTGGGCCGTGGAAACCCTCTTCCAGTCCTTGGTAATGCTCCTCCAGCCACCACCAATTTTGGTAATGCTTTCCCAGCCTCTTTATTTTCTGCAAACCATGCAGCGCCCGAAGTCTTTTCTTGTCCGACCAGCGACGGTCTGCCAATGGGGAATGTTAACCCTACCGTTAACATTCATTTGTTCGTTGCTCTTCTTGCCAATTTTATGGCTCGCAACAGCACCACCTCTGGTAATTTCAATTTTAGTAGCATTAATAATAATTCTAATATTAATTCCATTAATAATAATAATATAGATATTAATAATATTAGTAATGATAATATTAATATTAATGATAATATTAATATCAATCATGATAATACTAATAATATTAATAATGTTAATGCTACTAATTTGTACCCGAACACTCATATGAACAATGACAATAACAATGATTACAATTCTGAACCACTTTCTAAATATCCAAATGAAATTTATATTCTTGTTTCTAAAGCTTTTTCTAAATTTAAAAGACTCCACAAAATTTGCAGTAATTCTTCATCTATTTTAAAAACATTGCAAAATTTTAAAAAGAACGGTTTATTACCAAAAAATCTACAGGTTAAGCCTCCTAAAATCATAATTAATGATCCAGAAGGTCAATCTATTATTTCTTCTAGATTAGATGACATTCAAAATGAGGCTAATAAACATTTCCTGGATGCTTTTATTTCGGCCATGTCTAAAGCTCATGATAATCATTTGTTAGCTCTTTCTAATGTTAACTAAAATTTTTTAGCTACTATTTTTGGTGCTTGCGCGGCCCTTAGACACCTCCCTTTACTTGGTCATTTTACCACCCCTTGTGAGGTGTGGCAAAATGTTGCCACCGCAGATTTTCACTCTCTTTGCAATAATTTTTCAATTCAATGTTCTTTGAAAAAATCTGCAAAAGAGCAAGCTGAATCTATGCGACAACAAAGTAGGTACAGTGTTATGACCGATGCTGAACAACTTCTGCCAGAAAAATCTATTTCTGAGATTATCAATGACAAGCTTAATCAAAAATTTGGCAACCTTCAAAAAGAATTGAAAGAACTTAGATCTCTATTCTAGAAATCTCCCCGTCTCTCTTATAATCTTGAAGGTATAGTAACACATAATAAGAAGAAAATGAATAATAACAAGAAAAAGAAAAAGAATATTGATACCCCCCTTAGCCAAAAGATCCTCCCCCTCCTCCTCAACAAAATGCTGCTCTCGTTCCAAAAAATGGGCAAGCAACGAAGGATGGTGCTCCTCATAATGCCACCTTGGCTGCCTCTGGTCCATCTACCTCAAATCCAAATCCTTCTCAGAATGTGAAGAAAGTGAGCAATGTAACATCTGTGGCACCTTCTCCATTATTTAACAGAGGATGAGGCAAGGGCAGGGGCAGGGGCAAAGGAAGAGGCAGGGGCAGGGGTCAGAATTCCAGCAGAGGCAATGGCAGGGGTAGAGGAACCTAAGGCCCTATTCGGGTCTCTTTCAGCGACCACGCTTTTGCCTAAATCATTGGGGACCTACTATTAATATAGTTTTTTGTTCTTTATGGTTCTTTTCTCAAAAGACACCTAGAGAAGTGGATTGTCGAGTTTCTAACTTCAACATCCATAATCTATCTTCCAAAAAAATCTCTTTTGATGAACAAAAAATCCTTGGACTTGGTGTAAATTTTACCCCTTGTCCTCCCCCAATGATAGTCGAAAGTATTTACGCTGAATTTCATTCCTTTGCCAGATGCCTTCATCTCTCTGCTTTCTTTTCAAAAGATCCTCCTAATAGTGCAGAGGATTCTAGCAGCAATTCTATCAATAATGTGTTTTCTCCTTGGATTTTCCCTCATCATTTCAGGAAATCTAATTCTTCTTAGAATCTTGATGAGCCTAATTGTGAGATTGAGGAAATCATTCAATTATGGGAATCCATCCTCAAATCTAGAATTGCTTCAATTTGTTTTGCTTCTAGACCTTTTTTACCTAATAGGTTTGCTTGAAGTCTTAATGCTCTTCGAAAAGATAGTTCTATTATCATTAAACCTGCAAACAAGAATCTTGGTCTTGTTATTCTAGATTCTTCTTGGTATCTTAAAGAAAGTCTTCATCAACTTTCGGATTTTGCTGTCTATCTTCTTGTTTCGGAAATTCCTTAGAAGCTAGTTTGGAGTAAACTTATTTTTCTTATTAATAAGTTCAAAGTTTTTCTCGATCCTATTGCTTCCTTTTTAAAACAATTTCTAGCCACTCGTTCTCGAGCTTGTGCTTTCTACCTCCTACCTAAGCTCCATAAGCCAGTATTGGTTGGTAGACCTATCTGTAGCTATTCAGGCTACATGCTGGAACCTGCTTCTAAACTTCTCCATTTTCTCCTTCTTCCTGTTCTTCAGAAGCAACATTTTTATCTGCCTGATTCTCTCACTCTCTTAAGAGAGTTTGCTAGTAAGAGTTTTCCTTCTAATTGTCTTTTATTTTCATTTGATGTGGATTCTCTTTATCCTAGCATCCCTACTACTGAAGGTTTGATTGCTCTTAGAATTATGGTTGCTGAGTTCTATTCTGATCATGAAACTTTTCTCAGTTTTATTGATATGATTTTAGATCTTGTAGAATTGGTTCTTCGATATCACTACCTTGAGTTTAACGGGCTTGTTTATCAGCAGATTAGAGGAACTACTATGGGCAGTAATTTTGCTATGGTTTATGCTTGCTTATTTTTATGCCATCGTGAAAATTTGGTTATTGCAAACTTTAATACCACTCCTCTTGCTTTCTTCAGGAGATACATTGATGATGCCATTGGGATTTGGACTAGTTCAGAGAGCTCTCTTCTTGAGTTCTTTTCAGTCTATCAGAGTTTGTACCCTGAAATTCATATTTCTCATTGCATCTCTTCTAGTTCAATTGATATTATTGATATTACTTTCTTCAAAGGTGATGATTTCGCTAACACTGGTCTTCTTTCTTCCAGGGGTTTTCAGAAACCAAGGAATGCCTACCACTATATTCCATTTTGCTCTTGGCATCCTCAGCATCAGAAGAAATCTTTTATCATTAGTGAATTGAAGAGATACCTTCTTCGAGAATTAGATCCTACCAGCTTCATCCGAATTAGGAGATTATTCTACTTCAGGCTTCGAGCTCTTGGCTATTCCAAAAAGTATTTGCCCCATTGCTTCAGAAAAGTCTCTTTGAGGGACAAGTCAGAGTTACTCCACAAAGTGCCTGATGACACTAAGAAGAGTATGAGGGCCCCCCTTGTCTTTAAGCTTGACTACAGCTCTTCTGCTAAAGCTTAAGGCTTGGGGGTTTTCCTAAACCCTAAACTCTTTCGGCGTTGCCAATAAGTCTCCACTCTTCAGCACATTCCCCCTCCGAAGATTTGCTGGCACAATCCTAAGAAACTAGGTTCTTATCTTATGAGTAGATTCTTGTACTCTATGGACTGCACAGACTTATAATCTACGGACTCCACATGATTCTACGGACTCCATAGGATCTACGGACTCCTTAGGCTTAAAATCTATGGACTCCATAGGTCTATTTCTATGGACTCCACAGGATCTACAGACTCCATTAGACTAAATCTACGGACTCCACAGGTCCATTTCTATGGACTCCACAGGCTAATATCTACAGACTCCACAAGATTTACGAACTCCATTGGACTTAATCTATAGACTCCATAGAATCTTTAGACTCCACTTTCTATGGACTCCACAGAATCTACAGACTCCCCATGGCTTAATCTACAGACTCCACTAGCATTATTCTACAAACTCTTTTGGTTCAGTTTTTTGAAGTGTTGAGGTTTATCGTTTACTCTTGCTCTCTTTTATGGCTTTATTATTCTGTAGACACCAAAATTGTGTCTACTCCTTGGTCGACTCCCTCTTGGTCCCTTTCAAACTTCACCATGCCTAATCTATGTTTTTATTAATTTAAAATACCTATTTTAAATTAATAATTCTCCCTTGACACATCACCCATGACACCTCACCCCACCTTGGATACCTCTCTTTGGATGCCTCCCTCACCCCATGCCAAATCTTAATTACTTAGACCCCATTTCAACCCTCCCACTAGCCACTCGCACTCATTTAATCCACCTTCGACCGTTTAACCACGACCAGCTGACCTCGGCAGATGGGAAAATGGACAAAAGGCTATTTTAACCTTTTTACCCATCTTCTAGCCACTGACATCGGTCAACTGTCGACTGACGTTGATGGTATTGCTAGTGTCAGTTGCATTAAAACTGCATTCTACACCAAGAATGTGGATCTTCTTGGCTCGAACGCGAATTCTTTCTCTCTCAAAATCTGACCTCTCTCTCTCCCTCTCTCCTAGATGCACAGCAAGCATCACAGGCTACAGGCATTCTGTAGAAATAGCTCCATACTTTGGGTTAAAGACATTGCAAGTACATCAGCCGCATCAACAACAAGTCTTCTACACTCCTTCAACATATCAAAGCTAAGTATCTCTTATGCCCTTTCATTTTTAGTAGTTTAGAAAGCATCAATAATTATTTCTCTTTTTACTAGTTCTAAGCACTGTAGACTAGACCCAGCTATCAACTAGACCATCCCTGACTATCTTCCTGGAGAGGCTAAGAAGCCTTCCTCACACCCTTGCCCCTTTTTGACACCCTGTCCCTTACCTGACTCCTTCCTTAGACTTTATTTGTCTCCCTGCAACCCTGCACAGACCCCTTAAACCCACAGAGTCTCTCTGTCGACCACAGACTTTCTCTGAGACCCATCTAAAGACTACTGCCTCCACTGACGTCGACAGACTAACCAACGTCAGCATACTTAACAAACTGATGCCGATAGACTAACTAACATCGGTGACTGTGAAAGACTGATAGTAGAATACAGGTACGCATATTTTCTATTTTTTTTGCTTAGTCTTTCATTATTTCTCTTTATTCAACATTTTCTCTTATCAACAAGTGGATTGTCATCCCTCAACGAAGTCTTTGCACTTTTGGGACTGAGGTTTTGCTTGGCAATCCACCACATGTCTATCTAACACTTTCTCTGTTTAAGTCTCTCTTATCTACAGGTGTCGTCCTCCACAGCCAAAGAGGAGTCCCTACAACGTCTGGATACGGTACGCAAACTTCATCTGGGTACGTACAAACCCTGACCATTAATCTTAGTTTCTTACTTCCTTTGAATGTAGAAAAGCAAAAAATGGTTGGAAACATTATGGCACGCCCGATGGGACCCTAGAAGTTTTTCTTGGGTTCATACTTTTTTCTTTTAAAGAAAACCATTCATATAGGTGCATTAGGTCTCTTCTTGCATCTTTTCCTTCTATCTCTTCCAAAAGACACCATTAGCAAAGTTAAAAAGAATCCTTCTTTTTCTTTCTTTCTTACATCTTAGACCAGTAAAAGTCATACTCTTCAACCTCTTCTCACTTGTTTGCATACGAACACACATTTCAGTTTGGGCTTAAAATACATTGCACTTCATTTCTACCTGAAATGCACATTTAGCGCATCTAGTAATTGAAAATGCATCATGAATAAAGCGTAGTCCACTTATGTTACACATCCAAACCACTTGCACAAAATCAAACATCTAAACTTACCTGAGACAAGGTCTGACTAGGATTTCATCACCTAGCGGATACCTTACCCTTCCCGGCGATCCCACTTGGACTTCACTACCAAGGGGAAAGCCCACTCTATTCTCTGGTAGAGTATAAACTCTAGGGGAAGTATATACTGGCTAAGCGAGCCCAGCTTATCACTGGACTCGTGAAGTGAGGGGAGCTTGCTCCTTAGCACCAGGCCACGTACAGAACTTAACACAGATCTTGAGCACCGAAACTAACCTGAAACCAGCTTTAGACTGCTTCTTCTAGGACCCGTTCTAAAACCAACTTCCTAAACACACTCTAAGGCATAAGCCAACATGATTCTAAAAGTTTATGGGATTTAAACATTTAGGGTTTGTTTGTCTTCATCTTCTTCTCTGTTCTTATCTGGTTTTTTGAGCTAGTAAGGACGTTTTCTTCTTTCTTCCAAAAACTCTCAAATTTTTTGAGTTCCTAGAAAACACAGTAATCAACATCGATTTTTCCACCGACATTAGCAACTGTCCTCTCTGGCATCGATTATCTGACCGACATCGGCAACCTCTTTCACCGACATCAATTTTTCTACTGACGACGGTCACTGTCTAAACTTTCTTCCCAAAATAGCAAGCTTAAAACCCGACTTTCTTGTTGTCCAACATCCATTCTAGTTTTTTGAGACTGAAAAATATAGTTTCTAAAACCTAAACCTTTTACCTTGAATGGTTTTGACACGTAGTCAAACCAAGACTCTTGTTGACCAAGCAAGGCAACAACCGCTTCTGCCTTTGCCCTCCATAACAAGTCCCCTAATGGAGTATCATTCAGACATTGAGTATACTCCTGTCCAACCAACCCCGACTTGACCATCTATTGTTCCCAAAGGGGATTAGGACCTTGAAAGGTTCCTTGACCTCAATGTCAAGGCCCTTCAACACTATCTCACAAGAAGTCGAATGTGAGATTCCTTAGGCAAACCAATTTATGGTATGCCAACCTCCTTAGTTGAGACGACAACCACATCAATAGCATCCACAATTCAACCCATAGACAACCAAGCCGTTACTTCAACCAACAACCCAATCGTATCCTATCTTCAAAGTGTGACCTCTCCTTCTCTTCCTAGACCTACCTCCATTGGGGTTCCAACACCCCCTCAACCACAAAATACTCAACAAACTTCTACACCCTTCCAAAACCTAGTTGTCTCCATCCCGCCTACTCTTGCATCCATCAACACAAGAGTAACTACCTACCCTTCAACAAGTGTCGCCACCCCTCAACCACTTGTGGCAGCCCCTATTCAATTTGTGCCCTCTAACTCCATGGCACAGGTCCCCTTGGCTTCAACATCCACCCCGATGACTAGTTACTCATATGTTGCGCCTATACAAGCGCAACCAACTACGTCATACGCCCCTTCTAACTCCTTCCAAATGCCCTACAACCTAGGGGGCGCCCCACCCACGAACCCATCAATTGACTTAATCAAAATGTTGATGGATAAAATGTCTAGTCTTGAGACCTCAGTTTCGGGTTCCAGAAATGCTCTCTCATATGAGCAAATTTGGAATGAACCCATTCATCCCTCAGTCCCAATCCAACCGTATCCCAGTCAGTGGGAAATTCTTAAGTTTACTCACTTCCACAGTAAGGAAGACCCATAGCAGCATCTACGAGCATTCAGACATGCTTATTATCTTATAGCCCATGATGATGCGTTATTGCTACGCACGTTCCCCATGTCACTTTTTGGTCCTACCCTCGACTGGTATAGCTCTCTTACCAGTCACTCTCTTTTCACATTCACCCAGCTAGCTCAACTTTTCCTTGACCACTTGTCGATCAATATCACCAAAAAGGTTTCAATCACAGACCTATACTCTATCAAACAATTCGACGATGAATCGATCATCGATTTTGTTGCCTGATGGAGAGGCTTGATCAATCAACTCTCCTTTTCCCTACCTCAACCTGAGCTCATTGAGCTCTTTTCAAGAGCATGTGCCAAGTACATCTCTTTTACTTTGCGGGTCTAGACATTTCGCACCTTTGATGAAGCTTTCACGATGGCTAGGAAGCTTGAACTACGTGCCATCGAGGAAAATAAAGTCAAATTGCAGAGTACAAACCCCAACACCAAGACAAATGACCCTTCCTCTAAACCTTCTTTTTGTAATTCCAAGTCTAAGGCATCAATGAATGTTGTAGTCATTAGACCATCATCTTCAACAACGACCAACCAACCCGAACCATCCACATCTCAAAGTATCACACGATAATTCCAACAAAGATACATACATCATCGATACACTCTATTAGGAGAGTCATACACATCTGTGTTGGATAAACTTGTCAAACAGGGATCCTCAATCTCCTCCAAATTTGACTACCCCCACAATTTGACCCTTCAAAAGCTATCCCTACGTGGTATAGGGAAAATGACTTTTGTCATTATCACCGTGTCAAGGGCCATGACACAGATAATTGTAAGACTCTCAAGAACATCATTTAGGATATGCTAGATAAAGGTGATCTCGTCTTGGAAAACCTGAACACCCCACCCAATCAAAACATCAACATCTTCAGACAACCTTTTCCAAACCATCCCCCTATCCAAAACAATGTGCAAACCATGGTCGAGGACTCCCACGATCATAATATACGCACAATCAACACTATCTCTCCTCTTGTGCCTGACCAACTTTTCTCACAGTCTGAAGAGGCTAGTAAACTGATTGGTCCTTCACAAGTGGAAGAGTCTTCTTCCCCTATCTCTCTTTCACAAGTGGATGAACCATCTTCTCCTGTTAGTTCTCCATCGACCTCTCTTATATTGGAGGATGCCTTGACCATACCAGCACTGGTAGCCTCACCCTCATCCTTCCTATCATCAATGGGGGATCATACTTTCCCCACTCCTCGACCATACGTCGAAGCCATCACCATCCCTACGCTCTGCCCTCTTAAAGAGCTAAACTCTCCAACCCCTTCTCCGTCGAGAGAGGAACTAGTCGCCTCACCCACTTCGACTGAAGAAGATTCGGTGAAGGTTGATTTGAACCTCGCCCCTCACAATAGTAGTCCTCGCACTAAACCAAAGAAGGCTACTAAACCCCATCAGAGAACTTTTCTCCCACCATCACCATTGCCCTCTATTTTGGGCCCTCATCCTTCTACCATAATAGGAGTGCTTCCTACTCTGACACCCAACAAAAACAAATCACTTCCATTACTACCAACACCTAACAAAAACATACCTCTTTCAAAACATCCAATGCCTCCTACCATGAAAGTGTCATCTACGCATTTGGCCACACCGCCAAACAAAAGGATGGTACAAAACACTCCCTCAACAACGTCTAAATAGAAGTTGTCAACTTTTACTGCAACACAACGTGCAGACCCATTAGCAGGTTCTTACACCTTGTTGTTACGCTGACTTTTGCAATCCTCTAACATCACTCTTCCACCTATCAAACCATTTCAACCTCTCAGACCAAAACCGTCTTGGTTCGATGACACTAAAATTTTCCAATATCATCGCACACCTGGGCATGACACTGAAAATTGTTGTGCCCTTAAGATTGCCATCCATCAATTCATGGAGAAAAATGCCCCTCTTGTTGAGGACACTGTAAACAAATATCCAACATCATCTCATTTCTCCCAGACCTCTTCGTCGTCACACTCATCAACTCTTGGATCAAGGCCATCTTGGTTTGATGACACTAAATTTTATGCGTATCATCGCACACCTGGACATGACACTAAGCGTTGTTGTGCTCTTAAAGCTGTCATTCATCAACACTTCAAAAAGGACACCCTTCTCGCTAAGGATCCTCTTGACCACCTTTTAACCAAACCATCGACACCATCCCATGCATCTCAAACATCCTCCCCTAAATCGAGATCCTCTCATCAGACTATGGTCCCTCTACCACCTTTAACCCCATTATTCAAAATCAACACCATTAATGTGGCCACTAGGTCACCAACCATGAAGGGTAAAGGAAAAGAGAAGGTTTCCATCCCTCGGACATATCCTTCCATCAAGCCCTCTCCATCACCAAAACCCAAGATTTCAACCTTGGGTGCATCTCAATCAGCATCTTTGAAGCCAATCCATGACTCCATGGTGAAACAACTTCACCCAACTCCTATGAAGACGTCTTTGTATGACCTCATGCAAAACTCTGCACAACATCATCAAACCTTGATCAAAGCTTTACAAGCAGTGGAGGTCCTACTTGAAGACCCCCAACCACTGGCTGCTTTGGTCAAATCATTACCAACCATTGCCTCTGTCACCACCCGTGATTTTGAGATTCCTGCCTTTAACCTGGCAGATCAGGATCTCGCTCTCTCAAACTAAATCTGTCAAACATTCTCCCTAACAACTGGGGGAATTCGACCTTATACTAACTATCATGATCTCGACCACACATCAACTAAGCCTCGACCAAACATTAACCAAACATTGACTAGACATCGACCAAACAATTGACCAGACATCAACCGGACATCAACCAGGCATCGACCAAACAATCGACCAAACAATCGACCAGACATCAACCAGACATCAACCAGGCATCGACCAAACAATTGACCAGACATCGACTAGACATCAACCACGCATCGACCAGACATCAACCAAACAATCGACCAGACATCAACTAGACATCGACCAAACAATCGACCAAACAATGACTAAACATCGACCAAACATCAACCAACCAAACAATGACCAAACATCAACCAGCCAAATAATCTGACAACATATCAACCAACTTCATGTCCAACATCAACCAACACGTGACCAATATGGAAAGAAGTAAATGAGGCAAGTTTGCTCCTAATTGGCTCGGACCTTACATCATAACGCACAAGTATGGGTCAGGGACTTATCGTCTATCTTCTCTTGAAGGTCGGCCAGAACCTGAGCCCCTTAATGCCTTACATCTACGACCATTCTACTATTAGTCGAGTACTCGTTCACTTGACATTTAACTTGAGCTCATCCCTTGAGCAATCCCTGCCCTCTTAATCCTCATTTCTTTCAACCCTATTCCCCTAAAACAAACCCCATGTAACCCTTTTATAAAGTATGAATGCTTTGTCTTAATAAAAGGGAGCCCTTAAACTTCTATAGTCTTGTCCATGACTCACAATTCTGTCAAAAATAAATTTGGATGTCAAAATATCAAAAGGTCATAAACTCTAAAGGCAGACTGCTCCCTCGAAGGACAGTTGTACTATCATTGCTATAGCTAATAGACTGCTCCCTCGAAGGATAGCTATTCAAAGCCCTCAAATACATATAAAGCAAAAATATAGGCCACTCCCTCAAAGGATGGCTATGCCTAAAATCTTGCTACAAATAGCACTCTCAGAAGCTTCCCAAATCGATCAGCTTCACAAATGACCACAAAACAAAATGGCATCCCTACGTAGACTTCCTGCATTGATCAGTCAAAAAAAAAAAAGGGTCATGGACTTGACTTGTAGTCATCTCAGGGCCTCCTATAAAAAAGGGCAAAGTTATCTCTACTCAAAAGGGTTACCCTATACTCACCTATCACATCACCTACTCAAGGGATTTCGAGCTCATTTTAATGTCAAAATGATTCGATTACCTCTCTAACACAACCAATGGTCAACGACGTAATGCATGAACGGGGCTTTTGTTTCTAAAACCCCCTACCTATGCTATCATTATGGTCCTTGAATATGAAAGAGCAACGCGCCTTTCACTTCTTATACATCTTGGTCATAAACAATACAACCAAATCATTTGCCAACCAAACCAAATCAAACCAAACATTTTTAGACCTGTCACATGCCATAGTCCATTTCACATAGTTTCTATGGACACCAATACACATGGAAACTATCGACCATACAATTTATGTCAAGCATAAACCATTACTTGTTGAAGCATAAATAGACTCATTTCATTTTTAGCATACATCCATCACCCAATATGGAAAATTTCTAGGGATGAAAAACCACAACCAATGTTACAGAATACACCATCACATAATATGGAAAAGGCTGTAACATCATCTTACCCTCATCATTTCAAGCATGTACCCTCAGACATATGGGAAGTGCTAAACCTTTATCATGACCAAACCAATCATCAACCATTTTGACTCTTGACCTGAACTACATTAGTTTGAGGCCCTTCCAACAAGGGCTATGTAGGCAGCACTCAGATGGCATGACGTCTTCTGGGGTTAGCTCGGCCACATCCGTTTGTTCATCTACTTGATGGACAAACCATATTACCCTTTAACCATGACTTAACCTCGTTCAACCCACATCCATAACTGACCCTCTTCCTCCCTTTTAGGGAGAACTACATTGGCCTGAGGCCCTAACGACAGGGGCTATGTAGGCATCACTCAGATGACATGATGTCTTCTGGGGTTAGCTTGGCCACATCCGTTTGTTTGTCTACTTGATGGAAAAACCATTCTACCTTTGACCATGACTTAACCTAGTCCAAACCAATCATCAACCACTTTGACTCCTAACCTGAACTACATTGGTCTGAGGCCCTTAACACAGGGGCTATGTAGGTAGCACTCAGATGACATGATGTCTTTTGGGGTTAGCTCAGCCACATCCGTTTGTTCATCTATCTGATAGACAAACCATATTACCTTTTAACCATGACTTAACCTCCTCCAACCCCATCCATAACTGACCCTCTTCCTCCCTTTTAGGGAGAACTACATTGGCTTGAGGCCCTTCCAACAGGGACTATGTAGGTAGCACTCAGTTGACACGGGGTCTTCTGAGGTTAGCTCAGCCATTCCCTCATCTGTCTGTCTAATGGACCGACTATCTCAACTCGACTCGACCAACAACTTGGAGATCGTGACTATCTCCTCAGACCACGACCACTTTCGAGACAACTATGCCTTGGTTGTTTGCGTACATGCTACCTCACGAATGGTTAGCAAAATTGTCTGCAACCCATATTTCGACCCTCACAAGTATTGGATCACGAGCAAGTTGATCCCCACTACTTGTGACATTTTCATGTTTTCTAGGAGCACTTCTTGAGCCTGGGATACTTGGAACACGATGACCATTAGAGCTACATCTTGGATCGAATAACTCAATCAGCGACGACTAAATGCTGGGGCTCGATTATTTCAATTTTGGCACTCCTCGACCCTTAACCTGTGACAATTTGACCCGACCATCTCGTGAAGTGGTATGCGTGCAATCCCACCCTTTACAGCGTTCACACTCAAACATTCATCCTATCCATCCATCTCTCTATCAAATCGACACCCGATTTCAGGTTCCCTTCCCTCGACTCCCGCTTTGAGGGGGAATACCTCATCCCATAATCGGGGCAACCTATTCCTATTTTTGTCTTGCAGTTCATCAATCGGGGCAACCTATTCCTATTTTTGTCTTGCAATTCATCAGAACAACCAACAAGACAAAAATGACCTCATCCCATACTTGGGGCATTTTACTCCTATTTTTGTCTTGCAGTTCGTCAAGAACAACCAACAAGACAAAAAGGGGCAAATGTAGACACCAAAATCGTGTCTACTCCTTGGTCAACTCCCTCTTGGTCCCTTTCGAACTTCACCATGCCTAACCTATGTTTTTATTAATTTAAAATACCTATTTTAAATTAATAATTCTCCCTTGACACATCACCCATGACACCTCACCCCACCTTGGATACCTCTCCTTAGATGCCTCCCTCACCCCATGCCAAATCTTAATTACTTAGACCCCATTTCAACCCTCCCACTAGCCTCTCACACTCATTTAATCTGCCTTCGATCGTTTAACCATGACCAGCTGACCTCGGTAGATGGGAAAATAGACAAAAGGCTATTTTAACCTTTTTACCCGTCTTCTAGCCGCTGACGTCGGTCAACTGTCGACCGACGTCGGTGGTATTGCCGGCATCGGTTGCATTAAAATTGCATTCTACACCCAAAATGTGGATCTTCTTGGCCCGAACATGAATTCTTTCTCTCCCAAAATATGACCTCTCTCTCTCCCTCTCTCCCAGACGCACAACAATCATCATAGGCTATAGGCATTCTGCAGAAATAGCTCCATACTTTGGGTTAAAGACATTGCAGGTACATCAACCACATCAGCAACAAGTCTTTTAAACTCCTTTATCATATCAAAGCTAAGTATCTCTTCTGCCCTTTCATTTTCAGTAGTTTAGAAAGCATCAATAATTAGTTCTCTTTTTACTAGTTCTAAGCACTGTAGACTAGACCTGGCTATCAACCAGACCATCCCTGACTGTCTTCCTGGAGAGGCTGAGAAGCCTTCCTCACACCCTTGCCCCTTTTTGACACCCTGTCCCTTACCTGACTCCTTCCTTAGACTTTATTTGTCTCCCTGCAAACCTGCAAAGACCCCTTAAACCCATAGAGTCTCTTTGTCGACCACAGACTTTCTCTGAGACCCGTCCAAAGACTACTGCCTCCACTGACGTCGACAGACTAATCGACGTTGGCATACTTGACAAACCGACGTCGACAGACTAATCGATGTCGGAGACTGTGGAAGACTGACAGCAGAATACAGGTATGCATTATCTCTATTTCTTTTGCTTAGTCTTTCATTATTTCTCTTTATTCGACATTCTCTCTTATCAACAAGTGGATTGTCATCCCTCAAGGAAGTCTTTGCACTTCTGGGACCGAGCTTTTGCTTGGCAATCCACCACATGTCTATCTAACACTTTCTCTGTTTAAGTCTCTCTTATCTACAGGTGTCGTCCTCCACAACCAAAGAGGAGTCCCTACAACGTCTGGATACGATGCACAAACTTTATTCGGGTACGTACAAACCCCTGACCATTAATCTTAGTTTCTTACTTCCTTTGAATGTAGAAAAGTGAAAAACGGTTGGAAACATATTCCTTTTTACGGCTTTTTAATTCTACTTAAATTTAAATTTAGATTTATTAATTAAATTTAAATTTAAATTTAATTTTTTTATAAATTTAAACTTAGATTTATGAATTAATTTTTAAAGTTTCACTTTTATTGAATTTTCGGTTAAAATTTTATTTTATGTCCTTAATTAATTCCTCGGATATTTTCCATCTGTTGGAATTTTTTAATTTTGGAAATTATAAAATTTAGTCTTAATTGTTATTTCTTCGGGTGGAACCTTCAGGTAGAATTTTATAACCGTTAGAATTTTTTAGCCGTTAAAGATTGCCTGTTTAACTGTTGCCTCTCCATTTCTTCTATTAAAACTTCCCCTTCTCACTTTTTTCGATATTCCTCTCTATTCCAACTAATGAGCAGCTGAGATGCTGCGAAACATCTTTTGGAAGAGGATTTTGTAAATTAGTGTATCAAAGGTTTTGATGTTTTAATAAAATTTGGTTTCATATCTGCATTTTTTTCGTATCTTTTTTTCCCTCAAAAAATCATTCTCAGAAGCAACCAATGATTTCATTACTTATTTCCTAAACCCTAAACCCTAAACTCTTTCGGTGTTGCCAACAAGTCTCCACTCTACAGCACATTCCCCCTCTGAAGATTTGCGGGCGCAATCCTAGGAAACTAGGTTCTTATCTTATGAGGAGCAGATTCTTGTACTCAACTGACTCCACAGACTTATAATCTACGGAATCCACATGATTCTAAGGACTCCATAGGATCTACAGACTCCTTAGCCTTAAAATCTACGGACTCCACAGGTCTATTTCTATGGATTCCACAAGATCTGCGGATTCCATTAGACTAAATCTACGGACTCTACAGAATCTATAGACTCCACAGGTCCATTTATACGGACTCCATAGGCTAATATCTACGGAGTCCACAGGATCTAAGGACTCCACTAGACTTAATATACAGACTCCACAAAATCTTTGGACTCCACTTTCTACGGACTCCATAGAATCTATGGACTCCCCATGGCTTAATCTACAGACTCCACTAGCCTTATTCTACAGACTCTTTTGGTTCAGTTTTTTGAAGTGTTGAGGTTTATCGTTTACTCTTGCTCTCTTTTATGGCTTTTTTATTCCTTTTTACGGCTTTTTAATTCTACTTAAATTTAAATTTAAATTTTTTATTAATTTTAGTTTAGATTTATTAATTAATTTTAAATTTAAATTTAAATTTTTTATAAATTTAAATTTAGATTTATGAATTAATTTTTAAAGTTTCACTTTTATTGAATTTTTGGTTAAAATTTTATTTTATTTCCTTAATTAATTCCTCGGATATTTTCCATCTGTTGGAATTTTTTAATTTTGGAAATTATAAAATTTAGTCTTAACCGGTAATTCTTCGGGTGGAACCTTCGGGTAGAATTTTATAACCGTTGGAATTTTTTAGCTGTTAAAGATTGCCCGTGTAACCATTGCCTCTCCATTTCTTCTATTAAAACTTCCCCTTCTCACTTTTTTCTGTATTCCTCTCTATTCCAACTGATGAGCAGCTGAAATGTTGCGAATCATGTTTTGGAAGAGGATTTTGTAAATTAGTATATCAAAGGTTTTGATGTTTTAATAAAATTTGGTTTCATATCTGCATTTTTTTCATATCTTCTTTTCCCTCAAAAAATCATTCTCAGAAGCAGCCAGTGATTTCATTACTTGTTTCTAAACCCTATGTGCATATCTTCACGATGGCCACTGAGGATGATTTTGCTCAATCCCCTTTTGCTTCCGAAGAAGAAATTACCGCTGCCATTTTAGCTGCTGCACCTATCTAAGAAGCTCAAGAAGCTGAAGCATCTAAGAAAAGAAGAAGAGAAAACTCAGGTGATCCTGTCAGCAGCAAGCTTACTCTGGCTCTTCCTTCATATTCTTTTATTCAAGCGCTAGAGGCTCGCAATGCGGATCTCTTACTCAAAATTGATCAACTGTGTAAAAAATATGCTGATTTGGATCACATGGCTTCTATTGCACACTCAAAAAAAATTCAGTGGAAGAAAAAAGCAAAATGGGCTACCAATGACTGTTCCAGAAGTGATTCTGAAATCAAAATTTTGAAGGATGCTCTAGACTATCAAACTGCTAAGGCTAAATCTTTGCAGGCCCAAATTGATAAGCTAGAAAATATTCAACCAGAATATCCTTCTATTCGGCCTCTTCCTGCTTGTGAATTTTCTAATTTTATAAAGGCTTTTAATGTTTTTGTCTTTGCATCTAACTCACGCCAGGTTTTGCTGGATGCTAGGTTGGATGCTCTTGACTCCAGGGTGTTATCTTCCCTTGCTCAGATCTCGTATTCGCGCCCCTCTATTCTTTTGGAGCGTGGCTCCCCTGACAATGGTCACGCCACTTCTGAGTTCGTTGTTGCCTCTACAAACCCTAACGGCACTGCTCCTGCATTTTCTCGTGATCCTGCGGGCTGTGGAAACCCTCCTCCAGTCTTTGGTAACGCTCCTCCAGCCGCCACGAATTTTGGTAATGCTTTCCCAACCCCTTTATTTTCTATAAACCATGCAGCGCCTGAAGTCTTTTCCTGTCCGACCAGCGACGGTCTGCCGACGGGGAATGGTAACCCTACCGTTAACATTCATTCGTTCACTGCTCTTCTTGCCAATTCTTTGACTCACAACACCACCACCGCTGGTAATTTTAATTTTAGTAGCATTAATAATAATTCTATTAATAATTTAGATAATAATAATAATAATAATAATAATAATAATATAGATATTAATAATATTAGTAATGATAATATTAATATCAATCATGATAATACTAATAATATTAATAATGTTAATGCTACTAATTTGCACCTGGACACTCATATGAACAATGATAATAACAATGATTCCAATTCTGAACCACTTTCTAAATATCCAAATGAAATTTATATTCTTGTTTCTAAAGCTTTTTCTGAATTTAAAAGACTCCACAAAATTTGCAGTAATTCTTCATCTTTTTTAGAAAAATTGCAAAATTTTAAAAGGAACGGTTTATTACCAAAAAATCTACAAGTTAAGCCTCCTAAAATCATAATTAATGATCCAGAAGGTCAATCTATTATTTCTTCTAGATTATATGACATTCAAAATGATGCTAATAAACATTCGGCCATGTCTAAAGCTCATGATAATCATTTGTTAGCTCTTTCTAATTTTAACAAAAAAAATTTAGCTACTATTTCTGGTGCTTGCGCGGCCCTTAGACACCTCCCTTTACTTGGTCATTTTACCACCCCTTGTGAGGTGTGGCAAAATGTTGCCACTGCAGATTTTCACTCTCTTTGCAATAATTTTTCAATTCAATGTTCTTTGAAAAAATCTGCAAAAGAGCAAGTTGAATCTCTGCGACAACAAAGTAGGGACAGTGTTATGACTGATGCCGAACAACTTTCGCCAGAAAAGTCTATTTCTGAGATTATCAATGACAAGCTTAATCAAAAATTTGGCAACCTTCAAAAAGAATAGAAAGAACTTAGATCTCTATTCTAGAAATCTCTCCCTCTCTCTTCTAATCCTGAAGGTATAGTAACACAGAATAAGAAGAAAAAGAAAAATAATAATAACAAGAAAAAGAAAAAGAATCCTGATACCCCCCCTTAGCCAAAAGATCCTCCCCTTCCTCCTCAACAAAATGCTGCTCCCGTTCCAAAAAATGGGCAAGCAGCGAAGGATGGTGCTCCTCAGAATGCCACCTTGGCTGCCTCTGGTCCATCTGCCTCAAATCCAAATCCTTCTCAAAATGTGAAGAAGTGAGCAATGTAACATCTGTGGCACCTTCTCCATCATTCAACAGAGGACTAGGCAGGGGCAGGGGCAGGGGCAGAGGAAGAGGCAAGGGCAGGGGTCAAAATTCCAGCAGAGGCAATGGCAGGGGCAGAGGAACCTAAGGTTTAATTCGGGTCTCTTTCAGCGACCACGCTTTCGCCTAAATCATTGGGGACCTACTATTAATAGAGTTTTTTGTTCTTTATGGTTCTTTTCTCAAAAGACACCTAGAGAAGTGGATTGTTGAGTTTCTAACTTCAACATCCATAATCTGTCTTCCAGAAAGATCTCTTTTGATGAACAAAAACTCCTTAGACTTGGTGTAAATTTTACCCCTTGTCCTCCCCCAATGACAGTCGAAAGTATTTACACTAAATTTCATTCCTTTGCAAGACGCCTTTTTCTCTTTGCTTTCTTTTCAGCAGATCCTCCCGATAGTACAGAGGATACTAGTAGCAATTCTATCAATAATGTGTTTTCTCCCTGGATTTTCCCTCATCATTTCAAGAAATCTAAGTCTTCTTGGAATCCTGATGAGCCTAATTTTGAGCTTGAGGAAATCATTCAATTTGGGGAATCCATCCTGAAATCTAGAATTGCTTCAGTTTCTTTTGCTTCTAGACCTTTTTTACCTAACAAGTTTGCTCGAAGTCTTAATGCTTTTCGAAAAGATAGTTCTATTATCATTAAACCTGCAGACAAGAATCTTGGTCTTGTTATTCTAGATTCCTCTTGGTATCTTAAAGAAGGTCTTCGTCAACTTTTGAATTTTGCTGTCTATCTTCTTGTTTCGGAGATTCCTTGGAAGCTAGTTTGGAGTAAACTTACTTTTCTTATTGATAAGTTCAATGTTTTTCTCGATCCTGTTGCTTCTTTTTTAAAGCAATTTCCAGCCACTCGTTCTCGAGCTTGTGCTTTCTACCTCCTACCTAAGCTCCATAAGCCAGTATTGGTGGGTAGACCTATCTGTAGCTATTCAGGCTACATGCTGGAACCTGCTTCTAAACTTCTCCATTTTCTCCTTCTTCCTGTTCTTCAGAAGTAACGTTTTTATCTGCCTGATTCTCTCACTCTCTTAAGAGAGTTTACTAGTAAGAGTTTTCCTTCTAATTGTCTTTTATTTTCATTTGATGTGGATTCTCTTTATCCTAGCATCCCTACTACTGAAGGTTTGATTGCTCTTAGAATTATGGTTGCTGAGTTCTATTCTAATCATGAAACTTTTCCCAATTTTACAAACTTATAATCTATGGAGTCCACATGTTTCTACGGACTCCACAGGTCTATTTCTATGGACTCTACAGAATCTACGGACTCCACTAGACTATTTCTACGGACTCCGCAGGTCCTTTTCTGCGGACTCCACAGGATCTACGGACTCCACAGAATCTATGGACTCCACTTGGCTTAATCTACGAACTCCATAGAATCTACAGACTCCCCTAGCCTGAATCTACGGACTCTTCTGGTTCAGTTTTTTGAAGTGTTGAGGTTTATCGTTTATTCTTGCTCTTTCTTATGGGATTTTTATTCCTTTTTACGGCTTTTTAATTCTACTTAAATTTAGATTTAAATTTTTTATAAATTTAAATTTAGATTTATGAATTATTTCTAAATTTAAATTTAGATTTATGAATTAATTTTTAAAGTTTCACCTTTTTGAAAATTCGGTTGAAATTTTATTTTATTTCCTTAATTAATGATTCCTCAGAGATTTTTTGTCCGTTGAAATTTCTTAATCTTGGAAATTATAAAATTTGGTATTAACCATTATTTCTTCGGGTGGAACTTTCAAGTAGAATTTTATAACCGTTGGAATTTTTTAGCCGTTAAAGATTGCCCGGGTAACCGTTGCCTCTCCATTTCTTCTATTAAAACTTCCCCTTCTCACTTTTTTCTGTATTTCTCTCTAATCCAACTGATGAGCATCTGAAATGCTGCAAAACATGTTTTGGAAGAGGATTTTTTAAAATTGTGTATGAAAGGTTTTGATGTTTTAATAAAATTTGGATTCATATCTGCACTTTTCGTATCTTCTTTTCTTTATAAAAATCATTCTCAGAAGCAGCGAGTGATTTCTTTACTTGTTTCTAAACCCTAAACCCTAAACTCTTTCGACGTTGCCAACAAGTCTCCACTCTGTAGCACATTCCCCCTCCGAAGATTTGCTGGCGCAATCCTAAGAAACTAGGATCTTATTTTATGAGGAGCATATTCTTGTACTCTACGGACTCCACAGACTTATAATCTACGGATTCCTCAGACTTAAAATCTATGGACTCCACAGGTCTATTTCTACGGACTCCACAGAATCTACGGACTCGACAGGTCCTTTTCTATGGACTCCACAGGGTACTATCTACCGACTCCACTGGACTTTTTCTATGGACTCCACAGAATCTACGGACTCCACTTGGCTTAATCTATGGACTCCACAGAATCTACGGACTCCTCTAGCCTAAATCTACGGACTCCTCTGGTTCAGTTTTTTGAAGTGTTGAGGTTTATCATTTATTCTTGCTCTCTCTTATGGCTTTTTTATTCCTTTTTATGGCTTTTTAATTCTACTTAAATTTAAATTTAATTTTTTTATAAATTTAAATTTAGATTTATGAATTATTTCTAAATTTGAATTTAAATTTTTTATAAATTTAAATTTAGATTTGTGAATTAATTTTTAAAGTTTCACCGTTTTGAAAATTCAGTTAAAATTCGATTGAAATTTTATTTTATTTCCTTAATTAATGATTCCTCGGATATTTTTTGTCCGTTGAAATTTCTTAATCTTGGAAATTATAAAATTTTGTATTAACCGTTATTTATTTAGGTGGAACTTTCGAGTAGAATTTTATAACCGTTGGAATTTTTTAGCCGTTAAAGATTACCCGGGTAACTGTTGCCTCTCCATTTCTTCTATTAAAACTTCCCCTTCTCACTTTTTTCTGTATTTCTCTCTAATCCAACTGATGAGCAGCTGAAATGCTGTGAAACATGTTTTGGAAGAGGATTTTTTTAAATTGTGTATCAAAGGTTTTGATGTTTTAATAAAATTTGGATTCATATCTGCACTTTTCGTATCTTCTTTTCTCTGTAAAAATCATTCTCAGAAGCAGCCAGTGATTTCTTTACTTGTTTCTAAACCCTTTGTGCATATCTTCATGATGGCCACTCAGGATGATTTTGCTCAGTCCCCTTTTGCTTTCGAAGAAGAAATTACAGCGGCCATTTTAGTTGCTGCACCTATCCAGGAAGCTCAAAAAGTTAAAGCATCTAAGAAAAGAAGAGAAAACTCAGGAGACCCTGTCAACATCAAGCTTACTCTGGCTTTTCCTTTAGATTCTTCTATGCAAGCACTGGAGGCTCGCAATTCTGATCTTTTACTCAAAATTGATCAGCTGCATAAAAAATATGCTGAACTGGATCATATGGCTTCTATCGCACACTCAAAAAAAAATTAGTTGAAAAAGAAGGCAGAATGGGCTGCCAATGACTGTTCTAGAAGTGATTCTGAAATCAAAATTTTTTAGCCGTTAAAGATTGCCCGGGTAACCGTTGCCTCTCCATTTCTTCTATTAAAACTTCTCCTTCTCACTTTTTTCTGTATTTCTCTCTAATCCAACTGATGAGCAGCTGAAATGCTGCAAAACATGTTTTGGAAGAGGATTTTTTAAAATTGTGTATCAAAGGTTTTGATGTTTTAATAAAATTTGGATTCATATCTACACTTTTCGTATCTTCTTTTCTCTGCAAAAATCATTCTCAAAAGTAGCCAGTGATTTCTTTACTTATTTCTAAACCCTAAACCCTAAAACCTTAAACCCTGAACCCTAAACCCTAAAACCCTAAAACCCTAAAACCCATAAACCCATAAACCATAAGCCATAAACCCTAAACCCTAAAACCCTGAAACCCTAAACTCTGAACCTTGAACCCTAAACTCCTAAACCCTAAAACCCTAAAACCTTAAAGCCCAAACCCTAAAACCTAAAACCCTAAACACTAAAACTTTTAAACCCAAAACCCTAAACCCTAAAGATTGAACCCAAAACCCTGAACCCAAAACCCTAAACCCTAAAACCCTAAACCTTGAACCCTAAACCTCAAACCCTGAACCCTGAACCCTAAACCCTAAACCCTGAACCCTGAACCCTAAACCTTGAACCCTAAACCCCAAACCCCAAACCTGAAACCCCAAACCTGAAACCCAAACCTTAAATCCTAAACCCCAAACCCCAAACCCCAAACCCTAAACCCCAAACCCCAAACCCAAACCCAAAACACCAAACCCCAAACCCCAAAACACTTAACCCTAATCCCTAAACCCTAAACCTCAAACCCCAAACCCCAAACCATAAACCCCAAACCAAAAACCCCAAAACCCTTAAACCCTAAACCCTAAACCCCAAACCCTAAACCCCAAACCCCAAACAACAAACCCCAAACCCTAAACACTAAAAACTAAACCCTAAACTCTTTCAGCGTTGCTAACAAGTCTCCACTCTGCAGCACATTCCCCATCTGAAGATTTGCTAGCGCAATCCTAAGAAACTAGGTTCTTATCTTATGAGGATCAGATTCTTGTACTCTACAGACTCCACAGACTTATAATCTACGGACTCCACATGATTCTACGAACTCCATAGGATCTATGGACTCCTTATGCTTAAAATCTATGAACTCCATAGGTCTATTTCTATGGACTCCATAGGATCTATGGACTCCATTAGACAAAATCTACGGACTCCACAGAATCTACGGACTCCACTAAAGCTTTACTATAGCTCCCCTTGTCTTTAAGCCTGACTATAGCTCTTCTACTAAAGCTTTAGGCTTGGGGGTTTTCCTAAACCCTAAACTCTTTTGGTCTTGCCAACAAGTCTCCACTCTGCAGCACATTCCCCCTCCGAAGATTTGCTGGCGCAATCCTAGGAAACTAGGTTCTTATCTTATGAGGAGAAGATTTTTGTACTCTACGGACTCCACAGAATTATAATCTATGAACTCCACATGATTCTACGGACTCCACAGGATCTACGGACTCCTTAGGCTTAAAATCTACAGACTCCACAGGTCTATTTCTATAGACTCCACAAGATCTACAGACTCCATTAGACTAAATCTACGGATTCCACAGGTCCATTTCTACAGACTCCACAGGGTAATATCTACGGACTCCATATGATCTACGAACTCCACTGGACTTAATCTACAGACTCCACAGAATCTTCGTACTCCACTTTCTATGGACTCCACATAATCTATGGACTCCCCATGGCTTAATCTATGGACTCTACTAACATTATTCTACAGACTCTTTTGGTTCAATTTTTTGAAGTGTTGAGGTTTATCATTTACTCTTGCTCTCTTTTATGGCTTTTTTATTCCTTTTTACGGCTTTTTAATTCTACTTAAATTTAATTTTTTTATAAATTTAAATTTAGATTTATTAATTAATTTTAAATTTAAATTTTTTATAAATTTAAATTTAGATTTATGAATTAATTTTTTAAGTTTCACTTTTATTGAATTTTCGGTTAAAATTTTTATTTTATTTCCTTAATTAATTCCTTGGATATTTTCCATCCGTTGGAATTTTTTAATTTTGGAAATTATAAAATTTAGTCTTAACCGTTATTTCTTCGGGTGGAACCTTCGGGTAGAATTTTATAACCGTTGGAAATTTTTAGCCGTTAAAGATTGCCCGTGTAACCGTTGCCTCTCCATTTCTTCTATTAAAACTTCCCCTTCAATTTTTTTTTCTGTATTCCTCTCTATTCCAACTGATGAGCAGTTGAAATGCTGTGAAACATGTTTTGGAAGAGGATTTTGTAAATTAGTGTATCAAAGGTTTTGATGTTTTAATAAAATTTGGTTTCATATCTGCATTTTTTTCGTATCTTCTTTTCCCTCAAAAAATCATTCTCAGAAGCAGCCAGTGATTTCATTACTTGTTTCTGAACCCTATGTGCATATCTTCACGATGGCCATTGAGGATGATTTTGCTCAGTTCCCTTTTTCTTCCGAAGAAGAAATTACAGCTGCCATTTTAGCTACTGCACCTATCCAGGAAGCTCAAGAAGCTGAAGCATCTAAGAAAAGAAGAAGAGAAAACTCAGGTGATCCTGTCAGTAGCAAGCTTACTCTGGCTCTTCCTTCAGATTCTTCTATTCAAGCACTAGAGGCTCGCAATGCGGATCTCTTACTCAAAATTGATCAACTGCGTAAAAAATATGTTGATCTGGATCACATGGCTTATAGTGCACACTCATAAAAATTTCAGTGGAAGGAAAAAATGGAATGGGCTGCCAATGACTGTTCTAGAAGTGATTCTGAAATCAAAATTTTGAAGGATGCTCTAGACTATCAAACTGCTAAGGCTAAATCTTTGCAGGCCCAAATTGATAAGCTAGAAAATATTCAACCAGAATCTCCTTCTATTCACCCTCTTCCTGCTTGTGAATTTTTTGATTTTGTAAAGGCTTTAATGTTTTTGTGTCTGCGTCTAACTCATGCCATGTTTTGCTGGATGCTAGGTTGGATGCTCTTGACTCCAGGGTGTTATCTTCCCTTGCTCAGATCTCAGATTTGCACCCCTCTATTCCTTTAGAGAACGGCTCCCCTGATAATGGTCGTGCCACTTTTGAGTTCGCTGCTGCCTCTACAAACCTTAACGGCGTTGCTCCTGAAATTTCTCACGATCTTCTGGGCTATGGAAACCCTCCTCCAGTCCTTGGTAACGTTCCTCCAACTGCCACAAATTTTGGTAATGCTTTCTCAACCCCTTTATTTTCTACAAACCATGCAGCGCCTGAAGTCTTTTCATGTCTGACCAGTGACAGTCTGCTGACGGGGAATGTTAACCCTACCATTAACATTCATTCATTCGCTGCGCTTCTTGCCAAATCTTTGGCTCATAACACCACCACCACTGGTAATTTCAATTTTAGTAGCATTAATAATAATTCTATTAATAATTTAGATAATAATAATAATAGTAGTAATATAGATATTAATAATATTAGTAATGATAATACTAATATTACTGATAATATTAATATCAATCATGATAATACTAAACCCTAAACCCTAAACCCTAAAACCCTAAACCCTAAAACCCAAAAACCCATAAACCCATAAACCATAAATCCTAAACCCTAAACCCTAAAACCCTTAAACCTTAAAACCCTAAAACCCCAAACCCCAAACCCTAAACCCTAAACTCCTAAACCTTAAAACCCTAAACCCTAAAACTCTAAACCCTAAACCCTAAAACCCTTAAACCTTAAACACCAAACCCCAAACCCCAAACCCTAAAACCTAAAACCCTAAACCCTTAAACCCTAAACCCTAAACCCTAAACCTTGAACCCAAAACCCTGAACCCTGAACCCAAAACCCTAAACCTTGAACCCTAAACCCTAAAACCCTAAACCTTGAACCTTAAACCCTAAACCCCAAACCCTAAACCTCAAACCATGAACCCTGAACCCTGAACCCTCAACCCTGAACCCTAAACCCTAAACCCCAAACCCCAAACCCCAAACCCCAAACCTGAAACTCCAAACCCCAAACTCGAAACCCAAACCTTAAACCCTAACCCCAAACCCCAAACCCCAAACCCAAACCCAAAACACCAAACCCCAAACCCTTAACCCTAAAAATTTTACCCTTTACCCTTCATCCTAAACCCTTAACCATTAAACCCTAAACCCTAAAACCCTAAACCCTAAACCTCAAACCCCAAACCCCAAACCCCAAACCCAAAACCCTTAAACCCTCAACCCTAAACCCCAAACCCCAAACCCCAAACAACAAACCCCAAACCCTAAACCCTAAAAACTAAACCCTTAACCCTAAACTCTTTTGGCGTTACTAACAAGTCTCCACTCTGCAACACATTCCCCCTTCGAAGATTTGCTGGTGCAATCCTAAGAAACTAGGTTCTTATCTTATGAGGAGCAGATTGTTGTACTCTACAGACTCCACAGACTTATAATCTACGGACTCCACATGATTCTACGAACTCCACAGGATCTATGGACTCCTTAGGCTTAAAATCTACGAACTCCACATGTCTATTTCTATGGACTCCATAGGATCTATGGACTCCATTAGACTAAATCTACGGACTCCACAGAATCTACGGACTCCACAAGTCCATTTCTATGGACTTCACAGGCTAATATGTACGGACTCCACTGGACATAATCTACGGACTCCATAGAATCTTCGGACTCCACTTTCTACGAACTCCACAGAATCTACGGACTCCCCATGGCTTAATCTACAGACTTCACTAGCCTTATTCTACAAACTCTTTTGGTTCAATTTTTTGAAGTGTTGAGGTTTATTGTTTACTCTTGCTCTCTTTTATGGCTCTTTTATTCCTTTTTACGGCTTTTTAATTCTACTTAAATTTAAATCTAATTTTTTTATAAATTTAAATTTAGATTTATTAATTAATTTTAGATTTAAATTTAAATTTTTTATAAATTTAAATTTAGATTTATGAATTAATTTTTAAAGTTTCACTTTTATTGAATTTTTGGTTAAAATTTTATTTTATTTCTTTAATTAATTCCTCAAATATTTTCCATCCATTGGAATTTTTTAATTTTGGAAATTATAAAATTTAGTCTTAACCGTTATTTCTTCAAGTGGAACCTTCGGGTAGAATTTTATAACCGTTGGAATTTTTTAGCCGTTAAAGATTGCCTGTGTAATCGTTGCCTCTCCATTTCTTCTATTAAAACTTCCCCTTCTCACTTTTTTCTGTATTCCTCTCTATTCCAACTGATGAGCAGCTGAAATGCTGCGAAACATGTTTTGGAAGAGGATTTTGTAAATTAGTGTATCAAAGGTTTTGATGTTTTAATAAAATTTGGTTTCATATCTGCATTTTTTTCGTATCTTCTTTTCCCTCAGAAAATCATTCTCAAAAGCAGCCAGTGATTTCATTACTTGTTTCTAAACCCTAAACCCTAAAGTCTCTTTGAGGGACAAGTCAGAGTTACTCCACAAAGTGCTTGATGGCACCGAGAAGAGTAAGAGGGCCCCCCTTGTCTTTAAGCTTGACTAGAGCTCTTCTGCTAAAGCTTTAGGCTTGGGGGTTTTCCTAAACCCTAAACTCTTTCAGCATTGCCAACAAGTCTCCACTCTACAGCACATTCCCCCTCCAAAGATTTGCTGACGCAAACCTAGGAAACTAGGATCTTATCTTATGAGGAGCAAATTCTTGTACTCTATGGACTCTACAGACTTATAATCTATGGACTCCACATGTTTCTACGGACTCCATAGGATCTACGGACTCCTCAGACTTAAAATCTACGGGCTCCACAGGTTTATTTCTATGGACTCAAAAGAATCTACAGAGTCCACTAGACTATTTCTACGGACTCCATAGAATCTACGAACTCCGCAGGTCCTTTTCTACGGACTCCACAGGGTACTATCTACGGACTCCACTGGACTTTTTCTACGGACTCTTTTGGTTTAGTTTTTTGAAGTGTTGAGGTTTATCGTTTATTCTTGCTCTCTCTTATGGCTTTTTTATTCCTTTTTACGGATTTTTAATTCTACTTAAATTTAAATTTAAATTTTTTATAAATTTAAATTTAGATTTATGAATTATTTCTAAATTAAAATTAATTTTTTTTATAAATTTAATTTTAGATTTATGAATTAATTTTTAAAGTTTCACCTTTTTGAAAATTCGGTTGAAATTTTATTTTATTTCCTTAATTAGTGATTCCTTGGATATTTTTTGTCCATGGAAATTTCTTAATCTTGGAAATTATAAAATTTGGTATTTACTGTTATTTCTTCGGGTGGAACTTTCAAGTAGAATTTTATAACCGTTGGAATTTTTTAGCCGTTAAAGATTGCCCGAGTTTCCGTTGCCTCTCCATTTCTTCTATTAAAACTTCCCCTTCTCACTTTTTTCTATATTTATCTCTAATCCAACTGATGAGCAGCTGAAATGCTATGAAACATGTTTGGGAAGAGGATTTTGTAAAATTTTGTATCAAAGGTTTTGATGTTTTAATAAAATTTGGATTCATATCTGCACTTTTTGTATCTTCTTTTCTTTGTAAAAATCATTCTCAGAAGCAGCGAGTGATTTCTTTACTTGTTTCTAAACCCTAAACCCTAAACTCTTTCGGCGTTGCCAACATGTCTCCACTCTGCAGCACATTCCCCCTTCGAAGATTTGCTGGCACAATCCTAGGAAACTAGGATCTTATCTTATGAGGAGAAGATTCTTGTACTCTATGGACTCCACAGACTTATAATCTACAAACTCCACATGTTTCTATAGACTCCATAGGATCTATGGACTCCTCAGACTTAAAATCTATGGACTCCATAGGTCTATTTCTACAGACTCCATAGAATCTACAGACTCCACTAGACTATTTCTATGGACTGCATAGAATCTACGGACTCCACAGGTCCTTTTCTACGGACACCACATGGTACTATCTACGGACTCCACAAGATCTACGGACTCCACTGGACTTTTTCTATGGACTCCACAAAATCTACGGACTCCACTTGGATTATTCTACGGACTCCACAGAATCTACGGACTCCCCTAGCCTGAATCTACAGACTCTTCTGGTTCAGTTTTTTGAAGTGTTGAGATTTATCATTTATTCTTGCTCTTTCTTATCGCTTTTCTATTCCTTTTTATGGCTTTTTAATTCTACTTAAATTTAAATTTAAATTTTTTATAAATTTAAATTTAGATTTATGAATTATTTCTAAATTTAAATTTAAATTTTTTATAAATTTAAATTTATGAATTAATTTTTAAAGTTTCACATTTTTGAAAATTCGGTTGAAATTTTATTTTATTTCCTTAATTAATGATTCCTCGGATATTTTTTGTCCGTTCAAATTTCTTAATCTTGGAAATTATAAAATTTGGTATCGACCGTTATTTCTTCGGGTGGAACTTTCGGGTAGAATTTTATAACTGTTGGAATTTTTTAGCTATTAAAGATTTCACGAGTAATCGTTGCCTCTCCATTTCTTCTATTAAAACTTCCCCTTCTCACTTTTTTCTGTATTTCTCTCTAATCCAACTAATGAGAGACTGAAATGCTGCGAAACATGTTTTGGAAGATGATTTTGTAAAATTGTGTATCAAAGGTTTTGATGTTTTAATAAAATTTGAATTCATATCTGCACTTTTTGTATCTTCTTTTATCTGTAAAAATCATTCTCAGAAGCAGCCAGTGATTTCTTTACTTGTTTCTAAACCCTTTGTGCATATCTTCATGATGGCCACTGAGGATGATTTTGCTCAGTCCCCTTTTGCTTCCAAAGAAGAAATTATAGCTGCCATTTTAGCTGCTACACCTATCCAAGAAGCTTAAGAAGCTGAAGCATCTAAGAAAAGAAGAAGAGGAAACTCAGGAGACCCTGTCAACAGCAAGCTTACTCTGGCTTTTCCTTTATATTCTTCTATGCAAGCATTGGAGGCTCGCAATTTTGATCTTTTACTCAAAATTGATCAGCTGCGTAAAAAATATGCTGAACTGGATCATATGGCTTCTATCGCACACTCAAAAAATTTCAATGGAAAAAGAAGGCAGAATGGGCTGCCAATGACTGTTCTAGAAGTGATTCTAAAATCAAAATTTTAAAGGACGCTCTAGACCATCAAACTGCTAAGGCTAAATCTTTGCAAGCCCAAATTGATAAGCTAGAAAATATTCAATCAGAATCTCCTTCTTTTTGCCCTCTTTCTGCTTGTGATTTTTTTTATTTTTTAAAGCTTTTAATGATTTTATTTTAGCTTCTAATTCATGCTAGGGTTTGCTAGATGCCAGGTTAGACGCCCTTGACTCCAAGATTCTATCTTCCCTTGCTCAGATCGTTGATTCGTGCCCCTCTGTTCCTTTGGAGCGTGTTTCTTCTGACAATGGTTGTGGTGCCTCCAGAGTTGCTGCTACTGTCATTGCAAATCCTATTGGCACTGCTCCTGCGTGTTCAAATATTATTAGCGCTCCTCCTCCTACATTTTCTCTTGACCCTGCAGCCCATGGAAACCTTCCTCTTGTCCTTGGTAATGCTCCTCCAGCCGCTGCAAACTCTGGTAATGTTTTCTTAGCCCCTTTATTCTCTGCGTTCTGCTCCATAGACCATGCAGCGCCTGAGGTCAATCCGTGCCCTACCAGCAATGACTTCCTAGCAGTTAATGTTAACCCTTTCGTTAACATTAATTATTTTTCTTTCTTGTTTGCCAATTCTTTGGCTCGCAACACCACCGTCGCTGGTAAGAATGTTAGTAGCATTAATAATTCTATTAATAATTTTTATAATATTAATAATATTGTTTCTAAAATCAGCTTAGCTCATTTTTGGGAACAACCCCCTACGAAACTTGTCTGTTTCATCTTTCGTTTCTCTAAGTTTATTTTTGAGATGAGTTTTTCTCATTCTCGTCTTGGTCCAACTGCACATTTCAAAATACATAATGTCTTTTTGTCACATTTTCCCAAAAATGTGAAAGTTGTTACGATCTCGTTACGACCAGGAGACCAAAACATACCTCTTTCAGAGTTAGTCTCTTTTTCTTCTATTTTTGTGCATGGGCGGCAAAATTTGCCGCCCCTGCATTTTCCCCTGCAAGGGTGGCAATTTTTGCCACCCCTACATTTTTACCTGCAAGGGCACCAATTTTTGTCACCCCTGCATCTAAACTTGTGCTCGAACTTGCAAGGGCGATGAAATTCATCGCCCATGCATGCCTCATTTTTTGTGCACATCATTTATTGCTGCACACAGCGGGTTGTTGGGGTTGATTTTTGCCCCATATAACTTGATTTTAGCCTCATTTCTCTTCATTCTTCCTCCTCTCCTCTTATTTTCTTCCTCTGGATGATTTAATGAACGAGTTGAAGTGCATTTTTGTGGATTTATGCTCGCGATACGCGTGTTTCTCCAGGTAGGTTGTGTTTTTGCATTTCTTTTCTTTTCTTTTCTTTTTTGTTTTCCTAGTTGTTATTTTTAGTCTAGTTTTTCTCCTCGGGCTAGTCGACCCACTTCCTGTTCATGCTAGGGTGATAATTTCGCTGCCCCTCCCCTTTTCTCACAATTTTTCTGCTACTCTTGGCTGCCCTTGTCTTTTACTTACGCGGGTGGCAAATTTCGCTGCCCATGTAGGCCGATCCTGCACGGGTGGCGATTTTTGCCGCTTGCACCCTTTTTACCCCAAACTTGCATCGGTGGAAAATTTTGCCGCCGATGCATGCCAGAGGTGCAGGGGTAATGAATTTTTTTGCCCCTACACTTTCCCCTCCATTCTGCAGAGGCGGTGAATTTCACCGCCCATTCAGGCCATTCCTGCAGGGGTGACGAATTTTGCCGCCTCTACATTCTATCAATTCTTCATGTAGGGGCGGCGAATTTCACTGCCCATGCATTTCTCCTCCAAAATTTTCTAACTCTAGAGGATTTTTCTTTTCTTTCCCTTCCTTTCCCATTTTTTGACTTGGCCCTTTTAAGTGCCCTTCCTTGGTCATGCTCACTTAATATGTGAATTCCCCAACTAACCCCCTGTTCCCTAATCACGTGATCATGACTGTAGTACTTTCAGAGAATTCTTGCTCATCAACACCTATTCGATCGAGGTTAGTTCTAATGTCTGAAACATCTCCCAAAACGTCAAAGGCCATGAAGTACAAATACCAGGGTGTCTTCCCGATCACTTCGATCACCTCCAACATTGATGACATCAGAGACACAGAAATTGGCCATGTGGATATGGCCGAGTTCATGACCCAAATCAAGGCAATAAATCTGAGTTCTAAAATGAAGAGGATCATTGAAAGCAACATTCATTTAGTTATCATTTTCCCAGTGGCAACACATCATATGGAGTTCGTCCTCTAGTGTGCCTGGTTCTACAACAAAGAGACAAGATCAGTCTCAGATACCAGTGGCAACATAGTAATTCGGCTGGATCTCAAATTTATTAACAAAGTCTTTATGTGCCCTCCTGCTATCGAAGTGCTAAAGATTGACTTCAGAGAGGCACATAAGGAGTATGACAAGGACCCTGAGAGGGCAAAGAAAGTGATGAATAACAGGTGGTTGAAGACACCCGGAAATAGTCTATCTAGATGGCCACAAAACTTTCTGAGGAGTGATTTCATTGAAGAAGTCGGTGACTTGATCACCCTTCTCAGTAGAGTGCGAGGCCTTCCATCTTTCTCATAGTTCCACGAGTGGATGTACCTGTTCATCAAGATCATCCTCTAGGGTAAGCAGGTCATCTTTTGGGGTGAGCAGATCAGCAATGCCCTTCACGAGCAACTAACCAAGGTACAAACTTCTTTGAAGTTCTATATGACTTCATACCTTGTACATAGCTGCCTCGATGTGAACTTTTCCAGGTTTAACAATCGAAGGGGACAGAAAGACCACCCCAGTCTACTCATATTACCCCCAGTTGACGCTTTAAGGAGTGATCTGCCATTTAAAAAAGGTAAATGATGCTTTCTTTGCCATATTTTTATGCCTCTTCGACCCTTAGCTTGAACTGAAGAGAGTATCAGATGAGGCTTGGATGGTCATCAACGACTATCGTTGCATGTTCCTTCAATTTCCCACCTTCTGTTATCTTTGGGTTGGCTTTTTCCAAGGCTATCCCTATATGCTCCCCAACTTTCCTTCTGATAAGTTAGTTCTGATGGAGCTTTGTCGACAAATGGCTATCGTACATGCTAGGCAGATGGAGCTGAAAAAGCTAGGTTTCAAGTTTCCAATTGAAATTGGCAGATACTCTATCTTGACAGCAGCCAAAGCCAAAGTCATGGAAACAGAGATGCAGCTAGTCACTATGAAGTAATTCAAGAGAAGGGACAAATTTGACTATAGGAGAGTCAAGGACATGATCAGATGAAAGACTCAATTTCATGAGCCAATGATTGAAGACATCTGGGTAGACCTGAGAACATCGAAGAAATCAGGAGGATGGACTATAGCAGGCTGACCTTAGAACAAATTGAGTATTTGGGGCTTGCAGAGATTCCCTCCAATCTAGTCGATGATAGGAACATTATCAATAGCAGGTACCTGGATGAAAAGATTATTGACTCCCCTCTTCCTCCAATTCAGTGGTCTCAGAAAGAGCTAATTTCTCTGAGGAAGAGATTTGAATCAATATTGGCTAACACCAATGATTGGTTAGTGGCCAAAGAGATCGTACTGAAAGAGTTTATCACGAGATCAGAGGCTGAGTTCTAAGCAAAGATGAGGAAGAAGGCAGAAAATAGAACCAAGAACAAAGGTGATGTTCCTTCTCCATCTAGGCCTCACAAGCCTAGAATCATCTTTGTTTTTAAAAAATCAAAGGTTACTGAAGAGCCAAAATCAACAGCTAAGGGAGTTACAGAATAAAGCCCTCAGGAATAGATGGCCCAACAAATGGAGATAGACGACCGACCTTCAAAACAGCAAAGGACTGAACCTCTACCTTCCCAAAAAGGGGCCCAATCACTTAAAAATGTCTCTCTTTCTTCACCTCAGTCTCTTGTGGCATCCCCTTCTCCTCTCTCTCCTATCAGTGTTCCTTCTTCTAGAGCTGCCTCTCCTTCCAGAGTTATATTTGGTGATCCTCAGGGCGCTTCTGGAGATACTCTTCACTCTTCTGAATCCATTCTTAGTTTGGCATCTCCTTTCAATCTGGGAGAAATTTCTGTGCTTGAGCCAGAATCAATGATTGGTATAGTTTCACCTGTTACTCCTACGAAAACCACTGTTACTACTAGCACCGCAGACATTGCCATGGTAACACCAGCTATGAAAACTATTGCCACAGTAAGTACTCCTCTCTCGCCTTGGATGTCAGCATTCACGCCTAAAAAAATAAGTTAGTCATCTCTCCAAATGACTTTAATTTTGGCAAGATAGTGCCGGTGAAAGCTAAGGCTCCTAAGAGGCCAAGGATCCTCTCAAAATTAGTTGAGGAAAAGGGGAATTTTTTTTTGGAAATAGCTAAGCCGCCGCAGGACGCAACCCTTGAGGGTTTTGAAATGAGCAGCTATTCCATCTCTCATGTTGAACTTGGCAAAGTTACTCACGAAGGTGCAAAAAGTGATCTACATTCTGCAATGGATATCATGGTCTAGAAATTTGATCGAGAAAATGAGATGAAAGACTATTATAAGGCCAAGATGGAACAGCTGACGGTAGTAATAAGGAGATTCACTCTTCCCCCTGAAGCGGTGACTGCAGAAGCCTTCTCTATAGATGACCCTGTCATTCAAAAGGTAGAGAAAACTTACTTGAAGGGGAAAGTGCTGGAGGATTATGTTGAAAAGATGCATACTCAGGGAATTTCTTTGCTTACGAAGGTTGTAGAAAAGACAGACAAGATGAAGAAGGTGAGGGCAGATTTAGATGACCTTGTCTCTCTTATCTCTCAGGATATTGATAGTACATAAAAATATCTTAGCAAATGGAGAGAGATGAAGGATTTGAATAAAAGCACCTTGATATCTATTGGTGTCATTTTCAGCAAGGATTCCTATGTTGAGATCAAGGAGTCACTGATATACAGGATACAGGTACTCAAGGAGTTGATTGGAGATCTCAAATCTTCCAAGGATGCTAGTAAGAACAGTGACACAGACCTGTTAAATAGACTGGAAGAACTGCCCTGCAACCTCACTTCTAGGGATAACCAATTTCTCTCAGCCGAAGAAATGATCCAAGGTTTCAAAAGGATGATTCAAAGAGATTTTAAAGAGAAAGCCTTCTCAATGACTTCTGTGGATAATATTTTGGATACTCAGTTAACTCTAGACAATCTAAGATCCAGGTTAACTAGTCATGCTAAGGCAATCACAGCATTGAAAGATGCTTTAATTAGAGCCAGGGTCATCTCCAAGAACACAGTTGTGCTAGATAGTATAAGAATTCAGGCATCCATTGCTATGTACGATGCTCATCTAAAGAAGTATGGCGGCAAGAGCTGAATCTTTTTCTCCTTCTCTCTTCTTCTTTCTTTATGCACTTTTGTCTTGATAAAAGTGCATGTAATTTTGTAATATGTAATTACATGTAAAAAATCTAGAAAAATATCTCAAAGTCAAAGATGAGTCATCTTTGACTAAGATATTTTTATATTTTAATATTTTCTAATTTTGAGAGTTTCTCCCTATATATAGTGGAGACCTCTTTTGTAAATAGATCTTGGATAATTGAGAGCACAAACTCTACCAAAATTGAAACACTTTTTGAGACTTTGTGCTCAACTTGTAAATCATATTTTGTCAAATGAATGAGAAGCAGGTTTATTTTAGACTTTGTGTTGCAATTATCTTTGTTATTTAAGAAATAGTTCTTATGTCCTCTTTCTTGATAATCTTTTCTTTATCCGATTTAATAAGCAAAGTGGGTGTGTTAATATTATCTGAGGGCATTTCTAAAAGGTAGAAGAGAGACTTTGAGCTACTTCCATCTTTGTGATTCTGTTATCTTTTGTAGTTTTAGGCAAAAACTTTGTGCTTCGTTTCACTCTACGGTTACGATTGTTTTAGATCAACGGAGGAGACAACGAAAGACTTTGTGCTTACGTGGGTTTTCTGTGACTTTTGTTACTTACTTCAGGTGATTTTCTACTCTACGCTGGATACCATTCTTGACAGAAGAAGAATGTTATTGGCCAACGACTAAGATTTCTCTCTCTTGTTCCTTGTACATCACCTCTAAAAAAAGAGAGGTGGATGCTGTTATACCACCCCATGTGTTATTTTTTGCTTAATTATATATACATATAGTGCATAAATATTCATAGGAAACCTCCCCTTAATGAGAGGAGAGATTTACCTCGTTCAGATCTGGTAAATCTACACTTTTTTTGGTGTAAATCTCTCTATGTTGTGGTTGATATATCCATTTTGTCCTCAGTTAGTTGAAGACAAAATATTCACCCAACAGTTTTTGGTGACTCCACTGGGGACTACGATCGTGCATTTTGAGGCTTCAAGCTTTAACTTGAAGCAATTTCAGTCCCTTTCTCATTTGAAATCTGGCAACTCCACGCTACATAAGAAGCCAAAGAGCCAAGGGTGTTTTTGACCCCATGTTTGAGTTGGCACAGCAGAGCAATTTTGATCTATTTCCTCCACCACCTTTCCTCCAACGGTCTAAGAATTTTCCTCCTGACCTTATCAAGTCACCAACGCAAGATAGAGCTTCTTTTCCTGTTGTTAATCGTGCCCTGCCTATAAATACCCCACCAAGGTTCGTTATCTCACCATTTAATCTTTTTATCATAATGGCTCAAGGTCCGTGGGGCAATTCCTTTGGTCCCCTTAATTTGACTCCACCCTTGCATGAACTACCTCGTAGTTTAAGAAAAAAAATTATAAGTTTTTTGGTGACGAGAAGGTTCATCCTGATGAGCATATTACCGCTTTCTCCATAGCATGTGGCGTAATCGGTGTGGAATTTGAGGATGTAGCAGTAAGACTTTTTATGGAAACCCTGCAAGGCGCTGTCGTAGATTGGTTCTACTACCTGCAGGCTAGGTCAGTAACTGATTGAAACATGTTCAAAGCTAAATTTGAAGTTAGGTTTAAACTTGCTGAAGATGCACACGCTTTGTTAGCACAACGAACCTAGATGAAAAAAGAATCCCAGGAACCCATGAGGGATTTCATAGCCAAATTTAACAAATTAAGGAATTGAATTGCAATTGATGTTTAGCCCACGCCAGAGAATCTCAATTTTTTTATCAACTCGCAGCTCCTCGAAGTAAGTTTCCTGTTGAGGTGAGCTGGCCCTATGGATCTAGCATTGGCTCAAAATTTGGCTACTGAGATTGAATATGATCTTATCCTGGCGGGTAAGATCAGAAAAGATCCTAGTAAAAATAGATTCTCTTCATCTGCTGAAAGCTCTTCTACAGGGACTACAGATCCTATGGTACAAAAATTGACAAATAAATTACTAGCTTTGAAGAGGCAAATAGCTTAAGGTACGTTTGCTTCCACCTATTGATATATGCCCAGGAGAACGTTCTAGAATCAATAATATCAGGGTAATGCTAATCGAAATCAAGGGCAATCAAACTGCTTGCCTCCCCCTCCAGGGAAATTGGCCATTGAAGCAACACCTACCAATTCAGCAGTCAGTTATCTAGAGGCTGAACATGACTATTCGCTCCAACCTCAGTTGGACCAATAAAATGATGCTAATCTCTTTGACGAGCAAGAAGAAGAGTTAGCTAGCGACTCCAATATTGGTTTCCTAGATTACCAGGATGAAGATGGAAGTAAAGGGGAAGGGTTGGATGGGTCTTATGCTATTTTCACTAGATCTCAACACCAGTCAGCTCTACAAACTGATAAAAGAAAGGCAAAAGAAGAACCTCAGCCAGTGGTTTCCATCGCTAAACGAGGGACTTTATTGCCTTCTTAATCAAAAGATTATGTAATTCATAAAAAAGTAAATACCTCCAACCACCCCATACCTTCCCCTTCAGTTGCTCAGACCAGTGCCACACCTACTAAAGTTTTAGATGATGGACTCTCTTTCTCTATTTCAAATTCTTTTTAGCTATTTGATATAATTGATCATGCTAGAAAGACTAAAATCCAAATGACAGAGATTGAATATTTGAGGGCTAACCCAGAACAATTTGATGGTTGGCAGAATATGTGAAAAACAAAGCCGTCCTCGTAGGACAAGATTATTTAAAGACTGTTCATGATCCCCCTAAAGATAAATCTGCCCAAAATAATCTTGTTGTGACTCCTCTTGTTGCTCCCGAGAAAATAGGACCTTTTTATGTTTTCCTGCTAATAAATGGTTACAAACTGAGTAATTGCATAATAGACTCTGGAGCCTCGAACAATGTCATGCCTGCGAAGGTGGCGGATTCCCTTGGCCTAACTTTGACCAAAACTTTTGGGAGGTGTTTTTCTATAGAAAACAAGCAAGTTCCACTCCTTGGTCAGATAAAAGATGCCAAATTTGCTTTCACAACTTTTTCAGAAAAGCGGATAAAAATGATGGTTCTAGTGGCCGATGTCCCAGCCTCTTATGGCATCTTGCTTGGATGAAATTTATGCAAAGATGTTGGAGGTGAGCTAAGTATGGACTTGTCAGAAGCAAGGATCCCAATTCAAGGTGTTATGAAGAAGTTGCTTTCTGAAAAAGAGGCAAGGTATGTAGTCACCCGATCGTAGGTATGTAGTCACCCGATCGTCAGCACCGGAAGCTCAAATTTTATTTGAGTCTTCAGGCATGGGCAATTACTTCCTATTTACAGACGAGATCCATGAGGCATCTGATGAAACTCCTACAAGTGATAACTTGAAATTGTGTTTAGCTGACATAACGGCTAAATCAACAAAGCAAAATTAACACATGGGAGAACCTCTTTCCCCAAATGAAGGAGTTTTCAAAGAAAAAATAGTGTCTAACGAGGTATGGACCTTAGAATTTGATGGTATTTATTCTTCTACTAGCTCAAGAATCAGGGTTGTGTTGGTGTCTCCTCAGGGAGATATTATTCCTTTATCCTACAAATTGTAGTTCAACAACACCAACAACACGGCTGAGTATGAATCCCTATTGCTTGGATTACAGGGTGCTAGAGAAAATGAAATTAGATTACTCCATGCTAAAGGGGATGCTGAGTTGGTAGTCTTTCAGGTAAGAAACCTCTATCAGAAAAAGAGTGAAAGGTTGCACCACTATCACAATTTGGTCTGGGACCAGATTGAAAATTTTGATGCTTTCAACATCTCTGCCATCCCACGAGAATTCAACGATCGGGCGGATGCATTGGTTGTCTCTGCTACTCTCTTGGTTTCCCACCCAGACTTTAAAGGAGATAATTACACTATTAAATTGGTCTTTTGACCAAGTGTACCTGATACTGCCAGTCATTGGCAAGTATTCAACAATGACGATCAAATCATTGCCTTCTTAGAGCAAAATGATAGTTTCGAACAACTGCATTTTGAAGGTAGTGAACTCTGGGGATGCGAAGCAACTTCTAAATTAAACATGAACATAGGTGAGGATTTCTTGCAGCTTAAGGGGAATAAGATCCTCAAAGGCCTGGTTTCTCTAGAAAAATTGTTTGATAACCATGACAGGTTTATTAAACAACAACAAACAGATTCAAACTCCTCTCAAGATTTTGATCAGGTAAACTTGGGAACCAAGGGAGATCCTAAGATGGTAAATATCAGAAAATGCTGCACTCTCGAGGAGAGATTTAAGCTTGCCAGTTTACTTCACCAATATATAGACATATTAGCTTATTCCTATGATGATCTGAAATCACTCACGCTGAATGATATCTGCCACGACATCCCTTTTAAGGCAAACTCTGTACCTTACAAGCAAAAGTCCAGGGAATATAATCTAAAAATCTCAAGTACTATTTTAGCTGAGATACAAAAAATGCTTGATGCCCAAAATTTTTTTTCAATCTATCACTCCACATGGATTGCCAACATAGTTCCTGTCAGAAAAAAGAATGGTGAAATTCCTATCTGCGTGGATTTCAAAAACTTGAATCAGTTATCTTTAAAAGATAACTACCCTCTCCCTCTCATGGATCAACTCCTGCAAATGGTAACAAGTTCAAAAATGTTATCAATGCTGGACAGTTTTTCAGGGTACAATACGGTCAAAGTTATAAAAGTAGACCAGCATAAGACGGCCTTCACCACACCTTGGGGCACATTCGCCTATCGAAAGATGCCTTTCAGTCTAATAAATGTAGGCACCACATTTCAAAGGGCAATGGACTTCAATTTCAAATATGAGATGGGTAAGTTCATTGTAGTGTACCTGGATGATTTGACAGTGTTTTCAAAACATCGTTATGACCATCTCCACCATTTGCAAAGAATACTGGAACACTGTCGTCAAAATGGTATTTCTTTAGATCCAAAGAAGTCTGTCTTTAGGGTGACTAAAGAAAAACTTCTTAGACACATTGTGTCCCGAGAAGGTTTTAAAATTGACTCGAAAAGAGTCAAGTCTATCTAGGAACATACTTTGCCTACCAGCAAAACTACAGTTCACTCATTCTTCAGAGAGGTGAATTTTCTCCAGAGGTTCATTCCTGATTTCCTTGAGAAGACCCGCCATATCATCAATATGATGAAAGGCAATGCTACCTTCAGATGGACTACTGAGGGCAAATTAGCATTCAAAGAAATCAAAGAAGCAATTGCTCGCATGCCAGTCCTGGTTTGTCTAGACTACACCAAAAGTTTTAAAATATACAGTTACGCTTCTGAACATACACTCTCAGCCATTTTAGTCCAACAAAACCAAGAAGGTGTAGAATCTCCTATCTCTTTCATGAGTTGTCCACTCAAGGTTCACGAGCTAAAATATTCCAACATGGAGAAGCATGCATACGTGGTGGTCAAAAAGGTCAAGCATTTCAGGTTTTATATCATGAACTCGCACACCAAAGTTTTCGTACCTGATACAACAGTGAAGTCCATTTTAACTCAGCAGGAGTTTGGTATGAAAAGAGGTAATTAGATCACCAAGATTCAGGAGTTTGATCTGGACATCAAACCTACCAAACTCGTGCAGAGAAAGGGTCTTTACTAGCTGATCACCAACAACATTTTAGATGAAGCAGAAAGTGAAGAAATAGAGATTGAAGGCGTGCCTATAGTTCTCTTTGTTGCCACTACTGATGAGTGGTATTCTGACATTGCCCATTTTCTGACATACGGTGAGTGTCCCGCCCATCTTTCTTATAAAGAGAAATGGAATGTTAAATTAAAAGTGGTTGGTTATGTTCTATGGGACAATGGTCTTTACAAAAGAAACCTGGATGGGGTATTTCTTCATTATGTTGATAAGGTGCAACATAAAAACTCTTCGAGTCTTTCCACAATTTGGCCTGTGGAGGGCATTTTTCTGCACCGGTGATAGCGCACAAGATTTTGTGAGCAAGATACTATTGGCCCACGCTATTTCAAGATGCCTACAAATGGGTACATAGGTGCGAATTATGTCAACAGTTCGTTGGGAAGCCTAAACTGGCTGCATTCCCTCTCAAGCCAGTAGTAATCGAGGAGCCTTTTCAGCAGTGGGGTATTGACTTCATTGGCACAATCAACCCATCTTCAAGTGCCGAACATGATTATGTCCTCACGACAATGGATTACTTTACCAAGTGGGTGGAGGCCACCTTAACCAAGCATGCTATGTCTGAAGTAGTGTGTAATTTTCTCAAAGAAAATATCATCTCCCGATTTGGGGTCCCACTTAAAATTGTAACAGATAATGCAACCTATTTTTCATCACATGAAATTACTCAATTTTATTTATATTATGAGATTACCCTATCCCACACTTCCGATTGTTTTTCTCAAGGAAATGGCCAAGCAGAATCGAGTAATAAGAACCTGGTCATTATTATCAGGAAGTTAGTAGATGACAATCAGAGAACATGGCACAAAGCATTATATGATGCTTTATGGGAAGATAGGATAACACCCAAAAGGGCTATAGGTATGTCACCTTTCCAACTTTTATATGGCTTGAATGCGGAGATCCCCATCACCCTTGAACTACTAGCACTCAGGTTAACCAAAGCAATCAAAGACTCAACCTTCGAAAGTTCAGTCGACAAAAGAATCATGTGACAAAAGTTTGGTCGATAAAATTTGGATTCATATTAGCACTTTTTGTATCTTATTTTCTCTATAAAAATCATTCTTAGAAGTAGCCAGTGATTTCTTTACTTGTTTCTAAACCCTAAACCCTAAACTCTTTCAACGTTGCCAACAAGTCTCCACTCTGCAACACATTCCCCCTCCGAAGATTTGCTGGCGCAATCCTAGGAAACTAGGATCTTATCTTATGAGGAGCAGATTCTTGTACTCTACAGACTCCATAGATTTATAATCTACGGACTCCACATGTTTCTATAGACTCCACAGGATCTACGGACTGCTCAGACTTAAAATATACAGACTCCACAGGTTTATTTCTACGGACTCCACAGAATCTACGGACTCCACTAGACTATTTCTACGGACTCCACAGAATCTACGGACTCTACAGGTCCTTTTCTATGGACTCCACAGGGTAATATGTACAGACTCCACAAGATCTACGGACTCCACTGGAATTTTTCTATGGACTCCATAGAATCTACGGACTCCACTTGGCTTAATCTATGGACTCCACAGAATCTACGGACTCCCCTAGCCTGAATCTACGCACTCTTCTGGTTCAATTTTTTGAAGTGTTGAGGTTTATCATTTATTCTTGCTCTCTCTTTTGGCTTTTTTATTCCTTTTTAATTCTACTTAAATTTAAATTTAATTTTTTTTAAATTTTGAATTTAGATTTATGAATTGTTTCTGAATTTAAATTTGAATTTTTTATAAATTTAAATTTAGATTTATGAATTAATTTTTAAAGTTTCACCTTTTTGAAAATTCGGTTGAAATTTTATTTTATTTCCTTAATTAATGATTCCTCAGATATTTTTTGTCCGTTGAAATTTCTTAATCTTGGAAATTATAAAATTTGGTATTAACCGTTATTTCTTCGGGTGGAACTTTCAGGTAGAATTTTATAACCGTTGGAATTTTTTAGCCGTTAAAGATTGCCCGAGTAAACGTTGCCTCTCCATTTCTTCTATTAAAACTTCCCCTTCTCACTTTTTTCTGTATTTCTCTCTAATCCAACTGATGAGCAACTGAAATGCTGCAAAACATGTTTTGGAAGAGTATTTTGTAAAATTGTGTATCAAAGGTTTTGATGTTTTAATAAAATTTGGATTCATATATGCACTTTTCGTATCTTCTTTTCTCTGTAAAAATCATTCTTAGAAGCAGCCAGTGATTTCTTTACTTGTTTCTAAACCCTAAACCCTAAACCCTAAACTCTTTCGGCGTTGCCAACAAGTCTCCACTCTGCAGCACATTCCCCCTCCGAAGATTTGCTGGCGCAATCCTAGGAAACTAGGATCTTATCTTATGAGGAACAGATTCTTGTACTCTACGGACTCCACAGACTTATAATCTACAGACTCCACATGTTTCTACAGACTCCACAGGATCTACGGACTCCTCAGACTTAAAATCTACAGACTCTACAGGTCTATTTCTACAGACTCCACTAGACTATTTCTACAAACTCCACATAATCTACGGACTCCACAGGTCCTTTTCTACGGACTTCAAAGGGTACTATCTAAGGACTCCATAGGATCTACGGACTCCACTGGAATTTTTCTATGGACTCCACATAATCTACAGACTCCACTTGGCTTAATCTATGGACTCCACAGAATCTACGGACTCCCCTACCCTGAATCTACGGACTCTTCTGGTTCAATTTTTTGAAGTGTTGATGTTTATCGTTTATTCTTGCTCTCTCTTATGGCTTTTTTATTCCTTTTTATGGCTTCTTAATTCTACTTAAATTTAAATTTAATTTTTTTATAAATTTAAATTTAGATTTATGAATTATTTCTAAATTTAAATTTATTTTTTTTAAAAATTTAAATTTAGATTTATGAATTAATTTTTAAAGTTTCACCTTTTTGAAAATTCGGTTAAAATTCGGTTGAAATTTTATTTTATTTCCTTAATTAATGATTCCTCGATATTTTTTGTCCATTGAAATTTCTTAATCTTGGAAATTATGTAAAATTTTATAATCGTTGGAATTTTTTAGCCGTTAAAGATTGCCCGGGTAACTGTTGCCTCTCCATTTCTTCTATTAAAACTTCCCCTTCTCACTTTTTTCTGTATTTCTCTCTAATCCAACTGATGAGTAGCTGAAATGCTGCGAAACATGTTTTGGAAGAGGATTTTGTAAATTTGTGTATCAAAGTTTTTGATGTTTTAATAAAATTTGGATTCATATCTGCACTTTTCGTATCTTCTTTTCTTTGTAAAAATCATTCTCAGAAGTAGCCAGTGATTTCTTTACTTGTTTCTAAACCCTTTGTGTATATCTTCATGATGGCCACTGAGGATGATTTTGCTCAGTCTCCTTTTGCTTTCGAAGAAGAAATTACAGCTGCTTACTCTGGAAACTAAAGAGACCCTGTCAACAGCAAGCTTACTCTGGCTGTTCCTTCAAATTCTTCTATGCAAGCACTGGAGGCTCACAATTCTGATCTTTTACTCAAAATTGATCAGCTGCATAAAAAATACGCTGAACTGGATCATATGGCTTCTATCGCACACTCAGAAAAATTTCAGTGGAAAAAGAAGGTGGAATGGGCTGCCAATGACTGTTCTAGAAGTGATTCTAAAATTAAAATTTTAAAGGACGCTCTAGACCATCAAACTGCTAAGGCTAAATCTTTGCAGGCCCAAATTGATAAGCTAGAAAATATTCAATCAAAATCTCCTTCTTTTAGCCCTCTTTCTGCTCATGATTTTTTTGATTTTGTTAACGCTTTTAATGATTTCATTTCGGCTTCTAATTCACGCCAGGGTTTGCTGGATGCTAGGTTGGACGCCCTTGACTCCAGGATTCTATCTTCCCTTGCTCAAATCACTGATTCGCGCCCTTCTATTCCTTTGGAGCGTGTTTCTTCTGACAATGGTTGCGGTGCCTCCGGAGTCACTACTACTGCCATTGCAAATCCTATTGGCGCTGCTCCTACGTGTTCAAATCCTATTAGCAGTCTTGCATTTTCACTTGACCCTGCCGCCCATGGAAACCTTCCTCCTGTCCTTGGTAACGCTCCTCCAGCCGCTGCAAACTCTAGTAATGTTTTCTCAGCCCCTTTATTCTCTGCATTTTGCTCCACAGACCACGCAGTGCCCAAGGTCAATCCATGCCCTACCAGTGATGGCTTCTTGGCGGTTAATGTTAACCCTTCCGTTAACATTAATTCTTTTTCTTCCTTGTTTGCCAATTCTTTGGCTCGCAACACCACTGTCGTTGGTAAGAATGTTAGTAGCATTAACAATTCTATTAATAATTCTGATAATATTAATAATAATAATAATATTAATAATATTAATAGTAATATAGATAATATTAGTAACATTAATAATAATATTAATATTAATGATAATATTAATATTATTCGTGATACAACTAATAATAATTTTAATGCTACTAATTTGCACCAGGACTCTCATACGAACAATGCTAATAACAATGTTTCCAATTCTGAACCGTTTTCTAAATATCCAAATGAAATTTCTATTCTTGTTACTAAAGCTTTTTCTACATTTAAAAGACTCCATAAAATTTGTAGTAATTCTTCTTTTTTAGAAAAATTGCAAAATTTTAAAAGGAACGGTTTATTACCAAAAAATATACAGGTTAAGCCTCTTAAAATCATTATTAATGATCCAAAAGGTCAATCTATTATTTCTTCTAGATTAGATGACATTCAAACTGAGGCTAATAAACATTTCCTGGATGCTTTTATTTCGGCTATGTCTAAATCTCATGATAATCATTTATTAGCTCTTTGTAATGTTAATGAAAATTTTTTAGCTACTATTTCTGGTGCTTGCGCGGCACTTAGACACCTCCCTTTGCTTGTCATTTTACCACCCCTTGTGAGGAGTGGCAAAATGTTGCCACTGCTGATTTTCACTCTCTTTGCAATAATTTTTTAATTCAATGTTCTTTGAAAAAATCTACAAAAGAGCAAGCTGAATCTTTGCGACAACAAAGAAGAGATAGTGTTATGACCGACACAGAGCAACTTCCGCCAAAAAAGTCTATTTCTGAGATTATCATTGACAAGCTTAATAAGAAATTTGGCAACCTTCAAAAAGAATTGGAAGAACTTAGATCTCTTCTCCAGAAATTTGCCCCTCTCTTCTAATCCTGAAGGCATTGTAACACAGAAAAAGAAAAAGAAAAAGACAAAGAAAAAGAATAATAACAAGAAAAAGAACAAGAATCTTGATACCCCCCCTCAGCCTAGAGATCCTCCCCCTCCTCCTCAGCAAAATGCTTCTCCCGTTCCAAAAAATGGGCAAGCAGCCAAGGATGGTGCTCCTCAGAATGCCACCTTGGCTACCTCTGGTCCACAGACTTATAATCTACAGACTCCACATGTTTCTATAGACTCCACAGGATCTATGGACTCCTCAGACTTAAAATCTATGGACTCCAAAGGTCTATTTCTACGAATTCCACAGAATCTACATACTCCACTAGACTATTTCTACGGACTCCACAGAATCTACGGACTTCGCAGGTCCTTTTCTACAAACTCCACAAGGTACTATCTACAGACTCCACAGGATCTATGGACTCCACTGGACTTTTTCTATGAACTCCATAGAATCTATAGACTCCACTTGGCTTAATCTACGGACTCCACAGAATCTACGGACTCCCATAGCCTGAATCTACGGACACTTCTGGTTCAATTTTTTGAAGTGTTGAGGTCTATCGTTTATTCTTGCTCTCTCTTATGGCTTTTTTATTCTTTTTTACGGCTTTTTAATTCTACTTAAATTTAAATTTTATTTTTTTATAAATTTAAATTTAGATTTATGAATTATTTCTAAATTTAAATTTAATTTTTTTATAAATTTAAATTTAGATTTATGAATTAATTTTAAAGTTTCACCTTTTTGAAAATTCAGTTGAAATTTTATTTTATTTCCATAATTAATGATTCCCCAGATATTTTTTGTCCGTTGAAATTTCTTAATCTTGGAAATTATAAAATTTGGTATTAACCATTATTTCTTTGGGTGGAACTTTCAGGTAGAATTTTATAACCGTTGTAATTTTTTAGCTGTTAAACATTGCTCGAATAACCGTTGCCTCTCCATTTCTTCTATTAAAACTTCCCCTTCTCACTTTTTTTTGTATTTCTCTCTAATCCAATTGATGAGCAGCTGAAATGCTTTGAAACATTCTCAGATGCAGCCAGTGATATGTTTACTTATTTCTAAACCCTAAACCCTAAACCCAAAAACCCAAAAACCCATAAACCCAAAAACCATAAACCCTAAACCTTAAACCCTAAAACCCTAAAACCCCAAAACCCCAAACCCCAAACCCTAAACCCCAAATCCCTAAACCCTAAAACCCTAAACCCTAAACCTTAAAACCCTTAAACCCTAAACCCCAAACCCCAAACCCTAAAACCTAAAACCCTTGAACCCAAAACCCTGAACCCTAAACTCTAAAACCCTAAACCCTAAACCCCAAACCCTAAACCCTCAACCCTAAACCCTCAACTCTGAACCCTCAACCCTGAACCCTAAACCCTGAACCCTGAACCCCAAACCCTAAACCCTGAACCCCAAACCCAAACCCCAAACCCTAAAAACTAAACCCTAAACCCTAAACTCTTTTGACGTTGTCAACAAGTCTCCACTCTGCAGCACATTTCCCCCTCGAAGATTTGCTGGCACAATCCTAGGAAACTAAGTTCTTATCTTATGAGGAGCAGATTCTTGTACTCTACGGACTCCACAGACTTATAATCTATAGACTCCACATGATTCTACGGACTCCACAGGATCTATGGACTCCTTAGGCATAAAATATACGGACTCCATAGGTCTATTTCTATGGACTCCATAGGATCTATGGACTCCATAGGATCTATGGACTCCATTAGACTAAATCTATGGACTCCATAGAATCTACGGACTCCACAGGTCCATTTCTACGGACTCCACAGGCTAATATCTATGGACTCCACAGGATCTACAGACTCCACTGGACTTAATTTACGGACTCCACTTTCTACGGACTCCACAGAATCTATGGACTCTGAATGGCTTAATCTATGGACTCCACTAGCCTTATTCTACAGACTCTTTTGGTTCAGTTTTTTGAAGTGTTGAGGTTTATCGTTTACTCTTGCTCTCTTTTATGGCTCTTTTATTCCTTTTTATGGCTTTTTAATTCTACTTAAATTTAAATTTAAATTTAGATTTATTAATTAATTTTAAATTTAAATTTAATTTTTTTATAAATTTAAATTTAGATTTATGAATTAATTTTTAAAGTTTCACTTTTATTGAATTTTTGGTTAAAATTTTATTTTATTTCTTTAATTAATTCCTCAGATATTGTCCATCCGTTGGAATTTTTTAATTTTGGAAATTATAAAATTTAGTCTTAACCGTTATTTCTTCGAGTGGAACCTTCGGGTAGAATTTTATAATCGTTGGAATTTTTTAGCTATTAAAGATTGCCCAAGTAACCGTTGCCTCTCCATTTCTTCTATTAAAACTTCCCCTTCTCACTTTTTTCTGTATTCCTCTCTATTCCAACTGATGAGCAACTGAAATGCTGCGAAACATGTTTTGGAAGAGGATTTTATAAATTAGTGTATCAAAGGTTTTGATGTTTTAATAAAATTTGGTTTCATATCTGCATTTTTTTTTGTGTCTTCTTATCCCTCAAAAAATCATTCTCAGAAGCAGCGAGTGATTTCATTACTTGTTTCTAAACCCTATCTACATATCTTCACGATGGCCACTAAGGATGATTTTGCTCAGTCCTCTTTTGCTTCCGAAGAACAAATTACAGCTGCCATTTTAGCTGCTGCACCTATCCAGGAAGCTCAAGACGTTGAAGCATCTAAGAAAAGAAGAAGAGGAAACTCAGGTGATCTTCTCAGCATCAAGCTTACTCTAGCTCTTCCTTCAGATTCTTATATTCAAGCACTGGAGGCTCGCAATGTGGATCTCTTACTCAAAATTGATCAACTGCGTAAAAAATATGCTGATCTAGATCACATAGCTTCTATTACACACTCAAAAAAAATTCAGTGGAAGAAAAAAGCGGAATGGGCTGCCAATGACTGTTCCAGAAGTGATTCTGAAATCAAAATTTTGAAGGATGCTCTAGACTATCAAATTGCTAAGGCTAAATCTTTGCAGGCCCAAATTGATAAGCTAGAAAATATTCAACCAGAATCTCCTTCTATTCGCCCTCATCCTGCTTGTGAATTTTCTAATTTTGTAAAGGCTTTTAATGTTTTTGTCTCTGCGTCTAACTCACGTCAAGTTTTGCTGGATGCTAGGTTGGATGCTCTTGACTCTAGGGTGTTATCTTCCCTTACTCAGATCTCAGATTCATGCCCCTTTGTTCCTTTAGAGCGCAGCTCCCTGGACAATGGTCATGCCACCTCTGAGTTCGCTGCTACCTCTAAAAACCCTGACGACATTGCTCCTGCATTTTCTCGCGATCTTGTGGGCCGTGGAAACCCTCCTCCAGTCCTTGGTAACCCTCCTCCAACCGCCACAGATTTTGGTAATGCTTTCCCAGCCCCTTTATTTTCTGCAAACCATGCAGTGCCTGAAGTCTTTTCCTGTTCGACCAGTGACAGTCTGTCGATGGGGAATGTTAATCCTACTGTTAACATTCATTCGTTTGCTGCTCTTCTTGCCAATTCTTTGGCTCGCAACACCACCACCGCTGGTAATTTCAATTTTAGTAGCATTAATAATAATTCTAATATTAATTCTATTAATAATTTAGATAATATTAATAATAATAATAGTAGTAATATAGATATTAATAATATTAGTAATGATAATATTAATATTAATGATAATATTAATATCAATCATGATAATACTAATAATATTAATAATGTTAATGCTACTAATTTGCACCCGGACACTCATACGAATAATGATTCCAATTCTGAACCACTTTCTAAATATCCAAATGAAATTTCTATTTTTGTTTCTAAAGCTTTTTCTGAATTTAAAAGACTCCACAAAATTTGCAGTAATTCTTCATCTTTTTTAGAAAAATTGCAAAATTTTAAAAGGAATGGTTTATTACCAAAAAATCTATAGGTTAAGCCTCCTAAAATCATAATTAATGATCCAGAAGGTCAATCTATTATTTCTTCTAGATTAGATGACATTCAAAATGAGGCTAATAAACATTTCCTGGATGCTTTTATTTCAGCCATGTCTAAAGCTCATGATAATCATTTGTTAGCTCTTTCTAATGTTAACAAAATTTTTTTAGCTACTATTTTTGGTGCTTGCACGGCCCTTAGACACCTCCCTTTACTTGGTCATTTTACCACCCCTTGTGAGGTGTGGCAAAATGTTGTCATCACAGATTTTCACTCTCTTTGCAATAATTTTTCAATTCAATGTTCTGTGAAAAAATCTGCAAAAGAGCAAGCTGAATCTCTGCGACAACAAAGTAGAGACAGTGTTATGACCGATGCTGAACAACTTTCGCAAAAAAACTCTATTTCTGAGATTATCAATGACAAGCTTAATCAAAAATTTGGCAACCTTCAAAAAGAATTGAAAGAACTTAGATCTCTATTCCAAAAATCTCCCCCTCTCTTCTAATTCTGAAGGTATAGTAACACAGAATAAGAAGAAAAAGAAAAATAATAATAACAAGAAAAAGAAAAAGAATCCTGATACCCCCCCTTAGCCAAAAGATCCTCCCCCTCCTCAACAAAATGCTGCTCTCATTACAAAAAATGGGCAAGCAGCCAAGGATGGTGCTCCTCAGAATGCCACCTTGGCTGCCTCTGGTCCATCTGCCTCAAATCCAAATCCTTTTCAGAATGTGAGGAAAGTGAGCAATGTAACATCTACGACACCTTCTCCATCATTCAATAGAGGACGAAGCAAGGGTTGGGGTAGGGACAAAGGAAGAGGCAGGGGCAGGAGTCAGAATTCCAGCAGAGCCAATGGCAGGGGCAGAGGAACCTAAGGCCCTATTCGGTTCTCTTTCAGCGACCACGCTTTTGCCTAAATCATTGGGGACCTACTATTAATAGAGTTTTTTGTTCTTTATGGTTCTTTTCTCAAAAGACACCTAGAGAAGTGGATTGTCGAGTTTCTAACTTCAACATCCATAATCTGTCTTCTAGAAAGATCTCTTTTGATGAACAAAAACTCCTTGGACTTGGTGTAAATTTTACCCCTTGTCCTCCCCTAATGACAGTCAAAAGTATTTACGCTAAATTTCATTCATTTGCCAGACACCTTCGTCTCTCTACTTTCTTTTCAGCAGATCCTCCCGATAGTACAGAAGATTCTAGCAGCAATTCTATCAATAATGTGTTTTCTCCCTCATCATTTCAAGAATTCTAATTCTTCTTGGAATCTTGATGAGCCTAATTTCGAGCTTGAAGAAATCATTCAATTTGGGGAATCCATCCTCAAATCTAGAATTGCTTCAGTTTCTTTTGCTTCTAGACCTTTTTTACCTAACATGTTTGCTTGAAGTCTTAATGCTCTTCGAAAAGATAGTTCTTTTATCATTAAACCTGCAGACAAGAATCTTGGTCTTGTTATTCTAGATTCTTCTTGGTATATTAAAGAAGGTCTTAGTCAACTTTGGGATTTTGTTGTCTATCTTCTTGTTTCGGCGATTCCTTGGAAGCTAGTTTGGAGTAAACTTACTTTTCTTATTAATAAGTTCAAATTTTTTAGCCGTTAAAGATTGCCCATGTAACCGTTGCCTCTCCATTTCTTCTATTAAAACCTTCCCTTCTCACTTTTTTCTGTATTCCTCTCTATTCCAACTAACGAGTAGCTGAAATGCTGCGAAACATGTTTTGGAAGAGGATTTTGTAAATTAGTGTATCAAAGGTTTTGATGTTTTAATAAAGTTTGGTTTCATATCTGCATTTTTTTTGTATCTTCTTTTCCCTCAAAAAATCATTCTCAGAAGCAGCCAGTGATTTCATTACTTGTTTCTAAACCCTAAACCCTAAACCCTTAACCCTAAACCCTAAACCCCTAAACCCCAAACCCTAAACCTAAAACCCTAAACCCTAAAGCCCTAAACCCTAACCCTAAGCCCTAAACCCTAAACCCTAAATCCTAAATAATATTACTCCCCCTTACTAACAAATGCTTAATGGTTGTTGCGGTTAATTATTGAACACTCGCTTAAAGCAGCCAGGGTGAAACTATTAATTAATTCTAACTCATATATCTCCCCGAAGGCCATAAGCATGAGCAGATTTAATTCCACATTCACCACTTTCTAGGTGATTGTGTTGTTCATAAACACCAACACACAACATAAGCTTTGCCAATATGGAAAGAGTCTCGAGAGTGAAAACCCTGAAATATTATGCAATTAATTTAATTAATTAAATAATATTACTCCCCCTTACTAACAAATGCTTCATGGTTGTTGCGGTTAATTATCAAACACTCACTTAAAGCAGCTAGGGTGAAACTATTAATTAATTTTAATTCATATATCTCCCCGAATGCCATAAGCATGAGCGGATTTAATCCCACATTCACCACTTTTCGGGTGATTGTGTTGTTCATAAACACCAACACACAACATAAGCTTTGCCAATAGGGAAACAGTCTCAAGGGTGAAAAGCCCGAAATATTATGCAATTAATTTAATTAACTATATAATATTACTCCCCCTTACTAACAAATGCTTCATGGTTGTTGCGGTTAATTATTGAACACTCGCTTAAAATAGCTAGGGTGAAACTATTAATTAATTCTAATTCATATATCTCCCCGAAGGCCATAAGCATAAGCGGATTTAATCCCACATTCACCACTTTTCAGGGGATTGTGTTGTTCATAAACACCAACACACAACATAAGATTTGCCAATAGGGAAAGATTTCAAGGGTGAAAAGCCTGAAATATTATGCAATTAATTTAATTAATTAAATAATATTACTCCCCCTTACTAACAAATGCTTAATGGTTGTTGCGGTTAATTATCGAACACTCGCTTAAATCAGCCAGGGTGAAACTATTAATTAATTCTAATTCATATATCACCTCGAAGGCCATAAGCATGAGCGGACTTAATCCCACATTCACCACTTTCTGGGTGATTGTGTTGTTCATAAACACCAACACACAACATAAGCTTTGCCAATAGGGAAAGAGTCTCGAGGGTGAAAAGCTCGAAATATTATGCAATTAATTTAATTAATTAAATAATATTACTCCCCTTTACTAACAAATGCTTCATGATTGTTGCGGTTAATTATCGAACACTCGCTTAAAGAAGCCAGGGTGAAACTATTAATTAATTCTAATTCATATATCACCTCGAAGGCCATAAGCATGAGCGGACTTAATCCCACATTCACCACTTTCTGGGTGATTGTGTTGTTCATAAACACCAACACACAACATAAGCTTTGCCAATAGGGAAAGAGTCTCGAGGGTGAAAAGCTCGAAATATTATGCAATTAATTTAATTAATTAAATAATATTACTCCCCTTTACTAACAAATGCTTCATGATTGTTGCGGTTAATTATCGAACACTCGCTTAAAGCAGCCAGGGTGAAACTATTAATTAATTCTACTTCATATATCTCCCTGAAGGCCATAATGATTAGCAGATTTAATCCCACATTCACCACTTTTCGGGTGATTGTGTTGTTCATAAACACCAACACACAACATAAGCTTTGCCAATATGGAAAGAGTCTCGAGGGTGAAAAGCCCAAAATATTATGCAATTAATTTAATTAATTAAATAATATTACTCCCCCTTACTAACAAATGCTTCATGGTTGTTGCGTTAATTATCGAACACTCGCTTAAAGCAGCCAGGGTGAAACCATTAATTAATTCTAATTCATATATCTCCCTGAAGGCCATAAGCATGAGCGGATTTAATGCCACATTCACCACTTTTCGGGTGATTGTGTTGTTCATAAACACCAATACACAGCATAAGATTTGCCAATAGGGAAAGAGTCTTGAGGGTGAAAAGCCCAAAATATTATACAATTAATTTAATTAGTTAAATAATATTACTCCCCGTTACTAACAAATGCTTCATGGTTGTTGCAGTTAATTATCGAACACTCGCTTAAAGCAGCCAGGGTGAAACTATTAATTAATTCTAATTCATATATCTCTTCGAAGGCCATAAGCATGAGCGGATTTAATCCCATATTCACCACTTTCCAGGTGATTGTGTTGTTCATAAACACCAACACACAACATAAGCTTTGCCAATAGGGAAAGAGTCTCGAGGGTGAAAAGCCCGAAATATTATGCAATTAATTTAATTAATTAAATAATATTACTCCCCCTTACTAACAAATGCTTCATGGTTGTTGCGGTTAATTATCGAACACTCGCTTAAAGCAGCTAGGGTGAAACTATTAATTAATTCTAATTCATATATCTCCCCGAAGGCCATAAGCATGAGCGGATTTAATCCCACATTCACCTCTTTCTGGGTGATTGTGTTGTTCATAAACAACAACACACAACATAAGCTTTGCCAATAGGGAAAGAGTCTCGAGGGTGAAAAGCCTGAAATATTATGCAATTAATTTAATTAATTAAATAATATTACTCCCCCTTACTAACAAATGCTTCATGGTTGTTGCGGTTAATTATCGAACACTCGCTTAAAGCAGCCAGGGTGAAACTATTAATTAATTCTAATTCATATATCTCCTCGAAGGCCATAATCATGAGCGGATTTAATCCCACATTCACCACCTTCTGGGGGATTGTGTTGTTCATAAACACCAACACACAACATAAGCTTTGCCAATAGGGAAAGAGTCTCGAGGGTGAAAACCCCGAAATATTATGCAATTAATTTAATTAATTAAATAATATTACTCCCCCTTACTAACAAATGCTTCATGGTTGTTGCGATTAATTATCGAACACTCGCTTAAAGCAGCCAGGGTGAAACTATTAATTAATTCTAATTCATATATCTCCCCGAAGGCCATAAGCATGAGCGAATTTAATCCCACATTCACCAATTTTCGGGTGATTGTGTTGTTCATAAACACCAACACACAACATAAGCTTTGCCAATAGGGAAAGAGTCTCGAGGGTGAAAACCCTGAAATATTATGCAATTAATTTAATTAATTATATAATATTACTCCCCCTTACTAACAAATGCTTCATGGTTGTTGCGGTTAATTATCGAACACTCACTTAAAGCAGCCAGGGTGAAACTATTAATTAATTCTAATTCATATATCTCCCCGAAGGCCATAAGCATGAGCGGATTTAATCCCACATTCACCACTTTCTGGGTGATTGTGTTGTTCATAAACACCAACACACAACATAAGCTTTGCCAATAGGGAAAGAGTCTCGAGGGTGAAAAGCCCGAAATATTATGCAATTAATTTAATTAATTAAATAATACTACTCCCCCTTACTAACAAATGCTTCATGGTTGTTGCGGTTAATTATCGAACACTCACTTAAAGCAACAAGGGTGAAACTATTAATTAATTCTAATTCATATATCTCCTCGAAGGCCATAATCATGAGCGGATTTAATCCCACATTCACCACCTTCCGAGTGATTGTGTTGTTCATAAACACCAACACACAACATAAGCTTTGCCAATAGGGAAAGAGTCTCGAGGGTGAAAACCCTGAAATATTATGCAATTAATTTAATTAATTAATTAATATTACTCCCCTTTACTAACAAATGCTTTATGGTTTTTGTGGTTAATTATCGAACACTCGCTTAAAGCAGCCAGGGTGAAACTATTAATTAAACCCTAAACCCTAAACCCAAAACCCAAAAACCCAAACCCAAAACCCAAAAACTCAAACCCAAAACCCTAAACCCCAAACCCTAAACCCTAAACCCCAAACCCCAAACCCTAAGCCCTAAACCCTAAACCGTAAACCCCAAACCCCAAACCCTAAACTCTTTCAGCGTCCAACAAGTCTCCACTCTGTAGCATATTCCCCCTCCGAAGATTTGCTGGCGCAATCCTAGGAAACTAGGTTCTTATCTTATGAGGAGCAGATTCTTGTACTCTACGGACTCCACAGGATCTACGGACTCAGGCTTAAAATCTACGGACTCCACAGGTCTATTTCTATGGACTCCACAGGGTCTACATACTCCATTAGACTAAATCTATGGACTCCATAGGTCCATTTCTATGGACTCCACAGGGTAATATCTACAGACTCCACAGGATCTACAGACACCACTAGACTTAATCTACGAACTCCACAGAATCTTCGAACTCCACTTTCTATGGACTCCACAGAATCTACGGACTCCCCATGGCTTAATCTATGGACTCCACTAGCCTTATTCTACAGACTCTTTTGGTTCAGTATTTTGAAGTGTTGAGGTTTATCGTTTAGTCTTGCTCTCTTTTATGGCTTTTTTATTCCTTTTTACAGCGTTTTAATTCTACTTAAATTTAAATCTAATTTTTTTATAAATTTAAATTTAGATTTATGAATTAATTTTAAATTTAAATTTAAATTTTTTATAAATTTAAATCTCGATTTATGAATTAATTTTTAAGTTTCACCTTTATTGAATTTTTGATTGAAATTTTATTTCATTTTAAATTTTTTATAAATTTAAATCTCGATTTATGAATTAATTTTTAAGTTTCACCTTTATTGAATTTTTGATTGAAATTTTATTTCATTTTCTTAATTAATGATTCCTCGGATATTTTCTATATGTTGGAATTTTTTAATTTTGAAAATTATAAAATTTGGTCTTAACCGTTACTTCTTCGGGTGGAACTTTCGGGTAGAATTTTATAACCGTTGGAATTTTTTAGCCATTAAAACCGTTGGAATGTTTTAGCCGTTAAAGATTGCCCATGTAACCTTTGCCTCTCCATTTCTTCTATTAAAACTTCCCCTTCTCACTTTTTTTTGTGTTTCTCTCTATTCCAACTGATGAGCATTTGAAATGCTACGAAACATGTTTTGGAAGAGGATTTTGTAAATTAGTGTATCAAAAGTTTTGATGTTTTAATAAAATTTTGGATTCATTTCTGCATTTTTTTTATCTTCTTTTCTCTCTAAAAATCATTCTCAGAAGCAGCGAGTGATTTCTTTACTTGTTTTTAAAACCCTTTGTGCATATCTTCATGATGGCCACTGAGGATGATTTTGCTCAGTCCCCTTTTACTTTCGAAGAAGAAATTATAGCTGCCATTTTAGCTGCTGCACCTATCCAGGAAGTTCAAGGAGATGAAGCATCTAAGAAAAGAAGAAGAGAAAATTTGAGAGACCATGTCAGCAACAAGCTTACTCTGGCCCTTCCTTCAGATTCTTCTATTCAAGCGCTGGAGGCTCGCAATGCTGATCTTTTACTCAAAATTGATCAACTGCATAAAAAATATGATGATCTGGATCACATGGCTTCTATTGCTCACTCATAAAAATTTCAGTGGAAGAAGGCGGAATGGGCTACCATTGACTGTTCCAGAAGTGATTCTAAAATCAAAATTTTGAAAGATGCTCTAGACTATCAAACTGCTAAGGCTAAATCTTTGCAGGCTAAAATTGATATGCTGGAAAATATTCAATCAGAATCTCCTTCTATTCGCCCTCTTCCTGCTTTTGAATTTTATAACTTTGTTAAAGGTTTTAATGATTTTATTTCTACCTCTAACTCACACCAAGTTTTGTTGGATGCCAGGTTAGACGCCCTTGATGCCAGGTTGTCAACTTCCCTTGCTCAGCGTTCTGATTCACGCCCCTCTTTTCTTTCGAAGCGCGGCTCACCTGAGATCGATCATGGCACTTTTGCAAACCCTGACGTCGCTGCTCCTGCAAACCCTAGCGTCACTGCAAATCCTAATGTCTATGCTCCTACATTTCCTCAAGTCTCGATGGTGCCTGACAACTCTCCCACGACCACTAGTAATATTTCTCCGATCCCCCTGGCTGCTGGTAATGTTTCTGCAACCCTTCATGCACCTATGTTTTTGGATCATGGTCTGCCCACGGGTTTTGTTTTCTCGGCAACCAATAGTTTTCCTACGGGTATTGTTAACCCTTCAGTTAACATTAACCCCATGGTTAACTTCAACCCCGCAGCTAGGTTGTCTGCTCATTCTTTGGCACACAACCCTGCCACGGGTTTTGTTAATTTTGGTAATAATATTAATAATACTATTGATAATATTATTAATAATAATGATAATAATATTAATACTATTAATAGTAATATAGATATTAATCAGATTAATATTAGTGATAATATTAATCATGATAATGCTACCAATATTAATTTAAATCCGGAATCTAATTCTATTCCAGAAACTCATGATCCTGGTTTAAACAACACTTTCATGAATAATGCTCATAATATGGACACCAATTTTGAACCGTCTTCTAAATATCCAAATGAAATTTCTATTCTTGTTACTAAAGCTTTTTCTGAATTTAAAAGACTCCACAAAATTTGCAGTAATTATTCATCTTTTTTAGAAAAATTGCAAAATTTTAAAAGGAACGATTTATTACCAAAAATTCTATAGGTTAAACCTCCTAAAATCATAATGAATGATCTAGAAGGTCAATCTATTTTTTCTTCTAGATTAGATGACATTCAAACTGAGGCTAATAAACATTTCCTAGATGCTCTTATTTTGGCTATGTCTAAAGCTCATGATAATCATTTATTAGCTCTTTCTAATGTTAATGAATTTTTTTTAGCTACTATTTCTAGTGCTTGCGCGAACCTTAAACACCTCCCTTTACTTGGTCATTTTACCACCCCTTGTGAGGAGTGGCAAAATGTTGCCACTGCTGATTTTCACACTCTTTACAATGATTTTTTAATTCAATGTTCTTTGAAAAAATCTGCAAAAGAGCAAGCTGAATCTTTGCGACAACAAAGTAGAGATAGTGTTATGACCGACGCTGAGCAACTTCTGCCAGAAAAGTCTATTTCTAAGATTATCAATGACAAGCGTAATCAAAAATTTGGCAACCTTTAAAAAGAATTGAAAGAACTTAGATCTCTTCTCTAGAAATATCCCCCTCTCTCTTCTAATCCTGAAGGCATTGTAACACAAAAAAAGAAAAAGAAAAAGAATAATAACAAGAAAAAGAAAAAGAATCTTGATACCCCCCCTTAGCCTAAAGATCCTCCCCCTCCTCCTCAACAAAATGCTTCTCCCATTCCAAAAAATGGGCAAGTAGCTAAGGATGGTGCTCCTTAGAATGCCACCTTGGTTGCCTCTGGTCCATCTGCCTCAAAACCAAATCCTTCTTAGAATGTGAAGAAAGTGAGCAATGTAAGATCTGCGGCACCTTCTCCATCATTCAACAGAGGAAGAGGTAGGGGCAGGGGCAGGGGTAGAGGAAGAGGCAAGGGCAGGGGTCAGAATTCCAACAAAGGCAATGGCAGGGGTAGAGGAACCTAAGGCCCCATTCAGGTCTCTTTCAGCGACCACGCTTTCACCTAAATCATTGGGGACCTACTATTGATAGAGTTTTTTATTCTTTATGGTTCTTTTCTCAAAAGACACCTAGAGAAGTGGATTGTCGAGTTTCTAACTTCAACATCCATAATCTGTCATCTAGAAAGATCTCTTTTGATGAACAAAAACTCCTTGGACTTGGTGTAAATTTTACCCCTTGTCCTCCCCCAATGACAGTCAAAAGTATTTACGCTGAATTTCGTTCCTTTGCCAGACACCTTCGTCTGTTTGCTTTCTTTTCAGCAGATCCTCTCGATAGTACAGAAGATTCTAACAGCAATTCTATCAATAATGTGTTTTCTCCCTGGATATTCCCTCATCATTTCAAGAAATCTAATTCTTCTTGGAATCCTGATGAGCCTAATTTAGAGCTTGAGGAAATCAGTCAATTTGGGGAATCCATCCTCAAATCTAGAATTGCTTCAGTTTCTTTTGCTTCTAGACCTTTTTTAGCTAACAGGGTTGCTCGAAGTCTTAATGCTCTTTGAAAAGATAGTTCTATTATCATTAAACCTATAGACAAGAATCTTGGACTTGTTATTCTAGATTCTTCTTGGTATCTTAAAGAAGGTCTTCGTCAACTTTCAAATTCTACTGTCTATCTTCTTGTTTCGGAGATTCCTTAGAAGCTAGTTTGGAGTAAACTTACTTTTCTTATTGATAAATTCAAAGTTTTTCTCGATCATGTTGCTTCCTTTTTAAAGAATTTTCCAGCCACTCGTTCTCGAGCTTGTGCTTTCTACCTCCTACCTAAGCTCCATAAGCCGGTATTGTTTGGTAGACCTATTTGTAGCTATTCAAGCTACATGTTGGAACCTGCTTCTAAACTTCTCCATTTTCTTCTTCCTGTTCTTCAAAAGCAACATTTTTATCTGCCTGATTCTCTCACTCTCCTAAGAGAGTTTGCTAGTAAGAGTTTTCCATCTAATTGTATTTTATTTTCATTTGATGTGGATTCTCTTTATCTTAACATCCCTACTACTAAAAGTTTGATTGCTCTTAGAATTATGGTTGTTGAGTTCTATTCTGATCATGAAACTTTTTCCAGTTTTATTGATATGATTTTAGATCTTGCAGAATTGGTTCTTTGATATCACTACCTTGAGTTTAACAGGCTTCTTCATCAGCAGATTAGAGGAACTTCTATGGGCAGTAATTTTGCTGTGGTTTATGCTTGCTTATTTTTGTGCCATCTTGAAAATTTGGTTATTGAAAACTTTAATACCACTCCTCTTCCTTTCTTTAGGAGATACATTGATGATGCCATTGGGATTTGGACTGGTTCAGAGAGCTCTCTCCTTGAGTTCTTTTCAGTCTATCAAAGTTTCTACCTTGAAATTCATATTTCTCATTGCATCTCTTCTAGTTCAATTGATATTCTTGATATTACTTTCTTCAAAGGTGATGATTTCGCTAACACTGGTCTTCTTTCTTCTAGGTGTTTTCAGAAACCAAGGAATGCCTACCACTATATTCCATTTTGCTCTTGGCATCCTTAGCATCAGAAGAAATCTTTTATCATTAGTGAACTGAAGAGATACCTTGTTCGAGAATCAGATCTTGTTGGCTTCATCAGACTTAGGAGATTATTCTACTTCAGGCTTCGAGCTCATGGCTATTCCAGAAAGTTTTTGCTCCATTGCTTCAGCAAAGTCTCTTTGAGGGACAAGTCAGAGTTACTCCACAAAGGGCTTGATGGCACTAAAAAGAGTAAGAGGGCCCCCCTTGTCTTTAAGTTTGACTACAGCTCTTCTTCTAAAGCTTTAGGCTTGGGGTTTTCCTAAACCCTAAACTCTTTCGGCATTGCCAACAAGTCTCCACTCTGCAGCACATTCCCCCTCCGAAGATTTGCTACCGCAATCCTAGGAAACTAGGTTCTTATCTTATGAGGAGCTGACTCTTGTACTCTACGGACTCCACAGACTTATAATCTATGGACTCCACATGATTCTACGGACTCCACAGGAGCTACAGACTCCTTAGGCTTCAAATATATGGACTCCACAGGATCTATGCACTCCATTAGACTAAATCTACGGACTCCACATAATCTACAGACTCCACAGAATCTACGAACTCCATAGGTCCATTTCTACAGACTCCACAAGCTAATATCTACGGACTCCACAGCATCTATAGACTCCACTGGACTTAATCTACGGACTCCACATAATCTTCAGACTCCACTTTCTATGGACTCCACAGAATCTACGAACTCCCCATGGCTTAATGTACGAACTCCACTAGCCTTATTCTACAGACTCTTTTGGTTCAATATTTTGAAGTGTTGAGGTTTATCGTTTACTCTTGCTCTCTTTTATGGCTTTTTTATTTCTTTTTACGGCTTTTTAACTCTACTTAAATTTAAATTTAGATTTATGAATTAAATTTAAATTTAAATTTAAATATTTTATAAATTTAAATTTTGATTTATGAATTAATTTTTAAGTTTCACCTTTATTGAATTTTTGGTTGAAATTTTATTTCATTTTCTTAATTAATGATTCCTCGGATATTTTATGTCTGATGGAATTTTTTAATTTTGAAAATTATAAAATATGGTCTTAACCGTTACTTCTTCGGGTGGAACTTTTGGGTAGAATTTTATAACCATTGGAATTTTTTAGCCGTTAAAGATTGCCCGTGTAACCGTAGCCTCTCCATTTCTTCTATTAAAACTTCCCCTTCTCACTTTTTTTTGTATTTCTCTCTATTCCAACTGATGAGCAACTGAAATGCTGCGAAACATGTTTTGGAAGAGGATTTTGTAAATTAGTGTATCAAAGGTTTTGATGTTTTAATAAAATTTTGGATTCATATCTGCATTTTTTTGTTTTTTATTTTGTCTCTAAAAATCATTCTCAGAAGCAGCCAGTGATTTTTTTACTTGTTTTTAAAACCCTAAACCCTAAACCCTAAATCATTCTTAGAAGTAGCCAGTGATTTATTTAATTGTTTTTAAATCATTCTCAAAAGCAGCCAATGATTTCTTTACTTATTTTTAAAACCCTAAACCCTAAAACCTAAACCCCAAACCCCAAACCCTAAACCCTAAACCCTAAAACCCTAAACACTAAACCCCTAAACCCTAAAACTTAAAACCCTAAAATCCTAAAACCCTAAACCATAAACCCTAAACCCTAAACCCAAAACTCCAAACACCAAACCCCAAAACCCCAAACCCCAAACCCCAAAACCCAAAACCCTAAAACCCCAAACCCCAAACCCTAAACCCTAAACCCTTCACCCTAAAACCCTAAACCCTAAACCCTAAAACCATAAACCCTAAACCCTAAAACCAAAAACCCAAAAACCCTAAACCCTAAACCCTAAACCCTTAACCCTAAACCCTAAACCCTAAACCTAAACCCCAAACCCTAAACCCCAAACCCAAAACCCCAAACCCTAGACCCTACACCCTAAAATCTACGGACTCCACAGGTCTATTTCTACGCACTCCACAGGATCTATGGACTCCACAGGGCCATTTCTACGGACTCCATAGGCTAATATCTATGGACTTGACAGGATCTACGGACTCCACTAGACTTAATCTATAGACTCCATAAAATCTTCAGACTCCACTTTCTATGGACTCCATAGAATCTACAGACTCCCCATGGCTTAATCTACGGACTCCACTAGCCTTATTCTACAGTCTCTTTTGGTTCAGTATTTTGAAGTGTTGAGGTTTATCATTTACTCTTGCTCTTTTTTATGGCTTTTTTATTCCTTTTTACGGCTTTTTAATTCTACTTAAATTTAAATTTAAATTTAGATTTATTAATTAATTTTAAATTTAAATTTAATTTTTTTATAAATTTAAATTTAGATTTATGAATTAATTTTTAAAGTTTCACTTTTATTGAATTTTTGGTTAAAATTTTAATTTATTTCCTTAATTAATTCCTCGGATATTTTCCATCCATTGGAATTTTTAAATTTTAGAAATTATAAAATTTAGTCTTAACCGTTATTTTTTCAGGTGGAACCTTCGAGTAGAATTTTATAACCGTTAGAATTTTTTAGCCGTTAAAGATTGCCCGTGTAATCGTTGCCTCTCCATTTCTTCTATTAAAACTTCCCATTCTCACTTTTTTCTTTATTTCTCTCTATTCCAACTGATGAGTAGCTGAAATGCTGCGAAACATGTTTTGGAAGAGGATTTTGTTAATTAGTGTATCAAAGGTTTTGATGTTTTAATAAAATTTTGGATTCATATCTGCATTTTTTTGTATCTTCTTTTCTCTCTAAAAATCATTCTCAAAAGCACCCAGTGATTTCTTTACTTGTTTTTAAAACCCTAAACCCTAAAACCCTAAAACCTAAACCCTAAAACCCTAAACCCTAAACCCTAAACCCTAAAACCCTAAAACCCTAAACCCTAAACTCCTAAACCCTAAACCCTAAAACCCTAAATGCTAAACCCTAAACCCCAAACCTCAAACCCCAAACCCTAAACCCCAAACCCCAAACGTCAAACACCAAATGCCAAAACCCAAACCCCAAACCCCAAATGCCAAACCCCAAACCCTAAACCCTTAAACCCTAAACCCTAAACCCTAAACCCTAAACTTATGATGTCAAAAAATGGATTGTTAAACATTTTCCCCAACATGATATAGTTTCATATCTCCCTCTTCGCATGGAATTGACACTTAAACTTGTGATCAGTAATGGCCTCACGGCTTGGCCTGGCTTACCTAATGCTTGCTTAGAGATTTATGACTGTCCTGATACATGTCCAGCTTACTCCCCTGACCATGCAATGGCCCACATCCATCAGATGGAATGGCAATTCACCAGACATCATTATGATGATGATGGACCTCGAGATGAAGCCTCCTCTAATTAGCACTCATATGCCGACATCTATGAATGCTATGGCATGGATACTTCAGTGGTTGCCAGCAATCTTGACGAACATAGCTATACGAGTCCAGATGACAACCTGGCCCTTTTGCCAGAATATGACTCGAGTGAGACCCACAACAACAGTAGTGGATACAACTCACCATCTGATCGTGAACCACATGGCCCATGGTAACGTCAGTGGTTGTCACTGGTCATGTTGATCATACCCTGCAAATGATAAAATAACCATGGAATCTTTTAGTCAATTTGTCTTCTTGTGGCATGTCCCTACTTTTGTAAAATGTCGACATATCTTTTTAGATCCAATTTTTAATCCTGAAACTTGTCGGTCACCCGATCATCCGAAAGATTCCCAATCTTTCCTATATAATGGATGTCTGCCTTGTATTCAACATCCTAAAATCTTTCAAAGAAATTTCTTTTAAAGATTTTTCCAAGAAAGCTCTTTAAGAAGCTTATTTTGCTTGCAAGTCTATATTTGTTTTTCGAGATTAATAGAAAATAAGTCATTGTTCCATACTTCTAGCATAATTTTGTTTGTCAAGTTTCAAAGCAAATCTTTCAGTTATATCTACAGCTTACCGAAAGGGCGTGTAAGATCGAGAGTCAGAGAAGGCAATCAAAGTAAGACCTCGCTTAAGCTGAAGGACAGGCGTCAGAGGTAGGAAGTAGATGTGTGCACTCTAAAATCGGCATCAAGGTTGTAGGTGTGCTTGAAGCCAAGCAGAGACACTTGTGTAAAGAAAATTGGGTGAGTAGTATGAACCCTCTGTTTCTTCCCTGTTTCTTGTGAGAACAAGTGTAGAGTTTGGTAAAGTAAAGTTTTATCATGCCCAGTTGGTATCAAAGCCTTGTTTTATGATATCGTGCTAAATCAAACATTTTATTACATGATAAAATTAACCCGTATCTAAACTAAGTGTAAGCAAGTACTTAGTTGCAGAAGCAGATACACATAACCCCTAGATCCAGAATAAAAGATTTTTGTTTTCATGGCTAAATCTAGTTCCCAATCTTTTATTCCTATTAATAACTTTGTTGTTGATCAAACCTTAAAATCCAATTTCTCTGGACGGTTTGAGTTTCCAACCCTCACCATTACAGATGTGTTTTCCCAAAGCAATTTTAATCCCAAGCGCTGACAAACTGTTAAGCAATCTGAATGCATCCTCGCTATTCAGAGATATGGCCAGCATCCTGTTTACCTCCCTTTTATCAAACCATTTGATTAACAAAAATGGAGTTCTACAGGTTATACGCATGTCCATCTCAACCTCGTTGAACTCAAAATTACTCCTCATTTTAACTATGACATAGGTGCTGAGTATTTTGGTTCACTTCTTGATGGCCACATCCCATCTTATTACATGGTGTGATTTCTAACTACTATGGTGTTCTTAACCATAATGCATATTGCTCAGTACAGCCTAACTATATTTTGGGCTTATCAGATGTAAACTTTGCCCATGCTTTAGTATTCCTCCTTCAGCTTCGAGGAATCCATTTAATGCCAGGAAATATTTATTGTATTGTTTCAATCCGCTGTACTTTTACACTCCTTCAAACCCTGTTTGAAGCTGAAGATATGCCAGTTGGCACTGCCTTTCCCCTCTAAACAACCAACCTAGTCGACTTTGGTAGACATATTGATAGTCGAGGATTTTTTGTTGGATGGCCCTTAATTGCATCTGATTCTATACTTGACCTCTCTGTCTCCGATGTTTATGTCCCACGGTGGTTTCTTCCCTAAAACTATTTTCTTAAACTGACTGTCCTAAAGCTGCATGCTAGACGTCACGGCACTGTCACCCTGGTCACAGAGTTTAACCCAACAAGCATGGTGGACACCCATAACAAAATTATTGATGATGCAGCCCTAATTCCTTCTAATAAACTACTCCTTACAATAACCCCTTTAGGTAAAAAAATTGTACAATATAGTGCAAAGACAACTTCAAAGCATCCACTAGTCAGATCTTCGAGTAGAGTCATCCAAAGAGCCTCAGAGCCTCTGCGTACATCCAAATTTGCTAGAATGTCCTTTGCATCCACTTCTATTGAAGCATTGAGTGAAAAATTCCTCCAAAAAATATCCCAATGTCCTAGCTTTATGGATTTCCTGAGTAACAAGGTTACCAGAGAACAAATCCTCAAAGAAGCAAAAACTCTGGAACATAATGTTCTACCTAAAGGAACAAGTTTCACCTGTGAACACATTGGCATGATCTCTTCACACAAGCATAGACTTCCTTGTGCAAATCATGAAAAGATATGTCGACATTTTACAAAAGTAGGGACATGTCACAAGAAGACAAATCGACTAAAAGATTCCATGGTTATTTTATTATTTTTGGGGTATGATCAACATGATCAGTGACAACCACTGACGTTACCATGGGCCATGTGGTTCATGGTCAGATGGTGAGTTGTATCCACTACTGTCGTTGTGGGTCTCACTCGAGTCATATTCTGGCAGAAGGGCCAAGCTGTCATCTGGACTCGTATAGCTGTCTTCATCAAGATTGTTGGCAACCACTGAAGTGTCCACACCATAGCATTCATAGATGTTGGCATACAGGTGCTGGTTAGAGGAGGCTTCATCTCAAGGTCCATCATCATCATAATGATATCTGGTGAGTTGCCATTCCATCTAATGGATGTGGGCCATTACATGGTCAGGGGAGTAAGCTGGACATGTATCAGGACAGTCATAAATCTCTAAGCAGGTGTTAGGTAAGCCAGGCCAAGTCGTGAGGCCATTACTGATCACAAGTTTAAGTGTCGATTCCATGCAAAGAGGGAGATATGAAACTATATGATGTCGGGGAAAATGTTTAACAATCCATTTTTCCACAACATCATAAGTTTCAATTTATTTATCGACCTCTACACTTGTTCTCACAAGAAACAGGAAATAAATAGAGGGTTCATACTACTCACCCAATTTTTTTTGCACAAGTGTCTCTACTTTGCTTCAAGCACACCTGAAACCTTGATGCTGATTTTGGAGCTCACACATCTACTTCTTGCCTCTGATGCCTATCCTTCGGCTTAAGCGAGGTCTTACTTTGATTGCCTTCTCTAACTCTTGATCTTACATGCCCTTTCGATAAGCTGTAGATATAACTGAAAGATTTGCTTTGAAACTCAACAAAAAAAATTATGCTAGAAGTATGGAAAAATGACTTTTTTTTTATTAATCTCAAAAAACAAATACAGACTTGCAAGCAAAATAAGCTTCTTAAAGAGCTTTCTTGGAAAAATCTTTAAGAGAAATTTCTTTGAAAGATTTCAGGATGTAGAATACAAGGCAGACATCCATTATATAGGAAAGATTAGGAATCTTTTGGATGACCAGGTGACCGATAGGTTCCGAGATTAAAAACCAGATCTAAAAAGATATGTTGACATTTTACAAAAGTAGGGACACGTCACAAGAAGACAAACTGACTAAAAGATTCCATGGTTATTTTATTATTTTCGGGGTATGATCAACATGATCAGTGACAACCGCTGACGTTACCATGGGCCATGTGGTTCACGGTCGGATGGTGAGTTGCATCCACTACTGTCATTGTGGGTCTCACTCAAGTCATATTCTAGCAGAAGAGCCAGGCTGTCATCTGGACTCGTATAGCTCTCTTTGTCAGGATTGTTGGCAACCACTAAAGTGTCCATGCCATAGCGTTCATAGATGTCAGCATATGGGTGCTGGTTAGAGGAGGCTTCATCTCGAGGTCCATCATCATCATAATGATGTCTGGTGAATTGCCATTCCATCTGATGGATGTGGGCCATTGCATGGTCAGGGGAGTAAGCTGGACATGTATCAAGACAATCATAAATCTATAAACAAGCGTCAGGTAAGCCAGGCCAAGCTGTGAGGCCATTACTGATCACAAGTTTAAGTGTCAATTCCATGCGAAGAGGGAGATATGAAACTATATCATGTCGAGGAAAACGTTTAACAATCAATTTTTCCACAACATCATAAGTTTCAATTTCTTTATCGACCAGGGTCCATTCAGTCAAGGTTTCACTTATATACATCATATCCACTATTTCCATCTGTTGCCGGTTCCAATGTCCATTAAGCATTTGTACCGAGATGCCATCAAAAGGATTAACCCAACATATACATTGCCAATTTGGTACTTTAGACCATTGAGGAGGAGGGTTAATGAAAGCATCATTAGCTTTTTGGCATACTAAGTTTTTGGTCATTGTACCACCATGTTTAAATATTAAAAGTTGCGTCCAATACCAGTCTCTATCATCATCTCTCAAGGGCTTAGATAATGAAGGGTAATGGGCCATTATTAGCTTTACAAGGTGCCCACTACAGCTTTCCTAACAGAATATATAAGATTTACAAATATCTACAAGGTGAATGATTGTCATTCATTCAAACGTAACTTTTTGGGTTCTAGGTTAAAACCATGAACTGTACTCAGGAGGAGGGACAGTGACTATCAACTGTGTTAGATAAGTCTATGGGCTCTGCAGGATAAGCTGCACTGGTCTAAGTGACTGCGTCAGTCAGCTATCATCAAGAAGACTAAAGAGAATGTGAAAACACAAAATTTGAATTAAACTCTTTCCCTGGGTTCTATTGCTGTTGTCAACACACCCATTCGATGTTGTATAATTTTATGGATTACAATTCGATAACTATACGCATTCCAATCGAACTAAAACCTAGACACACGAAATAATCAAAATATTAATAGGCAAGGTTATATATAATTTACAGAGTCAGTTAATCATTTCTTTGGTCAGTGAGTCTGCCAGACTGTTCGCTGAGCCTTTTATCCATTTGATTTCAAAATCAAAACCACTTAGCCATAAGTGCCATCTTGCAATTCTTCTTTGAGCAAGATCTTTGTCAAGCCTTTTATGCATTAGAGTAACCATTGCTTGGCTATCGGTCTAAACCAAAAATTGGATAGGTTTTTAGAAGATCTTGAATCTCTTAATACCATTAACTACAACCAGTATTTCCTTCTCATAGATGTGGTACCTTTGTTCTATATCCGAAAATGTATCGAATCTATATCCACATATCTGAACCTTTTTGTTAAGAAATTGTTGTGTTAAAACTACTGACCAGGTTTTTGCACTAGCATCAGTATTCAAAATCAAAGGGAAATTCTCAATTGGTAAATACAATGGAGGGAGATGATTACATCTTTCTTTTATTTTTTGCACGTCTCTTGTGCTATCTTCACTCCATGGTACTGCATCTTTCTTCAAGTGGCATCAGAGAATTAAACACCATGATGCCAAATCTTCAAAGAAGTTAGAACAATAATTCAGGCATCCCAAAAATATATGCAACTGCTTCTTGTCAGTAAGCTTATCAGGAAAACTTTTAATCTTCTGCAGGATATGGTCTTGAAGTAAAACTTTTCCTCGGGAAAGATGCAATTCAAGAAACTTAATGTCTACCATCCCTATTTCCATTTTACTGGGAGATAAACATATGCCATGTTCTATTATTTTATTATACAAAAGATGAAGGTGCTGGGGATGCAAATCTATAGACTTACTAAAAATGATAATATCATCAATATAGACAATACAAAACTCATTCAGTTTTTTTAATGCATTATCCATCTTTTGTTGGAAGTAAGTTGGTGTTATCTTCAACCCGAATGGCATGACATTCCATTCATACAATCTTTGAGGGACTGTAATGGCTGTTCTGTGCTTATCCGCCATGCTTACTTTAACTTGCAAGAATCTAGATTTACAGTCAAATTTGGAAAATATAACTGCATCACAAGCTCACTTAATTAAATCAGATGTAAGTGGTAGTGGATAATTAAATGACTGGATAATATCATTAAGGGGTTTGTAGTTGATACAAAACCTCTTCTTACCATGCACTTGCTCTGACCTTTTATTTACGTAAAATCTTGCACATGCATAACTTGACTTGGAAGGTTGGATAAAACTACCTTCAAGGAGTTCAGCGAGTTCTGCATCTAACTATTTTCTTTTTGAGGGGCTAAACTGATATGGTTTTTCTTTTGGAATCTTCTGTTCAAATCCTTCCTTCAATAGGATTTTGCATTCTTGAAGCTCAAGTTTCCAATACTGCAATGGATTCAGACTACTGCAATTAGTAATAAACTTTTGCTTAATGTCTTAAAATATTGATACCTGGTTGTTTCTGTCATGCTAAACTGTTCGTTAAATCTTCTATTGAGATTGCTGTTCAGTATGGCTTTTGACCTGATTAATCTAGTTTTCTGAGAGATTAACTTTATCAAATATATTAGATGCTTCCTTTAAGACATGTATCTTAACTTTAATATCTCCATTATTAATTTGTACAAAGTCAAGTGTTTGCACAAAAGGAGAATGATGTAGTAGGAATATATTTCCTAATAGTATGTCTACATCAGAGGTGAAGAATTCAATAAAAGTAATTGCAAAGAGATGTCCTTGAATATATACTGAAACATCTTTTGCAACTCTACCAAAATGTAGTACTTCACCTGAAATAGTAGTCCCTGTATATCCCTTATCACAGTTCTGCCATAATTCAGTAGGCAATGCCTATGTTTTAGCAAAACTTCTTGGACTTCCTATCTCTACAAAAGCATGTGAGATATAACTTTTATATCTAGGAAACTTGAAAGTAAGAGAGATATAGATACTATACTTAGGGGTCTTTATGGCCATGATCTGTGTTTCATCAGGAGTATTTTAGTGATGATAGTTGATAGAGAGCTCACCTCTGCTTTTAACTCAACAACTATCTCCAGTGTCTGACTAAGATCTAAAGAATAAACCCTTGTTGATCCTTGTTTGTATATTCCTTCTACAGGAATATCTGAGCTTGAATGCTCTCCTGATTCTTCATCTGAATCTGGTCTCTGTGGGAGAATCTGATCATTCCATTTAGGCATAATGTATCCATGAGCTGATTTTTCTCTACTCCTATGCTTCTGTGCATGGATACCGGCTAAGGCTTTGTCGGCTTTAGTCCTACTGTCTGAACCTCTAATGACTTGCCAATCTGGCTTTACTAGTTCAGCTGCTTTGAGGGCTTGCTTCAATTATTTCTTTTCTTTTGTGAGCTTATCTAATTCGGCCTTATGCTTATACATATCAGTTCCAATTTCTTCTTTGGAGTAAGCTTCTCTAAAGATATCCCTTGTGGATAGATTTAGGAGTTTAGACTCCATAACTACTAATTCTTTTTTGAGGAGACGCTGGGCTAAGCTATCTTGGATTGGAGTGTCTTCATCTTCTGATGTTGATGGTGTCGAGGCTATTTTTTTGAGAAACTTGGCCCTAGCCATCTTATCTTGATAGGCTTGAAGCATGCCTATGTAACCTAGATGATTATCAAATTCAGAATCAGAATCAGTAATTACAGTGTCATAATCATGTGGATCATCAGAAGGAATATCATGAATATCTATTAAATCCCACCCCACTTTTTTGTAATAAAAATCAAAAATAGCATGGGCAGGGAGATTTTTATTTTTTCTTGGACAGTGAGTCGCATAATGGGGACCATTGCAAATGTAGCATTTAATGTTTGGAGGAACTGTTCGAGGTGTACTCAGTGGTGAAGTAACTTATGAGGTTTCTCGGATGATTTCCAATGGGAGAACCATTTTTTATTAAGCTTGTGAGGCTTAAATTTCTTTTTCCTATGGTTAGATGTATGCTGGGGAGATAAATGGCATCGATATTTTCAGCATTTTTGATGCTTATATCAACGAGGAGAAGAACTACAATGGCAGGTCTTCTTTGGGTGACATCCCCATGACTTTGTTGGGCCATCAGATTTACAATAAGAATGCAAATTACAACTGGGATTGTAAGATTCTAAATGGATATTAACTAGCTTTTGTTGGCATTGTCTAGTTAATTTGGTTTGTACAAGGCTAGTTAACTCTGTCAAAGTTACATTTTGAGGGGAAATGGATCTTTTTTCTAAATATTGCCTCACCCATTCTCCTAACATATAGGGTAAAGAATTCAAATAGGTTTCTTTAATCCAAGGTAAATTAGACTCACCAGTTTCATAAGCAAGAATCTGAAATTGTAAAGAATAAGGAATAAGCTTGTCTAAATCACAAAGCTTCATATTATATAGGTTAGATTTAGCTATGGTTAAATGTCTAAATCTGTTAGCTATAAATTCTATAAGGATAGCTTCTTGAAGAGCAAGCAATCCTCCTTCACATATCTAGCTTTTGCTAAGCCAAGGAATAGGAATTAGGGTTTAGGGTTTTAGGGTTTAGGGTTTAGGATACTCATGATGATGATGGAATTCGAGATGAATCCTCCTCTAACCAACACCTGTATGCCAACATCTATGAATTCTATGGCATGGACACTTCAGTGGTTGCCAGCAATCCTGACGAAGACAGCTATATGAGTTTAGATGACAGCCTGGCCCTTCTACCAAAATATGACTCGAGTGAGACCCACAATGGTAGTAGTGGATACAACTCACCATCTGACCCTGAACCACATGGCCCATGGTAACGTCAGCAGTTGTCACTGATCATGTTGATCACACCCCACAAATAATAAAATAACCATGGAATCTTTTGGTCAGTTTGTCTTTTTGTGATGTGTCCCTACTTTTGTAAAATGTCGACATAGCTTTTTAGATCCTGTTTTTAATCTCAGAACTTGTCGATCACCCGGTCATTCGAAAGCTATATAATGGATGTCTGCCTTGTATTCTACATCTTGAAATCTTTCAAAGAAATTTCTCTTAAAGATTTTTCCAAGAAAGCTCTTTAAGAAGCTTATTTTGCTTGCAAGTCTGTAATTGTTTTTTGAGATTAATAAAAAAGAAGTCAGCGTTCAGACCGAGAGTCAGAGAAGGCAATCAAAGTAAGACTTTGCTTAAGCCGAAGGACAGGCGTCAGAGGCAGGAAGTAGATGTGTGTGCTCCAAAATCGGGGTCAAGGTTGCAGGTGTGCTTGAAGCCAAGCAAAGACACTTGTGCAAAGAAAATTGGGTGAGTAGTATGAACCCTCTATTTCTTTCCTATTTCTTGTGAGAATAAGTGTAGAGTTCGATAAAGTAAAGTTTTATCATGCCCGGTTGGTATCAGAGCCTTGTTCTATGATATCGTGCTAAATCAAAAAATTTATTGCATGATAAAATTAACCCGTATCTAAACTAAGTGTAAGCAAGTACTTAGTTGCAAAAGAAGATACACATAACCCCTAGATCCAGAATAAAAGATTTTTGTTTTCATGGCTGAATCCAGTTCCTAATATTTTATTCCTGTTAATAACTTTGTGGTTAATCAAACCTTAAAATCTAGTTCCTCTAGATGGTTTGAGTTTCCAACCCTCACCATTAAAGATGTGTTTTCCCAAATCAATTTTAATCCCAAGCGCGGACAAACTGTTAAGCAATCTAAATGCATCCTTGCTATTCAGGGATATGGCCAGCATCTTGTTTACCTCCCTTTTATCAAACCAATTGATCAGCAAAAATGGAGTTCTACAGGTTATACGCATGTCCATCTCAGCCTAGTTGAACTCAAAATTACTCCTCATTTTAACTATGACATAGGCACCGAGTATTTTGGTTCACTTCTTGATGGCCGCAACCCATCTTATTTACATGGTGTGATTTCTAACTACTATGGTGTTCTTAACCATAACGCATATTGCTTAGTACAACCTAACTATATTTTGGGCTTATCAGATGTATACTTGGCCCATGCTTTAGTATTCCTCTTTCAGCTATGAGGAATCCATTTAATGCTAGGTAGTATTTATTGTACTATTTCAGCCTGCTGTACTTTTACACTCCTTCAAACCTTATTTGAAGCCAAAGATATGCCAATTGGCACTGCCTTTCCCCTCCAAGCAACCAACCTAGTTGACTTTGGTAGACATATTGACAGTCGAGGATTTTTTGTCGAATGGCCCTTAATTGCATCCGATTCTATACTCGACCTCTCTGTCTCTGATGTTTATGTCCCATGGTGGTTTCTTCCCCAAAACTATTTTCTTAAACCAACCGTCCCAAAGCTCCATGCTAGACGTCACGACACTGTCACCCTGGCCACAAAGTTTAACCCAACAAGCATGGTGGACACCCATAATAAATTAATTGCTGATGCAACAGCTGATGCATCCCTAATTCCTTCTACTGAACTAATCCCTAAAATAACCCCTTCAAGTCAAAAAATTGTATAGTATAGTGCAAAGACAGCTTCAAAGCATCCACTAGTCAAATCTTCGAGCAGAGTCATCCATAGAGCCTTAGAGCCTCTGCGTACATCCAAATTTGCTAGAATGTCCTTTGCATCCACTTCTGCTAAACCATTGAGTACATAATTCCTCCAAAAAATAGCCCAATGTCCTAGCTTTATGGATTTCCTGAGTAACAAGGTTACCAGAGAACAAATCCTCAAAGAAGTAAAAACTCTGGAACATAATGTTCTACCTAAAGGAACAAGTTTCACCTGTGAACACATTGGCATGATCTCTTCACAAAAGCATAGACTTTCCCGTGCAAATCATGAAAAGATTGTTAAGATTAAAGGGAAGGTTAATGAAGAAGAGTTTGAGTTTGAGCACTACACCCCTGGTAGATGGCCAAATGAGGAACACTCTGTCTACAATGTAGAGAAAAATGAATGGAGTCAGCATAAGGCAGTTATAAAAGCTCCTGCAAGAACTAAGCAGAAAGCAGGAACTAAACAGAAGAATTGGTTAGCCTCATGGAAGCGTGCTGCACAGGCTAACATAGATAATATAGCTGATGATTGTTTATCCACTTTAGAAAGATTAGAAAGGGTAAACAAAATGTTAGATGAAATGGAAGAAGAAACAAAAAGAAATAATTCTGCACAGAAAGAAAAGCTAGACAAAGTACACAAGTCTGCACAAAAATCTGTTACTATTTTATATTCTATGGTCAATTCACATTTATCTTTACATAAAAAATGTGATATACAAAAGGAAACAATAAAACAGATTAGTAATCAAAATGCAAAAAATTTAGAACATCTAGTTCAAGTAGACAATTCTGTAGAATTGGTAGAAGCATTAGTCAATACAGTTAACAGCAATGTAGATCAGCTTCATTCAAAAAATGATCTTGTACATAATGATTTAATTCTTCATGCTGTTACCAAAAAAAATTCTTTAGCTAGTCTGGTAAGTACAAAAGAAAAACCAGAGGAAGAATCGGCTTCTACATCTACTGTTTAGTTTGTACTCCCATGTAAGTTTCCAGTTACAGAAAAGACTAATGAACATAAGCAAGTAAAATCTGCTTTAAGTGTTAAACATTTAGCTACATATTTTGATCTTTTAAGCATAAAAGCTATTCATATTACAGAGTCTTTAGATTCAGACATAGACTGGATATAAAAGGTACAAGAGACATCTGATCCAGTAATAGCTATAGACTACATCTCTAGTAGTGATGAGATGAGTATTGTTTCTCCCCATGAGTCACTTCCTAGTTCTGGTTCCAGTAGTGATCAAGAAATGGGAATGTATGAAGATAGTGTGGTTTCTAGTATGCAAAGACGCCTCAAAAAGTTGTCTCTTCTAGAAGGACACACTCAACAATCTATTCCTATTCTAGCACCAGTACACTTTATAGAAGATAAGAAAAAGAAAGGTAAACTTCAAACTTCTGTATTAAATATTTTAGAAGAAGGTCCCTTAAAGGTAAATCCACCCAATGGATTTATTCTGCTTATAGATAACATTCCTGAGCCATATGATCATATTGTTCTATGAATAGAAACCTTGAAGAATATCAGGTTTCCAGTTGGTACCACGGAGTCTCAACGAGTTCTTCATGCTACCAATCTGATGGCAGGAAAATTGAAAAATTGGTGGACCCATAAAATAGAATTTAATGGTGTTGCTCCTCCAGGACAGACGAAAATTCCTATTCCTTGGCTTAGCAAAACCCAGATATGTGAAGGAGGATTGCTTGCTCTTCAAGCAGCTATCCTTACAAAATTTACAGCTAACAGAGTTAGACATTTAACCATAGCTAAATCTAACCTATATAATATGAAGCTTTGTGATTTAGACAAGCTTATTCCTTATTCTTTACAGTTTCAGATTCTTGCTTATGAAACTGGTGAGTCTAATTTACCTTGGGTTAAAGAAACCTATTTAAATTCTTTACCCTGTATGTTAGGAGAATGGGTGAGGCAATATATAGAAAAAATATCCATTTCCCCTCAAAATGTAACTTTGACAGAGTTAACTAGCCTTGTACAAACCAAATTAACCAGACAATGCCAACAGAAGCTAGTTAATAGCCATTTAGAATCTTACAATCCCAGTTGTAATTTACATTCTTACTGTAAATCTGATAGCCAAACAAAGTCATGGGGATGTCACCCAAAGAAGACCTGCCATTGTAGTTCTTCTCCTCATTGATATAAGCATCGAAAACGCTCAAAATACCGATGCCATTTATCTCCCCAACATACATCTAACCATAGGAAAAATAAATTTAAGCCTCGCAAGCTTAATAAAAAATGGTTCTCCCATTGGAAATCATCCGAGAAACTTCATAAGTTACTTCGCCATTGAAGTACACCTCAGACAGTTCCTCCAAACATTAAATGCTACATTTGCAATGGTCCCCATTATGCGACCGACTGTCCAAGAAAAAATAAAAATCTCCCCGCCCATGCTATTTTTTATTTTTATTACACAGAAGCGGGGTGGGATTTAATAGATATTCATGATATTCCTTCTGATGATCCACATGATTATTACACTGTAATTACTGATTCTGATTTTGAATCTGATAATCATTGTCATGTCCCCTTTTTAGTTGACATGTCCAGAGTTGATGGTTAGCCTATTATGCAACCCTCGTAGGCTGATGGGATGGATAGAGGGTCTTGATGGAGATGGGCTTGGCTTTCATTCGGGCTCTTTCGAACATGAATTAAGGGAGATATTAATATTTGATTGATTTAATCAAATATTAATTATTTGGTCTAATTTTAATTAATTATTAATTATTTGGTCTAATTTTAAGACCCTAATTCTAATTTAAGAACTGGTCTAATTTTAAGACCCTAATTCTAATTTAAGAAACCCTAAGTCTAATTTAAGGGAATCTAATTTTAGCAAGCACACCTTTGGAGGGGTATAAGAGTTTCTCATGGGAGAGAGTTTGTATTCATGCATTGATTATTGATTTTGATATTGAAGAATTCTTCTGTGAAGACTGAGCCAAGGGTTCCAGGATTCCATCTGTATTAGAGAACGTCCACTCTTTAGTGTGTACGATTTAGAGGCTGTGAAATATCAACTGATCTATTGCCAAATTGAGAGATAGCTTCATACAGAAGTTGTCACAGAGCTTTCTAGGTATTTATTTTATTAGGTTTTTGATTCAATAAATTATACAGATAGAGATCTTCTATATTAGAGCCATATATCTTCAGATCAGGGGTTGAAAATAGATAGGTTGTGCTTTATTGGCAGCCGTACGAAGTCCGTATAGGTCCGTACAGATCCACGCAGATACTGACCTCAGCAGACAAAGATCCCCAGTGACTGACATCGACCCACTGAAGACCGACGTCGATAGAGAAGGACCGATAGAGACTGACATCGGTAGTATATCGACCGACGTCGGTGACTGTGTGTTCAACATAGCAAGCCGAGACGTACCATATCCAGATTTATTTCCTAGTTTTGTGGAATACTCAAGCTATTAAGGCCGTATTTTCAATATTCATTGTATACCTGACAGAGGTCCTCTATTGTAAGCATATGAGCAAATAAATAAGAGATTATACTGTGATTTATTTATCTATTTGAAGATATTTTGCAGAAATATAGATAAGCAATTCAGAGCTTTGTTTTGGTATCCAAAGGGATATTACAGTGGTATCAGAGCTTTATGTGTTTCTATATTCCCTATTTGAAGGGGATATTACAGTGGTATTAGAGCTTTATGTGTTTCTATATTCCCTATTTGAAGGGGATATTACAATCATCTAGGTTACATAGGCATGCTTCAAGCCTATCAAGATAAGACGGCCAGGGCCAAGTTTCTCAAAAAAACAGCCTCGACACCATCAACATCAAAAGATGAAGACACTCTAATCCAAGATAGCTTAGCCCAGCGTCTCCTCAAAAAAGAATTAGCAGTTACAGAGTCCAAACTCCTAAATCTATCCACAAGGGATATCTTTAGAGAAGCTTACTCCAAAGAAGAAATTGGAACTGCTATGTATAAGCATAAGGCCGAATTAGCTAAGCTCACAAAAGAAAAGAAACAATTAAAGCAAGCCCTCAAAGCAGCTAAACCAGTAAAGCCAGATTGGCAAGTCATTAGAGGTTCAGACAGCAGGACTAAAGTTGACAAAGCCTTAGCCGATATCCATGCACAGAAGCATAGGAGTAGAGAAAAATCAGCTCATGGATACATTATGCCTAAATGAAATGATCAGATTCTCCCACAGAGACCAGATTCAGATGAAGAATTAGGAGAGCATTCAAGCTCAGATATTCCTGTAGAAGGAATATACAAACAAGGATCAACCAGGGTTGATTCTTTAGATCGTAGTCAGACACTGGAGATAGTTGCTGAGTTAAAAGCAGAGGTGAGCTCTTTGTCAACTATCATCACTAAAATGGCCAGCAATATAAAGATAATTAAATCTGATGTTGCATTCATCAAGGACATAGTGAAGAAATCTTAAGATACTCCTGATGAAACATAGATCATGGCCATAAATACCCCTAAGTATAGTATCTATATCCATCTTACTTTCAAGTTTCTTGGATATAAAAGTTATGTCTTACATGCTTTTGTAGACACAGGAAGTCTAAGAAGTTTTGCTAAAACACAGGCATTGCCTACTGAATTCTAGCAGAACTATGATAAGGGATATATAGGGACTACTATTTTAGGTGAAGTACTACATTTTGGTAGAGTTGAAAAAGACGTTCCAGTATATATTCAAGGACATCTCTTTTTAATTAATTTTATTTAATTCTTCACCTCTGATGTAGACATACTATTAGGAAATATATTCCTACTACATCATTCTCCTTTTGTGCAAACACCTGATTTTGTACAAATTAATAATGAAGATATTAAAGTTAATATACCAGTCTTAAAGGGAGCATCTAATATATTTGCTAAATTTAATCTCTCAGAAGATTGGATCAATCAGGTCAAAATCCATACTGAACAACAATCTCAGTAGAAGATTCAACAAATAGTTCAGCACGACAGAAACAACCAGGTATCAATATTTTCAGACATTAAGCAAAAGTTTATTACTAATTACAGTAGTCTGAATCCATTGCAGTATTGGAAACCTGAGCTTCAAGAATGCAAAATCCTATTGAAGGAAGGATTTGAATAGAGAATTCTAAAATAAAAACCATATCAGTTCAGCCCCTCAAAAAGAAAAGAGTTAGATGCACAACTCGCTGAACTCCTCAAAGGTGGTTTTATCCAACCTTCCAAGTCAAGTTATGCATGTGTAGGCTTTTACATAAATAAAAGATCAGAGCAATTACGTTGTAAGAAGAGGTTTTGTATCAACTACAAACCCCTTAATGATATTATCCAGTAATTTAATTATCCACTACCACTTACATCTGATTTAATTAAGCGAGCTTGTGATGCAGTTATATTTTCCAAATTTGACTGTAAATCCAGATTCTTGCAAGTTAAAGTAAGCATGGCGGATAAGCACAGAACAACCTTTACAGTCCCTCATTGATTGTATGAATGGAATGTCATGCCATTCGGGTTGAAGATGGCACCAGCTTACTTCCAGCAAAAGATAGATAATGCATTAAAAGAACTGAATGAGTTTTGTATTGTCTATATTGATGATATTCTCATTTTCAGTAAGTTTGTAGATTTGCATCTCCAGCACCTTCATCTTTTGTATAATAAAATAATAGAACATGGCATATGTTTATCTCCCAGTAAAATGGAAATAGGGATGGTAGACATTAAGTTTCTTGGGTTGCATCTTTCCTGAGGAAAAGTTTAACTTCAAGACCATATGCTGCAGAAGATTAAAAGTTTTCTTGATAAGCTTACTGACAAGAAGCAGTTACAGAGATTTTTGGGATGCCTAAATTATTGTTCTAACTTCTTTGAATATTTGGCGTCATGGTGTTTAATTCTCAGACGCCACTTGAAGAAAGATGTAGTACCATGGAGTGAAGACAACACAAGAGCCGTGCAGAAAATAAAATAAAGATGTAATCATCTCCCTCCATTGATTTACCAATTGAGAATTTCCCTTTGATTTTGAATACTGATGCTAGTGCAAAAACCTGGTCAGCAGTTTTAACACGACAATTTCCTAATAAAAAGGTTCAGATATGTGGATATAGATCCGGTACATTTTTGGATACAAAACAAAGGTAACACATCTATGAGAAGGAAATACTGGCTGTAGTTAATGGTATTAAAAGATTCAAGATCTTCTTAAAACCTGTCCAATTTTTTGTTCAGATCGATAGCCAAGCAATGGTTACTATAATGCATAAAAGGCCTGACAAAGGTCTTGCTCAAGGAAGAATTGCAAGATGGCACTTATGGCTAAGCGGTTTGATTTTGAAATCAAATGGATAAAAGGCTCATCAAACAGTCTGGCAAACTCACTTACCAGAGAAATGATTAACTGACCTTGTAAATTGTATATAACCTTGCATGTTAATATTTTGATTATTTCGTGTGTGTAGGTTCTAGTTTGATTGGAATGAGTACAGTTCTTGAATTGTAATTCGTAAATTTATACATCAAATGGGTGTGTTGACAATAGAAATAGAACCCAGGGAAAGAGTTTAATTCAAATTTTGTGTTTTTAGATTCTCTTCAATCTTCCTGATGATAGCTGACTGACGCAATTGCTCAGACCAGTGCAACTTATCTTGCAGAGCTCATAGACTTATCTGACATAGTTGATAGTCACTGTCCCTCCTCCTGAGTACAGTTCACGGTTTTAACCTAGAACCCAAAAGGTTACATTGAATGAAAATCATTCACCTTGTAGATATTTGTAAATCTTGTATATTCTATTAGGGAAGCTGTAGTGGGCACCTTGTAAAGCTAATAATGGCCCATTACCCTTCATTTTCTGAGCCCTTGAGTGATGACAACAGAGACTGGTATTAGATGCAACTTTTAATATTTAAACATGGTGGTACAAATGCTTAATGGACATTGGAACTGACAATAGATGGAAATACTGGATATGATGCATATAAGTGAAACCTTGACTGAATGGACCCTGGTCAATAAAGAAATTAAAAATTATGATGTTGTGGAAAAATGGATTGTTAAACATTTTCCCTGACATGATATAGTTTCATATCTCCCTCTTCACATGGAATTGACACTTAAACTTGTGATCAATAATGGCCTCACGGCTTGGCTTGGCTTACCTGATGCCTGCTTAGAGATTTATGACTGTCCTGATACATGTCCAACTTATTCCCCTAACCATGCATGGCCCACATCCACTAGATGGAATGGCAATTCACCAGACATCATTATGATGATGATGGACCTCGAGATGAAGCCTCCTCTAACCAGCACCCATATGCTAAATTTTATGAACGCTATGGCATGGACACTTTAGTGGTTGCCAACAATCCTGATGAAGTAAGCTATATGAGTCCAGATGACAGCCTAGCCCTTCTACCAAAATATGACTCGAGTGAGACCCACAATGGCATAGTGGATACAACTCACCATCCAACTGTGAACCACATGGCCCATGGTACTGTCAGCAGTTGTCACTGATCATGTTGATCATATCCCGTAAATAATAAAATAACCATGGAATCTTTTAGTCAGTTTGTCTTCTTGTGATGTGTCCCTACTTTTGTAAAATGTCGACATATCTTTTTAGATCTGGTTTTTAATCCCATAACCTGTCGATCACTCGATCATCTGAAAGATTCCCAATCTTTCCTATATAATGGATGTCCACCTTGTATTCTACATCCTGAAATCTTTCAAAGAAATCTCTCTTAAAGATTTTTCCAAGAAAGCTCTTTAAGAATATTATTTTGCTTGCAAGTCTGTATTTGTTGTTTTGAGATTACTAGAAAAGAAGTCATTGTTCCATACTTCAAGCATAATTTTGTTTTCTGAGTTTCAAAGCAAATCTTTCAGTTATATCTATAGCTTATCGAAAGGGCATGTAAGACTGAGAGTAAGAGAAGGCAATTGAAGTAAGACCTTGCTTAAGCAATTGATGTGTGTGCTCCAAAATTGGCATCAAGGTTGCAGGTGTGCTTGAAGCCAAGCAAAGACACATGTGCAAAGAAAATTGGGTGAGTAATATGAACCCTTTGTTTCTTTCCTATTTCTTGTGAAAACAAGTGTAGATTTTGGTAAACCCTAAACCGTAAACCGCTAAACCCCTAAACCCTAAATCCCTAAACCCTTAAACCCCAAACCCCTAAACCCCTAAAACCCTAAACCACTAAACCCCTAACCCCTAACCCCTAAACCCCAAACCCCAAACCCCAAACCCTCAAACATCAAACCCTAAACCCTAAACCCCAAACCCCAAACCCCAAACCCTAAACCCTAAACCCCAAACATCAAATGCCAAACCCCAAACCCCAAACCTAAACCCCAAACCCCAAACCCCAAATCCTAAACCCTAAACAATAAACCCAAAACCCAAAACCCAAAACCCAAAATCCTAAACCCTAAACCCTAAAACCTTAAAACCCTAAACCCTAAACCTTAAACCCTTAACCCTAAACACTAAAACCCTAAACCTTAAACCCTAAACTCTTAATCCTTAACCCTAAAACCCTCAAACCTAAAACCCTAAACCCTAAAACCTAAACTCTAAACCCTAAGCCCCAAACCCAAAATCCCAAACCCCAAACCCTAAATCTTAAACCCTAAACCCTAAACCCTAAACCCTAAAACCTTAAACCCTAAACCCTAAACCCTAAAACCCTAAACCCTAAACCCTAAAATCCAATACCCTAAACCCTAAACCTTAAACCCTAAACCCTAAACCCTAAAACCCTAAACCCTAAACCCTAAAATCCAATACCCTAAACCCTAAACCTTAAACCCTAAACCCTAAACCCTAAACCCTAAACCCTAATCCCCTAAACCCTAAACTCTAAACCCTAAACCCTAAAACTCTAAACCCTAAAACCCTAAACCCTAAACCCTAAAACATTAAACCCTAAACCCCTAAAACCCTAAACCCTAACCCCTAAACCCTAAACCCTAAACCCTAAACCCTTAACCCTAAACCCTAAACCCTAAACCCTTAACCCTAAACCCTAAACCCTAACCCCAAACCCCAAATGCCAGACCCTGAACTCCAAACCTTGAACCCAAAACCCCAAACCCTAAACTCGAAACCCCAAAACCCAAACCCCAAACCCTAAACCCTAAAACCCTAAACCTTAAATGCTAAACCCTAAATAGCTTGACTGTTATGTCTTCAAATTTCACCCCTATTATGCCACAGGCTATGCTGAAAGCTGTAATGTGTTCATCAGGATAAACTTTCTCATCACTTAAGAATTTGGAAAAAAATTTCCTTGAACTGCATGGAAGCTCATGCAGAGGTGGAGTCAAGTTGAGTGGGCCAAAAGAGTTACCCCAAGGTCCTCGAACTACCATGATTTAATTATGAAAAATAGGAATAACAAATCTGGGTGGAGTGGCCAGATTACAAAACAAAAAAAAATGGAAAAGAGTAGGAAACCCTAAACCCAAAACCCAAAACCCTTAAACCCTAAACCCCAAACCACAAACCCTAAACCCTAGACCAAACCCTCAACCTTAAACCCTAAACCCAAAACCCTTAAACCCTAAACCTTAAAACCTTAAAACCCTAAAACCTAAACCCTAAACCATTTCAACATTGCCAACAAGTCTCCACTCTGTAGCACATCCCTCCTCTGAGAATTTACTGGTGCAATCCCAGGAAACTAAGATCTTATCTTATGAGGAGCAGATTCTTTACTAAATAGTCACTCTCTTGGTTCAATGCATAGGTTTCATGTTGTTCTGGTTATTTTTGGTTTCTAAATTTACTAAGTTCTATTTAAATTCTAAATTCAAATTTAAAATTCATTTTAAATTTAAATTTATTATTTAATAAATTTATTAAATTTATAATTTTACCATTAGTATGATTATTTAAATTATAGTCCTTTTTTAGACTATTTATTTAAATTCCTCACTAATTTATTTTTGGTTATTTTTTATTTTTTTAAACAAATTTTCTCGGTTAAGTTTTTGACCGTTGGCACTTTGTTTTGGAAAATGGAAAAATTCTTACCGTTATATCTGAGTAAAATTTTCTAACTGTTGAAGTTCCCGTGCAATTGTTGCCTCTACATTTCTATTTATTAAAACTTCTCCTTCCCTCTTCTTTCATTACTTCTCTCCCAAATCCAACTAATGAGCAGTTAAAACACTGCGAAACAATATTTGGATGAGATTATTGTAAAATAGTGTGTGAAGAATTTCATGTTTTAATAAAATTTAGTCATTTTTTGCACTTCATATTAAGCTTTTGTTTTTTTTTTCTTTTCTCAAAAACTTCTTCCTCAGAAGCAGCCAGTGATCTCAAAACTATGTTAAACCCTTTCTGTGCATATTTTCATGATGGCCATTGAGGATGAAGTTGTTCAATCCTCTTTTGATTTTAAAGAAGAAATTGCACCTGATGCTTTAGCAGCTGCACCTATCCAGGAAGTTCAAGATTATTATATGACTAAGAGAAGAAGAAGAGGAAATTTGGGGGATCCTATTAACAGTAAGCTTTCTCTTGCCATTCCTTCATATTCCTCTATTCAAAGTTGAGAAGCTCATAACTCTAATCTTTTGCTCTAAATTGATTAATTACAGAGAAAATATGATGAATTAGAACATATGGCTTCTCTCTTACAATATAAAAACTTTCAATGGAAGAAACAGGCTGAATCTACTGCTAATGCTTATTCTAGAGGTGAATGTGAGATTAAGATTTTGAAAGATGCTTTGGCTCATCAAACTGCCCAGGTTAAATTTGTCTAGGCCTAAATTGATCAGCTTGAAAACATCCAATCACACTCTCCTCCAAATTTCCCTCTTCTTTCTACTGATTTTGCTTATTTTTCAAAGGCTTTCAATGATTTTGTCAGTGCATCTAACTCTTGCCAGGCTCTGCTGGACACTAAGTTAGATGCATTGGACTCCCAGGTGTTATCTTTTCTTGCTCAGGCCCCCAGTTTGTGCCCCTCTATTTTGGTGGATCGCTGCTTATTTAAGGAAAATCGCTGCACTTCTAGTATCACTGCCCCCTTTTCAAACCATGCCACCAATTTTCCTATGGTTTTTTTGGTGCCTGACAACATTCCTACATCTCCTGGTAATGCTCCTTCGACTCCCTTAGCTCCTGGTAATATTTCTTTAGCTCCCTCGACTCCTTTAGTTTCTATATTTTATTCTACGGAGCATGTGTATATTGTGGCTAACATATTTACTTTGGCTAATGTTAATCCTACGGTTAACATTAAACCTATGGCTAAATTCTTTGCCAATTCTTTGGCTCATGGCTCTTCCAAAGTTTGTAATTATAATAATAGTAGCATTAATAATCTTAATAATAATTGTATTAATAATATTAATAGTGATATTGATATTAATAATATTTTTTTTATAAAAAGGGGTAAAAATAATATTAATAAGAAAAGAGCATTACAAGAATAACGGGGGGTAGAAACCCCTAGAAGAAAATAGCAAAAATTGAAAAACTAGGCAATCGCCCAACTAGACAATATTATGAACCTCCCTATCAGCCTCCAGAATTCTATCCAAATTAGAACATAATGGCGGGGGGAGAAACCCCCAATCCTCAATGTTTCCACCATCCAAATGGTTAGACACCCATTTAGCCAAAAAATCTGCTACCCTATTCCATTCTCATGGAATATGAGCAAAAGTAACGCTATTCATAAGTGAGCAAATCCGCAAAATCTATTGCATAATCAGAGATAGTTGCCAATTGACATCCACCACTTTCCTCTTGATGAGCAAGTTAATTAAGACTTGAGAGTTCGATTTGCAGATAATCGTACACCAACCTAATGCCTAGGCCTTCTCAAGGGCATAAAGAATGGCCTAGCCTTCCATCATGTTAATGGTTTGTAGCACCTCAGGAACTACAAAAAGGAAAATCACCATACCTTCAAAATCCCTTCCTATCCCTCCAGTACCTGTGGGACCCAGATTACCTTTGGAGGAACCATTTGTATTGATTTTAAGAATCCCACTAGGGGGGCATTGCCACTGACCAGTCCTGAGAATCTGCTCTTTGACCTGCTTGCTCTACCTGACACATGCATATTTACCAGAGAACTATTGGAATCCAAGTCGTGCCACCACCTGAGCATCCTATTTGGTCAAAGGAAGGTAGATCACACACTTTGCATGGATAGTTTCCTGGATCATCCCTAACACTTTTTGCCATACTTGCTGCACTATGACTCTCACCCCTTAGAAAATTTGCCTATTTTGCTCAAGCCAGATTTGCCAAAAATAAAAAATGGGGCTGCTCAGCCATATGTCTTGTAGGAAGGGCATCCTTAAGGGGGGTTCTCCCAAGCCATTCCAAAAATCAACCACAGATTGAGCATGAAGACATGGGTGCTGCCAAACATCCCACCAATAATGCCAGAGTTGCAAAGTAAAGGGGCATCGCAAAAAAAGGTGAACAAAATCCTCCTCGACCACTCCTCACATAACACATATAGAAGGGCCTTAGAAACCTCTCTTTTGGAGATTTTACCAGGTCAAGCACCTATTCCAGGATAGCATCCAAGCAAAATAGTTGCATTTAGGCCATGTGAAGTTATTCCAGACCTGTCTCCACCACTGCACTTCCCCCTACCCAATCTCTAAAAAAGTAAACCCTGATAACCAGAAGAAACTGTGTACGCTCCCTTGGGATTGGGAGACCAAGCTAGCTCATCCTCCTCCTGAAGAGGACAACAACGGTGCCTGGAAAGGATGTGCAATAGCTCCTTATTCTCTTCTTGCATCCCATTAATAGACCAAGTTTTGAAATCTTTCTAGCGAGCAACCTCTACCTGTCCTTGAGTAATATAAGTTTTGAAGTCACTCACCCGAGACCAGCTAGCATCAAGGAATCTTTGACAAAGGTTCAACAAATTTGGAAACTGAGAAATGATGGGAGGATATCCATCCCAAGAGTCAGACCAAAAGAGAGCCTTGGATCCCTATTTACAAATCCATAATAAGTCATTCTTGATGAGAGTAGCCCCTTTTTTGAGAGTACCCCATAGTGCTGAACCTTTCCCAATAAGCAGATAGCAAGGGATGTCCCTCTAAATGGTTTTGAAATAGTATTTTTGAGAGAGGATTTTGGCCCAAGCTTTGTCTTGTTCAATGCACCATCACCAATAAAGTTTGGCCACCAGAGCAATACCATTTAAGTCCATCTACCTCAGACCGAACCCACCATATTATTTGGGGCCACAGACAATCTCCCATCTAATAAGGCTCTATTTAGTGGAGTTCAGACTACCAGCCCATAAGAATTGTCTGGTAACCAAATCAAACTCCTTAATGAATCCCATCAAAGCAACCTGGAGCATACACCTGTAAATGGGTAAAGCTTGCACCACAGATTGGATAAGTTGAACACGGCCCGCAAAGGATAACCACCTATATATCCAATGATTCACTTTCACCCAAAATTTCTCCAAAATAGTCTGTCAAGATTCTTTGGATGTACGGCCAATTGAGATAGGGATACCCAAGTAAATCAAGGGGGGTCCCAATTTGAAAATAAAGAGACCTCACAATCAACTACTGAATAGGGCCCGAAGTATTGAAGAAGTAGATGGATGACTTATCTTCATTTATCTTTTTTCCCGAGGCCATAAGATAAACATCTAACACCTTGCGTAAATTAGCAACTTCGATCATTGTGGCCAGGCCCATAAGGGCAGTGTCATCAGAAAATTGTAGGTGAGATTGAGCTAACAAATCCCCTCCCCAATGCCATCCTTGGAGATGTCCTTCCTCTCTGTTCCTGCTGATCAACTGCCCTAAACCTTCAGCAAGGAGGAGAAAAAGGTATGGAGATAGAGGATCACCTTGTCACAGCCCTCTAGTAACACTAAAAGGCTCTGTGTGTTTTCCATTGATAAGCACCGAGAAGGAAGTTGAGGAAATGCAGCTCATGACCCATTGAATCCATTTATCTGCAAAGCCAAAATCATGAATAACCTTCCGTAGGAAAGACCATCTGACCCTATCAAAGGCTTTGGCCATGTCCAATTTAATGAACATTGTCTTATCTTTAGAGCTGGCCATGGAGTGAATGGACTCAATAGCAATAACAATACCATCTAGGATTTGTCTGCCTTCCACAAAACCACTCTGCTCTTCTGAGATCACAACACTCAGCCCTCTTTTTAACCTATCTGTAATGATTTTAGAAATAATTTTGTAAACCACATTACAAAGGGAAATAAGGCGAAATTGGCTTAGCCTATCAGCAGCTTCGCATTTGGGTATAAGAGCAAGATTAGTCACATTTTTAGCCTTAAGCAATTGCTTATTCCACTGATATTATTGGACAAAAACTAAAAGATCGAGTTTGATGATATCCTAAAACTCTTGATAGAATTCAACTGGGAATTTGTCAGGTCCAGTCGCTTTCCCTTTTTTCATCTGAACAATGGTTTCCTCAAGCTCTCCAAGTGCGATTGGTTTCATTAAATTTTCATTCATTTCACATGTCACCAATGATGGAATGCAAAAGAGAACCTGAACTTCTTTAAGATATTCCCCGTTAGCATCTTCCCTGAAGAGAGTAGAGAAGTACTGAACTACCTCCTCAAGGATGTATTTCTGTCCCCCTCCTGAAGCCATTTGATCCAAGTTTTCTACTTCCAAAGAATTTCCTCCCATAGCTCACATTCCTCTAGGTCTTTCACAGCTTGAGTTTCTTCTTGCAATAAGTCTTTAGTTAGTCCTTCTTCTCTTATTATTCTCGTGATACCATCAAGCTTGGTTTACATAGCAACCTTAGCATGGAAAATGTTCCCAAAACTTTGGTGATTCCATCGCTTAAACTTGTACTTCACATATTGCAATGTTTTGGCAAAAATTTACATCGTCATACCATGGGCCGGCCTACCCCAACACCACCAATTGGCAACACACTCATGGAGAGATTGATCCCACAGTCACATGAGTTGAAATCTAAAGAAAGGAGAGCACGGATGATGTTGTGAGACACTAGTAAGATTTATGGGCCAATGGTTTGATCCTCTCCAGTCCAAAATTTTAGACATCGTAGACCACATTCCACCAACCCAAAAAGCTGAAACTAGAAAACGGTCAAGTCTCTCAGCAATGCAATATTTCCCACTCCTACGATTGTTCCAGGTGAGCTGGCCATTATTGGGTCTGAGGTCAACTAAATTCAAGGTTTCAATGAAGTTACGCATTAGCAAAGTAGATGGGTCTAGCCTTGCTGTGTCGCCACTCTTTTCAGTCAAATCAAGAATAGCGTTAAAGTCACCTGCCATTATCCAAGGGTGGAAGGGGGCCAGGATAAAGATAAAACTTATGTGGTCCCATAAGGAGCTTTTACCCCACCAATCATTGGAAGCATAGATGTTGGAGAAGAAAATGACTTCCCCCATTTCAAAACTGGAAGCAATCATAGTCATAGAGTACTTAGAAGTCAGCCAGCCTATGAGACCAAACTTACGTGGGTTCCATAGATAAGCTAGTCCTCCTGAGTATCCAATAGCACCAATGCATTGACATTCTCCTTGCCACCACAACTTGGGTGCAAGTCTGAACATGTCTTCAAGTGAAAGCTTAGTCTCCTGCAAGAAATGGACATCTGGCCTATGACATTTAATCAGGTTGTGAACAACATTTTGTCTGGGGCTATTGTTCAAACCCCTTACATTCCAAGATATTATAATCATTTTAGAGAGCTCAAAAAGTGTGTATCTAGAGTCTTTACTGACCCCAACTCCACCAAAGTCTCTCCCATTATCTTGATCTTTTCTTGGTCCTTTTTTCTGCTAGGCTTACCAGATTTCTCTCCCCCTCCTTTCTTAAGGTCTTTTTGCTGAAGTCCAAGATGAGGAAAAGATTTGCTGCTTCTTACTGCCCTTAGATCCCCAGTTTTCCAAGTAAGGGGCATATTTTTGTCTTCGTTGGGGGGAGAAACTGAGGAAGTCATTCCTTCTGAAATTATCAGCTGCTGGTCCATATCCATATGACAATCTCTAGCATCCTATGTTTTAGTTAAAACCCCTGAAGCATTGGTCTCCAAAGTTGGTCCCTCAATCCCTTGGTCAAAAATTGTCAACCTGAGATTCACTTCCTGTTGGTTAAGGTTGTCCAATATTTCAAATCTATTGAGCAAGTCATCGAGTTATCTTTCCTTTGGGGGCCATTTTTGGCCTCTATTTATATATCGACCTTTAATCGGCACAAAATTGTCAATATCAGGTTTCTCACCTAGAGTTAGACCCATTTCCTTGTCAGTGCCAGAAGGGGAGCAAATAGATTGAGCTAGCTGAGGTGTAGTAGATTTTGAAGTTGGGTACCATCACTATAAATGCCCATAAGCATGACATAGATGACATCAAAAAGGGAAGGTTTCATAATCCAGCTGTTGTACCCATGTGAAAGGGCCTGCACTCATTTCAATAGCATTTGGTAATGGCTTACTAAGATCTATTTCCACACAAATACGGGCATAAGTCATTACCTTTTCCCCCAAGAGTGACATTGAGGATCCTACTGGCTTTCCCAGCAAGGATGCAAGCAAATGGAGGGTGTCTTCACAACAGCATTCCACTAAAAAGTGGGGCAAACGCACCCACACTGGGACACGGTTTGGTAGTTCTTCTGAAGATATGAAACTAGCATGCCAAGGCTTGATAAACAAACCCACTTGATTATGGAAGTAAGGACCTCTAGCAAAAACTCGTTGACAATCAGTTATACAGGTAAAAGTGACCATGAAATAGCTATTAGCCAGCAATGTAATATCCATGTTTCCTTCTGGTGCCCACATCCTCTGAGCCCATGCTTCCAGGAATAACAGCAACATCCTAAGCCCCAAAAACTTGAAGTACAAGGAGTGATTAGAATAGTATTCAATGTCTTCAACAATCATTTCCATAGGTATGGCCAGCTTGGGCCTCTCCTTGCATCTTTCTAAACAGCCGTTGACTTTGGGAATATGCATACTTGGTTGCTTGAGAGCAGAAAAAGAGCCTAAAACATGTAAAATTGGATCCTTCCCACTGCTGCTCACTCCTTGGGACATCTGCTACATCCCAAGCACTTCTCGATAGCTGCGCCCTACTTTTTGTCCTATCGCGCCCTCCTGCTCGCCTTCATCCATCTCTACGAAACCCAAAATTTAGCCAACATTATTAATAGTAATATTGATATTAATAATGTTGTTAATGATAATATTAATATTAATCATAATGTTAATGCTACTAATATTAATACTAATTCAAACTCAGATACTCATGATACTTTCACAAACAATGCTTTTACGAATAATGCTAATAATACTAATTCTAATGCTAATAATGTTGATTCCAATACTAAACCTTCTTCTAAATATCCGAAAGAAATATCTGCTCTAGTTACTAAAGCTTTTTCTAAATTTAAAAGGCTCCACAAAGTTTGTAATAATTCTTCGTCTTTTCTAGAAAAATTACAAACTTTTAAAAAGAATGGTTTATTACCAAAAAAATTACAGATTAAGCCTCCTAAAATCATGGTTAATGATTTGGAAGGTAATTCTATTCTTTCTTCTAAATTAGACGATATTCAATCTGAGGCTAATAAACAATTTTTTGGATGCTTTTATTTTTGCTATGTCTAAAACTAATGATAATCATGTTTTAGCTCTCTCTAATGTTAATGAAATTTTTTTAGCTACTATTTCTGGTGCTTGTGCAGCTATTAGACACCTCCCTTTGCTTGGTCATTTTACCACCCCTTGTGAAGAATGGAAGAATGTTACCACTGCATATTTTCACTCTCTTTGTAATAATTTTTCAATTGAATGTTCTTTGAAGAAATCTACAAAAGAGCACGCTGATTCTTTGTGACAACAAGGTAGAGATAGTGCTATGGTTGACGTTGAGTAACTTCTACCAGAAAAGTCCATTACAGAGATTATCAATGACAAGCTTAATAAAAATTTGGCAATCTTCAAAAAGAATTGAAAGAACTTAGATCTCTCTTTCAAAAATCTTCCCCTCTTTCTTCTAATTCTAAAGGTATTTAGCACAAAAAAAGAAAAAGAATAATAATAAGAAAAAGAAAAATAATTTGGATTCTCCCCCTCAGCAAAAAGATTCTCCCCCCAACAAAATGAATCTCCTCCTCAACAGAATGCTTCTCCTATTCCAAAAAATGGGCAAACAACTAAGGATGGTGCTCCTCAAAATGCCACCTTGGTTGCCTTTGGTCCATCTGCATCAAATCCAAATCCTTCTCAGAATGTGAACAATGTGAGCAATGTGATGTTTGTGGCACCTTCTTCATCATTCAACAAAGGAAGAGGCATGGGCAGGGGCAGAGGAAGAGGTAAGGGCAGGGGTCAGAATTCCAATAGGAGTCAGAATTCCAATAGGGGCAATAGCAGAGGCAGAGGGACTAGAGGCCCCAATCGGGTCTCTTTCAATGACCACGTTTCTACCTAAATCATTGGGGACCTATTACTAATCAAAAGTTTTGTGCTTTATGGTTTTTTTCTAAAAAGACCCCTAGAGAAGTGGATTATCGAGTTTCCAACTTCAATATCCATAATCTTTATTCTAGAAAGATCTCTTTTGAAGAACAAAAATTTCTCGGTCTTGGTGTAAAGTTCACCCCTTGTCCTCAACCAATGATGGTTGAAAGTATATATGCTGAATTTCATTCTTTTTCTAGACACCTTCATCTCTGTGCTTTCTTTCTAGCAGATCCTCTTAACAGTGCAAAAGATTCTAACAGTAATTCTAGCGGTAATTATGTTTCCCCTTGGATTTTGCCTCATCATTTTAAGAAAACTAATCTTTCTTGTAATCTTGATGAGCCTAATTTAGAGCTTGAATAATCATTCAATTTGGGGAATCAATCCTCAAATATATAATTGCTTCAGTCTCTTTTGCTTCTAGACCCTTTCTTCTTAATAGGTTTTCTCGAAGTCTTAATGCTCTTTGAAAAGATAGTTCTATTATTATTAAACCTGCAGATAAGAATCTTGGGCTAGTTATTTTTTATTCTTCATGGTATTTAAAAGAAAGTCTGTGTTAACTTCCAGATTCTACTATCTATCTTCTTGTTTCAAAGATTATATGGAAACTTGTATGGAGTAAAATTACTTTTCTTGTTGATAAGTTCAAAGTTTTCCTTGATCCTGTTTCTTCTTTCTTAAAGCAATTTCCAGCTTTTCTTTCTCGAGCTTATGCCTTCTACCTCTTACTAAAGCTCCATAAGCCAATTTTGGTTGGAAGGCCTATTTGTAGCTATTCAGGTAACATGTTGGAACTTGCTTCTAAGCTTCTCCATTTTCTCCTTTTACCTATTCTTCAGAAGCAACATTTTTATCTATCAGATTCTCTTACTCTTTTAAGAGAATTTGCTAGTAAGAGTTTTCCATATGATTGTCTTTTATTTTCATTTGATGTGGATTATCTTTATCCTAACATCCCTACTATTGAAGGTTTGATTGCTCTTAGAATTATGGTTTCTGATTTCTATTCAGATCATGAAAATTTTCTTGGTTTTATTGATATGATTTTGGATCTTGCAGAATTGGTTCTTCGACAACATTACCTTGGGTTTAATGGGATTTTTTATCATTAGATTAGAGGAAATACTATGGGAAGTAATTTTTTAGTGGTTTATGCTTGCTTATTTTTGTGCCATCTTGAAAAGTTGTTCTTTGCAAACTTTAATACCACTCCTCTTGTTTTCTTCAGGAGATTCATTGACGATGCCATTGGTGTTTGGATTGGTTCAGAGAACTCTCTTCTTGAGTTCTTTTCATTCTATAATTCATATTTATAATTGTATCTCTTTTGTTTCAATTGATATTCTTGATATTACTTTCTTCAAAGGTGATGATTTATCTAACACTGGTTTTCTTTCTTCCATGTGTTTTTAGAAACCTAGGAATGCCTATCACTATATTCCATTTTGCTCTTGGCATCCTTAGCATCAGAAGAAATATTTTATCCTTAGGAAATTGAATAGATACCTTCTTCAAGAACTAGATCTTATTAGATTTATCAGATTAAGGAGATTTTTCTATTTTAGACTTCATGTTCATGGCTATTCAAGAATTTTTTTGCTCCATTATTTTAGCAAAGTCTCTTTGAGGGACAAGACATAGTTACTCCACAAAGTGCTTGATGGCACCAAAAAGAGTAAGAGAGTCCTAACTTATCAGAGTGAGAATCCTTGACAATTGGTATAGGATCAATAGTTAATTTATCATAGGTTAACTTATCACAAATGGTTGGTTCAACAAAAACATCTTAGATTGGTTGGTTGTTTTGGCCTCAATTTCCAATGAGTTGGAAGATACCAGTTTTGAACACAGATTGGTCTTCAAATGATTGGATGGGTTAAGGTTTGGATGGGATGACTTATGGTTAGATAATGGTAGGGCCTTGGGGAACATGATTTCTTGTATGAGCCAAAGGACAAAGTCCAAAGATGGCAATGATAAAGCATTGTGTAGCATGATTGCTCACACAAGCCGAAGGACTAGGTATTGGAATGATGAAGGGGCATTATGGAGCTTGATTACTCGCATGAGCTAAAGGAAAAAGCCTTGAGATGATAACAATAGGGTGGTGTGGAGCATGATTACTCTCACAAGCTAAAGGACTAGGTCCTGGAATGGTAATGGTATTCCTTGGATATTGCAGAGCTGGATAGCTCATATAATTCAAAGGAGGGTTAGGGGTAGCTGATGATCAAATAAAAAAAGGACATCATGAAACTTGATTTCTTTCATAATCCAAAGCATCCAATTCTTCCTCATAAACCATATCATCCCAGTCGTGAGTTGGCTCATAAGTTGGTTCTTGACTATGTTCCACGTATTGATTATTATAAAGAAGGTATGGATCTATATCCCAAACAACATTATCTATAGTTAGGTATTCAAAGTCCTCTTCATAAGACTCTTTTTACCAATCAAGGTCTCGAGTTGGATCATAATTTGCTTCATGGTTTTGTTCTCATGTATGATTAATATGAGGTAGATAGAAATCTGTCTCTCAAACCATATTAGCATCATTGGGGTCTTCACAAAAGCCATAAAAGTTATTTTATGTGGACATTCTATCATAATTTAGATTGTAAGTGACTCCACCATAAGTGTAGCGAGACATATCCATGTAAATGATGAAATCTCCAAAAACAAAAAGATAGAGTTCTATAAACACTGAAAAACTATGTCTAAAACACAAATGGTTCAAGCTTGGTCTAACTTGGTCAAAAGGTGGAGTTGTATCTCCAATGTGGTTTGAAAGTGGAGATTTATCTCCAAATTGATATATGCTAAGACTTAGCATAAAAAACCGAATGTCAAATGTCTAGCATCAAATGTCATACGTATAAAAGGTCAAGCATCTGAATAAAAACTGACATGTCAAAGGTCTAGGTCAAAGTGTTCTAAATAAGGTCTAGCCTAGAAAAGGGAAAAGTTGAGTTGTTAGGTCTTTTGTCTAAATGCAGAGTCAAAATCTAGGCTCAAACAAATAGGAATGATGTGATTTAATTTAATCTAACAAGTTTGGAAACAACTTTGACATAAACCCGACACACATAATCAAACATAGACTTGATCAATTTACATAAGATAAATGGATCTTTGATAAAGACTGTGTTTTCCTAAATAAAGGCACAAAAAATGATGAGGATATGTGTTGAATAAATAAACCATCAATATTTCTCAAATTGGGGTGATTGATTAATCAAAGTTATACAACTCAAAAGAGAAAGATCTATGTATTAGCTCCATGAATTGAGGCCTAAATAGGAATCAATCAATGTTTGGATCCAAACTTGACAAGGTTAATTAAAAACTGAAAGGTAAAAACTAAGATTTAACCAAATAAGCTAAACAATATTGGACAACATGATGACACAAAATAACGGTCCAAATAGTATGCATGACATGGTTTGAAATAAATGGTTTTTGATACAAGGTAAACTAGTCTTGAAATAAATCGAGTAGCCTAATGGCATACACATGATCAAATGATGTGGTCAATGTTATGTTTCAAAAGACTCAAAGGCACCATTAGTTTGACATAATTTGGGTGGCATAATACTACCCTCTGCAACTCAAATGACACACACACAAATAAGTTTAGCAAACATTTCAAGGCACAAGTGTGGTGTAAAATGGCCAGCATAATGCCTCTTAGACAAATTGGTTTTCGCATGGCTTTATGAACAAACAAATAATTTTTAGTCTCAAAACATACCAAATGAGAAAATGATCCAAAAATATACTACGTATAATCATCCAAATCCTAGCAAGGGTATGGAAAAATGGGGTTCACTAAAACTAGCAAGGTTTTAATCATTCTAGGGGAATCAATTGCACAATGACTTTCACACCAAACAATGTAAAAGAAAAGAAAGGAAATTGGGTGACTATGGCATTGGCTAGTTGTAAAAAGGTCTAGTCTTTTTTACAACCACTACATCCTATTGTTCGCTTAGTGTAGTGCAATGTCCAAATGCAGATACGTCTCATGTGTAACTAAAAAAGAGTAAGTGAAGTCAATGTCGAGAGATGAAACCCTAGGTCAAAGCTTCCCTAAAGAACTCATGGGAGGTAATGACATCCCCCTCTCAAGCCAAGATGCATAAAAATAAATAAAACATGAAATAGAAAGACTTTAGGGTCATTTTCAAGGTCACCCAAACTTTGATGAGTTTTGGGGGAATGCTTTAAATGACTTTCTTTCTTATTCTTGGACTAGGCTTTTTTCAATAAGAATGGAACTTTTGATTCCAAGGGTTCCCTATAGGGGACAAATGAAAGAGCATACATGCAACATTCCTTTTTTTACCAAACAAAGTCTAACTAAACAACTATTGCAAACAAAAATTGAAAAGTGTATTCAATTTTAAACTCAAAATGAAATATTTGGTGGTGTTCATTTGACCCATTGATCTTACTTGTAAACTTTGAAAAACATTCACCAAAACATATAAATTATTTTTTAAACACCAAAAAAAAGTTCCTAATTGATTTTTAAGCATGCAATAGGTGATTTAAACATGTTTTTATCAAAGCAAAAGCTTGTTCTTGTAGCAAAAATGTCAGCATATCCTTTAACTTTGAATCTCTTTTTGGCTTGAAATAATGAACTTTGAAAAAGTAGCTCTTAGGTCTATGTTTTTGGAAAAACACAGTGACCAACATTGGTTATTACCATCGACGTCAATTAATCTGGCTAATCGATGTCAGTTTTGCTAATCAACATCGGTTAAGAAGGTAACCAATGTCAGTATTCTTGCTAATGTTGGTTACTGTGTAAAATTGTGGCAAACAAAAATGGCAAAATAAAGTTAGAAAATCACTTTGTAAGAGTTTTAAAGGCTCAAATAAATATTTTAAAGTTGTAAAATGATCTTCTTTATGTGTAGGATGCGTCTAGTCCCACCGGGTGTGACATTATGTGATCTAGAAATTTGACTAAGAGAGGATGGTTAGTATGGTGTTAGTTCTAAAATGAAAGAAAAACACTAATAGCATAACATCTCTAGGCCTAAACACTAGGGAGATTTTAGTTAATAAAAATAAATGACAAACACAACTAAAAAGCAAGGAATTAAACACTATAATTCCTTCAATTTCTTTGGATGCTCCAAATACCTCCGTAGTGGTGGTTTGCTCAATTTTAAGCTCATGAATTCCTTGGTAATGGAAGCTTGGCTACCTCCATCTCTCCTTGGCACCTTTGGCTTGTGGCTTGGCTTGACTTGGAATCAATTTGGCATGGTAACACTAGTTTCATGAAGCTTTTGGAACGAATCATGTATTATAACTTTGCATAAATTATGCTTTAAAATGATGTTGTGAGGCCTCATATTTATAGATTTTTGAAAATGTCTAGAATCAACCTGAACCATCCATCTCAAGATTGAGATGTGTGGTTGAGGATTAATCCAATTTTTGGAATTAAGTTTGTAATTATCCTCATCATTACATTGGAAGAAGGGGAAATTAAAAGGCATGGAGGGCATTGACGAGGCATGGAGGTTATGAATCCTGATATTTGTGGCATTTATGGCCTAGGGATGTCTTCCCAAGGAATGAGGTCACCTAATGATGCATATATTCAATATTCATTTCTAAAAACATTTATTCAACAAGTTTCCATGGAATTATTGATTAGGCCTTGATTTGGGTTAGTTAGATCTTAAGCATGATTAAGCACTTTGTGTACAAATTACTCAAATTGATCATAATGCCTTGTTATTGGACCAAAATCTGACTAGACTAGAATTGGAAGTCACTATCAGATGCATTGGAACCGTATTCCCATTTAGGATGTTACCAATAACAACTAACAAAGGCATGTTTCTTGTGTAAGATATTTGATAGGAAAGAGCAATCCAAAGTACTTAGGTGCAAAATTGACATTTTGACTTAGAATAAACTGATCAAAGTTATTTGGCCCATTGCATTGCCCCATTTAAGGATACTTTGGCTAAAATCAGCACTTGAATATGTCAGTTTCACATCTTTTAGCATGCTTTAGTGTTTTTAGGCCAAATTGTGCATTTTAAGTGGAAATTAGCCAAAAGCCTAGTCAGAGGTTATCGGTGGCCAGTTTTAGGTGTCTATATAATTGAGATAAGGGGGATGGCCTCCACCTATTAAATAAAGTATTCAGTAGTGGTAAGGATGAATTGGTGTCATTGTGATGAATGAGGGTTATTTTTGTGATGAGATCTATACCCCATTACGAAAAAGACCACAAATCTTTAGATACTTGAAGATCATGAGGAGGTGCATGATGCAAATTGGCATGTTATTAGAATTTGACACACTTTTTAACATAGTTGCAATAGTCCTAATTGAGTGTAGGCTAATATTAACCTAAACATAAGTTTCTTTTCAAATTAAAAAGGCCACTAAAATGCCCCCCGCATATCCCATCATGATTCTCTTTGATAGCATGGGGAATTTTGTGACTATGAAAACATTGAAGGAGAAGGCCATCAAAGCCACATTTATAAAGGACCCCTCCTAGTATAATGTAATGAGAGGTGCTATGAAAAAAATATTTTCAAGCATTTTTCAAGAGGTTGGGTGGGATGATGCCAAGGTTGATGTAATTAAAGGTTTACTCATACCAAATATCTGCAAGAGACGCATCCACACTACAAGTGATAGAAAGATTTGAACTAAGGTAAGAAGGTTAGGTGAAATGATGAATGGTAATTTAAATCTTATATTTGGTTGGTTGAGAAGGGATTTGAGATGCAAGGGAGGCCATTATATCTACAAATTTATTAGTGGATCGAGGTACAAGTTAGATTTGGTAATGTTTGAAAGAAGGTAAGAGTTTGTCAACAAGGAGCTTATACTTTTGTAAGATATCATTTTTACATTGATAAGATCCATTGATTTGGTTGGTTACAAGTTGAGAATCACTAAAGATAGAAATAGACATAACTTTTAATGTGAGAGCAATTTAGAGGCCAATAACAAGGGCTTCGTATTCAACCATATTGTTAGTACATTCAAAGTTGAGTTTAAAAGATAATGAGAGTGGTTCACTATGAAGAGGGATGAGAATTATACTTGTACCACGACGTTGTTGGCATTAGATCCATCAAAGAACATGGTAATTTGGTAGGGAAGTTCATCTTGAGAAAGGGTTGCCATATAATTGTCTAAGAATGCTAAAGGGATAGGTTGGTTATTAGGTAAGGGAGCTTCAGTGAGTTGATAAAAAATGACCTATCATTTTATAGACTTCTGTTGAAGAAATTCAAGATCAAACTCAATGAGAAGCATGAATAATTTGGCCATACACTGATTTTGGTATGGTTTGGAGTGCATGTACTTGAGTGGGTTGGTATGGGTGATGACATAGGTCTTATGGTTAAGGAGGTAATGATGTAGTTTAGAGGCAACAAAGACAAGTGCGAGATAAACTTTCTCAAGATGGGAATATTGTGTCTCATAATCAATAAGGGTTTGACTGATGTAGTAGATGGCTTATCCTTTGTTTTGTTCATTTTGATGAGCTAGCATTTCACCTAGAGAGTGGTTTGTGGTAGATATATAAAGGTAAAAAGGTTGGTCATCTTAGGTGGAATAAAAATTGGTGGGGATAACAAGTACTCTTTAAGCAAATCAAAGTCTTATTGGCATTCTTTGGTCTATTTGAGGAGGTATTTTTCATTAAGAGGTGATGAAAAGGTTGGCATCTATTTAAAAGCTATGAAATGAAATGGCAGATAGACTAGAGTTTCCCTTGGAGGCTACGAAGTTATTTAAGGTTCCTCAGGGGATGTATTTCTAAAATGGATATAAACTTTGGTTGGGCCAATTTCAATTTCATGAAGGTAAATGATAAATCCATAGTGTTTTTCTGAGAGAACTCTGAAAATGCACTTCTTGGGGTTAAGTTAGACATGAAACTAGATTAGGTGATAAAAAATGATAGCTAGGATGGTGAGATGATCCTTACGATACCTAGCTTTTCCTAGAAGATCATCTACATAATCTTCCATAATTTTATGAATAAGGTCATGGAAGATGTAGGTCATTGCTTGTTGATAGGTATCACTTGCATTCTTTAAACTAAAAGGCATGATGCGATAGAAAAAGGTGCCCTAGGGGGTTATAAAAGTAGTTTTGTGATGATCAGTGTTGGGTGAATATTTTGTTGACCAGCTAATTGGTGAGCAAAATAGGTCTCTTCAACCACAACATAGGGAGATTGGTCAGCTAGGTGTGCAGGTTTACTACATCAGCAGGGGACAAATCTCTCCTCTCATCAAGGGGAGGTTCCTTATAGGTATGAGGTAGTTATATACTATATATATAAGTAGAAAATAACACTCACGGGTAGGACAACACCATCCATCTCTCTTTTGTAGAGATGATGTTTACAATCAGAGGAGAAAATCCTTGTGAAGACACTAAAAGCACTTCTCTTCTTTCAAAATTGGTCTTACAGGGAACAACAAGAGTTCTTTCAGGTATGATAAGTGACTGGTAACAGGGTGCAATGACCGACAGAATGAAGCATAGCACAAAGTCTCCACTTAAGTTGCCCAAAGAGTGAGATACAAAGGTTAATGGGGGCACAAAGTCATCCCAGAATCCTCAATGCAGAAATAAAAAACAAACACACACTGAAGATAACTATGATAGCACAAAGTCTAAAAGTAACTATCTTCAGGACATCTTCCTTATCACTTCCACTAGCTCTGCTTGTTAATTTGAATAAACAAGAATACACTCAGGAAATAGACATAAGAACAATCTCCTAGAATGATACAAGCTATAAAAACACAAAGTCTGAAAGTAACTTGCTTTCTGATTCAAACAAAGAAATATGATGAATAATCTGAGCTCAAAGTCTCAGTAATGCCTTTCAATTTGGGCAGAGTTTTGATTCTAATAATAAAGAGATCTCCCTTAAAATGACATAAGAGAATACAATATATAAATGTCAAGAAAGGCTTGGCACTTTGTACCATGGAGTGGCCCATGCTACATTCAATGCCTTGAATGCATTTCCAATTTTGTTAAGAAGGGCCATGCTGGAACAGGGGGACTGTCTTAACTATGGCATGCCAATTCATCTCAAGTGTCTACTCTTGGGTCTGGATCATCTAATGTTTGTGCCACTATCTATTTTGTCTTTACTCCCAGGGGGACAAACAGACTGTGTCTTTGATGTTTAAGGACTCAAGAATCCACTTTGTAGATTGTTCCACCTACTGAAATAACTACTACATAGATATATCCAATTTTCCCCCTTTCTTGCTACAATTTGAGCCCTTAAGCTATCTTACCCACTTTCTGGTTCTTTTGGTTCTTCCTTTTAGCCTTGGCCCTAAGGCCTTTGAATGCATTTGGGTCGACGTTCAAGCCTATAAAGATCAACAAACACTTTATTGCCACAAATTTGATGTCTACGGGTCCATCATCATTTGAAAGCTAATAGCTAGTTGGTCATCCTAAATTTGACATATGTGGGCTTGTTATCCTCCTTAGCAATCCCTTCATGTCTTTCCCACTTTATCTGGCCACTTTACATTGTGAAACAGGCAAGGACATGTGGCAACATCCACTGGTCTTTGAGAGAAGCTTATCAGAATAAGCTTTGAAATTTACTAGAAACCCGAAACATGGATGTAGACACTTGTCATGCTTCATTGAGTTAGAACGGGACATGTGGCACGTTTCACTACTTTGAAACTTACTAGAAACTGTGTCTCAGTAGATGACACTTGGCACCTTCGATTGCACTTTGAGACTTAGACAAAGCTTTAGGCAAAATGAAAAACCCGTGCGTTGAACTTCAAGCCTGCAGAGTCAGTAGAAACCAACCTGTAGAGTCTATAGTTTTGAGGCCTTGAAGTCTGTATAAATTGAGTCTTTAGATTTGAGTCTGTAGAGTTCGTAGAAAACTAGAAAAGCTTTGAAAAATGAAGAACTTGAATGTTTAGAACAATTTTCAAAAAGGGAAGAGAGGATTTTGGTCTGCACAGGGCCAAAATAGTCATATGTTATCCCAAAAATGAGTGACATTTTTTGGGGACAATAGTTGGCTCCAATTAGGGAACTTATTTCAATTAAAAACTTGAAACAACTGAGGGGAGTAGAAACTATAATCTCTAGTGCCTTCAAGTGTGCCATTGGGCCACAGAGTCATGCTACCCAAAAAGAAAGGCTCCGAAAAAAATGAAAATGAATGACACAAAGTAGAAACAAAGACTATACAAGTATACATATGTACAGGTGAACTTATCTGATACTTCAAGAGTTGAAGTGCTTCAGATGCTACCCATTTTGAGGCAAAGAAAAGGGTGTGCCATCTTGATACCTCAACAGAAAATTATTTTAACCATTGAGTTGATGAATAGCAAAAGGGCCCCTCCACAGGGAGTCAAACTTTCCATGCATTCCCTTTGGTTCTCTCCTCTTATCCCACAGGAGGACTTGATCTCCAATCTGAAAATCCCAGTTCTTTGCTTTCTAGTCAAAAAGCTTCTTCACCAGACCTTGATGGGCAGCAATTCGGTCCACCACCATGATTCTATACTTATCTAGCTCAGTCAGGCACATGATCCTCTTATCAATGGAGTTTTAATATGTCTGATCTTCAATTACCTTAGTCAATTTCAATGCCAGCAATTCCAGAGTGATTGGTATCTCAGCATTGAGTCCATAAATAAGTTGGAAAGGAGAGATACCAATTGCCCTTTTTGGTGTAATTCAATCTACCCATAGAGCATCAACCAATGCTTTATGCCATGTTCTTTGGTTGTCATCTACCAGCTTCTTGATGATTGTCGCCAAATTCTTGTTACTTGATTCAACTTGTCCATCCCCTTGTGGAAAGTAATCAGAAGAGTGAGAGAGGGTGATCCCATAGTAAAAATAGAACTAAGTAATCTCCTAGGAAGTGAAACAAGCTGCATTGTCAGTGACAATCTTGGTTGGGACCCCAATCTTGGAAATGATGTTCTCTTTGAGGAAATTGCACACTACTTCTGAAGTAACATGCTTTGTTGGAATTGCTTCTACCCACTTGGTGAAGTAGTACGTTGTTGTGAGGACATAATCATATCCAGCACTTGAATATGGATTTACAGCACCAATAAAATCAATTCTCCATTATTGGAATGGCTCCTCTATGACCACTGGCTTGAGAGGTAAGGTAGCTAGCTTGGGTCTCCCAACAAATTGCTGGCATAGTTCACATTTCTTTACCCACTTGTATGCATTTTGAAAGAGAGTTGGCCAGTAATACCTAGCTCACAAAATCTTATGGGTAGTCACAAGAGCAAAGAAATGTCCTCCATAGGCCAAATTATGGAAGGACTTTAGAAGTTGGTTCTGATATTCTTTGTCTACGCAGTGAAGAAATACTCCATCAAGGTTCCTCTTATACAGGCCATTGTTCTAGAGGACAAAATTGGCAGCTTTCAACTTGATAGTCCTCCTTTCTTTATAAGATAGGTGAGCAAGACACTCACCATAAGTAAGGAAATGAGCAATACTTGAATACCACTCATTCGTAGTGGAGACAAAGAGGACTGTTGGTGAGCCTTTTTCTTTTGATTCTTCATGCTTAGTACCTTCTAGCTTGTTATCAACAATTAAGTAGCATAGGCCCTTTCCCCATACTAGATTGGTTAGATTGATAGCTAGATCAAACTCCTGGATCTTGGCAATCCAATTGCCTCTTTTCATCCCAAACTCCTACTGAGTTAGTATGGATTTGATCGTGGTGTCCAAAACCAAGGCAGTAGTGTGTGAATTTAAGATGTAGAAGCAGAAATGCTTTACTACCTTTACCACTGCATAAATATGCTTTTCCATGTTTGACTACTTCAACTCATGAGCTTTGAGAGGTCAACTCATGAAAGAAATGAGAGATTCCACACTTTCTTAATTTTGTTGAACCAAAATTGCTGAAAGCGTGTGTTCAGAATCATACTTGTACATGGTGAAATCTTTGTTATAATCTGGACAAACTAGAATTAGGGTGTGGGCAATGGCAGTCTTGATATCCTCAAAGGTTAACTTGCCTTCTTCAATCTAGCTGAAGGTGGCCTTTCCCTTCATCATGTTTACAATATGTCTAGTCTTCTCAGCAAATTTGGGGATGAACCTCCATAAGAAATTCACCTTTTCAGAGAAAGAGTGAACCACAATCTTACTTGTGGGCAAGGTAAGCTCTTGGATAGACTTGACTCTATCTAAGTCAATCTTTATGCCTCCTTTGGACACAATGTGTCCAAGAATTTTTCCCTCTATTACTCTAAAAATTGACTTCTTAGAGTTTAAGGAAATGCCATTCTGGCGGCAGCATTCCATCACTTGTTGCAAATGGCGCACATGATCTGGGTGATGCTTAGAAAAGATAGTCAAGTCATCAAGATAAACTATGATGAACTTAGCCATCTCATCCTTGAAGGCAAGGTCCATTACTCTTTAGAAGGTGGTGCCAGCATTTATCAAGCCAAAAGGCATCCTTCTATAGGCAAACATGCCCCAAGGTGTGGTGAAGGCAGTCTTGTGCTGGTCTACTTCACCAACTTTAACTTGATTATATCCTAAGAAGCCATCTCGCATTGATAACATCTCTGAACTAGTCACTATCTGAAGCACTTGATCTATGATTGGCAAAAGATAGTTATCCTTCAAACATGATTGATTCAAGTTCTTGAAATCCACACAAAGGCAAATTTTGTCATTCTTCTTCCTTACAGGCACTATATTTGCAATCCATATGGAATGATGGATTGGGAAGATTATGCTAGCGTTTAGCATTTTTTATATCTCAAAAAAAATGGTACCTGATATCTTCAGATTATACTACCTAGACTTTTGCATGTAAGGTGCCGTATCAGCCTTGAGAGGAATGTCATGTCAAATTTCATCAGGCCTAAGTGACTTTAGGTCATCATAGGAGTAAGCTAAGACGTCCATGTACTAGTTGAGCAAAGTAGCAAACTTGAACCTCTCCTCAGGAGTACAACATTTCCTAATGTTCACCATCTTGAGATCTTCTTTGGTACCTAGATTTACTTGATCAAACTCCTTAGAAGAGCTTGAATTCATTTGTTGCTATTTGACGAATCTGTCATGTTTGTCAAACAGTTTCTCAAGGGAAACTAGGCCTTTGGGAATTTTATTCCCTTTCAGCTGCAGGAACTCTCCATTCATTCTTGAACTTGATTTATTGGCTAGTTCAAGCTTTTGAGGTTCACTACCTTCAAAATGCAACCGTTTACAGTTGTCTTTTTGCTCCAAGAAGACAATGATTTAGTTATCATTGTTAAACACTTGCCAATGACTGGCATTATCAGGTACACTTGGCTGAAAGACTAACTCAATAGTGTATCTGTCTCCTTTGAAGTCTGGGTGGGGGACTAAGAGAGTAGCTAAAATATCTAGTGCATCAGCCCAGTCATTGAATTCTCTAAGAATGGTAGAGATGCTGAAAGCATCAAAGCTTTCAATTTGGTCCCAGACTATATTGTGGTAGTGGTGCAATCTTTCATTCTTGGTTTGATACAAGTTTCTCACCTAACAAACCACCATTTTAGTATCTCCTTTGGCATGAAGGAGCTTGATGCCTTTGTCTTGAGTAGCCTTTAATCTAAGCAATAGAGATTCATACTCAGCTGTGTCATTAGTGTTGCTAAACTGCAACTTGTAAGATGAGGAAAAAATATCTCCTTGAGGAGATATCAGCACAATTCTGGCTCCTAAACTAGTAGAGGAGTAGCTGCCATCAAGTTCTAGAATCCATACCTCATTTGACACTACTTTTTTTTAAGATTCTTCTTCATCTGGAGGTGGAGATTCTTCCACACTTGTATTGCACTCCACCAATTCTCTTGTCATTCCAGCTGGATGCATTTCTAGGTTGTCACCTGTAGGGGCTTCATCATATGCCTCATGAACTTCATATGTGGATAGAAAGTAGGTACCCATGCCTGAAGACTCAAATAGAATTTGAGCTTTAAGTGCCGAGGTCTGGGTAACCACATATTTTGCTTCCTTCTTAGGGAGCAACCTCTTCATAACACCCTTGACTGGAATACTTGCTTCGAATAAGTCCATGCTCAATTCACCTCCCATGTCTTTGCAAAAATTTCATCCAAGAAGGATGCCGTATGAAGCTAGGATGTCAGCCACCAAGACAATCATCTTAATTATTTTTTCTGGAAAGGTTGCAAATGTAAATTGAGCATCTTCGATTTGTCCCAACAGAGGTACTTACTTGTTCTCATGGAGAAGCATCTACCAAATGTTTTGGTCAATGTGAGGCCAAGGGATTCAGCCACTTTGGTAGGCATAACATTGTCTGAGGCTCCAAAATCAATAATGTAGTTGTTCAATTGATGTTCATTTATCAACAATGAGACATAGAAAGGTTCAGTCCTACCAGGAGTAGCAAGAGAAGTAATGACAATGTTGTTCCTGGTAAGAGCATTCTTAAGGGAATTATGAGTCACCCTGGGAATTGTTTGTCCTACAGAGATGGCTTGGTTTTTAATGCATTGAACCAATTTATCTTATTGCTCAAGATGGGATTGCAAAAATTCAAATTCAGACATTTGAATTTTGGTTTTCTTTGTATGGTAAATTATGTCAAATATTTGGAATGAGATAGGAGCAGAGGATGGGAGTTCATCCTTTTGATCTTTGGGAGGGGGAGAATTGAACTACAAATTTGAAGTAGAAGGTGAAAGGATATTTGAGGTACTTACCTTTCTCGCAATCACTAGATCCTTTGGCTAGAAAGGTAGAGTGGTTCCTCATTTAGCAATTGAAATTGCTAGTTGAGGTTGTTCCTCTACTTTCTCCTTATTAGTTGGTTGAGCTAATTGATTCTTGGACTGGGTGAATACAACATATGATCCCTCAGCTGCATTACCTTCACTTCTGGGTTCATCTTGATAATTTAAGAAACCAATGTTAGAGTCTCCAGCTAATTCTTCTTCTTCCTCAGTGAAGAGACTAGCATTATCTTCAGGATTTGACTTAGGCTAGAAAGAGAAATCTTATTCAGCTTTAAGATACCCAACCTTTGCATTGGTTTGAGGTGCTTCAATGGCAAGGTTCCTCTGTGGGAGAGGAAGATGATTTGGCTGCCCTTGATTTTTGGTAGCATTGCCTTGGTATGCTTGATTAGGGAATGTCCTCCTTGGTACATCTTTGTATGAAGGAGTAGAAGACATACCTTGTGCCATTTGCTTTTTGAGGGCCAATAATTCATTTTCTAGCTTCTACACCATTGGATCAGTGGTGACTAAAGGTGAGTATTCAGAAGATGAAGAGGATTTACCTTTGTTTGGATCTCTCCTTATCTTTCTTACCAAGATAAGGTCATATTTTACCTCAATAGCCAAGTCTTGAGCAGCAACAAGGTCTATGTGGCCAGCACATCTCAGCAGAAAACTCACTTCAGGAAACTGTGAGTTGATGAAGAAGCATTTGAGGTTTTCAGGTGTAGGCTAAGCAATAGCAAGAATTCAATTCCTTAGTTTGTCAAACTTTGCTATGAAATCCCTCATCGATTCATGAGGTTCCTTCTTCATTTGTGTGAGTTGGGCCAGCAAAGCATGTGCATCTTCTGTAGGCTTGAACCTAGCTTTGAATTTAGCTTTAAGAGTATCCCAGTTAGTCACTGACCTAGCCTACAGATGATAGAACCAATATGCAGTAGCACCTTGTAGGGTTTCCACAAAAATCTTGACTGCCACATCTTCAAATTCCACCCCTATTATGCCATAGGCTATGCTGAAGGTTGCAATGTGTTCATCAGGGTGAACTCTCCCATCCCCAAAGAATTTGGGGAAGTTATTTCTTGAGCTGTGTGAAAGTTCATGCAGGGGTGGAGTCAAATTGAGTAGGCCAAATGAGTTACCCCAAGGGCCTTAAACTGCCATGATGGGATTATGAAAAAGAGGGATAACAAATTTGGGCAGCGTATGGATAGGCAAAGCCCTGCTAACAGTAAAAAAAGAAGCTCTGCCTTGTGTTGGTGTCCTAGTATGGGTAGGAGGAACACTCCTGGATCTTTGAACTTGAAGTTAGGGAGGGAACAAGTCTAAATTACACTACTACACCAACTCAAAAATAGGGTCAACATCACCTTGGGCTCTTTGGCTCCTAGTATAGTGTGGAGTTGCCAGATTGTGAGACAAAAATGGAAAAGGACTGGTCTTTCTTTAGCTTAAAACTTGAAGCTACAAACTACTTGTCCTTCCCCAACGGCTCTAGTTTTGCAGACCAGATAATATAATGGAGATGGAATAAGATGGTAAGGCTATAATGATAATGGGTAAGACACGAAACAGAGTCACCAGAGTCTATAATGGATAAGGGTAGGGACTGCTTCAATCTAAAACTTGAGGCTTTAGATTGCACGTAACATCCCCAGCAAAGTCACCAAAAACTATTGGGTGAATATTTTGTCGACTAGCTAATTGGTGAGCAAAATAGGCCTCTTCAACCACAGCATAGAGAAATTGGTCAGCCAGGTGTGCAAATTTACTACATCAACAGGGGACAAATCTCTCCTCTCATCAAGGGGAGGTTCCCTATAAGTATGAGGTAGCTATATACTATATATATAAGCAGAAAATAACTCTCAGGGGTAGGACAACACCATCTATCTCTATTTTTCAGAGATGATGTTCACAATCAGAAGAGAAAATCCTGGTGAAGACACTAAAGGCACTTCTCTTCTTTCAAAAGTGGTCTTATAGGGAACAACAAGAGTTCTTTCAGGTATGATAAGTGATTGGTAACAGGGTGCAATGACCGGTAGAATGAAGTGTAACACAAAGTATCCACTTCAGTTGCCCAAAGAGTGAGATACAAAGGTTAATGGGGGCACAAAGTCATCCTAGAATCCTCAATGCAAAAATAGAAAACAAACACACACTGAAGATAAATATGACAACACAAAGTCTAAAAATAACTAGCTTCAGGACATCTTATCACTTCCACTAGCTCTGCTTGTTAATTTGAATAAACAAGGATACACTCAGGGAACATACATAAGAGCAATCTCCTAGAATGATACAAGCTATAAAAACACAAATTTTGAAAGTAACTTGCTTTCTAATTCAAACAAAAAAATATGATGAACAATCTGAGCTCAAAGTCTCAGTAATGCCTTTCAATTTGGGTAGAGTTTTGCTTTTGATAATAAAGAGATCTCCCTTAAAATGACATAAGAGACTACAATATATAGAGGTCAAGAAAGGCTTTGAACTTTGTTCCATGGAGTGTCCCATGCTACATTCAATGCCTTGAATGCATTTCTAGTTTTGTCAAGGAGGGCCATGCTGGAACAGGGCGGCTGTCTTAACTATGGCATGTCAATTCATCTCAAGTGTCTACTCCTGGGTCTTGATCTTCTGGTGTCTGTGCCACTATGCATTTTGTGTTTACTCCTAGGGGGACAAATAGTCCGTGTCTTCAATGTTTAAGGACTCAATAATCCACTTTGTAGACTATTCCACCTACTGAAATAACTACTGCATAGATATTTCTAGTTTCCCCCTTTCCAGCTACAATTTGAGCCCTCGAGCTATCTTACCTAATTTTTGGTTCTTCCTTTTGTCCTTGGCCCCTAAGGCATTTGAATGCATTCAGGTCTGCATTCAAGCTTGCAAAGATCAACATACACTTTATTGCCACAAATTTGATGTCTACAGGTCCATCATCGTTTGAAAGCTAATGGTTAGTTGGTCGTCCTAAATTTGACATCTACGAGCCTGTCATCCTCCTTAGCAACCCCTTCATTTCTTTCTCACTTGATCTGGCTGCTTTTCGCTATGAAACAAGTGAGGACATGTGGCAACATCTGCTGGTATTTGAGAGAAGCTTATCAGAATAAGCTTTGAAACTTACTAGAAACCCGAAATGTGGATGAAGACACTTGTCGCACTCTGCTGAGTTAGAACGAGACACGTGGCACGTTTCACTGCTTTGAAACTTACTAGAAACTATGTCTTGACAGATGACACTTGGCACCTTCCACTGCACTTTGAGACTTAGACAAATCTTTAGGCAAAATGAAAAACTTGCGCGTTGAACCAATTAACTTTAAGCCTGCAGAGTCAGTAGAAACCAACCTGCAGAGTTTGTAATTTTGAGGCCTTGAAGTTCATAGAAATTGAGTATGTAGATTTGATTCTGTAGAGTCCATAAAAATTTGAAAAAGCTTTGAAAAATGAATAACTTGAATGTTTAGAACAATTTTTGAAAAGGGTAGAGAGGATTTTGGTCTGCGCAGTGCCAAAATAGTCATATGTTGTCCCAAAAATGAGTGACATTTTTTGGGGACAACAATCAGCATGGGAGATGAGGATCTAGCTATATTCTAAAAATCTATCCATAATGGATAACATCTCATGGCCCATTGTAAGATCAACTAGCTTATCAATGTTAGGTAAGGCAAAATCTTCCTTAGGGCATGCAAGGTTGAGATCATGTAGATCCACACAAAGGCAGAGTCTCCCAATGGGTTTGGTGACTAGAAAAATGTTAGAGACCCATTGTGGATAGTCAATGGGTTAAATGAAAATAACAAATAAAAGGCATTTAAGTTCTTCTTTGACAAGAAGAGTTATATGGGGATGGATTTGATGAAGTTTTTTCCAAACTGGCTTAACCTCGAGATGGGTGATGATGTTATGAAGGGTAATGGATGGGTCAATACCTAGCATATCCTGATAAGACCAAGCAAATGTTATGATATGGTTATAAAATAAGGTTGTATAGTTTATTTGTTCCTCAGGAGTTAAGGATTGGCCAATCTTTACAATATAAAGGTTTTCCTAAGTACCCAAATTAATGTTTATGGTTGATTCATTTATCATTGTTTGGTTTTTAGGAAGGAGGTATTTATGAAGAGAAGAATCCTTTACACCTAGATAGGTAAGAATAGACTTGTCATCTTGGCATTAGATGGTGTTAATTATGGGAGAATCATGCATGATCATTTCAAGGTGCATGAGAGGAATTGCTTTAGTTTGACCTTCATGTTGATAAGTCAGAGGACCTAAACTAACAGTGTTAATAAAAAAAACCTAGGTGGAATAATGTTGTTATCTTGAAATGGAGTTGGTAAGGGTAGAGGTTCTTCAAATTGGAAATTTTATAAGGGTAGAAGTTCCTCAAATGGGAGAGGTGAGGCTGGTGGTTCCCCAAATGGGAGAGGAGGGATTGGTGAGGTTGGTGGTTCTCCAAATGGGAGAGGATGGATTGGTAAGGTTGGTGGTTCTTCAAATGGGAGAGAGGGATTGGTGAGGTTGGTGGTTCTTGAAATGGGAGAGGAGGGATTGGTGAGCTTGAGGTTCTCAAAATGGGAGAGGAGGGATTGGTGAGGTTGGTCTAGGATCTTCTGGGGGAACATACCCTAGGCCAAATAACTCATAAGGTTTTTGGGTTTTGATAGTAGGAAGTTCATGGGGTCCTCATTCATAGAGGCCAAACCCAAACCCTTTCCAAGCACATCAATGAAGGTATATTTTGGCAAAGGTCAGGTTGCTAAGATATGAAAAGTTAGAAGTGAATGACTGGATACAAGGGATGGTGGTGGGAGTAAGAAGTGGTTTATCAAGTCCCCCAAAGACAAAATATGTTCTATTGTTGGGAAGCCCAAAGGGAACAAGGGTACCAATATTGGGATCATAAGATGGATCATTCTGAAGGTTCCCAAATTCATGTGGAGAGGGAAAAGTGTCTAAAGCTAAAAGTAAATATTCCCCAAGTGTAAGTCATTCGAATGTGGATTGTAAGGGGTGATCGACTAGGATTTATGATGAAGGAATAGTGGAACTAGTGGATACTTCATCATCATTAAAAATATAAGTGTTGGTGTGTTAGTTTAACATGGTGGTTTGGCTATGGGTTGGCTGTAAAGAGGGTGAAGGTGGAATAAGAACATTATTGGGCTGATACTTCATATTGAAAGAAGCAGAAGGGCTAGGATTTGCATGAATGGTTATAACTTTCCCTTCATGCTCAAAATTGACACAATGATGCAAAGTGGAGGGGATACAACTCATGGATCAGATCTAAAGGTGTCCAATTAGAATGTTATACTGAAACTTAGCCTTTATGACGTAAAATAATTTTGGAATGGTATGGGGCCCTAAGTGGATTTGAAGAATGGTGGTTCCTAAGGTAGTGGCCATGGTGTCATTAAAGGAGTGAAGAACAGTGTTGCTTTTAGCTAAAATATTCTTTGGGAGATGTAGATGGTCAAAATCATGGGAGGATATTATGTTAATGTTGGAGACCCCATCAATAATCACCCTTTTAACACGGGTATGATTGATATATGTGGTAATGAAGAGGGGAGGATCAGACTCTTCAACATGGATAGGGGGTATCTCTAAATTTTGAAAGGTGACAATGGTGGAGTGTTGGAGAGTACCTATGAATTCCATAAGAGGTTGAGGATCATCTGGTTAAACATCAATAGATTGAAGAGCATCAATTAATGCTTGATGATGGTGAGATGAAGTGTGGACTAAGTCATAAAGATTCATCTTCACTAGGGCCTGGTGAAGTTATTTCAACATAGCTTATTGGATGGTCATGGGAGGATTGCTAGGTGAGGCACCTAAAATGGTGACCTTAGGTCATGATGAGGGCATAAGTGCTAACATTGGTGTCTGATCTTGATTTGGAGGTTGGGAATCCTTGGGATAAGTCTATGAGATAGACATGTGAGCGTGTCCCTTACCTTCTTGTTGTACTTATGATTAGGTAACCATATGGATGATGTGAATGATAGGGTCAGTTGGGCTAGATGGTTACTTTGGTTTTTTCCCCTTATCTTAGGATAAAAGGGTGAGGGCAAGTATAAGTGAGGTTGGTGGTTGGGCTGGTTGAACATGAGGTTAAATAGGTTAGATTAGAGATAAAGGTTCATCTAACAAGAGGTCATCATTATCATATAGACTATGGACAAGAGCTTGGAGGGCTTTGCAATTCTCTATGTCAAGTCCTGGGGTCCTATGATATGTTTAGATCAATGTGTCATTGAACTAAGAGGGTTTAGAATAAGAAGGGGTGAATGGATTTATAGGAGCTAACTGAATGGAAGAGGTTTGCAACAACCTTTGTAAAATGTCCATGTAGGATTCATTCAAAGGTAACAAAGGTGTTGTTGTAGGTGTTAAATATATTGGTGCCCTCCTAAATGGAGGTGTGCCTCTAGAAAAGGCTAGTTTTTAAACAATGTTAGGTAATGGTTTGTGTTAGGTAAGCTTTGGTAGGATTGGTTTAGAAGAATATGGTCTCAAAATAGAGGTGGTAGGGGTATCGACTGGTAGAAAGGTGGAAAGGGATAAATTGGTCAAGAATGATGAGAAATTTTGAGGCTAAATTAATGGATGGGTAGGTGAAGAGAAGGGGGTTGGCTTGGATGTAATGGAATAAGGAGCTGGCAGATTGGGGTGAGGTACCAAAATAGATGGTAAATAGGAAGGTGGTGGTATAGGTCAAGTTTGAGGATGGGGTTTAGGAAACTGAGGGTCCTAAGCTAGCTTGGGTGACAGTCTACTAGGTGGATTGGAAGGGGTCAAATCCAATCTAACAAGGGGATGGGAAAGGTTATATGTTGGGTTAACACCTAGATTCTGGGTTGGTCTAGTAAGGAAGTTGTAGGAGGATCTAGAAGGAGGTGGGTGATATGATTCTCGAGTGTCTTGTCTAAATGGACTATCATGTGGTGGAGTGATGATTATGAACTAGGAATTTGACTAAGAAAAGGAGATTAGTATCATGTTAGTGAATGAAACCAAATAAAAAACACACTAGACTAACATCTTCATGCCTAGTTACTAGGGTGAGCTTAGTAACAAAAATAAATGACAAGCACAACTAAAAAGTAAAGAAAAATAGGAATTCCTTCACCTTCCTTGGATGCTCCATATGCCTTTGTAGTATTGGCTTGCTCAATTTTGAGCTCATAAAGTCCTTGGCAATGGAAGCTTGGCTACCTCCATCTCTCCTTGGCACCTTTGGATTTGGCTTGGAATCAATTTGGTATGGTAACACTAGTTTACATGAATCTTTTGGAATCAATCTTGCATTATAACTTTACACAAATTAAGCTTAAAAATGATGTTCATGGCATCTCTATTTATAGATTTTCAAGAATGACCAGAATCAACCATGACCATCCATCTCAAGATTGAGATGTGTGGTCATGGATTAATTAAATTGTGTTATTAAAATCCATAATTATCCTCATCATGACTTTGGAAGAAGGGACATTAATGAGGCATGGGAGGTAATAAAGAGGTATGGGAGACTCATAATCCTGATATTTATGGCATTTATGGCCTAGGGATGTCTTCCCAAGAAATGAGGTCACCTGATGATGTAGAATTCAATATTAATTTATAAAAATAAGTTTTCAACAAGTTTCCATAGAATTATTAATTAGGCCTTGATTTAGATTAATTAATTCTTAAGCATGATTAAGCACTTTGTGCACAAATTACTCAAATTGATCAGAATGCCTTATTATTGGTCTAAAATTTAATTGGATTAGAATTGGAAGTTAATGTCAGATGCATTAGATCTGTTATCCCATTTAGGATGTTTCCAACATCAAATTACAAAGACATGCATCTCATACAATAAATTTGATAGAAAAGAGTGATCCAGAGCACCTAAGTGCAAAATTGGCATTTTGACTCAAAATGATTTAATCAAAGTTATCTAGCTCATAAATTGCATTGCCCCATTTAATGATACTCTAGCCAAAATTGGTACTTGAATATATCAATTTCAACTCATTTAATGCATTTTAGTGTTTTTAGGCCAAATTGTGAACTTTAGGTGGAAATTAGTCAAAATCCTGGTTAGAGGTTATCAGTGGATAGTTTTAGGTGTCTATAGTTTGCCCCTATTTGGGAAGGCATTGCAAGCTATAAGCATGTTGTATCCAAAAAATAACAGTCATTTTTGGAACAACATTTAAATTATTTTGGTTCTACAAACCAAAATAATATCTTCCATTTTCAAAATTTGTCTTAGATATTCAGATTTCTCATTTTTAGAGCTTCTCAGAAAATCTACGGACTCTACAGGGTTGAATCTATGGACTCTATAGGCTTGAATCTACAGACTCTACAGGAAGAAAAATCTATGAACTGTGCAGGAAAAGAAAAATCTATAGACTTTTGTAGGCGGTTTTCAGTCAAAAGAATTGATTTTCAACATTTGTTCATTTTTTGAGATTGGTTCAAAGTTTTGGTTCATGTGAAAATATTCATCAGAAAGCATCTGAATACAAAAGGAGACCTGAATCATTGAACTGTTGAACCATTGAACCAATTTGGTTCAAAGGTTCAATGGGTTCAAAGTTCAACAGGTTTAATGTCATTGGCAAAAGTTAAGTGCTCCATAAAGGTTCAAAGTTCAGTCGCTTCAACAGGTTCATCAGCTTCCAAACATTTGGTCAAATCAAAATGACTTGAACCGTTGAACCATTGAACCAATTGGGTTCAAAGGTTCAATGGGTTCAAAGGTTCAACAGTCAGTTCAACCAAAGGAATAGTTCAATCGCTTGGTTCAACCAAGCAATTCAATGCTTTATTTCACTCAGATGGTTCATTTCCTTTGTTTTAACATCTTTTGGTTCAATCATTTGGTTTTTTAGTCAGTTCAAGGCTTTTGTTGAACCGTTGAACCAAATTTTTGGTTCAACGTCTTGGTTCAACGGAAAGGTTCAATAGCAAGTTTATCGCTTTTTAGTTCAAAAGGTGCTTAGCGTGATTCATTGAACTTTTGAACCATTTCAACAAATGGTTCAACATCCAAGTTCAATGAGCTTCATGACTTCTACAGGAATTTTCATCGCCAAACATCAGCAGTAGGTTAAAAGTTTGGTTCATCCTTTGGTTCAACTTCAAACAATTCAAAGGCAGGTTCAATCAAGCAGTTTAATGCTTTGTTTCAACATTGAATTGTTCATTGGCTTTGTTTAAAATGTGCTTGGTGCGCTTCGTTGAACCGTTGAACCAGTTTAACGGACAGGTTCAATCAAATGGTTTAATGTATCAGTTCAATGGCAAAGTGTATCCAATGGTTAGTCGACTTTTTGCTTCAAAGGCTTGGTGTGCTTCATTAAACCTTTGAACCCGTTCAACAAATGGTTCATTGACTAAGTTTAAAGGGACGGTTCAATGCTGAAGAACTTTTTTGAAGGACAAGTGCCCTTGCAGAGGACACTTCATCGACCAAAGTACCCTTCGGCTTGTTCGAAAGATTTGTTCAAATCATGGGGGAATTTTCCCTGGACTTTTTGTCCATGGGAATTTTCCTTGGGGAAAATGTCTGCGGGAAACGTTAAAAGAAAAAAGTGAGGAAAAGCTCAGGGAAAATTTGTGAAGTGCCAACGAAAGACCCCGAAGGGCAGGTGCCCTTACGGGGACTCTCAGCCATTAATTTGAGGACACTTCCTGAAGCTGAAGGATCATTTCTCAAGGCCCGAAAGGGCAAAGTCCAATCTGGAAAAACACCAAGCAGAAAGCCAAAAGAAGACCAAGGGGTGACGTGCCCAAACACGTCAAATTCAACACAGTTAACTAGCTGTTGGAAACACAGTGACGGGTGTGCAAATGTCAAATTGAAGACAACAAATAACTGTTGATCCTTTGAACATACATAATAGAATACATTCACAATTTTCAAGGCCAAGACCAACAAAAGTGGGGAAGGAACAAAACAGCAAGCCAAATCCAGGACCTGATTCAATTAATCAGAAAGAGAGGAACGATGAAGATAAGATCAGACCGCCAGGTAGACATTAAAAGTTGTAAAACTTTCAATTGCATGACTTATCTATTGACATTGAGAAGATCAAATGGGTAAAAGGCCCCAAAGTTCTAGCTTGTCTTCCTAAGATTTTCTAATGCATCATGATGTATTACTGTTCCCGAGTCCTTGAAAGTGGCTATATAAGGGACTTCCTATCAATGTAAAATGGATCTTCTTTTTTGATAATTTGAACAAAAATCTATCAAAATTGAGAGGCATCACTGAGACTTTGTGCTTAGTCTATTTATCATATTTTGTTAATGAAAACAAGGAACTTTTTCAGACTTTGTGCTGTGATATCTTGTTTGTTTCATTAATCTAATAAGCAGGATTAGTAAATTTGTCAAGAAGGTGTCCTGAAGAATCAACTGTGGAGAGACATTGTGCCCCCATAGCTGCCTTTAGTGTGTTTGCTTTTTCATTGCTTTGTAAAGAACTTTGAAAAGACTTTGAGCTTTCATTGTTCTTCATATATCACTCTTGAGTATTTCATGTGCAGACTTTGTGCTGTGTCTTGATTTGCTGGTTACCATACTTTAGTCATATTTTGCTTTTATTTCCAAGAGTATTCTTGTGGCTGGTTGAACAGTTCTTCTGAAAGAAGAGGAGTGTTGTTTGTCATTTTCTTGAGTTCTTCCTTTGTTTTGTATACATCATCTCTGAAGAAAGAGAGATGGATGTCTGGTCCTACCCTTGAGTATTATTTTTTGTTCATATATATATATATATATAGCATATCCATAGGGAACCTCCCCTTGATGAGAGGAGAGAGAAGTCTCCTTTTGATGTGATAAACTTACACATTAGGATGACTAATCTTCTTGCTTTAGCTGATAAGACCTATTTTTTTTACCAGTACGCTGATAGAGAAAATATTTAACCAATAGTTTTTGGCAACTCTGCTGGGGATACCCATTATCCATTTATAGTCTATCCATTCCATTCACCTCCACACCACAGGAAAAGAATGCACAGTTCAAAGCCTCAAGCTTTAACTAAAGCAAAGTCAATTCTTTTCAAATTTTATTTTACAATTTGGCAGATTCAAGGTATACATGAAGCCAAAGGGCTAAAGGTGTCATTGATCATGTGTTCAAGCTGGTACAACAAAGTGATTTTGATCTATTTCCTTCACCATCTCGTCTGCAACGAACCAAGAGCTTCCCTCCTACTAAAGCAAGATCTCCATTACTAGGCAAAATATCAACTTCTACTGTTGATAAAGTTGTGCCTGTAATTACCCCTTTGAGATTTGTTATCCCTCCTTTTGAGTACCCTATAATGGCAGTTCAAGGCCCCTGGGGTAATGCTTTTAGCCCTTTCAATCTTACTCCTCCTCTACATGAACTTCCACGCAGTTTTAGGAAGAATTTCCCAAAATTCCACGGTGATGGAAAAGTTCATCCTAATGAACATATTGCAGCATTCAGTATAGCTTGTGGAGTAATTGGGGTAGAGTTTGAAGATGTAGCCATCATGATTTTTGTTGAAACACTACAAGGTCCTATTGCAGATTGGTTTTACCATTTACAGGCTTGATCTGTGACTGATCGGAATACTTTGAAAGCTAAGTTTGAAGCCAGATTCAAACCTGTAAAAGATGCACATACACTTCTGGCTCAACTTACACAAATGAAAAAAGAGCCGCATGAGCCTATGAGAGACTTCATAGCTAAATTTGACAAGTTGAGAAACGAATTCCTATGATTGCCAGACCTACAGATGAGAATCTTAAATGCTTTTTCATTAATTCTTAGCTACCTGAAGTCAATTTCCTCTTAAGACATGCTGGCCAAATAGATCTAGCCGCAACTCAACTTTTGGCCACTAAAGTAGAAGATGATCTCATCTTAGCAAGGAAAATAAGAAGAGATCCCAATAGAAATAGAGCTTTATCATCATCCAAATTTGCATCTACAAGTACCACAGATCCAATGGTGCAGAAATTAGTGAATGAGCTCCTTACACTCAAAAAACAAATGGCTCAAGGAATGTCTTCTGCTCCTACATACAGAAGAATGTTCCCAAATTAGTCATATCAAGGCAATGTTGCCAAAAACCAAGGACAACAAAATTGCCTTCCTCCTCCACAAGGAAAACTTGCCTTGGAAGCTCCTCCAACTAATTCAGCAATGGGATATCTTGAGACACAATCAGATTTTTTTTATCAACCTGAATTAAATCAAGAAAATGATGTTGATATCATTGAAGACAGTCAAGAAGAATTAGTTGGCGACTCCCACATTGGTTTCCTAAATTATCAGGATAAATCCAAAATCAAAGGAGAAGCTTCAGATGGATCATACACAGTGTTTACTAGGTCCAAGAACCAATCAGTCTAGCAGGTTGATAAAGAAAAGATAGAAAAGCAATCATAGCCAGTAGTCACAATTGCCAAACGTGGGACAGTTCTGCCCTTTCAACCAAAAGATCCAGTAATCACTCAAAAGGTAAATACATCTGCTATGCCTTCCCCTTCCACTTCTAAGTTGCAAACCATTATACCTCTTGTCCCTTTTAAAACTCAAAAACCTGAAGTACTTTTCTCTGTACCTAGTTTGATTCAGCCATTTGACATAATTGATCATGTCAAAAAGACAAAAATACAAATGTTTGAATTTGAGTACTTGCAGTCCAATCCAGATCAACTGAATAAGCTAGTCTAATATGTTAAAAATTAGACCATCCCTGTAGTACAAAAGGCCAAAAAAGTGACTTTTGATTCCCCAATAAATACGCTTAGTCTAAATAATCTGATTATTACTCCTCTAGCTGTTTCTAGAAAAATAGAACCCTTCTATGTTTCGCTATTAATCAATGGCCACAAGCTGAGTAATTGTATAATAGACTCAGGCGCATCTAAAAATGTTATGCCTACCAAAGTCATTGAGTCTCTTGGTCTCACATTGACCAAGATGTTTGGAAAATGTTTCTCCATGGAGAACAAACAAGTGTCATTGCTGGGGCAGATCAAAGATGCCCAATTTGCATTTATAGCCTTTCCAGAGAAAATTAAAATGACTGTATTAGTGGCTAAAGTCTCAGCATCTTATGGTATTTTACTTGGATGGAATTTATGTAAGGATGTAGGAGAAGAGCTGAACATGGATCTATCTGAGGCAAGGATCCCTGTACAAGGCGTGATGAAGAGATTACTTCCTGAAAAGGAAGCAAAGTATGTAGTCACCAAGACGTTAGCTCCTGAAGCTCAAATTCTTTTTGAATCTGCAGGTATGGGTAATTACTTTTTATATACAGATCATGAAGAAAGATCCTCCATCTCTAATGAGGGAAAGTCTAAAGTAAAGCCAATGTCTGATGAGATTTGGACTCTAGAATTTGACGGTAGTTGTTACTCTTCTGGTTCTAGAGCCAAAATTGTTTTGATATCTCCTCAAGGAGATATGTTCCCTTCATCATATAAGTTATAGTTTAGCAACACAAATAATACAACTGAATATGAATCACTGTTGCTGAGAATGAAGGCTGCTCAAGAAAGAGGTATCAAGTGTCTTCATGCCAAAGGGGACACCAAATTAGTGGTCTGCCAAGTGAAAAATTTAGATCAGACCAAGAATGAAAGGCTGCACCATTACCATAATTTTGTTTGGGATCAAATTGAAAGCTTTGATGCTTTCAACATTTCTTCTATTCCAAGAGAATCCAATGATAGAGCTGATGCACTTGTTGTTTCAGGAACTCTTTTAGTTCCACATTCTGATTTTAAAGAAGCCAAATATACCATTGAGCTAGTCTATAGGCTAAGTGTTCCTGACAATGCTGATCATTGGAAAATTTTCAATGATGATAATCAGATCATTGCCTTTTTGGAAAGAAAAGATAATTTTGAACATCTGTATTGTGAAGGTAGCGAATCTCATAAGTCTGAATTAATTTCTAAATCTAGTTCAGATGTAAATGAAGAGTTTATACAGCTGAAAGGAAATAAAATTCCTAAAGGCCTAGTTTCTCTCAAAAAGCTATTTGACAAGCATGATAGATTCGTCAAGCAACAGAAGACAGATTCAAATTTCTCTCAGAGATTTGACCAAGTGAATTTGACCAACGAAGAAAATTCAAAAATAGTCAACATTGGTAAGTGTTGTACACCTGAAAAAAATTCAAATTTACTTCTTTGCTTCATCAATACATTGATGTCTTGGCATATTCATACGAAGATCTGAAGTCTCTCAGTCTTGGATGAAATCCATCATCATATTCCTCTCAAGGCTGATTCAATGCCTTACAAGCAGAAATCTAGACAATACAATCCAAATATTTTAGGTACAATTATGTCTGCGATTCAGAAAATGTTAAATGCTAAAATTATTTTTCCAATCCATCATTCTACATGGATTGCGAATATAGTTCCTGTAAGGAAGAAAAATAGTGAAATCTGCGTTTGTGTTGATTTTCAAAATCTGAATCAGTCTTCTCTAAAAGACAATTACCCTTTGCCAATCATGGACCAAGTGCTCCAAATAGTAACAAGAGCAGAAATGTTATCAATGTTGGATGGCTTCTCAGGCTATAACCAAGTTGAAGTTACTAAATTTGATCAACACAAGACTGCATTCATCATGCCTTGGGGTAATTTTGCATACAAAAGAATGCCTTTTGGATTAATAAATGGTGGCACTACCTTCCAGAGAGCTATGGACATGGATTTTAAAGATGAAATTGGCAAATTCATAGTTGTCTATCTTGATGATTTAACTATCTATTCAAAGCGCTGATCTGATCATATGCGCCACTTGCAACAAGTGCTGGAGCGCTGTCGAAAAAATGGTATTTCTTTGAATCCTAAAAAATCTATTTTTGGAGTGATAGAAGGAAAACTCTTTGGTCACATTGTGTCCAAAGAAGGCATAAAGATTGATTCAGACAGAGTCAAGTCTATTCAAGAGCTGAATTTGCCTATAAGTAAGAATGATGTTCACTCTTTCTTCAGAAAAGTGATTTTTTTACGGAGATTCATCCTCAAATTTGCTAAGAAGACAAGACACATTGTAAGTATGATGAAAGAAAAGACTTCCTTCAGCTGGACCAAAGAAGGCAAAGCAACATTTCAAGATATCAAAGTCGCTATTGCTCACGCCCCTACCTTGGTCTGCCCAGATTACCATAGAGATTTCACTATATACAGCTATGCATCTGAGCATACTCTTTCAGCTATTCTTGTCCAACAAGACAAAGAAGGTATGGAATCTCCCATCTCTTTCATGAGTTGCCCTCTGAAAACTCATGAATTGAAGTATTCGAATATAGAGAAGCACGCCTATGCCTTGATAAAAGCAGTCAAACACTTTCGCTTCTATATTTTGAATTCACATACTACTGCCTTAGTTCTTGATAGTACAATCAAGTCTATTTTAATTCAGCAGGAGTTTGGCACAAAGAGAGGTAATTGGATTGCAAAGATCCAAGAATTTGATTTGGATATCAAGCCAATAAAGCTGGGTAGAGGTAAAGGTCTTTGTCAATTAATGGCTGACAATAAGCTAGAAGATACACAACTTGAAGAAGCTGAAGTAGACAATATGCCAACAGTCCTTTTTGTTTTTACTACTAATGAATGGTATTCAGATATTGCCTATTTTTTGACTTATGGAGAATGTCCTGCTCATTTGTCTTATAAAGAGAGGAGAACCATCAGATTGAAAGCTGCCAATTTTGTCTTTTGGGACAACGGCCTGTATAAAAGAAACATAGATGGAGTTTTTCTTTGCTGTGTAGACAAAGAACAACAGACCCAGCTCTTGAAATCTTTCCATAATCTAGCTTGTGGAGGACATTTTTCTGCTCTTGTGACTACTCACAAAATTTTGAAAGCCAAGTATTATTGGCTGTCTCTTTTCCAAGATGCACATAAATGGGTAAGGAAATGTGAACTTTGCCAGCAATTTGTTGTAAGACCCAAGTTGGCTGCTCTGCCTCTTAAGCCAATAATCATAGAGGAACCTTTCTAGTAGTGGGGACTTAATTTTATTGGAACAATAAATCCATCATCAAGTGTTGGACATGATTATGTCCTTACAACGATTGATTATTTCACTAAGTGGGTAGAAGCAATCCTGACAAAGCATGCTACCTCAGAAGTTGTATGCAACTTCCTGAAAGAGAACATCATTTTCAGATTTGGAGTCCCACTCAAAATTGTTACTGATAATGCAGCTTGTTTCACCTCTCAAGAAATCATGCAATTCTATTTTTATTATGGAATTACGCTCTCTCATTCTTCTGATTATTTTTTGCAAGGGAATGGACAAGCTGAGTCCAGCAATAAAAATTTGATAACTATTATCAAGAAACTTGCAGATGATAATCAAAGAACGTGGCACAAAGCATTGGTAGACGCTCTGTGCGCTGACAGGATCATGCCAAAAAGGGCAATTGGTATGTCTCCTTTTCAACTTCTCTATGGTATTAATGCTGAGATACCAATCACTTTAGAGTTACCAGCCTTGAAATTGGTGAAGGCTATTGAAGATCAAACATGAGAGTTCTCTTGACAAAAAAATCAAGTGCCTGACTCAGCTGGAAGAACAAAGAACCATGGTGGTGGACATAATTGTTGTTCATCAAAATCTGATAAAGAAACTTTTTGATCAGAAAGCCAGAAATAGTGATTTTCAGATTGGGGATAAAGTCCTGCTGTGGGACAAAAGAAGAGAGCCAAAAGGGATGCATGGAAAGTTTGACTCCCTTTGGAGAGGCCCATTCACAATTCATCAGCACATGGGTGAAAATAGATTTTTGTTGAAATACCAAGATGGCATGCTCTTTTCTCTGCCCCATAATGGACATCATCTGAAACACTTCAATTCTTGAAGTGTCAGATCATTGCCTCTGTATATATGTATATTTATACAATTTTAAATTCTATTTTGTTTTGTTTGTTTTCATTTTTGATGTCTTTCATTTCTGGAAAGTATGACTCTGAAGCCCAATGGTACACTTGAAGACACTGGAGTTTTTGAATTTTGCTCCTTCCAATTCGTTTTGCAATTGACAGAAGTTCCCTAACTAGAGCTAGTTGTTGTCTCCAAAAAATAACAGTTATTTTTGGAACAACATTTGAATTATTTTGGTTCTACAAACCAAAATAATATCTTACATTTTCAAAATTTGTCTTAGATATTCAGATTTCTCATTTTCAGAGCTTCTCAGAAAATCTCCAGACTCTGCAGGGTTAAATCTATGGACTCTGCAGGCTTGAATCTATGAACTTTGCAGGAAGAAAAATCTATGGACTGTGCAGGAAAAGGAAAATCTACAAACTTCTGTAGGCGGTTTTTAGTCAAAAGAATTGATTTTCAACATTTGTTCATTTTTTGGGATTGGTTCAAAGTTTTGGTTCATGTGAAAATCTTCATCGACAAACATCTGAATACAAAAGGAGACCTGAATCATTGAACCAATTTGGTTCAAAGTTTCAATGGGTTCAAATTTCAACAAGTTCACTGTCATTGGCAAAAGTTAAGCGCTCCATAAAGGTTCAAAGTTCAATCGCTTCAACAGGTTCATCGACTTCCAAACATTTGGTCAAATCAAAATGACTTGAACCGTTGAACCATTAAACTAATTGGGTTCAAAGGTTCAACAGTCAGTTCAACCAAAGGAACAGTTCAATCACTCGATTCAACCAAGCAATTCAATGCTTTATTTCACTCAGATGGTTCATTTCCTTTGTTTCAACATCTTTTGGTTCAATCATTTGGTTTGTTAGTCGGTTCAAGGATTTTGTTAAACCATTGAACAAAATTTTTGGTTCAACGTCTTGGTTGAACAGAAAGTTTCAGTAGCAGGTTTATCACTTTTTAGTTCAAAAGGTGCTTAGCGTGCTTCATTGAACTTTTGAACCGTTTCAACAAATGGTTCAACGTCCAAGTTCAATGAGCTTCATGACTTCTACAAGAATTTCCATCGACAAACATCAGCAGCAGGTTCAATGTTTAGTTCATCCTTTGGTTCAACTTCAAACAATTCAAAGGTGGGTTCAATCAAGTGGTTCAACATTGAATTGTTCATCGGCTTTGTTCAAAAGGTGCTTGGCACACTTTATTGAACCATTAAACCAGTTCAACAGATAGGTTCAATCAAATGGTTCAATGTATCAGTTCAATGGTAAAGTGTATCCAATGGTTAGTCAGCTTTTTGCTTCAAAAGCTTAGCGCGCTTCATTGAACCTTTGAACCGGTTCAACAAATGGTTCATCGACTAAGTTCAAAGGGATGGTTCAATGCTGAAGAACTTTTCTGAAGGACAAGTGCCCTTGCAGAGGATACTTCATCGACCAAAGTAACCTTCGACTTATTCAAAAGATTTGTTCAAAGCTCGGGGGAATTTTCCCCAAACTTTTTGTCCACGAGAATTTTCCCCACAGAAAATGTCTGCGAGAAATGTCAAAAGAAAAAAGTGAGGAAAAGCTCGGGGAAAATTTGTGAAGGGCCAATGAAGGACCCCGAAGGGCAGGTGCCCTTGCGGGGACTCTCAGCCATTAATTTGAGGAAACTTCCTGAAGCTGAAGGATCATTTCTTAGGGCCTGAAAGGGCAAAGTCCAATCTGGAAAAGTGCCAAGCAAAAAGCCAAAAGAAGACCAAGGGGTGACACGCTTGAACACGTCAAATTCAACACATTCAACTAGCCATTGAAAACATAGTGATGAGCGCACGAACTTCAAAGTGAATACAACAAATAACTATTGATCCTTTGAACATACAGAACATAATACATTCACAATTTTCAAGGCTAAGATCAGCAAAAAGTAGGGAAGGAACAAAACAACAAGCAAAATCTAGGACCTGATTCAATTAATCAAAAATGGAGGAATGATGAAGATAAGATCAGACTGCCAGGCAGACATTGAAAGTTGTAAAACTTTCAATTGGATGACTTATCCATTTACATTGAGAAGATCAAATGGGTAAAAGGTCCCAAAGCTCCAGCTTGTCTTCTTAACATTTCCCAACGCATCATGATGTATTACTATTCTCGAGTCCTTCTTGAAAGTGGCTATATAAGGGACTTCCTATCAATGTAAAATGGATCTTCTTTTTGATAATTTGAACGAAACTCTACTTAAATTGAGAGGCATCATTGAGACTTTGTGCTCAGTCTGTTTATCACATTTTGTTAATAAAAACAAGGAACTTTTTCAGACTCTATGCTGTGATATCTTGTTTGTTTCATTAATCTAATAAGCAGGATTAGTAAATTTGTCAAGAAGGTGTCCTAAAGAATCAACTGTGGAGAGACATTGTGCCCCCACAGCTGCCTTCAATGTGTTTGATTTTTCATTGCTATGTAAATAACTTTGAAAAGACTTTGAGATTTCATTGTTCTTCGTATATCACTCTTGAGTATTTCATGTGTAGACATTGTGCTGTGTCATGATTTTTTGGTTACCATACTTTAGTCATATTCTACTTTTATTTCCAAGAGTATTCTTGTGGCTGGTTTAATAGTTCTTCTAAAAGAAGAGGAGTGTTGTCTGTCATTCTCTTGAGTTCTTCTTTTGTTTTGTATACATTATCTCTAAAGAAAGAGAGATAGATGTCTGGTCATACCCTTGAGTATTATTTTATGTTCATATATATATAACATATCCATAGGTAACCTCCCCTTGATGAGAGGAGAGAGAAGTCTCCTTCTGATGTGATAAACTTACACATTAGAATGACTAATCTTCTTGCTTTGGCTAATAAGACCTATTTTGTTTACCAGTATGCTGATAGACAAAATATTCAACCAACAAAGCATAGTAACATTTTCTCAAAGAATGAAAAGGTCCTGTATGCCTACAACTACAATGATGATAAACTAATTGTATGATGGTTTGCCCCCTTGAGGGAATGGTTGGTACAAGTAGGTCAACAAATAGTCCCTTGATAAGAAGTGAAATAAGGGGACCAAAGAAAGGAAAGATGATGAGGTGAAAACACAATAATTTTGAAAAAGTAGTCAAAATTGTTGGGTGAATATTTTGTCGTCAACTAACTGATGACAAAATGGGTATATCAACCATAACATAGGGAGATTTACACCATGAAAAGTGTGGGTTTACCAGATCTGGATGATGTAAATCTATCCTCTCATCAAGGGGAGGTTCCCTATTAATATTTATGCACTGGATATATATATATATATATATATATATATATATATATATATATATATATATATATATATATATATATATAATTAAGCAGAAAATAACACATGGGGTGGTATAACAACATCTACCTCTCTTTTTTCAGAGGTAATGTATAAAGAGCAAAAGAGGGAAATCCTGGTCTTTAGCTAACAACATTCCTCTTCTTTTGGGAATGGTATCAAACGTGAAGCAAAAAATCACCTGAAATAACAAAGTCTGCAAGAACACTTACGTAAGCACAAAGTCTTTCGTAGCCTCCTTCACCGATTCAGAACAAGCGTAATCGTAGAATGAAATGAAGCACAAAGTCTTCGCCTGAAACTACAAAAGATAACTAAATCACAAAGATAAAAATAGCTCAAAGTCTATTTTCCACCTTTTAGAAATGCCCTCAGATAATATTAACACACCCACTTTGATTATTAAATCAGATAAATAAGAGATTATCAGGAAAGAGAACATAAGAAACTATTTTCTAGACAACACAGATAACTTCAACACAAAGTCTAAAATAAACTTGCTTCTCATTCATTCAACAAAATATGATTTACAAGTTTGAGCACAAAGTCTCAAAAATTGTTTCAATTTCGGTAGAGTTTTTGCTCTCTATTATCCAAGATATATTTACAAAAGAGGTCTCCACTATATATAGGTAGAAACCTTCAAAATTTAGAAAATAATAAAATACAAAAATATCTTAGTCAATGATGACTCATCTTTGACTTTGAGATATTTTTCTGAACTTTTTACATGTAATTACATATTAAAAAATTGCATGCACTTTTTACAAAACAAAAGTGCATAAAGAAAGAAGAAGAGAGAAAGGAAAACAACTTCAGTTCTTGCTGCTAGACTTCTTTAAATGAGCATCATACATAGCAACGGATGCCTGAATTTCTATACTATCTGGTGCAACCGTGTTCTTAGAAATGATTCTGGCTCTGATTAAAGTGTCCTTCAATGTTGTGATGGACTTAGCATGACCAGCTAATTTATATTTTAGATTATCCAGAGTCAGTTGAGTATCCAGGATATTGTCTACAGAGGTCATTAAGAAGGCTTTTTCATCAAAATCTCTTTGAATCATCCCTTTAAAACTTTGGATCATTTCTTCAACTGAGAGAAATTGGTTATCTCTAGAAGTGAGGTCGCAGGGCAGTTCTTCTAATTTATTGAGCAGGCCTATGTTACTCTTCTCACTAGCATCCCTAGAAGCTTTGAGATCCTCAATTAAATCCTTGAGTACCCAGATCTTGAAGATCAGTGACTCCTTGATCTCAACATAAGAGTCTTTGCTGGAGATGACACCGATAGATATCAAGGTACTCTTCTTTAGATCCTTCATCTCCCTCTATTTGCTAAGATCTTTTTCTGAACTATCAATCTCCTGAGAGATAAGAGAGACCAGGTCATCTAATTTTTCCCTCACCTTCCTCATCTTGCCTATCTTCTCTACAACCTCTGTAAGCAAGGAAACTCCCTGAGTATGATTTTTTTAAATATAATCCTCTAGGACTTTCCCTTCAAGTAAGTTTTCTCTGCCTTTTGAATGACAGGGTCATCTACGGTGAAGGCCTCCGGAGTTGTTGCTTCAGGGGGAAGAGTGAACCTCCTTATTACTGTCATCAGCTGCTTTGTCTTGGCCTTGTAATAATCTTTTATTTCCTTTTTTTGATCAAATTTTTGGACCATGATGTCCATAGTAGACTGAAGATCACTTTTCGCACCTTCGTGAGTAACTTTGCCAAGTTCAACATGAGAGATGGAATAGCTGCTCATTTTGAAACCCTCAAGGGTTGCATCCTGTGGAGGCTTGGAAATTTCCAAAAATTTCTATCCTTTTTCCTTGACCAATTTCTAGAGGATCCTTGGCCTCTTAGGAGCCTTAGCTTTCACCGGCACTATTTTGCCAAAGTTGAAGTCATCTAGAGAGATGGTTAACTTCTTTCTTTTGGGTGTGAATGTTGACATCCAAGGTGAGAGAGAAGTACCTACTGTAGCCATAGTTCCCTTAGCTGGTGTTATTGTGGCAGCTTCTACACTGCTAGTGGTGTCAGTGGTCGCAGTTGGAGTAACAGGTGAAACTATACCAGCCATAGATTTTGGCTCTTATGTAGAACTTTCTCCCAGATTGAAAGAAGAAGATGACAAAATAGGAATGGACCTAGAGGAGCGAGGAGTACCTCTAGAAGTGCCCTGAAGATCACCAAATATAACCCTGGAAGGAGAGGCAGCTCGAGAAGAAGGGACACTAATTGGAGAGAGAGGAGAAGAGGGTGCCACAGGAGACTGAGGCGGAGAAGGAGAGACACTTTTGAGTAGTTGTGCCCCTTCTCGGGAAGGTAGAGGCTCAGTATTTTGCTTTCTAAAGGCTTATCATCTATCTCCATCGATTGGACTGCCTGTGCTTGAGAGCTCTATTCTTTAATTCTTTTAGCTACCACTTTTGGCTCTTCAGTAGTCTTTGGCTTTTTGGAAACAAAGATGATTCTAAGATTATGAGGCCTAGAAGGGGAAGGAACATCACCTTTGTTCTTGGTCCTATTCTTTGTCTTCTTCTTCATCTCTGCTTGGTACTCAACCTCTGATCCCGTGATAAATTCCTTCAGTACGATCCCTTTGGTTGCTAACCAATCATTGGTGTTAGCCAATATTGGTTCAAAGCTTTTCCTCAGAGAAGTTAGTTCCTTCTAAGACCACTGAGTTAGAGAAAGAGGGGAGCCAACAACCTTTTCAGCCAGGTATCTGCTATTCATAATGTTCCCATTGTTGACTAGATTAGAGGGAATCTCTGCAAGCCCCAGATATTCAATTTGCTCTAGGGTCAGCCTGCAATAGTCCATCTTTCTGATTTTTTTGGCCGTCCTCAGGTCTATCCAGATGTCCTCGATCATGGGCTCATGGAATTGAGTCTTTCACTTGATTTTATCCTTAACTCCCCTGTAGTCAAATTTGTCTCTTCTCTTGAACTGTTTCAGGGTGACCATATGCATCTCTATTTCCATGACTTTGGTTTTAGCTACTGTCGCAATAGAGTACCTACTAATATTGATTGAAAACCTGAAACCTAGCTTTTTGAGCTCCATTTGTCTAGTATGCACAACAACCAGTTGTCGACAAATTTCCATTAGAACTAACTTGTCAGAAGGGAACTTGGGGAGCATATAGGGGTAGCCTTGGAAAAAGCCAACTCAAAGATAGCAGAAAGTGGGAAATTGGAGGAACATACACCCGTAGTCGTTGACGACTGTCCAAGCTTCATCAAACACTCTCTTTTGCTCAAGCTGAGGGTCGAAGAGGCATAAAAATATGACAAAAAAAGTGTCATTGACCCTTTTGAAATGGCAGGTTGATCCTTGCAGAGTCAGCTGGGGGTAATATGAGTAGACCGGGGTGGTCTTTATATCCCCTTCAATTGTCAAACTTGGGAAGGTTCGCATCGAAGCAGCTATGTACACAAGGTACGAGGTCATATAAAACTTAGAATAAGTTTTCACCTTGGTTAGCTATTCACAAAGGGCATTACTAATTTGTTCACCCCAAAAGATGATTTTTTTACCCTGAAGGATGATCTTAATGAATGGGTACATCCATTCATGGAACTATGAGGAAGACGGGAGGCCTCACACTCTACTGAGAAGAGTGATTAAGTCACCAACTTCTTCAATGAAGTCACTCCTCAAGAAGTTTCACAACCATCTGGATAGACTGGACCTGGGTACCTTCAACCACCTATTGTTCATGACTTTTTTTGCCCTCTCAGGGTCTTTGTCATACTCCTTCTGGGCTTCTATGAAGTCGATCTTCGTTACTTCAGTAGATGGAGGGCACATGAAGACTTTGTCGATGAATTTGGGATTCAGCTAAATTAACACATTATCGCTGGCATCTGAGACTGACCTTATCTCTTTGTTGTAGAAGCAGGCATATTAGAAGATGAATTTTGCATGATGTGCTACCACTAGGAAAGTGGCAACCAAGTGGATGTTGCTTTCAATGATCCTCTTTACTCCAAAGCTTGGGTTCGTCACCTTCATTTGAGCCATGAACTCAGCCATATCTATGTGGCCAATTTTAGTGTCCCAGATGTCCTCGTTATTGGAGGTGACCGAAGTACTTGTACTTCATCGTCTTTGCCTTTTTGGAAGACATTTTCGACATTGGAACTGGTCTCAATCAGACGGGTGTTGACGAAAAAGAGTTCTCTAAAAGTACTGTAGCCATGATCACACAATTAGAGAAAGGGAGCGAGTTAGAGAATTCACATATCAAGTGATCATGGTCAATGGAGGTCACTTAAAAAGGCCGGGTCAGAAATTGAGGCAGAAAAAGAGGAAGGAAGGGAAGAAGGGAAAAAGGGGAAAAGTCCACCAGAGTTACAAAAACTCAGGGGAAAAATGTAGGGGTGGCAAAATTTTCCGCCCTTGCATAAAGAGATGGATGGAATGCAAGTGCGGTGAAATTAGCCACTCTTGTAGGGTCAGCCTGCACAAGCAACTAATTTCATCACCTTTACAAATTAAAAAAAATAAAGTAGAGGCGGTGAAATTCACTGCCCCTGCAGAGCGGGAGAAGAACAAGGTATGGGAGGCAAAATTTGCCACCCCTAAACTTCTGACCTACATCAACAACAAAAATTATCGCCGATGCAAATTTGGATGAAAAAGTTGCATGGGCAGCAAATTTGCCGCTCGTGCAAGCAAGGGATGCGTGGGTGGAAAAATTTGCTGCCCACACAAGTAAGGGCTGCAAAGGGAAACCAGAAGGCATGGGCGGCTAAAACTGTCGCTTGTACTTGGTTTGCACAAAATTTGCGAGTAACAGGAAGAGGCGGCATTTTTACCACCCCCATAGGTAAAATAAATAGGGAGGCCAATGAGAAGGATAGGGAGAGAAGGAAAAACAAAAACAAAAACAACCTAACAATAACCAAAACTTAAAATGAAGCTAAGAAGGAGGGAGAACAAGAAAAACAAATGCTAAAAACAAGACCCAACTTGGAAAGTCGTGTGTGTCACGAGGTTAAATCTACCAAAACGCACTTCAACTCATCCACTGGGTCGTCCAGATGTAAAGGGCAGGAGGAGAGGAGCAAGCAATGAGAAGGGAAGAGCTCCAAACTGGGTTATATGGGGTGAAAATGCCCCAACCACCCACTGCACATAGCAATAAATGTCATGCATAAAAATTGAGACATGCATGGGCAGTGAAATTCACTACGCTTGCATGTTCAGGTGCATGGGTGGAAAAATTCACCACCCTTGCATGGTCAAAAAGTAGGGGTGGCAAAAATTGCTGCCCTTGCAGGTAAGAATGCAGGGGTGGCAAAAATTGCTGCCCTTGCATGCAAGGGCAAAGTGCACTAGCGGCAAATTTTGCCGCTCGTGCACAAAAATAGAAGAAACAAAACACTAACTCTAAAAGAGGTAGGTTTGGTCCCCTGGACACATCGAGATCATAACGACCTTCACTTTTTAGGGAAGACGTGATTTACAAATTTTGGAAGGTGCAGTCAGACCAAAATGAAAACAAAAAGAATCCGTCTTGAAAACAAACTTAGAGAGATGAAAGACAGAACGGACAAGTTTCGTAAGGGTTGTTCCTAAAAATGGGCCAAGCTGATTTTAGAAACAACAGCTGGCTCTTGTTGGGGAACTTTTGTTAATCAAATTGATTAACGGGAGTAGAAACCAGTCTCTAAGTGCCTTCATCCAAGCCATTGGGCTACGGAGTCAAGCCAAAAATGAAAGAAAAATAGACAAAACGTAAGAACTGTATATATATACAACTAGACTTATCCAAACTTTAAGGATTGAACAGCTTCAAATGCTACCCGATGTGAGGTAGTGCAAATGGCGTTCCATCTTGGTACTCCAGCAAGAACCTAGCCTCACCATAGAGCTGTCGAACGGTGAATGGGCCTCTCCATAGAGAGTCAAATTTGCCGTGCATCCCTTTTCGTTCTTACCTCTTGTCCCACAACAAGACTTGATCTCTAACTTGGAATTCACACACTTTAGATTTTTTTATCAAAAAGTGCCTTTACCCAATTTTGATGCTCTGTAATTCAATCTACTACCATGGCTCATCGCTCATTTAGCTCGGTCAGACACATGATTCTTTTGTCGACTGAGCTTTCGAAGGTTGAGTCTTTGATTGCTTTAGTTAACCTGAGCACTGGTAGTTCAAGGGTGATGGAAATTTCTGCATTCAATCCATATAGAAGCTAAAAAGGTGACATACCTATAGCTCTTTTGGGTGTTATCCTATCTATCCATAAAGCATCATATAATGCTTTGTGCCATGTTCTCTGATTGTTGTCCACCAACTTCTTGATAATAGTGACCAGGTTCTTATTACTCGATTCTGCTTGGCCATTTCTTTGAGGGAAATAATCTGAAGTGTGGGATAAAGTAATTTTATAATAAAAAAAAAATTGAGTAATTTCATGTGATGAAAAATAGGCCGCATTATCTATTACAATCTTTAGTGGGACCCCAAACCTGGAAATGATATTTTCTTTGAGAAAATTGCACACCACTTCAGACGTAGCATGCTTGATTGGGATGGCCTCCACCCACTTAGTAAAATAATCCATTACTGTGAGGACATAATCATGTTCAGCACTTGAAGATGGGTTGACTACACCAATGAAGTCAATACCCCACTGCTGAAATGGTTTCTTGATCACCACCAGCTCAAGAGGCAATGCAGAAAGCTTAGGCTTTCCAACGAACTGTTGACACAATTCGCACCTATACACCCATCTGTAGGCATCCTGGAATAGCGTCGGCCAATAATACCTTGCTCGTATAATTTTGTCTACTATCACTGGTGCAAAAAAATGCCCTCCATAGGCCAAATTGTGTAAAGACTCTAAGAGTTTTTCTTGTTGTGCCTTATCAACACAACAAAGAAATGCCTCGTCTAGGTTTCTCTTGTAAAGACCATTATTCTACAGGACATAACCAACTGCTTTTAATTTAACATTTTGTTTTTCTTTATAAGAAAGATGAGTGGGACACTCACCGTATGTCAGAAAATGGGCAATGTCGAAATACCACTCATCATTAGTTACAACAAAGAGGATCGTAGACACGCCTTCAATCTCTACTTCTTCATTTTTTGCTTTATTTGAAATGTTGTTGGCGATCAACTGGCAAAGACCCTTTCTCCATATGAGCTTGGTAGGTTTGATGTCCAAATCAAATTCTTGAGTCTTGGCAATTCAGTTACCTCTCTTCATACCGAACTCTTGCTGAGTCAAGATGGATTTTACTATTGTGTTTGGTACGAAAACTTTGATACGAGAGTTCATGATATAAAACTTGAAATGCTTGACTGCTTTGACCATTGCGTATGCATGCTTCTCCATAAGAAAATATTTCAGCTCATGAACCTTGAGTGGACAACTCATGAAAGAGATAGGAGATTCTATGCCTTCTTAATTTTGTTGGACTAAAATGGCCGATAGCGTATGCTCGGAGGCATAACTATATATTTTAAAACTTTTAGTATAATCTGGACAAACCAAGACTGGTGCACGGGTGATTTCTTTCTTAATTTCTTTGAACGTCGATTTTGCCTTCAGCAGTCCACCTAAATGTAGCATTGCCCTTTATCATGTTGACAATGTGACGAGTTTTCTCAGCAAACTCGGGAATGAACTTTCAAAAAAAATTCACCTTTCCAAAGAAAGAGTGAACTACGGTCTTGCTGGTAGGTAGAGTAAGTTTCTGGATGGACTTGACTCTCTTTGAATCAATTTTAATACCTTCATGGGACACAATGTGTCTGAGAAGTTTCCCTTCAGTTACTCTGAAGACAGATTTTTTTGAGTTTAAAAAAATATCGTTTTGACGACAACGTTCTAGTATCCTTTACAAATGGTGAACATGCTCAGAATGATGTTTTGAAAACACTGTCAGATCATCCAAGTATACTACAATGAATTTTCCCATCTCATCTTTGAAATCGAGATCTATCGCCCTTTGAAATGTGGCACCTGCATATATCAGACCAAAAGGCATTCTTCGATAAGTGAATGTGCCCCAAGGTGTGGTGAATGCTATTTTATGCTGATCTGCTTTTCTGACTTTGACCTGATTGTACCTCAAAAAATCATTTAGCATTGATAACATTTCTAAACCTGTTACCATCTGCAAAACTTGATCCATGATAGGAAGAGGGTAGTTATCTTTTAAAGATAACTGGTTTAAGTTTTTAAAATCCACGCAGATTCGAATTTCACCATTCTTCTTCCTGACAGGGACTAATCCATGTTGAGTGATGGATTGGGAAAATTATCCAGGCGTCAAGTATTTTTTGTATCTTAGCTAAAATAGTACCTAAGATTTTTGGGTTATATTGCCTGGACTTTTGCTTGTAAGGTACAGAGTTGGCCTTCAGAGGAATGTTGTGGCAAATGTCATTTGACCTGAGTGATTTTAGATCATCATAAGAATAGGCCAATACATCTATATATTGATGAAGTAAACTGACAAGCTTAAATCTCTCCTCGAAGGTGCAGCATTTCTCAATGTTTACCATCTTAGGATCTTGCTTGGTTCCCAAGTTTATTTGATCAAAATCCTGAGAGGAGTTTGAATCCGTTCGTTGTTGTTTAATAGACCTGTCATGGTTATCAAACAATCTTTCTAGGAAAACCAGGCCTTTGGGAATCTTATTCCCCTTAAGTTGTAAAAAATCTTCACCTGCATTTGTATTTGACTCAGGAGTTGCTTCACATTCTCAGAGTTCGCTACTTTCAAAACGCAGTTGTTCAAAACTATCCTTTTGCTCCAAAAAGGAAATGATTCGATCATCATTGTTAAATACTTGCCAATGGCCAGCATTATCAGGTACACTTGGCCGAAAGACCAGTTCAATAGTGTACTTATCTCCCTTAAAGTCTGAGTGAGGGACTAAGAGAGTAGCAGAGACAGCCAATGCATCTGCCCAGTCATTGAATTCTCTTGGAACGACGAAGATATTGAAAGCATCAAAATTTTCAATTTTATCCTAGACCAAATTGCGATAGTGGCGTAACCTTTCATTTTTTATCTGATAAAAGTTCCTCACTTGACAGACTACCAACTCAGTGTCTCCTTTAGCATGGAGTAGTCTAATGCCTTTTTCTCTAGCAGCCTGTAGTCTAAGCAACAGGGATTCGTACTCAGTCGTATTGTTGGTATTGTTAAACTACAATTTGTAGGATAAAGGAATAATGTCTCCCTGAGGAGATACCAACACAACTCTAGCTCCCAAACCAGTAGAAGAGCAACTGTCATCAAATTTTAAGGTCCATACCTCATTAGACGCTACTTTTTTTTAAAAACTCCTTCGTTTGAGGAAAGAGGCTCTTTCATGTGTTCATTTTGATTTGTCAATTTTCTCACTGTGTTAGCTGAACACAATCTAAAGTTATCACCCGTGAGAGTTTCATCAAATGCCTCATGGATCCCGTCTATAGATAGGAAGTAGTTGCCCATGCTTGAGGACTCAAATAAAATTTGAGCTTTCGGTGCCGATGATCGGGTAACTACATACCTTGCTTCTTTTTTAGGAAGCAACCTCTTCATGACACCTTGAATTGGGAGTCTTGCTTTTGACAAGTCCATACTTAGCTCACCTCCAACATCGTTGCAAAAATTTCACCCGAGTAAGATGCCGTAAGACACTAGAACATCAACCACTAAAACTGTCATCTTTATCCACTTTTCTGGAAAAGCCGTGAAAGCATATTGAGCATCTTTTATCTGACCAAGGAGGGGAACTTGCTTATTTTCCATATAAAAACACCTCCCAAAAGTTTTGGTCAAAGTTAGGTCAAGAAAATCCACCACCTTCGCAGGCATGACATTATCTGAGGCTCTAGAATCTATAATACAATTACTCAGTTTATAACCATTTATAAGTAGGGAAACATAGAAAGGTTCTATTTTCTCAAGAGCGACAGGAGGAGTCACAACAAGATTGTTTTGGGCTGGTTTATCTTTAGAAGGATCATGAACGGCCTTCAAAGAATCTTGTCCTACGGAGACGGCTTTGTTTTTTACATATTCTGCTAACCTATCAAATTGTTCTGGGTTAGCCCTCAAATATTCAACCTCTGTTATTTGAATTTTAGTCTTTCTAGCATGATCAATTATATCAAATAATTTAAAAAAACTTGAAACAGAGGAAGAGAGTCCATCATCTGGAATTTTAGTAGGTATGGCATTGGTCTGAGCAACAAAAGTAGAAGGTATCGGGTGGTTAGAGGTACTTACTTTTTTATGAATTACCTGATCTTTTGATTGTGGAGGCAATGGAGTCCCACGTTTAGCGATGAAAACCGTTGGCCGGAGTTCTTCCTCTGCCTTTTCTTTGTCAGTTTGTGAGGCTGACTGATTTTGAGATTTGGTGAAAACAATGTAGGATCCATCCAAACCCTCTCCTTTACTTCCAGCTTCATCCTGGTAATCCAGGAAATTGATATTGGAGTTGCCAGCTAATTCTTTTTCTTGATCATCGAAGATATTAACATCTTCTTGTTGGTCCAATTGAGGTTGGAATGAATAGTCGTGTTCAGCCTCTAGGTAACAGACCATTGAATTGGTAGGTGCTACTTCAATGGCCAATTTCCCTGGAGGGGGAGGCAGGCAATTTGGTTTCCCTTGGTTCCGGATAGCATTACCCTGATACTGCTGATTCTAGAATGTTCTCTTAGGCATATCTCGATAGGTAGGGGTAGACGTACCTTGGGCTATTTGCCTCTTCAAAGCTATTAGTTTATTTGTCAATTCCTGCACCATAAGATCTGTAGTGCCTGAAGAAGAACTTTTAGTAGATGAAGAGAATTTATTTTTACTAGAGTCTTTTCTGATCTTACCTGCCAAGATAAGATCATCTTCAATCTCAGTAGCCAAATCTTGAGCCAGGGCTAGATTCATAGGGCCAGCTCGCCTCAATAGGAAACTTACTTCAAGAAGCTGTTAGTTGATAAAAAAGCACTTGAGATTTTTTGGCGTGGGCTGAGCCATAGTTGGGATCCGATTTCTCAACTTATTGAATTTAGCTATGAAATCCCTCATGGGTTCCTAGGATTCTTTTTTCATCTGTGTTAGCTGAGCTAACAAAGCGTGTGCATCTTCAACAAGTTTAAATTTGGCTTCAAATTTAGATTTGAGCGTATTCCAGTCAGTTACTGACCCGACCTACAGGTGATAAAACCAATCCATGGTAGCTCCTTGCAAGGTTTCCATGAAAATTCTCACTACTACATCTTCAAATTCGACAACGAGGTAGTTCATGCAAAGGTGCATTTAAATTAAGAAGACCAAAGGAATTGCCCCACAGACCTTGAGCCATTATGATAGGACGATTAAATGGCGGGATAACAAACCTTGGTGGGGTATTTATAGGTAGGGCACTATTAACAGCAGGAAAAGAAGCTCTACCTTGAGTTGGTGACCTGATAAGGTCAGGAGGAAGACTCCTAGATCGTTGTAGGAAAGGTGGTGGAGGAAATAGATCAAAATTGCTCTATTGTGCCAATTCAAACATGGGGTCAAAAACACTCTTGGTTATCTGGCTTCTAGTGTAGCATGAAGTTGCCAGATTTTAAATGAAAAAGGGACCGAAACTACTTCAAGTTGAAGCTTGAGGCTTTAAAATACACGTTCGTAATCCCCAGCGGAGTCACCAAAATTTTTTTAGGTGAATATTTTGTTGTCAACTAACTGATGACAAAATGGGTATATCAACCACATCATAGGGAGATTTACACCATGAAAAGTGTGGGTTTACCAGATCTGGATAAGGTAAATCTCTCCTCTCATCAAGAGAAGGTTCCTTATAAATATTTATGTACTGGATATATATATATATATATATATATATATATATATATATATATATATATATATATATATATATAATTAAGCAGAAAATAACACATGGGGTGGTATAATAGCATCTACCTCTCTTTTTTCAGAGGTAATGTATAAAGAGCAAAATAGGAAAATCCTGGTCCTTAGCTAACAACATTCCTCTTCTTTCAGGAATGGTATCAAACGTGAAGTAAAAAATCACCTGAAGTAACAAAGTCTGCAAGAACACTTACGTAAGCACAAAGTCTTTCGTAGCCTCCTTCACCGATTCGAAACAAGCGTAATCGTAGAATGAAACGAAGCACAAAGTCTTCACCTAAAACTATAAAAGATAACTGAATCACAAAGATAAAAATAGCTCAAAGTCTATTTTTCACCTTTTAAAAATGCCCTCAGATAATATTAACACACCCACTTTGCTTATTAAATCAGATAAACAAGAGATTATCAGGAAAGAGAACATAAGAAACTGTTTCCTAGACAACATAGATAACTTCAACACAAAGTCTGAAATAAACCTGCTTCTCATTCATTCAACAAAATATAATTTACAAGTTTGAGCACAAAGTCTCAAAAAGTGTTTCAATTTTGGCAGAGTTTTTGCTCTCTATTATCCAAGATATATTTACAAAAGAGGTCTCCACTATATATAGGTAGAAACCTTCAAAATTTAGAAAATAATAAAATACAAAAATATCTTAGTCAATGATGATTCATCTTTGACTTTGAGATATTTTTCTGAACTTTTTACATGTAATTACATATTACAAAATTGCATGCACTTTTTATAAAACAAAAGTGCATAAGGAAAGAAGAAGAGAGAAAGGGAAATAGCTTCAGTTCTTGCTGCCAGACTTCTTCAAATGAGCATCGTACATAGCAACAGATGCCTGAATTCTTATACTATCTGGCACAACCATGTTCTTGGAGATGATTATGGCTCTGATTAAAGCGTCTTTCAATGCTATGATGGACTTAGCATGACCAGCTAATCTAGATTTTAGATTATCTAGAGTCAGTTGAGTATCTAGGATATTGTCTACAGAGGTCATTGAGAAGGCTTTTTCATCAAAATCTCTTTGAATCATCTCTTTAAAACTTTGGATCATTTCTTCAGCTAAGAGAAATTGGTTATCTCTAGAAGTGAGGTCGCAGGGTAGTTCTTCTAGTTTATTGAGTAGGCCTGTGTCTCTCTTCTCACTAGCATCCCTGGAAGCTTTGAGATCCTCAATTAAATCTTTGAGTACCTGGATCTTGAAGATCAGTGACTCTTTTATCTCAACATAAGAGCCTTTGCTAGAGATGACACTAAAAGATATCAAGGTACTCTTCTTTAGATCCTTCATCTCCCTCCATTTGCTAAGATCTTTTTCTGAACTATCAACCTCTTGAGAGATAAGAGAGACCAGGTCATCTAATTCTGCCCTCACCTTCCTCATCTTGCCTGTCTTCTCTGCAACCTCTGTAAGCAAAGAAACTTCCTGAGTATGCATTTTTTTAATATAATCCTCCAGGACTTTCCCCTTCAAGTAAGTTTTCTCTGCCTTTTGAATGACAGGGTCATCTACGGAGAAGGCCTCCAGATTTGCCGCTTCAGGGGGAAGAGTGAACCTCTTTATTACTACCGTCAGCTGCTCTGTCTTGGCCTTGTAATAATCTTTCATTTCCTTTTCTCAGTTAAATTTTTGGATCATGATTTCCATAGCAGACTAAAGATCACTTTTCGCACCTTCATGAGTAACTTTGCCAAGTTCAACACGAGAGATGGAATAGCTTCTCATTTCAAAACCCTCAAGGGTTACATCTTATGGAGGCTTGGCAATTTTCAAAAATTTCTATCATTTTTTCTCGACCAATTTTGAGAGGATCTTTGGCCTCTTAGGAGCCTTAACTTTCACCGGCACTATTTTTCCAAAGTCAAAGTCATCTAGAGAGATGGCTAACTTATTTATTTTGGGTGTGAATGCTGACATCCAAGGTAGGAGAGAAGTACCTATTGTATCCATAGTTTTCTCAGATAGTGTTATTGTGGCAACTTCTACACTACTAGTGGTGACAGTGGTCGCAGTTGAAGTAACATGCAAAACTGTACCAGCCATAGATTCTAGCTCTTGTGCAAAACTTTCTCTCAGATTGAAAGAAGGAGATGACAAACTAGGAATGGACCCAGAGGAGCAAGGAGTACCTCTAGAAGCACCCTGAGGATCACCAAATATAACCCTGGAAGGAGAGGTGGCTCGAGAAGAAGGGACATTGATTGGAGAGAGAGGAGAAGGGGGTGCCACAGGAGACTGAGGCAGAGAAGGAGAGACGCTTTTGAGTAGTTGTGCCCCTTCTTGGGAAGGTAGAGGCTCAGTCTTTTGCTATTCTAAAGGCTGATCATTTGTCTCCATCAGTTGGGCTACCTGTGCCTGAGAGCTATGTTCTTTAATTTCTTTAGCTACCACTTCTAGCACTTTAGTAGTCTTTGGCTTTTTAGAAACAAAGATGATTCTAGGCTTGTGAAGCCTAGATGGGAAAGGCAAATCACCTTTGTTCTTGGTCATGTTTTCTACCTTCTTTATCTCTGCTTGGTAATCAGCCTCTGATCTCGTGATAAATTCCTTCAGTACGATCCCTTTGGCTGCTAACCAGTCATTGGTGTTAGCCAATATTAGTTCAAATCTTTTTCTCAAAAAAGTTAGTTCCTTTTAAGACCACTAAGTTAGAGGAAGAGGGGAGCCATCAACCTTTTTAGCTAGATATCTACTATTAATAATGTTTCCATCATCGACCAGATTAGAGGGGATCTCTACAAGTTCTAGATATTCAATTTGCTCTAGGGTCAGCCTGCAATAGTCCATCTTTCTTATTTCTTCGGCCATCCTCAGGTCTATCTAGATGTCCTCGATCATGGGCTCATGGAATTGAGTCTTTCTCCTGATTTTGTCCTTGACTCCACTGTAGTCAAATTTGTCTCATTTTTTGAACTATTTCAGGGTGACCATCTGCATCTCTGTTTCTATGACTTTGGCTTTGGTTGCTATCACAATAGAGTACCTACCAATTTTGATTGAAAACCTGAAACTTGGCTTTTTGAGCTCCATTTGCCTAGTATGCATGACAACCAATTGTCAGCAAAGTTCCATTAGAACCAACTTGTCAGAAAGAAACCTAGGGAGCATATAGGGGTAGCCTTGGAAAAAGCCAACTCGAAGATAGAAGAAGGTGGGAAATTAGAGGAACATACACCCATAGTCATTGATGACTGTCCAATCTTCATCAGCCACTCTCTTCTGCTCAAGTTGAGGGTCGAAGAGGCATAAAAATATGGCAAAGAAAGTGTCATTGACCCTTTTGAAATGGAAAATTGATCCTTGCAAAGTCAGCTGGGGGTAATATGAGTAGATCAGGGTGGTCTTTCTATCCCCTTCAGTTGTCAAACCTGGGAAGGTTCACATCGAAGTAACTATGTACACAAGATACGAGGTCATATAAAACTTAGAAAATTTTTGCACCTTAGTTAGCTATTTGTGAAGGGTGTTGCTGATTTATTCACCCCAAAAGATGATCTATTTACCTTGGAGGATGATCTTAATGAATGGGTACATCCATTCGTGGAACTGTGAGGAAGACGGGAGGCCTCGCACTCTATTGAGAAGAGTGATTAAGTCACCAACTTCTTCAATGAAGTCACTCCTCGGGAAGTTTTGTGACCATCTAAATAGACTAGACCTAGGTGCCTTTAGCCACCTGTTGTTCATGACTTTCTTTTCCCTCTCAGGGTCTTTATCGTACTCTTTTTGGGCTTCTACAAAGTCGATCTTTGTTACTTCAGTAGCTAGAGGGCACATGAAGACTTTGTCGATGAATTTGGGATCCAACTAAATTAACACATTACCACTGGCATCTGAGACTGACCTTGTCTCTTTGTTGTAGAAGCGGGCACATTGGAGGATGAATTCTGCATGATGTGCTTCCACTGGGAAAGCGGCAACCAAGTGGATGTTGCTTTCAATGATCCTCTTTATTTCAAAGCTTGGGTTCATCACCTTCGTTCGAGCCATGAACTCGGCCATATCTACGTGGCCAATTTCGGTGTCTCAGATGTCATCAATATTGGAGGTGACCAAAGTGATTGGAAAGACTCTCTGGTACTTGTACTTCATTGTCTTTGCCTTTTTGGGAGACATTTTTGACATTAGAATTGGTCTCGATCAGACGGGTGTTGACGAATAAGAGTTTTCTAAATTTACTGTAGCCATGATCACATAATTAAGAAAAAAGAGCAAGTTGGAAAATTCACATATCAAGTGATCATGGTCAATGGAGGTCACTTAAAAATGTTGGGTCAAAAACCGAGGCAGAAAAAGAGGAAGGAAGGGAAGAGGGAAAAAGGGGAAAAGTCCACCAGAGTTACAAAACTCAAGAAAAAAATGTAGGGGTGGAAAAATTCACCGCCCCTGCATAGACAGATGGATGGAATGCAAGGGCAGCAAAATTAGCTGCTCCTACAGGGTCAACCTACACAGGCAGCTAATTTTGCCACCTTTGCAAATCAAAAAAAATAAAAGTATGGGCAGCAAAATTCACTGCCCCTATAGAGTGAGAGAAGAACAAGGTAGGGGCAGTGAAATTTGTTGCCCCTAAACTTTTGACCTGCATCCACGACAAAAATCACCACTGATGTAAATTTGGATGAAAAAAGTGCGCAAGCGGTGAATTTGCTGCCCATGCAAGCAAGGGATGTGTGGGCAGAAAAATTCACCACCCGCGCAAGTAAGGGCTGTGGAGGGCAACCAGAAGGCATGGGTGACTAAAACTACCGCTCGTGCTTGGTGGTCACAAAATCCATGGGTAACGAGAAAAGGCAGCATTTTTGCCGCCCTTACAGGTAAAAGAAATAGGGAGGCCGATGGGAAGGATAGGGAGAGAAGAAAAAACAAAAACAACCTAACAACAACCAAAACTTAAAATGAAGCTAAGAAGGAGGGAGAACAAGAAAAATAAATGCTAAAAACAAGACCCAACATGCAAAGCCGCATGTGCCACGAGGTTAAATCTGCCAAAATGTACTTCAACTCATTCGCTGGGTCATCCAGATGCAAAGGACAGGAGGAGAGGAGGAAGCAATGAGAAGAGAAGAGCTCCAAATCGGGTTATATGGGGTGTAAATGCCCCCAACCACTTGCCGCGTGTGGCAACAAATGCTGTGCATGGAAACTGAGGCATGCATGGGCGGCAAAATTTACCGCCCTTGCATGGTCAAAAAGTAGGGGTGACGAAAATTGCCGCCCTTGCAGGTAAGAATGTAGGGGCGGCAAAAATTGCCGCCCTTGCATGCAAGGGCAAAGTGCACTAGCGGCAAATTTTGTCGCTCGTGCACAAAAATAGAAGAAACAAAACACTAACTCTAAAAGAGGTAGGTTTGGTCCCCTGGACACATCGAGACCGTAACTACCTTCACTTTTTAGGGAAGACGTGATTTACAAATTTTGAAAGGTGCAGTCGGACCAAGACGAGAACGAAAGAACCTGTCTTGAAAACAAACTTAGAGAGATGAAAGACAGAATGGACAAGTTTTTTAGGGGGTTATTCCCAAAAATAGGCTAAGTTGATTTTGGAAACAACAAAAATCACTAAGAATGCAAGTAAGACGCTGTACAATGGTTTGCCCAAAGGCAGTTATAAGCATTGTAGCTCGATAGTGGTAATGTGGTATGATAACACAATGATTTGTCCAAAGGCATTTATAATCATTGATAAGATGGAGTTTCCCTAGTTAGGATAGGCAAATAAAATAACAATGTGCCCCTATATGGACAAAAATAAAATAAAATGGTGAGAACACAATGATTTACCTAAAAGTGGTTATAATCATTGAGAAATGTAGGTGGGATGGTGTATAATGATTTGCCCATAGATAGTTATAATCATTGGACATCAATTATGACAAACATGATAAACTTGGTTGAGGATGATGATAACTTAACATAGAGGGTAATGATGAATTAGAACAACCTATTAGTAAGGAGATGCTCATCTGAACTAATAAAGGTTGAAATTATTTCATAGTTAATTACTCTATTTAGGATATGATTGGGATTTAATTGAGATTTCGATACTGAAGATATGTTGATGTTGCCATTGTTAAATAGACTTATTGAAGCTGAGGTTTGTTGTAGCATGTGTCAGTAGGCATCATGGTATAACATCATGAGGACTTGGCCAAAATATGCATAAGGATTGACTCCCATAATCTAATATGCAATAAAAAAAAATACACCAATGATAAAAACCATGATGACAATGTAAACATATGAATATGGATAGATTTGAGTATAGGTGTGAGCAAGGAATCACCCAATGAACACATATAAACTGAATCAAGGCAATAGTGATGAAAGCAAACAAATAAGTAGACAAACAAACAAAATAAATAGAGATAAACAAACAAAAAATGCAATAGAAATCATATGAACATTGTCCCTAAAAAATAGGTGACAACTTAACAAATGAAAAAAATGGGGGAATAAAAGAAAAGGAAAGGGGTGGTCGAGTTGTTTTCATATACACTAGGCAATTGGATGTTGCCTACATAGTTCCATGGATGTAATATCCAATAAAAATTTTCAATCCAAATGTAGTTCTCCCATGGAATGGGAAGAATGTGATAACTGATGAAAATAAATAGAATGGATGTGATAGAAGAAGAGGAACGATCTTTCAAAATAGCATGTGAATGAGAGAAAAATCTAAAAAGGATGGGAAAACTAAGTGACAAATGGTTTACTTGAAACTTAGTAAGGGTTCATAGAATCCATAAGGCAAAGAAGTGGTCAAATGTTTTTAGTTTTGTGCTAATGGTTTTACAAATATTTTTGGAATTTTGGAAGTATCTCAACTTGATCAAGAATGATGAGACACTAAATGGTTAAATCTCACAAAATGGTGAGAGCGTTCAAACTTAGTTTTCTCGCAAAATGGTGATAGTATTCCAACTTAGGTTGCTCACAAAATGGTGAGAGCATGACAAGGGGGGGTGATTGAGCTAACCTCAACAAGTATCGAGTGCTTCCTACATAGTCCCAGAGTAGCACTTCAAGTCACTGTAGTTCTGCCATATAGTGGAGTAATTTGACTAGTGTAGCATTTAATTCAAAAAAAATAGGCATAGGTGGTAAAAAGGCATAGTATGGCATAAGAAGTGGCAAGTTGGTATGTCAAGACTTAATAAAAAAATATTTCTCCTAGTTTGCCCATAGGCGGTTATAACTAGGACATAATGTCATAGATCAATGGTACTAATTTTCCCAAAGGTGGTTATAATTAGTAGCATTATTGGTGATAAGAAAGGAATAACAAATGAAGGATGCAACTGTTAAAACTTTTGTCATACTTCTCCTAAATATGATCTCTATCTAAAGTATTTGAAATAACTGATGAAATTGATCAAATTCCTCAGTGCTAAATATGTGTAATGAATGGCAAAAACCAAAGTCAAATGGGCTAGGCTGTAGAACACATCTGGTTGATAGAATGGAATGGTAAAATGGATAAGGCTAAGAGGATGGATAAGATTGATATTTTTACAAAGAATAATAGTGATAAAATAACACCATTGAAATGATATTTATAGATAATACACCTTAACATTCAAGCATAGTACCAATTGAGGTGAATAATATTCATTAGCTTAAGAAGTTCATCTCCATCTAGTGTGGCAAGCTTATATGCCCCTCGTCCATAATTTGCATTAGTGGTGAAAGGCCCTACCTAATTTGGTTTGAATTTACCCTTATGCTTCTTCTCAGTCATGGTATTCTTTTGTTTTTCTTTAAGAATAAGATCACCAAGTTTAAATTTTCTATATTTGACATGTCAATTGTAGTGGCCTTTGAGTTAGTTCTAATATGCTTGAAGATTTTTGAACACAGCTATGCATTTTTCATCAAGTAGGTCTAGCTCTTGCAAGTGAGGTACTCGATAGTTGTGATCATCTAGGACATATTTGAATGATATGTTTAGTGAAGGCAATTCAACCTAAATGGGAAGGATGGCTTTAGTACCTTAAATAAGTGAGTATGGAGTGGTTCCTATAGGAGTACAGTGATTGGTACAATATTCCCAAAGGGTAGGTAATATCTGTAGGTGCCAATCATGACTGATATCATTGACAATCTTTTTGAGAATATTGACAATGGTTTTGTTCGATGCTTTGGCCTAGCCATTACCTTAAGGGTAATATTCTATAAAAAAATGTTGTGTGATGTTATGTTTGGTACATAGTTGGTCTACATCCTTGTTCTTAAATGATCCTCCTTTATCAGATATAATGTCAAAGAGGATACCATAGGGGCAAATGAGATGGTTGAAGATAAATTTGGAAATTTTCTTTTCAGTCACATAAGTGAGGGGTATAGCTTCAACCCACTTAGTGAAATAATCGATGGTGGTAAGGATATGTTTACGGCCATCAGATAAAGTGGGGTTGATATTCCCAATGAGGTCAAGTCCCCATGTAGAAAATGGCCATGGTGTCAAAATCAATTTCAGAGTTTGTGCTGGGCATGAATTAGATTAATATGTTGTTGACATTTATCACACTTCTTTATATATGCAAATGCATCTGTATCCATCATGGGCTAATAATAACCCTTATGTAAGATCCTTTTGGATAGGACTACCCCACTAGAATGAGCTCCACATACTCCTTCGTGAACTTCTCTTAATGCTAGTGTAGACTCTACCAAAGTTAAACAACGAAGTAGAGTTTGATCAAAACTATGGTGGTAAAGGGCGGATCCAAGTAGAGTATAATGAGTGAAATGATGAATAAAGGCTTTGGTTTGTTTTCAAGATAGGTTAGGTGGCATAACTTGGTCATGAAGTTATTTTTAAAGGTCTGAGTACCAGATAGAATTAGGACTATTATGTGAACTAGGAATTTGACTAAGAAGAGGAGATTAGTATCATGTTAGTAAATAAAACCAAATCAAAAACACACTAAACTAACATCTTAATGCTTAGTTACTAGGGTGAGATTAGTAACAAAAAAACGACAAACACAACTAAAAATTAAGGAAAAACAATAATTCCTTCACCTTCTTTGGATGCTTCAAATGCATTTTTAGTAGTGACTTGCTTGGTTTTATGCTATGATTTCCTTGGCAATGGAAGCTTGGATACCTCCATCTCTCCTTGGCACCTTTGGCTTTGATTTGGATTGGCTTGGAATCAATTTGGAATGGTAACACTAGTTTGCATGAAGCTTTTGGAATCAATCTTGCATTATAAATTTGCACAAATTAAGTTTAAAAATGATGTTCATAGCCTCTCTATTCATAGATTTTCAAGAATGACCAGAATCAACCATGACCATCTATCTCAAGATTGAGATGTGTGGTCATGGATTAATTGAATTATGTAATTAAAATCCATAATTATTCTCATCATTAATTTGGAAGAAGAGAATTTAATGAGGCATGGGAGGTAACAAAGAGGCATGGGAGACCCATAATCTTGATATCTGTGGCATTTATGGCCTAGGGATGTCTTCCTAAGAAATGAGGTCACCTGATGATGCAGATATTCAATATTCATTTATAAAAACAAGTTTTCAACAAGTTTCCATGGAATTATTAATTAGGCCTTATTTGGATTAATTAGCTCTTAAGCATGATTAAGCACTTTGTGCCCAAATTACTCAAATTGATCAGAATGCCATGTTATTGGTCCATAATTTGATTGGATTGAAATTGGAAGTCAATGTCAGATGTATTGGATTCATTATCTCATTTAGGATGTTGCCAACACCAAATAACAAAGACACACATTTTGTATAATAAATTTGACGAAAAAGAGCAATCCAAAGCATTGAGGTGTAAAATTGGCATTTTGACTTGAAATGATTTAGTCAAAGTTAGCTAGCCCATAAATTGCATTGTCCCATTTAATGATACTCTGGCCAAAATTGGCACTTGAATATATTAATTTCAAATCATTTAATGCATTTTAGTATTTTTAAGCTAAATTGTGCACTTTAGGTGGAAATTGGTCAAAATCTTAGTTGGATGTTATCAATGGCCAGTTTTAGGTGTCTATAATGATAGGTTTAAAAGTGGATGCCAATGAGGTGGAGTAATCAACTCTATTTTGGTTAGGGAGTTTGAGACAATGCCAATAGGTATCCCTATCCAAGTTAGGTTAAGAGGTAAACTTAAGAGGTTGGTTAGGTTTGATCTCATCAGTAGTAGTTTCAAAGGTTAAACCCTTAGGTGGGGAAGGAAGTGAAGTGATTTCATCCTTACATGAGCTGAAAGGTTCTAAAATAATGGGTTGGGTAGGAGGGACAATGATAGTTGGTTGGGTAACTAATTATTCCTAAATGAAAGGAGTAGGGTTGGTTTTGGTTGTTTTTCTTGTTTGGGTATTTGAGGGGAAAGGATAAGGTTCCATTGTTATGTTTGGTGGGGTAAAAGGAGGGATAGTTGACTCAAGAAAGGAGGAAACTGGTTTAGGTATGGTTCAGTCAAGCAAAGGTACAAAGGTTATGTGTTCCTATGGTTCTACATGAGTTTACAGAGGAGAGGAAGGTAAACTCTCCTCTTCCATGGGTAAGGTAGGTGAATGATTTATAGAATTATGAGACTCATCTACCATGGGATCATTTAAAATAGCATTGATGGTGTGAACCTCATGGGAAATGATGGGCCAAGGTTGCTAGTGTGAGGTTGGGTTAAAGGGGTATGGTTGGGAAATAGTTTTCAAAAGATATCTAGAGAATGGTTAGGATGTGCATTTGGGTTATCAAATGATAGCTCACCATTGTTGATCAAGTTTTGGACAATACCTTTGATAGTATTACACCAGTTAATGTCATGTCCAATAACCCTATGGAAAGTAGAGTGGTCGTTTTTATTATACCACCCAAGCATAGGGTGAGAAGGGTCAAATTACTATGGCAGATTAATTGGTTGAAGTTGAATAAGACTAGCCTTAGGCAACTTATATAATACAAAGTCATAGGACTCTCCTATGTATGTGAACTGATTAGGGGGAGCTCAATTTTGATTTTGAGTCTAGGGTAATGAGGGATTGGAAGAATTGGTAGGATGAGGTGGATTGGTAGCTTGAGGTAGGGTAGTTTTCAAGACAACCATGTTGGAAAATGTTTTCATTTTAGCATTGGGTTGGTTTTATGTTTTGATGGAGGAGGGATCATTGGAATTAAAGGTGGAATTATTATTATAGAGTTTCAAGTTATGCTCTTCAATGACATGGCTTTCCAACTTACGAGCCATTGTGAATGCCTCATCAAAGTTCTTAAAGGTTTGGACTTGAAGAGTGGGCATCATATGTTTAGCACACCCCATAGATAAAAGTTCAATGAGCTCTACTTGGGGTAGTGAAAAATAAGTTGATTAATAAGACCTCACCATTAGGCAATGAAGTCAGTGATTGATTCATCCTCAAACTGTCTGATGGAGTAAAGGCCAGTTATGGAAACCTTCTTAGATATGTTCACCAAAAAATGTTCTAAGAAGATTTGAGCTAATTATTTGAATGAGAAAATGGAGTTCTTGGTAAGGGCACTATACCAATCAAGAGCTAGTCTAGACAAAGACACGTGAAAGGTTTGGAGGAGGAGGGCATCATCATGTATGATCAAGTAACATGAATGGTGAAATGCCTACAAGTGTTGTTGACGGTCCTCCTTACCTTGGAACTTAGAAAAATTACATAGTTCCCATTAAGGGGGATAAACATGGATGGGAACTAATGGATTGATTGGTTAATTATAGATTTGATTATATGACAAAAGGTTATGAGATCTAGATATGAAAGATTCCAAATGAGTCATCTTATCCATGAGCATCTTGATCAAATCAGGTTGAGGTTGAGAGACTACATAATTAAGAGGTACATTTTGTTGATGTTGGATCACGACAATGTATGAATAGGAAAGATATGTCACCGATGAAGCCACATATTGATAGGTAGTTCCAAGAGGTTAGGATGGCGGCACATAAGAACTACTTGGTATAAAAGGTTGGGTGGTGATTGGTATGTACCCTTGTGGGTTAGGGACATAATGGTAAGTTGTCATAGGCACTTGTTGAGGAAAGGATGTGTTTGGTATGCTTGAAGTAGGAAGAAGTTGAAAGAGTTGAGATTGGGTGGTTACCCTAGTACTAATTAGAGGAAGGTTTTGAGGTATAGAGAGCACTAAGCTTTGAAGTGAAACTATGGTAAAAGGATTAGTTACAATTCGAAGGGAAGATAGAAGTTAAAGTGGAAGATAATGCCAAAATAGATGGGGTATAGATAACTAATAGTAAGGTTGAACCCCATGGGGTGTTGTAGACATCTAAATATGGCCACCAATAACCTCCAACTAGGCTTTTGAACAATTTCCACCTAAAATACACAATTTGGCTTAAAAACACTAAATCACATTAAAAGCTTTGAACCAAACATATTCAAGCACCAATTTTGGCTAGGGTATCATTGAATGGGGAAATGCAATTTATGATCCAACTAACATTGATCAGATCATTTTGGGTCAAAATGCTAATTTTGCACTTGGGTGCTTTGGATTACTCTTTCATATCAAATATCTTACACGAGACATATTCCTTTGTTATTTGGTGTTGATAACATCTTAAATGTGATAACAGATCCAATGCATCTGACATTGACTTCTAATTCCAATTCAGTCAAATTTTGGACCAATAATAAGGCATTTTGATCAATTTGAGTAATTTGTGCACAAAGTGTTTAATCATGCTTAAGATCTAGTTAAACCAAAATAGAGCCTAATTGAGAATTTTATTGAAACTTGTTTATACTTGTTTTTGGAAATGAATATTTAATATATGTATTATCAGGTGACCTCATTTTTTGGGAAGACATTCCTAGGCCATAAATGCCACAAATATCAAGATTCATGCCTCCCATGCCTCATCAATGCCCATCATGCCTCTTAATTTCTCCTTTATATCAAATATTTATGAGACTATTTATTAATTTTAATTGTAAAATTGGATTAATCCTTAGCCACACATCTTAATCTTGAGATGGATGATTCAGGTTGAATCTAATCAATCTCAAAAATCTATAAATAAGAGGCCTTGCCTATTGAATTTTAAGCTAAATTTGTGCAAATTTACCATGTAAAATTGATTCTAAGAGCTCTCACATGGCCAAGTTATGATTCCAAAATATTGATCCAAGCCAAGCTAAAGCCACAAGGTGTCAAGGAAAAGATGAGATATCCAAGCCTCCTTTGATGAAGACTTCATGAGCACAAGTCGAGCAAGCTACTACAACAAGCATTTGGAGCATCCAAGGAAGGTGAAAGATTCTTGTTTTTATTTAATTTTTAGTTGCATTTGTCATTTTTTGTTATTAAGCTGACCCTATTAAATATGTATGGTGTTAGTTTAGTGTGTTGTTTGTCAATTTTCTTTGTTCATTTTATCACTAACACAATACTAATCTCCTCTTTTTAGTCAAATTCCTAGTTTACAAATAGCACTCCCGGTGGGGCCAAATGCATCCCACACATGAAGAAGATCATTATGAAACTTTAAAATCTTCATTTGGATCATTAAAACTTTTACAATTTGATTTTCTAACTTTGATTTGCCATTTTTTATTTGTCATGGGTTTAGACAGTAACCATCATCGGTTGAGTAAACTTTCAACGATCATTTTCAACTGTTATCAATTAAGTATAACCATCATCAATTATGGTAGTAAAATTGTCATCAGTCTACATAACCATCACCAGTTATTAAAAACATCATAAGTCTACATAAATATCATTAATTAGTGTAACCATCACTGGTTAGTATAACCGTCGATGGTCACGGTGTTTTTTTTTACACAAACTCAAGAGCTCATTTTTCTAAGTTGGTTGTTTTATCTTCAAAACTGCTTCAAAGCTAAACATCTTGATAACATTGTTTTTGTAGGTTTTACTTGAAAAATCATCAAAGCATGCTTAAATAGATCCTTTTAAACTTCTTTTAGGGTGTTTTAAAATGAATCAAACTTTTCATTTTGGGGCTTAAAGGAAAATCATTTAGGGTGTTATTACTTAAATCTTGTAGTTAGATTTCAAATTTACAAATTAAGACCAAGGGGTCAAAAGAACACCATTTAATTTTTCAAATTGGTGCTTAAAATTGAACTCACTTGTCTAATTTTTTGTATTCAATAGTTGTTTAGTTATTTTTTTCTTGGTAAAGAGAAGGATGTCACATGTATGTTATTCCATTTGTTCCCTTTAGGGAACCCTTGGAATCAAAAATTCCATCCTTATTACAAAAATCCTAGTCCAAGGCTCAGAAAGAATGTCATCTAAATCACTCCTTAAAAACTCATTAAATTTTGGGTGACCTTGAAAATGACCCTAAAGTCTTTCTATTTTAGTCTTTTATTTCATGCAAACTTAGCTTGTGAGGGGGATGTCATTACCTCCCATAAGTTCTTTAGAGAAACTTTGACCCAGGGTTTCATCTCCCAACATTGAATTCATCCACTCCTCCTAAGTTGCACACATTTGGACATCGCACTACACTGAATGAATAGTAGGATGTAGTGGTTGTAAAAAGGACTAAACCTTTTTACAACTAGTTAATGTTATAGACACCTAATTTTCATGATTTTTTTCCATTGTTTGATGTGAAAGTCATTGTGCAATTGATTTCCCTAGAAATATTCGAAAGCTTGCTAATTTAGTCAACCCCACATTGCCATACTCTTGCTAGGATTTGGACGGTTATACTTAGTGTATTTTGGTCATTTTTGCTTGGTATGTTTTGAGACTAAAATGTGTTTATTTTTTCATAAGCCATGCCAAAACAATGTATTTGAGTTGAGGAGGGTAGTGTTATGCTACCCAAATAATGTCAAAACATTTTGAGCCTTTTGAGTATTTGAAACATAACATAGATCACATCATTCAAGCATGCTTACGCCATTAGGCTATTCAATTTATTTTAAGACTAGTTTACATTATATCAAAAACTATTTATTTCAAACCATGTCGTGTATACCATTTATACCTTTGTCTTATGTGCCATCATAATATCCACTTTTATCTAGCTTGTTTGGTCAAATCCTAGTTTTCACCATTGAGTTTTCAATTAGCCTTGTCAAGTTTGGATTTAAACATTGATTGATTTATATTTAGACCTCAATTTATGGGGTTGATACATAGATATTTCTCTTTTAGGTTGCATAGCTTTGGTTAATCAATTACCCAAATTTGAAAACTATTGATGGTTTGTTTGTTCAGTACCTATCATTATCATTGTTTGTGCCTTTATTTGGGAAAACACAGTCTTTCTTCGAAGAGCCTTTTATCTTATGCCTTATGCCAACTAATCATGTTTATGTTTGATTCCATGTACCAGGTATATGTCAAAGTTATTTCCAAACTTGTTAGATTAAATCAAATTACATCAGCCTTTGTTTCAAGTCTAGGTTTTTACACCGTTTGGCCAAAAGTCCTAGCATATGCTTGTTTGTTTGAGCCTAGTTTTTGACTCCGCGTTTGGACAAAAGACCTAGTAACTCAACTTTCTCTTTCTTAGTTTAGACCTTGTTTGGAACACTTTGACCTAGACCTTTGACATGCCATTTTTTATTCAAACACTTGACCTATTATGTGTATGACATTTGACATTAGACATTTGATATTAGACTATTTTATGCCAAGTCTTTGCATAAATCATTTTGGAGATACAAATCCACTTTTAGACCATATTGGAGATACATCTCCACCCCTTTGACCAAGTTAGACCAAGTTTGAACTATTTGTCTTCTGGATAGTTTTCTAGAGTTTGTATAACTCTAAGCCCTTTTGTTTCAGAGCTTTCATCATTTGCACATATATGTCTATCTACACTTATGGTGGAGTCATGTACAATCCAAATTATGATACAATGGCTGCACAAAATATCATTAGGAACCCCTATAGAGAAATATTTTCTAAGGAGTTTTATTATTCCCCCTAAAATACTCCATATGGGGAACATAGTCAAATTCTTAGTTCACAGGTGTAACTGGTAGTGTTTGATTGGGTGGTGGAAGGTTGGTTTGGGTTTGGGTGGATAGGATTTTAGAAGAGGTGTGAGTTAATGGTTGGGTTAAACTAGTTCCTACCATAAAGTGGGATGGCATATCAAAAGAAGGTTCGAAAGAAGGAACTGAAGCAGAGGGGGTACAATGAGGTAGGGTGTTGAGGTAATGTTACAAGGCAAGTGGATTGTTGTCAAGAAAGGTGATGAATTATGTATCTCCTTTAGATACGATTGGGATTCTAGAAGGAGATGATGGTGGAGGAGAATGGTGAGGTGAACCATGGGGAGATTTATCTGCATTTGAGGTATAATCCATGGATGAAGATAGGTGGTGGTTAGTTATTTTGATTTTTCACTAGTTGTCTAGCCAAAATCATATGAAAAATCTAGAAGTGGATAACAAACCTTTCACCTCAAATAATGACCAATCAAATAAAATCCCAAAGCAAACAAAACACAATTAATCCTAGGATATATTTTAAATAGCTTTTGGCTTTTGCCTTAAAGAGTGTGAAAGGGGATTTAGCTTATGAAACATATAATAGAAAGGTCATCTAGGGATGGTTTTGGGTTAAGTTTTGGTGCTCAAATAATATGTATTAGACCGGGTATGTGGCTTGGTATTGGAGGCTTGCTCCCCACACTTCATGAACCTGAAGCCAAGTTAGGTTGCTTAGCCAATAAATACCATTTGTCTAGAGTTTATACTCCACCAGAGAAAGGAGTGGGTCTTCCCTTTGGTGGTGAAATTCAAGTGGGATCATCGGGTATGGTAAGGTGATCTAAAGGGTGATGAAATCGCAATGGGCCTTGTCTTAGGTATGTTTTGATGTTTTCTTTGGTACTGTGATTTGGTAGTATAACATATGTTCTCTACGATTTATTCATAATGTAATTAATTAATCTAGGCAAGCTAAGCATTAAATAGGCAAAAAATAGATGCACTTTTTTTTAACTCGAAAGGAAATCTTTGGTTTCTTTGAATGTAAATAAGGAACAATACAATAATATGAGACAACAATGCAGCCTATCCCTAGAATGAAGTTTGTAGTTTTTTTAAAAAATTTAAAGATTTACAGAAATGCAGAAATATGATGTTCACTAATGCAAATTTATGAAATAAATAGAACTACAAACCCTTAAGGGGTCCCACTAGGTGTGCCAAAATATTTCACTCGATTTTCTTACTCTAATTATTTTTACTTGAAAGAGGAGGAAAATAACAAGATAAGGGTGTGTACCTAATAAATGCTATGCTCATTAATGACCAGACAAAGTGAGAACTCCTTCTTTGGCTAGGGAAAGATGACTTGAAAATCACATCAACTTACAAAAAATAGATTAGTATAAAGGTAAGGGGCTTCCTGGTGGGAAACCAGTCCCAAAAAAGGAATATGATTCCTTTAATGGATGTCATCCTTTGTTCAACATTCAAGTTTATTGATAAAAGAGAAATTACAAAATATATATATGGAAAAGGTGCCAGATAAACAATATCAAATATATCTAGTTCATAACATGGTTAATATGATCAAACTAATTATTCAAAAATTCCATAACTATGTCAATATCTTCCTAAATTATAGCTATTTGTTCATCAAAATATTGGTAATTAGATGTGAAAACCATAACACATAGATCTAACTTGAATGAAATGTTACTTTGATTAGTGAAGAAGGGTTGGGGGACAATGCAGAGGTTAAATATGCTATCAATTTCATGCACAAGACCAGGTAGGGTCATCTACATGCAAGAGATAAATTATAGTTAGGTCCAGAGAGGTCAGAAGAGGGGTTATGCACTATTTAAAAGGCTAAAGGAGATATGGTATGGTGAAAGTGGAGTTAAAATAACAAACTATTATTTTAGAATGGTAGTGACCGTTGGCAGTCAGGGTGACCATCGGTAGTTGTCCTGACTAGTGACAGTTGGGTGATCAGTGATGATTACTATAACCTATGGTTACCTATCAAGGAACTTGTTAGGAGTGAAGGCAAAGCAAAAATAGATAGATGAAGGAGGGGAAGATCTGTATGGATGATATAGGGATGGAAAATAGGTATAGGGGACTAATTTAAAAAAAACAATCTGACATAAAGTAGGAAATAATAAAATAAAATGAAGGTACCTTGTCTACATTGAAGAGTTGAATGGTAGGATTCTAGGAGGGATGTGGGTAGTGTAATGGTAATTTAGCTTGAGAATCACATAGGCATAGCTTATGGTTACTGGATGCTTGTAAAGGAAATGAGAGAGTCTAGATGCATGAATTTAGGATCCCTAACTCTCCCAAGGGTCCTCTATTTATAGAAATAACTTGCTAAGCGAGGAGGGAAGATTTGAGGGAAAGTTACTAAGTTGGGAGGCTAAAGATTCCCATTTTAGAAGAAATAAAGTTGTGATATTTTCATGGGAAAGTTTCTATTTTGCCAATATAAGCTTATCCAGAGTTGGATGATTTTTGTGTTGCAATAGTGGAGAACTAACCATCGACAGTTAGGGTGATCATTGATAGTCGATGTCCAAGAGGAAAATGGTCAAGAATTGGTTAAAAAGAGATGAATTAAAATGTCAAATTATCAATTTGTGAAGGGGATAAGTCCACTAAGGGGTTAACTAACTCCAAGGGTTGATTAAGGGTCTAAGGTGTTTTCGATATAAAAAATGGTCAGTTTTTGAGTGTATACATAAACCTACTTGAATCTAGCATGTAACTTCAATTAGATGACCATGATGAATAAACCTATTATTGACTTAGTTCCTTCAATAGGAGTTTTGATAGAGTTAACTAGTCAAGACAATAAAAGTATCTTGTTACATATGCCAACTATCAAAGAAGTATCTTTTGCTTCTATGCAGAATAATGAGAGAAACATAGTGGACAATGTGTAAGCAATGTCCAATCTAAATTAAAGTGGTGATAATATGCAAAAAACTAGTCAATAACATATGCCTTTAGTTATTACCATGAGTGGCTCTACAAACCTAGGAATGGGTGCTTTTACACCCCAACCTCAACCAACTACTTCATCAAGTGCATAACCAACAAGAGTAGGTATTCAACTAGAAACTAGTGTCATGCCTCAACACCAAAATGTGATAAATTGTATTCTTCCTTAACAATTGATGAGTAACATTCCAATATAATAGTAAAAAATGAATATACCAATAGAACAAATGTTGAACATACTACCACCTCAAAAAGGGGAAACCAATGTTCCACCTCATCAGGTAGTGGAAAACATACCTTCTTCCTCACATACCAACATGCCAATTCAAAACCAACTGGTGTTTAATCAACCACGTATTCATGTTGGATACTGACAAGCACCAAATCCATAATAAGCATCTACTTTCTAATAGGAATTTTTACAACAAGGAGGTTCCAATGTTTCTCAGGTACCTACAAGGCAACAATTGTCTTCTATTCAAAATGTGTTGCTCATTCAAAGACATGGTCTTGGCTCACAAGTTCATTTACCATATAATTTTGAACATGAGACTACATTTGTGGACTTGGGACAAGAAAAATAGAAGAATGGTGAAAGTTTATCTACTTACTTATAAAGGTTAAGAGCATTAGTGAGCCAGTTCACTCATAATTTTCCAAATAAACAATTGGCCATGATATTTACTAGTAGCCTACACAGTGATATATATTATCATATTGAGCTACAATGTGATCATACATTTAAATAGGTTATTGAGAAAGAGATAAAATTTAAGAAAGCCCTTGTCAATAAAGGGATCATCAAGCTATCTTCTTTCAATAAGAGCCAAAACTAACATGAAGGCCAATAGAACCAAAACCAAAGCCATAGTCAAAAATTAGAAATTTATTCAAATATTGACTCCAATACCACATTAGGCCAATAATAATGATAGACCAAAAGCATAAAACTAAAACAAGAATGGTATTGGTAATGGGGTCACTGAATCATGCCATGTAAAAATGGTATAAACATTGGCTATCCATTTATGTTTACCCATTTAGCAACCACCACCTCCATACATTCAGCCAAGGCCTTCACATAAGTAATTACCATAAAATCAATACCAATTTCAAGGCCCTCCTCCAAGGATAAGACCACTTATTTACAAACAATTCAGTGACCTAGGGGATGTTAGTAAGTTTATATTCTAAAAATTGGTTTGGATAAATATGATTATCTAGCCTTTGTCAAAGCTCTTACCTGAAGGAATTTATTTTCCTTATTGGTACATTTAACATGAATTTTGTATCATCATGTCAAGGTACATTCCATACATTGGTGTATCTAGTTAAGGCATATGATTGAGAATATGTTATAAAATGGATAGATGCAATGATATACCCATTCTCCTATGACCAATCCTAATTTGGGAATCTGTCAAAATACATTTATTCAACATAAAAATAATAACCAGTAGAAGTACCAACAACATCAACAACAATGACAAAGAACTCCACTGTAAAACCAACAACAATGCCAACCACAACAATAATATCAAAATGGTCAGAACCAAGGGAAAATTAACCAAACCAACCAAGGAGTCCATCATGTTGTCATATATACCCACAAAAATGTTGTAGGACATGTCTCATATGGTCATGTTTACACAATTACCATTAATCCTAGGCCAAATACCAATAGACCGAGACCTTCACCCAATAATACATATCATCTAAATAATGCCTACCAACTTTCTTATGTAAGTAATATTTCTTCATATCAGGTTAGTGGTTAGGCTCAACAGTGCCCAAGAATTACCATACCAGGTCCTATTACCTACCTAGCTAATTACCAAAGGTAAGTACTAGATTGAGATTACATAATCATAACTCATCGATATAAAATTACCATCAAAGGACCACTTCTAAATACCATGAATGAGCCCATTCATACCTCTATGCCTATTAAAAAAATCTTGGTGGAACACAACTATTTACTAAGTGGGGTGAATCAATAGATCAACTAAAACCAGTCCTTTAATCTTTTTAAATAAAATTTTAGATGTTGGAGATCTACACACCTATGATCTTGATTGTCAAAAATACCCCTGAACCTAGCCTAACCTACTTACCTAATCTGGAGTCAAGTTAGTCACTTGTCTTGCTTAACTCACCTTTTCACCCATTTTAACCTATCTTTTTCTAGGTCCTCGATAGGTGATGGTTAGAGTAACTGATGATGGTCACCCCAATTGACACCAGTCAGGTTGGATAGCCTAGACTTAACATACAACCTACATGCAAACCACCACCTTGATTTAATAAATATGGTAGTCTAAATCTGGTTACGAGCCCTTTGCATGGATGACTTATATTTAGAAGCCTTTTTCAAGTCTAATTTGGATAACCACTTCTACCTCTTGCTTGTGCCTATGAGAGAGAGAGAGAGAGAGAGAGAGAGAGAGAGAGAGAGAGAGAGAGAGAGAGAGAGAGAGAGAGAGAGAGAGAGAGAGAGAGAGAGAGAGAGAGAGAGAGAGAGAGAGAGGCCTAAGAGGTAAAACCATCTTAAATTATTATCAAGAGATCTTTAAATCTAAAATCTCTTTTTGTAGGTCAACCAGGTCAATTCTCATTATCAAGTGTTATCGGTCATCATATAGGGAGCCTACTTGTTGTTGACCTTTCACTAAGCCCCTAAGCACCATTATGCTATCGAAATCAACCTAGATTCCATGGACAGGTAAATCCACATCAACCACCCATCAACTAATTTTTAGTAAGACAAATATTCATTTTTTTGTATTCTTTTACTAGGTTCCCATTCCTAGCCTAAGCTATCTCCTAGAATCCACTTCTTAAATCTTGTTAATAAGCAAACCCAAACCCCAATTTTCACCTCTATATTCACTGACAAGCAACCAATGATGGTTTCCTAATCAGTGAAAGTTACCCCTGATTGATGACAGTTGCATCATTGGTAATGGTTACCTATGGCACCCAAAACTAGCAAGCTAATTTGACCCTCTTACACCCAACCAAATTCACTTTTTCATGTTCCTACCTATTCACAGGCCCCTTTCTAATTTTTTGAGCCACACCCTAACCTGTTATCACTACTACTAATTAGTTTGTCACTAATTAGATCATTTCTAGTCTCTTTTTTGAACAAGGTTTTCCTATATTCGATTTCAGTAATATTCTATTATTGATGCAAGCATCCTCTTTCTAGTTTTATCATCATAATTGTTTGAAATAGGTGGATTGATAGCCCTTAAAGAATCTCTCACTTCTAGACACTAGATCTTGTTAGGAAATCCACCTTACTATCTATCTAACAAACAAGTTTGCTTTAGTACTTTCTTATCTACATGTATTCCTCCCAAGACAAAGAGGAGCTCTTCACATCTTTTGATTCAACGCATGCACAAAAAATAGGTACTCCTACCACAACTTGTATTGAGTTTCTTTTCTCTCTTTCTTTAAAATTTAAGTGAAAATTTACATGAAACATTTTGGCATGCCCAATGGGACCAAGAGACTTTACTCACATTTTATTTACATTTGTATTCTCTCCTCTCCCTATCTGTGATCATAATTAAAACTAAAATTTCTTTTGGGCTTAAAATCAACTACATTCATTGTTTGTTTTTAACATCAATTCACTTTGAATTAAAGCATAGTAACCTTGTCGTAGCACCACTTTTATTGCACACATTAGCCAAATCACTTTCATTAATCAAACATTAAGACAATTTGAGACAAGGCCCTATTGGTTGAATATTTTGTCGATCAACGTATTGATAAACAAAATAGGTCTGATCAGCCAAAGTAGGAAGATTAGTCATCCAAATGTGTAGGTTTACCACATCAGAAGGGGACTGATCTCTCCTCTCATCAAGGGAAGGTTCCCTATAGGTATGATATATATATATATATATATATATATATATATATATATATATATATATATATATATATATAAATTAACAAAAAATAATACTCAAGGGTAGGATGAACCATCCATCTCTCTTTCTTTAGAGATGATGTGTGAAAAACAAAGGAAAAACTCAATGGAAATGACAGAAAGCACTCCTCTTCTTTCAGAAGTACTATTTATCAAACCACAAGAATACTCCTAGTAGTAATAACAAAATGTAGCAAAGGACATAGTAACCAACAAATTGAGATGCAGCACAAAGTCTCCACCTGAATTGCTCAAGAGTAAGATACGAAGGACAATGAGGGCACAAAGTCGTCCCAAATTGTTTTACACAAAAATGAAAAGAATACACACTAAAGGCAATTATGGGGGCACAAAGTCTCTCCACAATTGACTCTTCAGGACACCTTCCTGACTGCTGTCACTAATTTTACTTATTGAATTAAAGGAACATAAGATATATTAAGGGAAAAGACATAAGAAAAATTTCCTCAACAACAAAGATATCACAGCACAAAGTCTAAAAAATCACTTGCTTTCTTATTCCAATAACAAAATATGATCAACAAACTGAGCTTAAAGTCTCAGAAGTGCCTTTCAATTTGGGCAGAGTTTCATTCTGATTGTCAAAAATAGATACATTTATAATAAAAGAGAGTCCCTTATATAGCCTCTTCAAGAAGGACTTGAGAATAGTAACACATCATGTTGCATTGAAAACTGTTAGGAAGACAGGCTAGAAATTAGGGGCATCTACCCATTTATTTTTCTCAATGCAGAGAAACAAGTCACGCTTATTGAGAGTTTGCAACTTTCAATGTCCACCTAGAAATTTGATCCTTCCTTCATCGTTCCTCCTTTTCTAGTTAATTAAATCAGATCCTGGATTTAATTTGCTATTCTGTTCTTTAATCACTTTATACTAGCCTTGGCCTTAAAGCCTGTGAATGCATTTGAGTCTGTAGATTCAAAGGATCAACGGATATTTTATGAGCTTTAAAATTGATGTTCGCGCGTCTGTCACTACATTTTCAATGGCTAGTTTGCTGTCTTGAATTTGACATCTTTGGGTGCGTCACCCCTTGGTCCTTCTTTGGGTTTTCTATTTGTCACTTTCCCAGAAAGAACCTACCCTTTCGGGCCTTAAAAAATGATCTATTTTGGGTTGAGAAGAACCCCCTGCAAAGGTATCTGCCCTTCGGGCGATCTTCGAATGGCCTTCAGGCTTCTTGTTTTACATCATTTCAAAGAGAAGGTGACCCTTCAATGTGGCAGCCAAGAGTCCCCCGCAAGGGCACCTGCCCTTCGAGGTCCTTCAGCAGCCTTCACCTTAGAAGTCTCTTCCGGCCTTTTCCTAGTGGACTGTTTCTTGGGCTTTCTCCGCGGGTATTTTCCTCGAGCTTTCTCCGCAGGCAAATTCCCGTAGACAAAAAGTCTAGGGACAAATTCCCGTAGACAAAAAGTCTGGGAACAAATTCTCATGGACAAAAAGTCCACAGAAATTTCTTGTGGACAAAAAGTCTGTGGAATTGATTTATCTCCTTTGGAATTTTCTTTCTGCTCGTAGCTTCTTTGAATTCTTTCAGACTTTTTGTCTGAAGGAATTCCTTTAGACAAAAGTATGAAAGAATTATGCCTTTGTCTTCTTTGAAAATGACCCTTTCGAAGGGTACTTTTGTCGACCAAGTGCCCTCCACAACGGTACTTGTCCTTCGAGAGGCTTCTTTGATCTTTTGCATTTGAACCACTCCTTTGAACCATCTGAGTGAACCGCTTGGTTGAACCAAGCCATTGAATTGTTTGATTGAACCGCTCTATTGAACCAAGTCGATGAATTGCTTGGTTGAACCACTTCATTGAACCAAGGCAATGAACCAACTGGTGATGAATTAAAAGCAATGAACCACTTCATTGAACCAAATGTTGAACCAATCTGTTGAACCAATCTTTGAACCAAAATGGTTCAAGTTGATGGTTTAAGCCGATGAACCAATCGAATGAACCCAACTTTGAACCAAAAGAGGTTGAACCAATCGTTGAACCAAGCTTTGGTTTAATGGTTCAAATGAAGCCTTGAACTAACTAATGAACCATTTGATTAAATGAAAGGATGAACCAAAGCGTTGAAACAAAGTAGATGAACCAATCGAATGAGCCTGCCTTTGAACCAAAAGACATTGAACCATTTGAACTTTGAACTCGTTGAACCTTTAAACCAAAGTGGTTTAATGGTTCGACGATTCAATCCTTCTTTGCTTAGATGCTTACCGATGAAGATTTTTGATTGAACCAAGGCACTGAACCAATCCAAGAAGTGACCAAGTGTTAGAAACTGATTCTTTTGGTTGAACCTACCTATAAAAGTCTTTGAACTTGTAGAAATGAACCTACTTGTAGAGTCTGTACAAACCAAGTCCATAGTTTTCTCTAACCTTGAAAGAGTCCATAGATTTCAACCTATGAATCCCTTTGAACTTGGTCTGTAGAGTCCATAGATTTTATTTTCCTATAGATTCCGTAGATTTCTCTTCTTACAGAGTCTGTAGATTTCTCTTCCTGTAGAGTTTGTAGATTCAACCCTGCATAGTCCATAGATTTAAGCCTGTAGAGTCCATAGATCTCTGAGAAGCTTGAAAAATGGGGAATTTGAATTCCTAGGACAAATTTTGAAAAGGGAAGAGACAACTTTGGTATGTAGGACCAAAATAGTTCAAATGTTGTCCCAAAAATGAATGATATTTTTGGGGGACAACAATTGGCTCCAGTTGGGGAACTTCTATCAATTGCAAAAAGAATTGAAGGGAGTAGAATCCAGAATCTCCAGTATCTTCATGTGTACCATTGGGCTACAAAGTCATGCTACCCAAAAATGGAAGGCATCAAAAAATAAATAAATAAAACAAAATAGAATAAAAAACTATACAAATATACATATATACAGATGCAATAATCTGATACTTCAAGAGTTGAAGTGTTTCAGATGCTACCCATTGTGGGGCAAAAAAAAGTGTGTTATCTTGATATTTCAATAGAAAGATATTTTTGCCAATGTGCTGATGAATTATAAATGGGCCTCTCCAAAGGGGGTCAAACTTTCCATGCATCCCTTTTGGTTCTCTCCTTTTGTCCCACAACAAGACTTAATCCCCAATCTGAAAATCCTGATTTTTGGCCTTCTGGTCAAAGAGTTTCTTTACCAGACTTTGATGAGCAACAATTTTGTCCACCACCATGGTTCTCTATTCCTCCAGCGCAGTTAGGAACATGATTCTTTTATCAAGAGAGCTTTCATATGTCTGATCTTCAATTGTCTTTGCCAATTTCAAGGCTGGCAATTCTAAGGTGATTGGTATCTCAGCATTGATACCATAAAGAAGTTGAAAAGGATACATACCAATTACCCTCTTTTGTGTGATTTTTTCTACCCATAGAGCATCAACCAATGCTTTATGCCATGTTCTTTGATTGTCATCTACTAGCTTCTTGATGATAGTTACCAGGTTCTTATTGCTGGATTCAGCTTGTCCATTCTCTTGTGGAAAATAATCAGAAGAGTGAGAGAGTATAATTCCATAATGGAAACAAAATTGTGTAATCTCCTGGGAGGTGAAACAAGTTGCATTGTCAGTAATAATTTTGATTGGAACTCCAAACCTAAAAATGATATTCTCTTTGAGAAAGTTGCATACAACTTCTGAAGTAGCATGCTTAGTTGGGATTGCTTCTATCCACTTGGTAAAATAGTCAGTTCCTGTAGGGACATAATCATGTCCAAAACTTGAAGATGGGTTTATTGTCCCAATAAAGTCAATCCCCCATTGCTGGAAAGGTTCTTCTATGATCACTGGCTTGAGAGGCATAGCAACTAACTTGGGTCTTCTAACAAATTGCTGACAAAGTTCACATTTTCTCACCCACTTATGTGCATCTTGGAAAAGAGTTGGCCAGTAATACCTGGCTCACAAAATCTTGTGAGCAGTCACAGGAGCTAAAAAATGTCCTCCACAGGCTAAATTATGGAAAGATTTCAAAAGTTGGCTTTGTTGTTCTTTGTCTACACAATGAAGAAATAATCTATCTATGCTTATCTTGTACAAGTCATTGTCCCAAAGGACAAAATTGGCAGGTTTCAACTTTATATTCCTCCTTTATTTGTAAGACAAATGAGTAGGACATTCACCTTAAATAAGGAAATGAGTGATACCTAAATACCACTCATTGGTAGTGGAGACAAAAAAGACTGTTGGAGTATCTTCCACTTCAGCTTCTTCATGCTGTGTATCTTTTGGCTTGTTATCAACAATTAATTGGCATAGGCCTTTACCCCTGACCAGCTTTGTCAGCTTGATGTCTAGATCAAACTCTTGGATCTTTGCAATCTAATTACCTCTTTTCATGCCAAACTCCTATTGAGTTAATATAAACTTGACTATAGTGTCAGGAACTAAGGTAGTAGTGTGTGAATTCAGAATATAGAAGCTGAAATGTTTGACTACTTTCACCAATGCATAAACATGCCTCTCTACATTTGAATACTTCATCTCATGGGTTTTGAGAGGGAAAATCATGAAAGAGATAGGAGATTCCATACCTTCCTTGTCCTAGTAACAAGAATTGTTGAAAGAGTATGTTCAGACGCATAACTATATATGATGAAATCTTTGTTGTAATCTAGACAAACCAAGGTAGGGGCGTGAGCAATGGCAGTCTTGATATATTGAAATGTTGATTTACCTTCTTTAGTCTAGCTAAAAATGGTCTTCCCTTTCATCATGTTCACAATGTGTCTAGTCTTCTCAGCAAATTTGGGGATGAATCTCCGTAAAAAATTCACCTTTCCAAAAAAAATGAATAACATTCTTACTTGTAGGCAAATTAAGCTCTTGAATAGATTTGACTCTATCTAAGTCAATCTTTATACCTTATTTTGACACAATGTGTCTAAGGAGTTTCCCCTCTGTTACTCCAAAAATAGACTTCTTGGGATTCAAAGAAATACCATTTTGGCAGCATCGCTCCAGCACTTGTTGTAAGTGGCATACATGATTAAATCGACACTTTGAAAAGACAGTCAAGTCATCAAAGTATACCACTATGAATTTACCAATCTCATCTTTGAAAGCCAGATCCATTGCTCTCTAAAAGGTAGCACCATCATTTATTAAGCTAAAAAGCATTCTTCTATATGCAAATGTGCCCCAAGGTGTTGTGAATACAGTCTTGTGTTGGTCTGCTTCACCAACTTCAACTTGATTATATCTTGAGAATCCATCCAGCAGTGATAACATCTTTGAACCTGTCACTATTTGAAGCACTTGATCCATAATTAGCAAAGGATAATTATCTCTCAAAGATGCTTGATTCAGATTCTAAAATCTACACAAATGTGAATTTTGCCATTCTTCTTCTTTACAGGCACTGTATTGGCAATCCATGTGGAATGATGGATTGGGAAGATTATTCTAGCATTTAACATTTTTTGTATCTTAGACAGAATAGTACCTGATATTTTTAGATTATACTGTTTGGATTTTTGCTTATAGGGCATTGAATCAGCCTTGAGAGGAATGTCATGGCAGATTTCATCAAGTCTGAGAGAGTTCAGGTCTTCATAAGAATATGCTAAGACATCCATGTATTGACAAAGCAAAGTGGTGAACTTGAATCTTTTTTCAGGGGTGCAACACTTACCAATGTTGACCATCATGGGATTTTATTTATTGGTCAGATTTACTTGATTGAATCCTTGAGAAAAACTTGAGTCTATTTGTTGTTGTTTGATGAATCTATCATACTTGTCAAATAGCTTCTCAAGAGAAACCAGGCCTTTGTGAATTTTGTTTCCTTTCAATTGTAAGAACTCTTCATTTATATCTAAACTAGATTCAGAGGCTGATTCATACTTTTGAGGTTCACTGCCTTCAAAACATAGTTGTTTAAAATTGTCATGTTTTTCTAGTGAGACCTGACTTTTTCCTGCGAGCTCTTTTTGGATCAAATCCTTGTCCAAATCACCCTTACTCTGCTCAGAATTCCTCTGCATCTTGTGCTAAACTCTATCCGTCACCTTCTCCTTGAAAACCAAGGCTTTCCTGTTCTTGTCACTAACATCGGATTCCTCAAGAAATGTCACCTTCTTCTTCTGCATACAGAAATCACGATCCATACCTTCCAAATCCGAAAGCATACCCTTTGACTCAAGAACAAGCATCTCCTTCTTATCTATGTGACCAAGCCTTTTAAGCCACATCTCCGAATCTATAGCTGAAGTAGATAACCTAGAAAGAGAATCAGTAATACAAGTAGATAGATAAAGAGTACCTACTTTCTTACCTCTAGCTACAACAAGTGTACCCTTGGTAACCTTCCAAGAGTCCGCTGTGAGAGTTACTGTGCAACCCTCATCACCCAAACTTCTAATAGAAATCAAATTCCGCTCCAGAACTGGGACATGCATGACCTCCTTTAACACCCATGTGTTACCTGTCTACAGTTTTATCTTCACTTTCCCTTTGCCAACAATCTGACAAGGCTTACCATCCCCTACACAAATTTCTCCAAAGTCTCCCTGGACATACTCATGAAAAAATTCCCTATGTGGGGATGCATGAAAAGAGACACTAGAATCTAAAACCCAAGATTTTACTTTATCTAAAGAACATACCAGAGCATCCCGTGCAGCGTAATCTGCAACATCTGCTTCTTCTTCATGTCCTTCGTGCTGATCTTCACCCGATCTGCAATCTCTCTTTAAGTGCCCTTGCTTTCCACACTTTCAGCAGGTTATTCTGCCATACCTGGACTTGGATCTCCTACCTGTCTTGGACCTTGATCTCCCATGCTCTATCTTCTCTCTTTGCCTTCCTCTGCCTTCAACACTCAAAGCATTTCTTGATGACTCACCTGTGTTATTCCTGCGTATCTCTTCATTCAAGATCACACTCACAACATCATCCACTTTTAAGACTTTTGAAGGAGACACAATATTAGAAACTGCCATTACCAAACCTTCCCAACTTTTAGGTAATGAATACAAGATTAAGAGAGCTTTAATTTCATCATCAAAAACAATATTGACTGAACTTAACTGGTTTACCAAACCATGGAAATCACTAAGATGGCTATGAACAGATCCACCTTCCAACATTTGCAAATTAAATAAACGCTTCATAAGAAATATCTTATTAGAAGCCGAGGGTTTTTCATATAAATTTGCCAAAGATTCCATCAACTCCACCATTGTCTTACACTGTGATAAGCTGGAAATCACAGATGATGCAAGACTCAATCTAATAGATCCTAGAGCCTTCCGATCAAGAACCTCCCATTCTTCATCCTTCATAACCGAGGGTTTGCAACTAACCCCACCCAACGGTAAGTACAAATCTTTTTGATACAGATAATCGTCAATCTGCATCCTCTACAATTGGTAGTTCTTGCCATTAAACTTTTCCATTCGTAGCTGACTGTTTTCTGCCATTGCTCTGATACCAATTGATAGGACCAAAACTCCCCAAAGCTCTGACACAACTTGTCAGATTTAATAGCACACATGATTACCATTGTATAAGCAATTAAACATGCGGAAATACCAGAAGAACAAATAACTATCAATGAGAAAACACATAGAATATGAGAGGCAACACACAATTGTATTCAACTCATTACAAAGGAAATTACAATAAAGAGATCACACTCTTGTTCCACCTCTGTGAGGCTTCTTCCTCAAGGGCTCCAAGTAATCTTCCCACTTGAGTAATCTTCTCTCATAGGTCACAACACACAGCTAACACAAGCTGTTGTTCACCTCATTGTACATCTGTACAATCGAGTACGAACCGGTACTCCAAGTAGATCTCTCCATAATCCTGCTGATGTATTGCTGTCACCTTGGACCCTGGCCAACCGCCGATCTCTATCTGACCCTCACATACACACATCCCTGCATATCAAACCTGATCTTACTTAAACATACATGGGGAATCCTACTTGATTCCACCATGGGAAGAACTCTCCAAGCTTCACATAGCTCTTCTGCAAATTCTCCACATAACAATACAGCCCATGAGTCTATTATATAGATCTCATGCATCCACTGATTAGACTTGCGGCTCAAGACTTCGAACAAGTCTTTAACATGCAAACTCTGTGTTCACTTAACTGACTGTTCATCAACAGCAGTTTAGACTGCCACAGGTGACCGACATTGGTCCCTGCCTTCCTGGAGGTGACCGACGCCAGCCAATACGCTGTCGATGCTAGTTTCCCTTCTGCGTCCCCTGATCGACGTCGGTTTTGGCCTGCCGACGCCAGTGACTGCATACGCTAGAAACCCCCCTGTTTACCTTAAGGTGTAGCTTTTAGCTCCACACCCTAACAATCTCCCACTTAGAGATAAAGAGCTGCACTTGTACCCAAAACCAGTACTCTATCTTATCTACATCCTGGCTTGTATTCCTCTTCAAGCTCCCACTTGAAGACAACCCACCACACTCCTTGTGGTGTTAACCCTGTGCCTGATTTTCTTCATTCTCATTGTACCATATTTTGCCTTGCTATACTCCCACTCAAACAGTAACCCCTATGAGTAACCTGTAATCAACAAACACTTAACAGATCTGGCCCATCTGTTAGTCAAGCTCGCTCTGAGAACGTCCAACCTCGCTCTGATACCACTTGACGGGGGGATCACAAGAACAAACACACTTTGTCCTGATCCCTCTTGTTAGGATCTTGCTCCTTAGATAGAGCACAATATGATTACCAAATATAAGCAATTATAAATGTGGAAATAACCAAAAATACAAGTAACTAGAATTCACCAATAGCACAGAATATGAGAGACAATACACTATCTTGTATTAACACTTTATAGAAAAGAATACAATAAAGAGCTGCCACACTCTTCCACCTTACAGAGGCTTCCCACACCTCAAGTGTATAGTAATTCTTCTACAACACTCTCCTACCAAAAACGGTCCCAACAACCAACTCACAAACAAAATTGGTGTTCACCTCTCCAACTAGTCAGTAATAACCCTGCCAGTTCACCAAGCACTCTAAAGCACTTCAAGTTGATCTCCCATGAACCTGTAACCTACAATTCAACATACCATACTCACACATGTAGATCTCCTATGAGCTTGCAACAACCTGCAACTCAATGATCTTACACTTAGAAGGAACTACCTTGCCTTCCTTATCAACTCGTACTTATACAATACATGCCAATGGGTCTATAAATAGATCCCAGAGTTAAACAATAACTTAGACTCTTAATTTAGATAATTATCCTCGCAGCTCAAGACTCTAACTGGCTTTTACATGTAAACACTTCGTTCACTTAACTAACTGTCTGTGCAACGAACAGTTCTGGAACACACAGGCGACCGACGTCGGTCCCTGCTTGTCTGGTTTTGCTGACGTCGGCTGACTCTTTGCCATCATCGGTGGCATTTTACACTGGTCACGACTGACGTCGGTCCTGCTGCCGACGCCGATGCTCCTGGATCTCAGCAACCTTCTGTTCCCGTTTGTAAAGAGTTGAAGCTTTTAGCTCCACAACTTAACAGTAAGAACTCTTCATTTATATCTAAACTGGATTCAGAGGCTGATTCATACTTTTGAGGTTCACTGCCTTCAAAACATAGTTTTTTAAAATTGTCTTTTCATTCCAAGAAAGCAATGATTTGATGATCATCATTGAATACTTGCCAATGATCAGCATTGTCAGAAACACTTGGTCTATAGACCAGCTCAATAGTATACCTGTCTTTTTTGAAATCTAAATGAGGAACTAAGAGAGTTTTTGAAATAGCAAGTGCATCAGCTCTGTCATTAGACTCTCTGGGTATAGCTAAAATGTTGAAAGCATCAAAGCTTTCAATTTGGTTCCAAAGCAAGTTACGGTAGTGGCGTAATCTTTCATTCTTGGTTTGGTAAAGATTTCTTACTTGACAAACCACTAATTCAGCATCCCCTTTGGCATGAAGAAACTTGATGCCTTTTTCTTGAGCAGCCTTCATTCCAAGCAGTAGAGATTCATATTCTGTTGTATTGTTAGTGTTGCTAAAATATAATTTGTAAGATGAAGGAAACATATCTCCTTAAGGAGATATCAACACAATCCTAGCTCCCGAACCGGTAGAGAAACAACTACCATCAAATTCTAAAGTCCATATTTCATCTGATACTAATTTTTCTTTAGATTTTCCTTCATCAGAGATGGAGGATCCTTCTTCATTTGTATTGCAACCTACTAGTTCTTCTACTGTTCTAGTTAAACTAATTTCTGAGTTGACCCTTTCAAGAATTATATCAGATGCTTCATGTACTTTGTCTGTAAATAAGAAATAGTTACCCATACCTGCAGATTCAAAAATAATTTGAGCTTCAAGGGCTAATGTCTACGTGACCACATATTTTGCCTCCTTTTAAGGGAGCAACCTCTTCATTACGCCTTGGATAGGGATCCTTGTCTTAGATAGATCCATGCTTAGTTCTCCTCCCACATCCTTGTAGAAATTTCATCCAAGCAAAATGCCATAGGATGCTAGGACGTCAGCCACCAAGACAGTCATCTTGATTTTCTTGTCTAGAAAGGCTGTAAATGCAAATTGGGCATCTTTGATTTGTCCTAGCAATGGTACTTGCTTGTTCTCCATGGAGAAAAATCTCCCAAATGTCTTGGTCAATGTGAGACCAAGAGACTCAGCTACTTTAGTAGGCATGACATTATTAGATGTGCCTGAGTCTATAATATAGTTACTCAGCTTGTGGCCATTAATTAATAGGGAAACATAAAAAGGTTATTTTTTTCTAGGAGCAGTTGGAGGGGTAATGACCAGATTATTTAGAATAGGTGTATTCTTTAGAGAATCAAGAGTTATATTTTTAGCTTTTTGTCTTGCAGAGACAGTTTGGTTCTTGACATATTGGACCAACTTATTCAATTGATCAGGATTGGACTGCAAATATTCAAACTCAAACATTTATATTTTTGTCTTTTTGACATGATCAATTATGTCAAATCGCTAAATTGAGCTAGGTGCAGAGAAAGGTACTTCAACCTTCTGAGTTTTAGGAGGGATGGGAGGTGGGCTGGTTTGCAAATTTGAAGTAGAAGGGGAAGGAGAAATTGATGTACTTGTCTTTTGGGTGATCACTAGATCCTTTGACTAAAAGGCAAAGTGGTTCCACTCTTAACAATCGTGACTATTGGCTGAGGTTACTCTTCTGTCTTCTCTTTATCATCTTGCTAGACTGATTGGTTCTTGGACTTGGTAAACACTGCATATGATCCATCAAAAGCTTATCCTTTACTTTCAGGTTCATCCTGGTAGTTCAGGAAATCAATGTGGGAGTCGCCAGCTGATTTTTCTTGATTTTTTTCAAGGAGATCAGTGTCATTTTCTTGATTCAATTCAGGCTAGAAAGAGAACTCTGATTCTGCTTCAAGATATCCTATTGTTGAATTGGTTGGAAGAGCTTCCAGGGCAAGTTTCCCTTATGGGGGAGGAAGGCAATTTTGTTGCCCTTGATTCCTAGCAGCATTGCCCTGATATGACTGATTTGGGAATGTCCTCCTGTATAAAGGAGCAAAAGACATTCTTTGAGCCATTTGCTTTTTGAGATCAAGCAACTCATTTGCCAATTTATGCACCATTGGATCTATGGTGCTTATAGATGAATATTCAAAAGATGATGAAGCTCTATTTCTATTTGAATCTCTTCTTATCTTCCTTGCTAAGATGAGATCATCTTCTACCTCCGTGGCCAAATGTTGAGCTACAGCAAGATCTATTTCACCAGCATGTCTCAAGAGAAAACTTACTTCAAGTAACTGAGAATTAATGAAGAAGCATTTGAGATTCTCAGTTGTAGGTCGAGCAATTACAGGAATTCTATTTCTCAGTTTGTCAAATCTAGCTATGAAGTCTCTCATAGGCTCATAAGGCTCTTTCTTCATCTATGTAAGTTGAGCCAAAAGTGCATGTGCATATTTTTTCGGTTTGAATATGGCTTCAAACTTATCTTTAAGAGTATTCCAATCAGTCACTGATCAAGCCTGTAGATGATAAAACTAATTTGTAGCAGTGCCTTGTAATGTTTCCACAAAAAGCCTGACTGCTACATCTTCAAATTCTACTCCAATTACTCCACAAGCTATGCTAAAGGCTGCAATGTGTTCATTAGGATGAACTTTTCCATCACCATAGAATTTGGAGAAATTCTTCCTTGAACTATGTGGAAGCTCATGTAGAGGTGGAGTAAGATTAAGAGGACCAAAAGCATTACCCTAGGGGCCTTGAACTGCCATTGTAGAATTATGAAAAGGAGGGATAACAAATATCAGAGGGGTAATTATTGGAAAAGCTTTATCAACAGTAGAAGTAGATACTTCGTTTGGCAATGGAGATTTGACTTTAGTAGGAGGAAAGCTCTTGGTTCATTGGAGACGAGATGGTGAAGGAAACAGATCAAAATCACTTTGTTGTACCAACTCGAATACAAAGTCAACGATACCTTTAGCCCTTTGGCTTCATGTATACCTTGAATCTACCAGATTGGGAAACAAAATTGGAAAAGAATTAACCTTGCTTCAGTTAAAGCTTGAGGCTTTAAACTGTGTGTTCTTTACCGGTTAGTGTGGAGGTGAATGGATAGATTATAAATGGATAATGGATATTATATCCCCAGCTGAGTCGCCAAAAACTGTTGGTTGAATATTTTGTCGATCAGCATACTGATAAACAAAATAGGTTTGATCAACCAAAGTAGGAAGATTAGTCATCCAAATGTGTAGGTTTACCACATCAGAAGGGGACTAATCTCTCCTCTCATCAAGGGGAGGTTCCCTATAGGTATGCTATATATATATTAATATAAAATAATACTCAAGGGTAGGATGAACCATCCATCTCTCTTTCTTCAGAGATGATGCATGGAAAACAAAGGAAAAACTCAAGAGAAATGACAGAAAACACTCCTCTTCTTTTAGAATTACTATTCAGTAAACTGCAAGAATACTCCTGGTAGTAATAGCAAAATGTAGCAAAGGACGTAGTAACTAGCAAATCGAGATGCATCACAAAGTCTCCACCTAAATTGCTCAAGAGTAAGATACGAAGGACAATGAGGGCACAAAGTCATCCCAAAGTCCTTTACACATAAATGAAAAGAAAACACACTAAAGGCAATTATGGGGGCACAAAGTCTCTCCACAGTTGACTCTTCAGGACACCTTCCTGACTGCTGCTTATTAAATTTAAGGAATAGAAGATATATTAAGGAAAAAGACATAAGAACACTTTCCTCAACAACAAAGATATCACAGCACAAAGTCTAAAAAATCACTTGCTTTCTTATTCCAATAACAAAATATGATCAACAAACTAAGCTCAAAGTCTCAAAAGTGCCTTTCAATTTGGGTAGAGTTTCATTCTGATTGTCAAAAATAGATACATTTACAATAAAAGAGAGTCCCTTATATAGCCTCTTCAAGAAGGACTCGGGAACAATAACACGTCATGTTGTGTTGAAAATTGTTAGGAAGATAGGCTAGAAATTAGGGGCATCTACCCATTTGTTTTTCTCAAAGCAGAGAAACAAGTCACACTTATTAAAAGTTTGCAACTTTTAATGTCGACCTGGCAATCTGATCCTTCCTTCATCGTTCCTCCATTTTTGGTTAATTGAATCGGGTCCTGGATTCAATTTGTTGTTCTATATTTTAATCACTTTCTGTTGGCCTTGGCCTTAAAGCCTGTGAATGTATTTGGGTCTGTAGATTCAAAGGATCAATGACTATTTTATGAGCTTTAAAATTGACGTTCGCATGTCCATCACTACATTTTCAACGGCTAGTTTGCTATCTTGAATTTGACATCTTCAGGTGCATCACCCCTTGGTCCTTCTTCAGCTTTTCTGTTTGGCACTTTCTCGAAAAGAACCTGCCCTTTTGGGCCTTAAAAAATGATCTATTTTGGGTCGAATAGAGCCCCCTAGAAAGGTATCTGCCCTTCGGGTGGTCTTTGAATGGCCTTTGGGCTTCTTGTTTTACATCTTTTCAAAGAGAAGGTGACCCTTCAATGTGGTATCCAAGAGTCCCCCGAAAAGGCACCTACCCTTCGGGGTCCTTTAGCGGCCTTCACCTTAGAAGTCTCTCGCAGCCTTTTCCTTAGCGGACTGTTTCTCGCACTTTCTCCATGGGAAAATTCCTGTGGACAAAAAGTTCAAAGACAAATTCTTGCGGACAAAAAGTCCAGGGACAAATTCTCGCGAACTAAAATTCCACAAAAATTTCTCGCAGACAAAAATTCTGTGGAATTGATTTGTCTCCTTTGGAATTTTCTTTGAGCTTTCTGCCCGCAGCTTCTCTAAATTCTTTTAGACTTTTTGTCTGAAGGAATTCCTTCAGACAAAAGTCTGAAAGAATTATGCCTTTGTCTTCTTTGAAAATGACCCTTTCGAAGGGTACTTTTGTCGACCAAGTGCCCTCTACAAGGGTACTTGTCCTTCGGGAGGCTTCTTTGATCTTTTGCATTTGAACCGCTCCTTTTAACTGTTTGAGTGAACCGCTTGGTTGAACCAAGCCATTGAACCATTTGATTGAACTGCTCCATTAAACCAAGTCGATGAACTGCTTGGTTGAACCACTTTGTTGAACCAAGGCAATGAACCAACTGGAGATGAATTAAAAGCAATGAACCACTCTGTTGAACCAAATGTTGAACCAGTCTGTTGAACCAAGATTTGAACCAAAATGGTTCAAGCTGATGGTTCAAGTCAATGAACCAATCGAATGAACCTGCATTTGAACCAAAAGATGTTAAACCAAGCTTTGGTTCAACGGTTCAAATGAAGCCTTGAATTGATTGATAAACCATTTGATTGAACCAAAGGATGAACCAAAGCATTGAAACAAAGTGGATGAACCAATCGAATGAACCCGCCTTTGAACCAAAAGACGTTGAACCATTTGAACTCGTTGAACCTTTGAACCAAAGTGGTTCAATGGTTCAAGCCTTCTTTGCTTAGATGCTTGTCGATGAATATTTTTGATTGAACTAAGGCACTTAACCAATCCCAAAAGTGACCAAGTGTTAGAAACTGATTCTTCTGGTTGAACCCGCCTACAGAAGTCTTTGAACTTGTAGAAATGAACTTGCCTGTAGAGTCCATAGAAACCAAGTCCGTAGTTTTCTCTAACCTTGAAAGAGTCCATAGATTTCAACCTATGAAGCCCGTTGAACTTGGCCTACAGAGTCCATAGATTTTATTTTCTGCAGAGTCCGTAGATTTCTCTTCCTACAGAGTTTGTAGATTCAAGCCTGCATAGTCTGTAGATTTAAGCCTGCAGAGTCCATAGATTTTTGAGAAGCTTGAAAAATGGGGAATTTGAAATGCCCAGGACAAATTTCAAAAAGGGAAGAGACAATTTTGGTCTGTAGGACCAAAATAGTTCAAATGTTGTCCCAAAAATGAATGATATTTTTGGGGGACAACAGACCTGACTAGGATTTCATCACCTAGCTATCACCTTACCCATTCCCAGCAATTCTACTTGGGGGTTATTACGAAGGGGAGAACCAACTTAGCTCTCTAGTTGAGTATAAACTTTGGACATCAATATAAATTGGTTAAGCACCTGACACTCTTATCATTGTAGGACTGTGAAGTGAGTGGGTAGGCCCCAATACCAATCCACATATTGATACCAATACAATTTTTTCTTGAGCACCTAAACAACCTAAAACCAACCATAGACTGCTTATATAGTACCTAATCTACAAGATAACTTCTATCACACATTCTCATAAACTAATGTATAAGCCAAAAATGAGATTAAAACTAACCTCTATGCTTAACATGCTTCATATTGTATGTCTAGATTACCCTAATCATTTTCCTATCTTCTTCTTATTTGAGTGTTGAGTTTATTCTTGTTTTCTCTCCCCTTTTTCTTGTATGGTTCTCACTTATCAATAGTGAAGAGACCTAGTGAAATAAAACCCATCACTTAAATCAACCTATTCTACCTCGTCATCTATGGAATACGTCTCTAAGATAGAAGATTCACCTCATCTATTTAAAAGTCTTACTTTCTCTCAGGTATTTCCCCAAGGGGACATGCATTTTACCACCTTTATAGATAATACTCTAGTTTCCCTTCATCACTATCTTAACACCTCTTCTCACCATATCTCAGTTTCAAGTCAACCTCAAGATCCTCCTTATTGCATGTCATCCCACCTTATGAAGGTATCCCTTTTTCCATGATCACCACAAACCTTAGACCACCCAGGAATCTTCATCTACTAACCCCTTTGATGATACGACTAAGAACTAACCTAACCAACCAAATGTTACCTTTACACCTTCAACCCTTACTAATGACTCTTCTACCTCAGGGACAACCCAACCATTAACCCACCATACCCCACTTATAGCTGGAGCACCCACCACCAACATCACCAACCTACCCTCTATCAAACCTAAACCATCAGTTAATACTCATTTACCAAGCTTGGGGGTATATATCCCTTCTACCTCACCACACATTAGCACAAAGGTCACTACTTCCCCTCTTGTCACCAACCCAACTACCAGCGATGTCCAATCCTTAGGGACTTCTCAGTAGTTTCCCATTGCACCCAATCTAGGATACATCTCTAACCCACAAGGGTATGTACCCACTACCCAACCACCATCATCCACCTACCCTACCCAACCTCTAGTATCCACATTCTAATATGTGGTAGCCTTTCCACTGCTAGGTAATTACCAATATGGTGCCCAACCTCAACCACAATATCAGCCTTACAATCCTTTTGGTGTCACACCTCAAAATGACATAATGAAAATGCTCATGGATAAAATGACCAACCTTGAGTCATCAATTTTAAGAGCTCATAACATCATATCCTATGGTTAGATTTGTAACGAATCTATTCACCCATCTATTTGTATTAGACCTTACCCACCTCAATGGGAACTTCCAAAATTTACCAAATTTTAAAGCAAAGAGGACCCCAAACAACACCTTAGGCTTTTACACATGCATGTTACATGATTGATTATGATGATGCCCTTATCATTTGAACCTTCTCCATGTCTTTATCTGGCCAAGCACTTGATTGGTATAGTTCCCTTACTAATCATTCCATCTTCTCTTTTACCCAACTAGCACAAGTCTTCTTTCACTTTTCCATTAACATTTCCAAGAAGGTCTCTATCATAGACCTCTATTTTATCAGGAAATTTGATGATGATTGCATTATTAATTTTTTTGCCCATTGGAGAAGCTTGATTAATTAGTTTTCATTCTCCCTACCTTAACCTGAACTTATAGAACTCTTTGCTCGAGCTTGCACCAAACATATATCTCCTACACTGCATGTCCAGAGCTTCAATAATTTTGATGAGGCATTTATCATGGCACGTAATCTATAAAATTGTGTCATGTATTAGGGTAAATTGAAGTTATAAAACAAGAACTCTACCTTTAAGACCAATGAAACCTCTTCCTCCAAACCCAACAACCAAGCCAATACAAGAAACAAGACCAGGGGAATCATGAATTCCATCATTCTTAAAACCACCCCTCCATCCAATGTCAACCAACAAAATTATCCCATTACATCCAACCTAAATGCAAAGAGCCCAAATCAAAGCAACCAAAAAAAATTCACTCCACTTAGATAATATTACACCTCAATTCTAGAAAAGCTACTAAAAGCTAACCTTATAAAACTTCCACCTATCAAACCTCCCCAACAATTTGATTCTTCTCATCTAACACCCGCTTGGTACAATGAGAATGACCTTTGTGCTTTTCATCAGGTAATTAGACACAATGTCAGTCAATGTAATATTTTTAAGAATATCATTTAGAGTCTTATCGATAAAAGGGAATTAATGTTGGATAATCCTAATGCCCCTGAACATCAAGCTCTTGACATCTTCAAGAAGCTTTTTCCCAACCATGCCCCTATCAAAATTGAGGACACACATGTTGAATCCTCTCATAATGCCCATATGGTCAACATGGTTCATGATACACCTACCCATGAGGACCCAATCAATCAATCTACCCATTCTTCCCCCACTTCATTTACTGAGGTAATGGAGTCACTTAACCCTCATTTAGATAACCAAACCAAATAGGCCCCTTTCTCCCTAGTTACCCTCATAGAAATCTTGGAATCACCACATGCTACCTCAACTAGCACGTCTAAACAAATCAACATTTTGGATTCACCACCTCTACCAACTAGCCAACAAACTATCACACCTATATACATCATCCCTAGAGGAGAAGTGGTTCTACTAGCACCTCTAATGGAGGAGCCATCTATCCTAACCCTACCTTCCTCATCTCAAAAAATCAATCAGCCTACCACCCATCATCTCCAACCTACAAACCTATCTATTGCATCCATTGCTTATGGATCAGAACTAGTACACAAACCTTTTTCCACATTAGTATAGAAACTAGAATTCACATTAAAACCAAACATGGATCAAACTAATTTTTGGCAATAGTTAGGGCTTCCCTCCATCAACACACCTAAACCTTATAGCATGCCCCTAACCAATCAATCCATCATCTCTCCACCACCCCATAAACTAATCTAAACCTCCAACAACCCCTCAACTTCTCAGTCAACCAAAAAAGCCACCACCTCACCAACCAAACTGTTCAAAACTCTTTGTGTCTTCCCTACTCAGAGTTTGGTTCACCCATCCTTAAAAGTAGACTTAACTTCACCCAAACTTATACCCAAGCCTTGACCCACACCAACCAAGAGGACAAAAGCATTGAAATGTCACATGACTAATCTTCTATTTCCCTCTACCTTTCCCTCTATCTTAGGGCTTCATCCTTCCCCTTTGCTTAAAAATAAAACCCCTTTCAACATATGTTTCCCATTGTTGTTGATTACACTAGCACATTTATTAGTTGACACATCAGTTCTTCCCATATCATAATTAATCAGACCATCAAACTCGGCCACCCTAATTACCAACATACCCAAATCAAAACCATCAACTAAAAATACCACGTTACCCAAACCATCTGTCACCAAACCTATTTTCACTAACACACCCATCTTACCAACCCAAACCACGATCCCTAAACCTTTCTTACCTTTAGTAGAATCCTATACAACCATTCTTCAAAGGTTAGTGTTGACTTCTTACCACACATTACCTCCCATCAGACCTTTAGATCCTCTTGGTTTGAATCCAACATAGTACAATGACCATATCACAGGTCACCTAGGCATGACAAGGAGAATTGCAAAGAGCTCTAGGCCATTATCCACCAACTCTATGACAAGGATGATCTCTTGGTAGATGACCTTCCATCCATTCTTCTACCATTATACCCAATAATGTATCACCAACACATTTTTAATCCCCCACTCTCACCTTAGAGTGATGGAGAATCTGCCCAACCCCCCATCACACCTTCCCCCTTTACCCATACCATTAAAGTGGTCACATGATCACAATAAAAGGATAAAGGGAAGGCCAAAGTGTCCATTCTATGGACATACCCACCAAATCACCCTATACCAAACCAAACCCACACCTCCATGTCAGCACCTAAGCTGAAGGTCACTATCTTAGGTATATCGAAGGCTTACCCCTCTAAATACATTAGGAGAATCATCCTTAAACAAATCCACTAGACCCCTACTAAAATGAGCCTCTATGAGCTCATTTCCACCTCACCTCACCATCATTAGGTCACGATCGAGGCTATGTAAGCCATTAAGGTTAGAGCAGGAGACTCCTAACCTATAGAGGCATTTATCAGCACTCTCTAACTCTCCATCCTTGTCACCTTTAAGGACTCAAAGATACCTTCTATCCACCTTGAAGACCTGCATCCCCAATTTTTATTACACCCCACATCAAGTAGATGTAGACACCTAAATTTGGCCACCAATAACCTCCAACCAGGCTTTTGACCAATTTCTATCAAAATGCATAATTTGGCCTAAAAACACTAAAACATATTAAATGAGTTGAAACTAACATATTCAAGTGTTGATTTTGGCTAGAGTATCAATAAATGGGGTAATGCAATTTATGGGCCAACTAACTTTGATTAGATCATTTGAAGTCAAAGTGCCAATTTTACACCTAAGTACTTTGGATTGCTCTTTCCTATCAAATCTATTACATAAGATGCATGCCTTTGTTATTTTTTGTAGATAACATCCTAAATGGGATAAGGGTTCCAACGCATCTGACATTGTCTTCCAATTCCAATCCAATCAAATTTTGGACCAATAACAAGGCATTCTGATCAATTTGAGCTATTTGTGCATAAAGTGCTTAAACATGCTTAAAAAATAATTGTAGACATCCAATTCCTAACACCATCTATGTTGAAATTGTCAATCTTACTTGAATTACACACAAATGCACATTTTAGGTTAAAATCCATAAAATATCCTAAATCATTTGAACATATCATTTACAAGTTCCATTTTAGGTTAAAGTATCCCTAAATAGGGTAATGCATTTTATGGGCCAGCTAACTTTGATCAGATCATTTCGAGTCAAAATGACCATTTCACTATTTAGTGCTCTGGGTCACTCTTTTCTTCTAATTTATTGGTACACATCATGTACCTTTATTATTGTTGTTGGCAACATCCTAAATGGGAATAGGGTACCAACACATCTACTGTCACGTTCTAATTCCTCTCCAGTCAAATTATAACCCAGTAATGTGACTTTTTGACTATTTTGATTAGTTGAGGGTTGATTTTTAAATAATTGCACAAATGTTGATTAACCTTGTTTAAGGCTAATTAATCCAAATCAAGGGCTTAAGTATATTTTCCATAAGAGTTGTTGAATATTTATTTTTGAAAATTGATTCTTATTATCTGCATCACCTAGTGACATCATCTATGGGGTGGCATCCATCAAGCCGTAAGTGCATAAAATATCATTATGGGTCACCCATGCCTAGTTAATGCCTCCCATGCCTCTTCAATGCTCTTTCTTCCAAAGTCATCTTGAGGATAATTATGGATTTAATTCCAAATATTTGAATTAATCCTCAACCACACATCTCAATCTTGAGATGGATAGTTGAGGTTGATTCTGATCAAATCCAAAAATCTATAAATAGAAAGCCTCACAACATCATTTCTAAGATATTTGGTACAAGGTTATTATGTTCAAATATATCTAAAGCTTTAACATTGCAAAGTTATAATCCTAAATTATTTCCACAAAGCTTCATTGATAGGCTAGTTTAGTGGTTTACAATCAAGATCCTAGGTTTTATGGAGTGTTGTTGAGGCATTGGAGGAGCTTACCACCATTGTTGACAAAAACAAGGATGCTTGATCAAGGGAGAACATGTTTTTGAGCCACATGGGTATGGTGAATCTATTTTGGGAAGGTAATATGGTGTTGCTTTTTTTCATTTGTTTCTTATTATCCTTTGTAATTCTCATAGGAATAGATAAGCTTGGTTAGTTAGTTATTTATGCATGTTTCATTGTTTATGGACTAATGCTTGACTACCTTGCTTTGTAATCCTCTCTACATCTTGGCACGCCCGATGGGACAAGACGCATCCTACACCTAAAGAAGATCATTTTTTTTACTTTAAAAAATTCATTTGAGTCTTTAAAACTCTTTCAAATTGATTTTCTAACTTTATTTTACCATTTTTGGTTGCCACAGTTTTTACATAGTAACTGACGCCATTAGAAATACCAACATTGGTTACTTAGATTAACTAATGTTAGTCAATAGAATCAACATCAGTTAGATCTTGGTTGGCTGTAACTAACGTAAGTGGTATTGACTAACGTTGGTCATTACGTTTTTCAAAAAACACAGACCCAAGACCTACTTTTCCAAAGTCCATTGTTTCAAACTCAAGAGAGCTTCAAATCTAAAGGACATGATAATAATTTCGCTATAAGATCAAGTTTAAAATTTACTTAAAACATGTTTAAATTACCTTTGCATGCTTAAAAGTTGATTAGGAACCTTGTTTTGGTTCTTAACAAAGAATTTTTAGATGTTTTTGGTAAATGTTTTCAAAGTCTACAACTAAGACCAAGGGGTCAAATGAACACCACCAAACATTTCATTTAGGTTTAAAATTGAACACACTTGTCAATTATTATTTGCAATAACTGATTAGATTAAGCTTCTTTGTCAAAAAGAGGAATGTTGCATGTATGCTCTTACATTTGTCCCCTATAAGGAACCCTTAGAATTAAAAGTGTCATTCATATTGCAAATAACCTAGTCCAAGGCTTAGAAAGAATGTTGCCTAAATCACTCCCTAAAGTTTGGGTTATCTTGAAAATGACCCAAAAGTCTTTATATTTTCATTCTTTCTTTGTTTTTATGCATCTTTGCTTGTGAGGGAGACTTCATCACCTCCCACAAGTTCTTTATGGAATTTTTGACCTAGGGTTTCATCTCCCGGTATTGACTTTATTTGACTCCTTTGGAGTTGAACATAAGACATAGTAGTAATTTGGACATCGCATTACATTGAGAAAAAAGCAGGATGTAGTGGTTGTAAAAAGGACTAGACCTTTTTACAACAAGCCGAGTGATACGGACTCAAAATATGTGTTTTTATTTTGAATTGTTTGACATGAAAGTCATTGTGAAATTGAATCCCCTAGAACATTTGAAACTTGATAGTTTAGTAGACCCCACATGCCATACCCTTGCTAGGATTTGGATGATTATACTTTGTGTATTTTGGTCATTTTCTCATTTGGTATGTTTTGAGACTAAAACTTGTTTGTTTTTTCATAAGCCATGTCAAAATCATGTATTTGAGTTAACAAGGGTAGCGTTATGCTTCCAAAATCATGTTAAATCTTTTTTGCCTTTGATTTTTTAAAATATAACCATTGGCCAAAGTATTCAAGTATGCTTATGTAGTTAGGCTGCTCAATTTGTTTCAAGACTTGTTTACCATTGTATCAAAACCACTTGTTTCAAACCATTTTGTATATACCATTTGGACCTTTATCTTGTGCTGTCATGCTATCTGATCTTGTCTAGCTTGTTTGGTCCAATCTTAGTCTTCAACATTGCATTTTAAATTAGCCTTGTCAAGTTCAGATCCAAACATTTACTGATTTCTGTTTAGGCCTCAATTCATGGGGTTGGTACATAGATCTTTTTCTTTTGGGTTGCATAGCTTTGGTTAAATGATTACCCAATTTTGAACACTATTGATTATTTGTCTATTCTTGTGCCTATCCTCATCATTTTTTGTGACTTTGTTTGGGAAAACATAACCTTTGTTCGAAAACCTTTGATGTTAGACATTTGACATTAGGTTGTTTACCAAATCTCAGCACAAACTACTTTTGAGATGCAGTTCCACCCCTTCGACCAAGTTGAACCAAGTTTGAACCATTTATCCTTTACATCATTTTTTAGGTTTTACAAAACTTTAAGTCTTTTTATTTTTAGAGATTTCTTCATTAAATGTAGATATGTCTAGCTACACTTATGGTACATTCATGGCTAAATCAACTTATGATAGAATGACCCCATAAAATGACTTTTATAACTTTAGTCATAACCCCTACAGTGATAATATGGTTTGTGAGATAGATTTCTATCCACCTCATAAAAATTAGTCATGGGAACACATCTAAGATCCAACTTATGATCCAACTCATGATTAGAATGATTGGGTTTATCAAGAGGACTTGGATGCTTTGGCTTGTGTAAGTAATCAAACTCCACAACATACCAAGATTACCATTTTAGGACCTCCTCCTTTGGTTCGCATGAGAAACCAAACTAAGAAGCATCCAGTCATTACCATTTTAGGACCTCCTCCTTTGGTTCACATGAGAAACCAAACTAAGAAGCATCCGATCATTACCATTTTAGGACCTACTCCTTTGATTTGCATGAGCAACCAAACCAAGAAGCATCTGGTCATTACCTTTTTAGGACCTCCTCTTTTGGTTTGCATGAGCAACCAAACCAAGAAGCGTCTGGTCGTTACCATTTTGGAACCTCTTCCTTTGGTTCGCATGAGCAACTAAACTATGAAGCATCCATTTATTAACATTCTTGGCCCATCACCATTTTTTTATGAACCTATTATTGAAGAACCTCCATTTAATGAACCAATTATTTTTTATCCCTTCTTCAATAGTCTAATATTTGGAGAGTCCATTATTAAACCACAAATCATTATTCCTACTAAACCAAAATTTCTTGCTAAACCAACGGTTCTCTTTAAACCAAATGTTCCCCACTTTATAAATTCAATGCCAATCTTTGAGCCTAAACAAGAACCATTACCTCTTCAAAATCCATCTTATGAGGATCAAACTGTGTTCAAAATTGATCTTTTGTAACCAATTGTGAACCAAAACCAAAATTTTATTGTTGAAGCATCCATTTGTGACAAGAAAAGCTATGATAAGTTAGCTATTCATATGTTACCTATTTTTAAAGAGCCTCGTCTCCTTGACAAGTCAATCTTGATAGAGTTATCTTTTGATATTTTCCCACTCGTTGAGGAGTCTCACTTTGATAAACATGATTTTATCAAGACATCCCTTGAGTGGTTCCCTCTTTTTGAAGGGCTTCACTTAGATGAGTCAATCTATGTTGAACCCTTCCAAGATGAATCCATTTTTATTGAGCCCATTATGCCATCATAGGCCATTACTTATAAAAAATTTAGCATTCAACAGAACATTATCAAAATAACCATATCAAATGAAGAATCAATATTAGAGTCAAGTTTTATTTTAAACTGACATTGGATTTAGCATCATAAATAGACTCAACATGAGTTGTGACATTGGATTTAGAGTCCCTTGCTTCGAAACTAGAGTCAAAAATAGATTATAGTATTGGTTGTTACAACATTGGTAACAATTGCCTTGAAAATCAATTTGAATATATTTGTGATCCATCTACAATTTTTGAGGATGATTACTTTAGCATCGACACAAGTTCCCCTAGTATCTTCTATGAAGATTGTGCTACCTTTCACCATCCCATTATTACCACCCCATATAGCCATTATATTAACATTCCACCTCCCATAAGTGTCGATCAAGAATGATAGAATCACACTTTGTTGAACTGCATCCATGGTGACATAGCAGTTGAAGAAGATCAAGGAGGCCAAGACCACATTCTTGTAGCAAAATATCACTCTCCTAGTGAACCCTTATTAAAGGTGCTAGGGGGTAAGCAAAGATCAAACTCAACATCTTTTAGTGACACCTTTTTGAAGGCACTAGAAGACAATCCAATTCAAATGTTAACATCTTTTATTGAAACCTTCTCAAAGGTATTATGGGACAATCAAGAAAATTTCACTGGTGAAAACATCATTGAGGCACTAATAGCTTAGCACAAAAGTTCTTCATTATTTATTGTAGACAAAATCAAAGATCAAATCAAAATAGCTTCTAATCTATAGCCTAATCAGATGGTAGCTACTCTCAAGATCAAGCAACAAAATAATCTGATGCTCTTATTGAGAGCATCTTTAGAGGTCTTCAACCCTGCCATAACTAGAATTGTGTCAAATCCAGCATCAATAACATTACGTGTGATTGAAAGTCTTGATCTCCATTTGTTTCCCACCCATTATACATTCCATTATCACCCACTTATTTATTACCCACTTATATCATTTATCCTACTATTATTTACCATCACTGGCAGCACTTTTCTTTATAGAGGCTACAAAGATACCTTGTCTCAATGCTTGCAGGAATCAAAATCAATGACCAATGAAGATCATAAAAGCATTCTTGACAATAAGATCTGCATCCAATTCTTGGATGAGTAGCTATTCAAATGAGGTATAGGATATCAATTAACATGATCAAGTATTTTTTTTGTTTCATTTGTTGATTAAGATGTGCATCTCCCCATCAGTAGGAACAACATAATCAAAAACCACTCCCAGGCCCAAAAATATGTACCATGACATTACCATTATTACATATCCATTTTCAATTATTATAGACTCTTTCCATTACCCCATCACTTGGGGACAACCCTCTTACAATTTTATCCAATCTATCTAGACCATCATTATCCTAAGAAAGACCATTACATTATACCATTTCTATTCCTATCTAGACCAAAGCCTATTTTTAGTCATCCTACCTAATCCTATATTGATCTTGGTTCATTTATTTCTTCCTACGCTTTTTACGAGAGGATTCCAATCCATTTTTATAATGGCAGTCTATGAAAGTAGTGTGATAGTTGATCTGGCAAGATATCTTTCATCCTATATCCATGTTTGTTTATGTGAGCTTGATTATAACTGCCTATGGGCAAATTAGTGTTTCACCAGTCTTACTACCAATTATAAACACCTATGGTAAAATTAGTATCATTGACCTATGTCATTGTATCCTAGTTATAACCACCTATGGGCAAACTAGGGGCAACACTTATTTATCATGCATTATCGCATCACCTTGCCATCCATGTTTTCATTTGACTGGCCATTTTCCAGATTTGAGAACTTGTTGGGACCTAGTTGGTTATTTTCCACCTTTTATGTGAATGGAATTACTATGACTTGAGGTCATTTTAGGACTATATGGGTTATGCTCAATTCATGTTGAGGTCACCTCAGTCCCCCTTTCTGTACACTCTCATCATTTTTTGAGTAATCTAAGCTAAACGCTCTCACCATTTTGCAAGTGGGTATCTTGTCATTCTCTAACTAGTTAAGATACCCTCAAAATGCCAAAAATATTGGAAATACTTTGAAAAAACTAAAAAAATCAGAACATGATCCATAAAAGAAAAAAAATAATGTCTCATGCTTTAGTACATTTGTACATTCCCGTTCCACCATCCTATGCTCTCACCATTTTACAAGCAACTATTAAGTTTGAGCGCTTTCGCCATTTTGCCAGCATTTGTTAAGTTTAAACGCTCTCACCATTTTGTAAGAAACTATTAATTTTGAACGCTCTTACCATTTTGCAAGTACAAAAACACTAGTTCATTTCATCTTATTCTACAGACTTGTCATTTTGAAAGATCATTATTTCTCATCTCATCATATTCTTGTTTACCAAACCATTCTTATTTATTTTTTGTATCTTCCATATTATTATATAACATTAATCATGCTAGTTTGATCATCATTTTCCTTCTATCCCATTTCCTAGGAGAACTACATTTGGCCTGAAGTTCATGTTGGAACATGCATCCATGGAACTATGTAGGTAGCATCCACTTATCTTATACATTTAGAGTCGGCTCAACCAAGCCCTTCCTTTTCTTTTCTTCCCCCATTTCTTCTGTCATTGTTCCTATTTAATTAGGGAATAATTGTGATGTCATTTTTTTTTGTTATGATGTGGTGGAAAGTAACACCTCTATCACACATACATGAACATTTGTCTTTAAACCGCACTAGCTTGGTTTTTTTTGTGTGTGTGTTTGTTTATGTTTTCTTGGCATTTTGTTTTGATTTCGCACCTCTCCTTTTATTTCTTCTCGTTTTGTCTTTTTATTCTTTTTTATCTCATTCTCGGTCTTGTGTTTGTTCTTGCCTTTTGCTTTTAAACATTTTTTTCCTACTTAAGTCTTGATAGATCATATCTTGATTTCAAGTTAGGTTCATTTATGTTTATCTTTTTCTTTGTCTTTTGTTTTTTTTGTTTATTTAAATGTAAATTGTTGTAACTCTGGTTTTGGTCATTATTTTACCATTATCTTTAGTTATAGGTATTCACATTTGAATGAGCTCAATGTAATTGGAATCTTACATCATTTTAAGTTATTCATACTTATGATGCCTAATTTTTTTTGATATAGCAAGCACTTTATGCTCAGTTCTCAAGGTCTTAATGTCAACATCAGCTCCAATGAACAGTTCTCAAGAACACTCTGCAAAACCTAATATCATGATATGGAATTAGGGATTTAGGTAGCATGCATTTCAGGCTTCTTTGTCTATGCTTAGATATGCATCTCTTTGCATACATTATAAGTCTAATCAATTCTTGGTCATTTTTCATCATGCTTCCTTCCATTCTCTCCTAAACTTGGGTGAACTACATTAGCCTAAAGTTCATGTTGGAACATGAGTCCAAGAAACTATGTAAGCAACGCTCAATTTCCGTTGAGGTCAGCTAGGCTATCTCCATTCTTCTTTTCATCTCTCCCGTCACTTTATGCATTCTCATATGCTTGGGTTTATATGGCTTTCTAATCCATTACACCATTGCATGTACATTTGTGTCTGCTCACTTTAACCTATCTTTTCAATTATATCCTTGAGCTATTTTTCTTGCCAATTGCTCATGTTGGGGCACAACATCTGAACACCATCCGAATCAAATTAGCTCTACAGGGAAAAAATCATTCTTTATTCTTTATCAATGATCAAAATTTTCCCTACTAGGGCACAACTATTTTATCATGATCACATTTGCTCTAATGGGGCACTTATTATTTTCTCCTTAGAGACCCTGTTCTAGTGGTGCTTCCCTTCTTGAAGTAGAACGCTCTCTATCTTCCTCTAATTCCAAGATCTCCACTTTAAATCCCATGATGTAAATATTTTAGTGTGTAACTTATCTTAGGATTGATCAATGCCATAAGCACATAGCTTGTACTCTCAAATTGGGTATGTTTACAATGTGTCAATTAAATTTATGGATTGTATTTTTCCCATTCCCCCCATCTCTGGGGCCTATTATACCTCTAATTATATTTTGATCATTGATGGTAATCATGTGTGCAAGTATTAGCTCATCTGGTTGTGATCTATTCCATGGGTTAATCTCTCACTTTCTCTCTTGTTTCAAGAGTCCATCCTTCTCTTTCATCGTAGTATGCCCTCTCGAGGGGGCATCATGGATTTATTCTAATTTCTTCTAGATAACTCTTTTCTTTGAAAATATGTTTCTTTGCCTAAATGTCTCACTATTCTTTCTCAAATAGGGGCAAAATGCAGACATCCAATTCCTAACACCATTTGTTTTAAAATTATCAATCTTACTCGAATTGCACTCAAATGCACATTTTAGGTCAAAATCCATAAAACATCCTAAATGGTTCAAATGTATCATTTACAAGTGTCATTTTAGGTCAAAGTATTCCTAAATAGGGAAATGCATTTTATTGGCCAACTAACTTTGATCAGATCATTTTGAGTCAAAATGACCATTTCACTATTTAGTGCTCTGGGTCACTCTTTTCTTCAAATTCATTGGTACACATCATGTACCTTTGTTATTTATTGTTAGCAACATCCTAAATGGGAATACAGATCCAACGCATCTAACATCCCTTCTAATCCCTCTGTAGTCAAATTATGACCTAGTAATATGACTTTCTGACCATTTTGATTAGTTGAGGGTCGATTTTCAAATAATTGCACAAATGTTGATTAACCTTGTTTAAGGCTAATTAATCAAAATCAAGGGATTAAGTGGATTTTTCATGAGAGTTGTTGAATATTTATTTTTGAAAATTGATTCTTATTATTTGCATCACCTAGTGACATCATCTATGGGGTGGCATCCATCAAGCCATAAGTGCATAAAATATCAGGATTATGGGTCACCCATGCCTAGTTAATGCCTCTCATGCCTCTTCAATGCTCCTTCTTCTAAGGTCATCTTAAAGATAATTATGGATTTAATTCTAAATATTTGAATTAATCCTCAACCATACATCTCAATATTGAGATGGATGGTTGAGGTTGATTCTAATCAAATCCAAAAATCTATAAATAGGAAGCCTCACAACATCATTTCTAAGATATTTTGGTGCAAAGTTATTATGCTCAAATCTATCCAAATATTTAACATTGCAAATTTATAATGCTAAATTGTTTCCACAAACCTTCATTGATAGGATAGTTTAGTGGTTTACAATAGAGAGCCTAGGTTTTAGGGAGTGTTCTTGAGGCATTGGAGGAGCTTACCACCATTGCTGAAAAATAAAAGGATGCTTGATCAAGGGAGAACATGTTTTTGAGCCACATGGGTATGGTGAATCCATTTGAAAAGGTAATATGGTGTTGCTTTATTTCGTTTATTTCTTGATATCCTTTGTAATTCCAATAGGAATAGATGGGCTTGGTTAGTTAATTCTTTATGTATGTTTCATTGTTTATGGACTAATGCTTAACAAACTTGATTTGTAATCCTCTCTACACTAATTAACCCAAATCAAATCTTAATTAATAATTCTATGGAAACTTGTTGAAAACATTGTTTTAGAAATGAATATTGAATATCTACATCATTAGGTGACTTCATTTCTTGGAAAGACATCTCTAGGCCATAAATGTCATAAATATCAAGATTCATACCTCCCATACCTCATCAAAGCCCTACATGCCTCTTAATTTCCCCTTATTACAATGTCATGATGAGGATAATTATAAACTTAATTCCAAAAACTGAATTAATCCTTAACCACACATCTCAATCTCAAGATGGATGGTTCAAGTTGACTCTAGACATTCTCCAAAATCTCTAAATAGAGAGGCCATGAACATCTTTTCTAAGACATGATTATGCAAAGTTATAATACAAAATTGATTACAAAGCTTCATGAAAATAGTGTTATCATTCCAAATTTATTCCAAGCCACAAGCCAAAGGTGCCAAGGAGAGATGGAGGTAGCCAAGCTTCCATTGCCAAAAACTTCATGAGCACAAGCCGAGCAAGCTACTACAACACGCATTTTGGAGCATCTAAGAGAGGTAAAAGAAGCTTTATTTTGAATTTTAGTTATGTGTTTTATTCATGGTTTTTAACTAAGCTCTCCTAGTGTCTAGGCCTAGAGATTTTATGCTAGTTAGTGTGTTTCTTTTATTTTTTTTTCATTTTGAAATTAATACCATACTAACTATCCTCTCTTGAGTTAAATTCCTAGTTCACATTATGACATGTTCAGTGGGACCAAATGCATTACACACATGAAGAAGATAATTTTAAAACTTTAAAATCTTCAATTGGAGCATTAAAACTCTTGCAATTTGATTTTTTAACTATTTTGTCATTTTTTTTATCACAAATTTACACATTAACTGATGTTGGTTAGTAAAATTGTCATCGATTGGCATAGCCATCCTCGATCACTATGTTGTTTCCAAAATCGAATTAGCCTGTTTTTGGAAACAACCCCCTATGAAACTTGTCCGTTTCGTCTTTTGTCTCTCTAAGTTTGTTTTTGAGACGAGTTTTGGATTCGTTCTCATTTTGGCCTAGGAACGCGAGAGTGGTTATGATCTCGTTGCGACCAAGAATCCCCTCCCCCAGACTGCCTCTTTTAGAGTTAACCTTTTCTTCTGTTTCGTGCACGGGCGGCAAATTTTGCCGCCAGTGCATTTTGACCTTTGTAATGCAAGAGCGGCAAATTTTGTCGCCTCTACATTTTTCCTGCAAGGGCAGCAATTTTTACTGCCCTTGCATTTCAACCTACAAGGGCAAAAAATTTTGTCGCCCCTGCATTCGAATTCACCAAAAACATGCAAGGGCGGCAAATTTTGCCACCCAAGCATGCCTCAGTTTCCATGTGCAGCATTTATTGCCAGGCGCGGTGGGTTGTTGGGGTTGATTTTCACCTTATATAAAATGATTTGAACCCTATTTATTTTCATTGCCTCCTCCTCTCCTCTTGACTTTTATGTTTGGACCATCTGATGAACGATTTGAAGTGTGTTTTTACGGATTCGAGCTTGTGGCATGCGCAATTTTTTAGGTAGGTCTTGTTTTTTGCATTTGGTTTTTGTTCTTCAATTTCTTTATCTTCTTTAAGATTTAGAAATTTTTCTACTTGCTGGGGACAGCTAAAAATGTCGTCCCTCTCCGTTGCACGTGGTCTCCTTTTGATCCCGCACGAGTGGCAAATTTGCTACCCATCTCTCACAATTTTTGTCCCAAAACCCACAAGGGCGGCAATTTTTGCTGCCCCTGCATCTCATTCCCCCTAGTTCTTCACTTTCGCAGGTGGCAAATTTTGCTGCCTATACTCTCTCTTTCGTGCATGGGGGCAAATTTCACCGCTCGCCCACGCTCCTTCCCTGACACGCATCGACGGCAAATATCACCACCGAGACATGTTTATAAGACATGGGCAGCAAATTTTGCCGCCCCTACCCTCGCTTACCCGACCTGCAAGGGTGGCTAAATTTGTCGCCTCTATCTTTTCCCAACCCAACCTGTAAAGGTGGCAAAATTTGCCGCTTATGCAGGCCGACCTTGCATGGGCAGCTAATTTTTCCACCCTTGCACTTTAGTCACTTCCAATCTATAGGGGTGGTAGATTTTATCGCCCTTGCATCCCTTCCCCAAATTTTTCTAACTCCAGAGAATTTTTTGTGTTGTCTTTTTCTTTCCCTTTCTTCCTTGTTTTCTGCCTTTTTTTCTAACCCAGCCTTTTTAAGTGACCTCCATTGACCAAGATCACTTAAAATGCATTCTCCCCAATTCATCTAATCTCATAATCATGTCTACAGTACCTTCAAAGAACTCTTGCTCATTGACACCTGTCTGACTAAAATTAGTTCGCATGTCTGAAGCGTCTCTAAAAAAGGTGAAGACCATGAAATACAAATATCAGAGCATCTTTTTGCTCACGTCGGTCTCCTCAAATGTCGACGACATCTGGGACATCGAAATTGGCCACGTGGACAAGGCCAAATTCATAGCTCGAACAAAGGTGACAAACCCAATCACCGGGATAAAAAAGATCATCGAGAGCAACATCCACCTGGTGGTAGCTTTTCTAGTAGCAACACATCATATAGAGTTCATTCTCCAATGTGCCTGCTTTTATAATAAAGAGACCAGGCCAGTCTCAGATGCCAGTGGCAATGTGGTGATTTGGTTGGATCCCAAATTCATCGATAAAGTTTTTATGTGCCCTCCAACCACTGAAGTAACCAAGATTGACTTCGTGAACACCTAGAAGGAATACGACAAAGACCCTGAGAGGGCAAAGAAAGTAATGAACTACAAATGGTTGAAGACCCTCAAGTCCAACTTATCGAGATGGTCGTGGAACTTTTCGAGGAGTGACTTCATTGAGGAGGTTGGTGACTTGATCACCCTTCTCAGTAGGGTACAAGGCCTTCCGTCTTCTTCACTGTTCCATGAATGGATGTACCCATTCATTAAAATCATCCTCTAAGGCAAACAGGTCATCTTTTGGGGAGAGCAAATCAGCAATGCCCTCCATAAGTAGCTAACCAAGGTACAGACTTCTTACAAGTTTTATATGACTTCGTACCTTATGTATATAGCTATCGCAATACAAACTTTTTTGAGCTTAACCATAGAGGGGGATAGAAAGATGACCCCAGTGTACTCATATTACCCTCAACGGACTCTGCAAGGGTCAACTTGTCATTTTAAAAGGGTAAATGATGCCTTCTTCACCATATTTCTATGTCTCTTTGACCCTTAACTTGAGCAAAAGAGAGTATCAGACAAGGCTTGGACAGTAGTCAATGATTACGGCTGCATGTTCCTTCAATTTCTCACCTTCTGCTATCTTCAGGTTGGCTTTTTTCAAGGCTACCCCTATATGCTCCCCAGGTTCTCTTTAGATAAGTTGGTACTAATGAAACTTTGCTGACAACTGATTGTCGTGCATACTAAATAAATAAAACTGAAGAAGTCAGGTTTCTGGTTTCCAATCAAAATTGGCAGATATTTTATTGCAACAACAGCTAAAGCCAAGGTCATGGAAACAAAAATATAGATGATCACTCTAAAACCATTCAAGAGAAGAGAAAATTTTGACTACAGGGGAGTCAAGGATAAAATCAGCGGGAAGACTCAATTCTATGAACCCATGATTGAAGATAGCTAGATCAACCTGAGAACAGCCAAAGAGATTAGAAAGATGGATTATTACAGGCTGACCCTAGACCAAATTGAATATCTGGGGCTTACAGAGATCCCCTCTGGTCTGACCAATGACAGAAACATCGTCAATAGCAAATACCTAGCCAAAAAGGTTGTTGGTTCCCCTCTTCCTCTAACTCAGTGGTCTCAGAAAGAGCTAACTTCTCTGAGAAAAAAATTTGAACCAATATTGGCTAACACCAATGATTGGTTAGCAGTCAAAGGGATCATTCTGAGAGAATTCACCACGGGATCAGAGGCTGAATATCAAGCAAAGATGAAGAAAAAGGCAGAGAAAAAAATAAAAAACAAAGGGGATGTACCTTCCCCTTCTAGGCCTCACAAGCCTAAAATCATCTTTGTATCTAAGAAACCAAAGACTGTTCAAGAGCCTGAAGCGACAGCAAAAAGAATTGAAAAATAGAGCCCTCAAACATAGGCAGTTCAACCAATGGAAACAGATGATCAACTGTCAGGGCAACCAAGCACTAGACCTCCACTCTCACAAGAAGAAGCACAGCTGCTCAAGAGCGTCTCTCCTTCTCCTCCTCAGTCTCCCGTGGTACCCTCTTCTCCTATCTCTTCGATTAGTGTTCCCTCTTCTGGAGCTGCCTCTCCTTCTAGAGTCATATTTGGCGATCCTCAGGGCACTTCTGGAGGTTCTCATCACTCTTTTAGGTCTATTCCAAGTTTATCATCTCCTTTCAACTTGGCAGAAAGCCCTACACAAGAGCTTGAATCAGTAGTTGGTATAGTTTCACTGGTTACTCTAACTACGACCACTGTCACCACTAGAAGTGTGGAAGCTACCGTAGTAACACCAACTGAGGAAACCATTTCCATAGCAGATACTTCTCTCCCACCTTAGATGACAGCTTTCACCTCCAAAAGAAAGAAGTTAGCCATCTCTCCAGATGACTTTGACTTTGGCAAAATAGTGTCGGTGAAAGCTAAAGCTCCTAAGAGGCCAAGGATCCTCTCGAAATTGGTCGAGAAAAAAGGGCAATTTTTTTTTGAAATTGCCAAGCCTCTATGGGATGCAACACTTGAGGGTTTCAAAATGAGCAGCTATTCTATCTCTCGTGTTGAACTTGGCAAAGTTACTCATGAAGGTGCGAAAAGTGACCTTCAGTCTGCTATGGACATCATGGTCTAGAAATTCAACTGAGAGAAGGAGATGAAAGATTATTACAAGGCTAAGACAGAGCAGCTAATGGCAGTAATAAAAAAGTTCACTCTTTCCCCTAAAGTGGCAACTCCAGAGGCCTTCTCCGTAGATGACCCAGTCATTTAAAAATCAGAGAAGACTTACTTGAAGGGAAAAGTCCTGGAGGATTATATTGAAAGAATGCATACTCAGGGAATTTTTTTGCTATCAGAGGTTGTAGAAAGGACGGGTAAGATGAGGAAGGTAAGAGTAGAGTTGGATGACTTTGTCTCTCTGATCTCTCAAGAGATTGATAATTTAGAAAAGGATCTTAGAAAATGGAAGGAGATGAAGGATCTGAAGAAAAGCACCTTGATATCTATCGATGTCATCTCTAGCAAGGACTGTTATGTTGAGATCAAAGAGTCACTGATTTTCAGGATCCAGGTACTCAAAGATTTAATTGATGATCTCAAGGCTTTCAAGGAGGCTAGTGAGAAAAGCGACCTAAGCCTGCTAAATAAACTAGAAGAGCTGTCTTGCGACCTAACCTCTAAGGATAATCAGTTCCTTTTGGCACAAGAAATGATTTAGAATTTTAAAGAGATGATTCAGAGAGATTTTGAAGAAAAATCCTTCTCAATGTCTTCTGTGGACAATATTCTAGACACCCAGTTAACTTTGGAAAATCTAAAATCTAGGTTAACTGGTCATGCTAAGGCCATCACAGCATTGAAAGATGCATTAATCAGAGCCAGAATTGTCTCCAAGAACATGGTTGTGCTAGACAATGTAAAAATTCAGGCATCCATCACTATGTACGATGCCCATATGAAAAAATCTGGCAGCAAGAACTGAATTTTTCTCCTTCTTTCTTCTTCTTTCATTATGCACTTCTATTTTGTGAAAAGTGTATGCAATTTCGTAAGATGTAATTACATGTAAATATTTCAAAAAAATATCTCAAAATCAAAGATGAGTCATCTTTGACTGAGATAGTTTTGTATTTTATTATTTTCTAGTTTTTGAGGATTTTCCCCTATATATAGTGGAGACCTCATTTGTAAATGATCTTGGAAAAATAGAGAGCAAGCACTCTGCTAAAATTGAAGCAATTTTTGAGACTTTGTGCTCAATCTTGTAAATCATATTTTGTTAAATGAATAAGAAGCAGGTTCATTTCAAACTTTGTGTTAAAGTTATTTGTGTTGTCTAGAAAACAGTTTCTTATGTTCTCTTTCCTGATGATCTCTTGTTTATCTAATTTAATAAGCAAAGTGGGTGTGTTAATATTATCTGAGAGCGCTTCTAAAAGGTAGATGATAGACTTTGGGCTACTTTTATCTTTGAGATTCAGTTTTCTTTTGTAGTTTGAGGTGAAGACTTTGTGCTTCGTTTTACTCTACGGTTACGCCTGTCCTAGATCGGTGAAAGAAGCTACGAAAGACTTTGTGCTTACGTGAGTGTTCTTGTGGACCTAGTCACTTCAGTTGATCTTCTGCTCCCTGTTTAATACCATTCCTGAAAGAAGATGAGTGTTGTTAGCTAAGGATCAAAATATCCTTCATTCTATTTTTTATCCATTACCTCTAAAAAAAAGGTAGATGCTATTATACCACCCCATGTGTTATTTTTTGCTTAATTATATACATATATCCAGCACGTAAATATTTATAGGGAACCTCCCCTTGATGAGATGAGAGATTTACTTCATCTAGATCTGGTAAATCCATACTTTTCATGGTGTAAATCTCCCTATGCTGTGGTTGATATACCCATTTTGTCATTAGTTAGTTGACGACAAAATATTCACCCAACAGTTTTTTGGCGACTCTGCTGGGGACACAAATGCACATTTTGAAACCTCAAGCTCCAAATTGAAGTAGTTTCAGTCCCTTTTCCATATAAAATTTGGCAACTCCATGCTACACCAGAAGTCAGAGATCTAAGGGTGTTTTTGACCCTTTGTTTGAGTTGGCATAGTAGAGCAATTTTGACCTGTTTCCTCCACCGCCTTTCCTCCAATGATCTAGAAGTCTCCCTCCTGACCTTATCAGATCACCCCCGCAAGGAAGAGCATCTTTTTTTGTCATCAATCGCACCTTGCCTATAAATACCCCACCAAAGTTTGTTATCCCACCATTTAATTATCCTAACATAATGGCTCAAGGCCCGTGGAGTAATATTTTTGGTCCTCTCAATTTGACTGCACCCCTGCATGAGCTACCTCGTAGTTCTAGAAAAAAAAATTCTAAGTTCTTTGGTGATGGAAAGGTTCATCCCGATAAGCATATTGCCGCTTTCTCCATAGCATGTAGCGTGATCAACATGGAATTCGAGGATGTAGCAGTTAGGCTTTTTGTGGAAACTTTGCAAGGAGCCACCACAAATTAGTTTTATCACCTGTAGACCAGGTCAATAACAGACTGGGATACGCTCAAGTCTAAATTCAAAGCTAGGTTTAAACCTACTGAAGATGCACACGCTTTGTTAGCTCAGCTAACATAGTTGAAAAAATAATCCCAAGAACCCATGAGGGATTTCATAGCTAAATTCAACAAGTTGAGAAACCAGATTCCAACTGTAGCTCAGCCCACGCTGAAAAATCTCAAGTGCTTTTTTTATCAATTTATAGCTTCCTGAAGTAAGTTTTTTGTTGAGGCGAGCTGGCCCTATGAATCTAGCCTTAGCTCAAAGTTTGGCTACTGAGATTGAGGATGATCTTATCCTGGCAGGTAAGATCAGAAAAGACCCGAGTAAAAATAAATTTTCTTCATCTGTTGAAAGTTTTTCAGATACTACAGATCCTATGGTGCAGAAATTGATGAATGAACTGATAGCTTTAAAGAGGCAAATAGCCCAAGGTATGTCTGTTCCTACCTATCAAGATGCACCTAGGAGAACATTCCAAAATCAGCAATATCAGGGTAATGCTATCTGGAACCAAAGGCAATCCAATCGCCTACCTCCCCCTCCAAGGAGATTGGCCATTGAAGCAGCACCTACCAATTCAGCGGTCAACTACCTGGAGGCTGAGCATGACAATTCATTTCAACCTCAGTTGGAACGATAAGAAGATGCTAATCTCTTCGATGAGTAGGAAGAAGAATTAGTTGGCGACTCCAATATCAGTTTTTTGAATTACCAGGATGAAGCTAGAAGTAAAGGGGAGGGTTTGGATGGATCTTACACAATTTTCACTAGATCTCAAAATCAGTCAACTTCACAGACTGACAAAGGAAAGGCAAAGGAGGAACCCCAGCCAGCGGTTTCTATCGCTAAACGTGGGACTCCATTGCCTCCACAATCAAAAGAGTAGGTAATTCATAAAAAAGTAAGTTCCTCCAACCACACCGTCCCTTTCCCTTCTGTTGCTCAGACTAGTGTCGTACCTACTAAAATTCCTAATGATGGACTCTCTTCTTCTGTTGCAAGTTCTATTCAATTATTTGATATAATTGATCATGCTAGAAAGACTAAAATTTAAATGATAGAGGTTGAATATTTAAAGGCTAACCCAGAACAGTTTGATAGGTTAGCAGAATATGTGAAAAACAAAGCCGTCCCCGTAGGACAAGATTCTTTGAAGGCCGTTCATGATTCCCCTAAAGATAAACCAGCCCAAAACAATCTTGTTGTGACTCTTCATGTTGCTCCCAAGAAAATAGAACATTTTTATGTTTCCCTACTTATAAATGGTTATAAATTGAGTAATTGTATTATAGACTCTGGAGCTTCAGATAATGTCATGCCCGTGATAGTGGCAAATTCTCTTGGCCTGACTTTGACCAAAACTTTCAAAAGGTATTTTTCCATGGAAAATAAGCAAGTTCCCCTCCTTGGTCAAATAAAGGATGCTCAATATGCCTTCACGACTTTTTTGAAAAAGCAAATAAAAATGATGATTTTAGTGGCCGATGTTCCAACATCTTACGGCATCTTGCTTGAGTAGAATTTCTGCAAAGATGTTGGAGGCAAGCTAAATATGGACTTGTCAAAAGCAAGGATTCCAATTCAAGGTGTCATGAAGAAGTTGCTTCTTGAAAAAGAAGCAAGGTATGTAGTTACCTGATCGTCAGCACCAGAAGCTCAAATTTTATTTGAGTCCTCGGGCATGGGCAACTACTTCTTATCTACAGACAGAACCCATGAGACATCTGATGAAACTCTTACGAGTAATAACCTAAGATTATGTTCAGCTAGTGCAGTGAGAAAATCAACCAATCAGAATGAACACATGGAAGAACCTCCTTCCCCAAACAAAGGAGTTTTCAAAGAAAAGGTAGCGTCTAACGAGGTATGGACCTTAGAATTTGATGGTAGCTGCTCCTCTACTGGTTCAAGAGACGGGGTTGTGTTGGTATCTCCTTAGGGAGATATTATTCCTTTGTCTTACAAATTGCAGTTCAATAATACCAACAACACGGCTGAGTATGAATCTCTATTGCTCAGACTACAGGCTGCCAGAGAAAGGGGCATTAGGTTACTCCATGCTAAAGGAGATGCTGAGTTGATAGTCTGCCAGGTAAGGAACCTCTATCAGACAAAAAATGAAAGGTTGTACCACTATCACAACCTGGTCTGGGATCAAATTAAAAATTTTGATGCTTTTAACATCTCTGTCATTCTAAGAGAATTTAATGACTGGGCAGATGCATTGGCTGTCTCTGCCACCCTTCTAGTCCCTCACCTAGACTTTAAGGGAGATAGGTACACTATTAAATTGGTCTTTTAGCCAAGTGTACCTAATAATGCTGTCCATTGGCAGGTATTTAACAACAATGATCAAATCATCGCCTTCTTAGAGCAAAAGGACAGTTTCGAACAACTATGTTTTGAAGGTAGTAAACTCCAAGAATGTGAAGCAACTCTTGAGACCAATATGAATACAGGTGAGGATTTCTTACAGCTTAAGGGGAATAGGATTCCCAAAGTTCTAGTTTCCCTAGAGAAGTTGTTTGACAACCATGACAGATTTATTAAATAACAGTGAACAGATTCAAATTCTTCCCAAGATTTTGATTAGGTCAACTTGAAAACCAAGCACGATCCTAAGATGGTAAACATTGGGAATGCTGCACTCCCGAGGAAAGATTTGAGCTTTCTAGTCTACTCTGCCAATATATGGATGTATTGGCCTATTCCTATGATGATCTGAAATCACTTAGGCCAAATGACATCCGTCACGACATTTTCTTGAAAGCCAACTCTGTACTTTACAAGCAAAAATCCAGGCAATATAATCTAAAAATCTCAGGTACTATTTTAGTTGAGATACAAAAGATGCTTGATGCCTAAATAATTTTTTCAATCCATCACTCAATATGGATTACCAACATAGTGCCTGTCAAAAAAAAGAATGGCAAAATTTGAATCTGTGTGGATTTCATAAACCTAAATCAGTTGTCTTTAAAAGATAACTACCTTCTTCCCATCATAGATCAAGTTCTGCAGATGGTAACATGTTCAAAAATGTTATCAATGCTAGACGACTTTTCAGGGTATAATCAGGTCGAAGTCAGAAAAGCATATCAGCACAAGACAACGTTCACCACATCTTGGGGCACCTTCGCTTATCGAAGAATGCCTTTTGGTTTGATAAATACAGGGACCACTTTTCAAAGGGTGATGGATCTTGCTTTCAAAGATGAGATGAGAAAATTCATTGTAGTGTACCTGGATGATTTGACAGTGTTTTCAAAATATCATTCTGAACATGTTCACCATTTACAAAAGATACTGGAACGCTGTTGTCAGAATGGTGTTTCTTTAAACCCAAAGAAATCTGTCTTCAGAGTAACTAAAGGGAAACTTTTCAGACACATTGTATCTTGTGAAGGTATTAAAATTGATTCAAAAAGAGTCAAGTCCATCCAGGAACTTACTCTGCCTACTAGTAAGACCGCAGTTCACTCTTTCTTTAGAAAGGTAAATTTTCTCTGAAGGTTTATTCCTGAGTTTGCTGAGAAAATATGTCATATTGTTAACATGATGAAGGGCAATGCTACATTTAGGTGGACTGCTGAGGGTAAATCAGCGTTCAAAGAGATTAAATAAGTAATCATCTGTGCACCAGTCTTGGTATGTCCAGATTATACTAAAAGTTTCAAAATATATAGTTATGCCTTCGAACATACACTATCGGCCATTTTGGTCCAACAAAATCTAGAAGGTGTAGAATCTCCTATCTCTTTCATGAGTTGTCCACTTAAGGATCATGAGCTGAAATATTCCCTTATGGAGAAGAATGCATACGCAGTAGTCAAAGCGGTCAAACACTTCAGGTTTTATTAATTTGAACTCTCACACTGAAGTTTTCATACCAAACACAACAGTAAAATCCATTCTGACTCAGCAAGAGTTCGATATGAAGAGAGGTAACTAGATTGCCAAGACTCAGGAGTTTGATCTAGACATCAAACCAACCAAGCTTGTATGGAAAAAAGGTCTTTGCTAGTTGATTGCCAACAACATTCTAGGTGAAGCAGAAAGTGAAGAAGTAGAGATCGAAGGCATACCTACGGTCCTCTTTATTGCAACTACTGATGAGTGGTATTCTGACATTGCTCATTTTTTGACATATGGTGAGTGTCTCGCTCATCTTTCTTTTAAATAGAAATAAAATGTTAAATTGAAAGCAGTTGGTTACATTCTGTGGGATAATGGTCTTTACAAGAGAAACCTAGACGGGGCATTTCTTCGTTGTGTTGACAAGGCGCAACAAGAAAGACTCTTAAAATCTTTTCACAATCTGACCTGTGGGGGACATTTTTTTGCACCGATGACAGTGCACAACATTCTATGAGCAAGGTATTATTGGCCCACACTTTTCCAAGATGCTTACAAATGGGTGCGTAGGTGTAAATTATGCCAACAATTCATTGAGAAGCCTAAGCTTCATGCATTGCCTCTCAAGCCGGTAGTGATCGAGGAACCATTTCAGCAGTGGGGTATTGACTTCATTGGAGTGGTCAACCCATCTTCAAGTGCTAGACATGATTATGTCCTCACGGCAATAGATTATTTTACTAAGTGGGTGGAGGCCATCCCAACCAAGCATGCTACGTTTGAAGTGGTATGCAGCTTTTTCAAAGAAAATATCATCTCCAAGTTTGGGGTCCCACTGAAGATCATAATAGATAATGTGGCCTATTTTTAATCACATGAGATTACTCAATTTTTTTTCTATTATGGGATCACCTTATCCCATACTTCAAATTATTTTTTTCAAGAAAATGGCCAAGTAGAATCGAGTAACAAGAACTTGGTCACTATTATTAAAAAATGGGTGGACGACAATCAGAGAACATGGCACAAAGCATTGTATGATGCTTTATGGGCAGATAAAATAACACCCAAAAGGGCTATAGGTATGTCCCCTTTCCAGCTTCTTTATGGTTTAAATATAGAAATCCCCATCACTCTTGAGCTGCCAGCACTCAGGTTAACTAAAGCAATCGAAGACTCAACCTTTGAAAGCTCAGTCGACAAAAGAATCATCTGTCTAAACGAGCTGAATGAGCGTCGAGCTATGGTAGTGGATCAGATTAAAGAATATCAAAACTAGGTGAAGGCACTCTTTGATAAAAAAGCCAAAGTTCATAAATTCTAAGTTAGAGATCAAGTCTTGTTGTGGGACAAGAGGCGAGAACTAAAAGGGATGCATGGCAAATTCGACTCTCTGTGGAGAGGCCCGTTCACCATTTGACAGCTCTATGGTAAGGCTAGCTTCTTGCTGAAGTACCAAGATGGAACACCATTCGCACTAACTCACAGTGGACAGCATCTGAAGCTGTTCAATCTTTGAGGCTTGGAGAAGCCCATTTGTATATATGTATAGTTTTTTATGTTTGGTCTATTTTTCTTTTATTTTTAGCCTGACTTCGTAGCCCAATGGCTTGGATGAAGGCACTTAGAGACTGGTCTCTACTCTCGCTGATCAATTTGATTAACATAAGTTCCCCAACAGGAGCCAGTTGTTGTTTCCAAAATCGGATTAGCCCATTCTTAGAAACAACCTCCTACAAAACTTGTTCGTTTCGTCTTTTGTCTCTCTAAGTTTGTTTTTGAGATGAGTTTTAGATTCATTCTCATCTTGGCCTAGGAATGTGAGAGTAGTTATGATCTCATTGTGACCAGGAATCCCCTCCCCCAGACTGCCTCTTTTAGAGTTAGTCTTTTCTTCTGTTTCGTGCACGGGCGGCAAATTTTGCCGCCAGTGCATTTTGACCTTGTAATGCAAGGGCGGCAAATTTTGCTGCCTCTGCATTTTTCTTACAAAGGCAGCAATTTTTATCGCCTCTGCATCTTGACCTATAAGGGCGATAAATTTTGATGCCCCTACATTCGAATTCACCAAAAACATGCAAGGGTGGCAAATTTTGCCACCCAAGCATGCCTCGATTTTCATGCATGACATTTATTGCCACACGTAGTGGGTTGTTGGGGTTGATTTTCACCCTATATAAATTGATTTGAACCCTATTTATTCTCATTGCCTCCTCTCCTCTTGAATTTTGTGTCTAGACCATCTGACGAACGATTTGAAGCATGTTTTCATAGATTTGAGCTTGTGGCACGTGCAATTTTTCAGGTAGGTCTTGTTTTTTGCATTCGGTTTTTGTTCTTTAGTTTCTTTATCTTCTTTAAGATGTGGAAATTTTTCTACTTGCTGGGGATGGCTAAAAATGTCGTCCCTCTCCATTGCACGCGATCTCCTTTTGATCCCGCATGAGCAGCAAATTTACCGACCGTCTCCCATAGTTTTCATCCCAAAACCCGCATAGGTAGCGATTTATGTCGCCCCTGCATCTCGTTCCCCTTGGTTCTTCACCTTCACAGGCAGAAAATTTCACCGCTCGTACTCTCTCTTTCGTGCATGGGTGGCAAATTTCATCACTCGCCCATGCTCCTTCCCCGACACACATCAGTGGTGAATTTTGCCGTCAAGACATGTCTATTAGACAGGGGTGGCAAATTTTTCCACCCCTACCCTCGCTTACCCAACCTACAGGGGTGGCTAAATTCACCGCCTCTATCTTTTCCCAACCTAACTTATAAAGGCAGTGAAATTCACCGCTTATGCAGGCCGACCTTACATGGGCGGCGAATTTCACCACCCTTGCACTACAGTCACTTCCAATCTGTAGGGGCGGCAAATTTTGCCGCCCGTGCATCCCTTCCCTAGATTTTTCTAACTCTAGAAGATTTTTCGTGTTGTCTTTTTCTTTCCCTTTCTTCTTTATTTTTTGCCCTTTTTTTGACTCAGCCTTTTTAAGTGACCTCCATTGACCAAGATCACTTAAAATGTATTCTCCCTAATTCATCTGATCTCTTTTAATCTCATAATCATGTCTACAGTACCTTCAGAGAACTCTTGCTCATTGACACCTGTCTGACTAAAACTAATTCCCATGTCTGAAGAGTCTCTAAAAAAGGCGAAGACCATAAAATACAAATATCAGGGCGTCTTGCCGCTCACGTCGGTCTCCTCAAATGTCAACGACATCTAAGACACTGAAATTGGCCATGTAGACATGGCCGAATTCATAGCTTGAGCAAAGGCAACGAACCCAAGCACCGAGATAAAAAGGATCATTGAGAGCAACATCCACCTAGTGGCAACTTTTTTAGTAGCAGCACATCATACAGAGTTCGTTCTACAATGTGCCCGCTTCTACAATAAAGAGACCAGGTCAGTCTCAGATGCCACCGGCAACGTGGTGATTCGACTGGATCCCAAATTCATCGATAAAGTTTTCATGTGCCCTCCAGCCATCGAAGTAATCAAGATTGACTTCATGAACGCCTAAAAGGAATACGACAAAGACCCTGAGAGGGCAAAGAAAGTAATGAACTACAAATAGTTGAAGACCCCCAGGACCAACTTATCGAGATGGTTGCAAAACTTTCTGAGGAGTGACTTCATTAAGGAGGTTGGTGAATTGATTACCCTTCTCAACAGGGTACGAGGCCTCTCGTCTTCTTCATTGTTCCATGAATGGATGTACCCATTCATTAAAATCATCCTCCAAGGCAAACAGATCATCTTTTGAGGAGAGCAAATCAGCAACGCCCTCTATGAGCAGCTAACCAAGGTACAGATTTCTTACAAGTTTTTTATGACTTCGTACTTTATGTATATAGCTGCTGCAATGCAAACTTTTCCAGGCTTAACCACAGAGGGGGATAGAAAGATGACCTCAGTGTACTCATATTACCCTCAGCTGACTCTGCAAGGGTCAACCCGTCATTTTAAAAGGGTAAATGACACCTTCTTCACCGTATTTCTATGTCTCTTCGACCCTCAGCTTGAGCAAAAGAGAGTATCAGATGAGGTTTGGATAGTAGTCAATGATTACGGCTGCATGTTCCTTTAATTTCCCACTTTTACTATCTTTGGGTTGGCTTTTTCCAAGGCTACCCCTATATGCTCCCCAGGTTCCCTTCAGATAATTTGGTACTAATGGAACTTTGTCGACAACTGATTATCATGCATACCAGACAAATGGAGCTGAAGAAGCCAAGTTTCTAGTTTTCAATCAAAATTGGTGGATATTTCATTGCAACAGCAGCTAAAGCCAAGGTCATGGAAATAGAAATGTAGATAGTCACTCTAAAACCATTCAAGAGAAGAGAAAAATTTGACTACAGGGGAGTCAAGGATAAAATCAAGCAAAAGACTCAATTCCATGAACCCATGATTGAAGATATCTGGATCGACCTGAGAACGGCTGAAGAGATAAAAAAGATGGATTATTGCAGGCTAACTCTAGACCAGATTGAATATCTAGAGCTTATAGAGATCCCCTCTGGTCTGACCGATGATAGAAACATCATCAATAGCAAATACCTGACCGAAAAGGTTGCTGGTTCCCCTCTTCCTCCAATTCAGTGGTCTTAAAAAGAGCTAACTTCTCTAAGAAAAAGATTTGAACTAATATTGGCTAACACTAATGATTGGTTAGCAGCCAAAGGGATCGTCTTGAGAGAACTCACCACGAGATCAGAGGCTGAATATCAAGCAGAGATAAAGAAAAAGGCAGAGAATAGAACCAAAAACAAAGGTGATGTACTTTTCCCTTTTAGGCCTCACAAGCCTAGAATCATCTTTGTATAGAAACCAAAGACTGCTGAAGAGCCTGAAGCGGTAGCAAAAGGAACGGAAGAATAGAGCCCTCAGACACAAGCAGCCTAGCCAATGGAAATAGATGATCAACCGTCAGGGCAACCAAGCACTGGACCTCCACTCTCACAAGAAGCATAGCCACTCAATAACGTCTCTCCTTCTCCTCCTCAGTCTCCTGTGGTACCCTCTTCTCTATCTCTCTGATCAGTGTTCCCTCTTTTAGAGCTACCTCTCCTTCCAGAGTCATATTTGGCAATCCTTAGGGTGATTTTGGAGGTTCTCCTCGCTCTTCTGGGTCCATTCCAAGTTTATCATCTCCTTCTTTCAACTTGGCAAAAAGCCCTACACAAGAGCCTGAATCAGTAGTTGGTACAGTTTTGCCGATTACTCCAACTACGACCACTGTCACCACTAGCAGTGTGGAAGCTACCACAGTAACACCAACTAAGGGAACCATTGCCACAGTAGATACTTCTCTCCCGCCTTGGATGACAGCTTTCACCCCCAAAGAAAGAAGTTAGCCATCTCGCCAGATGACTTTGACTTTGGCAAAATAGTGCCAGTGAAAGCTAAAGCTCCTAAGAGGCCAAGGATCCTCTTGAAATTGGTCGAGAAAAAAAGGCAAAACTTTTTAGAAATTGCCAAGCCTCCACAAGACGCAACCCTTGAGGGTTTCGAAATGAGCAGCTATTCCATCTCTCATGTTGAACTCGACAAAGTTACTCATGAAGGTGCGAAAAGCGACCTTCAGTCTGCTATGGACATCATGGTTCAAAAATTCAACTAAGAGAAGGAGATGAAAGATTATTACAAGGCCAAGACAGAGCAGCTAACGATAGTAATAAGAAAGTTCACTCTTCCCCCTGAAGCAGCAACTCCAAAGGCCTTCTCCATAGATGACCCAATCATTCAAAAAGTAGAGAAGACTTACTTGAAGGGAAAAGTCCTAGAGGATTATATTGAAAGAATGCATACTCAAAGAATTTCTTTGCTATCAGAGGTTGCAAAAAGGACGGGTAAGATGAGGAAGGTAAGAGCAGAGTTGGATGACTTTATCTCTCTGATCTCTCAAGAGATTAATAATTCAGAAAAGTATCTTAGCAAATGGAAGGAGATGAAGGATATGAAGAAAAGCACCTTGATATCTATCGCTGTCATCTCCAGCAAGGACTCTTATGTTGAGATCAAGGAGTCACTGATTTTCAGGATCCAGGTACTCAAAGATTTAATTGATGATCTCAAGGCTTTCAAAGAGGCTAGTGAGAAAAGCGACCTAAGCTTGCTAAATAAACTAGAAGAGCTGTCTTGCGACCTAACCTCTAAGGACAATCAGTTCCTTCTGGCACAAGAAATGATTTAGAATTTCAAAGAGATTATTCGGAGAGATTTTGAAGAAAAATCCTTCTCAATGTCTTCTGTGAACAATATTCTAGACGCCCAATTAACTTTGGAAAATCTAAAATCCAGTTTAATTGGTCATGTTAAGGCCATCACAGCATTGAAGGACACATTAATCAGAGCCAAAATTGTCATCAAGAACACGGTTACGCCAGACAGCGTAAAAATTCAGGCATCCATCACTATGTACGATGCCCATATGAAGAAATCTAGCAACAAGAACTGAATTTTTCTTCTTTCTTCTTCTTTCCTTATGCACTTCTATTTTGTGAAAAGTGCATGCAATTTTTTAAGATGTAATTACATGTAAATATTTTAGAAAAATATCTCAAAGTCAAAGATGAGTCATTTTTGACTGAGATATTTTTGTATTTTATTATTTTCTAGTTTTTGAGGATTTTCTCCCTATATATAGTGGAGACCTCATTTGTAAATGATCTTGAAAAAATAGAGAGCAAGCACTCTACTAAAATTGAAGCAATTTTTGAGACTTTGTGCTCAAACTTGTAAATCATATTTTGTTAAATGAATGAGAAGCAGGTTTATTTCAGACTTTGTGTTGAAGTTATCTATGTTGTCTAGGAAACAGTTTCTTATATTCTCTTTTCTGATGATCTCTTGTTTATCTAGTTTAATAAGCAAAGTGGGTGTGTTAATATTATCTGAGAGTACTTCTAAAAGTTAGAGGATAGACTTTGGGCTACCTTTATCTTTGAGATTCAGTTATCTTTTGTAGTTTGAGGCGAAGACTTTGTGCTTCGTTTTACTCTACGGTTACGCCTGTCCTAGATTGGTGAAAGAAGCTACGAAAGACTTTGTGCTTACGTGAGTGTTCTTGTGGACCTAGTCACTTCAGTTGATCTTTTGCTCCCCATTTAATACCATTCCTGAAAGAAGAGGAGTGTTGTTAGCTAAGGATCAGAATATCTTTCTTTCTGTTCTTTATCCATTACCTCTGAAAAAAGAGAGGTAGATGCTGTTATACCACCCCATGTGTTATTTTTTGCTTAATTATATACACATATCCAACACGTAAATATTTATAGGGAACTTCCCCTTGATGAGAGGAGATATTTACTTCATCCAGATCTGGTAAACCCATACTTTTCGTGGTGTAAATCTCCCTATGTTGTGGTTGATATACCCATTTTGTCATCAGTTAGTTGACGACAAAATATTCACCCAACACACTATTGGTATAACTAATGTATTTTAGAAAACTGTCATTGGTTAGTAAGTGTAACCAAACTTGGTCACTATGTTTTTCTTAAAAACACAAACCTGAGAGCTAAATAGGCCATTTTAAAATGCTTGATTTAGGGTCATACAGACTCCATTTTGGATATTTTTTTTTAAAACCATATGTTTTCTCCAAATTTTTATAATTTGAAATTAGTTTAGATTCAATATTCATATATTTTTCAAAAAAAATTGAAAATATATTTAAAATGTTTTTAATCTAACATATTTGCTTTTGGTGTGATGCCTTAAGGGTAGACAGGTAACTAGCGGATTTCAAGGTTGATAAATCATGTTTTTAGAATATGTTTTACATGTTTTAAAATGAATTAGGAACATTATTTTGGTGCTTAAAGTAACATTTAAGGTTCTTAAATAAGTTTTTTTAGTATTATTTTTCAAAGTTATAACTAAGACCAAGGGGTCAAATGAACACCACCTCATTTTCCATTTGGACTTAAAATTAAACACACTTATCATTTTTATCTTCAATAGTTGTTTGATCTAATTTTGTTTAAAAAAGAGGGGTGTTGCGTGTATGATCTTCCATTTTTCCCCTTTAGGGAACCCTTAGAATCAAAAATGCCATTCTTATTGCAAAAAATCCTAGTCCAAGGCTTAGAAAGAATGTCATCTAAAGCACTCCCCAAAATCTCATCAAAGTTTGGGTGACCTTGAAAATGACCCTAAAGTATTTCTCTTTTAGTCTTTTGTTTCATGAAAACTTAGCTTGCGAGGGGGACGTCATTACCTCCTATGAGTTTTTTAAGGAATCTTTGACTCAGGGTTTCATCTCCTGGCATTGACTTCACTTACTCCTTTGGAGTTACACATGGGACATATCTACATTTAGACATCACACTACACTGAGAAAACATTAGGATGTAGTGGTTGTAAAAAAGATGAGAACTTTTTACAACTATTCAATGCCACGGTCACCCAATTTCCATGTTTATCTTTTGCACTATTTGACATGAAATTCATTGTGTAATTGATTCCCCTAGAAATGTTTGAAATCTTGTTAGTTTAGTCAACCCCACATTGCCATAACCTTGCTAGGATTTGAATGATTATACTTAGAGTATTTTGGTCATTTTTGTTTGGTATGTTTTGAGACTAAAACTTATTTGTTTGTTCATAAATCCATGTCAAAACCAATTTTTCTATACGTCACTCTTTTGTCTAAAGAAGCATTATGCTGGCCATTTTACACCACACTTGTGCCTTAAATGTTTTGCTAAACTTATTTGTGTGTGTGTGTGTGTTATTTGAGTTGCAGAGGGTAGTGTTATGCTGCCCAAATCATGTCAAAATATTTTGAGCCTTTTGAGTCTTTAAAGCATAACACATATCACAACATTCAAGCATGCTTACACCATTCGGTTGCTCAATTTGTTTCAAGACTTATTTCACCTTGTTTCAAAAATCATTGTTTCAAATCATGTCATGTATCCCATTTAGACCTTTGTCTTATGCCATCATGTTGTCCAATCTTATCTAGCTTGTTTGGTCAAATCCTAATTTTTAATCTTGAGTTTTCAATTAGCCTTGTCAAGTTTGGATTCAAACATTGATTGATTTTTGTTTAAGCCTTAATTCATGGGGCTAATACATAGATATTTCTCTTTTGGGTTGCATAACTTTGATTAACCAATTACCCAAATTTGAAAACTATTGATGGTTTGTTTGTTCAAGAGCATATCCTCATCATTATTTATGTCTTTATTTGGGAAAACATAGTCTTTCTTCAAAGAGCCTTTTATCTTATGCCTTATGCCAATTGATCATGTTTATGTTTGATTTTGTGTGTCGGGTTTATGTCAAAGTTGTTTCCAAACTTGTTACATTAAATCAAATCACATCAGCCTTTGTTTCAAGTCTATATTTTGACATCATTTGGCCAAAATTCATAGTATATGCATGTTTTTTTAAGCCTAGATTTTGACTCCATGTTTAGACAAATGACCTAGTCACTCAACTTTTCCCTTTCTTAGTTTAAACCTTGTTTGCAACACTTTGACCTAGACCTTTGACATGCTAATTTTTATTTAGATGCTTGACCTTTTATATGTATGACATTTGATGTTAGACTATTTTATGCTAAGTTTTAGCATAAATTATTTTAGAGATACAGCTCCACTTTCAGACCACATTAGAGATACAAATCCACCTTTTGACCAAGTTAGACTAAGCTTGAACCATTTATCCTTTGGACATAGTTTTTTAGAGTTTGTATAACTCTAACCCTTTTTGTTTTAGAGCTTTCATCATTTACATAGATATGTCTCACTACACTTATGGTGGATTCACGTGAAATCCAACTTATAATAGAATGGCCGCACAAAATCCCACTAGGAACCCCTATAGAGAAAGATTTTATAAGGAGTTTTATTATTCTCCCTACTATACTCCATATGGGGAACATAGTATAAATCCACAAAATCCAAATCGAGACTTGGATTAGTATGAAGAGGCTTGTGAGGAGTTTGAAGACCCAACTATAGATAATGTTGTTTAAGATATGGATTCATACCCTCTTTGCAATAATTAGTACATGAAACATAGTCGAGTACCAACTTATCAATTAACTCATGACTGGGATGATATAGTTTATGAGGAGGACTTGGATGCTTTGGCTTGTATAAGCAATCAAGTTCGACGACATCCATTTTTTATTTGATCATCAAATACCCCTAACCCTCCTTTGGATTATATGACCTATCAAGCTCTGTAATATCCAAGGAATACCATTACCATGCCTAGGCCTAGTCCTTTGGCTTGTGTGAGCAACCAAGCTCCACAATGACCCTTCATCATTCTAGGAGCTAGTCCTTTGGCTTGTGTGGGTAATCAAGCTCCCCACTACCCTATCATTACCATTTTAGGACTTCATCCTTTGGATCATATGAGAAATCATGTTCTCCAACACCCTACCATTAATTCAACCATATGTCATTCCTCATCCAGTACCAATCCCATCCAAACCTCAACCCATCCAATCATTTGAAGACCAAGTTGTGTTTAAAATTGGTATTTTTCAACTTATTGGAAACCAAGGCCAAGAGAACCAACCAATCCAAGATGTTTCTATTGAATCAACCATTTGTGATAAGTTATTCTATGATAAATTTCCTATTGATCCTATACTAGTTGTCGAGGAGTCTCACTTTAATGAGCCAGACTTTGTTGAGTCACTTCTTAATGATTATAACCACCTTTGGTAAAATCATTACCTTGAACATGTACCTATTTGTCAAGAGCCTTATATTGATAAGCCAATATCTGAGGAGTTATCTCTTGACCATTTTACCATCCTAGAGGAGTCCCACTCTGATAAACTAGTTTTTGTGGATCCCATTATGCCAATACAGTCCATTACTTGTCCAACACCAAATATTGAACAAGACATCATTGTAATAGAGTACCCATTAGATAAAGAGTTAAAGTTAGAGTCAGGTTCTATTTTTGAACTAACATCAAATTTAGCATCAAAATCACAATCAACATCAGTTTCAACATTGGATTTAGAGTCCTTGGAGTTAGAATTAGATTTAGAAGAAGAATATGTTCATGGCTATTACAACATTGGTTATGCATGCCTTGCAGATCAATTTGAATACATTTATGATCCTTTTATAGTTTTTGAGGATGATTACTTCAACTTCAACATAAGTTATTCTAGTATCTTCTATGAGATTTGTGTAGCCTCTCCCCATTCGATTACCATTCCACATGCCATTACCATCAACCAAAATAGCCATATCATTAACATTCTATCTCCCACAAGTGTCGATTTGGATCGACATAATCACACTTTGTCAAATTGCATCCATGGTGACATAGAAGTTGAAGAAGAGCAAGGAGGCCAAGACCACATTCATATAGCAGAAGAACACTTTCCTAGTGAAACCTTTTTGGAGGTGCTAAGGGACAATCAAAGTCAGAACTTAACATCTTCTAGTGAAACTTTTTTGAAAGTGTTAATAGATAATCAAATTCAAAAGTCAACATTCCTTAGTGAAACCTTCTTGGAGGTGCTATGGGACAATAAAGACAACTTCATTGGTAAAAACCTCTTTAAGGCACCAATAACTGAGCACAAACATTTTTCACTATTTGATGAAGACAAAATGAAAGATCAAATAAAAATAGCTTCCTATATATAGCCTAATCAGATGGTAGCTACTCTCAAGATCAAATAATAGAAAAATTTGATGGTTCTATCAAGAGAACAAGTCTTTGGCCCTGCCACATCCAAAATTATGTCGAATCTGGCATCAACAACATTATGTGTGACTAAACATACCGATATTCATTTGTTTTCCCACCATTACACATTCCATAATCATTAACCTTTCCATTTCAAAGTCAAACCTACCATCCATTATTTTTCCTTATTTACCATCCATGGTTACACTTTCCTTTATAAAGGCTAAAAAGATACCTTGTCTCGATGTTTGAAGGAATCAAAATCAACAACCAAGGAAGATCACAAAAGTATTCTTGACAACTAAATCTATAACCAGTTCTTAATAGAGCATTTATTTAGATGAGGTGTGGGCTAGCAATTAACATGATTGAGTATGTTATTTGTATCATTTGTTGATTAGAATGTGCATCTCCCCATCAATAGGAACAATAAATAAAAAACCACAAGCAAGCCAACAACATGTACCATACCATTTCACATTGTCATGCCATTGCCATTGTTACATATCCTTTTACCATTATCATGTATCCTACCATTCACCCCATCACTTGGGGGTAAACCCTCTTACCATTTTATATATCCTATCATTATATTTATATCTAGACCAAAGCCTATTTTTAGTCATCCTACCCAATCCTATTTTGATCTTGGTTCATTTGGTTCTTCCCATACCTTTTGTGAGAGGATTATGATCAAGTTTCAATAATCAATCAAATCTATGTTTATAATGGTAGTCTATGAAACTAGTGTCACAGTTAATTTAGCAAGATATCTTTCACCCTATCAAGTTTGTTTATGTGAGCCTGATTGTAACCACCTATGGACAAATCAGTGTTTCATCAATCTTGCCACTAATTATAACTACCGATGGGCAAATTAGTATCATTGACCTATATCTTTTTATCCTAGTTATAACTGCCTATGGGAAAACTAGGGGTAACATTTGTTTATCATGCATTGTTACATCACCTTGCCATTACTATTTTCATTTTACTGGCCATTTGATATATTTGAGAACTTGTTGGGACCTAATTGGTTTTTACCACCTTTTTGTGTGGATGGAATTACTATGACTTGAGGTCATTTTAGGACTATGTAGGTCATGCTCAATTCATGTTGAGGTCACCTCAGTCCCCGTTTATATATGCTCTCATCATTTTGTGAACAACCTAAGCCAAACACTCTCATCGTCTTGTGATCAAGTATCTTGTCATTCTCGATCAAGTTAAGATACCTCAAAAATGCCAAAAACATTCATAATATTTCAAAATCCAAAAATATTTCTCCTATCTAAGCCTAGTTAGTTATCTTCAATCCACCTTACTGGGGCATGGTCATTGTTAGGATGCTTTATTTTGATTTTATTTTTAGGCATTCTATTTATTTGTTTATTTCAAGTTGTTTGTTTGTTTATTTATTTTTTGTTTGTTTATTTGCTTGCTTGCCTGTTTATTTGATTTTTACACTGTTGCCTTAACTTAGTCTATATGTATGCATTAGGTGATTCCTTACACACATTATTCATGAGTCTATCCATTTTCATATGTCAACATTGTCATCATGGTTTTTATCATTGGTGCATTTTTTTCACTTGAATATTGGATATCAGGAGTCGGTCCTTATGTATATTTTGGCCAATTTTCATGGTGTTCTATCATGAATCCTACCATCACATGCTACAGTAAAAATTAGATTTAGAAATGTCTACAATCAATGGAGATACAAAAGTTTATCCTTGGCACCTTGTCAAACCCTTCCATCGCACCCTTGATCAAATCAACCCATTAACCATTTTAGTTGTATCGTTATTAATAAGGATGTACATCTACTCATTGTTAGGTATAATTGAATAATTTTATAATGATCAATATTATTCCTCTATCCATCTCTTTCATCACTTTACACCCACTCATCTTTAATCTATATTCCAAGTTATATCCTTGAGTTATGCTTGTTAATCATCCTTAACTGGGGCACCATTAGTTTTAGCCAATCTAAGTCTACTTAATGATTATAACTGCCTATGGAAAAATTGTTATTTTGAATTTTATTCTTACTTAAAATCATCTTTGGTCAAATCACATCTTTTTTAAATCAATACATAAAGGCATTTTCTTGTTTGGATTAATCTCAACCACAAGTTAATTCTACCTTTTTCTTATTTCTTTTCAAGGGACCATCCATCAACAAATGTGACAGCTAATCCCTCAAGGGAGCATCATCATAGGCTTCCCAAAACCATTTAGAGCTTTATTCTTCAACTATCATCTTATTTTTAGCATACAGGACATCTCTCATTATTTGAGAATACATTGATTTTCCTATAGTTTGCAACACCTTCCCAAATAGGGGCAAACTGTAGACACCTAAATCTAGCCACTAATAACCTCCAATCAGACTTTTGACCAATTTCCATCAAAATGCATAATTTGGCATAAAACCACTAAAAAATGCTAAATGAGTTGAAACTGACATATTCAAGTGCCAATTTTGGCTAGAGTATCATTGAATGGGGTAATGCAATTTATGGTCTAGCTAACTTTGATCAGATCATTCTGAGTCAAAGTGCTAATTTTACACCTAGGTACTCTAGATTTCTGTTTCTTATGAAATATCTTACATAAGATGCATGCCTTTATTATTTTATATTGATAACATCCTAAATAGGATAATGGTTCCAATGCATCTGACATTACCTTCTAATTTCAATCTAGTCAAATTTTGGACCAATAACAAGACATTCTAATCAATTTGAGTAATTTGTGCACAAAGTACTTAAATATGCTTAAGAACTAATTAACCCAAATCAAGGCCTAATTAATAATTCCATGAAAACTTGTTGAAAACTTTATATTAGAAATTAATATTGACTATCTACATCATCAGGTGACTTCATTTCTTGGGAAGACATCCCTAGGCCATAAATGCCACAAATATCAAGATTCATGCCTCACATGTCTCATCAAAGCCCTCCATGCCTCTTAATTACACCTTTTTCCAATGTCATGATGAGGATAATTATAAACTAAATTCCAAAAATTGAATTAATCCTCAACCACACATCTCAATCTCAGGATGGATGGTTTAGGTTGATTCTAGACATTCTCAAAAATCTACAAATAGAGAGGCCATGAACATCTTTTCTAAGACATGATTATGCAAAGTTATAATGTAGAATTGATTACAAAGTGTCATGAAACTAGTGTTATCATGCCAAATTGATTCCAAGACAATCCAAGCCATAAGCCAAAGGTGCCAAGGAGAGATAGAGGTAGCCAAGCTTCCATTGCCAAGGACTTAATGAGCACAAGCCGAGTAAGCCACTACAACCAGCATTTTGAAGCATCCAAGGGAGGTAAAAGAAGGTTTTTTTTACATTTTAGTTGTGTTTTTTATTCACTTTTTTTAACTAAGCTCTCCTTAGTGTATAGGCCTAGAGATGTTATGCTAGTTAGTGTGTTTCTTTTATTTTGTTTTCACTTTGAAACTAACACCATACTAACCATCCTCTGTTGAGTCAAATTCCTAGTTCACACTAGACCTGTATCAAATAGGTTATGATCAATGGGGGAGATAGTATCAATATCATCTCTTCCCATTCTTATGATCAACTCAACCTACATGCCAATGTCATGTCTGAAACTTCAACCATCCTTAGATCTTTTAATGACACTATGACCACTACCTTAGAATTTGTTGTCCTCCACATTTGGATAGGACCTTTCACCCTCCCCAAACTCTTATATGTGGTTGAAGGTGAATTCTAGTACAATGTTTTGCTAGGGAGACCTTAGATCTAGGCTATGGGATGTGTACCTTCCACTCTCAATCATTGTGTCAAGTTTGATCATGAAGGTCAAGTTGTTACCATACATGCTAACCCTATCCCTTTTGTAGCATGAAATATGACCTATCAACCTAATGACATTCTTATGCCTCCATCTAAAGCACAATAAACCACAATTATCAAGCCCTCACCTACAAAAGCTAAAGCCATTACTTCTTTCCCCTCCACTGAAGCATCCACCAACTCTTCTACTCTTGTAAACTAGATACCCATCACAAATCCTTTGGAACCTACTTTCCAATGCCTCACCCTTGGAGAATACAATCTCCTCACCCTTGATGCCCTCCTTACTCCCCAAGAATATGGGCAACTCAACCACCAACCAGGTTATGATCCTAACATTGAAGCTATTACCCCTTTGGGGCTTATGAGATATCAAACCCACTTTATCTATGGGGTAATTTACAAACCAATTCACACTACCATCACTCCCTCTCCACCTCATCATTTCACCTCTACCTTCTCTTATTTGGACAACCCAAACTTCACCAAATTATACCTTCACAGGTGTGCTTGAAAGAGATTTAGTTTAGGATGATATGAGGATGGCCCACACATACTGACCTTGATTGAGACCTAAAAGCCTAACAAGAAGCATGGCCTCAGCTTCCTTCTACCTAATAAGAGGAAATCCAAATAAACTACCCCCACCATTGTTGAAGAAGAAACCCCTTCCTCACCGACACCCCCTCCACCTGTGGATAAGGATGAAGACATCATCCCACCCAAAAAAAAATTTTCAACATGATTACCCTTGGACCCCTGACTTATCAAAAGGAATGGGCATCCTAATCCATCCCTTCAACCCACCCTAAAATTGTGGGAGATGACTCTTCTACCATTGACATTGTTCAGTGCCAAGATGATGATGTTATTCTCACCTACCTTGGTGCACTGGATTCCTCCATCCAAAAATCATTACCTCTAGAAGCCTCAACCATGTTGAATCTAACATGAACATTGACATAAGCACTCTAGATGACCCCCATATCATCTAACTTAGCCAAACTCTCACCCCTGAAGAACTATAATACTTATCCACCTTCTTTCAAGACCGTAGTGCATTTGCCTAGTCATACACTGACATGCTTGGTATTGACCTAGCCATCACCACCCATAACATTGTAACCAATAATGATGCCAAACCTGTCAAATAAAAACTTTCCAAATGCACCATCTCATAACTCTCCTTATCAAAGAATAACTTCAATGCCTCCTTTCTGTCAACTTTATTCAACCCATTGATTATCCCCAATGGGTTTCAAATATCATACCTATCACTAAATCCATAGGGGGAATACGTATGTATGTGGACTTTTTTGACCTCAATATTGCCTACCTAAAGGATGACTTTCATCTACCCAGCATTGCCCAACTTGTTGATCTTAAAAAATGCCATGAGATGTTCTCCCTCATGGATAGATACTTGGGTTATAATCAGATCTTGATTTCCCCTAAAGATCAATATAAAACTACTTTATCACCCCATGGGGGACATTCTATTACAGAGTCATGCCCTTGGGTCTTAAGAATGCTGGCATGACCTACCAACATGTCATGACCTATAATTTCCATGACCTTATCCATATAGCCATCGAAGACTATGTGGATGACCTTCATAAGAAGTCCAAGCTTTGCAAAGACCATTTAGTCATTCTCAAGATTATATTTAAGTGACTTATCCATTATCACATCTTGTCAGCCAAACTCCTTAGCTTCATTTTTTCCCTTCAAGGAATATAAGTTGATCCATCCAAAATCAAAGCCATCATTAAGATGTTACCTTTAACCAATCTTAAACAACTCCATAACTTGTAGGGCAAACTTCAATACATTAATTGTTTCATCTCTTAACTCTCTGATTGGTGTCAACCCTTCCACCACCTATTGAAAAAGGACATCTCTTTCAAGTGGAATATCAATTGTCAAAATACCTTTGATTCACTCAAAGAATACTTGCTATCTACACATGTCCTTACACCTCCTAAGAATTGCCAACATTTCTACCCTTAATCTCTACCATGGACCACACCCTAGGGGTGATGTTTGCCCATCAGGATGAATAACATAAAGAGTAAGCCATCTATTACATTAACTACACACTTATCAAATATGAGACTTGGTACACACATATTGAGATACTATATTTAGCCCTAGTCTTTGTGGCTACCAAATGTCACCACACCTTCTTAACCACAAAACTTTTTCCATAACCAATACTAACCCCCTCAAATACATGCACTCCAAACCATACCAAAATTAGTGTATGGCTAAGTGGCTCATGCTTTTATCTAAGTTTGACATAGAGTTATTCTATTAGAATTCAATCAAGGAGAAAGTAATCACTAACCAACAAGCAGGGCACCCCTAACAAACAATCAACCTCCCCCTCAATCAGGTAACCATATTTTTTTGATGGTTCTAAATGTCAATGTGGAGATAGAGTTAGTGTCATCCTTATCCCCTTTGGTAGTGAACCACTTCCCCTTTCCTTTAAACTCAACTTTGAATGCACCAACAATGTGGCCACGTATGAAGCCCTAGTAATAGGTCTCCAAACTGCCCTAGCCTTAGGAGTCAGAACAATCAATATCTATGGGGACTCCTAGCTTATGGTCAACCAAGTCAATGGCATTTAGCAGTATAAGAATGAAATAATGAAATTATATAGAAAAATCATCACAAAATTTTTAGCCTTATTCGAACACTACAATATCCAAACCACCCCTTAATCTACTAATAAGTTTGTCAACACTGTAGCTTCTCTTACCTCTTAGATCTCATCAGCACCCTCAAGCTCCAAACTATTCATCATTGTCCATCACCTCACCAAACCTTCCTACACCAAATCAAACATTCTAACCATATTTAGTGTTGGGGAAACTCTGTCTAACCTTTGGTACTAGTAAACCTTTGACTACCTTCACCTTGGCATAATTCCCTTGGGCCTCTCTAAGAATGCCCATCGAGCAATTTTCAAAACACCTCTCATTATACCATTATAGGAGGAATCCTCTATGAATGTGGTTTTGATGGAAAACTATTTTTTTGCCTCTGTGGTCTAGAAGCCTCTCACACTATCAAGGAGATGCATGATGTTATCTATGGGGGTCACTTTAGTGGACTCGTTGTGGCTAAATGCATCCTCCTATTACTAGCCTACCCTTTACCAAGACTGTTGAGTATGTGAAAAAGTGTTTAAAGTGTCAACAACACACTAATTTTTATCACACACCCACCCAAGGCCTTCAAGTTTTTGCTAATTTTTGGCCTTTTCACAATGGGGTCTGGACCTTATCGGTGAAATCAACCCCCACTCTTCACAATGATATCATTATATCATTATCGCAACTGAATATTTCACCAAATGGGTGGAGGCTATTCACCTTATTTTGACAAAATCTTAAAAGATTATCAAATTCATCACCCACCATATCATTTGTCATTTTGGTGTTCCCTATAAGATCATCACTGACAATGGCAAGTCCTTCAAAAATAAATAATTTTATGGCCTTTGTGATGTATTTGATATTAAATTTATCTTTTTGTCACCTTATCACCCATAAGTAAATGGACAAGTCAAAGCCTCGAATAAAACCCTTAACAACATGCTTACCAAAATGGTCAATGCCTCAGGTAGGGATTGGCACTTGCACATCCCCTTCACCCTATGGGCATATCATACTAGCATTCAAACCCCCATAAGTTCTAGCCTTTCTCTCTTATGTTTGGGGTCAAGGATGTACTACCTCTTGAAGTCCAAATAACTTCTCTTTGTGTATCTTTGTGCAACCTCATTTTGGAAGATGATTACCATCAAGAAAATTTAGCCCAACTTGAGCTACTTGATGAACATCATTTAAATGCTCTTTCACATCTTCATGTCAATTAAGAGTGTATTAAGTGAGCCTATATCAAACACCTCAAATTCCAAGAATTCAACATTGGAGACATTGTCCTCAAGGAAAACCAACATGTAACTAATATGGAGAAAATCAAAAGTGCAAATTTGCTTTCAATTGTCTTGGACCCTATATCATTACCCATAAGTATGGATTATGAGCTTATCATTTTTCCTCTCTCAAAGGTAAACCAGAACCCAAGCCTCTAAAAACTTTGCATATGTATCCCTTTTATTGTTAGATAGGAATCTCAATCATCATTTGTCTAACTTAAGCTCATCCTTATTGAATACAACTATCTACTGAGAGGTGGAGGTGAATCAGTAGATCAACTAAAACTAGTTCTTGTAAACCTTTGAAAGGAAATACAAATTCATATGCAAGTCAAAGAAAAAATGCAAAGATTACACATACACACTAAAACACATTACTCAAGATTTTTACTTGGAAAACCCAAAGGGAAAAACCATGATGAAAATGGCTACTAGAATCTACTGTTATAATCTAGCCTCACTATTAAATGTCTCACTGGCTAACCTCACTAGTTATATTCAAGATCACCCACTCTAAGGAAGCACATACTTCTTAAGGAGATACCAATCCCCTAACTGAGCACTAACTCAGTTTTCTAATGGTACCAACCAATCAAAACTATGAAGCTAAAAATTCAGAATACAAGATGGATTCACAAATGAATCCATATCAATTTATTTGTTACAAGTCTAGTATGTAACTTCTCACTCTCTACATAATCTCTACACATTCTCTATTTGATCTTTCTTCCTCTTTACCTCACTCTCTATTTCTCACTCTCTACTCAATCTCTACACATTCTCTGTGTACTCTTTCTTCCTCTTTGCCTTACTCTCTATTTCTCTATCTTTCACTTTGTGTCTGCATACATTTTAAAGTGACACTCTTTGAGTTATTTTATATCACTCTCTCAAATTCAATGATAGCAGTAGCACCATAATGAATAAGATGTCATGTATATACATTGAGTTTTAGGGTTTCATCTATACAACATGTTCACACTTCAACTCCTCTTAAATGATTTTAGCTATCTATTCTTATTCAATGTGACTTTGACATATGCAAATTCTCGTGTCTCAATTCATACATCACACTTCAATGCTCAGATCTCTTTTCTATATTTGACAACTACTATATTTTGGTCATAATTGCATTGTTTCCTTTTTTCACTTCAACTCCCCTTTTTTGGTTCTTCATTCAATGTGAATTTGACATATACACTTTTCATGTCTCAGTTCAAGCATAACACCATAATGTTCTAGTCTCTTTACTATGTTTGGAAACTATTGGATTTATTTCATAAATGCACAACCTCCTTAATTGATGATTGATCAGTTGGATTGATCAATCTCAATATTTATGTAGACTTTTTGAGCTCACCATTTATCTAGTCATGTGTTTAAATGAGGATTATTCATCTTATCTTTGGTGCCAATCATTGTCTATCTTGAACCATCATATGTATGCCCTATTTCAACAAAATTATCAATCTCTCTTGTATTATCTATCAAATTATTTCTCACATCTTGATATCTTCTACATGATTGGTTTACTTTCACTCCTTTTGATTATATTTGATATACTCGACCTTTACCCTTTCTATTGTATCATTAAACTCTGACATGTTGACATGATCTCATTTTCTTCAGCATTTTTTTAATGCTTTTGTATTGTTGATCCTTGTAGACTTTCTCTATCTTTAACATGGTTTGTCCCTTTGAGAATGCCTTATAAGACTTCCACACTTTATCTTTAGCAAAGTTTCAAGTGACCTTTCTCTTCAAAAAAAAATTTGTGGGATTTTTGTCAAGGGTATTTCAAGGCAATTTTTCAAGACACTTTCCTCAAAGGAATTGTTGCAGATAATTTCCTCAAAGTAATTGTTATGGATAATTTCCTTGAAGAGATTGTTGTAAATAATTTACATGATAGAATTACAGTGGACAATTTCCCTGAAGGAATGTCTAAGTTCCCTTTATATTTTCTTTAAATGTCCACATACCCTTCAACTTTTTCAAAAACTACCCTTCAACTTTTATGCAATGGTCCACATACCCTTCATACTTTCTATAATGGTCCACTTGCCCTTTGGAACTTTTGAAATGGTGCACTTGCCCTTTATACTTTTTGAAAAGATCCCTTCAGTCTTTCTGCAATAGTCCACTTGCCTTTCAGACTTTTTGAAAAGATCCTTTCATAATTTCTCAAAGTGTCCTTTCAAAAACTTTGTTTGGTCCACTTGCCCTTCAGACTTCTTATAAAGTACCCTTCATAAATTCTCAAAGTGTCCTTTTAAAAACTTTTTTTGGTCCACTTTCCCTTTAGATTATTCTCAATGCTTTGCTCATTAGATTAAAAGAAGTAAAGTCATTTGATAAACCCGATCAACTCCATTAGACCAATTCGGGTTCTCAACATTGCTCAACTTATAAAGTTCAACAAAGTAAAGTTGTTCCATAACCCTGATTAACTCTTCCTTGACCCATTTCGGTTCTTCACATTGCTTGACTTATAAAGATGAGAGCAGTTAAGTCATTCTGGAAACCTGATCAACTTTACTAGACCCATTTGGCTTCTTAAGACTACTTAGCTTATGAAACTTTATGAGTCAAAGCAATTGAAGTACACAAACCTAATCAACATGTTCTTGACCCAATTGGGTTTTTGACATGGTTTTACTTATGAAACTTTATAAGTAAGAGTGAATCAAGCACATGGATTTCACAAACCTGAATCACTATGCCTTAGTCATTAATGTTGGTCTATTTGACATCAATGACAATATTAAAGACAATCTCCTTATACACCATAAGACTCAAATTGTCAACAATCTCCCCCTTTGTCATTGATGACAAAACATACTCAAAATGACTACCCTTATTCATTCCTTCACCATTATGCTTTCTCCCCCTTTGACATTAATGACAAAGAGTCCTTGGCATATCATGGAGACAGGCTACTTCTTTACTGTCTGGCTATTCTGATCCTTGGACCTGGCTGGTTAGAACATTTTGTGAGGAACTCCCCCTTAGGAAATGACATATTTTCCTAAGCTTCTATGCAGGCACTTCAAATATAGCTCTTTTGACTCCATGATTCTCCAAATGAGCATGTATATAGCATTGGTCTAAAAGACCAATCAAGAATCAACATATCTTTGTATATATAGCCATAATAATCTACAACCAACATACCTTTGTCATCAAATTGCAAAAGAACTATAGTTTTCTCACAAAACTATCTTTTCTCTTAACCTATGAGTTAATAATGTTCCTTAAATACTCCCCCTAGATTCATGCCATATCACTAAAAGTTAGTGATATGGTGTGGGAGCTACTACTCCCAACTTTTCTCTCAGATATTCAAATTACTCCTTGGGAAGAGGCTTGGTAAATATGTTTGCAATTTGGTCTTTTATTGGAACATACCCAATTTTGACCTCTTGATCTATAACCTTTTCTTTTATAAAGTGATACTTGATGGATATATGTTTGGTTCTAGAGTGCATCACTAGATTCTTAGAAATGTTAATGGCACTTGAGTTATCACAAAAGATAGAAATAGGTTCTTTGAATTCTACCTTGATGTCTCCAAGAATTTGCTTCATCCATAAGACTTGTGTGCAACATGTTACATACTCTGATTCTACTGTAAAAAGCGTAACTAACTCTTAATTTTTTCTTAGCCAAGACACAAGTCTATTTCCAAGGAAGAATGCATCACCACTAGTGCTTCTCTTATCATCCACACTTTCAACCCAATCAGCATCTGCATATGCAACCAAAGTGAGATCTTCACTGGTAAGGTACCACAGACCATAGTCAAGTGTGCTCTTGATGTATCTAAAGATTTTTTTCACAGCATTGACATGTGATTCCTTGGTTGCTGCTTGAAATCTTACAAACATGCATATGGCTTGTATGATGTTTGGTCTTAATGCGGCTAGGTACAACATGATATCTATCATTGATTTATACATTGTGTTATTCACATTAGGGGACTCTTCTTCTTTGTTCAACTTGCATCCAGTTATCATGGAAGTACTAACTAGTTTTCTATCTTCTATTTTGAATTTCTTGAGCATTTCTTTTGCATACTTGGTTTGCGAGATAAAAATCCCATAATTTGTTTGTGAAATTTGTAAACCAAGAAAGAAATAAAGTTCTCCTAACATTGACATTTCAAATTCACATTGCATATGCGTGGCAAATTCTTTGCACATAATACTACTGCCACCTCCAAAGATGATATCATCTACATAGACAACAATAATCAACATATGCTTACCTTATAATTTAAAGTACAAATTGATGTCCACACATCCTTTGCTAAAGCCTTGTTTTTATAGGTATTGATAAAATATTGAATACCATGTTGTAGGTGCCTATTTCAGACCATCCAATGCCTTCTTTAGTCTGCACACATAATCTTCTTCATTTGTGAGCTAAAAACCTTGTGGTTGTTCAATGTAGACTTCCTTTTCTAAGTTCCCATTCAAGAAGGCTGAATTTACATCCATTTGAAATACTTTGAACTTCTTGTGAACAAAAAATACCAAAAACATTCTTATAGCTTCCAGTCTTGCCACTGGAGCAAATGTCTCTTCAAAATCTATGCTTTCTACTTGTGCATATCCCTTGCACACTAATCTAGATTTATTTCTTATGATGGCTCCATCTTCATTGAGTTTGTTTCTGTAACCCCATTTAGTTCCTATCACATTCTTGTTTGAGGGTCTAGGAACCAATTCCCATGTTTTGTTCTTATCTATTTGACTCAGTTCTTCTTCCATGGCTTTTAACCTATTTTAATCTTTGTTGGCTTCACTGAAGGTTTTAGGCTCAATTTATAAAAATAGAGAAAAACTTACTTGTTCCTTGTTCATTACAGCTCTTCTCCTAGTCTGAACTCCCTCATTTTTGTTTCCAATTATTTGCTCCTTGGGATGTTCCTTTTGAACAAATCTTGCAGGTACCCTTTCACTCTTTTCTTCCTCCTCTTCACTATCTTCTACTTCATTTTATGCTTCTAATTATTCAATTCTAATTTTCTCAATCGGTTTGACATGTTTAAATCCTTCTTCAACCTTGAGATTGATTCTCTCAACTATTTTATGTAGCCTCTTATTGTAACATACATAGGCTTTGCTATGGGTGGATTAACCAAGAAATATTCCCTCATCACATCTTGACTCAAAACTGCCTAGTTCATCCTCCTTTCTTCTGATGTAGCATTTGCTACCAAACACTCTAAAGTATTTAACTAATGCAAGCTTTCCATATCATAGTTTGTATGGTGTTTTATCACTTTTCACCCTCCATTGAACTCTATTCAGGATGTATACTATTGTTTGGACTACTTCTTTCTAGTATCCATTAGATAATTTGGCCTCTTTCAACATTATTCTAGCCATCTCCTTAACAGTCCTATTCTTTATCTCAACAACTCCATTTTGTTGTGGTGTGGAGCTAAAAGCTTCAACTGTTTGCAAACACTAGAAGGAAGGATGCTGAAGAACCAGAGCAACCGGCGTCGGTAGTATGACCGACGTCAGTCAAGTGCAGTGGAGAAGGAGACCGGCGACGGTAGGAAGTCGGCCGACGTCGGCAGCACCAGACTAGCAGGGACCGGCGTCGGTCGCCTGTGTATTTTTGGAACTGCTGTTGACGAACAGTCAGTTAGTTGAACCGAGTGTTTGCATGCTAAGGGGCTAATTTAAGTCGCGGGCTGTGTGTCTAATTTTAGTTGTTAGACTTCTATTTTTGTAAGCATGGGATCTTATTTATAGACCCATAAGGCATGTATTGTAATGTAATTCTAAGGCAAGTAAAGGCATTGAAGCTAGCAAGGTCAAGGAGATCTACAGGTGTAAGGTCAAGGAGATCAGCTGAAGCATTCAAGGAGGGATAGCAACTCAGGATTTAGAGTTGTTGTGTTGAGCAAGAGAGAGAGGGAAGAAGGTCTTGAGGTGTGGCAAGCCTTTGAGGTGGAGGAAGAAGTGGCATCTTTCTTATTGTATTTTCTTCTAGTAGTATTTAATACAAGAGTGTGTATTGTCTCTCAAATTCTTTGTTGTCTCAAGTTTCTAGCTACTTTATCATTCTGGTATAATTTCGTGTTTAATTGCATATAAGAAAGTAATCAATTGTGCTCTAATTGGTAGAGCTACAGATCCCCTGACACATTTTGTTTTGAAGTTATTGTAGTAGAGTAGTGCCTTTTAGTCCCATGCTTTTCATAATATTCTATGAACTCATTGGAGGTGAATTATCCATCTTTATCTAATCTCAGACATTTGATCTTTCTTCCCATTTTATTTTCAACCATGGCTCTAAAGATCTTAAATCTCTCAAAGGTTTGGTTATCTTGGGCATATGTCTTACACACTTATTTGAAATTAATTTAACTAGATTATCAAAATTGGGATGCCCCATTCTTCTATGCCACAATCAGCTTTCATCAATCTTTCCTAAGAGGTAACTATCATTATTTGCCATAACAAGTTTGTAGATGTTGTTCTCAATCATTTTCCCTTTTGCAACTATTTTGACAAATCTCTTTAACTTATAGCCTTCAGCATCAAATATGAAATTTTATCCATTGTCACATATTTGACTGACACTTAGCAAATTATGCTTCAGTCCTTTGACATAAAGAACATCATGTGTAGGAAGCTTACCATCAATATGCAAGGTTCATTTGCCTTTAATTTTTATTGTTGTGTTGTCTCCCAAATTGATAGTTCCTTCTTTGCATTTTCTCAACTTGGTGAACTTACTCTTATCACCAATCATATTCTTAGAGTATCTACTATCAATTACCCATAGATTCTGCTCTTTGGCATGGATTGTTGTTTGAGTAATCAAGGATTGAATTTTCACTCTCCACATTTCTTAAGGTCTCTCATGCATCTTTTTCTTTTCTTTCTTATTGATTTATGGACCTTTTTTCTCATGAGGAGACTTGCCTTTCTTTACATTGTTTACATTTGGCATAGCAAAGTTATTCCTACAATGCTTAACTATATGACCAAAATTATTAAAATTATAGCACATTAAACTTGAATTTAGCAAAGGAGCAAAGGAGTTTCTATTTACAAAACTAATTCTTCTAAGAGGAACAACTCTACATTCAATGGCCCTATGACCAAATTGAGTACAGCTATAACAATATCCATAAAAGGATGAATAATACCTGGTCATAAAATTCTTTGGTGTAGTATGATTACCTTTCATACTCCTTTGTTTCTTCAAAGTCTATCACTTGAGTAAATCCTTTTGTATCTTTGATTACAAACTTTTTCCCAAAAATTATTCTCTTCACTTTCTCTTGGTTTGGATCTTTCACAATGTCTTTGTTGACCTTTTCCTTCTTTGCTTCAGCTCTTCTTCCTATTTTGAATTTGTCATATAAATTGGTCGATGTACTAGTTGATGAGCCATTTCCTTTCTCATATCCAAGACTAGAGTTTTCATTTTAAGGCTTTTGACCATTGATTAATTCATTAAGAATGTTTGATCCTTTTGTCCACTTTAGACTTTTGTCTATTTGTCCTTTTTCCTTCTCAAGTTATTTCCTCAAAGCTACTATTTCTTCCTCAAGCTTCATGCACTCTTTAGACTTGGTTTTTAGTTCCATATTAACTACTTTTTCTATTCTTTTGGCTTCCTCAAGTTGAGTTTTTAGAGTCAATACCATTTGATTAAATTTTTCAAGTTCCTTCTGCCCAAGTTTCTTCTATTTTGAGTTCTCTTTTCTTAATTTCTCAATCTCTTCTAGAGAACAAACTAGCTCACCTTCTAATTCAACTTCACCTTCCTCTTCTTCACCCCAATCTTCATCTTCATCCTATTCTTGATTTATGGGAGTGGATTCTTCTACCATGAACAAAAATTATTTTCCCTTTGCTATTAAAGCACAGTCATGATCATCATCTAAACTATCATTATCACTACCCATCACTGAGTCACTGTCTTCTTTGTATATAAACCTTTCTTTCTCTTGAAGAAGTTCTTTCTTTTTGCATAGTGACGTTTTGCCTTTTTGTTGCTCTCTTCTTGCTCAGAATTGTATTTTTTATTATAAGGATATTTGGCAACAAAGTGTCCTACCTTTCTATAGTTAAAGCATTTGAATGGTAGCTTACCTTTGTATTGTCCTGACCCTCTCTTTAATATTTTTACAAAGTTAGCTTCTTCTTCATCAAACTCCTCAGATTCAGACATAGAAGTTTCTTCTTTTGCCTACTTTTCTACTTTAAATGCAACTTCTCTTTTAAAGGTATCATTTTCTCCCATTCTCATTTCATAGGCTATAAATGTTCCATGAAGCTCATCCATTGTGAGCTTATCCAAATGTCTTGCTTCTTCAATTGAAGAGATTTTGGAGTCATATCTTGATGATAGGGATCTTAGAACCTTTTTGACAATAGTTGATTCTTCTATTGTTTCTCCAAGTCCTTTGATAGCATTCACTATTTCATCTACCTTGAGGAGGTAGTCAACAATCTTCTCCTCTTCATTCATCTTAAGAATTTTAAATTATCCTTTGTATGTTTGGACTTAGCTTACTTCACCTTGTCATTTCCTACATAGATGCTTTTCAACTTATTCCAAATGTCATTTGCACTCTGACGTGCATTACTTTGACAAACTCTGAATTTGACAGTCCATAAAGAATGACATTCTTTGCCTTGTCATTGTTTTCATATGCCTTCTTGGTAGCTTGATTTGTAGGAGCTATAGTAAGAGATGTGTATCCATTTACCACAAACATCCATATATCAGATCCTAATGAGGACAAATATGCTTCCATTCTTATGCTCCAAAAAACATAGTTAGACCCATCGAAGAAAGGTGTTTTTCTATGAGGATCCTTCTTGACTGGCCATTGTGTTCACTGACCAATATCTACCTGCACTGATTAAGCTTCTCTTAAGGAACACTAAGCTTTGATACCAATTGTTGAACATAACTATCTACTAAGAGGGGGGTGAATCAGTAGATTAGCTAAAACTAGTTCTTTTAAACCTTTTAGAGGAAATACAAATTCATATGCAAGTCAAAGAAAAAATGCAGAGATTACACATACACACTAAAATATATTACTCAAGATTTTTATGTGGAAAATCCAAAGGGAAAAACTATGGTGAAAATGGCTACTAGAATCTACTATTCTAATCTAGCCTCACTGTTAAATGCCTCACTAGCTAACCTCACTGGTTGTATTCAAGAGCACCCACTCTAAGGAATCACCTACTTCCTAAGGAGACACCAATTCCCTAACTAAGCACCAACTCAGTTTTCTAATGGCACCAACTAATCAGAACTATGAACCTACAACTTTAGAATATAAGATGGATTCACAAATGAATCCAGATCAATTTCTTTGTTACAAGTCTAGTCTATAACTGCTCACTCTCTGCTCAATCTCTACATATTCTTTGTGTGCTCTTTCTTCCTCTTTGCCTCACTTTTTTTTCTCAATCTCTACAGATTCTCTATGTGCTCTTTCTTCCTCTTTACCTTGTTCTTTGTTGCTTTATCTTTAACTCTGTGTCTACATACATTTCAAAGTGACACTCTTCGAGTTGTTCTATAGTACTCTCTTAAATGCAATGATAGTAGTAACACCATAATGAATAATATGTTGTGTATATACATTGAGTTTTAGGGTTTCATCTATACAACATGTTCACACTTCAGCTCCTCTTAACTGATTCTAGCTATATGTTCTCATTCAATGTGAATTTGACATATGCAAATTCCTAAGTCTCAATTCATACATCACACTTCAATGCTCAGATCTCTTTTATATATTTGACAATTGTTAGATTCTAGTTATAACTACACCATTTCATTTTCACACTTCAACTCCCCTTTTTTGGTTCTACATTCAATGCAAATTTGACATATACCCTTTTTGTGTCTCAGTTCATGCATCACAATGTAATGTTCTAGTCTCTTTACTATGTTTGACAACTGTTGGATTTATTTCATAAATGCACAACCTCCTTAATTGATGATTGATAAATTAAATCGATCAATCTCAGGCTCCATGTAGACTTTTAAGCTCATCATTTATCTATTAATGTCTTTAAATGAGGATTATTCATCTTGTCTTTCATACCAATCGTTGTCAATCTTGAACCATCAGTTGTATGCCCTATTTTAATAGAACCATCAATCTCTCTTGTATTAACTATCAAGATATTTTTTGCATCTCAATATCTTCTAAATTATTGGTTCACATTCACTCCTTTTAATTATATTTGATATGCTTTACCTTTACCCTTTCTATTACATCATTAAACTCTGGCATGTTGACAAGATCTCATTTTCTTCATCATTATTATAATGCTTTTGCACTGTTGATCTTTGGAGACTTGATCAATATTTAACATGTCTTGTCCCTTTGAGAATGCCCAATAAGAATTCCACACTTTATCTTTAAAAAAATTTCAAGTGACCTTTCTCTTTGGACAAGCTTTTGTGGGCTTTTTATTAAGGGAATTTCAGGACAATTTCCCTGAAGAAATTATTACAGATAATTTCCCAAAAGGAATTGTTATGGATAATTTACCTTAAGGAATTCTTATAGATAATTCCCCTGACAAAATTTTTGTGTACAATTTCCCTGAAGGAATGTCTAAGTTCCCTTCAAATTTTCTTTAAGGGTCCATATACCCTTCATCTTTTTCAAAAACTACCCTTCAGCTTTTTTGCAAGGGTCCACATACCCTTCTAGATTTTTGAAAATATCCCTTTGGAATTTTTGCAATGGTCCACTTACCCTTTGGACTTTTTGAAAATATCCCTTCAGACTTTCTGCAATGGTCCACTTGCCCTTCAAACTTTTTGAAAAGATCCCTTTGGAATTTCTCAAATTGTCTTTTCAAAATCTTTATTTGGTCCACTTGCCCTTCAAACTTTGTGCAAAGTACCATTTGGAAATTCTCAAAATGTCCTTTCAAAAACTTTGTTTGGTCCACTTTCCCTTCAAATTCTTCTCAATTCTTTTCTCATTAGATTAAAATAAGTAAAGTCATTTGATAAACCCGATCAACTCCATTAGACCAATTCAGGTTCTCAACATTACTCAACTTATATAGTTGTTCTATAACCTCGATTCACTCTTCCTTGATCCATTTAGGTTCTTCACATTGCTTGACTTATAAATATGAGAGAAGTAAAGTCATTCTAGAAACTCGATCAACTTTTATAGACCCATTCAGGTTATTGAGATTGCTTAGCTTATGAAACTTTATGTGTCAAAGTAATTGAAGTACATAAACCCTATCAACATTCTCCTGACCCAGTCAGTTTCTTGACATGACTTTACTTATGAAACTTTATAAGTAAAAGCAAATGTCATTAATGTTGGCCTATTTTACATCAATGACAATCTTACAAAAAATCTCCTTATACACCATGATACTCAAATTGCCAACAGTCCCTTACAACCACATTCATTTCACTCTTTTTAGGGGCATCTAAATAAAATTAAATCATGTGATTATCCATCACAATTATATCCTAATATTGATTTATGGATACCATGGCTCTATTCACGGCATGATTTTCATAGTACTTCCCATCTCTTTGAGATCAGTTCCTATGGTCATTGTCACCTATACCTCTTTTTGGCCTATTGAACCATCATGTCAACTTAGTTTTGACTTCATAGAGGTAATCCATTAAGCATGTATGACCAAGTCTATGTCAAGAAAAATCAACTTAAAATAAATTAATATCAAATGGCAAAATAAACCATGGGTTAATATTAATATCCACAGACTGCTCCCTTGAAGGACATTGATTGCAAACTTATTTTGAAACTTCAAAACATAAGGTGGACTATTCCTTCAAAGGATATCTATCAAAAACATTCAAACTAAGCACATAAGCTTAGACCACTCCCTTGAAGGATGGCTAAGTAAAGCATTCATCAAAGCTAACAATCTCTTGGAAGCTTACCGCATCTATCAGCTTACTCAACCCTCAAGAAAATAGCAAAATCAAAATTAAAATTAAGATAAAAAGTATTTTAAAATCCACAATTGACTTTCGTAACAACAATAATCTTGAAAATCTACAATCATCTCTCCTTAGTATACTTCTTGCATCAACCAGTGTACACTTTAGACATAGACTTGTTTATACTACCTCGTCAAACACCCACAGAAAGTTATCCTAGTCTCAATAACGATTCTAGATTCACCCATTTCCCCTTTACATATCATATGTACAGGACTATGAGCTTATTTGACATAATGTTATCAACATCCCTATCTATCAACCTAAGCCCACTAATGCAAAGCGTCTAAAAGGCTTATTTTCACTAAGCCAATCCAATTTTGGGTTTCATGTCGATCTTTACCAATGCAAAAGCATCATGATCTTTATCTTATATTTTATTACTTTATGTAAGCCTACCACTATGAGCATAAACAATGAACATCACATCAACAACATGAACATCATGACCTATGTCATCAAGTAGTAACATTTATTCATCAATGAGTCAAACACAATTTTACCATATCATAACAAACCATGAACATCAAATCACATCATAACCCATGAGCATGTCATTATACCATCAATATCATAATCTAAACAAGCTGAGCAAAATATTAAGGCACATACCATTCCCAATTTTTCCCATATACCCATAAATAAAACATGTATCCATCCATAACATATCCTATCATGACCATGAGCATGAGCATAATTAGAACATCACAAACCTACACTACTGAGTCAAATAACCATGAGCATACACAACCATAAATCATAATACATGAACATCACATAAACCATAGGCATCCATCATATATAAATCATTAAACATCATATACATCGAGTCATTGAAAAAATAACACATGTCACAATGTGTCAGCTCTCTCTCAAAATATATACATCTCGCTACATCAACATGTAGGTCGGTATCAAAATAATACATCCAAATAAATATCTTAACATAATCAAGGGCCTGTACCACTACCACTAGCCCCACTTGTGCTTACACTTATACCTGGTGGTGGTCTCCCTAGTACCCTTCCATGTCCAACTATGGAAGCCCACTATCCTGGAGTAGTTATCGATGGCCCACTAGCCAAGCTCAATGTGTACTCTACATACCTCATATATTGGGTTAGTTGGTCTAATAACACCACCTCATAATATCTGAGCTCTATAATAGTAGATAAATACCTTGCTCAGGCCATTGTGTCCAATAGCCCTCATGTTATTATTGCACCTTCTTAACCATCTACTTAAGTAGATCTCTCTCACCTCTAACAGTGGTGAGCTGACCCTATAATTCCTACACCTATCCCTTTAGTGTGGCCACCTATCCCTATAAAGTGGCCACCTAGCCCTATAAACCAATAACCTAGGCCTATGCTACATCCAGTGTTGATGTTACCTATACATCTCCCTATACCTGAGATAGTGTCTGGACTAGATCTACATCCATGGGCCACTAACCCCCATGACCCCATTCAAGTTTGTCATAGCATACCTACCCTGGTACCAAGATATGTAACCATCATCAATACTTTCATCATCAATAGGATCCCTTATTAGTAGCTCCTCGAAATTAGGCACAACCTTATGTGGTTGGGGTACAGGTAACATAAATTCTACCTCCTCTCTCCTATACTTGGGAAAATCAAGTGGGATCCCCTAAATAATATCAAACTATCTTTACACATGATCAAATGGGAGAAGCTCATCCTCACCCTCCCTACGGTCATATATCCACCATGAACTATTTACCCTGATCATCATTAGTCAGGGTGACCATCATCGATCAACCCTTGGGGTATTCCCTTAACAATAACCGGTCAGGGTCCCCACCTTACTTTTTAGCACCTATAAGTAACTAGCCTAAAAAACTCAATCATATCTTTCCCATAAAAGAAAAAATACATTTGGCCTAAATTTTTATTGGATATTGCATCCATGTAGCTATGTAGGTAGCGTCCATGTGCCTTGTACACATGGAGTCAATTCGGCCATGACCACCAACCAAACAACCTCATCACCTCATCATTGGTCTATTTTGGCCTATCTAGCATGCAAGTTTACAACATTTTTTTGCCTGGTCCCTTGAATGTAGTGACAACATTTCCATATTGACCTTTTGCATTTTGTGCCACCTCACATACACTGACCTGCTTGTGTCTCAATAGGAGCACTTCCTACCTCAAATACCCATGACACTTGACCCATTTATGTTTTCCACAAGAGAACTTCCTGCCTTGTATACCTACTAGATACATAAAAATCACTTTAAAGACTTGCATTTACAAGTGTTCCCAATCACCACACCTATAGGCAGTCATATTGTTCACTTGTCACATGTCCTCCTTAGTGCTGACCCTTACATTTTACCAATGTTGGTAAGTTTTGTCTTTTCCATGATATCGGCTATCACACCATTTTTTTGTATTTTGTGTGTAATTTTGTGCTACATGTGCCCACCCCTTCTTTTTTTCACCTACCTCATGACCTACCATCTATCTATTATCATACTCACCTTCATTTCAACCCATCATCTCCTAGTTTGAGGGGGAACACCTACTCCTACTCTCAAGCCAAGCATATCTAGAGCCAATCTTCATTTTTGCATTGCTACTCACTCATGCAAGCCACATAACAAAAAGGGGCAAAGTGTAGATACCATAAATCTTCACACCTACAATCCTAAATGTTGAAAATACCCTTGAAACTAGCTTATCCTACTTACCTAATCTAGATTAAAGTTAATCACTTGTTTATATTAACTCACTTTTTTACCTATTTTAACCTATCTTTTTTCCAGGTCCTCAGCTAATGATGGTTGTGATCGATGATGGTCACCCCAACCATCACTGATTAGGTTAGATAGCCTAGACTCATAATGTAACCTACATGCAAACTACCACCTTGATTTTTTAAATACGGTAGTCTAAATTTGGTCGTGATCCCTTTGCATGGATGACTTATATTTATAATCCTTCTTAAAGTCTAGTTTAAACAACCACTTCCACCTCTTACTTGTGCCTATAAGAGAGAGAGGCTTAGGAGGTCAAACCATCTATAATTACTATCAAGAGCTCTTTGTATTTAGAATCTATTTTTTCATGTTAGTCAAGTCAATTCACATTATCAAGTGCTATCAAACATCACATAGAGAGCCTACTTGTCATCGACCTTCTGTTAAGCCCCCAAGAACCATTACATTACTAGAATCAACCTAGATTTCATCGATAGGCAAATCTGTATCAACCACCCATCAATTAATTTTTGGTAAGACAAATATTCATTTTCTTATATTCTTTTACCAGGTTCCCATTCCTAGCCTAAGCTATCTCTCAGAATCTACTTCTTAGATTCCATAAATCAATAAACCCAAACACTATTTTTCACCTCCAGATTCACTAACAGGCAACCGACAATGGTTGCCTGACCAATGATCATTACCCTTGACTGGTGATGGTTACATGATCAACGAAGGATACTTGTGGCACCAAAAATTAGTAAGCTAATTTTACCCTCTTACACCCAACCAAATTCACTTTTCCATATTCCTACATGTTCATTGGCCCCTTTTTTATTTTTTGAGCCACACCCTGACCTGTTAGCACTAGTACTAATCAATGTGTCACTAATTAGATCATTTCTAGTCTCTTTTTTAAACAAGATTTTCTTGTATTTGATTTTAGTAATATTATATTATTGAAGTAAGCATCCTTTTTCTAGTTTTATCAACTTAATTGTTTAAAACATGTGGATTGATAGCCTGTAAATAAGCTCTCGCTTCCAGGACCTAGCTCTTGCTAGGCAATCCACCTTACTATCTATCTAAAAAATAAGTTTGCTTTAGTGATTTCTTATCCATAAGTATTCCTCACAAGACAAAGAGTATGAAACATAAATTCAAAAGCATATGTAGATTAAAATATAAATGTAGATATCATATACACACACAAATACACATGACACTAGATTTATACATGAAAAACCCAAAGGAAAAAACCACAGTGAGAATAGCTACTAGAATCTATTATTACAATCTAGCCTTGCAATCAATGCCTCACTTGGAAAAACCTCACTAGTTACAAGCCTCATTGGTTATAAGCCTCACTGGAAAAAACTCACTAGTTACATTTAAGGAGACCAATCCTAAGGAGACACCAATCCCCTAACTAAGCATCAACTCAGCTAATCTGATGGCACTAACTAATTAGATCTATGGAGATACAACTCTAGATTACAACATTGATTCATAAATGAATCAAACTTTATTCTCTATTACAATTCCAATTTGTAAGATGATCATACTATGCACATTCTCTTTGTGCCTTTTTCCTCTCTGCTAATTTCTCTCTGTTTCTAGATATATATTTATTCAACACACTTCATCTCTATCTCATGTTGATCCTTTATGTCACTATATTTTCTATTTGACACAATTCAAATAGCTCTAGTAGCATTTGCTTATGTCCTAAATGTCATAATTATAAGCAATGGATCTAGGGTTCCATATCTTCTATGTGTTCACGCTTGTACTGCAACACATCATGTCAATTATGGAATTTAGTTCATTATGACTTGGACTATAAGTTTCCCACATTTTTATTCCATGTATCACACCATAATTATAGGTCTCTTTACTATCTATAGCATCTGTTAGACTTAAGTTTTGATTCACAGGCTCTTTAATGTAGATTTGATTGATTAGATCAATCAATCTCATTGTATGTATCATGAATTGCATCTTTCCTGCATGTTACTATAACTAATCATTTGTTTGTATCATGAATTAAATCTTTCCTACATGTTCTTGTAACTAACCATTTGTTTGTACATGAATTTAAATGTCAGTCATTGATCTTTCCTTCAGCACCATGATCTGATGGTCCATACTCAAATGACTCAACTTTAAAATGCATCCATTAAATCACCTTCTAATAGGCTCACACTATCCATTTTATCTTTGTACATTTTTGAATTTTAGCTTTATCATCTTTATAACATGCCTATCAATCTTCCTAATCCAATATTTTATGTGTCATTCAATCTCCAAAGATGCACAATCTTTACTTTTATCTTGACATTAAACATCGATCTCTTTCTCACATCGCACAACTTCTTATATCTTTGGATCTCTTTCACTCTATCAATTTTGTTAGACTTGCTTGATTTTTAACTCATCACTATGTCGACAAACATCGATCAATTTATTCCATCTGAGTCCATTCGCTCCATTGGATCTCGTTTGCATGATCACCCGTACACCATCACTACTTGATATTTTCCAATTATATTTTATAATGTAAAACTTATATTAGACAACATCATTAACTCTGATAAGATTATGCTCATTAGGTCTTTGTATAACAAGATCTATGAATGTGACACTTGTCACTTGCATGCTCACTCAAATCTCCTCTTGACAATTTGACTTCATCGCACTCCATTGGATCTCCAATGTTCAATTAAGCATGATTCATTGATCAAGTAGGGACATATATTAAGTCTTAGACTTAGGAAAATATAAAGTCCTTTGATCATTGCTCAGAGCTAGTAATTTCTATTTCAAGGCGACAATTTATTAACAATGATATGGAATTAAGTTGTAACTTAAGTTATCAGTTCTTAGCTATACCAAGTCAACATTAAAATAGAACTTTACTTGTTGATGTCATGGCTAGACCCTTAGTATTTTACTCTGAAACCCTATCTAGTCTGAGAGTTAAATAAATCAATTATGAGCTCATTCCTTCTCCTCTAAACCCATGGACCATATTTCTAGAATGTACATGAAAAACCCATAATGGATCTTCTATTTGTTTGGCTTTAAACATCCATAAATGGTCTCTATAAAAGCATGAAAACTTTGCACAGTGCAACTATGAAACATGTTAATCTCTCCATCAATCCTTACTGATCCTTTTAACATCAATGACATCCATATTGCCAACAATCTCCCCCTTTGACATTGATGGCAAACTAGATGCTCTAATTCAAACTTATTGTTATGATCTTCTAATAATTTGATCTTTATCTAGCATTCCTTGCATTGGCTTCTTATGAGTATGAATTGAAGCTATTCATACCAAACTTGCTCCCCTTTAGGCAATGGCATATTTTCCTAAACTCATCTTGGACACTTGCTCTGCTCTTAAAATATTTTATAGAGAGCATTTGCACTTTTTCTCCAAACTTTTACAAAGAGCATTTTCCCTTTTTATCCCCCTTTGACATCAATGGCAAAGGGACTCCTCACTATTTTTCCAAAGTGTTCTCCCCCTTCAGCAAATAAAGGAGTTTTTCAAAGAACTTGCAACCATCAAATCATTAAAAATTTACAAAATATACATACCCGAGTTGACTTTTCTCTTATTCTAAGGATCAATAAGGATTTTATGATCCTTCCTCTAGACTTATGCTCCATCACTAGTATCTAGTGATGTGATGTAGGATCTATCACTCCCAAATTTTGTCTCATTGCATCACTTGAGCATTTTCAGGTCTCCATACATAGTCCTCTGATCTTAGGACCTGACCAATTACAAATCTCCCACTTTGTTTATGCATGAGGATTCAATACACTATCTAAGCACCTGACTTGGTTTGTTCAAGTCATCATCTCAACCTACGTGAGTTAACATTTTTATCAGATAACACCTTATCTTTCAATCATGACTAAATCATCTCACATATGCTCCTTTTCACATCATGCATAGCTCTTCAATCCATTAAAGCTATCTGAGTTAGCTCCCCCTAACTCCATGGCATATACAACTTATCATCTTCATAACTTAGAGACATTTTGTATGATTTTCTTTATTATGTAACATAGATAAGTCTCAACTAGCATCTACCTGAGCATTTTCAAATCTGCCACCATAGAACATACAACAATTTCTTCTATTCTGAGCCTTCTTAATTTTGACAGACTGAACAATCGAGTTCCCCCTTACTCCACTGACCTATTATTGATCAATACAAGACTTTGCAACATAGGATCATTTATTTTATATCAAAATAGTATTGGTATAAAAGACCAATCAATAATCTACATGCCTTTGTACTGATTGATATGATGATCTAGATCAAACACACTTACTTCCACACTTGGAAGTCTCCATATCTTGCCTTTAGAACTAGAATACATGATCACATTATTAGCACACTCATTTTGTCCCTAAAAACACTACATAGACAACACTTATTTCATCTTGGCACACCAACTTCAACTAATATCACCCATTTCTTGCCTTAATAATCTTTTGAAAAACATCACTTGATTCTCTACTAAAAAGAGTCTCTTAAGAAGCATAGATAGAGACACCCTAATTCATAACGTCCTAGAACAATGTGAAACTAGGAGTTACCCACAAATCCTTGTATTCCTTCTCCTCCTTGGTCATCCTATTCTTTCGGTTCTTCTTTTTCTTATTCTTCTTCTTAGGCCTAAGAGAAGTAACATGCTCATCCACTACAATGTTTTCTTTTTTCTTCAATGATTGGATTGACAATACATGGAGACAACATGTGGAACACCATTTCATCTGATGAATCTTCCTTATAACTTGGAATCTCATCACTAGGCATAGAAGACTAGTGTTCTATGATTGATACTTGCTTTATAGAAACAAGATGTTCACACATACCTATCCTTGGCCAACACCTTGGATTTCTCCTTGAGATTTATCTTCTCATTCTCAACATGTGTAGTCATTGAGAGCTCTTGATATTTTCCAACCTCTATAGCATTTTTCATCATGGCTTGATCTTTCACTTTCCATACATGATTGGGTTGCTTATATGTCCTATTGGGATTACTTTTCTCTTTTTGAGAGACTTGTGAAACTTTGTTCACATTAGGATGCATGCTTTTCTTCACACTTTATAATTTTGGTCTTTCAAATCTTGTTCTACATTATTTAGCTATGTGAAAAAAATTATTACAATTATAGTACATTACATTTGTATCTAACAAGGGTGAAAATAAATTTTTGCTTACAAAATTGGTTCTCCTTGTAGGTACAACTCTACAATTACTTGCCTTATAACTAAAATGATTACAGATATAAAAATAACCATAAAATATGAGGAATACCTGGTCATAGCATTTTATGGTGCAGCATGAGGAACTCTTCTAAGCTTTGGCTTCTTCAAGTCTCTCACTTTGGTGTATCCATCTGCACTATCTACCATTGTCTTCTTTTTTTCTTCAAGCTTATTTTCAGCTTTAGCCTTTTTCACATCAGCATTGCTTGTGTTTGTCTTTATATTCTTGCAAGCTTTCTCTTTCTTTGCTCCTGATCCTTCTAGTTTGAAATTATCATATAACTTAGCAGATGTGTTGGTTATGGTACTTTTCCCCTTTTCATAACTAAGACCATATTTCACTTTTGATGGCTTTTAAGAGCTAATCAATTCATCAAGAATTTTTTATCCTCCTATCATCTTTAGACCTTTGACTATTTGTTTTTTAGCCTTTTCAAGCTCTTTTCTGAAAGCCACTATCTCTGATTTTAGCCTCATACACTCATTAGGTTTGAATTGTAGTTCAATTTTGACTACATCTTCTATTCTTACAGCCTCTTCAACCTGAGTCTTAAGGCTTACTATCATCTGATCAGATATTTCAAGACTTTTGGATAGTATTTTAATTTATTTTTATTCACACTCATTCTATCTTAAGTTCTCTTTTTTTAGCACATCAATCTCATCTAGAGCACAAATGAATTCACCTTCTAGGTCTACTTCTCCTTCCTCTTCTTCATCAGAGTTTGTTTCTTCTTTTTCTCGATTTATAAATCCTGATCCTAATGCCATGAATAGAACTTCAATTTCTTCAACCATAAATGCATGGTCATGGTCATCATCTGAGCTATCACTCTTATCCACTGAGTCACTATCTTCTCTTGTGTATAGACCCTTATTATTCTTATATAAGTTCTTATTTTTGAAATAGTGAGGTTTCACTTTTCACTATCCTCTTCTTGCTCAGAATCATCCTTTTTGTTATAAGGGCATTTAGTAGCTAAATGTCCTATCTTACCACAGTTAAAGCATAACTTACCTTTGTATTTTCCAGACCCTCTTCTTAATCTTCTGACAAAGTTGGATTCTTCTTCATCAATCTTTTCAGATCTAGATGTAGATGCTTCTGCTTTAACTTTCTTGGATGCTTTAAATGCAGCTTCTCTCTTGAAATTATCTACTTCTCCCATTCTTATCTCATAGGTAGTGAAGGTTCCATGTAACTCATCTATAGTGAGTATATCCATATTTCTTGCTTCCTCTATAGCAGATATTTTAGAATCATATCTTCTTGAAAAATATCTTAGGACCCTTTTGACAATGACTGATTCTTTCATTTATTCTCCAAGGCCTCTAATTGCATTGACTATTTGATCTACTATAAAAAGGTAGTCTGTAACTTTCTCCTCTTCATCCATTTTGAGACTTTAAAACATACCTCTATATGTTTTTAGTCTGGCCTACTTTACTTTGTCATCACCTTCATAGATGTTCTTCAACTTGTTCCAGATATCTTGTGCATTTTAACAATTCATCATTTTGACAAACTTTGATTTGGACAATCCATAGAGAATATCATTCTTTGTCTTTGCATTGCTCTCATACATCTTCTTGGCAGCTTGATCAGTAGGAGTTATATCAGGGGTTGTACATCCATTTACTATAGACATCCATACATAAAACCCTATTGAGGATAAGTATGCTTCCATTCTTATGCTCCAAAATACATATTTAGATCCATCAAATAGAGGTGATTTATTTGATGAAGATCCTTCTTGACTAGTCATTGTGTTCACTATTTCAAGATCTACCTAAGCTGATTAAGCTTATTTCAAAGGAACCCTAATATTTGATAACAATTGTTGGAACACAACTATCTACTGAGAGGGGGTGAATCAGTAGATCAACTAAAACTAGTCCTTTAATATTTTTAAATCAAATTCAAAAGCATATGCAAATTAAAATATTAATGCAAAGATTACCTACACACATAAATACACATGACCCCAGATTTATACATGGAAAACCCAAAGGAAAAAACCATGGTGAAAATAGATGCTATAATTTATTGTTCTGATCCAACCTCGTATTCAATGCCTTACTGACAAAACCTCATTGGTTACATTTAAAGACACCAATCATAAGGAGACACTAATCCCCTAACTAAGTACCAAATTGGATAATTTGATGGCCCAACCAATTAGATCTATGGAGCCACAACTCTACATCACAACAAAGATTCATAAATGAATCAAACTCTATTCTTTATTACAATTCCAATCTATAACATGCTCATACTATGCACATTCTCATTTTGCATTTTTCCTCTTTGCTCCTTTCTCTTTGTGTCTAGATATATCTTTATTCAACACACTTCATCTCTCTCTCTTTGTTCCTCTTTATCACTATATTTTCTATTTAACATAATTTGAATAGCTCCAACAACATTTGTCTGTGTCCTAGATGTCATATATATAAGCAATGGATCTAGGGTTCCATATCTTCTATGTATTCACATTCATATTGCAACACATCATGCCATTTCTAGACTCTAGTTCATTATGACTTTGACTGTAAGTTTTTTGCATCTCAATTCCATGCATCATGCCATAATTATAGGTCTCTTTAATATCTATTAGACTCAATTTTTGATGTACAGGCTCTTTAATGTAGATTTGATCAATTACATCAATCAATCTCATTATTTGTATCATGAATTGCATCTTTCTTGTATGTTCCTATAACTAATCACTTGTCTGTATCATGAATTACATCTTTTTATAGTCATATAAAATGAAAAGATTGGTAACTTGAGCATGGATAATGACACCCAACTCATAGGTCCCTCTTGCTTGCTCTCATGACCTTCATAGGCTTATTTTTACTAATTCCTAGTCATCTGTAACCTTCCAGACTTGATCCCAACTGATCCAGACTCCTCTTTGCATGACTAATCCATCCCCCTAGGTCCTATCTACTCAGGATAGTAGTGCCACACTTGGACTATAGCACCAATTCCACTCCTGTCCACTTTTGATGATGTTGTCCAAGTCCATTTCTAGCCCTGACAGTCAATTACTTCTAGTTCCCCATGTTATTCCTTGCCAACCTAATGTGATCACATTCAAGCCATGACAAATAGATCCTTATAAAACCCCATTCAAAGATCATTTGGAAGGGGTTGGCAATTATCACCAAGCAAGTAAGAATACAAGCAAAACCACTAAGGCAATCTTCCCTATTCTCTGCATACAGTCAGCTAATACACTTACAAGTTTATTTAAATTTTTACACCGGTCCCTAGCCATCTCAAGTACATCTAGTTTTGCATTTTACATCTTCATACACTCAATTTCACAAAGCACATCAACTAGGAGAACTACATATGACTTGACCCCTCTTTGTAGTATTGGTATGTAGGCAACATACCCACACAAGGGGTTTAGATCCATGTCTATTGAATCTTACACAAAATAACCTCCCCTCTTGTTCAAAATTGATCAAAGCACAATAAAAGATAGGGTTTTAAGAAATAATCTACTCTAAAAGGAGCCCTACAGACTTCTAGCTAATGAAACTTCATAGATAGGGTCACACAAACCTACCAAACAAAACCAAGAAATCTTAGATCCTAAGGACAAAAGTAGCAGAGGTGGAATATAGCACCAAATCCACTCTTGTCTAATTTTGATGCTCCTATCTAATCAAAAAATCAAGTTCAAATCTTAGTTTGTGATAGTGTCTCAGTCCTGGGTAGTCAATATTATTATTTGTTTCAGTTGAATCAACATAGTTCTAAGCTAAGTTATATTTCTCTTTATTTACTTGTTATTTTTAGAAATCCTAAACAAAAATAAAAATTGAAAAATAATTAGTTTGATTATAGCATAATTATTGATTGCTTTTACTACTCAGACCCTTAAATTAGGAATAATACACTAATATTTTCAAAAATTGTTAAACATTTTGGTGAATATGTCTTACTTCATTTATGCATAAAAATCCTAAAACAATAGGGTAAATTTCATACTAAATTTTCCTATATTTTTTTAATTCTTTAGCTGCATAATAAAATAAAAAATTTGCATTAAAATTTAAAATTTCATAGTAATTTTAAAATAATTTTATTTCAAACCCTAGTTGTTCATATTAGGTCCCAGTATTTTTTTAGTAATTTTCCAATAATTTTTTGATTTTTTACTATCATATTAAAATAAAAAATTCACTTCAAGTTTTAAAATTCAATCGTAATTGTATAAAAAAAAAATTCTCAAAACCCTAGTTGCACATACTAGGTCCTATTCAATCAAGCATTTTCCAATAATTTTCTAAATTTTTAGTTACATATTTCACTCAAAAATTCACTTTAATTTTCACAATTTCATAGTATTTTTCTAAATAAATCATCTTTCAAACCCTAGTTGTATGTACTAGTTCCTATTTACTTATTGAGGTATCACCTTACATGTTTGTGAGTTTCATATCCTTTTTCTGCAATTTCCAATTAACTATTTTTAGGACTTTACATTTCCTATACTTAGTAATTTTATTTTTTAGCACTTTGTCTATTAAAAATTATTGCAAAAAATTCAATCAAATCTCAAATTGCTTTCCTACTTTAACAATGGCCCAATATACCAATTTTGATGAAACTAATAAAAAGAAACTTCAAGAACTCTTAACTAAACACCTTGACATGCTTAAAATACTACAAGAAGAATAACAAAGAGTGAAAATGGTAATCTTCCCAAACCATAGAGTAACCAATTGTAAATGACACTATGGGGGAAATTATGTCTCAATAACCCCCTATAGCAACCCAACCTGCCTATATGCCACCAACTATAGCTAGTACATCCCTATCCCCTGATGTGGTAGCCCTTGTGCAAGAGATAAGATCTCTTCAATCCAAGGTGCTACATCTTGAGAAAGGTTCCTCTAGATCTATGCAAGCTTTGGATTCTTTTTCTCTATTGCATACACCATTGACAAGTCACATTGTTTCTACACCCTTGACACAAGGTTTTGTTCACCCCAAGATTAATCTATATGATGGCAAGGGTGATCCAGAGACACATTTGAGAGCTTCTCATGCAGCATGCTTGGATTATGTAAAAAATTATTAGATCCTTACCAAGTTATTTCCATGGAGCCTAAAGGATTGTGATTTATAATGATTATACAGTCTATCGAATCAGTCGGTCAATGCATTCAATATTTTAGTCGACATTTTCCTAGCTCAATTCAGCATTAACATTGGTGATAAGGTTTCATATGCCCAAGTTGCATAATAGAAACAAAGGTAAAATGAGCATCTCATAGATTATGTCCTTTGATATAAGAATATTTTGGCTAAGATGACTAGCTCCATGGCTAATCAAGAGTTAATTCTAATGGGAAAACTTAAGTACACAAGTATCTCAGAAACAATAACCAAGAGTAACAACAAAGTCCCATATAAATTCAAGGTCAATGATAGCAAGAGTCAGAATCAACTGAAAGTTAATGTGGCTTCTGAGACCCCTCAGTGTGTGGTTTTATCATCACCTCCTCAATGAACTTTTACCAATCTACCAATTTTTCCAGCTAGAGTTTTACAATAGATATTGGAATATAACATCATATTTCTCCCTCTTATTTAGGAAGTTGACCCAACAAAGTCTCTTTCATGGGTATATAATTAGCATGCATTTTTTAAGTTTCATAGGGGACCAGGCCATATAACAAACAAATGCATCAATTTGAGACATAAGATACAAGATTTGATAGATCAAAATCATATTGATCTTGGCACTTCAGTGGAGCCTCCTCAGGCCAAGCCAAATCATTGAAATCTTCTCTAATCCATTTTTTCAACATTATAAACAAGACACAGGGGATACATCAGGGGTTCACCATGCATATCATGCACATCCCCCACCAAATACATACAGGGCACCTTCAATTGAGACACATTTTTTGAGCAACATGATTGGTGTATACAATTCCATAGTTCCATCTAGACCTTCCATCTCCTTCTTAGAGTAAGAAATCATCAAGGATTATTAGAATTATCATGCACTCTTTATCATAATTTGCATTCATAATCGTCCTATTTATAGTATTCTCATAGATAATGGATCTAGTTTGAACATTTGCACTATGACATTATTACATCATTTGCGATATTCAGAGCAGGATATTACCCTAACAAACATAGTTATCAGTGGATTTAGTGGGCACATCCAGAGTTCATTAGGTGAGATTGTACTTCCTTTATAGGTTGGTTTAACACATGTGGCCATAACATTCGCTATAGTTTTCAGTGATAGAGTTTTCAATATGTTACTTGGATGACCATGGATTCAAAAACTTTGATTAGTAACTTCTATAGTTCACATATGCATGAAATTCATTCACACTAATCAAGTTGTTATAGTTGGTAGAGTTCCATATGAGTTACCACTCCCCACTTCAGATCCATCCTCTATTTTGCAGTCACCAATTTCAATTTTGCCACCAGTTATATTTCCACCTCTAGTTTCAATTTAGACACAGTTGAGGCATCCATCACCAGCATAGAGAGTTCATACACCTCCATAGCTTTAGGATTCTAGACAACTTCTAGTTACAGTGTTACACCTAGAGCAGTGTCATTGAGATCTCATGCATCCACTCATAAAGCACAAGGTTAAAGAGCTTCTCCTACTACCAGATATGTCCCTAAGATCCCTACAATTTCTTTAACTTATTAGAGTCACAAGGGGACCCCACACTTGATTTTTAATTCAAAGATTTGAGAGCAATTACAACATATCCAACTTTTAGATCCATAGTCTCAACATTTCCATCATGCTTCACGATCACACACGATTCCTCTCCTTGATACAGGGCACCATCATAGGGAGTCTCCCATGAGATTCATAGGTTAGTATCATTTCTTACCAATCTTGCTTATATATATCTTCTTTTCAATTACCTGTACATAGTATCTTATGCTTGATTATACATAGCTTATATCAAAAATATAAAAACAAAACAAACTCTCAAAAAATCCACAAACATTCAAAAGTTTCAAATTATAAAAACATTCAAATACATTCCAAAACACCAAAAATATTTCAATTTTATGCATCATCCATGATTTACATTGCTACTACTATGCTAGACTTACATTTGTTGTTTTATGCTTATTTTTTGTCGATTTATCTACATTACCATGCTTCACTTGATATTATTTGAGTGTGTTTAGTGACATCCAACTCCTTGATGGCTTCACTCTACCCATTGAAGGGGCATCCTACTTATACATTCGAGATATACATCAATATATATACCCACTAGGGGTATCTTATACATGACTACACCATCAAGGTTATGTCATTCCTGCACCACACACTCTAGTTATCATGTTGATGCACATTATTCGCTAGCATACATAGATTACTCTATCGACACTCATTATTATATAGAACTTAAGTATTTCTTAGCATATACCTAGTCTAGTACTAACATGTCTTGCATACATTCACTTCTTTCTTTGATTAACTAGATGTGTTTGTACTTCTAGTTTCTTACATGCTTTCTTTTTTTGCTTAGAGTAGCTTGATGTGATTGCATTTCCCAAGTCATGCTTATATGTGCCTTAGGACATTTTTCAATTTCATTTTCTTCTATTCATGTGTGTGCCTTAGGACATTTGTCAATGTCCTTTGCCTATACTCTTCCATGTGATCATGGCCTTCACATAAACTTTGCTTGTTTCAATTGTATGTGTATATGGCATTTGAACATACCTTGTATGCTTGCTTTCCAGTTTGAGTGATATGTGCCCTTGTCCCTTATTTTCTTGACCCCTTGGCCACCCTTATATGCTTATTTATTCTTACCTTTTGTGCTTGTTGCTTTTTTGCTTCTCATTTCTTGCAATTCCATGATCCATATCATGCATTATTCATGCTTTCTTAGATGCCATGATGGACATCATGTTCCATCCCTCCAACTAACAACTAAGTAGACTTCCAATTCTAGATCATTACATTGCACATGCTATTAAATTTTTATATCTATCTAGGTATACCCATATTGATTTAACAATCTCTCAATACAAACCATGCTATATCTTGAGATATCTTGTCGATTATCATTGCTATATCGTGTATATTTAAAACATAACACACTTAAAGGGATCTCTTTTCTAAGGGCATTCATTACAGGGTATTTATTCCTACATCAAAAGAGGGGGAAATAAATAAGGGTTTTGTCACAGAGATTAGATGTCTTAATGATCAAAAAAATAGTATTCAAAACAAATAGAACAACCATACATCAAACTAGATAGAATAGACCAGGTAGATAGTCAATAATCCAAAATAATTATTATAATTGGCCCTAGAAAACAATGCCACACTTGGACTATCATGATAAATCTACTCCTGTCCACTTTCAATGCTCCTATCCAAACAACAAAAAAAAAAATTTCTAGAAATAGACAAAATGGTAAGTTTAGTTATGATTTTATCAGCTACAGTTCAAACTAGATTTAGTAGTTTTAGTATCATTTTGCTCTGAGAATCCAGATATAGGGGCATCATGCATGGCATGATGGATCTTACTTTTAATTTTAGATAGGGAATTCGGTACAACTTCCAAATTAGAATCCATGTTTCAGACACCAATAATTAGGGGTAATGTGCACAACACATTTATTTTCTTCTTTTCGAGTTTAGCATTACCTAGGCATTCTCAATAGTTGAAAGCCTCACTCCATCTACAAGTGGTTGGAATTATTTTGGGTTGGATTTCATATAATATTAACCTCTCAAGTTCCTAATTTCTTGAGTGGCTTTCATATAATCCTTGTGCATCAGTTTTGAAGTGACTTTCATACAATCCTAATCTCCATCTTTCAAAGTAGCCAAGAGTGGCCTAGTTTCTAGCATACATTTGGCTATCCATGCCATCATTATCAAATCATAGTACATTCATGGGCTTCAAGATCCATCTCATGTGACACACATTTCATATTGATATCAGTTTATAGTTTCACTTCACAGGGAAATGATGGAGCCAAAGGACTAGCTAGCCTTTGTATCTTGAGCCACCTTTTTAGAGGGATTAGACACATAGTCCAAACATCAATCAACATATGCAAGATCATGTATCTTCACTTAGTGGGTGAAAATGGATCCAAAGGGCTAGACTTTACATTCTTGAGCCACTTCTAAGGAAGTGAACACTCAGCTCCATTCATGATATTACTCTTGGTTCAACATCATTCAACACATGCCTAACACATGCAGCACTACTCAGCACCATAATAAGTTTTATATTGATTCACATACCTAGTGAGGTGTATTCATTCCTTTCTCTTCCTCTCTCCCTTACCTAGCTTTATACATTCTTATTTTAGATATAATGTATCTAATAAGAACTAATCTACTCTTTGTTTTTTCTTTTAGATTTACACTTCTTAGCATGTTCTCTCTATACACACCCAGCATCACATAGCTTCATGGGCTTCACCCATGTAGGTAAGATCAGGTGCGATTTCTATTTTTCTTTTATCCTAGTATTTTGCTTTGCTAAATCACTAGAATAAAGGGAGGGTAAATGTAGTCATATAAAATGTAAAAATTGGTAACTTGAGAATGGATAATGACACCCAACTCATAGGTCCCTCTTGCTTTCTCTTATGACCCTCATAAGCTTGTTTTCATTGATTCCATTTCATCTATAGCCTTCCAAAGTTGATCCTATCTAAGCTAGACTAATCTTTCCATGACTAATCCATCCCCCCATGTCTTGCCTGCTTAGAATAGTACAACCATACTTGGAATATAACACCAATTCCACTCTTGTTCACTTTCAACATTTTTTTCCAAGTCCATTTTTGGCCCCAATGGTTAGTTCCATCTAGTTGCCCATGTTATTCATTGTCAGCCTAATGTGAGCACATTCAACCCATGACCAATAGATCCCTATAAGATCCCATTTAAAGATCATTTGGAAGGGGTTGGCAATTATCACTAAGCAAGCAAGAATTAAAGCAAAACCACTAAGGCAATCTTCCTTATTCTATGCATACAGCCAGCCAATACACTTATAATATTATTCAAATCCTTACACCAGCCCTAGCCATCTCAAGTGCATCTAGTTTTTTATTATGCATCTTCATACACTCAATTGCACAAAGCACATCAAGTGGGAGAACTACATATGACTTGATCCCTCTTCAGAGTATTGGTATGAAGGCAGTGTGCTTATACAACGAGTATGGATCCATGTCCAATGAATCTTACACACACTAACCCCCCCTCTTATTCAAAATTGATCAAATCACTATGGAAGATAGGTTTTGAAGAAAGAATATACTCTATAAGGATCACTATAGACTTCTATTTGATGAAACTTCATAGATAGTGTCACATAGACCTACCAAACAAAACCTAGAAAGCTCAGATCCTAAGGACAATAGAGGTAGAGGTAGACTATAGTGCCAAATCCACTCTTATCCAATTTTGGTGCTCCTATCCAATCAAAAAATGAATTTTAGTTCTTAGTTTGTGACAGTGTCCTAGTCTTGCATAGTCAATATTAGCCTTTGTTTTAGTCAAATCAACATAGTTCTAAGATAAATTATATTTCTCTCTATTTACTTGTTATTTTTAGAAAGCCTAAATCAAAATTGACAAATTAGTAGTTTAATTATAACATAGTTATTGATTAATTTACTATTCAGACCCTTTAACTAAATTAAGAATAATACACCAATATTCTCAAAAATTGTTAAATAGTTTCCTATATGTCACTGTAACTAATCATTTATCTAGATATGAATTTAAATGTCAGTCATTGATCTTGCCTTTGGCACCATAATTTGATGGTCCATACTAAAATCACTTAACTTTAAAATGCATCCATTCAATCACCTTATGATAGGATCACACTATTCATTCAATCTTTGTATGCTTCTAAAATTTAGCTTTCTCATCTTTAAAATATGCCCATTAATCCTCTTAATCCAATCTTCTGTATATCATTCAATCTCTAAATATGCATGAGCCTTACTTCTATCTTGATGTTAAGCATTGATCTCTTTCTCGCATCATAAGTGGCTTCCTATATCTTTAGATCGCTTTCAGTCTATTGATCTCAACAGACTGGTTTGATCTTTAACTCATCACTGTGTCAATAAACATCGATCACTTTATTCCATCTAAGTCTATTTGCTCTATTGGATCTACTTTGCATGATCACCCATGCACTATTAGATATTTTGACAAGCTCAATCATTAACTCTAATAAGCTTATGTTTCATTGGGTCTCTATCTAACAAGCTCCATGAATGTGACACTTATCACTTATGCTCTAACTCAAAGCTCCTTTTGACAATTTGACTTCATCGCACTATGTTGGATCTCTAATGTTTGATTAAGTGTGAGTCATTGATCAAGTAAGGACATATATTAAGTCTTAAACTTATAAAAATATAAAGTCTTTTAATCATTTCTCAGAGCTGGTAATTGCTAGGTCAAGGGGTTAGTTTATTAATGATGATATGGACTTAAGTTGTAACTTAAGTTACTAGTTCTCGACTATACCAGGTCAACATTACAATAGAACTTTAATTGTTGATGTCATGGCTAAACCCTTAGGATTTTACTGTGAGACCCTATCTATTTTGAGAGATAAATAAATCAATTATGAGCTCATTCCTTCTCCTATAAACCTATGGACCATATTTCTAGAATGTACATGAAAAACCCATAACAGATCTTCTATCTATTTGACATTAAACATTCATAAATGGTCTCTGTAAAAGCATGATAACTTTGCATAGTGCAACTGTGAAACATGCTCATCTCTCCATCAATCATGCCTGATCCTTTTGACATCAATGACATCCATATTTCCAACGAAGCCAACTACCAAAACTAATAGAAAGACCTAAGACATTATGGAATAGCTAAAGAAGACACATATGCAAATATCCATCATGGATTTTCTATGTACATATTACATCCAAAAATACATCTTGAATGAGTACTTGAGATAATTATTCATGTCTGATGACATCATCCCAGATAAATTTCAAGCCATGGTAGGACATTTGGCCCCTAGCCAACATCTTACCTTTGACCAAAGTGACATGTCATCCTTGGCCCATTACATAATAACCCATTGTATATTGAGGTTAATATAACAAACCATAAAGTTAAATGTGTCATTGTAGACAATGGTTCATGCCTCAACATTATGTCTTTGAATTTGATCAAGCATATTGGATACACAATGACTGACCTATAGTTAGATATCATCATTATCAAGGCATATGATAATAAGGAATGGGAATCTCAAGTTATTATCAGCTTGCCAGTGGTCATTGGGAATTTGACCCATGACACTCTATGTCATGTTTTAGACATAGAATTATCTTACAATTTGTTATTGGGCCAACCCTGGATCCATGAAATTAGAGCCATAACTTCCATGTTGCATCAATGTATTAAATTTACCCATTTAGGGATGGAAATGACTATACCAGCTAATATTCAATTCAATAAATATTTTCAACATTTATAGGCCAAATAAAAAATATATAACTATCATTTTATCTTGACTCATATGCCCAAATCTGATTCATTCCACATTGCCAAGTTACCATAGAATACAAAAGCATATGGGAGACCCAAGGTGAAGACTACTTGTATGGAGTGGTGAAGCAAGGGACAATTTCATCTCAACAAACCCATTATTTTCAAACCAATGTTTGGCCTAAAATAAGCCCCCTTAGTTGAAGATGATTCATGGATTTATGCTAATGAGCTCTCTGACTGTTACCCAAGTAAAAAATATCTTATTACAAACTGTATTATAGATCACCTAGCCTATGAAACCAGAGGCCTAAGGACACATCAACAAGGGATGATCAAGCATGTTTAAATGAAAACATACAAGGAAACCCATGGTATTGGATTTAAACTAACTTGGGGTGACTCCACATACCTTATTCAAGTTCCAACAACATTGACTAGCGAAGATGATGTTGGTAGTGATGCAAGGTCTAATTATAACATCTATGATGACATTACTATTAGGAATATAGGTTGTACCCTTAATGATAAAAATATTGTTCATTTTGAAACCTCAAACCTAGGATAACATGGGAGTGACCTATAGGTTGTGGATGAACTATTATTTAGACCAAACACTGTACCTGTACCTGTACCCTGTCTAATCTATTTCCTGGCTTGTATCCCTCTTCAAGCTCAATCCTGAAGACCAACCACCACACAACCTGTGGTGCATCTCCTGTCATCCGAGTAACCTACCACATCCGAACCTACAAACCCATGTAGTGAAGTCCTGACCCTGCATAGCATGAATCACTACTGCTGGTCCGTCTCAAATACTTGAGAACCCACTTCCCTGAATTGGCTCCTAACTCTCTGACAGCTCCCACTGCTTGGGAAAACTCAGGTCTATACCAGACCTCATGTGATTTCAAACACTAAACTGTCCAGCCCTTGGTGTGATCTGGTTCTGCATCTTGCGTATTGAACCTCGCTAACACCTGATTCACATCAGCTCCCACTGGAGACAAAATCAACCTGTGATCTTTCATGTCTCTCATGCCAAAGAATTTTGTTGCTCCAAATTCCTCATGACATGCCACTAAACTAACCTTACCCTTAGCTCAGCAAAACCCTGTATGTCTAAAATTGCACCAAGCTCATCCTCCACATACAGTAACAAGATAATGTTGCGACCATCATCCACCTGGTAAGACAAACACAATGGTTATACTGATATTGACTAAAGTCCTGCTTTGTCATCCACCTGGTACCACCTATCAGCCTCGTACCACTGCCCTACAGCTACCTCAAGACCATATGACCTGGCCTTTCATCTCATGTGTCCATTCTCTCTATTCTTTAACTAAGGTATCCATTCATCTCTCAGTGCTTTCTTCTGGCTGGCAACCCTACCAAATCTCTCGTTTGGTTTTGCATCATATCCTACCATGCTCCCAGTGTTTTCTAGATCCTTCCTACTCTGTAGTGAGCAACAAGTATAAAGAAGAAGAAGAACAACAAATTTGAGGCTTACTTACCCCTTCAGTCCTCCATATGGACATTTGAGACTCCTTGACAACTTGTTGTTTGCCCAAAATCCGTTACAGTGACCGACCTCGATCACTACATAGTCTGCATCTGACCGACATCGATTTCCATGCGCCTATCCTGACTACCAACTCTAACGACATTAGTGTCCCTATTTCCAATGTCGATCCTCCTGACTGACGTCATTCTTACCTATTGTCGATGTCGGTCCTCCTGACTAACGTCGGTGTTACCCTACCCGACATCACCGGCTTCAGTCTGCACATGACCGACATCGGTACCTGTCTGTTCGACGTCGATTCCTCCTGACCGATGCCGGTACCTATGTTTTCCTATGAGTGATGACTTTTTACCCGCAAGCTTTTCTTGAATCAAATCCCTGTCCAAACTGCTCTGCTCAGAGGTATCCAACCTTCTCCACTAATCTCTATCTGCCATCTCCTCCATAAACACCAAGGCTTTTTAGTTCTTAAGCCTGTCAAACACATCTGACTTCCTCTTAAAAACATGCATCTCTTTCTTGCTCATGTGACCAAGCCTACAAAGCCATGTCTCTGCAACAGAAGAAAAATCAGTAATATAAGCAAGTAGATAAAGAGTACCTACTTTCTTACCACTAGCTAATTCAAGTGCATCCGCTGTGAGAGTTCTTGTGCATCTCTTATCACCCAACTTCCCTGAAGAAATTAGCCGCATCTCCAAGACTGGGACCTACATGACCTCCTTCAACACCCATGTGTTGGCCACCTGTAATTTTAGCTTCCCCTTTGCCAATTCTTTGGCAAGGCACACCAGCCCCTAAATAAATCTTTCCAAAGTCTCCAAAGACCTTACCATGGAAAAATACTCTATTTCAGACTGCATGGAAAGAGGCAACAGAATCTATAAAACAAGATTCTACTTTATCCAAGAAACATACCAGAGCATCCTGTGTAACAACACTTGCAACATCTGCTTCTTCAGTTCCTTCATGCTGATCTTTTACCAACCAACAATCTTTCTTTACCTGCTCTTTCTTTCCATCACACCGTAAGTGATCATCTGTGCTTTTCAATTCCTCCATTCTTAGCTTACTTTCTTCTGCCATTGATATACTCCCACTCAATCAAAAACCCCTGAGAGTGACCTGTAACCAAACACAAAACCTGCTCCCTGCAACCTTAGCTTTGATACCACTTGTTGGGAAATACGAAAGCACAATTGATTACCATATACAACCAACTTACATGCAGAATTAAACCAGAATTACAAGTAACTAGAATTCAAAAATAACACAGAATATGAGAGACAATACACAATTGTATTAATACTCTTCCAGAAGGAAATACAACAAAGAAGATTTCCACAGTTCTTCTTCCTTACACACCTCTAGGGCTCCCACACCTCTAGGACATAAACAGTAAATCTTTCCTCAAAGCTTTCTCTCTTACGGTCTCAACACACAACTCAAACATAGAGTTGGTGTTCACCTCCAACGAGTTAGTATCCACTACTGCCAGTACTCTAGTGCTCCACACACTCCACAAGTACTCCACGCACTCCAAGTACACAAACGTACTTCAAGTAGATCTCCCCTGAACTGCAACTCAATCTGATCTTACTTACCAAAGGAACTACCTTGCCTTCCTCTTTGATCTCTTTCTGAGTACACACTGTACTCCAAGTAGATCATGCCTGATCCTACTCCCTGTTGTGTTGTTGTCCTCCCTGATCTTGCACCCTTGCAAATCAATCTGGTTCTACACACCTGTAAACCTGAATCATGCACACACATACACCTGCAGATCAATGATCTTACTTACCATGTAGATCTCCTAATGTAGCCATGCACACCTGCTGACCAAGATCCTACACACCTGAAGAATCCTGTTGATTCTCTAAAATTAGCACCCACACTTGGTACTGTTGTGGAACTAGGAGGAACACCCTTGCTCACCTCACACACAAAAGGAGCTAACTTTGCTCTACTCAAACTAGCACGCTTTACAATACAGCCCATGAGTCTCTTAAATAGATCTCATGCAAACACTAATTAGACACCTAATTACAATAATTAGATCCACAGCTTCCAGTCTAAAATTGGCTCTTGACATGCAAAAACTCAGTTCGTTAACTAACTATCCATGAAACTGGCAGTTCTAAACCACACAGGTGACCGACGTCGGTCCCTGTCTACCTGGAGGTGACCGACGCCGGCCAATCCCTGACCGACGTCAGTTGCTCTTCCTGTCTAATCTTATTGACGTCGGTTGGCCTGACCGACGCCGGTGTCTGTGACACTTCAGCAACCTCTAGCAACCTCCTTCCCTATTTGCATCAGTGAAGCTTTTAGCTCCACAACCTAACAACCTCTAGATTTTATGGGGATAGCTCCCATTATTTATCATTTGAATGTTATCTCTAAGTTCTAATATTTTGGGATGAAAAGGTTAAATACATTGCATGAATGAAATCTATATTAATATGTGGTGATGCACCTGAATGATCTTTCATCCACTCACTCAACTTGAACTCTTAACACACTACTAGGCTAACAAAAACTAAAAAATCATCCTCATGAGTTCTTATGCACGAATGTTTCATGTGGAAGTTGTACTAGGTGAATGGAATGTAAAGGTTATGACTAGCAATATTTTTTAGATACTCTTACCAGTCATGTCACACTTCAAAACCCTATCACCCACACATCTACACTCCACATAACCTGCATAAACACCTCCTTGACATCTAGGTAAACAAGGACCTACAACATAATGAAAACCATCACATTTACATATCGATACAAGTTTTGAATACACTATTTGCCATCAAAAAAGAGTTTCAAGGTCTATTATTCAATCCAAGTAGGTGTACAAGTGTAAACATTGGAAAAGTTTCCTTATACCAGCCTAAGGGATACAATACAAGGCCATAAGCCTTAAATATATAACAGAAGAGGAGATAAATAAAGAGGAATGTGGCATGGAGATGCATTTAAGAAGTTATCAATAACCAATGTCCACTCAAAAATGGTAGTTATATCAGTTGTGTAGTCCTTTCTTCAAATCTCCCATGCATTGGTCTCCTAAATGGATCCTTTTGGCATTGGAGTGAGGGTAATGGAGGCTGAGTCATCTTCAGTTATCCTTGTCAAAGGGTTGACAATGCCCAAGATAATCCACCATTCCTCCCAATGGTAATTTCATGGCATACATGGGTGTGATTAGGCCTCCCAAGAGGCGTTGATTAGCCTACTAGCCTTTATGCATGTGGACCTATAGATTTTTTCTAGGTCTCTTTGAGAGCTTTCATTTTGAAATCATAATCTTATAATTTTATAGAATGTTTAGTATTTTTTTGTTTTGTACCTCTATGAAACTATATAATTTTGAAGCACTTAATAAATATTTTGTGTTCATTTCATGCCCTTGAACAAGAATTTTGTGTGAATGTTTAATCTGATTCTAACATTGAATTAGTTACCTTTAATTTTTTATTTTTTGACCATTCAAATCCTTTGTATAAGCAATGCCTTCACCCATGTATTTTTCTTATCTCTCTATGAGAAATTTCATTTTTAAATCATAGTCCTAGCATTATATATAATGTTCAATATTTGTCTATTTTATACCTTTATGTTATTATGTACTTTTGAATCACTTAATAAATATTTAGTGCCCATTTCATGCCCTTGATCTAGACTTTTGTGTAGATGTTTAATCTAATTCTAGCATTGAATTAGTTACCATTTGTATTTAGTTTTTATAATTGATATTAAACTATGTTTAGTATTTTATTGGTTTTTTCTTTCCTTTGAATGGGCACTATACCAATCTATTTTGGTGGAATGCATTTTATTTCATTTATTGTTTTTATTTCCTCACCATGTTCACCCTCGACAAGTTTTGGTTAACACTAGAGTAGAAGGACTGATGTACTCCAAAGGTTTCCTTAGCACAAAAATACCAAGGCTTCCCATTGTGATGATATGATTTTGGGTGCAATAAATTTAAACATTCATAAGCATCAATAGGTTTCAAGGGAAGAGAGTTGTTTTTCAATGGCTCACAATGAATTCAGGTAAAGTAAGCAAGGTTTTTGAAACATAAGAATAGAAGAACAAGGTAGTCAAATTAGTTTTGAATTATCTAAAATTTCATATAAACTTACTACTATAGTTATAGTGGAGCTTCTCTACTTTGTTGGTTTTTTCTAGGTTTTGTTCGTCTCATGGTCTAGACCTACTATGCACTAACTAGATTTTTGACAGAGTTTACTCTATTGTGCAAGATAAACTCATCACAAATTAAAAACAATATTAATGTACTCTATTATTCATTACATTTAATATTTAATGATCCATGATAAGTATATAGGCTTTTTCATATCCTACAGAATAGGAGAGCTATTATATCCCCTACAACCACTCATATACATAGACAAGTTGTTCTAACAAATTGTAATACAATCCCAAAAATTCTCTCATTACTATATTTTATCTTAATAAATATTCTACATGATTTGTTTTAAAAAATCACTTACATAATAATATTATTTTAATCATGTGGTGAAACACTAAATTATTAACACATTATTTGCTCCTAATGACTGCCTCCACATTTGCAACAATTCAAATCTTCTTTTAAAATTTTTTCCTTGCATTTTTCAATTATTATATTATATTTATTTATGTAATTAAGTTTGATTTTATTGTTTTATTAGGTTAAATATAGTTAGACCTAATTGTAAATAGATGTAGTTGAATGTAGTGCCTTTTGATGTAAAACTTTTTTCATGTACTACATAGAGTTATATAACATTGTTGGAGAAAATTTTTGAATGTGAAAGATAAAATGCTCAAATTGTCTTAATTCATCATAATTTTTATACTCAATAAGGTAGGTTACATATATAGGCCTCTTTAGGCACTAATTATAATTATAACCAACCCCTAATCTCATAACCATCTACATAACTAATAACGACACACCAAACTAATCATTCTGGTAAATTAAGCAAGGTTTTTGAAACATAAGAGTAGAGGAACAAGGTAGTAAAATTAGTTTTTAAGTATCTAACATTTCCTAAAAATTCACTACTATGGTTCTAGTGGATATTCTCTACTTTGTTGGTTTTTTCTAAGTTTTGTTCATCTCACAGTCTAGACCTACTATGCACTGTCTAGAATTTGGACAAAGTTTACTCTATTTTGAAATATAAACTCATCACAAAGTAAACTTAATATTAATATACTCTCTTATTAATTAAATTTAATATTCAATTATGCATTATACATATATATGATTTTAAATATCCTATAGAATAAGAGAGCTATCATATCCCCTAAAACCACTCCTATACATAGACAAGTTGTTCTAACAACTCGTAATACAATCCCAGCAATTATCTCATTACTATATTTTATCTTATTAAATATTCTACATGATTTATTTAAAAAATCACTTACATAAAAATATTATTTTACTCACATGGAGAAACAACTAATTTCTTAACACATTATTTGTTCCTAGTGTTTGCCTCCACATTTGCAACAATTCAAACCTTATTTTAAAATTTTCTCCTTGCACTTTTCAATTATTATATTATATTTATTTATGTAATTAGGTTTGACATTATTGTTTTATTAGGGTAAATAATGTTAGACTTGATTGTAAAGTAATGTAGTTAAATGTAGTGTTTTTTGATGTAAAACTTTTTTCATGTACTACATAGAGTTATATAACATTGTTGGAGAAAAATTTTGAATGTGAAAGAGAAAATGCTCAAATTGTCTTAATTCATCATAATTTTTATATTAAATAAGGTAGGTTACATATATAGGCCTCTTGAGGCACGAACTATAATTATAACCACCCCCTAATCTCATAACTATCTACGTAATTTATAACGACTCACCAAACTAATCATTATGCGAGTAATAATTCTTAAAATCCCTCTCCCCCCATCTTAGCACTTGCATGGGAGAATACAACAGACACCCCCCCCCCCCCACAAAAAAAAATGTTGAGTTCACCCAATAGTGCATCCATCTACAAACATTTATTAATAATGACTTATAATGTGGATTTTAACCATTTGTTTAACAACAAAACTAACTTTAAATAACACATGACTAATTGACACCTAAATACTTGATAACACCTATTCTAATGATCATAAGATACTAAAAATTTAATAACAAAAAACTTTTGGTCTAAAAAATTAAAATCAAAAAACACAAATATAACTAATAACAATGTCAAAAATAAAACCTAAAACACATAATTGAACACCAATAATAAACTAAATACCTACAACAAAGACTTCCACCATCGCCATAACTACCATGAGCCAAGGCTGATTGGATCCCAAACACAAGGGTATGTGCAATACCATTTTCCAAATTCAGGAGAACAACCCAAAGTGTCATGATTTTCTAAATAACATTTAGAAATTTATTCGGATTAGTTGTAGTAGAATTTAAGGTAGGCATGAGTTCTATGGGTAATTGTAATTAAACCATTGCAGGAAACTCTAATTCGTCATTCTAACCAAAGGGAACGGGCTCATGCCATGAGAGCACCATAGATAACCCTAAACCAATATTTTAATGGTGTGTAATGATTTCCTCAATCTCTTACCCTACATGTTGGATATCACAAAGTACCATTTTCACAAGGTCAAAATTCACACCCCTTGACACCAATACTCAAATATCCAATATAGGTCAAAGCTTTTCGCTCAAGGCATAAATGCCTTCCAAAATTACAATTCATGGTGAAAGAACTTTTAGTGTACTATAACTTATGTAAGAACTCTGCTTGAAATCATATATTTCTACTTGAATAGGATTTCCAGACTTCAAACCATGAATATTAACAAGAAAAGTTTCATAAACTGTGATTCATTGATCATCAAAGTTGTTATCAATGAAGCGGCTTAAATCATTGTAATTGTCCATTGAAAACATTGGTAGTGAACACAATTCTTTATTTTTTACCAAACTACACTTAATCTTTCAAAATTCCAAGCCTTTTTTGTCTTGAAGGTTGGTGATGACCAAACAAGGGAAACTTAACCTACAAAGATGGAAAAATGACAATGGGCTTTACACATGGGTCCGCACTACATAGCCATTGACAAGAATAATAAATGAATGGAGCACTAATTAACAATAGGGTTTACACATGGTCTGCATTGCATCCCATTATTTCCCCCCTTACAAATCAAAATATTTTTCAGAGAGGCCTCTCACAAAACTTGCTCAAATACCACATGTTATAGAAAATCTCTGAAAATGAGAGAGCAAATGCTGAAATTGTCTTAATTCATCATAATTGCTTTATTCAAAAAAGGCAGGTTACCTATATAAGCCTCTTGAGGCACTAACTAAACTCATAATCACCCACTAATCTCACAACCACCTACATAACTAATAAACACTCACCAAACTAATCACTATGTGAGTACTAATTCCTAAAAAATGCAAACCTATTTGATGTAATTAAGTATTATAGATAGATCTAATTAATCATGCCAAGTACCTTATGTTTTATCTAAGCTATATATATAATTATCATATGAATCACTCGTAAGGATTATGCATTGTACATGTCTATATCAAAAATTGTGAAATGTATCATTATACGACACTAGAGTTAGTGCATTAACACTCATGCATGAATTATGTTGTTCACTGTCACTCATGCATTAACATAAAATTTAAAAGGGGTTACATATACTCCTCACTTTTCAAGTGGCATTGATGTTTGAAATAGCTATAAAGTAAACATAAAAACATAAATTTCACAGTTGTTTCTACAGTTTAGATTTAACAATCTACAAACTACAAATGATAATTCTCTGAGATAGATAACTTAAAAGGCACTATTTTTTCTACAATATAGTCTTCACATATTTTTCACAACTTCATACCACTGGTACAAATTTCCTACACAATGTAATGTAAAAGGGAAATTATGAAATTTCACTATACGTCTCACTTTACTTGTTTTTATTAAGAGAATCAATGGTTCCCACTAATCTCAACAAGTTTATAGACTTAATCATGTCTTATTATGCAAGGTTTAGTTTCAAATATGTCAAACCACTAGGTGACAGACTTATAATTAAACTCTTTTCAAACTATGCCAAAGTTCTAAAGAATGTTTCAAAATAAAACCAACCAACCAAGGTATCCCGCATGCTTACAAGTTAGTAAGTAATAACAAATTTAGATTATTACTTAAGTGTGTCATGTGTCATAGTATTAAGGTAAAATTAACATGTGTGCTCATGTTTCAATTGTATGTTTAGGTTATAGTCTTATGTCAATATCACAATCAATTTAGTTTTGAGACTTTATGTTCCATAACAATCTAGCCATTTTAGTTGTTCCATAACAAACTAACCATTTCAGTTTACGTATTTTTATCATGTTAAAATTTAGCAACACAAATGAATGTATAGGTATGAACACATGCCCATCCATTTATGTTTATCATTAAAACAATAAAGCATAGGTAAACTTGTGTTGAAACTATTTATATCACATAACAATGTTCAAGATATTAGAATATTTTAATCATGGTTATTGATATTGTTTGGTACCACTGATAACAACTTATTTGTTGTGAAATAACGGAAGCACACAATTAATTACCAAGCAACTTAATATGCAGAATTAACCAAAATCAACAAGTAACTAGAATTCAGAAATAACACAGAATATGAGAGACAATACACAACTTGTATTAAAACTCTTTCAAAAGAAAATACAACAAAGAAGGCTGCCACAGTTCTTCTTCCTTACACACCTCTAGGACTCCCACACCTCTAGGGCATAAACAGTAAATCTTCTCTCAAAGCTCTCTCTCTTAGGTCCCAACACACAACTTAAACACAGAGTTGGTGTTCACCTCTAACCAGCCAGTATCCACTACTGCCAGTACACCTGTGCTCCACGCACTCCAAGTACACAAACGTACTTCAAGTAGATCTCCCCTAAACTTGCAACAACCTGCACCTCAATCTGATCTTACTTATGGAAGGAACTACCTTGCCTTCCTCTTTGCTCTGAGTACACACCTGTACTCCAAGTAGATCCCACCTGATTCTGCTCCCTGTTGTGTTATTGTCCTCTCTGATCTTGTACACCTACAAATCAATCTGGTTCTACACACCTGTGAACCTTAGACCTTACACACACATACACCTACAGATCAATGATCTTACTTACCATGTAGATCTCTTATAGAAGCCATGCACACCTGCTGACTAAGATCATACACCCCTGAATAATTTTGGTGATTCTTCAAAACCAGCACCCACCTTAGTACTGCTGTGGAACTAGGAGGAACACCCTTGCTCACCTCACACACAGAATAAGCAAACTTTGCTCAACTCAAACTAGAACAACTTACAATACAATCCATGAGTATATTATATAGATCTCATCCAAACAATAATTAGACATCTAATTACAATAATTAGTTCCGCAGCTTCTAGTCTAAAATTGGCTCTTGACATGCAAACACTTGGTTCGTTAGCTAACTACCCATAACATTTGCAGTTCGAACCACACAGGCGACCGACATCGGTCCCTGTCTGCTTGGGAGGTGCCAACGCCGGCCGATATCTGACTGACGTCAGTTGCTTCCTGTCTCTTCCCTGCCGACGTCGGTTGGCCTAACCGACATCGGTGACTGTGACAACAACAAACTCTTATGCAACCTCCTCCTCTGTTTGCATCAGTGAAACTTTTAGCTCCACAACCTAACAATCTCCCACTTAGAGATAAATAGTTGCATTATACCTATACCTGTACTCCATCTAATCTGTTTCTTGGCTTGTATCCCTCTTCAAGCTCAATCTTGAAGACCACCCACCACACAACCTGTGGTGCACCTCCTGTCATCCGAGTACCCTGCCACATCTGAACCTACAAATCCATGTAGTTAAGTCTTGACCCTGCATAGCATGAATCCCTGCTGCTGGTCCCTCTTAAATCTCTGATAATCCACTTCCCTGAATTGGCTCCTAACTCTCTGACAACACCCACTGCTTGGGCAAACTTAGGTCTATACTAGACCTCATGTGATTTCAGACACTGCACTGTCTAGCCTTTAGTGTGCTCCAGTTCTGCATCCTGCATAATGAACCTCACCAACACTTGATTCACATCATCTCCCACTGGAGACAAAATCAACCTGTGATCCTCCATGTCTCCCATGCCAAAGTGTTAGGGTGTGGAGCTAAAAACTTCACCAAAGAGCATTCATTATCAGGTTCAGGTCTACACAGACACCGGCGTCGGTCAGGAGCGACTGACATTGGTCACAGGTAGTTACAGATACGTCGATGTCGATAGAGAATCGGCCGACGACGGTCACAGACAAGCAGCAAGAACTGACGTCGGTTACCTGCGTGTCTAGAAAGCTATTTCCGTGGACAGAAGCGAGTGTTTGCATGATAAGTTTGAGTTGTAGACTCAAGCTCGTGTCTCTATTATTGGCATTACTATTTTTAGAGCCCTTGTTTAAGTGGTTTAACTATTTGTTGGAAGTACATGCTCAAGTCTCCTAATTCTATATGAAGAATTAGATCTTCTTAGCTTTGTAGTAGTTATTGTTGTAGAGAGTGAATTATTGTAATTCATTGTGTGTGAAGAACAGTACAGAATTGAATCAATCCAGGCTTGTTGGAGTTGATTGTTCTTGAGAGAGATAGCTCTTGAGGAATAAAAATCTATTGAGAGATCTATACATCTAAGAGAGGTGTGGAAGAAAGAAGCTTTCTTCAATTGTATTCTTTTTGTAAAGAGTTTGTTAATACAAGTTTTCAGGGTATTTTTTTGTATCTCTTGTTCTTGCTATTATCATTCTAATTACTTGTCAATCTGATTTAATTCCACGTTTATTGCTGTCACAATTGTAATCTATTGTTGGATTGATCCTCCAACAAGTGGTATCAGAGCCTTAGTTACAGGTTCAGAGCTTGATAATTGGTATCAAAGTTCAGGTTCACTAACAGGTGGTTCAGATCTGTGTAGTGTGTATTGATTACAGGTTCTCACAAGAGTTTCTGCAGGGATTTCTGTTTGAGTGAGAGAAGCAATGGCAGATGAAAGTAAATTAAGAATGAAAAAGTTTAATGGCAAAAATTACCAACATTGGAGAATGCAGATAGAGGACTATCTGTATCAGAAAGATCTCTACTTACCGTTAGGAGGTATTGCAAAGAAGCCCAAAGACATGGAGGATGAAGAATGGGAAGTTCTTGACAGAAAGGCTCTGGGTTCTATAAGACTGAGTCTAGCATCCACTGTGATATCCAATTTATCACAGGCAAAGTCTACGATAGAGTTGATGACTACGTTAGCAAATTTGTATGAAAAACCCTCAGCTTCCAATAAGGTATATCTTATGAAGCAGTTATTTAATTTGCATATGAATGAAGGTGGATCTGTTTCTACTCATCTGAATGATTTCAATGGTATTGTGAATCAATTAAGTTCAGTAAATATAGTGTTTGATGATGAGATAAAATCTCTTTTAATACTATGTTCTTTGCTTGAAAGCTGGCATGGCTTAGTAATGGCAGTAAGTAATACTGCATCTGCATCAAATATTTTGAAAGTAGAGGATGTTGTTAGTGTTATCTTGAATGAGGAAATATGCAGAAAAAGCACAGAAGAGTTATCTGGGAACGCTTTAAGTTTTGAGAGCAGGGGAAGGCAGAAAGAGAAGAGCAAAAAAGGCAGAGCAAGATCCAAATCAAAGGGGAAAGGCAGATCTAAATCCAGAAATGGTAGAAGGCCACAATGCTGGAATTGTGGAAAGATGGGGCACATAAGCAGAGATTGTTGGTCAAAGCCTAAGGAGGACAACCAGCACGAAGGAAAGGAAGAAGCCAAGATTGCAGGTATTGCACAGGATGCTTTAATTTTCTCTCTGCATAATAATATAGAATCTTGGGTATTAGATTCTGGTGCATCTTTTCATGCTACTCCTAACAGGGAATATTTCAGTGACTATATCCATGGAGATTTTGGAATAGTGTATCTAGGGGATGATGAGCCCTGTAAAATAATTGGCAAAGGTAAAGTGCAGCTGAAGATGCAGAATAGCAACACATGGGTGTTGAGAGATGTGATGCATGTTCCTAGCTTGAAGAGAAATTTGATTTCTGCAGGAAAGTTAGGGGATGAGGGTTGTATAGTAACTCTCACAGCAGAATCTTGGAAGGTGACCAAGGGTGCACTTGTTATGGCCAGAGGTAAGAGAGAAGGTACTCTCTATTTGTGTAATTGTGTTACTAACAAATCTCCTTCTGTATTATCTACTTCAAATGTGGACGCTAAATTGTGGCACTCAAGGCTTGGCCACATGAGTGAGAAGGGGATGTCAATTCTTAAGTCTAAAGGTATGCTTTCATATTTAAAAGGCATAGATCTAGAGTTTTGTGAGCACTGTGTATTTGGAAAACAAAAAAAGGTTAGTTTTCTCAAAACTGGGTCTACTAAGAAGAGGCACAAGTTAGAGCTTGTTCACACAAATGTGTGGGGACCGACTCAGGTTGCTTCCATTGGAGGATCACAGTACTATGTATCTTTCATAGATGATGCCACAAGGAAGGTATGGATCTATTGTATTAGAAAGAAATCTGATGTATTTGATACTTTTAAAGTCTGGAAAGCTATGGTTGAGAATGAAACAGGTAAAAGATTAAAGTGCCTGAGATCAGACAATGGCGGTGAGTTCTGCAGTCATAAGTTTAGAGATTATTGTTACATGCATGGAATCTGTAGGCAAAGGACAGTTTCAAGGACACCTCAGCAGAATGGAATTGCTGAAAGGATGAACAGGACAATAATGGAGTGTGCAAGATGTATGAGATTGCATGCCGGCTTGCCCCTACAGTTTTGGGCACAAGCAGTTGACACTGCAGTATACCTGATTAACAGAGTACCCTCTACAGCTCTGGATGGTGGTATTCCAGAAGAGGCATGGATAGGTAAAAAGGTTGATCTCTCATATCTCAAAGTTTTTGGTTGTGAAGCCTTTATGCATATAGATAAGGAAAATAAAAAGAAGCTTGATGCTAAGTCTATGAGATGCACGTTTATTGGCTATGGGTCAGATAATTTTGGTTACAGATTGTGGAATCTAGAAACTAACAAGGTAATCAGGAGCCGTGATGTTGTTTTCAACGAAAGAGTGATGTATTGTGATCAGCTAAGGAAGTTGAATCAATCTGAGCAGAGCAATGGTGAATTGGATGAGGTGAAAGTCCAAGATGAGCTCGCGAGAAAAAGAAATAATCACTTACAGGAAAACACAGAGACCGACATCGGCAGGTTAGGAACCGGTGTCGGCAGGACAGAAACCGGCGTCGGCCATACAGAGACTGATGTCGGTCGTACAGGTACCGAGGTCGGTCAGGCAGAATCGACGTCAGCCAGTAACAGGTCTGCAGGTGATCGAGGTCGGTCACTGTCAGAGAATTTGGGTGGATAGCGTGTTGTGGACGAGTCTCAGACACCCATCAGGAGGTCAAAAAGGGTGAGTAAGCCTCCAATTAGATATTCTCCTTCTTTATTTTATTTATTGCTAACTGATGGTGGAGAACCAGAGAGTTTTGAAGAAGCAATACAGGTGGAGTCTAAGAGTGAGTGGGAGCGTGGCATGGTTGAGGAGTTGGAGTCCTTAAGAGAAAACCAAACATGGAATTTGGTTGAATTGCCAGCTGGTAAGAGAACACTTAAGAACAGATGGACCTACAGGTTGAAGGAAGGTGAGAATGGACAGATGAGATACAAGGCCAGATTAGTGGTAAAAGGATTTGCACAAAAGCTAGGTATTGACTTTGGTGAGATTTTTTCTCCTGTTGTTAAAATGACTTCAATAAGGGTTGTATTGTCTTTGGTTGCTTTTGAGGATTTACATCTTGAGCAGCTAGATGTTAAGACAGCATTTTTTCATGGAGATTTGGATGAGGAAATATATATGGAACAGCCAGAAGGATTCGAGGTCAAGGGTAAGGAGAAGTTTGTGTGCAGGTTGAAGAAAAGTTTGTATGGCCTCAAGCAAGCTCCTAGGCAATGGTACTTAAAATTTGACAGGTTTATGACTGAACACGGCTACAGTAGGTGTCAATCAGACCATTGTATGTATTTCAAGAGATTTGATAACGGTAGATATATTATTCTATTGTTGTATGTAGATGACATGCTGGTTGCAGGGTCTCACATGCAGGATATCTCAGAGCTTAAGTTAAAATTAGCTCAAACGTTTGCTATGAAGGATTTGGGAGCAGCAAAGAAAATTTTTGGCATGAGCATTAAGAGAGACAAAAAAAATCACAGGTTGATATTGTCTCAAGAAGACTATGTGGACAAGGTGTTAAAACGGTTCAATATGCAAGATGCTAAACCGGTAAGCACACCTTTGGCTGGACATTTTAAGTTGAGTAAAGAACAATGTCCTAATTCATATGATGAGATAGAGTACATGAGTAAGGTTCCATATTCTTCCGTAGTAGGGAGTTTGATGTATGCAATGGTGTGTACTAGACCGGATATTGCCCAAGTAGTGGGAGTTGTAAGTAAGTATATGGCCAATCCAGGTAAGGAACATTGGAAAGCAGTTTAGTGGATCCTTAGATATCTGAGAGGAACCAGCAGTAGGCACTTGTGTTATGGAGGTTCAGATACTTCTCTACATGGCTATGTAGATTCAGATATGGCAGGTGATTTGGATGGCAGGAGGAGCACTACAGGTTATGTATTTATCGTAGGTGGAACGGTGGTTAGCTGGATATCTAAGTTGCAGAAGGTTGTTGCCTTGTCAACTACAGAAACAGAGTATATTGCAGCCACAGAAGCTAGCAAGGAGATGATATGGATGACACGGTTCATGGATGAGCTTGGTAGGGAGCATGAGAGTTACAGATTGTATAGTGACAGTCAGAGTGCAATCCATTTGGCTAAGAATTCAGCCTTTCATTCAAGAACAAAGCACATACAGCTAAGGTATCACTTCATACGACAGGTATTGGAAGATGGTGAGCTGAAGCTGGAGAAGATCCATACAGATAGGAATCCTGCTGATATGTTAACCAAGCTGGTTACAAAGGAGAAGTTGAATCTTCATTCAACTTCTGTTGGTCTTCATGATTGAGTTGAAGATGGAGGAGCTAGAAGATGTTGTTGTACAGGTACTGGTGCAGCTGTTTATCTCCAAGTGGGAGATTGTTAGGGTGTGGAGCTAAAAACTTCACCAAGGAGCATTCATTATCAGGTTCAGGTCTACACAGACACCGGCGTCAGTCAGGAGCGACTAACGTCGGTCACAGGCAGTTACAGATACGCTGACATCGGCAGAGAATCGGCCGACGGCGGTCACAGACAAGCAGCAGGAACCGACATCGGTTACCTGCGTGTCCAAAAAGCTATTTCCGTGGACAGAAGCGAGTGTTTGCATGATAAATTTGAGTTGTAGACTCAAGCTCACGTCTCTATTATTGGCATTACTATTTTTAGAGCCCTTGTTTAAGTGGTTTAACTGTTTGTTGGAAGTACATGCTCAAGTCTCCTAATTCTATATGAAGAATTAGATCTTCTTAGCTTTGTAGTAGTTATTGTTGTAGAGAGTGAATTATTGTAATTCATTATGTGTGAAGAATAGTACAGAATTGAATCAATCCAGGCTTGTTGGAGTTGATTGTTCTTGAGAGAGATAGCTCTTGAGGAATAGAGATCTATACATCTAGGAGAGGTGTGGAAGAAAGAAGCTTTCTTCAATTGTATTCCTTTTGTAAAGAGTTTGTTAATACAAGTTTTCAGGGTGTTTTCTTGTATCTCTTGTTCTTGCTATTATCATTCTAATTACTTGTCAATCTGATTTAATTCCGCATTTATTGCTGTCACAATTGTAATCTATTGTTGGATTGATCCCCCAACACAAAGAATTTCGCTGCTCTAAATTCTTCATGACATGCCACTGAACTAATATTACCCTTAGCTCAGCAAAACCCTATATGTACAACCCTACTAGCTAGCATACCATCCACATATAGCAACAAAATGATGTTGCAATCATCATTCACCTGGTAAGATAGACCACAGTAGTTACCCTGACATTGACTAAAGCCATGCTTTGTCATCCACCTGTCAAAACTTGTACCACTGTCCTGCAGCTACCTCAAAACCATATGCCCTGGTCTTCCATCTCACGTGTCTGTTTTCTCTATTCTTTAACTAAGATATCTATTCATCTCTGTGCTTTCTTCTAACTGGCAACCCTACCAAATCTCCCGTTTGGTTCTGCATCATATTCCTGCCACGCTCCCACTATTTTTGGATCCTTCTTGCTCTGCAGTCAGCAACTAGTATAAAGAAGAGGAACAACGAATTTGAGGCTTACTTACCACCTTCAGTCTTCTATATGGGCGTTTGAGACTCCTTGACAACTTGTTGTCTGCCCAAAATCCGTTACAGTGACCGACCTCGGTCACTACACAGTCTGCATCTGATCGACGTCAGTTTCCATGCGACTGTCCTGACTACCAACTCTATCAACGTCAGTGTCTCCTGTTGCCGACGTCGGTCCTCCTGACTGACATCGGTCTTACCTACTACTAACATCGGTCCTCCTAATCGACGTCGATCTTACCTTGCCCGACATCACCGACTTCAGTCTGTAGATGACCAACATCGGCACCTGTCTGTTTGATGCCGATTCCTCCTGACCGACGCCGGTACCTGTGTTCCCCTGTGAGTGATGACTTTTTACCTGTGAGCTCCTTTAAACCAAAACCCATGTCCAAACTGCCCTGCTCAGAAGTATCCAGCCTCATCCACTGAACTCTGTCCGTCATCTCCTCCAAGAACACCAAGGCTTTCTAGTTTTTAAGCCTATCAAACACATTTGTCTTCTGCTTAAGAACATGCATCTCCTTCTTGCTCATGTGACCAAGCCTACAAAGCCATGTCTCTGCAATAGAAGAAGAATCAGTAATATAAATAGATAGATAAATGATACCTACTTTCTTACCACCAGCGAATTCAAGTGTATCCGCTGTGAGAGTTCTTGTGCATCTCTCATCACCCAACTCTCTTGAAGAAATTAGCTACATCTCTAAGCCTGGGACCTGCATGACCTCCTTCAACACCCATGTGTTGGCCGCCTGCAATTTCAGCTTCACTTCCCCTTTGCCAATTCTTTGGCAAGGCTCACTAGCTCCTCTATCTGGGGCTGCATGGAAAGAGGCAACAGAATCTATTAACCAAGATTCAACTTTATCTAAGAAACTTTCCAGAGCATCCTGTGCCGCATCACCTGCAACATCTGCTTCTTCAGTTCCTTCATGCTGATCTGCTACCAACCAACAATCTTCTTTTCCCTGCTCTTTCTTTCCATAAGACCGTAAGTGACCATTCGTGCTTTTCAATTCTTCCATTCTTAGCTTACTTTTATCTGCCATTGCTCTACTCCCACTCAATCAGAAACCCCTGAGAGTGACCTATAACTAAACACAAAACCTACTCCCTGCAACCAAAGCTTTGATACCACTTGTTAGTCAACCCAACCAAAAGCTCTGATACCACTTGTTGGGAAAATAACGGAAGCACACAATTGATTACCAAGCAACTTAATATGCAGAATTAACCAGAATCAACAAGTAACTAGAATTCAGAAATAACACAAAATATGAGAGACAATATACAACTTGTATTAAAACTCTTTCAGAAGGAATTACAACAAAGAAGGCTGCCACAGTTCTTCTTCCTTACACACCTCTAGGGCTCCCACACTTCTAGGGCATAAATATTAAATCTTCCCTCAAAGCTCTCTCTCTTAGGTCCCAACACACAACTCAAACACAGAGTTGGTGTTCACCTCCAACCAACCAGTATCCACTACTTTCAGTACACCTGTGCTCCACGCACTCCACAAGTGCTCCACGCACTCCAAGTACACAAACGTACTTCAAGTAGATCTCCCCTGAACCTGCAACAACCTGCACCTCAATCTAATCTTATTTATGGAAGAAACTACCTTGCCTTCCTCTTTGCTCTGAGTACACACTTGTACTCCAAGTAGTTCCCACCTGATTCTGCTCCCTATTGTGTTGCTGTCCTCTATGATCTTGCACACTTGCAAATCAATCTAGTTTTGCATACCTGTGAACCTTAGACCTTGCACACACATACACCTGTAGATCAATGCTCTTACTTACCATATAGATCTCCTATAGAATTCATGCACACCTGCTGACTAAGATCATACACCCCTGAATAATTTTGGTGATTCTTCAAAACCAGCACCCACCTTAGTACTGCTGTGGAACTAGGAGGAACACCCTTGCTCACCTCACACATAGAAGAAGCAAACTTTTCTCAACTCAAACTAGAACAACTTACAATACAATCCATGAGTATATTATATAGATCTCATCCAAACAACAATTAGACATCTAATTACCATAATTAGATCTGCAGCTTCTAGTCTAAAATTAGCTCTTGACATGCAAACACTTGGTTCGTTAGCTAACTGCCTGTAACATTCGCAGTTCAAACCACACAGGCGACCGACGTCGGTCCCTGTCTGCCTGGGGGGTGCCGACGCCGGATGATATCTGACCGACGTCGATTGCTTCTTGTCTCTTCCCTGTCGACATCGGTTGGCTTGATCGACGCCGGCGACTGTGACAACAGCAAACTCTTCTGCAACCTCCTCCTCTGTTTGCATCAGTGAAGCTTTTAGCTCCACAACCTAACATTATTTATTGCCTTTTTTATTTTAACTTTACCTATAAACTTATTTATACCACTGATAACAACTTATTTATTGCCTTTTTTATTTTAACTTTACCTAACAACTTATTTATACCACTAATAACAATTTACTTATTGTCTTTTTTATTTTAATTTTCAAAAACAATAATGTTCATCACACAAAGGCAAATTACATCCACTACTAAAAGCTCCAAAGTGTAAGACAAAAAGAGGTGGTTACTAATTGATTCAAGACAATGAAAATCTACATAATAAAGTTACAATTAATGATACGAAACAACAAAAGTATGAGAATATTATTGTTAATAACACTCAAGATGCAAAGAAAAAACTAGTTGAATATTCACAATCAAAAGATGTTGGATATTACATAGAGGACACAAATAAACGTGCACACAAGGGAAATAACACAAAATTTGGCAATATAAAGATCATTATAAAAGATCGTAGAATCAAGAAGATCCAAATTTTTAATTGCATAGTATAAGGTCTATCACTAACATGGTAATAATTGAACCACAGAAGAAATGGAGAAGAGTGCAAATTATTCTCGTGTCTTCTTGAATCAATAGTCGATCAAATCAAGCTCAATTCAAAATTAACACCATGATGTGGTCCTAAAACATTAAATTTAAACCTTGTCCATTTTCAAGCAAAGAAAAATTGAAAGGTGCAAAAATGTGATCTTCTACCATATGATAAAAAATGCAATTATTTTGTAGGTCCCATTGAAATGATGCAAAAAATGCTCAAACAAAGTGGTTCAAAAAATTTGTATAAAATGGAACATATCGCTTCCCTAGATGTTGAAAATTTTATTTCAATCTCCTGCCATTTACTTCAAGAGTGTGTTGAGTGTATGGACCATCTAGGGAGCAAGTTGCTCAACTAACAATGTCTTGGAAATTGAAATCAAAGTGACTAAGCAATGGTTGGAGAGGTTCGTACAAAAGGGCAGTATGCATTCCTTTTAGTCAACCTCTATATGATTGGGTCATACCTCAAATAGACAATAATGATGTTATTTTGAATTGCACATGAAAATTCAATTCAGGAAGATAATATTTGGAAGGAATCTATTGAGAAAATAAATTTACTTGAACAAGTGAACAAAGATGAGAACCACATAAAGCCCATCTACAAACAAGAGATTGATATTGTGCACAAAGATAATGTGTGGTGATCAATGTCAAGTGCCCCCAAGAAATGATAAAGGAAATTCTCATTGGTGCTTGAGATAAATTCAACCAAGCTCAATGATTGTTAAATAGGTCAAATGTGGCATCTTAAAAGGTTGTTTCTACATGCTTGGTAGAGATGCAAAGTTGGATCAACTTATTATAAGACTTTATCAAATAATGGAATACAAGGAATGATGTTCTAACATTTAATCCACAATATTATAAAGCTCTCATCCAGCCAACTCCAAAGAAGTTGCAATAATAGTTGGAGGGCCTAGTGCAATTAGAGGACCTTTACCAAGTAATTGAAAACCTGTTAATAATAGTCAATTGGTGCTCAATAAGGTGAAATTCAGAAAACACAACTTTAGGTGTAGATAGAGTTGTAAAAACATGACAAATCCACAACTGAAAGGTTGTTTGTCATTTTGCACAATGGATTTTTAATATTTAAAGAACACTATGAAGTATTCTTAGCGTTGATGGTATGATTTGAAATGGCGATGTCTTGAGGTACAAAAACATTCTAAGTCAAGCATATCGTTAAGGAGTTAGAAGGTGCAAGTACTTAGTGCCCAAATCTAGTGCATAATACCCAAGTTTTTAATGTATGGACAATAAAAGTAATTTGTATTATAGGGTGCACAACCACACCAAATCATTATCGTAATGTAATTAACTACATCAACATTTAGTATCAGAATTGGAAATGTTGTAATAGGTAGTTGTAGGCTATTACAGCCAACTTAGGAAGATGTAAAAATTATATGTGTAAATGACTGTTAAAAGCTTAAGAGTGATTAAAATATGTGTATGCACCATATGAATAAATGAAAACCTTTCACTTTGTTCTTATAATCTTCATAATTTTTTAATTTGGTTTGTGTGCACCAAATTTCAAATCTAAGCAAATATTATCGAAGAGACAATAAAAACCCAAAACTTGATGGCACCAATAAGAATGGATAGAGGAGATAAATCAAAGCAATTAGAACATTCTTACCATCCTCTTTACCTTATCATGCCTCCATTCTAGGACTCAAATGCAAGTGATTTGATGTAAAATGCTTGTTTGTTGGATTGCTTGTGATACTTTGACAATGGCTTCCAATGGATGTATGGTGGAGATAATGGCTTCAAGTGGACACTGGAAGGTTGTTATGAATGCTATAGGATTGATTAGAGGCTTGCTAGACAATTTCTCATTAGTTCCAAGAGTGGAGGGATAGCTTAGTTTTATAGCCAAATGGGGGGAAGATCGAGGGTCCAACTTCAAACTTGGGCCTTTGAGATCTAGGGCTAAGAAATTTTCATAGAATTTTTAATTCCATGGAAATCCCTAGAATTAGAAGATTATAGAGAAGGGGCCAATTTGGGGAAGATTTATAGAATCCTCCAATTATATAAATCTCCCCATAAGGTTTAGGGTTTTAGGAAAGGCTAGTGTAGGGTGGTGGGTGGTTGGTTGGATTATTTTTGAATTTAAAATTGGCTAGTGGGATTAGGGAGTAGGTTAGTAGGTAATGGGGTTTATTAAGGGATTAATGATAGGACTAATTGATCTTAGGATAGTATAAAAGGTTGTGTGGGATGTAGGAATGGGTTATGGGTGTTAGGCTAATAGTTAATATAAATAGAAAATATAGAAATTAGGCCAAATTAGCGGGAATTAGCATAATTAGTAGGGCGAGCATATTTTAATGCATATATTTTGCCCCTCTTTTAAAGTGCATTGTGAGTGGGGTGAAGAGAAATGAGTAATGGTCTTTAAAATAAAAAACATAATGCTAGACGTCATTAAAATTAGTATGATATGATGCCCCCTCGAGGGAGCATGCAGGGAGGAAAAAGATCTGGATGGTTACTCAAAATGGATACTTAGGGTGGGATAAAAGTTGTAAATGGATAGGGTTGGGATACCCTAATCAATTGAATATATGCCTTAATAATGATGATAAAGTGGCTTAAGTGATGAGTCTAGACAAGCGACCATTGTCTAGAAAGTGATAAGACAAGTTTGATTAAAATAGGATGGGTTCGAGTGGATGATGGGTCTGGTAGCAAGGATACATGCTATGAGAGGCTTGAAAAGGGATAAAAGGATAATGACAAGTGATTGGATATAAAAATCCACTTTGCATAAGATTCAGGGCTTAAAATAGTACATGATTGATAGTGGACATATCCAGCTATGGGACATTGATAAGAGAAATCGTGGTCGAGCTATCCCTAAGTACTCAGAATGGGATCGGGTGTTGCCTACATAGTCCAAAAATACCTCAGGATAATGTAGTTCTACACATGGGATAACGTGAATGTTAATGGTAGTGGGCATGCCATGCCTCTAGATGTCGGTAATAAATGATAGGGTAAGATGGGAGTAGTTGTCAGGGATTAAGTGGGTAGGGGGTGTTAGTTGGGAGCTGGGCCCATATAGGACAAAAGAGTTAGGTTGGAGGTCATTTTCACTCTTTGACTTTGGTGAAATGAGCTCTGGTGCAAAAGATATAGATCGCATTCCTCAATCTTCCCATCACGGCGAGAGAGTATGCGAGCACCATGTTGTCCCCCAAAAATATCACTCATTTTTGGGACAACATTTGAACTTTTTTGGTCCTACAGACCAAAATTGTCTCTTCCCTTTTCAAAATTTGTCCTGGGCATTCAAATTCCTCATTTTTCAAGCTTCTCAAAAATCTACAGACTCATCAGGTCAAGTTCAATGGGCTTTTACAGGTTGAAATCTATGGACTCTTTCAAGGTTAGAGAAAACTACGGACTTGGTTTCTACAGACTCTACAAATAGGCTCATTTCTACAAGTTCAACGAGTTCTAGGTTCAATCAGTTCAATGTTTTCGGTTTAACAGCAGGTTCAATCTAAGGAATGGTTCAATGTCTTGGTTCAACCAAGCGGTTCAATGCTTTGGTTCATCCTTTGGTTTAATCAAACAATTCGTCAATCAGTTCAAGGCTTTGTTTGAACCATTGAACTAAAACTTGGTTCAACGGTTAGTTTAAACACATGGTTCAAAGGTAAGTTCAACAAGAGGTTCAAAGCCTTGGTTCAACGGAATGGTTCAAAACCGTGGTTCAATGGAACGGTTCAACAATTGGTTCATCGCCAAAGTTCAAAGAGTTTCTTGAAGAAGCCCAAAGGCCATTCAAAGACTGCCTGAAGGGTAGATACCATTGTGGGAGGCTCTTCTCGACTCAAAATGAGTCATTTCTTAAGGCCCAAAATGGCAATTTCAATCCAAAAAGTGCCAAACAGAAAAGCCGAAAGAGGACAAAGGAATGACGCGCTCAAAAATGTCAAATTCAACACAGTGAACTAGCCATTGATCCTTTGAACATACAGAACAGAATACATTCACAGATTTCAAGGCCAAGACTAGTAGAAAGTGGGGAAGGAACAGAACAACAAACTAAATCCAGGACCCGATTCAATTAACCAAAAAAGGAGGAACGATGAAGATAAGATCAGATCACCATGTGGACATTGAAAGTTGCAAACTTTCAATAAGCGCAACTTGTTTCCTTGCATTGCTAAAATCAAATGGGTAAAATGCCCCTAAGTTCCAGCGTGTCTTCTTAATAGATTCCAATGCAAAATGATGTATTATTGTTCCCGAGTCCTTCTTGAAGAGGCTATATAAGGGACTCTCTTCTATTGTAATAGGGATCTCTTTTTTGGACAATTAGAATGAAACTCTGCCTAAATTGTAAGGCATTACTGAGACTTTGAGCTCAGATTGCTGATCATATTTTGTTACTGGAATAAGAAAGCAAATAGTTTTTCAGACTTTATGCTGTAATATATTTGTTTTTGAAGAAACTATTCTTATATCTTTTTCTTCAATATATCTTGTGTTCCTTAATTCAACAAGCAGAATTAGTGAGAACAGTCAAGAAGGTGTCCTAAAGAGTCAACTGTGGAGAGACTTTGTGCCCCCATAATTGCCTTTAGTGTGTTTTTTTTTCATTTTTGTGTAAAGGACCTTGGGGTGACTTTGTGCCCTCATTGTCCTTCATATATTACTCTTGAGCAATCCAGGTGAAGACTTTGTGTTGCATCTTGATTTGTTGGTTATTACATATTTTGCTACATTTTGTTGTTACTACTAGGAGTATTCTTGTGGTTTGCTGAATAGTAATTCTGAAAGAAGAGGAGTATTGTCTGTCATTTCCCTTGAGTTTTTCCTTTGATCCGCATGCATCATCTCTAAAAAAAAAGAGATGGATGGTTTGTCCTACCCATGAGTATTATTTTTTGTTTATATATATATATATATATATATATATATATAGAGCATACCTACAAAGAACCTCCCCTTGATGAGAGGAGAGATCAGTGTCTTTCTGATGTGGTAAACCTACACATTTGAAAGACTAATCTTTCTACTTTGGTTGATCAAACCTATTTTGTTTATCAGTACGCTGATCGACAAAATATTCAACCAATAATTTTTGGCGACTCCGGTGGGGAGGAGCGTGCAGTTTGAAGTCTCAAACTTCAAGCTGAAGTAGATCCTGCTCTTTTCTAATTTTTGTTCTGTAATCTGGCAACTCCACGTTATACCAAAGGCCAAAAATCCCAAGGTGTTGTCAACCCTAATTTTGAGTTGGTGCAGCAAAGCAATTTTGAGTTGTTTCCTCCACAATCTCACCTTGGATGAACTACTGGTCGAGCCTTGCCTGCCCACACTCCACTTGGATTAGTGATCCTACTTTTGCATAATCAAATCATGGCTCAAGGACCCTGGGGTAATTCTTTCAGTCCCTTGAATTTGACTCCACCTCTGCATGAGCTTCCACGTAGTTCAAGGAAGAATTTTTCTAAATTCTTCGGTGATGGAAAGGTTCATCCTGATGAACACATTGTAGGTTTCAGCATAGCCTGCATTGTAATAGAGGTGGAATTTGAAGACATGGCAGTCAGGCTATTCATGCAGACACTACAAGGTGCTGCTGCAGACTGGTTCTACCACCTACAGGTTGGGTCAGTGACTGATTGAAACACTCTGAAAGATAAATTTGAAGCCAAGTTCAAGCCTGTAGAAGATGCACATGCCTTGTTGGCCCAGCTCACTCAGATAAAGAAAGAGCCTCATGAGCCTATGAGGGATTTTATTACCAGGTTCGACAAGCTAAGACACAAGATTTCCATGGTCGTCCAGCCGACACCTCAGAACCTCAAATGCTTCTTCATCAACTCACAACTGCCTGAAGTGAGTTTCTTGCTGAGACAGGCCAGACACATAGACCTTGTTGCTACTCAGGACTTGGCTACTGAGGTAGAAGATGACCTTATCTTGACAGGAAAGATAACGAGAGACCTTAATAAAGGTAAATTATCTTCATCTTTTGAGTACTCCCCTACAGTCACTACTGACCCAATGGTACAAAAGTTAGCAAATGAAATGCTAGCTCTCAAAAAGCAAATGGCGTAAGGGATGTCATATGTTCTTGCATATAGAGATATGCCCAGAAAGATATACCAGAATCAGGTATACCAAGGCAATGCTACAAGGAATTAAGGACAGCAAAATTGCCTTCCTCCCCCACAGAGGAATCTCATCTTTGAAGCACCTCCAAACAACTCAGCAATTGGATATCTTGAATCTGAAGTAAATTTTTCAGTCCAATTTGAGTTAAATCATGAAGATGATGCTAATCTCTTCACTGAAGAAGAAGAATTAGCTGGCGACTCCCATATTGGTTTCCTGAACTATCAGGATGAACCCAGAAGTGAAAGCCATGCAGCTGAGGGGTCATATGTTGTATTCACCTGATCTAAGAATCAATCAGCTCAATAAGTTGATAAAGAGAAAGCAGAGGAGCGACCTCAATTAGCAGTTTTAATTGCTAAGTGGGGATCCACTCTTTTTTTCCAGCTAAAGGACCCAGTGGTTTCAAGAAAGGTAAATACTCCAAATGCCCCTACGCCTTCTACTTCAATTTTGTAGTCCAATCCTCCCCCTTTCAAAAATCAAAAGGGTGAACTCTCATCCTCTACTCCTAGCTCATTCCAGACATTTGATATCATTGACCATATAAAGAGAACCAAAATTCAAATGTCTAAATTTGAATTTTTGCAGTCCCATCCCGAGCAATTAGACACACTGGTTCAATGTGTTAAAAACCAAAACATCCCTGTTAAACGAATGATTTCCAAAGTGACACATGATGCTGCCAGAAATGCACCCATCAGGAATAACCTTGTCACTGCTCCCCCTGCTGCTCCTGACAGGACTGAACCTTTTATGTCTCATTGCTGATAAATGGACATCAGCTAAATAATTGCATCATTGATTCTGGAGCTTCAGATAATGTCATGCCTGCTAAAGTCGCTGAATCCCTTGGTCTCACACTGACCAAGACATTTGAGAGATGTTTTTGTTGGGAATATGAAACACCAAAAGCACATAATTGATTACCAAATACAAGCAACTTAATATGCGGAAATAACCAGAATCAACAAGTAACTAGAATCCAGAAATAACACAAGATATGAGAGACAATACACAACTTGTATTAATACTCATACAGAAAAGAATACAATAAAGAAGATGCCACTTCTTCTCCACCACCTCTTCAGAGGCTTCCCACACCTCAAGTGAACAGTACTTCTCTCTTCAAAGCTCTCTCTCTTAGGTCCCAACACCCAACTCACACACTGAGTTGGTGTTCACCTTATACCTATGCTCCACGCACACCACAAGTACTCAAATGTACTTCAAGTAGATCTCCCCTAAACCTACATCAACCTGCACCTCAATAGACCTTACTTATGGAAGGATCTTCCTTGCCTTCCTCTATGCTCTGAGTACACACCTGTACTCCAAGTAGATCTCTCCTGATACTGCTCCCTGTTGTGTTGCTGTCTTATCTGATCTTCCACCTACAGATCAAGCTGGTTCTGCACACCTGTGAACCTTGACCTTGCACACACACACACACACCTGCATATCAATGATCTTACTTACCATGTAGATCTCCTATCGTAGCCATGCTCACTTGATGACCAAGATCATACACTCATGAAGAACCCTACTGATTCTCCAATCCAGCACCCACCTTGGTACTGTGGCACTAGGAAGAACACACCATTGCTCACCTCACACACAAAAGGAGCTTATAATAATGCTCTCTTACTCTCTAGCACAAGTTTACAATACAACCATGAGTCTATTATATAGAGCTCATCCAAACAATAATTAGACACCTAATACAATAATTAGATCCGCAGCTCTCAGTCTATAATTAGCTCTAAACATGCAAACACTAGGTTCGTCAACCAATTGCCCATAATATACTCGCAGTCGAACCACATAGGTGACCGACATTGGTCCCTATCTGCCTGGGGGTCACCGATGCTGGCCGATCTCTGACTGACGTCGGTTGCTCTCCTACCTTATCCTACCGACGTCGATTGGCCTGACCGACGCTGGTGTCTGTGACACTTCAGCAACTCCTCCAATGGCCTTCTCCATCTCGTCATCAGTGAAGCTTTTAGCTCCACAACCTAACAATCTCCCACTTAGAGATAAATAGTTGCACTGTACCTGTACCTGTACTCCATCTAATCTATTTTCTGGTTTGTATTCCTCTTCAAGATGAATCCTAAAGACCACCCACCACACAACTTGTGGTGTACCTCCTGTCAACTGAGTATCTTGCCACATCCGCATCTACAAACACATGTAGTGAAGTCCTGACCCTAAATAGCATGAATCCCTACTGCTGGTCTCTCTCAAATACCTGAGAATCCACTTCTCCGAATTGGCTCCTAACTCTCTGACAACTCCCACTGCCTGGGAAAACTCAGGTCTATGCTAGACCTCATGTGATTTCGAACATTGAATTGTCCAGCCCTTGGTGCGCTCTGATTCTGCATCCTGCATCTCGCCAACACCTGATTCACATCAGCTCCCACTGGAGACAAAATCAACCTGTGATCTCTCATGTCCCCCATGTCGAAGAATTTTGCTGCTCCAAATTTTTCATAGCAAACCACTGAACTAATCTTACCCTTAGCTCAGCAAAACCCTGTATGTACACCCCTACTAGCTAGCATACTATCCACATACAGCAGCAAAATGATGTCTTGACTCATCATCCACCTGGTAAGGCAAACCATAGTAGTTATCCTGACGTTGACTAAAGCCATGCTTCGTCCTCCCCCTGTCAAAACCTGTACCACTGTCCTGCAACTCCTCAAGACCGTATGCCCTGGTCTTCCATCTCACATATCCGTTCTCTTTATTCTTCAACTAAGGAATCCATTCGTTTGCAGTGCTAACATACCGGCTGGCAACCCTACTAAATCTCTCGTCTGGTTTTGCAATCTCTCCATGCCACGCTCCCACTATTTCATGGATCTTTCCTGTTCTGCAGTCAGCAACTAGTATAAAGAAGAAGAACAACGAATTTGAGGCCTACTTACGTCTTCAGTCCTCTGTATGGGTGTTTGAGACTCCTTGACAGCTCGTTGTCCACCCAAAATTCGTTACAGTGACCAACCTCGGCCACTACACAGTCTGCATCTGATCGACATCGGTTTCTGTGCCTGTCTTGACTACCAACCTACCGACGTCGGTGTACTCCTAATGCCGACGTCGGTCCTCTTGACCGATGTCGGTCTTATATACTGCCAACGTCAGTTTTCATGCCGACGCCGGTACCTATGTTTCCTGTGAGTGATGACTTTTTACTCGCGAGCTCTTTTGAATCAATCCCCATGTCCAAACTGCCCTGCTCAAAAGTATCCAGTCCCATCCATTGGTCTCTATCTGCCATCTCCTCTAAGAACACCAAGGCTTTCCAGTTCTTAAGCCTGTCAAATATTTCTGTCTTTCGCTTAAGAACATGGATCTCTTTCTTGCTCATGTGACCAAGCTACGAAGCCACGTCTCCACAATAAAAGAAGAATCAATAATATAAACAAGTAGATAAAGAGTACCTATTTTCTTACCACCAGCTAATTCAAGTGCATCCGCTGTGAGAGTTTTCGTACATCTCTCATCACCCAACTCTTCTAAAGAAATTAGCCACATCTCTAAACCTGAGACCTGCATGACCTCTTTCAACACCCATGTGTTGGCCGCCTGTAATTTCAGCTTCACTTCCCCTTTGCCAATTCTTTGGCAAGGCTCACCAGCTCCTCTACCTAGGGCTGCATGGAAAGAGGCAACCGAATCTGTAAGACAAGATTCAACTTTATCTAAGAAACCTCCCAGAGCATCCTGTGCCACATCACCTGCAACATCTGCATCTTCAGTTCCTTCATGCTGATCTTCCACGAACCAACACTTTTCTTTTCCCTGCTCTTTTTTTTCATCGGACCATAAGTGACCATCTGTGCTTTTCAACTTCTCCATCCTTAGCTTACTTTGTTCTACCATTGCTCTACTCCCACTCAATCAGAAACCCCTGAGAGTGACATGTAACCAAACACAAAACCGCTTCCTCCAACCTTAGCTCTGATATCACGTGTTGGAAATATGAAACACCGGAAGCACACAATTGATTACCAAATACAAGCAACTTAATATGCAGAAATAATCAAAATCAACAAGTAACTAGAATCCAGAAATAATACAAGATATGAGAGACAATACACAGATTGTATTAATACTCATACAGAAAAGAATACAATAAAGAAGATGCCACTTCTTCTCCACCACCTCTTCAGAGGCTTCCCACACCTCAAGTGAATAGTACTTCTCTCCTCAAAGCTCTCTCTCTTAAGTCCCAACACCCAACTCACACACTAAGTTGGTGTTCACCTTATACTTGTGCTCCACACACACCACAAGTGCTCCACGCACTCCATAAGTACTCAAACGTACTTCAAGTAGATCTCCCCTGAACCTGCATCAACCTGCACCTCAATAGACCTTACTTATGGAAGGATCTTCCTTGCCTTCCTTTATGCTCTGAGTACACACCTGTACTCCAAGTAGATCTCTCCTGATACTGCTCCTTGTTGTGTTGTTGTCCTATCTGATCTTCCACCTACAGATCAAGCTGGTTCTGCACACCTGTGAACCTTGACCTTGCACACACACACACACACCTGCATATCAATGATATTACTTACCATGTAGATCTCCTATCGTAGCCATGCTCACCTGATGACCAAGATCATACACTCCTGAAGAACCCTGCTGATTCTCCAATCCAGCACTCACCTTGGTACTGTGGCACTAGGAGGAACACACTATTGCTCACCTCACACACAGAAGGAGCTTATAATAATGCTCTCTTACTCTCTAGCACAAGTTTACAATACAACCATGAGTCTATTATATAGAGCTCATCCAAACAATAATTAGACACCTAATACAATAATTAGATCCACAGCTCTCAGTCTATAATTAGCTCTAAACATGCAAACACTAAGTTCGTCAACCAACTACCCGTAATATACTCGCAGTCAAACCACACAGGCGAACGACGTCGGTCCCTGTCCGTCTGGGAGTCACCGACACCGGCCGATCTCTGACCGACATCAGTTACTCTCCTGCCTTATCCTATCGACGTTGGTTGGCCTGACCGACGCCGGTGTCTGTGACACTTCAACAACTCCTCCAATGGCCTTCTCCATCTCTACATCAGTGAAGCTTTTAGCTCCATAACCTAACAATTTTTTCATAGAGAATAAGCAAGTACCATTACTGAGGCAAATCAAAGATGCCCAATTTAAATTTACAACCTTCTCAGACAAGAGAATCAAGATGACTGTCTTGGTGGCTGATGTCTCAGCATCCTATGGCATTTTGCTTAGACGAAACTTTTGCAAGGACATGAGAGGAGAATTAAGCATGGATCTATCTGAGGCAAGGATCCTTGTCCAAAGCGTGATGAAGAGATTTCTCTCTAAAAAGGAAGCAAAATATGTGGTCACTCAGACATCAGCCCCTGAAGCTCAAATTCTTTTTGAATCCGCAGGTATGGGTAATTATTTTCTATCTAAAAATGAAGTGCATGAAACACCAGAAAGTATCAACTCAAAAATCAATTCAATAAGAATAGTAAAAAAATTGGTAGGCTGCAGTACAGACCAAAAAAGATTCTCAATTTTTGATGAAGGAAAGTCTAAAAAAAAGTCAGTATCAGATGAAATATGAACTTTAGAATTTGATGGCAGTTGTTCCTCTACCGGTTCAAGAGCTGGGATTGTTTTGATATCTTCTCAAAGAAATATATTCCTTTCATCTTACAAATTACAGTTTAACAACACTAACAATACATGTGAATACAAATCTCTGTTGTTGGGTATGAAGGCTGCTCAAGAAAAAGGCATCAATTTTCTTTATGCCAAAGGAGATGTTGAATTAATAGTTTATAAAGTAAGAAACTTATACCAAACTAAGAATAAAAGATTACGCCACTATCGTAACTTGGTTTGGGACCAAATTGAAAGTTTTGATGCTTTCAATATTTTTGCCATACCCATAGAGTCTAATGATAGAGTTGATGCACTTACTATTTCAAGAACTCTTTTAGTTCCTCATTCAAATTTTAAAGAAGACAAGTATACCATTGAGTTGGTCTATAGACCAAGTGTTCTTGACAATGTTGATCATTGGCAAGTATTCAATGATGATCATCAAATCATTGCCTTCTTAGAATGAAAAGATAATTTTGAACAACTATGTTTTGAAGGCAGTGAACCTCAAAAAAATGAATCTGTGTCTGAATCCAGCCTAAATATAAATAAAGAATTCTTGCAGCTGAAAAGAAACAAAATTTTTAAAGCCCTGATTTCTCTTGAAAAGCTATTTGACAAACATGATAGATTCATTAAACAACAGCAAACAGACTCGAGTTTCTCTCAAGAATTCGATCAAGTGAATTTGTCTACTGAAAAAAATTTCAAGATGATCAATATTGGTAAGTGTTGTACCCCTGAAGAAAGATTCAAGTTCACCTCTTTACTCTGTCAATATATGGATGTCTTAGCATATTCTTATGAAGACTTGAAGTCTCTCAGACCAGATAAAATATGTCATAACATTCCTCTCAAGGCTGACTCAATGCCATACAAACAAAAATCTAGACAGTATAATCTTAAAATATCAGGTACTATTCTGTCTGAGATACAAAAGATGTTAAATGCTAGAATCATCTTCCCAATCCATCATTCTACATGGATTGCAAACATAGTGCCTGTAAGGAAGAAGAATGGCAAAATTCATATTTATGTAGATTTCATAAATCTGAATCAAGCATCTTTGAAAGATAATTATCCTTTGCCAATTGTGGATCAAGTGCTTCAAACAATGACAGGTGCAGAGATGTTATCAATGTTGGATGGCTTCTCAGGTTATAATCAAGTTGAATTTGGTGAAGTAGACCAACACAAGATTGCATTCACTACGCCTTGGGGTACATTTGCATATAAGAGAATGCTTTTTGGTCTAATAAATGCTAGTGTTATTTTTCAGAGAGCTATAGATCTGGCTTTCAAAAATGAAATTGATAAATTCATAGTGGTATACCTTGATGATTTGACTATCTTTTCAAAACATCGATCTGATCATGTACACCACTTACAACAAGTGCTGGAGCGCTGTCACCAGAATGGTATTTTATTAAATCCTAAAAAGCCTATTTTTAGAGTAACAGAGGGGAAACTCCTTAAACACATTGTGTCTAAAAAAGGCATAAAGATTGACTCAAATAGAGTCAAGTCTATTCAAGAGCTTAATTTGCCTACAAGTAAGAATTTTGTTCATTCTTTCTTTGAAAAGGTGAATTTCATATGGAGATTCATCCCCAAATTTGCTGAGAAAACTAAACACAATATGAACATGACGAAAGGGAAGACCATCTTTAGCTGCACTAAAGAAGGTAAATCAGCATTTCATGATATCAAAACTGCCATTGTTCATGCCCCTAAATTGGTTTGTCCAGATTACAACAAATATTTTATCATATATAGCTATGCGTCTGAAAACACTCTTTCAACAATTCTTGTTCAACAGGACAAGGAGGGTATGGAATCTCCTATCTCTTTCACGAGTTGCCCTCTCAAAACCCATGAGATGAAGTATTCAAATATAGAGAAGCATGCTTATGCCCTGGTCCAAACATTTTCGCTTATATATTCTGAATTCACACACTACTGCCTTAGTTCCTGACACTATAGTCAAGTCTAAATTAACTCAGCACGAGTTTGGCACGAAAAGAGGTAATTAGATTGCAAAGATCCAAGATTTTGATCTAGACATCAAGTCGACAAAGCTGATCAGGGGTAAAGGCCTATGCCAATTAATTGCTGACAATAAGCCAGAAGACACACAACGTGAAGAAACCAAAGTGGAAGAGACACCAACAGTCTTTTTTGTCTCCACTACCAATGAGTGGTATTCAGGTATTGCTCATTTCTTTACTTATAGTGAATGTTTTGCTCATTTATCTTACAAATAAAGGAGGACTATCAAGTTGAAAACTGCCAATTTTGTCTTTTGGGACAACGGCTTATACAAGAGAAGCATACTTGGAGTATTCTTTCGTTGTGTAGACAAAGAGCAACAAATCCAGCTTTTAAAAAAAATTCACAATCTGGCCTGTGAAGGACATTTTTTGCTCCTGTGACTGCTCACAAGATTCTGTGAACCATGTATTACTGGCCAACTCTTTTCTAAGATGCACATAAGTGGGTTAGGAAATGTGAACTCTGTTAGCAATTTGTTGGAAGACCCAAGTTAGTTGCTATGTCTCTCAAGCCAGTGATCATAGAAGAACCTTTTCAACAATGGAGACTTGATTTTATTGGGACCATAAACCCATCTTCAAGTGTTGAACATGATTATGTCCTTATAGCAACTGACTATTTCACCAAGTGGGTAGAAGCAATCCCAACTAAGCATGCTACTTCAGAAATTGTATGCAACTTCTTCAAAGAGAATATCATTTCCAGGTTGCACTAAGAATTTGGTAACTATTATCAAGAAGCTGGCATATGACAATCAAAGAACATGGCATAAAGCATTGGTTGATGCTCTGTGGTTAGACAGAATCACACCAAAGAGGGCAATTGGTATGTCTCTTTTTCAACTTCTTTATGGTATCAATGCTGAGATACCAATCACCTTAGAATTGCTAGCCTTGAAATTGGCAAAGGCAATTAAAGATCAGACATATGAAAGCTCTCTTGATAAAAGAATCATGTGCCTGACTGAGCTGGAGGAATAGAGAACCATGGTGGTAGACAGAATTGTTGCTCATCAAAGTCTGGTAAAGAAACTCTTTGACCAGAAGGCCAAAAATTGTGATTTCTAGATTGAAGATCAAGTCCTGCTGTGGGACAAAAGAAGAGAACCAAAGGGGATGCATGGAAAGTTTGACTCCCTTTGGAGAGGCCCATTTATAATTCATCATCACATTGGTAAAAATAGCTTTCTACTGAAATATCAAGATGGCACACTCTTTTCTCTGCCTCACAATGGGCAGCATCTGAAACACTTCGACTCTTGAAGTATCAGATCATTGCATATGTATATATGTATATTTGCACAGTTTTTAATTCTATTTTATTTTGTTTGTTTTTATTTTTTTGCCTTTCATTCTTGGGCAGCATGACTCCGTAACCCAATGGTACACATGAAGACACTGGAGATTCTAGATTCTACTCCTTTCAATTCTTTTTGTAATTGATAGAAGTTTCTTAACTGGAGCCAGCTGTTGTTCCCCAAAAATATCACTCATTTTTGGGACAACATTTAAACTATTTTGGTCCGACAGACCAAAATTGTCTCTTCCCTTTTCAAAATTTGTTCTGGGCATTCAAATTCCTCATTTTTCAAGCTTCTCGAAAATCTACGGACTCAGCAGGTCAAGTTCAATGGGATTTTACAGGTTGAAATCTACGGACTCTTTCAAGGTTAGAAAAAACTACGGACTTGGTTTCTACAGACTCTACAAACAGGCTTATTTCTACAAGTTCAACGACTTCCAGGTTTAATCAGTTCAATGCTTTCGGTTCAACGGTGGGTTCAATCAAAGGAATGGTTCGATGTCTCGGTTCAACCAAGCAGTTCAACGCTTTGGTTCATCATTTAGTTCAATCAAACAATTTGTCAATCAGTTCAAGGCTTTGTTTGAACTGTTGAACCAAAATTTGATTCAAAAATTTGTTCAAACACATGGTTCAAAGGCAAGTTCAACAAGAGGTTCAAAGCCTTGGTTCAACGGAATGGTTCAAAACCGTGGTTCAATGGAACGCTTCAACAGTTGGTTCATCTCCAAAGTTCAAAGAGTTTCTCGAAGAAGCCCAAAGGCCATTCAAAGACTACCTGAAGGGTAGATACCATTGCGGGAGGCTCTTCTCGACTCAAAACGAGTCATTTCTTAAGGCCCGAAAGGGCAATTTCAATCCAAAAAGTGCCAAACAGAAAAGCCGAAAGAGGACAAAGGAATGACGCGCTCAAAAATGTCAAATTCAACACAGTGAACTAGCCATTGATCCTTTGAACATACAGAATAGAATACATTCACAGATTTCAAGGCCAAGACCAGCAAAAAGCGGGGAAGGAACAGAACAACAAACTAAATCCAGGACCTGATTCAATTAACCAAAAAAGGAGGAACGATGAAGATAAGATCAGATCACCATGTGGACATTGAAAGTTGCAAACTTTCAATAAGCGCAACTTGTTTCCCTGCATTGATAAAATCAAATGGGTAAAACGCCCCTAAGTTCCAGCGTGTCTTCTTAACAGATTCCAACGCAAAGTGATGTATTATTGTTCTTGAGTCTTTTTTGAAGAGGCTATATAAGGGACTCTCTTCTATTGTAATAGAGATCTTTTTTTTGGACAATTAGAACGAAACTCTGCCCAAATTGTAAGGCATTACTGAGACTTTGAGCTCAGATTGCTGATCATATTTTGTTACTGGAATAAGAAAGCAAATGGTTTTTCAGACTTTGTGCTGTAATATCTTTATTGTTGAGGGAACTATTCTTATGTCTTTTTTCTCAATATATCTTATGTTCCTTTAATTCAACAAGTAGAATTAGTGACAGCAGTCAAGAAGGTGTCCTAAAGAGTCAATTGTGGAGAGACTTTGTGCCCCCATAATTGCCTTTAGTGTGTTTTCTTTTCATTTCTGTGTAAAGGACCTTGGGGCAACTTTGTGCCCTCATTGTCCTTCGTATCTTACTCTTGAGCAATCCAGGTGAAGAATTTGTGCTGCATCTCGATTTGATGGTTATTAAATCCTTTGCTACATTTTGTTGTTACTACTAGGAGTATTCTTGTGGTTTGTTGAATAGTACTTCTGAAAGAAGAGGAGTACTGTCTGTCATTTCTCTTGAGTTTTTCCTTTGATCTGCACGCATCATCTCTGAAAAAAGAGAGATAGATGGTTTGTCCTACCCATGAGTATTATTTTCTATATATATATATATATATATATATATATATATATATATATATATATATATATATAGCATACCTATAGGGAACCTCCCCTTGATGAGAGGAGAGATCAGTGTCTTTCTGATGTGGTAAACCTACACATTTGAACAACTAATCTTCCTACTTTGGTTGATCAGACCTATTTTGTTTATCAGTATGTTGATCGACAAAATATTCAACCAACACACCAAAGAGATGTTGAGGTTGGACCTTCGGTGAGAAAACAATCCTTTTACTCTATAATTTTGTGATTTTGAGTAGGTTTTGATAGTTTTCAAAGTAGATTTTGGTAAAAAAGGATGCCATCTATTTTGGTCTGGCAATCCTGTGACTGGGATTTTTGCCCTCAGTCATAGGGTTGTCGATGTAAAGGGCGGGAATGTGAGGGCTAGTGGTGGGGTTACAACTTTGTAAATAGGGAATCGTGGGGTTACAACCCCACAAATAGGGAATCTTAGGGTTGCAACCCCATAATTAGTGAATAGCAGGATTACAACCCCACAAATTATGACTAGCAAGATTATAGGGTTAAATAAAAATGGCTAAGTATTAGGTGAGGATAAGGTTAGAGAGGGGTTAGATAGGTGGAAAGGTAAGGTTGGATGGATGGAGTTAGTGAGTCAGATGGTTTTAGGTAGTGAGGTGGGTTATTTGGGGGGGAGGGGGGGTGAGATCCTTAGGTGAGTTAGGTAGGATTGGGGCAGGATGAGCTAAATGAAAGGTGAGTGTGTTAGATAGGTTAGGTGTGTTGATTGTTTGGAGTGATAGAAGTGATGATAGATAAGCATTGGTTTTGGTGTAGGAGGATTTGGGCATATTAGCATCCTTAGATACTACATGAGATGTGGAGTGTGACCCCTAATGAGTATGGAGTACTCAAGCTATTGGGTCTCCATGATGTGGTGATGAAGCCATCGATTCAGATTGATCAAGCATTGATTACAACATTGGTGTAGCGATGGCAATAGGAGATGAGTACCTTTCATTTTATGACTGGTTAGATGACTATGACCCTAGAGGATGTCTACAAGATTTTTCATTTACCCATGTCAGGAGAGAGGATCTACTGGCAGTCTTGTTCGTTGATGTAAACATTATTGAGACTAAGCGGGAGATTGCAGATGGGGATGCAATATGGTTGCATCGATCTTGACTTATGTTAACATGAGGGGAGATTAGATAGATTGACATTGGTGGTGATGGCTCTTGTGTCCATCATCCTTTTACCAAACAAGAGTGGGTGATAGTTTCATCTGGGTTTGGGTGATGTGGTGGCCAATATGATCCATGATCATCCGTTGTTTGTGTGGGGACTAGTCGTATTGGCACATTTGTATAGGGAGATGCACTTGGGTGCATATATACATGTACACAGCTTCAGGCCATCATTACTTCTTCAGATTTAGAGCTAGGACCACGTTGTAATCTAGTAGTCCTTAGGTAGACTTGCAAGGTTGGAGCCTAGACAGTCGATGGTGTTTATATGGCAAGAGATTATGTGAGTGTATTTGGGCCATGCAGGGGAGATGCGCTATTATAGTGAGGCTTTTGATAGTCTACACCTGAAGCACATCACATGGATGGTGTATAGGGGTATCAGATTCAGTTGGGATGATGAGGGATGAACCTAGTATATGCTTACACCCTACTATGTGACTGAATGACGTGATTACACTATTGAGAGGTATAGACCAGATCAAGTGCAACATTATTTTAAGTTTATCCAAGATGTGCATGACCTTGAGCACTTATTCATGTGCAGTGAGTGAGAGAGACCTTATTGGGGGAGGTTGCTTGATAGAGGTGATGCATGCTCAGAGTATGACAAGATTGCTCCCATTCAGCGGGATTTTTATACACTGATTCTAGATTTTGGGGTGATAGAAGCTTATGCAACATGGTGGTAGCCACAAATCTTGATTTTCTTGGCACAACTACGTGTGGTGATCCAGAGGGGTGTAGTGAGGAGGGTGCTTTAGGAATAGGCTAGGATTTAGAGGTGAGCGAGATGAAGGACATATATGCTTGTGTTGAGAATACAGGATAGAGGAGGTGGTCAGGATGCGATGGAGGTTGATGATGATGGTGGGAGTGAAAAAATAGCATAGGTAGGGACACAATTTTAGGGATTCGTAGGGCTACAGATACAGGGAGTGCCCTAGCCACAAACTCAAACAAGCAGTGGCAGTGGTGTGGGTCCTTCTCGACCACCGATATCAACTAAGGATGAGGCACTGATAGCATGCTTACAGACAGAGATCCAATCTCATTTGTTCAATAATTTTTTGATTACCCATGAAAAAGATCAGTTATGGGCCCACCTTTAGATTTTTACTACCTAAGGAGATCACCAGTTAGTGCAGACATGGGGGTAGATTACTGCATTATAGGGTTGTATTGTGTAGAGAGATGGGCAGGTGACATAATTATAGTCACAAGTTATGGCATTATAGGCACAGGTGGTTCAGTGGGATACCCAAATTACTACCTTGAGATCATAGCTTATACAGTGGGATGTGTAGCTTGGACATGCGCAGACACATATTACAACACTGCAAAGTCAAGTTGCCATATTTTTGAATCAGATTGCACAGCTACAATCTCATAATTAGGCATTGATTGGATAGTTAAGCGTGATAGAGAGGGCTAGAGATGCAGCTAGTGAGGGTTTGAGAGGAAAAGGGTATGGTGGGGTGATGGCCCAAATTGTATTGCTGACTTAGGAGGCCTAGTACTATAGGAATTTATATGAGGCCATGATTTCAAATGGTCGGCGTGCAAGCTCTTTCCATGCTAGTCAGTCATAAGTGCAACAACCTTCTAGAGGTGGTAGTGGACCATCGAGGCCACTAAGGCCACAACCTTGATATTAGATATTTATATGTACTGGGGATTTTTGTATTATAGATCATTCTTTCCCCACGGGCTCATGTGATTGTATTATATCTTTTGACATAACTTCCATGTGAATAGTGCATTTTAGACATTTGATATTTATATATGATGATGATTTGCATTGGTGTATGGATGTTATTTTTTTTTATATATGATGATGACATGTATATGAAATGTGATGTGATATGTGATTTAGCTTTAGATGTTATCTTATCGTACTATGAGACATTGTTGATGTAATGATGATGGATAGTTATTTTATTGTTGACACAGTTATAGATGTTTTGTGTATTCTGTAATTCATTATGTATATATGGGATATTATTTCTCTTTTATACATGATGTTATATGTGATGTGATTTGAGATATTGTATGGATGTCATGATGATATAGATGATGATATGTAGATGTTATGTTATGATATGTCGATTGTACATTTCACCTTCATGGGGAGGTTACATTATAAAAGACTAATCCCTCGTTTAATTCACTTCATATGAAGTGTTAGTGGTAGAAATCCTCCTGCACCATAGAGGTAGGATGATAATGTCATGGCATGTTAGTTTTTGGATGAGGATAGGTGGGATGGGATTGGATCTAAGATGGAGGTTGACTTAGGATAGGAGGTTGGATAGGATGGGTGTTAGGATAGGAGGTGTGATTAGGATAAGGGATTGACTAGGATAGGATGGGGAACATTAAAAGTTTGACAAAGTGTAGACTTGTGAAATTTTTTTTAATATTGCTTCTTGTGGCCATGTGCAAAGGACATGATAGGTCCTAGGCATGGTAGCAAAGATGCGTGGGGAACTTCGTTTGAGAGATGACCCTTTCTGAAGAACAGATTCAGGGGTCACCTATGCCATCTTCGTTCCCTCAAAAATTAACAAGAGAAAAGAAATATACTATTCTAAATGAAACATTAGAATATGTACATATCATGCAACATACGCACATAAGACACACAATTACAAAATGGACTATAAGAAAATGATTTTAGACGAGTGATGACATGATCACGAGTGGTGATGGACAAGGGATCGGATGATGGGGTAGGATTATATATAGGATACTCCCAAATCATGGCTCCTATCATGGTGAAGGTCCAGCCAAGTTTCAAATGAGGGTCATGATGACCCTTCAAGAATCAATGGTCACAATGTATGCGTGGATACTTAGGAGAAAAAATACTGAGACCCTCCAAAATGACGAATTTATATGGGAAGGTGTAAACATATGACTTAGTAACAACAATATGGGAATGGGGATAGGATGTTGCTTGTGAGGCTAACAGGAGACATTCATGTCAAAGAAGATTTGGGAGAGTGTTATGGGATTGATGATGAGATGATGGGACTTAGGGATAGACATTTATAGACCGAGTTTGGATTAGTGATTCTAGAGATCCCTCCAACAAATAGTTTTTAACAAGCTATGTCCCTTCCTTTCTCTGAAGCTATTGTATTGTTGTCACAATCTTGATGATAGATTCCCACTATTGAGACCAGGGTCAAGGTGATTTTACCATGATGCCATAAATCAGTTTTCATCATGGTACTTGCCCAAGGAGCCAGCGAGCTAGTTTTCACCATTGGACATTTTTCTTTTTTAGACTGATGGGGTGGGGCCATGATAGGCAGAGTAGAGGAGAGATGCCCCATAGATGGAGGATAATGATATCCAAATTAGGTATAGAAGCACTTGAGGTGCATAATATTCATGGGATCATCCAATTCTTCTCCATCAAGCATGGCCAACTTATATGCTCCTGATCCAAACTTAGCTATAATGACATAGGGACCTAACCAGTTGGCTTCAAATTTCCCCTTCTTATCACATTATACATTGGTATTTTTTTAATTTTCCTTTAAGACTAAATCACCAATCTCAAACTCCCTATCTTGAATCTTCTTGTGTGTTGGTCCTTCAATTTGTTTTGGTATGCTCGGAGGTGATCTAGGGCCTTCTATCACTTTTCATCAAGGAGTTCTAGTTCCTGTATCCTCTCTTGTTTGAAATTATGATTAGTAATGATGCCTTTAAGTGAGAGATGAAGAGAGGGGAGTTTCACTTCTAATGGTAATATGGCTTCTATCTTGTAGACCAATGTGTGTGGAGTTGCCCCGATAGGCGTATGGACATTCATTCAATAAGACCATATTGTTGGATATAATTGAATGTGGTCATTTCTACTAACTCGATTGATGGTCTTCTTCAGAATCTTGATGAAAGTCTTATTAGTTACTTCTACTTGTCCATTGCCTTAGGGATAATATGGGGAGGAGAAATGTTGAGTGATATGATACTTCTAACATAGGGCCTCCACTTCTTGATTCTTGAATGATTTGTCATTATCTTAACTTATATTAGTAGGTATACCAAAATATAAAATGATCTGATTGAGAATAAAATTAGAAATTTGAAGGCATGTAGTGTAAGTGGCATTGCTTCGACCCATTTAGTAAAATACCCCGTCGCTGTGATCATGAATTTATGGTCGTTTGATGAAGTAGGGTTTATCTTTCCAATTAAATATAGGCCCCATATGTAAAAAGGCCATGGACTCATAATAGGTTGTAACTCTTATGTAGGAGTGTGGACGAGGTTTTTGTGCTTTTGGCAAGCTTCACATTTATGCACATATTGGCAAGAATCATGATCCATTGTCAACCAATAGTAACCAGCGTGGAAGAGTTTTTTGGCGAGGACCATTCCACTGATGTGCCCTCCATAGATACCATCATGGACTTCTTTGATTGCTTGGGTCGTCTCTTCCGATGTTAGACACCTCAATAAGGTACCATTGTAGCCACATCGATAGAGGGTACTGCCAAGGATTATGTATCAGGGGGTGTGATGGATGAAAGCTTTGCATTGATGGTGGTTAAGGTTGGGGGGAAGGATATTGTCATGAAGGTACCTATAAATATCATGGCACCAAGGTAGACCGACATCATTGATTGCACAGATTTGAAGTGGATCCAATGATTGATAGGCTGAGATAATCAAATGAATGATCAAGAAATTACCTTCCAAGACATCTTCAGGGACATCAATAAGCGAGCCAATAGTGGCCATAGAATCGATAGTGTTATTACTTCCTCATGGAACTTGTTCAAAGGTGATGGACTAAAAATTGGTCTTTAATTGGTCCACTAATTGTTTGTAAGCAAGTAACTTTTCATCCTTTGTTTGGAATCCGTTGTTGACCTGTTTGATAATTAATTGTGGGTTCCTGAATAGTTGTAATTGTTGGATATTCCATTGGATAGCTAGATGAAGTCCAATTGTTAAAGCTTCATATTATGAAATATTATTAGTACATGGAAAGGCAAGGCAAAATGCTTTTGGAATGAGATCACCCTGAGGGGTGACCAAGAGAATCCCTACCCCAGATCCATGGGTTATAAATGAGCTGTCAAAGTATAACTTCCAGCTATCTACTTGTGAGGTATTCAGTATGGACTCATCTGGGAAATTGGTTACAATGGGCTCAGTCACCTCCAAAGGTGCCTCTACTAGTTGATCTATAATGACATGTCCTTTTATAGCTTTTTGATTTATATACTCAATGTCAAACTCACTGAGTAGCATTATCCATTTTGCTACTTGACTTGTAAGTGTTGTTTTGGACAAAAAATATTTTGAGAGATCAACTTTTGCGATGAGTTGTAGTTGTTCAGCATGTAATGTCAGAGCTTGTGTGATGCAAAAACTACAAATAAACATGATTTTTCAATAGGAGTATAATTTAGCTCATATGATATCAATGTGCGACTGAGGCATTAGATGGCTTGCTCCTTACCTTGGTCATTGTGATGTGCAAGGAGAGCACCAATAGTGCATGGCATTGCTAAAATATAAAGGAGCAAAGGCTTTCTAAGAGGTGGTCGTGATAAAACAGGTGGATTTTCCAAGTATTGTTTTAATCTATCGAAAGCTTGTTGGTATTCTTCATTCCAATGGAAGGTTGTTCCCTTCTTTAATAGATGATTAAAGGGGTGACACTTATCAGCTAGCTGAGAGATAAAATGCCTTATGGCCTAAAGTTTTACCTGGAGACTGTTCAGCTGCTTGAGATTATGAGGTAGAGGCATTTTTGTAATTGCTATAACTTTTGTTGGGTCCACCTCAATGCCCCTTATTAAGACTATAAATCCCAACAACTTCCTAATGTTACCCCAAAGAAACACTTTTTGGGATTCAGCCGTACGTTGTATTCTCATAATCTTTCAAAGATTCTTCTAAGGACCATATGGTGTTCTGACCTAAGATGAGACTTCCCTAGAATATCATCGACATTATCTTCTACAATGTCATGCATCATATCATGAAAGACAACAATCATTGCCCGTTGATAAGTGGCTCCTACGTTCTTGAGATCGAATGGCATGACTTGATAACAAAACGTCCCCCACGGAGTGATAAATGTTGTTTTACGCTGATCTTTAAGGGCTATTTTGATCTAATTATACCCCAAGAAGCCATCCATGAGGGAAATCATCTCGTACCTAGTTGTTGAATCTATGATCATGTCAATATTAGGGAGTGAGAAGTCATCCTTAAGACATGCCTTATTTATATCTTGAAAGTTGGTACATATACAAATTCTACCTTATAGCTTTGTTATGAGAACAATATTAGATGTCCACTTTGAGTAATCGACTGGGCGAACGAATCCAGCTTTTAGGAATTTTTGTAATTCCTCCTTGACTAGTAACGCCACCTTAGGATGCATTTTTCATATTTTTTGTTTAACAGGTTTTGCAATTGGATGTACAACTAGGTGGTGTACCACTAAGGAAGGGTCTAATCCTGGGATGTCAGAGTAGCTCCATGCAAATATGTCCATAAATTCCCTTAACAATTCAATAAGAACTTTGCATTCCTTTGTCGTAAGAGATGCCCCCAATTTCACCATCTTGGGATGTTCATCAGTTCTGATATTAACTTCTATAACCTCAATAAGAGAGGGTGATTGATCTTGTAAATAAGGGGGCAATGAGATCTTTGGAATATCATAAGCGAAGCAGCCTGGTAGTTTAGTATCAATTTCAAAATAATCTTCTAGGGTGAAGGAGCTATATGGAAGTTCATCCGGTTCTTTGGAAGGCTCTTCTTCTTCTTTAGAATATTCATCTTCACTTTGACTATGGGATGTTTGTTGTTCTCCACAATATGTTGATTGACAAAGATTTATGGAAAATCCCTTTTATGATCCCTGGATGGCATGAAATCTCTAGTTCCCATGAATTCTAAAATGAAATCATCATTTTGAAAGGTATCAAAGGTGGGCTCCCGCTTCGATTCCCAGTCTATGAGGGATGGATAGTGGAGGGAGACATTGATGGTGGATATAGCAGTATCAGGAAAGAGGTTGGTGGCAGCAAGCTCCTTGAAGAAACTACAAATAGATCATGTTTCAATGTCTTCATCAGGGAGAGATAACTCATTGGTCAAAAGAGAATCTATAATGATGTTGGTTGAGTCATCATCATATAGTTTGTACCCTAAGCCAAAATTTTGTGGATGTTCTTGAACAATGATAGGTTCTAGTCGGCGTTGGTCTTGTTTTCCCAATCCTTTTCCTTTATACTGCATATTTTCCATCATTTTCTGGACTCTAGGATAATTATGCTCGAGAGAGATGAGGATTTCATCATTTGGAATGAGCCAAGAATCGTCTTCCTCTTCAATGCATTCATCATCCAAAAATCCAGTGCTTGAAAAAGCAGTAGGCCCAAACTGATACTTAATGGGATTACTCTTCCTCATAGTTGGGGACCTGTCACTTCATGGAGAGAAGGGTAGGTTGCCAATGTACAATGTTTTGTACTCATTCTCCACAACCTGTAGATGTGATCTTTAGTCATGTGACATCAGGATCCGATGGGGGCATGAATTCTCACTGATTTAGAGAGATATACTTAGCAGTTGTGGGGCTTAGGATGGTGTTGGCAGTGCCAAAGTAAGGTGATGGCAACTGATCCATTTGATAGCTATGGAGATGCTCTATAAATCTGGGAATGGTGGCCTTCATTCATGAATGGGGGAATTTTTAGCATTGATGTAAAGTGGATGGTACAGCTTGCATTTCGTGAATCCACAGTCTATTGAGAAACATGTTTTATGGTAATTCTACATCCACAACATGAACCAGAGTTTGATGAATTACTAGTCCCATGACAATAAGAAGATAAATAGTCCCAACTGATGGCCTCTTATTATCATCATAAGCTTTGATCATTATTAGAGTTGGCCCAAGCGATGTTTCTGAGTATCCCATATTCTTTTAAAAGTCCAAATTACATAAGTTAAGTGCAAATCCTTCGTCTATGAGGACACAAGAAACTCAGTGATGGGAGATGGTAACTTCAATGCACAATGGATAATTGTGATATGGGCTAGCAAGAGGTAAATCCTAGGTACTAAAAGTACCCTGATACGATAGGGATAAATGTGCCACTAGTGCCTGAAATTGATTGGTATCTATGTCACTAGGTACTTTCAAATCATTCAACACTTGATTCAATATCTCCCTATGTAAATCAAATGTTTTTAGAAGTTCCATCAAAGATAATTGGGCAGGAGTCTTCTCTAATTATTGAATGATGTCGTAGGATTTGTCTGAACTGCTTGATGCTTTCTTAGAAATATTCCCCTTATGGGTAGTAGATGAAGTGGAAGGATCTTAAGGGGGTGCCGCAGGAATTACTATCTTATTGCATCGAGTGGTGACAACATAATTGGCTGTAGCCCTATTTATTTTTAGGATGGGAGATGGAGGTGGAGTGGTTCTTGGATTTTGTGGATTTTGATGGTATTAATGTAATGATACGGAACATTATGATAATCAATGCGATTGGAAGATGATACCTGACCTTGGTCTTGTTGGGGTCCCTAGTCCCTTCGATCATGCTTTGGGAGAGGGTCTTTGTAGATGCCAAGGTGCTGATTTGTTGATTAATGTAATGGCACTTCTCCTTCAATCTCAATATCACCTCTTTCTATTAGGTCTTGGATATAGTGATTTAATTGCATACACTACTCAGTATCATGTAACTTTACCCGATGATATTTGCAAAAATCTTCATGGTACCAATCAGGTTTAGGTTGATGATTGTCCACCGATCTAGTCTCAGGTAGAGTAATCATGTTGGCAGTGATCAATTGTTCCAAGACTGTTTTGAGTGATACTCCCAAGCTTGTAAGTGGCCTTTTGCGTGTGCAAGGTTTAGGTTTGCCTCATGGAACTTTGATGGTAGAGACATTAGGGCATTGTGTGGGGCCCTTCCTTTGGATTGTTTGCACATGTTGTGTCTCGGAATCTGTTACCCCGTCGCCCATAACATTTTTATTCTTGTTGAAGGCCTTGGATTTCCCTGAAAAATAATTCTCTTGATTCAAACTGTGCTCATTTCAGGAATATAATTTTATGGTTCCCTTTTCTATGAGGGATTTTTCTATATGCGTCCCTTTTTCTATGATTTCATTGAAGGACTTGGCACGTTGTAGTTTCAATTGATATTTCAGTTTTGTATTAAGATTATCCACAAATATTTTTGCTAATTCTTTTTCGAGAACCATGCATCTTAACCGGCTTGCCAAGCTACGCCATCTCTGTAGGAAGTATACCAGGCTCTCACCACTTCATTGCTCAGTATTGTAAAGGTCAATGAATGAGATGTCGTGTTCTATATTGTATGAGAAATATCAAACGAATTGCTCGGTCATTTCTCCAAAACTAGAAATTGACCCTTTTGGCAAGTGCATGAACCATTCCAAGGTTGGCCCGGTAAGACTCTTAGGAAAGAGTCACAACAAATAGGTGTCTTCATAAGTGACTTCGTGACAAGCCACATAGAATTCTTGGACGTGGTCTTTGGGATCCCCATTTCCTCTATATTTTTCAAATTTGAGTATTTTGAAGTGTGAGGGAAAGGGAATTTGCAAAATGCTCATGTCCAATGGTGATGAGCAAAAGTCTTCATATTTATATTTGTGGGTTTGTGATCTAGGATCCATTTGTTGAATAGTCTCTTTCATCATTCTCCATTCTTGGGCAAAAGAGGGATCCCCAAGAGGGTTAGTGGTTTGGTTTTGATTTTCTTGAGGGATGTGAGTGTTATGGGTTTTATGAGTGTTATTTGGGTTATTGGTATTATTGAAATTGTCAATGGTGTTATTATGGGCATTGTTATTGGTATTATTGCATCTAGGTGATGGTGGACGTTGACTTTGAAGTAATAGGTTAATTTGTTGAGTCAATTGATCTAGGCGATCCTTAATGACATCCTGTCTCCTATTAGCCTCAATGCGGTTGTTATGAAGTGGTTGTGGGTGTTCTTCAATAAATCCATGGTCTAAAGCTTCTTCTCGAGGATTATGATTGTCATGTTGACGAGGTGAGTTTGGTCTTGATGGGCGGATGAGGTTATGCAAGAGGGTGCGATCGAAGGTGGAAGGTAAGGTGTCCACTATTTCTATAGTGCGGGCTAAGACATGATCTCGGTTCTCATAAAATAACGGTCAATTAGATTCCTTACTTCGTCATTTTGGAAGGGATTGAACCTCAGTGTATGCATATCACTATGATTTTTGTCATATACCTGATTTGGGTCCATCATATTCCCTAATGGATTGTTGTCTTGGTTGGAGTCTTGACCAATTCAGAATTGAGCTTAGGTATGGATGACCATTGTGAATGGCGATTGTGATGAAGAGTGATGGATGAGACAGGAGTCTTCAAATCCTATTTTTTGTCTAAAGACCAAAACCTTTAGTGGTCAAGGGGATGCTGAGATAAGAAGATAAGTGACCAAGAATTACCAACAAAGTCTTCCAAGAGACTAATCTAGCAAGGATAAGAGAGAAAAGTGATGGGATCAAATATTTTTGTCTACTAGCAAATGGACAAGTTGATGGGTGCTAGAGGACAAAAGTATTTGATAGAGATAGTGATGGGTGCTAGATTAGGATCTTACAAGACTATGTATAATGATAATCCAAAGTCAAGAGAGGTGATAATTATTGATTCAAGAAAGATGGGTGACCACTTAAGACCTTGGTTTCGAGACGAAGTCTAGTATTTAAAGAGAATGAGATGTGGACAAGAAGATATATGATATGTGATGAACAAATATTTAGACAAAACACCAACTCAAGGTACCAAATAGGGGTAGAGAAGTGGCAGTTGAATGGTGAATATATATAGTGATGTAGCTAAGAAGGATGGATGCTCAATGGATATGGAGGATGGATATGAAAGACTAAGTGATGATCAAGACGCACAAAATAGGTAGGATATGGGATGAAGTTTTATACAAGTTAACTTATACGGATGTGAAGGAGGAATGGACACTATATAAAATGTGATATGGTATGGGGATTATAGATGAAAATATTTAATATGGATAAGGGATAGGATAGTATATACAAACCAGTTTGGATGAAGCAAAAAGGTATTGTTACGTGATAGGAGGGTTGATATAGAAAATGTGGTTATGTGGGTGGAATGATTATAAGAGAATAAATAATATATGTACAAGAAGAAGTGGATATGGGACAATAGAATGGATATTATACAAATTAGATATGAGGTAAAAGGATAATTTATCTCACCTATGTGGATGTGAAAGATAATAACTATATGAGGATGTGGTTATGATGTGGATGGATAAGGGGAATGTATATAGATATCAAATATATGAAAGGAGGTCTATCGCTGAGATAGATGATGGGGTGATTAAAATAGATAAGAAAGAGTATGAAAAGGGGATGGATACTAGATGAAAATAAGAGGTAGATAATAAAGGGGATGGATAATGATATGGCAAGTGGATGTATATTCTATGTGTGGGATAGGTGTTATGGGTGGGGTGAATGAATTATGGATAAAGATGAAAGGAATATAAAAGTGGATGGGTACTAGATGGTTATAGATGAAGGGAAGTAGATAGGACGTAGTATGAGATAAGTAATGATGGATAATGTTATGGAAAGTTGGGGTATGAATAAAAAGGATGTTTTAAAGGATGTTACTAGAGGATGAATGAAAGAGGAATGCGTTATGAAATGGATAAGAACAAACAAAAAGGATATACAAGGGGATAGATACCAGATATTATGGAATGAATATATATGGGGAATGAGATAGGTAGGATGTAGTATGAAGTGGGAATGAGAAATAGATAATATGTGATAGGACGTGTTGTTGTAAGATCGTAAATAAGAAAAGAATATGAAAAGGAGATGGATATTAAGCACCATGGGATGGATATAAATGAAATGGATCTATGAAGATGTAATGTATGATGATAAAGGTGAATACATTATAGGTGGAGGATATGTGGAGGTGTGATATAAAATTGGTCTCAATACAAAAAGGATTTAGGAAGGTGACAAATACTAGATGTGAATGAGTGTAGATGGGATGGATACTACAAGACGAATGGAGGATGAATGTTATGTGACTATAGGATAGTGTGGTAGTCCACGATTAGTCAAAACACACAAACTATTATGAAAGGGAGATGGTACTATATGAGGCTAAAATGGAAATGAGGAATGGGTTATGTGAAGATAATGATCAAATAAAGATGAGATATTTGGAAGTGAAATGGATCTCTAAGGTGGATACTATGTGGGTGAGAAAAGTGGAGAAGATAACCAAATAATGATCAAGGGAATGGGTATTATGAGAAGGCTAGATGTGGAAAATCAAATGGAAGGATGAAAGGCTATGTGGTCAAAAGGATGAGGTGATGAGATGATGATATAAAAGAATGGGTGGATATGTCTAACAAGGCGGGGGATAGATAAGACCAAGATGAGGATGGACAATGTCAATGTGTACAAAAGGATGGTGACAAAGATGTATAAAGAATAATGGCAAGACAATGAGATGATGACCAGTATGGGCAAATGATGAGTACCTAAATGGATGATGAAAAATTAAGATGATGGTGGTATCCTAAAGGCCTTCTAAGGTATCACACAAGATAAGGGTGTATGTTCAAGATTTAACTAGATTCCTTTTAAAAGCACAAAATGAAATGTTCTTTAGCCAAAATTAGCAAATTTATGTTCCAATCACGTCCATGACCTTCAATTGTTAGATAGTAACATTCTGCTTTGAAGCACTTTTGAGTGTGAGCATATAAACTTTGGAAAGGAATTCTCGGGTCTTAATTTTTTAACACACAGTGATCATGCTACGTTAGAGATGACCGATGTTGGTTTCAAGGCAACCATCATCGATCGGTCTCAAAGAGAATCGATGTTGGTCGTGAAGAATTGACGTCAATCAATTAAGACCATCGACCCTACATACAACCCTTCAAATTTTCCAAATATATTTAACAATTGAAAAACCAGTAACCGATAGCCATTCGAAAACCAATTCGATATATATATATCACACACAATAATTGAATTACAGAACGTACCTATGAATGACAAAGAAACTATATATATATATATTCATTTTTTTCTTCAAACTATCTTCATCTTCTCTTCTATATGTCTCCTCTATATGAAGTGTGTTATGTATATGCCCACAACCTTCTTTGTCTTATTTTTATTCATCTCCTTCCACCTACTCAACTTCCACTAGTCGACTTGGCTAGAAAACAAAACGGGTCTCGTCAAAACACAATCATGCACAAGTACAATCCTAATTAGTAAACGGTATGGGTGTATACCCTAATGCCCACACCATTTAACAACTACACAAGTGAGGTTGTAGGTTGATGACCCGTTACGGAATCAACCGAACCCTCTTGACCTTGCTTGCACTCGATGGCTACTTTAGCGTTGATGTTAACACCTGCAATGGAACACCTGTTACAATCGAAGTCCCCTACTCTAAAGTATACAAAAGATCTAGGGGAGTCTCTGATATACGGGATGGTACATTGAGGCCTGAGTCCATGTAGGAGGTTATATGACTACCCTGGGTCTTGGAACTTGATCGTCCCTCACTTCAAGGAACCCTTTATGGGAAATTTCACTTAGGTCGTAACGACAATTCTCCTTATATTTATACTCTGTCGGAACACAGAGTTTGGTTAGAGCGTGGTGGTGAAATACACAACACCAACCCCTATGTACTCAACCACGTGCTTGGTGATGAAATCCATGTCACGTGTTATCCTAAGGGGGAGCTCAACAAACAAGCAAAACGTATGATACAATTAATTTACCATTCTAATTACCTATGTGTGTTTGCCACGATACGACAAATTATTTACAAATCAATACACACAAACAAGCAAGTATTTACACGATACTAGCAAAGGACAATAATATGCTTAAATAAAAAGATTTTCAATAATACAATTAAATTTAAGACAAAAATGCAAAGTGGCACCCTTCCCTGCGATCACAAAAGGTTAAATAACTGATTGGGGTGCCAAAATCTCCAAGGATCCTGCAAAAAAAAGTGTTAGTAATTCAAACTTTAACAATCCCGCAAGTCTCTACAATAAAAAGTGTTAGTAATTCAAACTTTAACAATCCCGCAAGTCTCTACAATACCGTGAATACACAGGGCAATCCTGTGACTGAAATGCACAATCTCACTAGTGGATTGTCAATCCCACAAGTAGCTATTCACGGGTTTGCAAACAGTGAACTAATTGCTACGGTTAATGACAAAAACGTGACTGTGAGATAATCCCACTACTCTAATTAACAAAGCCGCAACTAACAAAAAAAGCATCCTAAGTAAAGAAAAAGTCCAACAAAAATAATTACAAGGCTTTTGTTTAAATACAATTATTTATGATGAGGATGCTATCAGAATCTTATACTCATCCTAACTATCCCTAACTAGAAAGCCGCTACTGAAAACAACAAAGCCGCTATTTGCAAGGCAAATCTACAACTAAGTCACGGTATTGCAAGATGAGACTAAACCAATCTATAGGGTGAATCTTCAGACAATCTATCTGCTTGTGTTTTATATGAAAGTTGTAAGACAGAAAACACCCCTTGTGAGTAGACTATTTAAATATGGAAAGAAGTTAAGTTGTTTGTATAGAAGAATACTTTGAAATGTATATTAACAAAAGAGAAAAACCTTTCAGATTTGCAACTTACAAAGCTTGATCTTCTTGTTAGACCCTGAAAGCACTGCAGATGACAATATAAAGATGACAAGGGTAGTGTTTTACTGGTCTAAGCTGAAAGGACAATACTGCGACTGGGAATTGCAATACCACGACTACCAAGTCAACCCCACAATTGTCGGACTCGCAAGTTTGTCAAAAGGATGCAAAATCCTTCTTTCCTTGTAACCACAACTCCAGACAAAACCAAACAAGGAATAAAGAACAAAATCTATCTATAAGATTAAGATAGGAGTAACAGAACAACCCCTAAACACTATGCTTATCAATATTGCTATTGGAAACAACAAGGCCACTATTGCCACAACAATCCCGCTATTGAACGAGTCACGATTTTGTCAAAGATGTGTGATTAGTTGATGTCTGAGAGATTTTTCTCCCTGTTTTGCACAAAGACAACAATAAACAAAACACCTACAGAAATAGAGAGTCAATAGAAACCAGCGATAGTCTAAACCTAACTATTACTTTTATCAATATCACTATTAAAAATGATTAGCAAAGCAATATCGCAACTAGGAGACTCACGGGGTTGTTAAAAAGATCTAATCAAGCTTGCTTCTAAGGATTTTTCTTCTTGTCCCTACACACAGAATCAATAACAAAAGACAACACACCTAGAGAAGCAAATGTTTAGCAGAAACAGATCTAAAATCTAAGCCTTACTATATAACCGACGATATCGCTACTATCAACAATGATATTGCTATTAGCAGGTCAATCTCGTGACTTTCGTAATCATGATATTGTCGAAAAGTCAAAAACCCTACTAAAACCCCTAACCACTAGCGGTTTATCTAACAATATGGCTATTAGCGTTAACAATGTCGTGACTGCAATATCGTGACTAATAAGGCAATGACGTGACTGCAATATCATAACTAACAAGGCAATGCCACGACTCACCTGGAAGGTGTCAAAAATGAAAAAATTGGTCTTGAATCCACGTACAGTTGATCTTGCAAACACTTAGATCACTTCCAGCAATAGTATTAGACTAAATAAAAGAAAGTACTCCCATTGTGGTCACCAAAATGTGCACCAAATTTCAAGTCTAAACAAATATTATCAAAGAGACAATAAAAACCCAAAACTTGATGGCATCAATAGGAATGGATAGAGGAAATAAATCAGAGCAATTAAAACATTCTTAACATCCTCTTTCCCTTCTCATGCCTCCATTCTAGGATTCAAATGCAAGTGATTTGATACAAAATGCTTGATTGTTGGATTGCTTGTGATACTTTGACGATGGCTTCCAGTGGATGTATGGTGGAGATAATGGCTTCAAGTGGGCACTAAAAGGTTGTTATGGATGCTATAAAAGTGCTTAAAGGCTTGCTAGACAATTTCCCATTAGTCCCAAGAGTGTAAGGATAACTTAGTTTTATAGACAAATGAGAGGAAGATCAAGGGTCAAAATTCAAATTTGGGCCTTTGAAATCTAGGACTAAGAAATTTCCATTGAATTTTTAATTCCATGGAAATCTCTAGAATTAAAAAAATCTAAAGAAAGAGCCAATTTGAAGAAGATTTCTAGAATCCTCCAATTCTAAAAAATCTCCCAATAGGGTTTAGGATTTTAGAAAAGGCTAGTATAAGGTGTAAGTGGGTGGTTGAATTATTTTTGAATTTAAAATTGGCTAATGGGATTAAGGAGTAGGTTAGTGGGTAATGGGGTTTATTAAGGGCTTAATGATAAGATTAATTGATCTTAGGATAGGATAAAAGGTTGTGTTTGATGTAAGAATGGGTTGAGTGTTAGGGTAATAGTTGATATAATTAAAAAATATAGGAATTAGGCCAACTTAGCGAGAATTAACATAATTAACAAGGCGAGAATAATTTAATGCATACAATTTGTCATATCCATACGATAACTTTGTCTTCTCTATTAATTCAAGCAATGGATGTAATGATGCAAATTTATTCCATTTTCTATTCTCTTCTATTCTTTTCAAAGTTTGTTTTCATATATTATGGCAGTGGATGTAATGATGCAAAATTATTCCGTTTTATATTCTCTTCTATTATTTGTAATTAATACACATTAAACACTGGTGACAACAACAAACCCCATTTGCCCTAACTTGGACAATGAAACCAAAGTAGTGCTGAGAATCTTGCCATTCTATAAGTGAATGAACAAAAAATGTGAACATTCTATATATATTCGAGCAAAGAATCCTTTCTAGGTATCATTAGGAACCCTCGGCTTGTTCCCTCCCTTGAATGCCAGTATCTTGAATTATCAATGGGCAACACAACCTAAACGAGAAAGTGAGGCATACAATTTAAAAATATATATAGATAAAAGTTAATATATTTTTTTAATGGCACGCCTCACTTTCTCAATTAGGATACATCTTGCCCAATGATAAAATAAGACGCTAGTATTCAAGGGAACAGCCCTGGTTTCCTAATGATAATTGTAAAGGATTCTTTGTTTGAACCAATTAAAAAAAACCACTATGATATGTCTAAAAATTCTTATTATATTGCTTCATAAAAAATCTTGTTTATGTACAAAACTGCTGCATCAAAAAAACAGGCTTGGATATTTTTAAAGAACCTAAGCAAAAACTAAATATATACATAGCCTTTGAAGGATCTAAAACCCATAAACTGAAAGAAATAAACCCACTTATTGATGGTCCGAGCAACATTAAAATCGGACGGTAACTAGCATGCATCTGTCATTCAATAGCCAGCAGTAACACTGAATGAAATACTTTTAACAGATAATTAAGGGAACAGTTCATAAAATAATGACTCGAGACATAGTAGCATTTGTTATGAAATGTTTGCGAAACTAATAACAGAATTGTTATTTCAAGCAGGCTTCAAATCCCATTTGAGAATGTAAAGTTTGGCAGACTCGAGATGAATTAAAAAAATGAACAAATCGCTGATGTCAATCATCTCATATATGGAATGAAAAAATGCAAACATATAAATAAAATTAACCCACATTGTATAAATCCTTTGTTTCTTTATAGATCAGTAAAAGGGCAAAGCATCTCAGTCCATGCGGCCCTTCAATGTGCGCACAATCACTTGATCTGGTGACCTGTAATGTTGTTACAAGAAAGTTAGCATCTGCCTCAATCCACAGCTAGTTCTTATATTCTTGCATTTTATTCCAGTATACTTTATCCAATAACAATAAATTAGGAATAGACGGCTGCAGAAAAAAAATAGATAATTTGACACAAAGGAAAACAGATTTCCAATATGCAGAGAGCATCAAATGACCCAAAAACTGGTGAATTTAACATCTGAAGACAAGTGAGCAATATTTGGAGAGACTAAGACCACCCCAAGCTGAACAATAAAGAGAAAAACAAAATGAAATGAGTAAGTCCATAAACAAAGAGGTTCGGCCAGAGTGAGATAAGAGATGTCGAGTGAACACAATTGTCACAAGCCACAAGGATGATTTTCTATCATGACTCGCTACTAATTTCCGTAAAAGTTGTTTAAGGATGCAATCTGGGAAAGGGTTTGAATTTTGTGCATCTTGAGAAGTCTCATCCAGACTTACACGGATTGCTCCCAATAAGTAGAATAAATTTCTCTTGCATTCAAGGTGACACTCCTAGTTATGAAGCACAAACTCTTTATATGGCCTACTGTAAAATCTTTAAATCACATCATAAGAGTTCAGGAAGCCCGCTAAGAATTATTTTGGTGTGGATATCATGTCTGTTGATAGGCACTAGGAAGCTAGATTTCATAGCAATGTGTGTTCTCTCCCATGTCCAACATACACTTACACCCATTGGTAGAAGCAAACAGCAAGAAGCAGAGGGCAATAAGAAATATTTGACATACTATACATATCCCAACAGCAAATGCCATCTACAAACAAACTCTATTAAATAACAACAAGGACATCTGATGCTCATGTCTTTTCATAAGCAAAAATAGTTAACATTATTTGGCGTGGTCATCATTTGGCATGCTCAATGGTATACTTCTTGGATAACACCGACTCATCAATCCAATCTAACATTCAAAATTTAATTGCTCATTCTCATTAACAGTAGTTGCTTGATTTTTATGCCTATAATCAGATCATTGTCATCCATCTTTCTAATGTTACGAGCAATGTCTGATGTCTGAACAGGGAAAAGAGCTGAAAATAAGTATCTGTAGAATTAGAAAGAAAGATTGTGTATATTAATGTCCACAAATGACCAAAGCAAGTAAATGAGACTCCAAAATACAGTGTGTTTACAATAGCAAATCAGAAGTGAAAAAAGTGTTCTATCAGCCATCATCCCCGTCAATCACCTCCAAAGCACCAATTCAGACTCCGATGATGTCCTTGGGCTAAAGGGGAACTGGCTGAACTATTCTAAAAGGAAGCAAGGTACTCCCTCCAGTACCTCTCCTAACATCCACTACCAATGATACTTAAGACAGAGTGAAAACTGGTAATTGTATGCTTGTCCCTGGGGCCTGTATTCTGAGAGGTGAGCAGTGCAGAGTAGCTGACCATCCAAGACGGGAACAAGAATATGAGGTCTGAAGAGCACTAGTCGCCACTCATGCTAGTAACTACTGAGGCTAAGGCCAAAATTTTCATTCCCAATTTGGTACCTTGTCAAAAGACCCATCCTACAATTGAAAGGCTTGACAATGACCTTGTCTGTAAATGTCAAGCCGTTCAACAGTTGAAGCTCAACTGTATGAGGAGTTTCTTAGGATGTGTTGACTGGTGGAGCTCTCAGCAATGAACATACACAGAAAGGTGTCGATGGGGTAAGAACAGAGGAGACAACACAGCATGCAAAGTATTACAAGATGACTGACAGTTGGTCATCCTTGTCTAAAAGGATGCATTAATAAGACTGGAACATGTGTCAACGTCATTAAATAAATAAGGCGTTCTTAGTTTCTGAAGCCAACATAAATGCTGTTGAACTTTAGAGAAATGATCTCGGGAAACCAACTACACCCTGTTCATAAAGGACATGCAACATATTATAACACTAAAGCCCTGACAAGTGGATACACTATATGGGCAGCAATGCCTTTAGGGGTCGCAAGCACCAGCCTATTAGATGTCAAAATCTTATCCCTGTAGGAGTCCTAAATTTTTAGAAAAGCTGACAAATGTATTTTGATTATACCACATAAACGTAAAGAAATTGCAAAATAACTTGCATCATGAGATACATTTACCAAATACACACATTTGGCCCAAAGCTAAAGAGCTCGAGCTACAATTCTTATCCATAGAGAAGACTGCTCCCAAAAACTTCACTCCTCAAAGTTGAATATCCATGAGCTTTTTAAACAAAAAGCTAATCTCCTGTGCACACTCCATATAAAAGGCTGAACTAAACAGCGAACCAAATCAAGATTATTTTCCTTAATGCCCTGCAAAAGTCTCCACTACAAAATATATAGCCACCATGCATAAGTCTGTACCGTTATCAGACACATTTTTGAGTAACTGTCCCACATAACTCTTAAAACAGTGGCTGACCCGAATGCATGCCTACCCAGCATTGAGAAATCCTATTCAGTCATTGCTCTACAATAAAATAATTTCAATCCAAAAGTTTAACAGACTACCACAAAACTGCTATGTTACTGTAAATGCATCGTGGCATTATTTACACGTTCTCGTGCATTAGTAACAAACCACGACCCTCATTTACTTATGAAACCCACAAATTTTCTACAATAGGTCATTCGTCAGCACAATCAATGCAACCCTTAGTATATAATGCCTAAAACTGGTTGAATGCTTAATAGGATTTTCTTGTCTACCGAGGAGAATACTTTATTGAAGAACAAAAACCCTTAAACCATCTCGATTAAGTTTATAAAACAAAATCAACAGCTTCTCTGCAATATCATTAAAAAGATTGCTGGTACCAAATACATCATTGTAACACTAAAGAGGTGAATCCAATAGAATACGTGCAAGTATGTAGCAGACTGAGCTAGCTGCTAAACAATAAAGCAACAAAAACTGCTTAAAATAGAAGACTTTGAGCCGGTGTCTTATACGATGAATGTATAATTTGATATTTGACAACCATTATAGATCTAACCCAAGAAAAGACTGTTGGGGACTTTAACTCTTACCAGGAAGACAAGTCTGAAATATGGTAAGAGGTGGATAAGAGTACATAAAAAGAGTGGCTAGGACCTACAAAAATAAACATGAGAAGTATCAGAGATTGAAACATTAGGAAGACTTTATAGTCCATATCTGGCAGGCAAGCGGGAGATATTTAAGAGTCATCCAAGAGGATGAGTGAAAGATCTAAGCCTTAAGGAGCTAACTTAAGAAGATCAATGCCATCATCTCCCCTGTGAATAGATCAACTCCCTTGACTTTCTTCAAAAAAATTTAAGCATGATTGGAGAACAATAACTTGCTGAGCCCAGAATTTATCCTCAAGAATAGGTAGACTATTGTCAAAAGACCAATCAGAATCTTTTTAAGTTTTTCCCTTCGTCCAGTTTAATACTCTGTCTCCTGACCAATTTCAGATCCATTGGTTCTGATTGGGCTTATTTTTAAAAGCAGGGAAAACAATGAAATAGAGCATATTTGCAATTGTGGAATAATTGGCAAATCTTTGCACTTCACAAATCATTAAATATTAATATCACATGTTAATATTTGAGAAAACCATTGAGTTGTTTATTAATACTTGTAAGCTTGGAGACTAATAGTCATTCAGGTACATTTAATTTTAAGATTTCACTAATATTTTGGGGAACTTTTACCAATTTGGGAATCTATTCTTTGACAAAATGGCCAAAAATTTAGTGGAAACAAAATGGACATTAAAACTTCCCTTGTTAAAAAGCAAATAAAAGCTTGGGTTCTGGTCACATTATGGATCTGGAATATGTAAGTTGAACATGTATCCTTATAGTTATTATATTTTGTCACATAATTGTGTCGTCAATGTCATTCTGCTTGTACATTCCATAGTCTTCTTCAACGCTAAATGCAACCAGTAAGGATTTGCCACAAGGTAGAAGAAGGTTCAACTGGGACCCATCATGCATACTATGACAATTTGATCAAGTGGATAATAGCTTTGGTCAGGTACATGTATAGCCTTGTATTTTCGAGCTCATTATAATAAATATCCCAGGCTCAAGCTAACATGATTTAGTCTTGTATCTTATGTGCAAGTTAATTTATATGTTTTGGAATATAAATTTGTATCCCAATGGCATTGTGCATGAATGAACCCAAGCTTAAATCTTCTCAATAGACAATGTTCCTAGGGTGGCATAAGGATCAAATAAAGCACAACTGAGGTTAAATGGGTGATACACTAATGATCCTGCACCGAACAACACTGTTTTCAGATATTTTAAAATCGCGGGGAAAAGAATTAAATGCCAGAATTCCAGAAAAAGGGATACACACCATGCAGGATTAAAAATAGCAAGCATTCTTACAACTCGTGATCAACATCCAAGTCTAGGCTCATATTAATCCCAATGCTTCCTGACCTCATCTATATAAAATATAATATCCTGTATTTAATATTGGTCTTTTGGGGGAAACAGAAAACAAAAAAAAAAACTTGTGTAAAAAGACACAGAAAACTAACATGCAAAATATACAATACAGTAAACACACATGATACTTACACAACATAAACATGGCCTCCCCAGCCACTTAAGCAATCGCGGTCCACAGATGACAATAAAGCCTGAGAAACCGTCTCAAATAACTCCTCTGGTTCCTAATATTAAAGAAAATACAATCAAAAATCTTGGCATAATTATACGGCGAGTTAGCCTTAGAGATCTAACACAAAAATAAGTTTTAGCTTTTGGCATATATCATTAAACCAGGTACTTCTATAAAAACACAAACCATGTCGGGCTTGTACATGGACTCGCATGCACCATAAAGTGACTCTGCGGCAGTACCAGCTACAACAAAGTCCTTGGCTAGCTCTCTGTAAACAAAAATAGCCACAGATCAGAAAACGCATTGGAACAGTTGCAACAAATTTTCTAATTAACAAAAATTCTCATAAATTATTTGTAAGATATACAAATCTTATCAAAGTAAATTCCGTGTGAATGCAATTCTTCCCTCATCAAATACATGTTAAATTGTTAAATTGAAATCTGTTACTCATAATAAAACTATAAAAGAAAAAGATCGACCATTTTCTAAATTGCTGATAAGGTTGTTGAGAAAGAAGGAAGAAAGAAAGAAATCATATTAATGTCCACAAATGACCAAAATTAGGTCAATAGGACTGAAGGATACAACCTTTAGCAATAGAAAATTCTAGGAATAAACCTATTAGGCTTCTGAAAATGTCATGCCCAGGTAAATTTATGGTTAAATTTTCGTTTGATTAGAACAGTACTACCTTAACCATAGAGATGGCACATGCACATTCATTATGATTCTTAAGAATGTGTTAACAAAAGCTATGACATGAAGAGATTAAGCCTGGGAGACAAACACTGTCCAGGGTTTCATTTATTCTCATAATGAAAAAAAAAAATGTCCCTGCACCTTCCAAAATTGAAATTATACTAAAGTCTAATGTCCATTAATGACAAAAATAGGTCAATGAGACTTGACTAAAAGTTAAAATGTAAAGGTTGTTTGTTAGGTTACATGCCAAGCCAGACACCAATTTGGTGTATGAGACCCCCTTTGTAGAAGCCCATAAGGAGATTTCTTACTGGTAACGTTGTATAATGATCAAAATTATACACATCAGACAAAGATAACGGTCCAAGAATGCGACCAAAACGTTGTAGCGCATTAAGCCCAAAGAAATCACAATCAAACTCTGTAAATAAGTACTTATAAAACTGAATATAAAGAGACAGAATAGCTAATCTCTCCCATCTTCTAAGCTGAGAATAGTACAGTTAATAAGGGATTGCCAAAAACTGTCCTCTGTTGAATGGCCTGAACTAATGGTGTTTTAGGGAGTATTCTCACTAGGAACAGAATGTTTCCACTGCAAGCTCAGAAAGTGACCCGAGAGGAATCACTCCTAAAAACCTGTTGGCCATTTTTTTGCCCACATACCAAGCTTGTGCCCAGATGGATAAGCTGAGCAGAATTCTAGAGCTTGAAGGTCAGACAGCAGGTTCGTGAACAAGTCTGGATGGGCTTACAGACCTTGGAAAAGCTACGTCCAAAGCCTTTTGGGCTAAGTCTTTACTTTGGAATTCTTTTGGCCTTTTCATTGCTAAGATAGTTTCTTTCGGAACCCCCTTTTTGGCTAAATGCTGAATTCTTTCGGACAAGTTGTCCGAGACAAGGTTTCCAAAGGGATATTTCATTCGGACAAAAAGTCCGAAGCAAAAAACAAAGACTGAATTCTTTTGGGGAAATTGCTCTGCAACAATTTCCCCAAAGACCTATTTGTTTCGGGAAGTTTGTTTTCGAAGAGGGGCTAAGTGTTATTTCTTTTAGGAGATTTGTTTCGGGTCTTTTCTCGAGAAGGTGTCTCAAACAGAAGGCTCGAAGGATCTTTCTTTCGGAAGTGTACCATGCAACAGTTCCAAAGGATATCTTTTTCAAAGTGAAGTGGCCAAAACAATTTCTCGAAAGGGTCTTTTCTCGAGAAATTGTATCAAGCAAAAAGTTCGAAGGATAATTCTTCAAGGAAAGTGTCCCAAACACTTTTCCCGAAGGTACCTTTCTTCGCCAAAGTGCCCTAAGCCAAAACCCTGAAGTTAAAAGTCCGAAGGAAATGCCCTGAGGAAATTGATGACAATTGCGCAGACGTCAACTTCTGGGTAGGCAAGTAGCCGTTTGGATTCAAATGTCCCAGTGACAGTCGCGCAGACGTCAGATACAGGCACGTGGACGTCAAAGTTGCACCTCATGAAATAGCCATTTGCATTTGAAATTCGTCAAAAGGTCCCCAACTGAACGTGGACTTGACAAGTGTCAAGATCTCGAGTACTTGAACAGAGATCCAACGGCACATGGGCGATATATGGTCAACAAGTCAACAGACCCCACGGATAAGCGCGAAGGTGACAAATGGTGGGATCTCGGGAGTTAGATCCAACGGAGCGAGGCGATTGACAAACTGACAAGCAAATCCGAGGAACAAATGTGCGGGTGCCATATGTCAAGAGCGCGTGGGTCCTGGCAAAAGTCAAAGCGTCAACAGATCCCACAGCCAATAGCATTCGATCAAGCAGATTGCGATCAAGGGCTTGCGTTCAATTGGATCCTAGATCCGACGATGGTCAAAATGTCAAAGAGCTGAGTCAGGTTGCTGATGACAAATGGGAAAAGGATCGAGCCCGGGAGATTTTCGATGGAGGTCAATGGAACGGATTCCCGACTCAGGCAGAGCTAATATAGAAGGAATTAAGTCCAAGTTGGACCCAGGTTGGCTGGGATTTAATGGAAAGGAGCTCAGGCGGATCCAGGTTGGACTAGAGTGTTTAAAGGGATCAAGGGTTGCCATTAAGGCTCTGCAAGGTTAAAATAGATCTTTTAGACCTAATATAGACCAAAGGTAGCAACTTGTTGCCAAGAAAGGACCAAGCATTGAGCATAGCGTCACCGATCAATAATCTCATATTGGTTTTCATCTATAGAAAAGATATGGTCCAGGTTCCAAAGCTAAAACATTTATGTGCATTCAATGGAGGGACGTTTAGTCCTTCAACATGGCCACAGCTTTGACAAATCGCCGCTCAAGCGGTTTTTAGTCATGGGTCTATTAGGATCAAAGATATGAGGATTTTGTCCTCATCATGAAGTCAAGTAGAAGATGGCATGGAGATCAACAAAGAGATGGTTGGAGAAAGCAGCAAGAGCATTATAGACATTCTTGGAGCAGTTCTTGTCTTCTAGAATGTTTTCCAATCAATGGGAGAGCTCGAGATCATTGGAGCAAGCAAAGGTTCATTTGTCAAATGCAGGAGCAGTGCCTTGATTGATCAAAGGGATGATGGAGTATTCATTACAAAGTGGTAGCTCATCTGTCAAATCTCAAGCTAGCTCCCCTCTTTTCTTTCTCTCTCCCCTTTCTCTATATATCCCATTCTTCCCATTTGTAAAGGGTTCCCAGTTTTTAGACTTTTTCATCTTTCTAAGAGACAAATGCTCATTGAGACGTTTGCAAAAGCGTGCTCGTTTGACTAGGCTAAACCCTGTCAAAATATTGTAAGAACTACCTCTTGATGTAATGAGATGATTTCTTTGCCATCTCTTGTCTTTGATGAGTGCTTTAGTATTCTTGTGCTTGGTGGATTCGTGAAGGAGATTATTCCTAGTCTATCAGCGTTTTGCTTGCCTCTTCAATGTATTTTCAAGCTCTTACAAGTCTGGATTAGTGTTATGTTGGAATCTCTTCCAATGTGTTAACTTGATCTTGAGATTGTGCAAGCCATAGTTATCTGATGATTGATCTAGTGTGAGTTCAAGCATAGATGACTGTTCATTTAATTTTGGTGCATCCACTGTTTAACTTTCTTAGGAGCCCTTATCCTCTTTCTAACCCTTTTCTCTGTAAATCATTAGTTTAGGTGAGCATCAAAGAGGAAGCTGGCCTATTCCGAAGGTTCAACCTCACTACAAGATACCCACACCCTGAGGTTGCTCCAATATTGTAGCTGAGAGTGAGAGAACCTGAAGATTGAGGAATCCCTAACAGTGGTGAAAAAGTTGGAAACACTTTTGTAGACTGGAGCTCTATAATGATGTTCCCGAGTAGATCGCATCTCCCCTGAGCCCTAGATACAACCCAATATGACGGTCAAATAGCATGGGCTAGGGGGAAATTCCTAACAGATCAATGATTCTCAACAAGAACAATAGCCACTGGCTATGTTTCTCCTTCCAATGCCTGTAATAGGTGGGAGGATGTAATTAAGACACTTGCTCAATATGGCACCCCTACAACTAGGGCATGTGTATCTACATCCAAATGCAGATGTTGATGCTTAAAAATGTACAACTATGTTGCGCCCACAGTGAAAGCCAATGGGAAGCCTTGGTAAAAAATGTACAACTATGTTGCGCCCACAGTGAAAGCCAATGGGAAGCCTTGGTAGTTTTACCAAGGCAACCTCCATAGTGGGCCAGCTCCCTTCTACACTAGCGCTAAACTGAACATGTTAGGGGTGAAAAGGGAGAGGAAAATAAAAACAACAAATAAACTAAAAGGCGATGTAAAGTAGATGAACCCATGCCCATTTAAAGGAATGAAACCACAAAACAAACGTTGACATTTAATTTTAATATCAGGTATCAAAACCAATTGCAAAAGGTAACTAATTCAATGTGATCAGACTAAACATCTACACAGAAGTCCCATATCAAGGGCAAGAAATAACCACAATCTTTATTAAGTGCTTCAAATTACATGGTTGTATATAGCTACGAAAGAAACTAACATTAAAATAATCATCATATACTGAGGTTATGAACACACAATAAAAATATCTCAGAGAGCCTACAAAAATCCATGGGCCAAGGAACTGCTGATGCAAGGGATCTAAATGATCCAAAAAACAACCTGAATTATCCCCGATCGACCCTAAATATAAAAAGACTATTTATTTAAAGAAGAGAGGAGGCGGGCTTTGAATGGGTAACCAAATGCCCTAATTTCAATCATCATGCCATGCTTAAATTTCTCCTTTGACCACACGCTGCCATTAATGCACTGAATATCCATCATCTCCATCTTTGTCTCCATCCAAAATAGTCTCCCTCAATAACATCCATTGCTGAACTATTCCTCATGTGGCTTCACAAAGTTTAAAAGCTAAAAAAATTAATAAAGGCAAATGCCCTTTCATAGACATTAAAGTTTAAAGCTTTTAATCCACTCTCTCCTTTCAAAGGCTACACCTCCCCTTTTATACTTTTACGTGGAAATCATACTTGATTAAAAGGGGGGCACTTTCACTTTATGCACCCACATTTAACTAAAATGGTACTAGTCCTTTGTTAAATAAATGGAGAATTTACATTTAAATAATGCCCACTAATAAAAAACTTCCTAAGGGAGAATTAAAAATAGCAGACGGAAATTACATAACAGGAAAATAATGCAGTTATTTTACCAAGGGTGAAATTAAAGGGGGTCACTTTCACTTTATGCACCGCGTTTAAATAAAGAGGTACTGGTCCCTTTTTAAAATATATGGGCCATTTACATTTAAATAATGTCCACTAATACAAATTTTCCTCGGGGATAATTTAAAATAAAACGGAAATTACACGAGAAAATAATGCAGATATTTTACAGAGGGTGAAATTTTGCAACAATGGATACAGGGACGATGCGGCTCAGATACTATAGCCTATCATACCCAGATATGGGCTTGCAATTGGGCCATATAAGATGAGGCCGAATACGGTATGCGAGTCATCCATAACCATATATGATTTAATAGTTTTTAAAGATTGACTTGAAAAAAAAGACATTCAAAAAGTTAAAAAGATAATAAAAACTATAGATGACCCCCTTAAATGCATTTCATTGGCAAAAAAAGAGGACATGAAGAGGATTAAGTGTTTATTTTCTCTTTTCCTTCAAATTTTCACACCAACTCTACTCAATGTATTCCCCTTTCATTTGAAATAATATACGTTAAATTTATATTTTACCAAACCTCAATATTCTAAGTTAGATATAGATTAAATGCAACATTACCAAATACACCCCCCCTACCTGGTCTAATACGGATACGATACGATATGGATACAGGCTAGATACATAGGGGATCGAGCAGGATACGCCCTGCCCCTTGCAGATTTGCCCGGATACGTTTTGGGACATATCCAGACGTATCCGCAAGGGGCAGGATGTATACAGGGAAGACATATCTAGACGTATCTGCAAGGGGCAGGATGTATCTTCCATGTATCCCCTACATACCCAGCAGAAAAAAACCTTTTTTTTCCACTTAATAAAAAGTCAAACACGGACTTCAAAAAACAATTAAAAACAAAATAAAGTATGAAAACAACTCTAGTTTCAATGGTTGGTTGTGCTTTCAAAATGTGAGCCTCAATCAATTCATTTGTATCTTCTTTATTAGGGTTGTATACAACAGCTATGAAGATTGCTAGAGCAGGTCAACAAGTCCTCCAGTTATTGGATCGTGTTTCGGCCTTGCCAAAATAAAGGAAATAAATGTCTATAACATGATCAAGATGAGGGAGAGGTTGAAATCAAGTCTTTTTTTGGCTTATCCTTATGCCCCATAAATATGGTTCTTTGGGACTCTTTGTGCAGTACATACGGTAAGATCATTTGCACAAGTATAATACGAAAGCTCAACTCGTGAATAAGCTCAAAGAAGAGAATAAGCCATAGTCTTAAGTTGATTTAACACCAAGTCATCTCATTGTAATCTTCACCAAACTGCAGACAGTACATTTTCTTTTGTGTTTATTTGTGTCCATACATTGTAACATTTGCACTATGTAATTGTAATAAGACTAATCTAAGTTTCACAAATGAATATTATGATATTTCGCATTGAATTATAAGTATGTTTTGTGTCTATTTAACTTATTATGTTTCCTCTATGCATATTATGTGGTTAATTTTGCTTATATGGCTATATATTTTATATTTTTTATATATATTTTTGTACAGCCATATCCAAAACGTATCTAAGCCCCCCAAAAAAATTCATGTATCCACGTATCTGATTCTCGTACCCATATTTGTATCCATATCCATGTACGTAACATAGATTAGATGTTTTATAAGTAGTCAATACGGGTCCAAGTACAAGTATTGGGTACATGGATACGATGGATTTTTTGGAGGGGTTTGAGTACGGCCGGGTACGACCATAGAAAAATATATATAAAAAATTTAAAAAATAAAAATATAGCCATATAAGCAAAAATAACCACATAATATGCATAGAGGAAACAAAATAAGTTAAATAACCACAAAACATACTCATAATTTCAATGCCAAAGGTCGAACTTTGAATAGTTTTATAAATTATAAATAGGTACATAGTGCAAATGTTACAAATTACAATGTATGGAAAACAATAAAGACAACTCAGCGTTCACTATAGTCTATATTAATTTTTAAAAAATCAACTTCAGCTCCCATGTCCTCATCATGATATGGTTCATTAGAACCGCATGCAACAACAATGCCACTCCCACTAGCTCCACTATACAGGGCTTGTGAAGCAACCTCCGAATTCATATCAAGCAATGAAAGGTAGGCAACGTAGGCATCCAAGTCGCTAGTCTCTAGGTCCACATCCCAACACTTTGTTGTTCCTTTCTTGTACTCAGGTTGCTTGTGTGAGAGAAGACATAAGTTGGAATGGACATAGACCACGTCATCTGCCTTTTTCGCCGCCAACTTGTTGCTCTTCACTAAGTGGATAAAGTTGTAAGTACCCCAGTTTCGCTCGGCAGAGGAAGAACTTGCAAGCCACAAAATCAATTTATATTAGAATTTATAAAGATGAAAAAGAGCAAAGTTAAAACAAAACATCGAAATGAACAAGAATGGTAGAGAGTTTGTTTATTTTTTAAATCTTACTTATGATAGAATTCTAAAAGCAAGTAATTGGAGGTGAGTGTATGCTTGCCCATGGAGGTACCATCAAAATTGAGCTTCCATCTTGTACTTGTCATGGATGGTAGCAAAGGCAAAGGAGTGACCCGCAGGAAAAATGAAATGCGCAAACTCTTCCCTAACTTGATCTTCAATATCTGGATCAAAGAAGAGTCTAGAGAATGTCGCCTTATATCCCTCGCTAACCTCAACATCCCTATATGGTGCGACCCTCCTAGGCAAAGAAAGAATCTTTGTACTGTAGTAGTATTTGGACATCAAGGAAAAAGCAAGAAGATGCAATGGGGTGGTCATTGTGTTCCACCTTTCAATGAGATGCGATTGCACTTCCTTGAAGGATCTCTCCATGGGATCTTGCTCTTTGGCATTTATGATGGATCTAATGTTCTCAATCATTAAGTCTATTCCACCATAAAGCTCATCCAAACATGGATGATCCATGTCTACATATCTCAATATGTTGACGACGAGTTCAGTAAAACTTAGCAAATACTCCACACATTCTTCCCATGCATCATCAAGAATTCACACCTTCACCTTTGAGGCCCTCTTAGTGTTTGCCTGTCTCCATATACTCCAAAGGTTGTTGATGACCATGGTACTCAATGCCTCACGCATCTGAACAAGTCGTCTCAAGGTGAGGGTGTGTGAAGCAAACGGAGTCTCAGAACCGAACACCAAATCAAAACAAATTAAAAAAAATATTCAAATTACAAGTTTACAAAATTAAAAATTAAATTAAAAAAAATATACATGATTCATGAATAAAATTTAAATAAAATGTTACTTTCAACAACTGCAACTTCGAGAAGGTCTTGAAGATGCCTTGGGACAAATGATGGTTAGATATGAACATTTGGATCTCGCTCGCCTCCTCATAGACTTGTTTGATCCAATCAATTTTTGTGCCCAATTTTTGCAACATAAAGTTGAGGGAATAAACGGCACAAGGTGTCCAAAATATGTGCCCATACCTCTCCTCAACCAACATGCCTGCAGCTTTACAAATTTTAGCGTTGTTTGTTATAACTTGGACAACATTTTGAGCCCTGACCGCCTCAATGGACTTTATCAAGATGTTGGCAATGAATCGTGCATCCTTCACTTGCCCCTCACAATCAATGGCCCTCAAAAACATTGGCCCTATAAGGCTCACTACGACCACATTAATCGATGGTCTATTGTTATATCTTTCCATCCATTGAAAATGAACACCCCTGTCTCGACCCACGAATCTCTGATGGGCTTCAATGCCTCTTCAACTTTTTTGTTTTCTTTTGTCAACAAAGTGGTTTGCACCTTTTCATATCTTAGGCCGATGAACCCTTTAGGGGCAGCATTGATAGATGTCACCATATCATGCCAATATGGTGATCTAACAACACTAAATGGAGACCCACATGCATAGAGGCAACATGCAATACTCTACTCTGCTATGTCCCTTGACACATTCTGGAATGACCTTTCTAATGCTCTCGAATCTTTTGTTTTCTTGCGAGCAAGAGATGAATCATCTTTCTCTACGACCACATTAGGTGTAGCAAGAAATGGTTGTGATGGGGAAGCCATACTAGGACAAGATTGATCAATATCCATAGGATTCGATCCTTTCTTGCTCAAATGATGGTCGTCTTTTATCAAAAAAGGCATTTGCTTTTTCTTGCTCTTTGATGTATGCTAGAAGCTTTGCATGTGGCAAGCCCTTTCCTAGTTCTCCATTTATACTTGGCCCACCACAAATTTTGATTCCTTCACTTGGAATTGCACATAAATGGGCTTTCACCCATTTATATGAGCTCTTGATTTGATAGCCACATTCTGAACATGCCAAAGGAAACACCCTCCACCTGGTAGTTGTTCAAGCAATATCACATACTTCCAAAGAGGGGCTCGAGCACTAGCTCTGCAGAGTAACCCTTGGCCCACTGAACTAGCACTTGCATCAGCAGACATTTTGGCAAATTGGAAATCCCTATAACCCCTGATAAAATTATAATACTAATTAATATTGTTATATTTAGCATTTGTTGAAAGAATCTTTAAAATTTATTTAAAAAACAACAAAAAAAATCAAAACTAATTACAAACATACATTTAAATTTAAAAACTAGAAGGAAAAAAACTTCAAGAAAAAGCCAAAACCCTACAAAAATGAAAAAAAACATACCTTGAATGAAGAATCCTCCTTGTTGCAAGCTCTTCAAGATCTTTGGTGCCAAATAGGTAGATGTAATGGCAAAGATTTAGCACAAGGAGTTTCAAGCTTATTCAACTGAAAAAATGAGCAAGAGTGAACGAATATGCAATGGGAGGTAAAAATGCAATGAAAGGTAAATGTGTTGTTATCTTTTGATAAAATGAGTGTGATTCATGGTTTTAGGTTTGGAAATGCACTTTAAAATGTTTTTAAATGTATTTTGAGGTCCACATTTGACTTTAACTGGCGAAATAAGGAGGAAAAAAAATTAAAAAATGCTTTTTTCGAGGAATACGCCATCCCTACGCCCAAGGTATGCCCCATCCCCTGCAAGTATTACCCTAGGCATAGGGATGGCATACGCTGTCCATATCCGTATCCAAACGTCGCATCCTATACTCGGTGGGGTGTATGGGCGCATCCGGTAACGTAGATTATAAATAATTGTTGTCTAAGTTTAAATTTTAAATTTATATATAATTTGCAATCTATTTGAATTTGAGCTCTTAATCAATTTATAAATATTAATCAAATTTAATTTTACACTAATGTATAAATTTGTTTATAATTTAAAACTGATAATTATTATAAATTTATTTATAATTTAAAAAAAAAATAGAATCTACATTATACTTACAATAATTAAAATATAATGAATGTATATGTTGCATCCAGCCGGATCCATATCAGAGGTCTTAAAAATCACCTGCATCCTAATTTGTGTATACATATTTGTATCCATGCAACTCTGAATTAAGATAGTTGTCCTTACAGAACCTTTAAGTGTGTGAAACCTGAAAGTAACCACCTCCCTTCTATACAAAGCCAATCCTCTTTGGTTAGGATATTTGGAAAAGGGGTATAGATATTCATTTGAGATTTGAAAATGTAATCAATAACTCCCTTGATCTCTAAATAAATCTTCTTCAGACGATAAGATATATGGTAATAGCCCAATTCAAACATCGAAAGTAATTCTTTAAAAGGTTTCATCGTATCCAGGGCATGTAATAGTGAAATTACTAATATGTTTACTGCAGAGAACAATGTCTTTGATTTGCATAGGTGGTGGTTTTTGGCAATGCATCAAATTATGTGATATGATTTCAAGATTCAGCAATGTAGTTTCGAGTCAACCTATGTTGATCCATATTTCATGCATAGCGGTTCACAAGAACCCATCACTCATAAGTATGAATGGTCCACTCAGCACTCATTGCATCTAATTGATACTCACAAGGGTGAAGCATCAAGACTTCCTAGAAAGTCACCCATCCCATACTACTCCGACTCAAGCGTGCCTAATCATGGAATTTCCCCCATAATCAATCCCACATAGCTTGCAACCCCATTTGTAAAACCTTCAGCAAGTGTTGTGTCTTATGAACCATTCATTAGGGAGCTCCCTATCTATTTACATTTGTATGGGTGGTGGTTTTATGCAGTGCATCAAATTATGTGAAATGATTTAAAGATTCAACTGCATAGTTCCGAGCCAACCTACGTTGACCCATATTTCACTAGTGGTTCGCAAGAACCCGTCTCTCATAAGTATGAATAGTCCACTCAACACTCATTGCATTTACCGAGTACAAGTCTGGTTTGGCCCAAATTTTGCTGTAGGTATGCCCGAGACTCCCGAGATGTACCCTTGGCAAACCCACAACTTGCCTATGTTTTTATTTTTATTTTATTTAATTTTCCAACATTCAACTTTGGCTAATGGAGAAAACAAAAAGTAAACCCTTATACTCAAAAAGAAAACACAGAACATCACCAACCAATATGATGATGATTACTAGTTTTGATTTAATAATTAATATTTATCTTGACATTTAACGTTATCATTATAAAATTATCAGGAGTGTTTTATGGTTATTTTGTTTAATCTATGCATATTATGTGATTAATTCATACGTCACTGGGTCCTTATACCAAGAGGACTAGTCCCTATACAATGCATACTAGCCACCCATCTCGGTCCGATTCCCCCGTGGTAATGCCCAGCAAGATTAGGTACGCTCGGGTTCTTCGCACAACAAACCCAGGCGTATCCAACCTATTGGCCAATACACGGGGCAAATCCAATAGTGACCCACAACAAACAAAACAAGAAAAAAAATGCTTTAGGTTTAATAAAATGTCGAAGTTGGACTTAAAATAAGAATAAAAAACAAAAGAAAGCATGAGAAAACCCTAAAAGCCACTCACATTCGTTTTATCAAAATGAAATATCCCCTTACGAAAATACCCTTGAATATGATTTTTTTTTTTTTTTTGCTATTCTGATTTTTTTGTGTTTTTTTCAAAATATGGAAAAGGGAAACAAATCCTCGCCAAGCAAATCTACTAAAATGGAAAATACCCAGAAATGAAAAATGCAAGAATTGATTTTTATTGAATTCTCTGATAAAACACTAGGGACAAATTACATGAAATCTGAAAGTGCAATAAATACCCATCAAATCCATAGTTACCATGTTCGAAAAATTCGGTTTGTTCGGAAGGGGGAAAAAGTTCGGAATTTTGAAAAAAGTTCGGTTCGGTAAGTTCGGAAGTTCGGAATTATATATATATATATGCAAAATATTTCAATCTACTAAGGAATGAACATTAATTTAAGTTTAACACTTGCAAAAATGAGAAATGCATAAGAATTTCAAACTTGAATTACATTAAAAGATAGCAAAATATTCATAGTTTAGAGCCTAAGCTCAAAATTGATATAGAACTTAAGTTTCAAACATTTGCAACATCAAACCCAGCTTCAAAATCAAAACTAGCACTAGCACTAGCACCATCGTTCATTCATTCATTACTTGAAAGACAAAATGTACATTCAAATCTAGAATAAATCATCTCGATTGCCCACAAAATCATGAATGCCACTCCCATTATTTTTCAACTTTATCATTTACTGACACTTTCTCTCACAAGGGCTCATTGGTGCATTGAATCTCACAGAGTGCATGCCTTAAGGGGTGCACTGGGAATGGGGTGGGATCAGCTTGTGGCACTTTGCGAGAGATATTTTCATACTATTCTATCACGCATACATCCCTTCATGCAGCCTTCATACCTCCTATGATGTTTCCTTGAAATCTTGAAACCCTAAAATATGGCTAAGTTTGAAACCCTGAAACCCTGGAATCTGACTAACTCTGAAATATGATAGGATCCACCAAAACCTAGAATTTGCATTATAGCTCCTAGCGGTCCGAAACCCCTCTCAAACATCCTGAAAGTATATAAATAAAATATAACTTAAAGTATAATGGACAGTCCATTATACTTGAATGTTTATTTTATTTGTATACTGTTGGGTTCGGGAAAAAAAGAGTTATTCGGTCAAGTTCGACTGCACAAATTCGGTCCATGCCATTTGTTCGGTTCGAACCGAACATCAGCCATGTTCGGTCGAACATGGTAACTATGATCAAATCAATAGCACGAAAAACGAAGCAAAAAGGTAGTCGCTAATTCTGAAAATATTGTTGGTTTTGGAAATCTTTTGATAGGAAATACACTGTCGTACGGACGCTCTACGGATCCATACGGAACTGTACATTTCTTTCTGAATTCTTAATCTGTATGACCTACTGTATGGATTTATTAATTGCTGTTTTTTTTTTTTTTTTTTCGAATTTTTGATTTTCAAACCCTAGCACCCACCTGGAGAATTGTGCCCAACTGAAATCTAATGAGTTACTTGGAATTTTTCGAATCCATCTATTGTGTTGCAATCCCTAGATGGAATTGCCCAATGGGTCGGAAGGGTTTTCATCCCTCTGATCCGGTTATCTGTAGGGTTTTCATCCTAGGATTGAAGGTAAAAGCTCTAAAGCTCTCTTTTCCTTGGCTGTCAAAGTTGTTGAATGATAATCGATACCCCAAAAAATTCACTTTTCCAACCTTTTATTATTTTAGCTTTTCATCCTCAACTCTAATTGCATCTTATTTCTGATTGGCTGAAATATTTCACTTAAATTAAATCACTTAATAAAGTTACTTTTATAAAGTCACTTTATTAATTTACTTTTGGCCCCCATTTAATAACTAATTGTCATTTTTCAGCATTATGACTTAAAGTACCCTTTGGACAACTTAATTAAATTATTATTAATTTATTTCCGTTTTATTACCCCCGTATAGCCTACGAAAAATGAAAATAGGCTATGGGTCCTCGGAAACGGCTAGTGTGAAAAAGGAGACATGACAGTCCACCCTTCCCAAAATTGCTTGCCCACAAGCAATTGTAAATTCGGATGCTCTAAAATTTCAGCTCCTTCCCATGTAGCATCTTCTATTGAAAGATCTTTCCAACGTATCAGATAATCTATTAAAGAACTATTTCTCAACCTCTTCCCCCTTATATCAATTATAGCTTCCAGGACTAAGATCAACTTACCCTCATCATCCATCGGAGGTAACTCAATCGAAGGAGTAATATGCTGCCCTAATGCCCTTTTGAGGCATGATGCATGAAAAACATTATGAATCCTGCTTTGTTCAGGTAACTCCAACTCATAAGCAACCCCTCCAATCTTGCATGTGATCCTGTAAGGCCCATAAAAACGTGGTTTGAGCTTCTCAGTTCCACTCTTCTTGAGAGAAGATTGTCTATATGGCTACAATCTCAAGAAAACCATGTCCCCAACCTCAAAAGATCTCTTTGTACGATGTTGGTCCGCACATCGCTTTTGTTGATTTTGTGCATGTTGTAGGTTCTCCTTGAGTGTTTGCATTATTTCTTGACTCCTTGTTACCAAATCCTTAGCCCCCGACAGTGTGCTATCGAAAAAGACTAAATCTACAACTAAAAGAGCATCATAACCATACAAGGCTTTGAAAGGAGTCATACCAGTAGACATATGATGTGTAGTGTTGTAGTAATACTCACCCATGTACAACCATCTAATCCATGCCGATTGCTGCCCCGCCACATAATTCCTCAAATATCCCTCAATCCATTTATTTACAATTTCCATTTGCCCATCGGTTTGAGGGTGGTAACTAGTGCTAGGAGTTAACTCAGTTCATGTCATACGAAACAACCCCTGCGAAAACAAACTGAGAAATTTGTTGTCCCTGTCACTAACAATATTCTTAGGTAGCCCATGTAGTCTAAACACTTCCTTGAAACACAAATCAGCCACTTGTGGCGCTTTAAATTCAGCTGCAATAGCAAAGAAGTGTGCATATTTGGTCAAGCAATCAACCACTACAAAAATACCGCTCTTAACTTGTACCTTGGATACCCTGGTGATGAAGTCCATAGATATATATACTTTCCCATTTCTGACTTGGTATAGGCAAGGGCTGCAATAGACCAGCTCGAAATACCTGTTCTGTTTTATTCTGTTGACAAGTCATGCACTCCCTAATGTATTGAAGGACTTCTCCCTTAAGTCCTTTCCAATAAAATCTCTCCCTGATCAATTTGTAGGTCTTGTAATACCCTGGATGACCAGCCATTGATGTATCATGAAGTGACCTCAAAATCTTTTGTTTCAACTTTAATTCAGGGACAAGGAAAATTATGCTTTTGTAGAAAATGAGGTTCTCAACTATCCTATCCCTGTCATCCTGTAATTTTCCCTTAAAGATATCAACCGTAAAATAATTCTTTGCATACTCAGCAATAATTGCACTCTTCCAATCTGCTGTAATTTCTGACATAGAACATAAAGTGGGCTTCCTAGACAAGCCGCCTGCAACTATATTGTTTTTTCCTTTTATGTATTCTATGTCAAAATCATATGCTTAGAGTTTGCTTACCCATTTTTGTTGTCTATCATTCAAATCCCTTTGAGTGAGAAAAAACTTCTAACTGTTATGATCAGTTTTCACCACAAATTTTCCACACACCAAGTATTATCTGAATTTGGCCAAGGCATGCATAATGGCCAACATTTCCTTATCATAAATGAAGAATCCCTTCTCCGTATCTTTGAGTTCCCTACTCTCAAATGCTATAGGAAACCTGTTCTGCATAAGTACTGCTCTAATTCCCTCCCCTGATGCATCACACTCAAGCACAAATAGAATTGAAAGATCCAGAACACCCAAAACTGGGCAAGAACTCATTACCTCTTTGAGCTTATCAAAAACTCTATGCACTGATTTTGGCCAACTGAAAGCTCCTTTCTTCGTCAAATTTATCAAAGGGGCAGCCAACTGAGAAAACCCTTTGACAAACCTCCTGTAATAGCTACAAAGTCCAAGGAAGCCTCTCAATTGAGTCAAGGTAGTAGGTGCGGGCCACTCCATGATTGCTTGGATCTTTTGGGGATCCACCTGTACTCCTTGCTTATTAATGATGTGCCCAAAATACAAAATCTCATTCATGCCAACATCACATTTAGACTTTTTCGCAAAGAGAGTCTGCTGGTCCAAGATATCCAGAACTGCATCAAGATGCCTCAAATGTTCCTCCCATGTCTTACTATAAACCAAGATGTCGTCAAAGAATACAAGCACAAATTTTCGAAGGTACTCACTGAAAATATGGTTCATGCAAGATTGAAAAGTAGTTGCGGCATTTGTCAAGCTAAATGGCATGACTAGGAACTCAAAATGCCCAAAATGACATCTAAATGTTGTTTTCCGAACATCCTCCTCTCTAACACGGATCTGATTATCCCTGGACCTCAAATCTTCAAAAAAAATACACCACTCCATGTAGCTCATCAATAAGCTCATCGATCCTGGGAATAGGGTACCTGTTCTTAATATTTTTTTATTCAATACCCTATAATCAATGCACATCCTCATGGTTCCATCCTTCTTCACAAGTACAACTGAAGAAGCAAAAGGACTAAAACTAGGCCTAATGTGCCCCATCTCCAAAAGCTCTTTGATTGCTTTCTCAATTTCTTCCTTATACACTCTAGGATGGCGGTACAGTGTAATCATCACCAGTTTGGAACCTGGTTCCAACTCTATCACATGTTGAAACCCTCTATCTAGTGGCAACCCTGCTGGTATATCCTCAAAGATTCGGCCATGCTTGTCCCTAATAGACTGTATATCCACATGATAAGATCTCTTATCATTGGATGATTCTGTAGTACTCACAAAAGAATGGACTGTCCATGCGATTTGGCCTTTGTGAGAAAATCTCTCCATCCTCTTAGCCGTGACAACTGTCAGGGCTCCATTCGCCATACCACGAAGCACGATCTCCTTCCCATCCGATGTGAACCTCAACTCCATAGTCTGGGAATTCTAGGTGAACTCACCAAGGGAGTGTAGCCACTAAACTCCTAACACCAGGTTGGTCTCTCCTATGCCAACCACGTAAAAATCATCATGAACCTTGTATTTGGCCAAGGTGATGTCTAACCCTGTTACCCTCTTGGTGCAAGGGATAGTGAATCCATCTACCACTGCTACATTGAACCCCTCAAACTCTTCTATTTTCAACCCTCTTTGGGCTACCAAACTCTCATCTATAAAATTGTGGGTTGCCCCACTATCAATCAAAATGGTGACCTTATGACCATTGAGCACTCCACGAACACGAAAAGGATGATATCGGGGTGCCCCTAAAAGTGTGGCTAATGCACTACCTGTAGCTTTTTCCAGTTCATTACTTTCAACTTCGGGATTCATTCCTTCAACAAACTCTTCTTGTCCATCTAGTTCGGTCTCATCATCTAAAACTACCTCAATGTAGTGTATTTGCCCTTTGCCAAGGTATCTATGCCCTGGCTCCCATGGATCCCTACATGTGAAGCAAAGCTTTTTCATCTCAACTCATTTCTAGTTTCTACCTCTTTGCTTGACTTTTGAGGCTCTTTTTGTTGACCACCTGGCCATAATTGATTCCTTTGTTGCCCATAAGGTGTTGTTTTGGGCTGCCCATAAGATGCTACCCTTGGCTGCCCGTAAGGTATTGTTTTTTGCCGCACATAAGGTGTTTGTCTTTGCTGTCCTGGGCTGAAACTTACCCTTAAGTGCTGCACTTTCTAGATTCAAGGCTCTTTTGATAGCCTCTTGCAAAGACAAAGGATCAAAGGACTTTACCAAGCCTTTCAACGGATCAACCAAGCCCTCCACAAACAAAACAATCAATCTTTTTTCCGTGACATCCAGTACCATCACTGATAAGCACTGAAATTCTAATATGTAATTTTCCACGGAACCCACTTGTTTTAATTGAGCCAACTCTCTAAAATGGATCTCAAGGTCTTTTCTATCAAATCTTTCTGTGAGTCTTTGGCTGAATTCTTCTAAGGTAATAATAAAGCTATGTCCTTGGCTAATCATCCCATGGTACCACCACTCATATGCCACTCCTTCAAGGTGGAGTGTGACAAATTTAAGTGCCTCCTCTTCATACATGGGGTTCAAAGATAAATAGGTGTCAAGTCTTTGAAGCCAAGATCTCGTTGTGCACTTTTTGGAGCCATCATATGTAGGTAACGTGATTTTTTCCAACCTGTTGTGTATGTCCCTCCTTGGCTGGTCCTATTGTGGCCTCTTAGCTCTCCTTGGGTTGTTTCTCATTTGAAGATCACACAACTCCTTGAAAGTCAACGCATCACATACATCTGGGTTTAGCTCCATATACGCATGCTAAGTTGCCACCTCCTTACCTGGTGGGTGTCCCTGGAATTCAACCTCAACTGGTTGTACATCCTCTCTCAATAAGAATTTCACCCTGAATGTCTTGGGTGGTGGATTGATGTTAACCCTATCATTCCCTGAAGATGATGCATCACCCTGATTTGTCCTGTTATTGTTCAAACCCTGTATAGCACGAACCAAATCTGACATAGACTCCCTGAAAGTACGCTGAATAGTGTGTTCCATATCTCTCTGATTACGGCTCATCAGCCCCTGTATGTAGCTCGCCTCATCTGTGGGGGGTGGTCTCATCTCCTCACACTCACCCATTGCTAATTCTTTTCTTGGGGTTTGAGACCTGCATTGGTAAAACTGTAAACCTTTCCCACTACCTTGCATGTATCAATTTTGAATCTAATTCACACCCACAAGCTGGGAAGATTTGGGCTCTGATACCACTGAAATATCCCCTTACAAGAATACCCATGAACCTGAATTTTTTTTTTTTTGCTATTTTGTTTTTTTCAAAATATGGAAAAGGGAAACAAACCCTAGCCAAGCAAATCTACTAAAACGGAAAATACCCATAAATGGAAAATGCAAGAACTGATTTTTATTGAATTTTCTGATAAAACCCTAGGGACAAATTACATGAAATCTGAAAGTGCAATAAATACCCATCAAATCAATAGCACAAAAAACAAGGCAAAAAGGTAGTCGCTGATTCTAGAAACATGATTCCAAAAATCTTTGATAGGAAATATGCTGTTGTACAGACGTCGTACGGAATTTTTCTATTTTTCTTTTTTTCTTGAATTCTTGATCTGTACAATCTGCTGTATGGATTTATTAATTGTTGTTTTTTTCTTTTTTTGAATTTCTGATTTTCAAACCCTAGCACCCACCTTGAGAATGGTGCCCAGCTGAAATATGATGAGTCACTTGGAATTTTACAAATCCGTCTATTACGTTGCAATCCTTGGATGGAATTGCCCAATGGGTCAGAAGGGTTTTCGTCCTTCTGATCCGGTTATCCGTAGGGTTTTCGTCCTTGGATTGAAGGTAAAAGCTCCAGAGTTCTCTTTTCCTTGGTTGTCAAAGTTGTTGAATGATAATCGATACTCCAAAAAATTCACTTTTCCAACCTTTTATTATTTTACCTTTTCATCCTCAACCCTAATTGCATCTTATTTTTAATTCGCTGAAATATTTCACTTAAATTAAGTCACTTAATAAAGTTACTTTTATAAAGTCAATATATTAATTTACTTTTGGCCCCCATTTAATAATAATTAATTGTCCTTTTTCAACATTATGACTTAAAGTTTCCTTTGGACAACTTAATTAAATTATTATTACTTTATTTCCCTTTTATAACCCCCATATAGCCTACGGGAGATGAAAATAGGCTATGGGTCCTCGGAAACGGCTAGTGTGAAAAAGGGGACAGGACACAAAAGCAAACAACAAGAACACATTTACCTCTCATTGCATGCTTTCTCGCCTTCATTTTTTCAAGTGCCCAGGGCTGAAACTCCATCCTTTTGCTAATCCTACACCACTACAGCTATCAATTTGGTGCCAAGGATTTTAAGAAGCTTGCAACAAAGAGCAATATGAATATAATGAATATGCTGATTTATCTTGATTTTTGTGTATACATTGTTCCATTTAAACTATGTACTTGATTTAAGTTCGACCATTGAATATCATGACATTTGGCATTGAATTATCAGTATGTTTTGCAATTATTTAACTTTTTTTAATCTATGCATATTGTGTGGTTAATTTTGCTTATTTGGAGATATTTTTTAATATTTTAGATATTTTTTGTATGGTCGTACCCAAGTTGTACATGGGCTATAAAAAAAATGTTGTCTTGGCATACCTAAACCTCATACCCATACCAATACCAGTACCAAGATTGGCTACTTAGGTTAATTCTCATTTATTAGGCTAGAGTATTAATATTTTATTTTAGTTTTTGTATGTGTTGGAATAATTTAGTACTACATAGGATATTATCACGTCTGATCACTCACCCAAGAGATAAGTGTGGGTGAGGACATTTAGAAGAGAGGTTTGGAAGGATAAAAGATGATCACTTTTTATAAGATCACAGCATTGAGTAAAAACTAAAAAGCTCTTTGTTATTAAAGAAAATGATTGTTTTTGCAAATATCATTTGGTATCAGAGTAGAGAAAGTCCAAATGAGAATCTTGTGAAGCTTTTTGTACGAGATTGTGGTACAAGGTTAGCATCATTTAATGTCAAATATGATTTTTACCTTGAGCAAACTAAATCCAAGTTCGGAAAGTTTAATCTCTACTTTGCTTGATGAGGAGAATCAAATCAAAAATTATGATTCAGAAAATATACATATTGTCTGTACATGATAAGCCCAGTACTTCTTCCAAGCAAAACGAAACATGTGCAATGTCTAAACCTCCAAAAGACAAATACACATGTTTTTATTATAAGAAGCCAAGATACCATTTGAATTGTAAACAAAGAACATAGGATCTCATCGATGGGAAACTAAAGGAAAAGGCCTTGGTTGCTGACGAAAACAAAAAAGAGGAAAGTGATTGGGAAGAATATTCTTCCCATTCAAATGATGAAAAATGTGTCTTCATAAGTGAATGTAAACAAGTGTGTGTGTGTGTGTAGCGTGACGGAAATAAAACTGTAAATAGCTGTTTTGCCTGCTTTCACACTTGATGTGTCAGTGAGAAGCTCAAGCACTCATTAGAAATGAAAGCACTGAATATGATGTAAGAGATGTGCTGGTGAGAATCCCAGCATTCACTAGAAGTAGAGTACATATCTGTTTCTGTTTTTTGAACAAATGTGTATGTGTTGATGTACATGTTTGTTTCCAGTACATATGGTGTGGTTCATGTCCCTATTCCATACTAAGGGAGAAAATGTTGGAGTAATTTAGTACTACATAGGATACTATTACGTGTGATCACTCACCCAAGAGATAAGTGTGGGTGAGGATATTTAGGAGAGAGGTTTGGAATGATAAAAGATGATCCCCTGTTTGTAGGATCATAGCATTGTATAAAAATCTCTGTTATTAAATAAAACAATTGATTTTGCTGATATCAGTATGCCCGTACCCAGGGCAAAAACAATTGTTGTGCTGGCATACCCGATTCGCCGTACTGGTACTCGAACCAAACCAGTAGCTTAGAATGATATATGTTATATCATGTAAGGATTCCAGCATGAAAGAAACTCTAAAGTCTTCTTAAAGTTTTATATGTCACAAGCTTTGATCAGAATCCATTTCATTTCTCCATTTCTTTTTCCCTTCTCCTACAACCCAGCTGTTTACCGTATGGGTCTTCTTTGCCCACATATTGTTCAATATAAGCCCCGAGATTTATTAGCAGGATGAGAATTCAATGAAATCCCAAACTGTGGGAAGCTTGGAACAACTTCACTTCCATAACTCATGTTATCAGGTTTTTACTCATTTCAACGATTAATCTTCTTTATGCCTCCAATCCATCAAAAAATATCCTTCTTTATCATCCTCACTCAGACGGAAAATTTGAAGTCATATCACTCAATATAGAAGATTTATTTTCAAAGCATCCGCTAGATTATTATAACATGGCCCAATGTTATAACGTGTGTTTGGCTCATTTTTCTATCATATGCCTCTTTTTGGAAGCCATCTAGAAAGAAGAGTCAAAACAACACTTCCAAAAGATACCGAGTAAAATTGTTCAATTAGTGTTTGATCGAATGAACGTTGACCATTTCAAGCTGTGTCCTTAACTCATTTTCTTCCGTCTCTCTGTTTTGGGCTTCACCTGGAAAGAAAAATCCAAACGAAAATTCCAAAATATACTGTGTAAAAAGGTCTAATCAACATTGACCAAATAAGCCTTGACCACATCAAACAAATGGGCTTTGACACCCACTCTACCCCATAAAATATACGTGCTACCCAGAGTTCATTTTTATGAAACATAAACACGAGAACATTTCCAGAACTTGAATATATTCTATATTCAGTGACAGCCAAAGTTGAATGTAAGAGGAAGCGATCAAAGCTTGTGCATGCAAAGTGATAACACATTATATCCCAACACACAAGCTTGCTCACGTGACTTTTTTAAAGGGTTGCAGCTATTCAAAAAATCATTCCATTATGCACAAATAAAGTGCAACATACAGCTTCCACAAGAGTCGTATGAAATTCTTACAAGAAGAAGAAAACATACTTAGCACCAATAGAATCCATTGTGCAGATAAATGGTTTGTTGTCATCTCCTAATCCAGCGATCACTGGTTGACAAAAGTATGGACCAAACCTGAGAAAAGTGCACACAACTCTAATTAGCGTTTCCAAAATGAACCATAACCACCAGATATATTTTAATTCACTTGTACAATAAAATCTGAACCAATTTGTTATGAGCCGATACTCAAAAAGGTATAGCACAACATTCAAGCCACCATTTGTCTCTTAATCCGTAGCTTAAGATCATACAAAATTCCACAACACATTTTTCAATAGCCCTATTTAATACATAAATTTAGCTTTGAAAATGAAATCCAGAGCAACATACGCATATGTATGCAAACAACAAATAGAGAACCACATGCCCATGGTTTCTATTTTTTGTGCACACACACACCACGGTTTGTGAGCACAAAAAATAGAGAACCACATATGCACGTGCACCGTGTGTGTGCGTGCACATGCACGCACACACCACTGTTTGTCAGCACGAAAAATAGAGAACCACACATGCACCATATGAAGTCCCTTCCATTGCAACTTACCATGATGGCTGTGTGAGAAATATTTGGATACAGCAGCAAAATCAACCAATATAACATACTAAGTTTTGAAGATACACAAGCAGGGGAAGATAAGTTGATACCAAAATTTAACAATAATTACAATAGATTAAAGATCTTCAGCTGCATATTCAGACAGATAACTATCCCCAACAAACTTACAAACTCGTGACTTCCAACCAAACATGTAGTGCCCCGCCTGATGGCACCACTAAATTAGTCACTTTGATTTCATTCTAAATTAGACTTAACCTGAAATGTAACTCTGATAGATCTACATTGTACGTCATAATGTGATATTTATTATTAACAGAATTTTATTTCCACAGATATACTCTTTGACCATTTGAGAGACATTTTTCACAAACGTTTGTAGGCCTACCATGACATATACCTACATTTTACTGTGATGTGCATGACTGGTTCATCTAATAAATACTGGTTTCTTAGTTGCTTAAAAGTATTTTTCATTACATAAAAAATAGTACCTGCACTTAAATTGTTATTTATTTTTAATTTGTAGACAGATAATTTGATGTGTCTTTGGTTGTGTGCTAGGATTGGCCGAGGTCCCAGATTTATCCACCTCCTTGAGGGTGAATGAATCGGCAAGCAACAAAGGGGACCACAGTTATAAACAGCATAATCAGCACAAATATATCAGCATAATCATATTATTCACATCAAGAAGGTGCAAACTGTATGTATGTTATGACAGGCTTTGCTAACAGCAAAAGTTTGGCCTCAAGATTGGCTCATTACTAACATGGTGATAACATGGCAGCTAATTAGCATACAAGGTGTAAGGCAAGTGACCACTAAAGAGAATAATCAGAGGATAGAAGTTAATCACAAACCGTCATGAGAAATTTAACAGACCATCATGAGAAATGTTGGAATAATTGTCATTGATGTCAAAGGAATTGTAACGGATATGAATGGAAATGTCGAACGGAATTGTTGCTGGAAGTAAATGGAAGTGTTCGGAAGTGAACGGAATTGTTGCCGGAAGTGAACGGAATTGTTGCCGGAAGTGAATGGAAATGTCGACGGTAACATCTTTTGGTGAAGAGGTGTCTCTTGGAATGGACGCCGCTCTTGGGAAAAGGTAGCAAAGGCTATAAAAGGATAGATGAGTGGATAAAAAAAAAAATGAACAAGCACTTGAAATATATTTTATATCATTCAAGTCTAAGAGAAGTGCGGGAGAAGAGCCGAAAATGCATTAAAAATCATTGAGAAGAAAGAGAGAAAAGAAGGGTTCCATCATTCGTTGAGTTAACAACAGATCTACAGTGGTAAGAAGAATTTTGTAAGGGGTTGGTGCTCCTGTGAGTTTGTGCTCACGAATTAAAGTTGAGTTGATGTTTGGTGGAAGGGGTTGGTGCTCCTGTGGGTTGGTGCCCGCAAATTGTAATTGGGGATTGGTGTCTCCTATAGGTCGGTGCCTACGAATATTTGAAAATTATATTAAGAGAATTTCTTCGTGGTTTTCTCCCGAAAGAGTTTCCACGCAAATCCGTATCTATTTGCATTGTGTGGTTTGGCATTGTATTCTTTGATTGCTTTGAATATATTAATTGAGGAGTAATCTGAGGTTTTGGATTTAAGATTAATAGTCGAAAGCAAAAAAAAAATCTTATACTGATTCACCCCCCTCTCAATATAAGCTTGTGCTTAACAATTGGTATCAGAGCCGATTCCTTTGGTGTTAGCACAACTGCTACAAGGTAGATCTTGGAAAGCACATATGACAGGATCTCAATGCTGGATGGTTTCTCCACTAACAAGGCTCCTTTGTTCAATGGAACGAATTACGCATTTTGGAGCATAAGGATGAAGACTTACTTGATGGCCCTAGGTTTTGATATTTGGCAAGCAATGGTAATAGGATACACAACGCCACAAATTGCACCAACGGATGCCACCGAAAAAAAGGCCCAATGAGAACAATGCGAAAACTATGAATGCAATCTTATGCAGGGTTTCAGAAAATAAGTTTGTTAAAGTTATGCATTGTGAATCTGCAAAAGAGATTTGGAATAAACTCAACACTATTTGTGAAGGTGATAGTAAGGTGAGAAAAGCAAAACTCCAAACCCACCGGAGGCAGTTTGAAAGTTTAAAAATGAAGAATGATGAAAACATTGTTGGGTATCTTCTTCGTGTCGATGAGATTGTTAATGTCATTCGATGACTCAGAGAGAAAATTGAATAATTTGTGATCATTCAGAAAGCCCTGAGATCCCTACCTTTGAGATTTGATGCAAAGTTCTCCGCCATTGAAAAAATGAAAGATTTAGACACGATGAAAATGGGCGAGCTCCATAGAATTCTTACGGCATATGAAATGAGAACCGAATCTGAGAGACAGTCGAAGAAGGAAGCATCATTCAAGGTCTCGAAGAAAGAAAAGATTAAAGAACTAGAATCAAGTGAAAATTCAAGTAGTGAAGAAGATGAAAATGAAGCTCTATTTATTCGGAGGTTAAAGAAAAGACCGGGCAAATATAAAAGAAAGTTACCATTTAAATGTTTTAATTGTGGTAAGATTGGTCATTTTGCAGCCAAATATCCAAATAAAGGAAATAGCGATGATGAGGGAAACAAACCAAAGTACAAAGGGGGATTCAAGCCGAGCAAAGACAACCAAAGATTTGAGAAACAAAAGAAAAGCCTATACTCCAAGAGGTATAACAGCTCATCCAAAGAAAACAAAGAAAGTGATGTTGAGAGTGATAATGAAGAGATTTTGTTCATGGCTACAGAGGAAAATGCCACCACCAACAAAGATATTTTGGAGGAAGACGAAGACATGGAAGAAGAAGGTGAAGTGAACCTTGAAGAAGAACTTATTTGCACGTTGGAAGAAATGAAAGCATTTAAGAAGAAGAATCAGAAACTGAAGTTACAGCTCTGAAAATATGAAGAGAATCGAGACTTCAAAGCAAAGACATCACAAGTCCTTGAGGAATCAAACAAGGTAATCGTTGATCTGAAAAATCAAATCGAAAAAGTTGAGGAAGATTTGAGAAGTCAGCTACAAATGAAATAAGAAGAATATAAGAAGTGTGAGACTGAGATCGTTGCTTTGAAAAAGGACTTAGAGAGAGCAAATACAAATAATCTAAAATTTGAAAAGAGCACCGATGTTTTAGATGAGATCCTTGGCCATCAGAGATCATTTTTCAATAAGTCAGGTCTTGGCTATCGAGATGAACAAGAATGTACTAATAAAACCAAAAGCTATGCAGAAATTCTCACGGAACCTACGAAAAATGAAAGCAGGAAAGAAGAAAACACCATAAAGACAAGCGTTGTGCATAAAAAGGGGAAAGAAGAAAACACCGTCAAGAGACCATATGTTCCCAGCTATACGAATGTGACCATATTTGGAAGTTCCTTTCATGGTTATTGCTTTTATTGTAATCACTTCGGTCATAAGAAGGTAGACTGCAAAAAGAGAGCAAGAGATAATGAAGCAAGGAATACAAGCAAAGGCATTCATAAAGTCTTTAATAGAAACTATAATTCATTTGCTCCCCTAGCATACTATAATGAGGATGCTATTATCTGCTATAATTGCAACAATTATGGACACATAGCATGTTTTTGTAGAAGTGGGTTTAAATTCTCCAAACAGGATCAAAGAAAAAAATCTTCAAATATATTAAAAAAAAGAAAAACACTATAATGAGGATGTTATTATCTACTATAATTGCAACAATTATCAACACAGCATGTTTTTGTAGAAGTGGGTTTAAATTCTCCAAACAGGATCAAAGAAAAAAGTCTTCAAATATATAAAAAAAATCCTAAACCCTAACTTAATGTAATAACAACCTAATAATTAATTGCCCAAGTTATTAATTATTAGGTTGTTTGTTTAGCTAATGACTAGGGTGGACACTTCATTGTGAGTCTAGACAAAATCAAGTATTATTGCTACAATGTCATCTACATAGGCACTCACTAAGGTATGTATATTTAATTATAATTTTGAATTGTAATTTAGTACTTTTTTTTAATAATTTTACTATATACTTTGGCAAATATAACTTATATGCATGAATGTGTGATGTATACAGTGCTATCATATAACATTTGATAGTTTGATTCAGATGACTACTACAATAACTCCTCATGTTTCGTCATCATTTAATAGTGTGCAACAATTATGGACACATAGCATGTTTTTGTAGAAGTGGGTTTAAATTCTCCAAACAGGATCAAAGAAAAAAATCTTCAAATATAAAGAAAAGAAAAAAGAACCTATGAAAATGTAGAAAAAGAAGTCAGAGGAAGCTAAACAAGATAAAGAAAAATCCATGCTTGTTCAAACGGCATTTCATGCACGAGATGAAGGGTAGCAGTGGTACATTGATAGCGGATGTTCAAGACATATGACCGGAGATACAAGCAAGTTTATCTTATTGAAAAAAATGAATGAAGGTACGGTGAAATTTGGTGATAATGCTACAACAAAAAACGCCGAAAAATGTACTCTAAGTCTTTATAATGGTAAAACAAAAACGGAGAATGTTTTATATGTGGAATGAATAAAACATAATCTCTTGAGTGTAAGCCAAATGTGTGATCAAGGACACAATTAAGTTTTATTCTGAAGGATGTGAAATAAGGAAGGCAAATACGGGAGAATTAGTTGCATATGCTCAAAGAACCACAAACAACCTATAGATGCTTGGAGAAATAAGAGGAGAGAAATGTTGTCTGAGTCAAGTTGAAGATAGTTGGCTATGGCATAGAAGGTTAGGGCACATAAATTTTGATAATCTTGTGAAAATCAACAACAAATAGGCTGTGCGAGATATGCCCAAGATAACGAAACCTTCAAGCACTCTATGCAAGCAATGCCAACACAAAAAGCAAACCAGAGCAAGGTTCAAAACGAAGGAATATTTGACCACCAAACCACTAGCACTGATTCATACAGATCTTTGTGGTCCTACCAAAACTGAAAGCATGCAAGGTGAGAGCTACTTTATGTTGCTCATTGATGATTATACTAGAATGACGTGGGTAGCCTTTATAAAAGAAAAATCAGAAGCATTTGAAAAGTTTAAAGCTTTCAAGGCATTAGTAGAAAATGAAAAAGATTTGAAAATAAAATGCCTAAGGTCAGATCGAGGAGGTGAGTTTATTTCAAATGAATTCATTGAGTTTTGCGAAGATCATGGAATTAAGAGACAATACTCAGCTGCAAGGACTCCACAACAAAATGGAGTGGTGGAAAGGAAAAATCGAACCGTTCGAGAGATGGCTAGAACTATGTTGAATGAATCTAAACTATCAAATAGATTATGGAGAGAAGCAGTTAATACAACAGTATATATCTTGAATAGAGGGCAAATCAGAGTTAATAATGACAAAACTCCTTACGAATTGTGGAAAATAAAACCAGCTTCGGTCAAACATTTCAAAGTGTTTGGAAATAAATGTTTTATCAACAGGAATGAAGAAAACTTTAGCAAATTTGACTCAAGAGCTGATGAAGAAATTTTTCTTCGCTACTCCATCAAATAGATGTTATAACAAAAGGCTACAAACTATCGTAGAAAGTGCTAGTGTTAGAATAGATGAGATCATGAATCAAAAGGCAAAAGAACCTTCAAAAGAGCCTCTAGAAATACCCAATCTTGTAGAAGAGGAAGAAAATGTAGAAAAATTGAGTGAATCTGAAAGGCAGGACACCAAAGCACCATCTCGCTTTGTTCAGAAGAATCATGCTGAAAGTCAAATTATTGGCAACATTGATGCTGGGTTGCAAACCAGAAGAAAAATTGTAAGTATAACTGAGCATGTAAATTTCTCTTTGTTATCCAAGGTAAAGCCTAAGAGTTTTTATGAAGCTAGTCATGATAAACATTGGGTAAAAGCAATGGAAGAAGAGTTAGATCAAATTGAGAAGAATGAGACTTGGGAACTTGTGCCCAGGCCAATGGATCAAAATGTGATTTGCACTAAGTGGATTTTTCGAAACAAATTGAATGAAAATGGCCAAGTCACTCAAAACAAAGCAAGGTTGGTATGTAAGGGGTATGCTGTCATGTCCCCTTTTTAGTTGACATGTTCTGAGTTCATGGTTAGCCTATTATGCAACCCTCGTACGCTGATAGGATGGTTAGAGGGTCTTGATGGAGATTGGCTTGGCTTCGTTTAGCAGAATTTTTCCAATTGGTTTTCGTTTGGTCTCGATCGGATATATATTGAGGGAGATATTAATATTTGATTGATTTAATCAAATATTAATTATTTAACCTATTTTTAATTATGAAACCCTAATTCTAATTTAAGAATCCCTAATTAGGGCAAGCACATCTTTTTGAGGGTATAAGGGTTTCTCATGGAGGCCATTATTGATTATGATTGATTATTGACTATTGATTTTGAAGAATTCTTCTGTGAAGACTGAGCCAAGGGTTCCAAGATTCCATTTGCATTGGAGAACGTCCACTCTTCAGTGTGTGCGATTCAGAGGTTGTGAGATATCAGTGGATCTATTGCCAAATTGAGAGATAGCTTCATACAGAAGTTATCACACAGATTTACAGGGTTGAGAGATAACTTCACACAGAAGTTATCACAGATATTCCAGGTATTTATTTCTTTATGTTTTGCTTCAATAACTTATACAGATAGAGATTTCCAGATCAGGGATCCAGAATACAAGCCGCAGCATAGTATCTGGGTTCTGTACGGAATCCGTACCAATCTGCACAATTCTGTACTGTTCTGCCACGAGCCGGACAAAGCCGTAGGGGATACAGGCACCGACATCGGCACCCCAGTGACCGACATCGGCCGACTAAGGACCGACGTCGACAGAGAAGCTGACCGTCAGCGACCGACGCCGCAGTATATCGACCGACGACGGCGATTGTGTGTCGACACAGCAACCCGAGACGGACAAGAACCAGATTTTATTCCCAGATTTGCAAGAGCCCAGGTTTTCAAGACTGTATTTTCATATTCTTTTATGTGCACAAGAGAGGACTGTAATTGTAATCATCTAAACAAGTGATAAGATCTTTGATTTGCTATTGAGAGATTATATTGTGGTTGATTTATTTATTTTAAGATATTTTGCAAAAATCGCAATTTGTTCTTATTTCATACAAAATTTCAAAATAATCAGAAAATCAATTCAGAGCTTTTGTCTACATATATTCCCTATTTGAAGGGGATATTACAGTGGTATCAGAGCTTTTGTTCAAACAAGGAGCCCCTAAGAAAGGGACATTACAGTGGTATCAGAACTTGTCTTTCTAGAGCCCCTATTGGAAAGGGACATTACATATGCTCAAGTAAAAAGTGTAGATTTTGAAGAGACTTTTGCTCTTGTTGCTAGATTAGAAGCAATTCGAATATTTCTTGCATTTTCAGTATTCAAAAATTTCAAAGTCTATCAAATGGATGTTAAATCAGCGTTTCTAAATGGCAATCTAGAAGAGGAAGTTTACATAGAACAGCCAGAAGGATTCCTCTTATCAAAAAATAAGGATTATGTGTGTAAATTGAAGAAGGCTTTGTACGGATTGAAACAAGCTCCTAGAGCATGGTATGCTAGGCTTGATAAATACCTACAAGCCAAGGATTCAAGAGAGGATATGCTGATAGTAATCTTTACATCAAAACTAAAGGAGATCACCAGTTAATTGTTGTGGTGTATGTAGATGATATAATCTTTAGAGGAGACAATGAAGAAATGTCTAAGAGATTTGTCGAAGATATGCAAAAGGAATTTGAGATGTCCATGTTAGGTGATTTGTCATTTTTCCTTGGTTTACAAATCTCTCAATCCAACAAAGGAATATTCATATCCCAAAGCAAATGTGAAGGAGATGTTGAAGAAATTCCATATGGAGTGTGCCCCTGTTAGCACACCTATGGCTACAGGGACGAAGTTGAGCAAAGATGATGAATCTCCGAATACTGATCAAACTCTTTACAGATCAATGATTGGGAGTTTACTATATGTGACGGCATCTAAGCCAAATATCATGCAAGCAAGTAGGTATGGTTGCACGATTTCAAGCAGCTCCAAAAGAAACACATGTGCAAGACATGAAATGTATATTCAGGTATTTAAAGAGAACCTTGGATTATGGGTTGTGGTACCCAAGAGATAAAGACTTCACATTGGTAGCATATACGAATTCAGATTGGGCAGGTTGTGTAGATGATTGAAAAAGTACAAGTGGAGGAGCATTCTTTCTTGGAGACAGCTTAGTATCATGGTTGAGTAAGAAGCAGAATTATGTATCTCTATCCATAGCAGAAGCAGAGTACATAGCAGTAGTGCTATGTTGTACACAAGTTCTATGGATGAAACAAACCTTGAAAGACATCAAAGTAGAGTATGATCATCCAATCTCCATATTCTGCGATAATACTAGTGTGATAAATATTTTGAAGAATCCACTTATGCATTCCAAAACTAAGCATATCCCTATATAGTATTATTTCTTGAGAGAACAGGTGGCAGAACAACAAGTAAAATTGGAATATGTTTCCACATTCGAACAGATGGCAGATATCTTCACTAAGCCACTTCCAAAGAAAACATTTGAGTACCTACGACACAAGTTGGGAGTAATATCATTTGCTTCTACTCATTAAAAATCAAGAGAAGCATTGGTTAAGGGGGAGCTAAACTTTTTTTTTTTCCAGCTCCTTGAATGACCCTTTGCCATTGATGTCAAATGGGGAGAATGGCAATACGAGAAGTTACAGCAAGGGGGAGTTGCAGAAAAAATCTTTTGGAAGGTTGTCATCAATGAAAAAGGAGGAGATTGTTGGAATAATTGTCATTGATGTCAAAGAAATTGTAACAGATATGAATGGAAATGTCAAACGGAATTGTTCCCAAAAGTAAATGGAAGTGTTCGGAAATGAACAAAATTGTTGCCAGAAATGAACGGAATTGTTGCCAGAAGTGAACAAAAGTGTTGTTGAAAGTGAACGGAATTGTTGCCGGAAGTGAATGGAAATGTTGACAGAAATGTTAACGGAATTGTCGACGGAAATGTCAACGGTCACATCTTTTGGTGAAGAGGTGTCTCTTGAAATGGACGCTCCTCGTGGGAAAAGGTAGCAAAAGCTATAAAAGGATAGATGAATGGATGAAAAAAATATGAACAAGCACTTGAAATATATTTTATATCGTTCAAGTCTAAGAAAAGTGTGGGAGAAGAGCCGAAAATGCATTAAAAATCATTGAGAGAAGAAAGAGAGAAAAGAAGGGTTCCATCATTTGTTGAGTTAACAGATCTACAGTGGTAAGAAGAATTTTGTAAGGGGTTGGTGCTCCTGTGAGTTAGTGCTCACGAATTAACGCTGAGTTGGTGCTTGGTGGAAGGAGTTGGTGCCCCTGTGGGTTGGTGCCCGCAAATTGTAATTGCGGATTGGTGTCTCCTATAGGTTGGTGACTACGAATATTTGAAAATTATATTAAGAGAATTTCTCCGTGGTTTTCTCCCGAAAGGGTTTCCACACAAATTTGTGTCTAGTTGCATTATGTGGCTTTGCATTGTATTCTTTGATTGCTTTGAATATATTAATTGCGGAGTAATTTGAGGTTTTGGATTTAAGATTGATAGTCGAAAGCAAAAAAAAAATTTGATACTGATTCACCCCCCCTCTCAGTATAAGCTTGTGCTTAATAAGAAATATAACACATCATCCCATGAGCAATCATGTATACAGGTGAGCTAAATATGTACCTTGAGGATTTTGCTAAAGCGGGATCAGGTGACTGACAGCAGTAAAAATGAGTAAATTTCAGTTGGTTGAACACTGCAAGCATTAGAGAAGGAATCTTCAAGACACCATGTTCTTTTTCCCATCGAGGCAAGGAAGAAGAAAATGACATGCCACTACAGAAAATATCATTGGAAAAAGAGAACATTCTCCTAAAACCATCACACAATCAGACAGGAAAGAGGGAGAGAGAACAGTAAGAAAAAAGTGACAGTATGATAAAATCCTTCTTCAGCATTTTTCAAAAAAAATATCTTCATATGCTTCACTGCTTTGACATTTTTCTATTATGACTGATGCTTTTCTATGACAGATTTTGGAGTTGTGTCACTATTCTAGAGAAGAATTAATGGAGTTTATACCCTATTTCATTGTTTAAGTTTTCTGCATTCTTTTGGCCTGGGTTTTTATTTCTTCCTCCCTGTGCCCTTTTCTTTTTTAATCCTCCAGCTATGCAGATGCATACCCTAAATAGAATAGTTAAAACATAGCCATAGAATTGTGAGTAGAGAAGGAAGTGAATACTGTCATCTGGCTGGTCTTTATCCCCTGCCCTAAACCTAGCTAAACTCAGACCTGAATATACTGGCAATTTCTCACTAGCATTGTGCAGACCCATATCTTGCACCTGAACATGCAAAATGTTGTTGACAAAAAAAGTAATTATATAAGCCTAGATCCCCTTGTCCAGAAAATAGCAAAAGCTTAGTCATCAAATATATACCAAATATCTGACAAGCATAAAAGTATAAAGTATAAATCCCTTGTACCACCCTAGGTAGTGATTAGAAGCGTCACACTGATTGGAAGTAAAAAGCACCCATCACATAGGTGTGGCATCTCCTTGGGAAAGAAAAGCTTCCCTACTTCACCTTAACTATAAACAAAAAATTGACACATAAAAAACCATCAATGGCCAAACAAAATTCAACGCATATAACATGTGACTGAATAGATTAAATCATATAAGGCAAGGAAAGGCAAGTTAGAAAGCTTAATGCTGATAACCAATGAAGACCGATACATCATTATTCATACTGCTGCTTCTCAATATCATTATTGCATGACAGATGGTGTTAGTTTCAAAACAATTAAATCCAACCTTAATCACAAACTTATTCACACATTAATCATTAGACACTAATGGAGGATCATGGTGGGCTATGCTAGGATTTCCCATGGCAGCCACAGGCCTCATTCCAAAGCACGCCCTGACTCCTGACTCTCTAGCCCAAGTCATGACAATAATCTATGCATTTTATTCCTGTGTGCAGAACATAAAAAGAAAGGTCTGTCCCCATTGCACATTGATATTTCTTCAAAGACAGAATTCTTAATTCTATCTATACCAGAATCCATTCTTATGGCATTTAAATTTGCCTCAACTGAAACGCCTATGGCTTTCTGTTCAGGGTACTAGGGTCTGGTACAATATTCCCAGACTTTCAGCATTTTTGACTCCCAGATAGTCACACTTCAGAGATGATTTGGATTTCTCTTTGGGATATCTTATTCTCCAAGCATAACAGGCTATTTCCCATGTCTTTCCTGCCCCTTCAGATAGTTCCTATGGACAACTGGTTTTTAAGCATTTTAAAACAAATGCCTAGAAGTATCCCAAAAATCCTAGAAACGGTATTTGATTAGGAAAATAGCATTGGGAATGGGGACAAAGACAAGGGATGTTGGGTAGTTTATTCATTTCCTTGGGGTTTTGTGCAGACCGCACATACTTCAAATCAACCTATCACTTAAGTATGAACACTTAAGTGCTCGCCCAAGGCACAAAGAGAGAGGACCGAGTTCCTTGTTTGCATTGTGACTAATGCAGACAATACTTGCATGACTGACCTAACCATGACATTCCATGCACACATATATGATAAGCAATTGTAATAATAAATAAATAAAGATGCCCCTACTTCTACACAATTGTATTAGACTGAACACGAGTGTTCATATCAATGCAAATAACATAACGCTCGGGTATTCCAACATAACTAACAACTATTCCATCCATGGTGTTAACATGTTACATAGCAGATCCATTTTCATCTACAGTCAATCTATCTCTCAGTATTGATAGCTCTTTGTTATTCTCTTCTCTATCTTTATTCCCATTGTGATCCTTAACCAATGAGCAAAAGGTGGGTTTATATCGATGCCTCACCATCCTAATTTCACATCCACGGGAACCCTATCCCAAACCTAAAATGGTTGATCATATCCACTACAATACAAGTGGATCTCATCCATCAAAATCGTGGCACTCCTCCATGGTGTGCCAGCTTTCATAGGTCATCATTTGCCAATCGCTGCCTTCGTCGTTAGGATTACTGTTTGTATCTACCTTAATTGCCTGGATAAGGTCGGTGTTGGCTCTTCTCTATGCAAACATTGTTCTTGTGCCTTCTTCCTTCTCCCCCTGCCTCCCCCACATATTAGTTCATATGTGTGGGCATCCGCACATCACCTTATTTGTGGGCATTCCAAACTCTTGAAAAAATTGTGGATCAAAACCCTTGGCCAAAACTGGGGACAACATTACCCCATGCTAACTTGCTTGTTTGTCCCCAAACAAGGTAGCAATCCCACTACTTTCCTCTTGATTTCCCGGCTGGGGTCCTAAAATCTCAAGCACAGATTGTTGGAGTTCTTTCTTAAATCCCTCCCAACATGTCATAGCAATTGTTACTTGTGCAATCCTCTTAGGTACAACCTATATCAGAGATTCAATGGTAGACAAATCCTCCATATTTCAATCACATACGAATGAATTTTCAGCAGCGCCACTGATAATATTCGCACACCGTTTCTTCCTCATGTACCTTGTAGAAGATCGAATTGCTTTGTAATGCTAGCCCTCAATTTTGTAGTCTCATTAAGGCACTTCTTCTGCTCAGCCTTATCTTTTACAATGTAAATTTTATTTACCAATCCCTGGTGTTTTGCTTACTGCTCTTGCATTCATGTGTCAATGAATACCTTTGTGTGCGCAAATCTTGAAAACACAAGGTTTGCAAACTTTTTAGCCTGCAATTTATTAACCAAGTTGACTAACTCTATATCATGCACTTCCCAAATGTCCTTTTGCGCAACGAACTATTTAGCATTGGCTTGTTCCTGCATCGGCCGTGAGAATGGCCTTGCCTTTTCTTTTAACTAGCATTCAATAGATGTGCCAATGTGCTCAACAGATTTTGGTGCGCTTGTGTCTAGGCAGTCTAAAAGTTCAAGCCTTTCGTGATTCAACAATGTACACATTGTTGCAAACTTTCCTTCTGGAAATGCAACTTTGCTTTCAGCCTTGGCATGGTCTAGCTTGTTATCATGTAGTCACGCCCTAGGGACCTCGACATCGACACTACTCAAAATATTCTGGTGAACAACCTTTGTATGCATCCTTATGACAATTTGGATTGTTCCTTGATGAACGTCTTGGGGTTCCACAAAAAAATCCGGCCATTTTTCCCCTCCCAATTCCTCTACTTGTGACTTAGTCCATTTGAGAATTGACAATAGTACTCCAAAGGTCAAGGCCTCATTGTGGTACTCAATCAGAGATAAGATGTGTGTTTTCTTGTTGTTGTTTAGACATTTTCTTCCCAAAGGCTCAGCCATTCATATCATGCCTCTTCTTGCCTCATTGAAGTTTGCATTTCTTCATCCTCATGTTGCTCTATTCATCCCTTTTCTTGAGCTGGGATTGATTCATAATACTCGTGTGATCTGGGGTTAATAAGCGCCCACTTCCTTGTTCTTCCTCACTCGTGGCATGTTCCTTTTCTTGTGGAAGGGTTTCTTGGTTTGCCTCAACATCCATCTCCCCTAAAGCCTCTATCAAGTGTTATTGTATTCTGCAAGGGATCCATCCCATCTTCATATTACTCACCTTGTGTGGGGATATAAATCTATATGACTAACAATGCTTGTGTAGCTATTGTATTTTGTGCTTCATCTACTTGGTTTTGTGCACCTTCTTAACTAAGTCCATGACTGCATCATTTTTCTCCAAAGTCTCTCGTTGCTCATTACATGCTTTGGCTCTTGCACTTTCATTTGCTTTCCCTATGTGTTGTTGCCCTTTTGTTTCTTGATGTTGCGTATTTATCCTACATGGGCCCCTCTAATGATGTATTGAAGCCTCATGCTCATTTGGTCCATCGCCAATTGACATACCCTAAGCATTTATAAAACCTATTTGTTCTTCATCGCATAAGGGCACTACACACTCCTGGGTGCAAGACTTATGATGTTTCTTCTTTTTGCGCAAGGGTTTAGGTGGAGACTTTGAGCCATCCTCTTCCTCTTCAACAACAATATTTTTCCTATTTCCAAGCACAACCTCTCTCCTTCCTACACTTTTATCCATGTTCTTCCTTTCTACATACTTCTAACTTTCCAATTTGCACCCAAATCACCATTATCTTCTTTGTGTCAATCTGGGTGCCTCATGTGGAATTTGGAGAGGCAAAATGCATAAGTAAGCCCACAGTTCACCATCATTACCTTTTCCATCTAGGGAAAAATTATTCTTACTTCATTGTTCGACTCCTCATCACACAAAGCAATCGTTTTACCAATATACTTAGGTTTGAGCGTAATCTAAGGTTGTCTACATCCATCTCAATTGGATTGCCTACCCTACACTATGTATCATGTATGTAATTCAATGCCAATTCTACATAATGTGTTGTAATCCCGTAATGCAACTTTAGCCATCCAGTAAATTTTCATCTCGATTTTTGATCTCCATTAACATAGAGTGCACCATTACATAGAATTGTACATACCCTTCATACACTTCAAGCATGTCATTTGCCACACATCATTCATCTCAAATGGCTAATACTAAATTATCATAGCATGCCTTCATCTTTTTCTTATAGGTAAAGGTGACTTGATTCACGCACATGTATGTAATTCAATGCCAATTCTATATATCATGTATGTAATTCAATGCCAATTCTACATAATGTGTTATAATCCCGTAATGTAGCTTTAGCCATACAGTAAATTTACATCTTGATTTTTGATCTTCATTAACGTAGAGTGCACCATTACATAGAAGTACATACCCCTCATACACTTCAAGCATGTCATTTGGCACACATCATTCATCTTCAATGGCTAATACTAGATTATCATACCATGCCTTCATCTTTTTCTTATAGGCAGAGGTGACTTGATTCACACACATGTATTTTGTATTTTTTTGTCAAGCAATCTTGAAATGCCACAAATGTAAAGTTGTTTCCCTCCCGAATACGTATCTCCTCTAACACAATTAAAATGAAGAGTGCTGCACCTGAATGTTCCTCCATTCAAATGTGCTTAATTTATGGCACTCAACGTTTCTTCATTAGTAAATTGTGAGAAATTATATATGCTATACCCAATTTACCCTATCTGATGGGAATTCCACCTAGCTGCCAAAGTCAACTTTACACTGATCAACTACATTGCAACACATGTAGCTCGGTCCTCAATTTCATCGATACTACCATCTTTGCAATGTTTTCCATTCCCTTGCTCTTCACCGCTAGTAATATATTTTGCCTCTATTTTTTAGAACTGTAATTTTGCTAATCCGTGCAAGCAATATTCTTGTCCTCTGGCCAACAAAGTACATTCAACCCTCATACCTACATGAAATCAGAAAGTTCGCCAATTTGTCGGGTTTGCTGAAAAACAATAGTTCGTACAGCTGCAATAGGACATTTTCCACAAGATGTTCCTTGATGGTAGCATCTTTAAATTTTAAGCTATTACTGCCCCTTTTGTTTATAACCACGACATATTCCTCTCGCAAAATTAAGAGATACTTTCCCTGTTGATAACTAAAATTCTTGATTATGCCATATCCTAAACAGTTGGTCAATTCTTCTCCATGCAACACTCCTACTGGATACCACATCAATAGGGATCTGAATGGAACCATAATCTTCTTTTTTGGCGTTCTCTACTTGAGGGAAGGTACTTGTTGCTCGTGCTCATCTACTTTGGTAATTATCGTGTCTTCCATTTGTATTCTTTCCCCCATGGCACCACCTCTTGTTCGTGTCGTAATTCCACGAACCCTATCCTTACAATTGTCAATCTTCACTTTGTACCTATAAACCCTAGTTATTATACGCCCTTAACTTTCTGCAACTTCAAATTCTTGCTTTGTTGCTTTTATGCACTAATAGTCATTTTGCAAAGTGATAAATGAGGTGTCAACACTCAAATTTAAGCTACAATGTGCTTTTAATGCCTTCAACTACCCTTCCTCCGCTTGTTAGCTCACTTGCTTACCAACTAGTGATGTCAAGGTGATGTCAATTTTTTGCCACTCGCTTCATGGTAAGACCCCTACGCTACAATTCTCATGTATCTAGATACTTGGTTGTCTTTGATGTAGCGTGTGTCTACCTTCCCTTTAGTCTTGAGCCCTAACGTGGTTCTAATTTTGTTGATTCTCTGCACCTGTTGCGCATACTTATTCCCTTCCACAATTCCTCTTCTCCCCTTATTTTTTGCAAAGTCCCCTTGTGCATATCTACTCATTTCCCCTAAGGTTTTATCCTTGGTGCTTGCTATGTTTTTGGTGTACCCTTGAATGTTTTTGGATCACTATGCCACTTTGAGCATCGTTTAAATAATTTCTTATCAATTTAGCAAGTTATTTGATCTACACACTTTTGTTGTTAACACCCTCCTATGCTTAATGGAACCCTATGTAAGGTCATACTTGGAAGTCCGACGTTCCTTATTATGTAACGCACAAAAATGAACAAGTACTCAAAAACAAACTACTGAAACAAAAGAAATACTTCCTGTTCTTGTGGTACGATTTTCTCATAATCGGTGGCCTTATTAGTACAGGTTCCTTGGTGAATTATTCTAAGTAGAGTTTGAGCCTACTTCTGTTGAAATGCCCAGGCAACATTTTGCATTCAATTTGTGCAACTTGCACGCATTGGTCTCTAAGATAGCACGAATAATCGAGAGTTTCATCCATCAAATGTGCAACTTTCTAGGATGTTTTGCATAACATGAATCATAAAGCAACACTTTTGCTCCTAAGCGCAAAAAATTTCCATTGAAATGTTTGTCATGCCATGTCTTCTATCTAGTCTTCTAGACCCCTTGGCTCCATCTAACCATTAATCTCCTCTCATCCAACTTCATAAGCTCAGTGAGTATCACCCCTAGTGACTCTTTGTCATCAAAGCATCTTGTGAATGCAATGCACAATTAAGGTACCAAGAATTCTACTAGTGTAAATGCTTCTTTCCCAAACGTCAAATGAAAGGGTGTTTGCATGTTCAACCTTTTCTAGGTTGCCTAATAGGCTGCTAATACTGTTGACACTTAGTCATTTTGGCATTTCCATCCAACATCATAAATCTTTGTGAGCATCATACCCAATATCTTGTTGAAAGCTTCAATTGTGCCATTACCTTGTGGGTGATAGCGAGTTGTCTTATGATGCACAATCATAAACTCACTCAGTAAATGTACCTTTTTTCTGCAAACAAATAACTACCTTTATCATTTGTTAGACTTAAGGGACATCCACACCTATTGATGATATTCTCCCATATAAACCTTGCAGTAGTTGTTGTGTAGTCCTTGATGGGAGTTGCTTCTACCCAACAAGTGAGATAATCAACGGTAGTTATAATAGAACACGTGCCACACCTGTGCATCGGTGTTCTTATAGGTCCAACGAAGTCGACTTTTCAAATGGCTCTTGTGTGACTATTGGAATTAATGGCATCTCATCCCTCTTGTTGGGCTTTCCAACCCTTTGGTAGACATCACACTTCTATGCAAAGTCCTTAGTGTCTTTTTACAAAATTCGCCACCATAATCCTGTAAACTAGACCATAAGCACAATTGCTTCTCTAGAATAGTGGTCTCCTATAATGCCTTCAGGGCATTCACGAGGGTCAGTGGACCCCACTTTTCAAAAGGCGATTGTGCGACAATTGGAATTAATCCCATCCCATCCCTTTGGTTGGGTTTTCCATCCCTTTCACAGACATCACCCTTCTACACAAAGTCCTTAGCCTCTTTTTACAAAGTAGGCCACCATAACCCTATAAACAAGACCTTTCGCGCAGTGCTTTTTCGGCATGGTGATCTCCTACAATGCCTTCATGGCATTCACAAAATACTTTTGCGCGCTTGAGTTCAACAACACATCTTTTCAATACTTTGTCTCGTTCCAATTTAAATAGCATTCCCCCAATTCATTAATAAGGTGCAACCCTTACCACGAGTTGCTTCTTCTTCACATTCCAATCACTTGATGGCATCCCTGAAGTAAAGAACACTACTATCTTAGCCAACTCCTCAAGAACTCTGTACTCTGAACAATTGTGCATTGAGCATGTCATTCTGAATCGGACTTGAATTTTCTCCTATTTGAAACTAGGACAAGTGGTCAAGGTCGTAGTTTTGCTTTCTTGGCTTAAAGACCACCATGAATTGGTAATCTTGAAACAATATAATCCATGTACAAATTTTGCCATGCAACACAGGCTTGTTTACCAAATATTTCAAAGCCTCATGGTTTGTGTTGAAATGAATGGGGTAGCCAAGAAATATTGGTAAAACGTTTGCAATGCATAGATCATGACCAAGGCTTTGCGCTCCTTCGTTGTATAATTGCGCTCTACGTGACCTAACTGCCTACTTGTAGAAGAAATGGAATGATCAACCTTTGCCTTCACCTTGTTGGGTGAGGATCACGCCCATAGTAGTTCCTGAAGCATCTACATGGACATGGAAGGGAGTTTGCTATCTCAAGAACTACATAATGGGTGTGCTAGCCAAAATTTCCTTGAGCATCTCAAAGGACTCTTGTTGTCTTTCAGTCCATACAGACAAATCATCCTTCTTTAACAACTCTTCCATTGATCCAACAATCTACATATAGTTCCTTATGAACTTGCGATAGTATCCCATGTGTCCCAGGAACATGCACACTTCCGTTTATGTGCATAGGGCTTCAAACTACAAAATAACTGCTATCTTAGCTAGATCCACAAGCATAGCCTCCTCACAAATAACATGACCAAGCAAAGTCCCAAATGGTGTGGCGAACACACATTTCTTCAAATTCAATGAAATTTGCAATTGCTGCATCTTTCAAAATTATGCGCAAACTTTGGTATTTATCTTTGACCGGGTCATACACCGTCCAATCATTCATAAAAACTTTGAGGAACTTATAAAAGATGTCCTTAAAAGCCTTCACTACGATGTACGAGAACATCGTTGGCACATTCTTCAATCTGAAAAGCATTATGTATTACACAAAGGAGCTCCATTCCGTTGCAAATTAGTTTTTGCCTTGTCCTCCACAATTTGAACTTGATGATAGCTTGAAAGTCTATATGTGAACATGTAGATCTCACATCCAACTACTCCTTCTAGAATCTCTTTCATAAACAATGCAGGTTACAAATCCATTACACCAACTTCATTTAGTGCACATGAATCCACGCAAATATTGATTTTACCATCTTTCTTGGTACTAATGACCATTGGGATATCCCAATCAAACTCCTCACCCAGATAGATGACCCTTGCAGCAAGAATTTTGTCTATTTCCTCTTTTACCCTTGCATGCATATTTGTGTTCACCAATACGACACTTTTTAACTGGTTGCGCAGCTTGATTTTCAATTTTCCCAATGATTGGTGTACTTCCTTCAATTTATTATAGCCTCTTGGGAATATCACTTGGAATTCCTTCCATAGTTCAATGATGTGAGACATTTTCACATCAAAACATTTTACTTAAAGGGCCCAAGTCATCCTCAAACTATTTTTCTTCTTCCAACTTGCAAATAGCTTTCAGCTTTTCCAAGCTTTTCTCGTGCATGTAATCTTGCCCTTGTGCAAAACTTGATGTATTTGAGTCATCTTCTTCAAAATCTAAGTATTTAATCCCTATCTCAGCTGGTTGGAAAAACCCCTCAAGTGTTTTTGACCTTTCAAATACATTGTTCGCACCTAATCTTCCATTCATGCATCTTGGAAGATGGTCTTTTGTATCATCCAAAGAGGCTCATCTGGCATGGGATATTCTAAGCAAGAAGTTAATGTCCTAGCAAATAACATGACCATGCAAAGTCCCAAATGATGTGGTGAACACACATTTCTTCAGATTCAAATAAATTTGCAACTCCCTACATCTTTCAAACAATAAGCACAAATTTTGGTACCGATCTTTGACCAAGCCATAAACCACCAATCATTCAACTAAACTGGAGCAACTTATAAATGAAGTCCTTAAATGCCTTCACTAGTATGTGTGAGAACACTGTTGGCACATTATTCAATCTGAAAAGCATTACGTTGAACGCAAAGAAACCCCATTATGTTGCAAAGGTAGTTTTTGCCTTGTCCCCTTCCATGATCTGGACTTAACGATAGCTTGAGAGTCCATATGTGAACATGTAGATCTCACATCCAACTACTCCTTCCAGGATCTCTTTCGTAAATGGTATGGGGAGAGCTTCATTTAGTGCACCTAATTCCACACAAATCCTGATTTTACCATCTTTCTTGCTACTAATGACCATTGGGCTAACCTAATCAGACTCCTCAACTAGATAAATGACCCTTACAACAAGCATTTTGGCTATTTCCTATTTTACCCTTGCACGCATATTTGGGTTCACCTATACCATTACACGTCCTTTTTTAACTAGCTTCCTGCCTTTGCACAGCTTGATTTTTAGTTTTCCCAGTGACTAGTTCACTCCCTTCATTTTATTATAGCCTCTTGGGAATAGATATTGGAATTCTTTCAGTAGTTCAATGATGTGAGCCATTTCCAAATCAAACCAATAGTCTCTAATTCTTGAAACCTTAGGCTCTATCTCCATCCCCATATTGACCTCTTTTGTGCGTAGTGGTTCATTGAAGTACTTCTTTTGATCACCCTGCATATCTTCAACACCCTGCTTGCCCACTGAAGTTTTTATATTCAAATGCCCCAATCATCCTCAAACTCTTTTTCTTCTTTTATCTCACAAATGACTTTGAGCTTTTCCAAGCTTTCCTCCTATGTGTACTCTTGCCCTTGTGCACAACTTGATGTATCTGAGTCATTTTCTTCAAAATATAAGTACTTAGTCCCTACGTCAATTAGTTGGAAAAACCCCTTAAGCATGTTTTCCCTTTTGCCATACATTGTTCGCACCTGGTCTTCCAATCATGCATCATCTTGGAAGATGGCCTTTTGTATCCTCCAAAGGGGCTCATCTAACATGATCTAAAATGAGGCATACATGTGATCCAACACTAAGTAGCTATATTGCATAGAGTACAAACATGTGATGTGATGTGTTCCTCTTACTTGGGCATACAAGCCTCAACATCGCCAATATATACCTATGCACAAGTAGAACCATCATAGTTTGGTAGTTTTTCCAGAAATCCCTTATTGATCCTGAACATGTGTTTAATCACCTATGTTGTGCATGGCACGCATTTCTGCACACCCTTGCCCCGATTGGTGTCTTTTGGTGACATCCTTGCATCAAACCATACTAAATTGCTTTTAGGCAATTATGTGTGGTGAGTATTAACTCTCATGCACTTCTTGTGGCTGCATAAGCCTCTTGGACCCATCCAACGTCTAATGTCGACACCACAATTTTCTAGCTCAAAACACCATCATCCATAGGATTCAAGTACTCTTTTACATGTGTAATGATGTTGTGAATAATGTTGATTTCATCCTCCACATCCACACTTTCCAAATAAGCAATTCCATGATTGTTATCAAGTGTGATGGCAGTATATTCAATTACCTTTAGCAAATTGTCAACTTCAACAAACTTGGTTACCTCGAAGTCTGCAAAAAACCTTGCGTCGAGGATATCTACCTCGGCATTGTGCAATATTTCTATTGGCTAGGCACGAGTCTTGTTAGCCATGAACAAGACAGTGGGTGATGATTGCTAAGGTGGGATTCCCATTTTCCTCCATACATCCTAAGAGAGTATGTTTGCTTTCGCACCCGTACCAACCAATATATCACTGACCAACCGTTGATCCTAGCCTCAATGATTAATCCCTGATCATATGTAACATTCCTTGTTGTCTTGATCTCTTTAGGTTGCTCCTAACCTTACACACTTCCCCCACCCTTTGGGTTAACCAAGTCTATAGTAATAGTAAAAACCCTTCATTTTTTAGGAGATTAATGATCTCAAAAATCTCTTCCACTTTTTTGGGTCTAGGCCTATTGCGTTGACTTTCCTTAATTTGGGCCTCCAAATCCCGAATAGTTTGGACCTCCCCTAGTAGGCTTTGATCATATATGTGGCTTCCAACAATATTAGCTTTTGTGTTGGACCATCCAAATGTTCCATCACTGCAATTTCTAAGACATGGTGCGCCTTTACCTTTTGGGGGGGCAAAAATCACATTGGCCTAAGTATTAACCTTGCTACACATGGTAATATTCACTTTTGGGCTTGCATAGCCTATCTTGCATGCAAGTTGCTTGGAACCCACTACTCTTCCCGTTGTGTTGTGCAAATCATCCCTATACCCTCTTGTGTTTTATCCCGTTGGAGGATCTTTGCTCTGTGCAGCCTATCATAATGCCCACAATAGGAATTTGGGGTACTTTTAATAGTGGTCGAGTGAACCACTCATAACACATTCTTTGGAAACGACCTCCACTTCATTAGCCTCCCGACTAGCCATATGAATGACCTTCCCATATCTAAAGGCCTACAACATTGAAGTTGTCGTAGATTGCCTTAGATTGTGCTCACAAGCTGTGCGCATTTCATCAACGACTCTACAATCTATTGTATCATGGGTGTTAGTTTCACATTCCTTACACCAACATGATGCTTTCACTTGTTTGGCCCTTTGCAAAAGGGGCAATTCTTTGTCTCATGATCTCCTTGGCAAACCTCCAATAATCTGAGAATTACCTTTATACTACGTCAAATCCAATTGTTCTTGTTGTGCCCTTTTAAATCACATTTTGTACACCATAGCGCCTTTTAGATGTCATGCACACTATTTGCAATAAGCTTCCACAACTGTGTGGCCCTACTTGAGATTTGAGCTTCCATAGAAGGGTTGATGCCCATATCAAAACTTCCAACAGCCTACATTTGTAAAGCAACTTCTAACGCTTTGCATGCATTAGTAAATGATTTCATTCCTTTGGAACAATGCCAACAAGCCTCCAACAAAACATTGTGCATGCTACAGGTGATGAATATCATAAGAAATCTTGGAGAGAAGGGTTTCACACATTGCATCATAGGCACACACACTTACAAAGACTACCCGGTTTATCTCTAAGTGTCGAAATGCCCTGCTGCTCAAACTTTAGGATATCAAACTTCTCTTAAGAAGACCTCCTTTAGCAAAACATAGTCAGTCATCGGCACTAGATGTGCACTCAGTCTAGCAAGATTGGCAAACCACATCACCTTGCGCTTAGGCACAAGAACTTGCTTTGCTCACCCAATGATCTCACAATTGTGCACATGTTCAAAAGCATCTTTTGTGCCTTTATTAAACTCCGTTAGCTTCATCATCTTTTGTGCCTTTATTAAACTTCGTTAGCTTCATCAACATCTCATAAAACATGTTTTGCTATGAGACTGGAGCATGTAGTGCTTGCACCTTGTGCCCTCCAAACTAGCCACATAGTGGGTTAGGTAGTCCACTTGAACCGATTGAGGCCCCACACCAACACTTGGCGGTGGACCCTCCTAATGCTATTACTTCCTTGGGTGCCCATTATCAATGTCTTGCTTGTCACTAGATTAACTCTTGGTGGTGTCAGAGTAGTAGGATTACCACTTCTTGTTCCTTCAATGAGCATTCCAAGAAAACTCATACTAGATTGCAGTGTAGTACTCGGATCACTTCCTAAAGATGACTTAAATTAAATATGATAGTATTTGCTCAAGAATAAACTGCCAACTTAGTCGTTTCTTGAATGCTCAAATATCTGATATATACACGCTTCCTCTAAATCCTATTCCTTAATGATGAACACAAGCGTTGGCAACAGCTTCAAGTAGGGCAGGGATCGACACTCCTCCTCTTTGGCCTGCACTCCCCCTTCCAAACAAATTTGGTGGATCCCAAGCTTCCTCCCAGGTTGGATATTCCTTAGTTGAAACAGTACCATGCTCCTGGTTTAAAGCGCTTGCTAGCAATCTAGTGCCCTTTCCAAACTGTGTAGGTCCTCATGGCATCCTCCTGACTTGGCTCTCCCCTTTTCTTGGAGTCCATCAGCATGACAAGTATCTCTTTGCCTTCTCAATACTTGAACAACCTTTGCCCTCAATCACCTTGGTCCTCCATCCCGTTCTTTGCTTCAAGGATCTACCTTGTTATTGGTTTTGGAATAGCCTTGCCTTCACCTTTCTCCTAGCCCATGAGCAAGAAAGATTTAGATACCCATGGTCACACAGTCAAAAATCCCACTCTACTAACATCTTCTTGATCCAAACAAGGATCTAAGCGATAAATGAGACTCATGTTCGGACATAAACTAATACTTCGCCTCGTCTAAGCAAGTACGCATAGATGCTGAAAATTCTAACAAGTAGCTACCCAAAGCTTCTCTCCTCCACACATCTACAACATGAACCCATATTTCATCAATTTATTTAAGCTGCGCAAAACACTCCTTCCTCCAAAATTCCTTCCAAGATACACAATGTAGGCCGCTAGCCATGCATATATACATATATATATGCACTAGAAGTTCTACAAAGAACACATCATAAAAATAATTGTCGGATCATTGCAACTTGTGTATTTCTTGCAAACTCCAAGGCTTGTGCATCAAACCACTCCGCACACTCCTACATGATCTAGAACGCCATCACTAGATAAGATCTCCATCTGCCAACAGAATGCGGTCCCAACAACATAACCCAAATGTTGGGTGGTTTATGTGTTTCCTTATGGTTTTGTGCAAATTGTGCATACCCAACAAATAGAATATTCTATGTGCTAGACTATCACTTGAGTATGAACATTTAAGTGATCACCCGAGAGGGAAAATAGAAGACCAAGACCCTTGTCTGCATTGTGACTAGTGGGAACAATATTTGCACGACTAACCTGGCCATGGCATTTCATGCATATATGATAAGCAATTGTTATAAAAAACACTTGAGAATTCCCACATAACTAACACATCTCATCCATTCATGGTGTTAGCATGGTACATAGCATATCCATTTTCATCTACAATCAATCTATCGTTAATTAGTGATAGGTCTCTGTTATTCTCTTCTCTATCTCTATTCCCCTTGTAATCCTTTAATTAATGAGCAAAAGGTGGGTTTATATTGATACCTCACCGTCTTGATTTTACATCCACTGGAACACTATCCCTGACCCTAAAAAGGTTGACCTTATCCGTTACAATACAGGTGGATCTCATCAATCACAAAACGTGGCACTCTTCCATGGTCTACAACTTTTGCAGGTCATGGCATGCCCATTGCCGCCTTCCTTGCTGAGATTTTCAAGTTTGTATCTACCTTAACTGCTTAGATAAGTTCAAAGTTGGGTCTTCTTTGTGCAGGCATCATGCATGTGCCTTCTTTCACCAAAAGGGAAGGGATTTTTTAGCAATTTGAACCTAACTCTTGTTGTCAATATAGACTCTAAATGATCATATTACAACGCTTCACTTAGAAGTACCTTGGTATATTTCTTCATAGGCATCTGGGCAACGACAAAAACTAAAATAGAAGATGGGTAAATGACAAAGTCGAAGGCTCAAAACAAAGTTGTTATCAAAATGTTCACAGAAGACTTTCTTAGTGTTATTCAATAAATCAAAAGACAACCACAATGATAGGAGAGTATGATTGTTTACAAAACAATGAAACATTAGGCTTAAGCCTCTGGAAGATACTCCCTCTTCTGCTCCGATTTGGGCAGAACTCCCATCATTACCTTGGAATTTTGGTATACATCAATATTTGAACAGATTGGAAATACCTTGGGTACTTACTTGATGCCTTCTCAAATCACTTCTTAGAAGACTAACGTAAACTATGCAAGGGCATGTGTATCTACTATATATGGATATACAGAAATTATTAACAGCCTCATCCAAACTACAATTGATTGACTACATATGGGGATAGTCCTTAGGCAATGATGATGGGACCCAAGATGATGGGAGAGTATGATTGTTTACAAAACAATAAAACATTGGGCTTAACCCTCTAGAGGATACTCCCTCTTCTGCTCCAATTTGGGTAGAACTCCCATCCTTACCTTGGAATTTTGGCATACATCAATGTTTGAACAGATTGGAAATTCCTTGGTACTTACTTGATGCCTTATCAAATCATTGCTTAGAAGACTAACCTAAACTATGCAAGGGCATGTGTATCTACTATCTATGGATATAGAGAAAATATTAAACATTGGGCTTAACCCTCTAGAGGATACTCCCTCTTCTGCTCCAATTTGGGTACAACTCCCATCCTTACCTTGGAATTTTGGCATACGTCAATGTTTGAACAGATTGGAAATACCTTGGGTACTTACTTGATGCCTTCTCAAATCATTGCTTAGAAGACTAACCTAAACTATGCAAGGGCATGTGTATCTACTATCTATGGATATAGAGAAAATATTAACAGCCTCATCCAAACTACAGTTGATTGATTACATCTGAGGATAGCCCTTAGACTACAAGAGTATCCCGCTTAACTTATTTGGGTTTGGACGTTTAGCCCACTTGTGGTAAGAAAACAAAAGTGGAAACAAAATAGTACAAAGATGAAAGACAAAGATAGCAACTCTTCAAAAACATATAAAAAAGGCTCTAAGCCCAACAGGTAGTCGAAATCTGTTGTAAGAATCTAGATAGGCTGCTTCAATAAACATCGGCGATCATATTAGGACTATTCAGAAACATTTATTCTTGCAATCAATCCTTACCAGGCATTAGAAAATGCAGATCAAGAGGACCATACTTTGGAAAAACAACCAACTAATTCTATGGATATTCATATTCTAGTGGTGCACAGAAGAAGTTGGTCAAAAAGAAGTCAGAAAGCCTAAAGCAGTAGCCCTGCAGGAGAACAGGGGATTCTTCATTGGTTTCGGCAGCCTACTGCAAATTAATGAGAAGCTTGGATAAGTTACATATTCCATTCTAATTTTCTCTGCCTTACGGCCCCAATCCTTCCCTTTACCCTTTTCATTTAAAAAGACAGTCTCAAGGTCAATACTCAATATCACTGTTTAGATACGCATCTAAGTATGTTGCAAACAGTGTGGCTTCTTTTTTCTCTCTTCTATAATAGTCACAAACAAATGGAAAAAAGCATAAGATGCTGGAAAAACAAGGCTAAATTCTCTAAGCTGCAGAACAATCAAAGAATCCTACTTTCTATGGTCTTTTTATCTGTTTATGCACAAAATTTTGAAATTTGTACATTTTATTCTTTAATTTTTAGTATGGATGTTTGCGTACCATTTCATTCCCAAGGGTTCCTGTATAATTAGCATTTCCTGCTCACATTTTCATTTCTGTTTATGTTTCCATTTCTATTTCTGTTTACATTTACATTCTCATTTCCATTTCCATGCAAGTTAGAAAACCCTGAACGACAATTTCCAATGGCAATGGCATTGGAATGCATGTGTAATGGAGTGCTAAGATTTCGAGTAAATTGTTATTGCAACCAGAAAATGACACTAGAGTATATACAAGATACTGAACCAGCCCAAACCCCATATACCTCTTTTCATAAAGCAATGCAGAAACAAGATTTGCAAACGTTTCTGGTTGCATATTCCTTTCCTCCCGTAGCTGATAAAGCTTATGCCGAAAAACAAGTCTTTGATACCTGTAAAATAGACAAGGCGGGCAAATCCAAAAGAATGTCAAATAATCCATCCATGATCATTCATTGCTAACACTATCGATGAGCTCTAGTGTGGTGTTGTGCCAGCAAAAATGCCCTTCTACATGACATGACACTCAACAGATTCGTGCACGCGGAAAATACAAATAAAATTTTATGTGCTTCAACATTTTGCAGCTCATATTTCCACTAAATGCATTTAAATTCAGGCTACATCTTTCCATAACCAAAAAAAATTAAGACATCATTAACATTTATAAACTTGAAAATAACCTTACAATGTCTGTGCATCTGTGGCCAATCCAGAGAGACCCACATAAAGCTTATCATGAATCTTGAAAATGCGCTGAAAATCAGTTGCTATTGTTTGCAATTGGACACCTAGACGACGGTCACTGGCGATGGCAAAACAGTCTTTCCCAACCATAGCAACCAAAGCACTTCCATTGTATTCAAATATCTGCCAAATCGCAGTAAATACACAAATCCTCCAGTTATCCACAAATCCAAGTGAACTTATAAGAGTAAAAAGAAAAAAATTTCAACATTCATAACTTTGAAACCTCAAAAACAGATAAAATTTTAGCCACCAAAACCTAAATTCCCAACCCCAGAAAAGAAGATATCCATTAAAAAACCAAACTGAAATTAATAAAAGCAAATCAATAAACAACTTTAAAGCTTCTAGAAAGTTAGAAACCCCGTGGAACAAATTGAGTTCTACAATCCCATGACCAGACCATACACTATATAACGTTTTCAATCTTAAATAAAAATAAAAAAGAATACGCTGTAAAAAGATTGACTAAATCGACTGCAAAACTTTCGTATTATTACCATAAATTCTAGATATCGTAAAAAAATCAAAAACCCAAGAAGAAATTATTTCCATTGATCACTAAAATCCAAGTAAAAACCCCAGGGCTAAAGTAAAAATTCCTGACAGAAGCAAACAAGAGAGCTCAATCCATCTTAATAATGCCTTCGAAACCAGTGACCGAAAAAACTGAAATGAAAGACACCAAGTTAAAGGATGGCAGTAAGCTTACCGACATCAAAGCAATGCGAGGGAAATCAAAATTCAAACCGAAAACCTTGGCCCGCTCTTCTAAGGTCGTTTGCAGGCTCTAGCAGGTTAGGGCTTCAGGGTTCTTCTCTGGTTCGGAGAGCAATTGTGAGACTTATTCTGAAGCGGAAGTGCCGTCCTCAGAGTATGTGGTTGAAGTTGGTTCCCGTCTCCTGCCTTCCGTTTCGCTTCTTTGCAGGAAGGATCCTTCCGGTCCCTCTGGCCTTCCAAAAGGTTTTCTGTTGCCTTCGGATTCTAAGCGCCTTTGTTTTAACGCTGCTGCGGGGCTTAAAAGCGTTCAATCTGAAATTTTGGCTCAGTCCGTGCGTTCTCCCTCTCCTCTTCGGTTTCTGTTCTTCCGCCTCTTTCTGTTATTAAAGAAAATCACCACACGCTGGAAAGAAAGGTTTCTAATAGTATTTTAGAGTTGGATTATTATTTTCACAGGAAAAGTACATCGCAAAACAAATCAAAAAAAGTAATGAATGAAAGAAATATTTTAAGAAGTGCTATGAAGAAGCTTTAGTACGTACCTCTTATGAGTAAATGTGAGATATGGAGATTTAGAGAGAGATTTAATTTTGTTAAAAAATTAGTGATTTTTTTAATGTAAGTGTATGTATGAATGTAAATTTAATTTAATTTATTCGAATTCATAAATGAAAATTATGAGTGAGATGTTTTTAACAATCAATTTTGGAATATTATTGTTTTTTTTAATAAATTATTTAGATTGATCAAAAAAAATTGATAGATTTCAATGAGTGACCTTTTTCGTATATGTTGTTAATAAAAATTATAATATCTTTAAGTTAGAGATAGTGATAATGCTTTGTTAATTATCATTGTCATTACTGTTAATAGCACGGTAAATTGAAAAGTATAAAAAAGGATTATCGTCAACGCTGGATAGTATATACTCTTTCAAAGTAACAAAATTCATGAAAATTATATCGTCATTTTTATTCCAGAAATATTTTTGTAAGCATAAGATAATGTTTGTATGAGACGTCGAAGGGAGGCAATTACATGTCATTAAAAAGCCATGATAGTAATTAGACGCCTTAATAATAAAAGGTGTTTATTTTATGTTTTATTTATTAAAAAATATGGCCAAAAATTTTGAAATTACATTTAATAATCATGTTTAGGAATTTAGATATCTTGAAATATCGGTAAGTTGAAGGAGGTTATCGACACATCGCACAGTAGACGGCGTGTGTTGAGAGGTGGTAGCCGATGTAATATCTTTTTACAGATGGGTGTTGTTTAAATTTTGTTTGTTTAGTCAGCTATGTGTGCATTGTGCTATCATTCGTGATCCATGGAGTTGTTTTTGACATCAAAGGCATTGTCAGTGTGCTTATTGTCACACTCGAGTAAGAATCACACCGAATTCTTCTTTCATGTTACAATTTGTCCATGTCATAAATTTGAATGCAGTGTTGTAGATCAGAACAACACATGAGAGAAATGATGTTGCAATGTATAGTCTATGATGACAAGGCTTCTTATTGCCACTACCTCTAGTGGAGTTTGTTAATCATCAAGAGGATGCCTACATGGGCAAGGAGGGCAGTTGAACTAGGGAATTTTGACCCTAACATATCCAAAATGCAATTTCTAAATGCTTTGAACATATGTAAACTATAGTTGTTAAAAAACACAATGTCACATGTTCCAATATTTTTTTGTTTCTTTGCAAAAGGCAAAATCATCATAGAGGGAAAAAAAATATAGTTTTGAAGTCTAAGAGGAACCTAATGTTATATATTCAGACTTTAATGTAGAACAAAATTCGTTATATAGCAAAACCTAATTGGTGAAGATAATTAATTAGAACAAAGGAAGGTGAACCATACATGTTTGTATAGAGAATCATAATGCCCCCCAAAAATAGTTTAATGCCTAAATGACACATGATAAACATCTATTGAACTAGTCACACAATGTTTATTGAGTTGTTTAGCCTAACACATATTACAGTCTAAGGCAAGGCAAGCGAGGAACAAAAATCTCACAAGACACGTGTTGACCCACTATGCCACCACCAGTCGCTATGATGCCCACCCCACAACTCTACTCAATAGAAAACTTATCTCATAATAGAAGGTTAAATTTTGTGCATTGGATTTTTTTATTTCTCCTTTCTTATTGTTGCAACTAACCCATGAATCCACGACTTCAACTTTTTTGTGTTTTGGTTTGGTTGGTTGTTGAATATTCGAAATACAATATTTTATGCCTTGGAAGAGCTAAACAAGGTAAAAACAAACTTGATCAAGTTGGAGGCCCTATGAAGAAAAAATGTCATATTTGTTACTTATATTCTCCATGCTTTGCAAGAATGAAAAAAGGAAATGCCACATCAAAGGGAAGCACAACAAAGATATGTAGTAAAGGTAGCACTCTACATTCACAATATGTGGCATGAAGAACTCTAATTTTTCTCAATGCATGTTAATTCTCCATGTTCTAATTTTATTCCAAGTTATGATAATGCAAATTATGTGTGTCTGTTACAACCATTTACTCCAATGAGATTTATTCATAGGATGGAATAATTTTCCTTTTTTTGATTTGGACATGTAGTAATTATATTTTGAAACATGCAAGAGGATGGTGCTCAAATTTTGAAATGCGCTTGTGGATAGTGCTTAAATTCTTAAATGTGCATGTGGGTAGTGCTCATATTTCGAAAGATACATTTGGGCACTTTGTTTAGTTGTAATCCGGTTGTTCTTGTTTCATGTTATTTGCTTCTAAACTTGCATGGAACTCTTTAGCAGAGAGATGCAACATTCAAATGTGTTTTTTGCTATCTATATGGAGCTCATATACATTTTTTTGGAGCAACATATTAAGTTAAAGAGAGGGTTTTTTTCTTAAAATGGAACTCTTCTCCATTTATGAGCCATTAGTGATAAGACATAATTATGAACAGGGGTTTTTCTTAATTATGTTAAAGCTTGTTTCTATTCAAATTTTGCTTTCTATATTCAAAGGAGAAATGAGAAACTAAGAGATATGGTCAAGGCTTGTGAAGTACCTGGATAAAGTCTGCGCACCGTAATCCAGACGCTGTGAGTACTCCCCTTTGGCTGTGGAGGAATGACACCTGCAAAGAAAGAGAGACTTGGACAAAAAGGTGTTAGATGGATATATGGTGGGTTGCCAAGCAAAAGCCCGTTCCCAGAAGTATAAAAACTTCCTTAAGGGAGGTCAACCCACTGTTTGATAAAAATAAGTTTGATAAAAAGACAGAATGTAAAGAAATGATAAAAGATGGAAATGAAAAGGAAGCAAAGGCTTACCTGAAAGAAGCTGTCGAACTGGTTGCAGTCGCCGGCGTCGGTGTTCCTACCGGCGTCGGTTGATCAAGGTGCCGACATCGATTAGTCTGCCGACTTCGGTGGAAGAAGTGACCGGCGTCGGTCGGGGCAATAGGCTTGGACAGGGTCTGGGCAGGGTCTGGTCGAGTCTGGACAGGGTTTGGTCCGGGGTTGGTCTGTGGACGGGTCTGTGGACGTACAAAATGGTCTGGGAGAGTCTGGTTTTAGTTGAGGGTCTGTGCAGAGGTCTAGGATAATGGACAGAATGTCGAAAAGGGACAGAGAGATAAAGGAGGCCAATTAGGGAGATAGGAATCCGGGTCTGCCTGGTTTGGTTAGCAGTCTGGGTTGGGGGAAAGAAGTGCTAAATCTAGTTTAAAAGCAGATGACTAGAAAGCATAATAAAAACACAGAGTACTTACCTATGCCCTGCTGAAGAAAATGGTGCAGACTGGTGTCCTGTTGCTGGTGATGCCGGATGTGAAGACCTGTTGCTGATGGAGAATCCCTGTTGTTCACTTGCAGAAGCTTGTTGTGTACCTGAGGGAGAGAGTCAGATTGATTGGCAGAGAGGTCAAGTGAAGGGACGGATACAAGGGTCTGATGCCAAGATTCAAGAGTCGGGATGCAAGAGCTAGAGATGCAGAGAACGAAAAGAGCGAGCCAGATTGATTCGGGGGTCAGAAAGAGTTTAGACGTCGATTTAAGTAAACCGACATCGGCGATCCCGCCGGCGTCGGTCGACAGTTGACTGACGTCGGCGGGTGCAGAACCCGTAAAAGGGCCAACAAGCCCGTTCTACATCTGCCAAGTGCAAAGTTGGTTGGAGAAATGGTCAAAGGTAAGGATAAATGCGCATGAGAGTTGGTTAGGCGGTTAGAGGGAAGGAAGAATAAGTCTTAGGTGAGTCATAAGGTAGGAAATGGTCTAAGGCGAGGTGTCCTAGGCGAGGTGTCAAGGGATGAGGTGTCAAAGGAGGGGGGTTTAATTTAAAATAACTTAATTATTTTAAATTAGTGATTAAATGGGTTAGGAATGGGTTAGGAGTGGACCAAGGGGGAAGGTGACCAAGGGTTAGACACTTTTTAGCTGTCTACAAAGCTATTAAGTTCATCCTAATTATCATAGCAAGCATTATTCTCTACAAAATTAAGAACAAACATGAGCTTCATAGTATAACATGTAATATCTTGGAAAACCACATATAAGGTGTAAGCCATTACAACACATTATGGTTCGATGGAGTTGTCAAAAAATCAGGGAAGACGTGGGGATTGGGATCAAGTGAATAAATAAAAATGAAACTAGGACTTTTAGATCAAGTAGCATATAATGTAAGTAACCTGAGGAAATATATAAAAGTTGAGATCTAAACCTGGGAGTGTAGGACAATGTGAGTTTACCAAAATTTAATGCAAATAAATAAATTACAACTAAATGCAACATAAATAAGAACACTACATTTAATTAATCATCACAATAAGTGTACAATGCAACCATAATTCTTAATTAATATTTCCAAATTCAACAATAAGGCATTTACATAGGGTTTCAGTACTTATCTTGAATAAATCATGATCGAGTGATAGTGACCTTAATTTGAACATGTAAATATTGTTGTAAACCTCAGTAAGAAATATGACATTGATAAGATACAAATATAAATAGCATTGGGGATGATTTGGATAGGTAACGAGAATCAAGGAGTCTTTGGATGAGTATATAGTGTTAAAATAATTTTAGACATATGACATAAATGTTATAACATATTTTTATGACCATGTTCACCTTGTTTAGATCACATGTTTCCTCACTCCAAGTTGCATGTATCAACATCTATAACCAACAAAACAAACTTTCTTCTCCTTTCCCTAGAATGCTTATGATATGTGAAGCTTAAGGAAAACAATGTGAGCTTAAGAGCTTATATTGAGGGTTAGTAGGGTTATACAATAATATCTAATTATTATGTCCCTAACAGTGGAAACCACTTTAAAAAAAAAATGATCAGAAATAAATTGCATAAGTGAAAATAACTTCAGAGATATACAAAACCCTAGTTTGTGTTCTAAAAGTTTTCCATCATAAAATAAATAAATAAATAAGTTTTCCATCATAAATACTAGTTTGAAATAACGATAAACATTTTAATGATTGTTTGATCTCTCTATAATGTATGTGAGTGCTCAATAGAATGCATATAATCTCACATGTGATTTCTAGGTGTATGAACTACTATGTAAGTGTATTTATAAACAACATAAATCAAATTAAGTTCATATTCACGCATAAATCAAATTCCAATGGTTAAAGGTGAGAAATGGTGAACCAAGGGAGTGCACTTTGATCTAGTGAAGATAAAAAGAATTGCCTAGGAACCTTAGGGGTGCGTTAGATAGAGCCAAGGAGAGTTAGGGGCGTTACAGATAAAGAGCCCGAAACATGAGAGAGCAAGGGCGAGAGAGAGACAAAGAGGGATGGAGAAGAGAGACATGAACCATCTAGAATCAACAGATGATTAATAAGGCCCAATTTGGACAAATAATTGACAAATAAAAAATTGCATTAAAAACATGTAAATTAATGACTAATACATGCCCTAGAGCCTTTTTTAGTTGTCTACAGAATCATATATTTCATACTATAATGGAGGGTTCGTCGAATTTCAGAAGTCACCACTTTGGGTGTGTGTATGTTTCTATATAATGTGTTTAGGAAAAAGAAAACTATATGCTATATAAATAACATCAGTATTAAAGTTCAACCTGTGAAGTCTAGCTGGTAGAGAATATTTGCTTATAAAAAATTTACCAAAGTTCAAATTTTGAGGGTAACCAAAATAAAAAATAAGGTAAATGCAAGCCTAAAACAACTTTAGTGGAGTAAATATCTCTCAATGTCTTGACAATAATTCAAATAAATTCCATTAAACATTATTTAGTATTCATTTTTTGATCATAAATATCAATTGATAAAAATTTTAATTATAAATCATATTTATACTTTATCATCAATTAATAATGATAAATATGTAAATAGATTTCCAATTTACTGAAGCCTTACCCTCATTTCTACCAATTCCAAAGTGTTATTCTAATTTAAATTTATTTTGAAATTTGTATGCTCTCATCAAATAATTATAGAAACTCCCTAAACATTTTGATCGTACGTGAACGCTTCAAATATTTGTGTCGGAGGAAAGGTGTGGGCAAGCATGGAAAATCTAACATATGTCCATGACCCATAGGCTTGGAATGTTATAAAATTGTTAGTTGTTACTGATAGGATTTGGAGACCCGTCATGCCATAGAGTCATTCCTATCACTTAGTGAGATGGAGGCTATTTGCAAATAAAGAAGTCAATTATAACTAAATTATTCATGGGCATATATGCTTATTCCCTATGACAAACAAGGAGCCATACAGAGAGTCCAATCCCACCAATAACCAATGAAAACCCTGTACTAGATAGAAAGCATGCCCTTGAATCAAGTAGATGGTAAATATGATGAACAAGAGTCTAAAATAGGCCGTGAAACGATACGGTATTAGGGGAAGAGGCAGATATCATGCCACGGGGCAGTTGATGGCTGCAAGAAAGATCACATTGAAGCATGCTGATAACACGTGCCAAAGGTGCGAATACGTGGTAGCTGTTGAAACTCTTTAGCGAGCTCTTAGTCTTCTTTGTTTTGTTGGATTGTTAGCTGTTAGATGGATTCAATGGCCATTGATCTCCTGATCCATCTGATTTTTGTGGTGTAGCTAATGGACAATCGATGCATAGTACAAAAAGGTGGTATTTTTTATTGTACAGAGAAGTGATTTTTTCGATCAAATTCAATTTGTTGGATTATTGTTTTTGTTTTGATCAGCCTGCACTTTTTTTTTTTTTTTTTTGGAGATAAATGATGTGAGCTTTTACTATAGATTTGTTGTGACCCTAATGAAAAACGGTCCCAAAAAATCCTTTAAAATTGATAAACAGTGGACAAACAAAAAAATTATTGTGCAAAGGGAGTTGGATACATTATGAACCCTCAACCCTTCAACTTCTCACCGTTTTGAGTTAACATGGAGTCGGTTTGCTCTCATTTCAATGGTTTTATCATGTTTTCAACCTCTTCTTATTTTCTCTTTGGTTTGCTCTCATTTTAATGGTTTCTACTCAGTTTTCAGTTTCTCCTTATTCTCCCTTCAAAGAAATATGTAAATTAAGAACTGTTTGGTTTTATAAAAAAATGAAAATATTTACACTCATCGTTCTTATGTATTGTTGAATTGTTATTTTAGTTTTTGAATTTGTCAGTGCCTAGAATACTTTCATTTCTCCGGAATGGAAAATTTTCACTCAATTTACTGTTTGTAATGAAACCTTATATGTTATCTATATATGCTTACTTAAATTGTTGAGTTTGGTTTTATTGAGACATAACGCAGTTTTTAATTTGTGGGTGATTCATTTGAGTCAAAGAGGGATTATTAATTCAATTTACATTAGGTAACTTGAATTTTGCATATGTTGGGGAAAAATCCACGCACAATTCTTTTTTCTTTGGATTTATTCAGTTGTTTGGGTAAATCTTGTGCTTTTCCAAGAAGATTTTAACAACAGGAGGGTTATAGGTCAAGCTACACAAAGAAACATGAAAGAAGCCACGAAAATAACAAAATTAGATTCTAATGATCATGCTTCTCTATCGTCCAACTTTTATAGAAAATGAAATTAACAACAATGGGATACTAGGTGATTTGTAAAACTCCATATTCTATTATGAGATCAGTAATGATACACTAGAATGATTCAAGCATAAGAAACAGAACAAAAAGAGGAACCATGGTAAACCTCTCAAGACCTAACTGGGACCCCATTGCCAATACCCTTCTTTGTTATTTATGTGGAGCTCTTATGCTTTTCTCTGGAGCAGCATATTACCCAAAACAAAATTGTTTTCCCATTAGGATTTTTGGATTGATGTTCATTGTACCTTTTAGCTTTCGATTTCAATCCAATTTCCAACCTAGTTTATGTGGTATGCAAACTGCACCACTTCCACAACATTTTGCAGGTTTACTTCGTCGTTCGGGTCAACCATTTTGCATTAGTGTTAGTGCAGTTTAATTGTCATGTGTGCCCATCGATTTGCTTGCCCACATATGCCTGTCATATTTGATGCTCTTTTGATAATGCACAAGTCAATCACCATAAACATCGAACAATTCAAATTCATCAAAAAATAAATAAAAGGATTTCATTGGACGGAGTAAAATTGGTTTAATTAATGGTTACTATCAATCAGGAAAATAATTTTTTTTTTTTTTAAATTCCCAACATTGTAAAACTAATTGGTTTAATTAATGCTTACTATCAATCAGGGAAATAATTAAAAAAGCAAAATTTCCATTTGGACGTTGTAAAACCTTTTTAATTTTTGTAGGGAATGCAATTGTATTCATTGGGCACAGTCTCCAATTTTAATTAATAGTAGCAACCAAAAACAATACTACATGTGCAGTATTAACAAGGGTCTTGTAGCCGCTAATACTTGTTTCAAAAGTGACAATTGTTTGTGATTCATTTTGTCTTCAATTTGCAATGTAAGTCTATTGCACCTGTGAATGTTAGGGAAGGAGTAATAAAAACAATAGGAATTAAATAAATAGTCTATGACCGAAAAAAAAAAAAAAGTTTAAAGGTCTATGCTCAAGTATAGAGTAGTTAGTGGTTTCATTTTAGCTAAAATGATAGGCTTTTCATATTGCGATTGGGAAAAGATTCAACAATAAAAATACAACTACATGTGAATTGATTCAATGTTATTATTAATAGTTTAGCCATTTAAAATTTTCATGAATTGATATTAATGGCTATATATTAGAAGACACATGTTCAAGATCGCATATAATAATATTTGAATAAATAATTTTAATTTCATTTTTATAATAATATTTGAATAAATAATTTTAATTCCATTTTTATAATTTTAAAATATAGAACATTTAAAAATCAATTAAAATTAAAGGAATATGCTTTTAGCATTAATGGCTCCATATTAAGTGACACATGTTTAAGCTCATATATTGTTTAAGCTCGTATATTGTAATATTTGAATAAATAATTTTGGATATTGATAGTGCCTTTAGCTCATATAAATTGATGCGCTTTATGTTCTTTCCTCCTTCGGTTTCTCGAATACTCATTCCACCATTATATTGTAGAAGCCTTTAATCCAAAGTTAGTGAGAGTATAACTCTTTATATAATATTATATATAATTTGATATTGTGAGAAGTGATAAAGATAAAGACATAATTAATGGTTATAAGTTTATAATAAAAGTATGGATCGATTGTCGATTAAAAAGTTATGGTAAGGCTCTACATAAAGCTAGGTAATTTACATCCCATGTTTGAGCGTCTAGTATGCTACCATGTGGTAGCATCCCAAGTAATCAGGGGATAAGAGTTGATTCGATAATCACAGAAGGATTGGTACCTCAAGATGTTTCTACTTGGTAGCATCTCAGGCAATTGAGGGTTTGAAGGAGACTCGATAATCATGAATGTTGTAGAGCATTGAGATGTTGCCACATGGTAGCATCTTGACAATTTGGGGCTTGAAGGGGACTTGGTAATTATGAAATCCTCAAAGCCCATAAATATAGTCATGTGGTAGCATCTTGTACACTCAAGGGATGGAGCTAGTTCGACAATCATGAAAACAATAGTGCCTTGAGATGTTGCCATGCGGTAGCATCTCAGGGCCTTAGAGGCTCAAAGAGGGCTCAACATGAGATGCTTTTATGTGGTAGCATTCAGGGCATTGAAGGTCTCCATGCAGTCAACTTGCCCTTCAGGGTCTTGAGTGCACAGGATACTGCCACATGGAAACATCTTGGTCATTAGGGAGTTCAAAGGTCTTCATGCAATCAACTTGCACTCTAAGCTCATGAGTGCATGAGATGCTACCATGTGGCAGCATCTCAAGCACTAGGGGTTATGAGGTCTCTATGTAGTCGACTTGCCCTCTGGGATCTCAAGTAAATGAGATGTTGCCATGTGATAGCATATCTGGCACTCGATGGCTCAAAGGTCTTTGTGTAATCAACTTGCTCTCTAGGTTCTTGAGTGTACAGGATGCTACCACAAGGCAACATCATGGTGACTCTGACCCACTGAGGGTCCTCTAAGCTCCTAAATGCCTGAGATGTTTCCCCATGGTAATGGCAGCAACCTGTGTACTTAGGAATTGGGAGGGCAAGTAGACTACGTGGAGACCTTTGGGCCCCTGAGTGCCTGAGATTTGTAACATTCCATGCACTCAAGAGCTCAAAGGGCAAGTCAGCTATGCAAAGACCTCTGATCCCCCGAATGCCCGAGATGTTGCCATGTGGAACCATCCCATGCACTTGGGATACTAGAGGGGAGGCCGAGGGACTTCTCAAAGCCAACAACCTAAAGAAGCCTAAAGTCTCATGATCATGACAAGTGGCACAATCCTAGCTCGTAGGGCAAGTAGAGAATGCAAATAAAAAAGGCCGCGAGTATAGTATGAAGTGAAAGAAGTCAAAGAAAATAATATTGAGATTTGAAAACAATATAAAAAATCACATAATTACAAGTAGCTGTTAATAGAGCTTGTTTTCATTTATAATAAATAAGAAATGTGTTCAGATTCTGGAATCAAAAGAAGCTTTTAGATTATATAATTTTGCAACTCACAAAATAAGCTTTACATAAACAATAGAATTCATTAATGCAATAAGTCATTTATGTGTTGTCAATCTTAGTAATTGATGCAATAAGTCATTTATGTGTTGTCAATCTTAGTAATTGTTTATGTTGTTAGTGAAGGTATATTCCTAAATAACATGCATAGGAATATTTTATTATTTATAGTTTAAACTTAGGCTAAACTTTATATATGTTTCAATAATATATATTGAAAAGTTTTTTATTTGTTGAAAACAAAATAGGTGTTGCATCGATTCAATCATGAAATTACACTTGTTTCAACTATAAGTCACACAAGTCTGACATCTCTTTACCCTTAGAATTGTAATCAATGCAAATTGGCACGGTGATTGTTATTAACTATGATAGGGGACAAATGTTGCCTTTGGATTAAATGTATAAAAATATAATGTTGAGCTAGCCAATTGTAGCCTAATTTTTATGATTTTTAAATCAAGGACATTTAAAGTTACATTCAGTGTAAAAGAATATTTCTAAATAACACCCAGGGAATATATTATTATTTATGTGCAAAATTTTAGGCAAAACTTTGTTATTACTAACATAATATTATTTCAAGCTCTGATTGACTAAACAAAAATCAGTTGATTAAAAAGTGATTTCCATAGTCTTCTGTCTTGGTAGGGACTAATAACATTCATGTGATTTCCACTAAATGAATACATTATAAAAAGTCCGACTTAAATCAGTATCATTACCATAAACTCTAAGTATTGTGATAAAATAAAAAAACTCAAGAAGAAAATATTTTGATAGATCACTAAAATCTAAGTAAAAACCCTAGGGCTAAAGTAAATTTTTTTAATAGAAGCAAATAAGATAACTCAATCCATCTTAATAATGCCTTTGAAACCAATGACAAAAAAAATTGAAATGAAAGACATCAATAAAAACTCTAACATTAGTGAAGTAAAAGGATGGCAGTAAGCTTACCGACATCATTGAGATATTTGAAGAGGTTTTGCACTGCCCTCAATCTCCAACTTCTCTCTTTCTTTGATTACTCAAGTTTTGCGAAAAAAATCACCACACTGGCATTTTTTCGGTTCATTTTTTTCCATGAGAAAGGTTTATAATAGTACTTTAGAGTTGGATTATTATTTTCAAAAGGAAATGTGTCTTGCAAAACAAATAAAAAACCAGTGAATGAAATAAATATTTTAATAACATTCATGAGATTAATCAATGTGTAGGACCAAAAATGTAACGACCCCATTGGGTTTGACTTAGAAATACGTGATTTTTTTAAATTTTAACAACATATTCTTTAATTAAATTTCACCACAAAAATCTAATTAGTGATCCATATAAAATATTATAAGTATGATAACTATAAATTAAGCATGTGACATCATTTATCATTAATCACTATCATCATAAGAAACACATCATAACTAAATATAAAAAGCAACTACAGACTTCTAGCCACGGCTGGTACAAACATACAACCACTACTATCAATTATAGCTCATCAGGTTAAATTTTCAATAATAAATACAGTACAATGTATAAATGCATGATACATGCATCCACTAAGTATGAGTTACCCAAAATCTAGTGTCTATGGTAATCTCAAGTGTCATCTCCAAATAAGTACTGTTGTGGGGAGGGAGAGCATCATCCAAGTGCTTTTTCACATCAACCACAGACCATCGATTCCCCACACAATATCCATCAGGGAATGGTCCTCTCTTCATGGATGAGTATATAATGACGGTGCAAGAATCTAAATAGACAAGCTAGTACTTGTGTGCTATATAATTTCTAAAAACATGCAGTGTACCATAAAAAAAATCATTCTAACATGATATTGTACAAACATGCAAATCATACACATGAAATGACAATGTCTAACTAACATTACTTTGATCAAAGTTTTCAATAGTTATTAATCTCTAGGATCAGTCAATTTCATACACACCACTTAATCAAATTACCCTCGTCTGGCATTGTGATGTTAGTAAGCTAAATCCGTCTCACTACTTCTTAGTACTAATAATGTGAGATTTGGTTAATACAAATATAACCAATAGATTCATACAAATTACTTCATACTAGCAATCACAAAACACGCTAAACATAGGAATAATCAAAATGCATACATTTAGTACGTCAAATGTATAAATAAATCATCATAATATTATTTATCACATAAATAATAAGCAAACAAGTACATATTATACCAACTAGGTATAATATATATTAGGCTCATAATATATTTTTCGTAAGTAGACACAATATAATGCTTTCTACTAGCTGTCATTAAACATGCTAAACATATAAATAACCAAAATGCATATGTTTAGTTCGTCAAACGTATGAATGAATCTTAATAATATCATTTTTAATAGACATAAAAATTATAGTTTGTACAACCCGCATATAACATATATTTAGACTACAATTTTTAGTTCTTATAAGTAGTTTTTAAATATAACATACTCAATGATATCCCATAATATCATTGTTCATTGTTCATGAGCACAACTACTCAATTATGAACAACCAATCTTATAATTTTAAGGATCAAATGTCTCATAATCTTAAATAATAAGCAAGCAAGTGCAATTTATACCAACTGGGCATATCCTATGTTTAAACTGCATACTACCAGTCAAAAAAACTATAACTTATAAACACACATCACGATGCACTAATAAATGATATATATGTCTAAACACTTGTACATATTGATTTACCCATAATATATTCCACACACAAGTTTTCAATACTATATGCATAAACACCAATAATCAGTCAATAACATTTTTAAAAAATCAGATAACTTATAATCAAGTTATACATTGAATGAACATAACTCAAACAATTTATTACGTTTCTAAGAGACTGTATTCATATGGTTATAGTTTCATGTCGCTCAGATTCTTATGACTTATGTTAACAATCTATTAACTATAAATATAGGTATATGACCCAATACACCCATTGTTGCTATATATTTATATACATACTTAAATCCATATGAAGATATACTTCCTATAAATACATCTTTATACATATTAGTTGTATTTGCACTATGTATCATATACAAGCAATCAACAATACATAAATACTATAAACATCAATAATCATCTAAAATTATATACAAAGACTTCATGTGCTTTCAATAATGGTTATAGTTGTCATGTTCACAAGGCACATTGACAATCCTTTATAAGATAGTGGATTCAATAACGTAACACTTCACCATAGTTTTTATCCCTAATTAAATAGATTTTCACATTGATGTATTCAAGACATATATAACTTTGTATTCCTTAATCATCTTAATACAAATAGATTATATCTATTTATAATGTCTTATCAAATTTTTACTTCAATACCACATCATGAATATTTTTTTAATATACTAAGGTAATCGTATAATGGTGCTTTAATCCCGACACCTCGAAGAATAATGATAGTGATTCAAATATCATAGTGTAATCTATGAAAATGTATAGTTCACATATTTAGACTACAAATATAGTTAATTAGTAATGCATTTAGTAGCATAGCATATTTGATGTGCTAGTTATTTGTATAATGTCATGGAACATTGCTAAATGTATTAGCCGATATAGAGTAAATAATCTAAATTGATTTGAACCTAGTTGAACCTCAAACATTTTGATTATCTATTACCCAATTACTTTATAATTAAATCAACTAAGCATAAAATATTATGACTAACTGATATTTTAATTATTAATCAGCTAGCAGGTTTATGAGTCTCATATAACAAACCAGTCACACACTAACCAATACACAAAGTGGATTGTTACAATTAATTAGTGTGTTGTATATCTCAATTAATGATACCACATTGTAATAATCATGAGTTGATACCATATAGAGTGTGATTTCTATTTATAACATAGTTGTATCTAATTGATGCCTAATGAGATTATAAGTAGAGTTCGAACCTAAATTATCCTTTACGTGATTTACCAAGGTAAAAATAGATTATATGATATCATGTAAATCTCAATTTTAAAAATAGAAAGCATAATATAGTTTAAAAATAGCTCTAATAGATTATGCATAATACAATTGTGCCTATATGATGGTAGCTGTAACAATCACAGATTATATCATTATGTAAACCACATGTAACAATCAACTCTTGTTAAAACATATTGAATATTATATTAGTGTATTGTATATCTCACTTAATTATATCTATATATGAGTCTCAATTAATTTTATCAGTTTTTTATAAATGCATAAAATATCAAACAAAAAATGGACACAAGTCGCCTAGTTCACTGGTATTTATAACGTAAATCTCTATTTATGTATATTGTAAATCATTGTTTTATGTGATGAAAGTCATCCATATATGACAATTATATAGCATAATCGCCAATATATAATAAGACAATTATCGTCGATATCCATATATGCATGTCTATTTTTATTTATTGTTTGTTACCGATAAGGGATTTAATTATGCATGATTCTTGTATTTCTATACATGTCTATCTATACCTATGAAAGTCATATATATCAACGATTTGCCTATCTAACTATAGGAAAATTGTTGTACAATAAATATTGATTTATGCCTGTCATTGTACATATTCAGTGTGTTTGATAAGCGATGCAGAACTAAGTTATAGCGAGCTACATGGATGTTATTAAGTCCTCAGTAGGTAGATGTTGTATATACAAGAGCAATGCAGATCGTATTAAAACATTTTATATATTACATATTAGTTGAGATAATTCTATTATGATAATATAATAATAACAACAGCTCAAAGGACGTTAATAATACTCACAAAATAATAATATGTTTAGCTAAATAATAAACATAGGAATGAACATACACGAATCACCTACCGGGTAAATTTTTTTATCTGAATTGGCACAATAATTTATCTTCCACCTCATTCTCTTCTTCCTTCTCCCCCTTTCAAATCACCCTTTTTCCTCTCCCTTCTCTCCCTTCCTACATACTACACCCTCTCTCCATTAATCCTTCCTTCTTTTCCTGCTTTTTCCTTATTGTTTTTCCTTTTCCTTTTCTTTTTGAATGAATAAAATCTTGTTATCCTTTTGTCTAATTTGCCCTTCTTTTTTTTTAAGATTTTTGTTTTGTATTGTTATTTTTGTTTTTATTCTCTTTTACAAGGCTTTTCACATTTTTTATTTTTTTATTATATATTTTCTTGACTAAATAATATTTAACACAATTTCTTGCCAAATTACATTTTTATTTCCTTTTTATAAATACAATCTATTATCATATAACTTTCTAATTTCAACACAAAATAATGTAATTGGTAATTATAACAAAATTATTTCATTTTCTACTCACTCAGTATAATAAATAATTTTCATGACTTGAAGATAATACCGCTAATATAGAGTTAATTATATTCTTTTGATCTGTTTGTTTAATCAGTCACCAACATGATCGTTACGTTAGTATTAGGCTTATTCTTGCAAGTTTACATCACAATAACATGACTTACACACATAGTACCGCCATGCAATCACATGAGATTAATTCCACATAATCCATAAACTCAGCTAACACACAACCAATATGCATAAACAATTATCTAAATGCAACATCAACAAAAATGCACTAACGTTAATAATTCAAACCATGCATCTAACATGTACTGGATAATGTGGTGTGTGCATAGTTCTAGCCATTTCTCTGTCCCCCAACATCTCCATCTACGTCACTTTCTCTGATGATGATCTCCCTCCATCATGATTTGAAGGAAGAATCTCTCCTACATCCAACTCAGTACAAACAGGTAGTTAGTCCATAACATCATGACATGTATATCATAAAATATTGTTGAATAACAAGTCAACATGATCATAAAGTAAAGAATGTACACTACAACTAATTTATAGCAATGAAATCATGAAACCAAAGCAACATACCACTGTCTCATAACAACATATGACTTACAACTTAGTTAGTAACAATCAAATCAAATAATTGAGTATAGAAAATCCATGAATAATCAAACAAGTTTGCTTGGCGAGGAATCGAGATGTAACAAAAAAAATAGTAACAACAAGGGTGTTTCTTGTGAAAGTAATTATATATATATATATAGTTTTTAATATTTATTTTTAGATGTTGGATTTTTAATTATGAATTTTAATCAAAAATTTTTGTTGTTTTATCCAGTTTAGCTTCCTTAAATAAGGCAGTAAATGTATTAACTTTCAAGTTGCCAATGTATTTGATTATATTACTATAAGTTGGATACTCAACCATGTATTGCTATTCTATCTTCACAAGCCTTATACTACAAAATAAGTATGTTCTTATTTTCCACACTTCTTAAGGCATTGTCCACTAAATAGTTACACATTTAAGATGATGCAGGGTAGTTCTTCGTTGAGCCATCAACATTTTCCATTACATATGATTTTTGTTCCTATGTAAGATTTTTGGTCATGATCACAAGTGGGATTAAATCCTTTCACACAATATTCTTTCTTTCATCTATGTGGTTACCTCGAGTTTTTATCCCACATACCTTTTTATCTTCCCGTAGGTGTTTGGGCACTCTTGCATGCTAATGCCCCATTTACTCCTACATTTGTTGTTTTGTTTCATTTACATGTTCTTCCTCCTGCTTAACTCTTCGTCCAATACCAATCTAGGCTAATGATGAGTCTCCATATTTTTTGTCTTCTTTAAGTAACTTATCAATTGAATCATAGTTTAATCTTCCAATGAGAAAATAAATGTTTTAGCTAATAGAATCTCATATGGAATCGATGTTTTAATTTTGAGGCTACTTGTTATTAGGTGTATTTGAATTATATATATTTGTCTCCATTTGCAACTTGATACACACCTACCCCAAACTTCACATCTATAGAACAATGTTGGCGTGACAAGAAACCCAAACAAGATTCTTATGGTTTTCCAATCCCATAATTTTGCATACCTACATCTATTTTGTAGTGAGTATAAAGCCTTGCACCCCCCCTCCCGTAGCTTAAATTATTTTTATCCTATAAGTCTCCCAACTAAGATTTTTATGGAAATTAAGACTTAAGTACTTATCTTTTTCAACCACTTCCAAAGGCCTTCATTTAAAAAGGAAGTTAATCTACTTCTTTTTCTTCATAATGAAAAGATTATGATTTTGGTTTTGTTGAAATTCACTAGCATCCTAATCTCTTGACAAAAATACTTTGTCACCTTTAAGTGTTCTCTCAATCTATATGTTGATTTTGCAATGAAGATAAGATCATTTGCATGTAGAAGTAGGTTAACTACATAGCTAGCTAAATAAACACCCCCTCCCCTAACTTTTTTAATAGGATCAACTTTACTACATGGTTAACTAAGTGAACACCCCCTTCTAAACTTATATAAATCCATTGTCATAACTTACCTATGTATATCTCAAACATTGTTGCTTCCTACACATTATGACATTCCTTTGCATTTTTATTTTGACTCAAAATTTATCATAAAACTTGTGTATCATTATTTTATACTCATCCAAAACTCCAAGTCCATCCACCTTGGTCGAGATTTATCATCTTATCATTGTGCCAAATGGTTTCCTAAAGTCAATAAAGGAAAAAAAAAAATCTTTCTCCTTATTTATCCCATACTTTTGCAATTGGATGTAGAAGAGTGACACAATGGTTAATTGTGTATTGTCTTAGTTTAAAATTTGCTTGTCCTTTAACTCTTTTCCCCTCTTTTTCTGCCCAACTATTGATTTTTTTCTCTACCATGCTCCTATATAATTTTACAATAAGAGGGTCAATCATGATAGTACAACAATTTGATGAATAGTTGATATCTTTGCTTTTATAAAGAGAAATAATGACACTAATTGTCCAATCTATTAAGAAGCCTTCCTAAATGACACCATTTAATATGATTTTGTTATGTGTGGTGATAGCTTTCAAACCCCATTTTAGATATTTTTCTTGTAGCCAATTTATGTCTTGTGCCTTACCCCTGCTAACTTCTTTATAACTTCTTTAATGTCCCCTATGGATAAGAGTTTTGTTGTTGTGTTGATTATGGGGAGGATGTATTTATCCTATTCTCATTCATAAAGTAACTATACATATTCAAACCATTGGGTATCTATAATATTATTCTCTATTTATTTTTAATTGTGTTATAGTTCGATCCAATATTTTTTGACTTTGTTTCCTAAGAAAATTTAGTTTTTTCCTCCTAATGCTCACATAAATTTCCTTTTTAGACCATATAAATTATTCATAGGCCTTCTTATTTGATTTATCCATCCCAAGTTCCCTCAAAGTTTTCCTTACTACCTTGCACTCCTCATTGTACTTAGAATTGTTATAAACCTACTTTTATTTTCCCTCTTAGGTATAAATATTTTGTATGCACTTAAAAGGCTTTGTGAATTATGTGTATCGATATATAATTTTTTACTAGACAACTAGAAGTACATGAAATACTATTCTTTGCTTATTGTAGGTGTGTTTCAAGGGTTTATTTAAAGAAATCTATATTCTCATAAGTCACAAGGATATTACCTTGTAGAGTTGTGTTCTTTTTATTATGGCGATCTTGTTCTTCTTGCTAATTGTTTCTTTGTATGTTAATCTTTACATATATTAGATTATGAATGCTATGTGAATAAATAACATAATCTCCCACAGTTTGACCATTATAATTCATACATGCGATGTTACCTAAATCCAATTGTGTTCTTGTCCTAGTGTAAATGACCATGTTGTAAAGATTTCATAGCCTCAATAATTTAGCTCCGTAGTTGATCTTTAAATTCTCAAGTTTGGACTTACTATAATCCATATAATGTAATATCATTGTTCTACTTTTATTCTACTTTAAAATGTTAATTTGATTCATTCAAATAACTTAGAGTTAATGTGTTGCATGTTTTTGGAAGATATAGAACCAAAACATGCATGTAAGAACATGAATCAAAACTTAAAACATGACGACACAGGGATTTTTATTGGAAAACCCCCGAAGGTTGGGGAAAAACCATTGGAAGAGTCAATTGAACTACTTCATATCTGTTTATGGAAAAATACATATTACAATGAGAATATAGAATTAGGTACAACACACATGTATCTTTCTCCTTAACATTCTTCACTGTTCCTTACTTCAACCTTTTCTACAAGTAATTGAATACCAATTCTATTCACCAATTCCTTATCTTTATTTGCCTTATTATTGTCCTCATAAATGTACATTCATGCACTTGGGGATCTCCATTAATCTTTAAATTTGATACACCTTTCTTGTCAGTAACGTACATGTATGGTCTCTATGGGAAAACTGCCAATTAATGCAAACCAATAATTTGGTAATCGTTCCCTTGTAGGCCAAATTGATGATTACATAACTTCCACCCACGTGAAAATCAAGTTAGATTCCATTTTGTATTCAAACTTATTTGAATTAATAATGAATCCTTGTAAAGTCATAAATATGATGACTATTATGTCTTTATTCAACTTAGCAACTCAACTTCTGTTATAAGCCCTAAGTATGGCTTTAACCCTAGATATTTAGTTATCATGCCTTTATGTTACCACTCTGCTAATGTGGAATCAAAGACTTGAGGTCATGGTCCTTATTTTTGGTTGATTATATCACAGTGTAAAACATATATCTGGAACATTTGATCTTTGTGTTATCTCGTAGTTCTGTCACCAAGCTTGGAACTCTCCCTTTGAAACTATATCAATGCTTAAAACTAGATTTTGATATTGTTGTATGACGAGTTGATAATTTTTATAGTATATATTGATCATACCTCCTTTAATGAGATTTTTTATTTCCCATAAAAGCTTTTAATAGGGATGATATGTGGAAATAACTCCTCCACCTTCTCCTTGGAGTACCATCTTGCTTGCCTTGGCATCTTCCCTTTAATTCCAACTTTTTAGGACTACTGTGGTCCCCTATAAATCTCTCTAACTTTATATTATGGGAACTATATCCTCCTCCAACTCTCCTTGTGTGTCCATAACCAAGTCATCTATGGAGGGTAGTGATTGTTATTCTTCTTCCTTGTCTAACATAGATGCTCCATACAAGTGTAAATTCCCACTCTTTTTAATTGAAAGCATACTCATTAATGAGGGTGGATCAAGCTTGAAAGTGTTCTCACCAATGTACTCCAAGATGGAAAATAGGCCATACCTTAGTGGCTTGAGCTTCCTATACTCTGTCTTTGAAGTCTTTCCTTGCTCAATAACAACCATACCTTATAAAGCTTCCTATATTGTCCTTGAAGGCTTTCCTTGCTCGATTAAAACCATACCTTGTCACCCACATTAAGTTTGTGGTCTTTACAGTGTTGCTCATGTCTAGCCTTGTACTTGTCCTAGGATTTATCTAACTAATTATTCATTTTAAGATAGTTTTATCTAATCATATCAATGAACTTTTCAGCTCATGGCACCTCAAAATCATGTCTTTATACCCATGCATGTGTTTTTATAAAAATTAGGGATTTAAATAATGTGTTAATCCAATTATGACAAACTATTGAGTAAAACAATAATGTATAAAATTGATCCAAAACTCGAAAGTCTTGGTTGAAGAATGTTTCAAGAACACACAAATAATAATGCTATCTCTGAGAAGAGATGTTTTATTGCTTGAAATTGCAGATACAACATATGCCTATCTCTGGGAAGAGATGTTTGCTTTTGTTTTTGGGTTACATCTTCATTTATACACATTTTGAAGGTAGGAGGAGAATGTGGAAGGTCACCAATCTCGAGGGAGATGAAGTGGTTCGACTTCCATGATTCACAACAATATAGAATTCGAGGAATTACTATTTTTAGAAACTTATTATTTTTAGACTACACTACTAAAATTGTAATTTGGGGAACTTTCATTGGGTTTTTGGGTGTCAGGACCCACTAAGCAAAGCTTTGTGCCATCTCACCACATTCTCCTCATTGTTAGCTTTCCAACAGTTCAAACAGGGCATCAATCAGAGCTATGGTGCAAAAGTTATGTCTCCTGAAAGTTTCATCATCAATCGGGGTAGAACTGTCACCCGAATTGTTGCCTGAATTGTTGCCCAGATCAAAAAGACACAAGATTGATTTGAAACTTACTATTTTTGAAAATATACAAACGGGAAAAAATTTAAAATAAATATCCTCATTGGAACTCTAATCTGATAGACCACAACAAATATTATGTAATTAGTTGTGAGAATGTGTGAGATCACTATGAATAAGGAACAAGCCTCTGCATTTCCCTAGGACAAGGCTGCATTATTTAGACAAGGTTAGTCTGTGTTGGTGTCTATACGGTGCACTAGCATCCGATAGTGTTTTAACCCTTTATGTGAATTTTGATGGGTGTGTTTATGCTTGTAGGTCTTGTGTGTGTGATATGGGTCGCTCGATTCATTGCAGGAGCCATTACATACCTTTTTTTCATGTAGATCCCTAGCTTAATAGGAAATGAAAATTAAATATAGTAAATGGGAAAAGGGGGTTACTAGCTAAATTTGTGCTTCACCTCAACACCCCTTGTGTTGAGCACTACCTATATACCAATACTTTGAAGAGGGATCAAATTCCATGTAGTTCTCCCATGTTATGATGGTGTGTGTGAAATATTAGTGTAATGTTATATATTGGTACTATACTGATGTAATTATGTGCTTTAATAATGATTTATGACCTTGGAAGTGTACCTAGAACCTGCTTAGGGCTCTTTGGGATGTAGGGATTCAAAATTGAGAAGAATTGATGTTTTATTCTCAATGTTTAGTTCAATATTCCAATGTTTTTTAATCATAGGAGCCTCTAGTGAACAAATGGTTAAATTAATATGTTTATGTTTTTTTTTTTAAAATTCCTCAAACGGGACTTGTGAAATATGTGGGATAATATGTTAGGTGAATTTGAATTTGAGCAATTAGTCATTATTTGGAAGGAGGACAAAACTGGTAGATTTAAACATTGCCAATGAGTGGGATAGTCTTGAAAGAGTGGGCCTATCTAATTAGTATGGATAGTTAAGCTAGAAGTGTGAATCAGTCAAATGATGAACTTAGGTTGTCTAGAACGAGGAATAGGAATATCAAGTATAAAAATTGCTTGAGGATAAGGATCGTTTGCGTAGATGTACAGGAATAGTGGTTCAAAACTATGAAATTGAACATGAGCTAAATGTGTATAAAAAGATGGTCATAAGTGCATTATTTTAGCATTATATGTTAATTTTAGTGACTAGATTTACCCCATTTTATTTTATTAATACAACAAAATTAAAGTATTGTAGACACCTAAAACTGGCCACCGATAACATCCAATCAGGGTTTTGGCCAATTTCCACCCAAAATGCACAATTTGGCCTAAAAACACTAAAACATGCTAAATGATGTGAAACTTACATATTCAAGTGTCGATTCTGGCTAGGGTATTACTAAATGGGGCAATGCAATTTATGGGCCAGCTAACTTTGATCAGTTCATTTCAAGTCAAAATGCCAAATTTGCACTTTTGTGCTCTGAACTACTCTTTCCTGTCAAATATTTTGCACAAGACTCATGCCTTTGTATTTGTTGATGGTAACATCCTAAATGGGAATATGCATTCAACACATCTGACATCACCTTCCAATTCCAATCCAATCAAATTGAGGACCAATAACAAGGCATTCTGATCAATTTGGGTAATTTGTGCACAAAGTGCTTAATCATGCCTAAGAGCTAATTAACCCAAATCAATGCATAATTAATAATTCCATAAAAACTTTTTGAAAACTTGTTTTTGGAAATGAATATTGAATATCTACATCATCAAGTGACATCATTTCTTGAGAAGACATCCCTAGGCCATAAATGCCACAAATATCAGGATTCATGCCTCCCATGCCTCATCAAAGCCCTCCATGCCTCTTAATTGCCCCTTCTTCCAATATCATGATAAGGATAATTATAAACTTAATTCCAAAAATTGAATTAATTCTCAACCACACATCTCAATCTTGGGATGTGTTGTCCCCAAAAAATGGCACTTATTTTTGAGACAACATGTGAATTATTTTGGGCCCTGCAAGACCAAAATTGTCTCTTCCCTTTTCAAAATTTGTTCTGAGCATTCAAATTCCTCATTTTTCAAGCTTCTCAGAATTCTACAGACTATATAGGCTTGATTGTATGGACTCAGTTCCTACGGACTTTGCAAGAAGAAATCTACGAACTCAACATGCTTGAAATTAATGGGTTAAAAAGTTTCAATGGCTTTAACAGGTAAATTCCTTCAAAAGAGCAAGTTTCCAACACTTAGACATTTCCAAGGTTGGTTCAATCAGTCGGTTTCATAAAACGGTTCAAAGGAGTGCCAGAAAGGAAAAAACCTGAGGGCAGAAGCTGCCAAGTGTCGTCTGCCAGGACACAGTGTCTAATAAAGTTTCAAAATAGTAGAACGTGCCACGTGTCCCATTAAAACTCGCAGAATGTGCCACGTATCCAATTCTAGCTCAGTAGAGTGTGACAAGTGTCTACATCTGCATTTTAGGTTCCTAATACATTTCAAAGCTTATTTCAATGAGATTCCCTCAACATCCCGCAGAAGGTGCCAGGTGGCCAATGCAGAAGGTTTCCATGTGCTTTTCTAAGAAACTGTGGAAGTCACCATGTGTCCCTTGAAAAGCTCAGTGGAAGTCACCAAGTGTCAACGGCCGCTATGTCTTCCTTTAGTTTCGTTATTGATTAAAGACTGTGGTGGGCCCCGGGTGAATTACTAAAATGAACGGAAGCTACCAAGTGTCATCTACCAAGACCCATTATAATTTGCTTCTCAAAGCAGCAGAACATGCCACGTGTCCCTTGTAAAATAGACAGAGCGCGATAAGTGTCATCATCCTCATGAATCCAAATGAGTCCCAAATGTTTCCATAGTGTTTCTAAGAGCTCAGCAAAAACCACCATGTGTCATCTTCCGTAAGACTCTCAAAAGGTATCTAAAGCTTCACGAAACATGCCACATGTCCTGTTAAAACTCAGTGGAGCATGACACGTGTCTGCATCCACATTTCAAGCTTCAAAGCTTCTTTCAATAAGTATCTCTCAAAGTTCCATAGAGGGAGATAAGTGGAAACTGTGGAAGGTTTCAATACGTTTTTCTAAGAGCAGTGAAACGTGCCACGTGTCCCTTGTAAAGCTCTACAGAAGCTGACAAGTGTCAACATCCACAACTTCTTACTTTTGTGATGTAAGGACTACGGTGGGCCCCAGGTGAGTTGCTATAAGTCATGCAGAAGCTGCCAGGTGTCACCTACTAAGACACATTATTATTTGTTTCTCAAAGAAGAGGAATGTGCCACGTGTCCCCTGTAAACTAAATAGATTGCACCAAGTGTCAACATCTACATGAATCCAAGTGAGTCCTAATGTTTCTATATTGTTTTTAAAACTCAGCAGAAGCTGCCAAGTGTCATCTTCTGTAGGACTCTTAAAGGGTGCCTAATGTTTCTATAAGTTAAGCGGATGTTGCCATGTGTCCTCACCTATTTCACAATAGAACATGCCACTTGCCCTTATTGAGATCAGCAAAAAGTGGCCAAAGCAAGTGGGAAAGACATGAAGGAATTGCTAAGGAGGATGATGCGCCTGCAACCATCAAATTCAGGGCAACCAGGTAGCCATTGGCTTTCAAACGATGACGGACTCGAAGACGTCAAATTTGTGGCAATGAAATAACTGTTGATCTTTGCAAGCTTGAACGTGGACTCAAATGATTTCTAAGGCATTCAAAGACCTTTAGGGCTAAAGGAAGAACTGCCTGAGAGAAAGAACCAAAAGAACCAGAAAAGGAAAAAGATGGCTTGAGGGCTCGAATCATAGCAGAAAGAGGGAAAAGCCAAAATATCTGTAGGAGTTATTTCTAGTAGGTGGAACAGTCTACCAGGTAGATATTAGAGCCTGCAAACATTGAAGGCATAGCCTGTTTGTCTCCTTTGAAGTAAAGGTGAAGTGGATAGTTGTGCAGATATCAAGTGACATACCAGATGACTCAGGCCCAAGAGAAGACATTAAAAATGAACCAACACGCCACAGTTAAGGCGACTGCCTTGTTCTAGCATGGCCCTCTTTCACAAAACTAAAAATGCATTTAATGCATTGAGTGCAACATGGGTTGTTCCATGGAACAAAGCACCAAGCCTTTCTTGGCTGCTATATATTGTAGTCTCTTATGTCATTTCAAGGGAGATCTTTCCAATACAGAAGCAAAACTCTGCCCAAATTGAAAGGTGAATACTGAGACTTTGAGCTCATATTGTTGTTCATATTAATTTATCTGAATGAGAAAGCAAGTTACTTGCATACTTTTTTTTGTTATAGCTTGTACTATTTTAAGAAATTGTTCTTATGTCTGTTTCTTAGGAGCATTCTTGTTTAGTTAATCTAATAGGCAAAATTAGTTAAATTAATCAAGAAGGTGTCCTGAAGCCAACTATGGAGAGACTTTGTGCCCCCACAATTGCCTTTAGTGTGTTTGTCTATTTTCTATTCCTGTGTAAAGGATCTTGGGATGACTTTGTTCCCTCATTATCCTTCGTATTCTATTTCTTGTGTCAAGGGCTTTAGGATGACTTTGTGCCCTCATTGTCCTTCGTATCTCACTCTTGGGCAGTCAAGGTAGAGTATTTGTGCTACATCTCAGTCTTTTGGTTACTACGCCCTTGGTTACCAGTTACTTGTCACTACCTGAAAGAACTCCTACTGTTTCCTACAAGAACACCTTTGAAAGAAGAGAAGTGCCTTCAACATTTTCATCAAGATTTTCTCCTCTGTTTGTTAACATTATCTCTGAAAGAAGAGAGATGAATGGTGTATCCTACCCCTGAGTGTTATTTTCTACACACACACACACACACACACACACACACACACACACACACACACACACACACACATATAGCACCTCATACTTATAGGGAACCTCCCCTTGATGAGAGGAGAGATTTGTCCCCTGTTGATGTAGTAAACATGCACACCTAGTCGACCAATCTCCCTATGTTGTGGTTGAAGAGACCTATTTTGCTCACCAATTAGCTGGTTGACAAAATATTCACCCAACAATTTTTTGTGACTCTGCTGGGGACTTACATGCAATATGAAGCCTCGAGTTTTAAATTGAAGCAGTCCCTACCCTTATCCATTATAGACACTGGCGACTCCATTCTATGTCTTACCCATTATGACTATAGCCTTACCATCGCCACCACCTCCATGCCAACTGGGATAGAGCGTGTTGTTTCAAGCCTCAAGCTTCAAGCTGAAGTAGGGTCAATTCTTTCCCATTTTTGTCCTACAAACTGGCAACTCCACGCTTGACCTGATTTTTGAGTTGGTGTAGCAAGGTAATTTTGATTTGTTCCCTCCCCAATTTCAAGCTCAACGATCTAGGAGTGTTCCTCCTACTAGGTCACCAACCCAAGGTAGAGCTACTTTTTCTACTGTTAGTAGAGCTTTGCCCATACGTACACCACCCAGATTTGTTATTCCTTTTCTTCATAATCTAATCATGGCAGTTCAAGGCCCTTGGGGTAACTCATTTGGCCCACTCAATTTGACTCCACCCCTGCATGAACTTCCACACATTTCAAGAAATAACTTCCCAAAATTCTTTGGTGACAGGAGAATTCACCCTAACGAACACATTACAGCCTTCAGCATCGCCTATGGTATGATAGGCATGGAATTTGAGGACGTGGCGGTCAGGCTCTTCATAGAAACACTATAAGGTGCTGTTGCAGACTAGTTCTACCATCTACAAGCTAGATCAGTGACTGATTGGGACACACTCAAAGCCAAATTCGAAGCAAGATTCAAGCCTGAAGAAGATGCACATGCTTTGCTAGCCCAGCTCACACAGATGAAGAAGGAACCTTATGACCCTATGAGAGATTCAATAGCAAAGTTTGACAAGCTAAGGAACCGGATTCTTGTAATGGCTCAGCCAACATCTGAAAACCTCAAACGCTTCTTCATCAACTCATAGTTGCTTGAAGTGAGTTTTTTGCTAAGACGTGTTGGCCACATAGACCTTGAGGCTACTCAAGACTTGGCTACTGAGGTAGAAGATGACCTTATCTTGGTAGAAAATATAAGGAGAGATCCAAATAGAGGTAAATCTTCTTCATCTTTTGAATACTCACCTTCAGCCACCATTGATCCGATGGTGTAGAAGTTGGCAAATGAATTGCTGGCCCTCAAGAAATAAATGACACAAGGGATGTCATCTACTCCTTCATATAGAGATGTACCAAGGAGGACATTCCCTAATCAGTCTTACCAAGGTAATGCTACCAAAAATTAGGGGAAAGCAAATCATCTTCCTCCCCCTCAGAGGAATAACCTTGCCATTGAAGCACCTCCAACCAACTCAGTAGTTGGGTATCTTAAAGCTGAATCAGATTTCTCATTCTAGCCTGAGTCGAATCCTGAAGATGATGATAATCTCTTTGCTGAAGAAGAAGAATTAGCTGGTGAGTCCAATATTGGTTTCTTGAATTATTAAGATGAACCCAGAAGTGAAGGTAATGCAGTTGAGGGATCATATGTTGTGTTCACCTAGTCCAAGAACCAGTCAGCCCAACCAGCGGATAAATAAAAGTCAGAAGAGTGACCTCAACCAATAGTTTCAATTTCTAATTGGGGGTCCACTCTTCCTTTTTAGCTAAAGGATTTGGTGACTGCAAGAAAGGTAATTAAACCAAATATCTCTATGCCTTCTACTTCAAATTCGCAGTCTAGTCCTCCCCCTTCCAAAAATTAAAAGGATGAACTCCCATTCTCTACTCCTAGCTCATTTCCAACATTTTATATAATTGACCATATAAAGAAAACCAAAATCCAAATGTCTAAATTTGAATTTCTACAGTCCAACCCTGAGCAATTAGATAAATTGGTTCAGTGTGTTAAAAACTAGACCATCCCTATAGGACAAGCAATTCCCAGGGTGACTCGTGATTCCTCCAAGAATACTCCTACTAGGAACAACCTTGTCATTACTCCTCTTGCTGCTCCTGGTATGACTGAACCTTTCTATGTCTCATTGCTGATAAATGGACATCAGTTGAACAATTGCATCACTGATTCTAGAGCTTCAGACAATGTCATGCCTACCAAAGTGGCTGAATCCCTTGGCCTTACATTGACCAAAATATTTGGTAGATGCTTCTCCATGGAGAATAAGCAAGTACCTCTGATGGGACAAATCAAGGATGCTCAATTTGCATTTGCAGCCTTTCCAGATAAAAGAATCAAGATGACTGTCTTGGTGGCTGACGTCTCAACTTCATATGGCATCCTTCTTAGATGAAACTTTTGTAAGGACGTGGGAGGTGAATTGAGCAGGAACCTATTCGATGCATAGATTCAAGTCAAAGGTGTTATGAAGAGGCTGCTCCCTGAGAAGGAAGCAAAATATCTGGTTACCCAGACCTCAACACCTGAAGCTCAAATTATGTTTGAGTCTTAGGTATGTGTAACTACTTTCTATCCACAGATGAAGTTCATGAGGCATCTGATGAAGCTCTTATAGGTGACAACCTGAAAATGCATTCAGCTGGAACAATAGGAGAATTGGTGGAGTGCGATATAAATGTGGAAGGATCTCCACCTCCAAATGAAGAGGGATCTAAAGAAAAAGCAATGTCTGAGGAAGTATGGATTCTAGAATTTGATGGCAGTGCTCTTCTACCAGTTCAGGTGCCAGAATTATATTGATATCTCCTCAAGGAGATACTTTTCCTTCGTCATACAAGTTATAGTTCAGCAATACCAATAACAGAGCTGAGTATGAATCTCTATTGCTTGGATTAAAGGCTGCTCAAGACAAAGGCATCAAACTCCTTCATGCCACAAGAGATGCTAAACTAGTGGTTTGTCTGGTAAAAAACCTATATCAAACCAAGAGTGAGAGATTGCACCACTATCATAATCTAGTCAGGAATCAGATTGAAAGCTTTGATGCTTTCAGCATCTCTGCTATTCTTAGAGAATTCAATGACTGGGTTGATGCACTAACCATTTCAGCTACTCTCTTGGTCCCCCACTTGGACTTCAAAGGAGACAAGTACACTATTAAGCTGGTCTTTGGACCAAGTGTGCCTGATTATGCCAGTCATTGGCAAGTGTTTAACAATGACAACTAAATCATTGCCTTCTTAGAGCAAAAGGACAGCTTTGAACGGCTACATTTTGAAGGCAGTGAACCTCAAAAGCTTGAACCAGCCCCTGAAGCAAGTTCAAGCACAGATAGAGAGTTCCAACAGCTGAAAGGGAATAAATTTTCCAAAAGCTTGGTTTCTCTTGAGAAACTATTTGACAAACATAACAGATTTATCAAACAATAGCAAACAGATTCAAGCTCCTCTCAGGAGCTTGATCAAGTAAATCTGGGTACCAAGGAAGATCCCAAGATGGTGAACATTGGGAAATGTTGTACTCCTAAGGAGAGGTTCAAATTTGCTATTTTTCTCAACCAGTACATGGACGTCTTAGCTTACTCCTATGATGACTTGAAGTCACTCAAGCCTGATAAAATTTGATATGACACTCCTCTCAAGGCTGATTCGACACCTTACAGGCAAAAGTATAGGTAGTATAATCCAAAGATATTAGGTACCATTTTATTTGAGACACAAAAAATGCTAAATGTTAGGATAATCTTTCCAATCCATCATTCCACATGGATTGCAAATATAGTGCTTGTAAGGAAGAAAAATGGTGAAATTCACCTCTATGTGGATTTTAGAAATTTAAATCAGTCATCTTTGAAGGATAACTATCCTTTGCTAATCATGGATCAAGTGCTTCAAATAGTAACTGGTTCAGAGATGTTATCAATGCTAGACAGCTTCTCAGGATATAATCAGGTTGAAGTTGGTGAAGTAGACCAACACAAGACTGCCTTCACCACACCTTGGGGTGCATTTGCATATAGAAGGATGCCTTTTGGCTGGATAAATGCTGGTGCCACTTTTCAGACAGCAATGGACCTTACTTTCAAGGATGAGATGGGTAAGTTCATTATAGTTTACCTTGATGACTTGACTTTTTTTTTAAGCATCGCCCAGATCATGTGCGTCATTTGCAACAAGTGCTGGAACGTTGTCGCCAGAATGGCATTTCCTCAAACCCCAAGAAGTCAGTTTTTGGAGTGACAGAGGAGAAACTTCTTGGACACATTATGTCCAAAGGAGGCATAAAGATTGACTCAGATAGAGTCAAGTCTATCCAAGAGCTTACCTTGCCCACAAGTAAGATTGTTGTTCACTCTTTCTTTGGAAAGGTGAATTTCTTACGAAGGTTCAACCCAGAGTTTGCTGAGAAGACTAGGCATATAGTAAACATGATGAAAGAAAAGGCCACATTCGACTGGACTGAAGAAGGCAAGTCAGCATTTGAGGATATCAAGGTTGCCATTGCCCATGCTCCAATTCTAATTTGTTCAGACTATAACAAAGAGTTCACCATATACAATTATGCTTCTAAACACACACTTTCAACAATTTTGGTTCAACAAAACCAAAAAGGTGTGGAATCTCTCATTTTCTTCATGAGTTGTCCTCTCAAAGCTCATGAGCTGAAGTACTCGAACATGGAGAAGCATGCTTATGCAGTGGTGAAGGCAGTAAACCATTTTTGCTTCTACATCTTGAATTCACAAATTATTGCCTTGGTTGTGGACACCACGGTCAAATCCATACTAACTCAACAGGAGTTTGGGACAAAAAGAGGCAATTAGATTGCAAAGATCTAGGAGTTTGATCTAGCTATCAAGCCAATCAAGCTGGTACAGGGAAAGGGCCTATGGCAATTAATTACTGATAACAAGCTAGAGGGAATAGAGCATGAAAAATCAGAAGTAGAAGACACACTAACAGTCCTCTTTGTCTCCACCACGAATGAGTGGTATTCAGATATTGCTCATTTCCTTACTTATGGTGAGTGTTCTGCTCACCTATCTTATAAAGAAAGAAGGACTATCAGGTTGAAAGCTGCAAATTTTATCCTCTGGGACAACAACCTGTATAGGAGGAGCCTTGATGGAGTTTTCCTTCGTTACATGGACAAAGAGAAGCAAAGCCAACTTTTGAAGTCCTTCCACAATTTGGCCTGTGGAGGACATTTTTCTGCCCCTATGACTGCCCATTAAATTCTGCAGGCTAGGTATTACTGGCCAACTCTCTTTCAAGATGCATACAAGTGGGTAAGGAAATGTGAATTATGCCAACAGTTTGTTGGGAGACCCAAGTTAGTTGCCTTGCCTCTCAAGCCAGTAGTCATAGAGGAGCCATTCCATCAATGGGGAATTGATTTCATTGGTGTTGTAAACCCATCTTCTAGCATTGGACATGATTATGTCCTCACAGCAACATATTACTTCACCAAGTGGGTGGAAGCAATTCCAACCAAACATGCCACTTCAAAAGTAGGGTGCAATTTTTTCAAAGAGAATATCATTTCCAGGTTTGGGGTCCCAACCAAGATTGTCACTGATAATGCAGCTTGTTTCACTTCCCAAAAGATTACTCAGTTCTATTTTTACTATGGGATCACCCTCTCTCACTCTTCTGATTACTTTCCACAAGGGGATGGACAAGCTGAATCAAGCAACAAGAACTTGGTGACAATCATCAAGAAGCTGGTAGATGACAACCAAAGGACATGGCATAAAGCATTGGTTGATGCTCTATGGGCAGACAAAATTACACCAAAAAGGGCAATTGGTATCTCTCCTTTCCAATTTCTTTATGGACTCAATGCTGAGATACCAATCACCCTAGAATTGTTAGCATTGAAATTGGCTAAGGCAATTGAAGATCAGACATATGAAAGCTCCATTGATAAGAGGATCATGTGCCTGACTAAGCTAGATGAGTAGAGAACCATGGTGGTGGACCGCATTGCTACCCATCAGGGTCTGGTGAAGAATCTCTTTGACCAAAAAGCTAAGAACTGTGATTTCCAGATTGGAGATCAAGTCCTCCTGTGGGATAAGAGGAGAGAACCAAAGGGAATGCATGGAAAGTTTCACTCCCTGTGGAGGCGGCCTTTTACTATTCATCAGCTCAATGGTTAAAATAGTTTCCTGTTGAGGTATCAAGATGGCACACCCTTTTCTCTACCTCATAATGGGCAGCATCTGAAGCACTTCAACTCTTGAAGTATCAGAAAAGCTCACCTGTATATATGTATATTTGTATAGTCTTTGTTTCTGCTTTGTGTCATTCATTTTCATTTTTTAGAGCCTTTATTTTTGGGTTGTATGTCATCATCATTCCATTTGAGTGTGGCCCTTAGCCTTTTTTATTTGTGCAACATTCATATGTCCCTTGTATTGGCCCTTGGGCCTTATGGGTGACATTCTATGCAAATTATGTGACATTACTTATATGTTCATTTCATATTACTATGGTTTCATGATTTGTATCACCCATTATGATGCAGGAGCATCATCATGCTTGTCAGTATGTTTGTCATGGTTTGGTTGAATTCTAGGTTGCCTAGGTGTGTTAGGTAGTTTTCCTACCAAAACTATGTATTCAAAATTTCAAATTTGAAAGTGTGTGTTATAAGCTTGTAATAAGGCCTAAATGTGTCAAAAGGCCAAAATTGTGTAGATGTTTGTTAAAAAAAGACTTGGAGACCATATTCCATGTGATCTCACTTTAGTTAGGCTAGTTATGGAGTGGTTAGAGTCAGTGTTTTATTTAGCAAGTTGTTGAGTCTATTTTGAGAGGTAGTTGAACAAAGATAGGAAGAAGGTTTGAGTATAAAAATTGGATTTTTTCCTTGAATGAAGAGAGGATTCAAATAAAAAATAAATGTATTATGATCTTTGAAGTGTGTAATAACAGTTTGGAGAGTTTGGAGATCCATATAGTCTTTTGTTCATGCATTTTCTCATGACGATTGCAAAAGAACGGGCAGGACAAAAAGCTACATTTTGACAGTCAATGTTTATGGATTGATATCTTCACTATGATAACCTAGACACCTAAAGGGGATCAATAAAATCTCTTTGAGCTCTTGAAACCATTAGACGAGGTTTGTAGTTCCAAAATTGGATTGACTGCGCCTTAACTAGGGTTTTATTGATCTCAAAAATGGTATGATGAAAAATTATAGAAACTTGTAATCCTAATGATCCTAACACCTATAACATATGTACAAAGTTTCAAGTTATAACTACATTGGTAAGTGTGCCTTTTAACTCAACTTAATTTTTTTACCCTATATGCACAATTAGATTGAGACATAGGGCTTTAATGGTGTCTTAGGGTTAATTTATGAATGGTGTTTGATTAGATAGTTGTAAAACATCATTCCACACCTTCCACACGAATTTCAAGGTTTAGATCCTTTTCCTACTCTTTGTAACCTCAAAATAGTGTGCTTTAGAGAACTAATTACGTATGTTATAGTCACTATTAACCCCTTACCATACAAAATAATTGTTGGCCATTTTTGACACACTTATCGAAATTTGCCTGAGCATTAAAAAGGGAGCTTTTAGGCAAGAAAATGGCAAGTCTTTGGAAGAACTTAAGGTTTTTCAGCAGTGACAACTTCAATTTTTTTAGGGCACAGTGAAAATCGAGTTTCCAGCAGTGCTTGACTTCTAAATGTTTTATAAGTAGAATTAATCCAGGTTTATGAACCCAAATTACTTATGGACAGTGTATTTTGGGTTCTCCAAGGAGCACTAATTGATTAATTCATAAGTTGTGAGGAGTCAAAAGCCCGAAATAAGTAAAAGGGCTTGACAAACCCGATTTGGTCTTGAAAAATAGTGCTTCTCGGGTTCTTCAAGGGACAAGTCTTCTCCAAAAATTGAAGGTCCTTTTAACTTTTTTGAAGGGTCTTTCAAAAAACCCGAAGGTACACGTCAAAAATTTGAGGAGCATTTTCAAAATTTTGAAGGGCCTTTTTTTGTCAAATGGGATCTTTTCAACATTACCGAAGGTCCACTCAACTTTTTTGAAGGTCACTTTCAAAAATTTGAAGGGCTTTTCCTTCTTCAAGTGGATAGTTTTGAGTTTCTCAAAGGGTATGTTACCCTTCAGAAGGACTATTTCAAAATTCTCAAAGCGTATCTTTCCCTTTGGGAGGATCATTTTTGGAAGTCCAAAATGATGAAAGGGAGCCCAAAGGGTCTCTCACCCTTTGGGAAAGTCCATTTTGAAAAGTAATTTCTGAATGAAGAGAGCAAGAAGGAAGCTTCAGATAAAAAGTCTGAAGAAATTGTCTTGAGGAATTCCTTCGAGAGATTTGCACGAAAGAAATAGGCCAAGGGAAAGAAATAAAACGCTGAAGGAATTCCTCTAAAGGAATTCCTTTGAAAGAAAAGCCGAGCAAGAGATACGGAGAATAGGGTCAAGAAGAAGGAAGCCTAAGACTAACTGTCTAAAGGAAATGACGGGCAAGGATACATACTGCTAGATGCATACAAGGTAGCCATCAAGGCAAAAAATTTCCTAGTTCAGGCTGGCAAGCTTACTCCCAGACCCCCAATGCCTTATTTTCTAGAGATCAGACCACTTCTTGTAGTCATTCCTCCACTTCATGTTATACTTCCAACACTAGCGATTGATGTTATGCCTTCACCTAAACAAGAGAAGGCCTCTACTAGTGGATCTAATGACTCCCAAGAGTATAAGAATTACTTGGAACTGAAAAGCATGATCTAATCCTTGGGGAATGATGTGGTTAATGTCAATAGGCAACAAGCTTACGACAAGCCTTATCAAGCTCTGTATCAACCTCAGTAACAACCTTATCAATCAAATAGGCCATTTGAGAAAGCAAATTTCTAAGGATAGGGCAGCGTAACTATGCTAGACAACATAAATATAATCCAAATGTTGCAGGCCCTTCCAATTCCTTAGTTCCAGTTCAAAATAATATGGCTCAAGAGGCTAAAGGGAAAATGCCTTAGAATAATTCTTTTGGGCAATCCATTGTCCCAACTAGTGGCTCCAACTAGGCGTTCAATGATCAATGGTAGTTGGCTATTGTTTATGGATATAACTAGGCTCTTACGTCCTAAAGCATAGAGGTGCCTAGGCTGACAAAGCAAGAGCAACCTCCACAAGAATATGGCTCAGATTAGGGGTCAAACCATCCAAAAACCTCAATGGTCATTAGTCAGCAAGAGGAGTGTTATGCATCCAATCCGTAGGCTACTCCTAGTTTGGCCCACATCCCAATATCAACAAACACAAGGCTCAAGACAAAGAATATGGGTGACAATCAGGAAGCTTTCAAAGAACCTCTAAGTAGACATTCTTCAAGAAGGTTTGTCCAAGATGAATGTTTCTACAAATGTAAGTAAGCAACCAAGAAAGGAAGCTTAAGTCTTCACTAATGTAACCAAGAGTCCTTTGGGAGAAAGGTCAAGTAATATGACCAAGACCCCCCCGCCCCATTCTACATCTCATTAATCATTAGTGATCCCTTAATGCATAACTACTTGGTGGATATTGGGGCTAACACCTCAGTCATGCCAAAGTCTATTACTGACCAACTGAACCTCAAGTATGAGGAGCATACCAAGGGAGTGTTGTAGCTTGATAGTTCTTCCATAAAGCCATCAGATATCATCAAGAATTTGATCCTAACCTTGCATGCTTGTCTTAGTGTGTTTGTGGTGTAAGACATGTTTATCTTGGATGTCACTCCTTGCTTTACGTTGTGTCTTTCCAAAAGAGTTTACAACCAAGATTGGGGGTTACCTTATAACATATTAGTCTTACATGGTGTTCAGAACAAGGTATGGGACTAAGGTCTCAATCAAAGCTAAACCCATGGCACAATTCCATATTGAACCTCACTAGCTAGATAACATAAACCTTAATTGTACCATCCTTGATGAGGATGAGTTTACAATTGGTCAGGAGCTAAACACTTATCCTGAAGAAGTTTCAAACTTGTTCTTGGATGAGTTATGGGGAGATAACAAAATTTTCAACCCTTTGGAGGGTGTCGAGGAAAGAGACATGGGTGTCTATCTACTACATGAAGAGAATCAACCCGTGCCTTCCCTCATTGGACCTAAAGAAGACCCCAATGATTTATGGAAATTGTTCTTTGATGCCTCAAGGGGAAAAAATGGTGCAGGTGCTGGGTCAATGTTGGTTTTCCCTTCAGGTAATAAGCTTTTATCTTCCTATAGGTTCCATTTCAGCTGCTCTTCAAATGTAGCAGAATATGAAGGCTTGATCTGTGGCCTTCAATGGGCCACCAAAAGAGGAATCAAATTACTACAAGCTTATGGGGACAACGAGCTCATAGTTAACCAAGTTAGAGGCTTAAACATCATAAAAAACCCTTTTGTGAGGTTCTACAAAAATAGAGTGTGGGACTTGATTTAAGATTTTGAAGCCTTTGACATTCAAGTTGTCCCAAGAAATCAGAACCAACATGATGACAAGTTGGCAACCATGGGAGCTTAGATTGACATTCCAAGTGAGCTAAAGGAAACCACGGTTTAACCACATGTCAAGGTGGTGGTGAGACCATCATTGTCAAATAATGAAGCCCACTAGTAGGTTTTTAAGAGTGAATAAAATTGCTTGCTTCTTATAGCAGGTAGCCGACTTCTCCTCCTCCAACCAAGCTAAATTGCATCAATGAGGATCATATTTTTTAGCTGAAGTTGAACAAAATTCCTAATGGGCTAGTTACACTTGAGGGCCTTTTTCATGAAAGAGACCATATGAGGGAAGAAAAGGCAGTAATGTCTACTAATGAAGAGAATTATGAGAGAGTCCTCATCTTCAATGACAAACTTCTCAAGCTTGGGAAGGTAAGCAGCAAGGCTGAGAGGCATGCTTTCGTAACATTTTGCCAAGAGTATATAGACATTTTTTCTTGGGAGTATAACAACCTAAAAGGTTTTGATCCTAATTTAGCTCAGCATACCATATAGTTGGAGGCCAATGCCAAGCACGTAAGGCAAAAGCAAAGGCTCGTTAACCCCAAGATCGAAGAGCTGATGAGGAAGGAGCTAACCAAGTTGATCGAGTCTAGGATCATCTTTCCCACCAAACACTCATCATGGGTAGCCAACTTGGTGCTTGTAAGAAAAAAGAGTGGGGATATTAGGCTTTGTGTTGTCTTAATATATTTGAAAAAAGTCTCCTTAAAGGATCACTACCCTCTGCCATCTATGGAACAACTTTTCCAAGTAGTTACAGGATCATAACGCTTCTCTCTATTAGATGGATTTTCTGGCTACAACTAATTATGGGTGAAAGATGAAGATTGGTACAAGACTGCCTTCACCACTAAATGGGGCATGTATGCATACCAAAAGATGCCTTTTGGCCTATCAAATGCCAGTGCAACTTTCCAAAGAGCCATGGACATGGCTTTTTAGGAGTTGCTAAACTAAATAGTTCTAGTATACTTGGATGACATCATGGTTTTTTCCAAGAATGCCAGTAAACACATGGACCACCTGAGCTAATTTTTTAAAGATGCAGGGAGTATGAGATTTCATTAAATCCCAATAAGTGTGTGTTTGTTGTGCATGAAGGCAAACTATTGGGCCATATCATCTCAAGGGAGGGGTTGTCCATTGATCATGAGAGAATAAGTGCCATCTTGGCCTTATCCTTACCCAAGCATAAGAAGGGACTCCAAAGTTTCCTTAGAAAGATAAACTTCATGAAAAGATTTATCCTCAGTTTGCAAGTTTGGTCAAGTCCATCACTACTATGCTGAAAAGGAACCAAGTGTTCACTTGGTCAAATGAAGGCAAGTTAGCATTTGAGGCTATCAAGCAAGCCATTGCTCAAGCACCCACACTTATGAATCCTAATTTCTCAAGGGATTTCATATTGTATGCTTTTGCTAATGTTGATAATATATTAGCTATGCTGATGCAAATAAATGGTGGACTTGAGCAACCGTTAGCATTTTTTAGTCAGGGGCTTGAAAAGTATGAGGTGAGGTATACTTTTGTAGAAAATCAAGTCCTTACAGTAGTAAACAACCTCATCAAGTTCAGGCTAATGCTATCCAATAGAAAAATGCACCTTATGGTGTCTCATCTTGGAGTAAGAGACTTCCTTCTTAACAAGGATTTGAGTGAAAAAAGTGCTAGTTGGATTACTAAAGTCATGGAGTATGTCGTGGAGATCAAGGTTACTAAGCTAGTAAGGGGTAAAGGCTTATGTGAGCATATAGTTGATAACCTTCATGAAAGTAAAAAGGTCATCTTTGTAACACAAGATAACCTACAAGCAGATGCACCTCCACCTCACACTAGTTGGCTCAATGATATGATGCACTTTTTGCTAATAGGTGAATGTCCTCAAGGTATGGATAAAGTAAAAAGAAGGTATTTTAGACCTTAATCCATACCTTATGCTTTAGTTGATGGGGTTTTGTTCAAAAGGGACCTCAATGGAGTGCTCCTAATATGCATAGATGATGATCAAGTAGCCAAGCTTTCAAAGCATTTCCATTATGGGCCTGCAGGTGACCATTTTGCTCCAAGGACTACTGCAGTAAAGATCACGAGGGCTAGTTACTACTGTCCCATCCTCTTCAAGAACACTTATACATGGGTGAGGAGGTGTCAAGAATGTGTTATTTTCACATGTAAGCAAAGGTTAGTAGTTTTCCCTCTCAACCCAATTCAAGTGGAACAACCATTCATGCGGTGGGGTTTGGACTTCATTAGAGTAATCAACCTCCCGTCAGGTGCAGGGCATAAGTGGGTGTTTACTACAACTAATTAATTCACCAGGTGGGTGGAAGCCATTGCATTGAAAGAAGCCAATGAAAGTGTAGTCTTAGATTTCTATGACAACATTATGACCCAGTTTGTTGTTCCATCCACTATCATATCTGATAATGCATTATCTTCCCTTGGTTTGAAAACAAGTGAATGGGCCCTCAAGATGGGCATCTACCTCAACACTTCCTCAAATTATTATCCTTAAAGCAATGAGCTGGCTGAGTCTATAAATAAAAATTTGTTAAGGATCATCAAGAGGACTATGGAGGATAACTAGAGGATGTGGCACACCAAGTTGAAGACAACTTTTTGAGCCAATCAGGTAAATCCTAAAGCTGTTATTAGTAATTCTTCATACATTCTAGTGTATGGAAGGGAGGCCAAGTTACTCATTTTTCTTGAGCTTCCTGCATTAGAGCTAGCCTATCAACTAGAGCTGTTAGAAGATGAACCCATGAATGTGAGAATGGTATAACTCACAAAACTTGAGGAGACAAGGGACCTTGAAATGAAGACACTGGATGCACATCAAGCTCAGGTCAAAAAGGATTTTGACAAGAGAGCCATGGTAAGGGACTTAAAGGAGGGAGACTTGGTCCTCAAATGAGATTCAAAAAATGCCAAACCAGACAACCATACCAGGTTTGACAGCTTGTGGAGCGGCCCTTTTTTGATCCACAAATGCAAACAACATAACGACTTCCAACTGGCCCAACTGGATGGAAAGGTATTGTTCATCCTAGTCAATGGGATTCATCTAAATCCATGTTATTAGAAAAATTTGTAGCCATTGTATGTTATTATACATTTTGTATATCTTTTCATGTTTTTCTCTAAGTGCCTTGTGCATATCCATTCCAATTGTGTGTTTTCCCTTCTCTAAGTTCCTTGGGCATAGTTTGTTTCATTTTGATTGTTTTTATTGCTTCAAGGGAAATTTTTAGATCAAGCCAGCTTTGTACAAAAGCAGTGACTCCATTCTCAATGGATCAAATGAAGCAAATGAGTTGAGTTCTCAAGCATAACAGGTATGCTTCCTTATGAGTCACCAAAAATATTGGCCATTTTTGGCCCACATATCAAAATTTGCCTAAGTATGAAAAAAGAAGATTTCAGGAAAGAAACTGGCAAGTCTTTAGGAGGACTTCAAGTTTTCCAGTAGTGACTACTTTAGGTTTCTGAGGGCATAATGCAAATTGGGTTTCCAGTAGTGCTTGATTTCTAAATGTTTTATAAGAATAAGTAATCTGGGTTTACGAACCCAAATTACTCATGGATAGTGTATTTTAGGTTCCCCAAGGAGCACTACTTGATTACTTCATAAGTTGTGAGTAGTCAAAATCCCAAAATAAGTAAAAGGGCTCGACAAGCCCGATTTAGTCTTAAAAAAAAGTGCTTCTCAGATTCTTCAAGGGATAAGTCTTCTCCAAAAACTGAAGGTCCTTTTCAATTTTCTAAAGGGTCTTTAAAAAAATCCATATGTACACTTCAAAAATACGAGAGGCATTTTCAAAATGCCAAAGGGCCTTTTTTGGGCAAATGGATCTTTTCAACATTACCGAAGGTCCAATCAACTTTTTTGAAGGTCACTTTCAGAAATTTGAATGGCTTTTCCTTCTCCAAGTGGACAGTTGCAAGTTTCCTAAAGGGTATGTTACACTTCAAAAGGACCACTTCAAAATTCCTGAAGGGTGTCTTTCCCTTTGGGAGGATCATTTACGAAAGTCCAAAATGATGAAAGGGAGACCAAAGGGTCTCTCACCCTTCGGGAAAGTCCATTTTGAAAAGTTTGAAAGGTAATTTCTGAGGAAAGAGAGCAAGAAAGAAGCTTCAGACAAAAAGTCTGAAGGAATTCCTTCGGACAAATTGTCCCAAGGAATTCCTTCGGGAGATTGCCTAAAAGAAATAGGCCAAGGGAAAGAAATTAAAAGCTAAATGCATTCCTCCAAAGGAATTCCTTCAGAAGAAAAGTCGAGCAGGAGCTATGAAAAAAAGGCCCAAGAAGAAAGAAGCCTGAGACCAAGTGTCCAAAGGAAATGATGGGCCAATGGATGTCAAAATTAGGATAAGAGACTAGCCGTTGGAAGTAATCGGGTTTGAAAAGCTCGAAGTCTTAAGGCTTAGAAATAACAAAGTGAGAAGACTTCAAGATGGATAAGTCCAAAGTAAGTAAGCTTAGAGAAATTGAATTACTCTGCATAGAGTAAATCAGGATTCTTCAAGTGCTTGACTTAATTTTGGTCCAACAATGTGAGAATCATGATGCAATGAATGAAAGACTGTCACGTGACATAAGCTAGAGTAGAAAGTGCCAATTAGTAATGTACAAGTGGCACAAGGATGACCAATGAGCATGAGAGAGTCCAAGCGGTTGGTAGTTTAGAATTATAAAGGCTCTCATCCACCATAGTTTTCTCCCCACAATCATCATTTGACACTTAAATACAACATGGCTGAAACACATAGAGACCCACATCTTTTTAGCAGGGCATGTAAATAGAAAGAAACCACGTCAATATTGAGAGCAAAGATTAAATGCATCATGCCGAGAAAAGACTTTCTAGTTGATCACAACATGGCTTCTCAGATGTGCCAAAGATAAATTTAAAGCTGGGAGGGGCTAGAGAGGATTGTTTAGTAATCTTGAGTGGTGTATTTATAGACAACAAAGAAGTACAACATCAGAATTTCAGCCATCAATGACTTCTTATTTCTTCCCCTTCTCTCTCCCCCTTTTTAAAATATAAATAGAGGCCTTGGAGCCGAGAAAATGATCCCCATATTGGTGATGGAATTACTCTACATATATCACTTTGTAGAAGACTCTTTTAAAGCATTACAAGGAAGACTTTTTTATTTCTGGTTAAAATATGTGTGCACATTTGGTTTCATTTACAGAATGTATGATTGTCATTCATCACTTGCAATTTTTTTCTAGCATCTTGCTTTTGATCCTTTTGGTTTTATGTAGGATTGCATGAAGTGTCTGTGTGTCAAGCTCTTTTTGAATCATTACCAATTCATAGTGTCTCTCGTAGACCTATTTTTGTTATTCTTCAAAATGCAAGGCTTCCCTTTAACCTCCACGTAAAAGCTCCATGCCTATGGCCTTGAGATAAAACCATAATAACTTGTGTCCTATTTGGATTCATCAATAGTTTGCTCTTTTCCCAAACCAAGTGGATCACTTATTTTTGGTGAATCACCTTCCTTAGCGTATATTTCTTTTCAAATAATCCTCCTATCCGTTTTCCTTAGCCATTAGTAGATTTTAGTGTGGGAATCAAGGAGCTAAAGTGAAGCACCTAATGAGCTAGCCTCATTAAAAACTCAAAGGTTCAACCTCACCATAGGATACCCACATCCTGAGGTTGTCCCCATGCTTGTATTTGGAAGTGAGAGAGCCTAAAGAACTCTCTCACAAGGGTGCAATTCCTAGCTATAACAATAGCCATAGGTGGAATTTAGATATGTTGGGTAGTTTGATAATGGGTATTTGGATCACCTTTCAACTTTGGGATACCTTGAGTCTGGAGGGAGTTATGGAAGCAAAATAGAGTAAACAAGGCTACAAGCCCTTAGTCTCGACAATGAAGAAGGTAAGGCCTTGTACCCTATCACATGCTTTATGATCCTTTGAGAGTCTCAAACCAAGTCTAAATAGCCTATTTAGGATGTATTTAGAGTACCTAATCTTGTTTTTTTTTGCATATGAATCATTGTACATTATTCCATGTTGTAATCCAAAACTAATACTATGATTGGTCAAGTCAACATATTGCCAAATGAGCATGTGAAATCAAAAGACTATGGGAACTGTTTGAGGTGTGTTTGTTGGTGACATTTGAGGTGTTGGAGTCCACACCACATTACTTATATTTTACACTCTTACTCTTTTACCATGATACATATCATGCATATGATGCTTGCATACTTCAATGATATATATATCTAACACATTTTCATATGCAATTCAATGTTATATTCAATACTGTGGTGCAATACATTTAAAATGTTCATATGTTAATACATGATTATATATTTCACAAGTTTCCTTTTGAGATTAGTGAATTTTAGGTTACATCTCTCATCTGAAAAGGGGGCATCACAATGGGCTTGTCTTGAGATTCAAGTCCTCATGAGTAACAAATTTTAGATTTAGGAATATAATATAGTATGATTCATAATTTTCAGATTATGGGGGCATATGACATGCATGTGCACTCATTCTTATAGTTAATTGAGTATATATTTGCATATATTTGATGTATATGCATAGGCATATGCAAAACAACTACAAGTTACAAGTTTCAAATAGTTACAAGTTCAATTGGCATACGATATCAATACAATACAAATACAAGGGGAATTATATTCATTTTTGTTCATTTTATACATTACAATTTTTAAATTTAACTTTTTCAAAGTTCAAAAGTTTCAAAGGTACAAAAATTTCAAAGGTACAAAAGTTTCCAATATAATTTATATTTATTTATAAAGGTTTGATTGATCTCATTTTGCAAGTGGGCCACGCTAGAGTTTAGTGATAATCAACATCTATGGTTGAAATTTAACAAGTGACATTTGGTGGTTTCACCTTTTTTTATACTTAATTTACTTTACAAAGTACTCTACACATTTAGATGAGAGTTGGAGTATACAATCTTTCCACCTCAAGGGCTTCCACTGGTTTTCAAAAATTGACACTTGATCACTCTCAATTCACCACACATTTAACATTTCTCCAAGTCCCTTAACAAGGGGTCACATGAAATTATCCACTTTCAAGTTACATGGAAATTAGATTATATACTCTTTCAGGTGTATTCTTTCCTTCCCTCTTTTAAAATTTAAAATTTCAAGTTTCCTATTTTTAATTTTTTAAATACAAATATTAACTACTTTCAGTGGCATTGTCATAGGTTTTGCATTGAGAGATATTGTACAATCAAAATTCACATCAAAATATAAAGTGTGTATACACACTTAGTTTTGCATATCCTTTAATCTAGTAATTTTATTTCATTGCATCACTATAATAAATTGGTGGGGGGGCAGGGGGTGTAGACACTCAAATTTAATCATTAAGTGCTTAACAATGTTCAATCTTGGCATCCTTACCTTAATTGACCTATTTGCCATTCCATTAACTTTAAATAACTATTAGAGCCTTCACTATTACACTAATTATCTCAAAAAGACTGAAAACATCATTCAGACATTCATATTCTCCTTACAAATTCATGTCAACCAAGTTCCAAGAGTCTCTAGCCTTTTGAGATAAAACCATACTAGGTTGGACCAGGTTGTACTTGGCCTTATCTACTAGTGCAACCTTCTCTCTCACACTCTAACGATTAAAATTCAATTTTGAGACATTTCATTTTGGTCCTCCCACACTTTTAGCAAAGTTGGTTAATAGAACTATTTTAAATATATCACTATATTATAAGTACATATCACTTGGAAATTCTATTGCACATTGAGAAAAAGGGCACGGATTCTTCAAATTCAAGCTATGATTTATCCTAACAGTCATAAACCAAGTCTAAATTTATTTTATTATAAGGTAATGGCATTCATTGTCAAACATTTAAGTCAATTTACTAGTTACATCCATATGGTGCAAGTATCAGAATTCACATGCTCACTCTAGGAGGGAGAACTACATCAACATAAGGCTCTTTTGGGATATGTAGGCAACACTCAAACTATGTTGGATTTTTTAGGATATCTTGGCTAATTTCCTTGACCCATCCCCCTTTTACATTTAATGTCTATTTGTTTTATGTGCAAGAACTAGGGTTTTGTCATTACAGATACTTTAGTGTGATAATTCAGCACCTACAAACAATCAACAATGTACCTCTACAAGACATAGGTATTCAAATAGGAAAATATTCTACACAATTAACTCGAATGAAACTGTAGTCAAAACAATAAGTCATAATGTACCCATCTCCACCTTAGCATGGCTCGGTCCCAATACATTATAGGATTATATTTTTAGGCATGACACACTTCACTAATCCTCCCAATTGGTTCCACATCAATGATTTCCATGCACAATTAACATGAACTAAATTTGAGCTAGGTTTGCATAATTCACTGAAAGTTATTATTTATAGTTTAGTTCATTTTTTCTATAATTTATTATATTTTATATTTAGTTTATGTATATTCTGTAATCTAAATAAGTATTTCAATTTTTTGATGTTTATTGCATTTCATTGTTAAAACAAAATAAACATTAAACATGGCCTTAATAGTGAAAGTGATGGGCCATCCTTCCTAAATAAGGATGGTGTCAAGCCCATTTTCACATGCATTTCTTTAAATGATGAAGGTGTTGTAAAAATCAAGGATTTCAAAAACAAGTTTAGTACACATAACCTATTTTAATACATCAAAAGCTTGTTATGCTATCGCAACCCCTGAAAATGCATTCTTTTTTTGCATGGCAATCAATGGAGCCATAATTTTTCCATAGTCCTTGACCATTTTTTGGTAGTACCTGATGAGACCAAGAAATCCACAAAGGATTATGATCATCTTGGGATTTGGCTAAATTTTCATGACTTTAATTTTTTTGAGGTTGACGTGGAATTCTGTTTCTAAAATATCAAGCTCTAGGTACTCCAACTCATTTTGACCAAAATAACACTTGGACCATTTCACACATAACTAGTGATCCGATATAAGTTGTAAGGTAGTGTCGAGGTGATAAAAATTATCTTCCCAAATTTTGTTGTAGATTAGAATATCATCAAAGAATACAAAGATAGATTTATGCAAGAAGGGCAAAAATATTTTATTCATCAATACCTAAAATGTTGATGGGGTGTTTGTAAGCCCAAAGGGCATGATAAAAAATTCATAGAGGCTTCATGAGTTCATAAAGTGATATCATGAATATCTTCATCCTTAATGGGTATTTAGTGATTGTCAGACCATATATCTAGTTCGTAAAAGTTTTAATCACCATGAAGTTCAACTAAGAGTTCATCAATCACTATAACATAAAATTTGTTCTTAATAGTTAGTTTGTTTAGTTCTTAGAAATTAATGTATATTTGATATAACCCATCCTTTTTTTGGATGAGTAAAACAAGTAAAGTGTATGGGCTTGTGTTTGGGAAAATTTCTTTAGCTTGTACTAGCTCCTATACTAACTTTTTCATTTATATTTTATAGAGGAAAGGGTAGTGGTATGGTCGAATGTTGGGGGTAAACTCCTTGGTTGTATTTGAGTGAAATGGTCCTTAGGTTGTTGAGGTGGTAATCCTTTTGGATCCTTAAATTGTGTCTCTTACTTGACTAGAATTTTTCTTCAAGTCATCGAGCTAGTTGGAATCGGGAATCATGTTGAGCTGAATGGAATAGAGTTGAGAAAAGATCCCATGAGAGAATTTTTTAATAAAATTTTCCATGTTGTGTGAGCTTATGATGCTGATGAATCCTAAAAGGGCCTTAAATGTCTATTACTACCCATTATCGAAATATTCATCTAGAGTTTTGAGGGGTCCCCAAATATGGGTATGAGGGTGCACAACCATTGAGATCGTAGAACTACATCACTTCCTCCCAAAGGAAAAACAAACACATTTGATTTTATGTTATATTCCCCCACATATATACAAATATTGTGGCATTTTCCTTTACAAGGCAATGTTCCCCCATTTGCAATCATAACTTAAAAAATGGAACAACGGTACATAAAATAGTTGGCTTGTTTTGCTAGCTAAGGATCAATGGAATTACGTGTGTTTCTTGAGTCAAGGATAACAGTAAGGGGTAGATTGTTGAAGTACCCTTTTACTCTCATAGTTTAAGGAGTGGTTACCTTTGCTAACACATGCACTGAAATCCTAGGTTGGGAGTTTATGAGGTTGGGCTCTTCAACTTCTTGTTATTCTTCTTGGAACTCTTAAGCATTACACCATTCATCTAAATATAGATGTGACTTAACATATGTAAAATCACATTTTGTTCAACATGTTTTTGCTCTTGTGTGAATTCTTCATCAAAATTATAACACAACCCTTTTTCCCTACGAGCTCACATTTCAGCCTATGTTAGGCTTTTAATGGGAGTTGCTTTGAGAGGTGGGGCTATTATGTTATGTTGTGATGTGGATGGTTTGAATGGAACACAATTTTAATAATGGCATTGAGTGGTGAATTTATCTTTATTTAACTTGGCTAACCCAAGATATTCTATCATGTCTATAGGTTTGAACATTTTCACCTCTATGCAAACAATATCTTTGAGGCCATTGATAAAACATGTTTGAAATTAATTTGGTTCTCTAGTTTTTCAAATATAATTTGGTATTCATGAATCGTTACAATTTATCTTAGTATAATAAGGACTCTTATGAAATCATCATAGGCCTTGGGACCAAATAAAACCAACAAAAGTTTGACAAAATCATCCCAAGTTGGTTCTTGATGGGATTTTTTATACCATTAGTACCATTAGACAACTTATTATTCCATGTGGAAGGAAGTTATGGGTATTTTATTTACTCTAGTGTATTATGTAGGCTGAAATACTATTCTACATGATAAATCCAACTAGGAGGATTGATATCGTCAAATTTTGGTAAGTCCTACTTTGGGCCATAGGGCATGTTTCTTAATGAGAAACTTCCCTTAAAATGTCTGTCACTATTGAATCTACTTGTAAGTTTATCATTTTGTGCACTGGGGCCATGCACCTTTTATTGTAGATCAATGACTTGGGATCTCAAGTTGGTAAGTTATTGTTTTATGGTCTTGGTTCCAAATCAGGTTGTCATAACCATTATTATTAGGAGTTCTAAGGCTCTATAAAATGCTTTCTAGATTTATATATTATAACAATCAAATTGACAAGATGATCGCAATAGCATGATTATCTTGAGATAGAGAAAACAAATTCCACGCTCTTTGTAAATGGAAAGTTACCTTCTGGGAGAAAAATAACTCATTTTTTTGCATTTGTCACCATCTAGGAGATAACTAACCTAGAATATTATGTCTTTACTATGTAACCCATTGTTTTATCAAATTTATAGACTTTTTTAATCCTCTAAATTCTAGAACTAGTGGTGGTGCTGTATAGATTCTATAGTATGTTGTTACATTTCTAGAAGAAATTAACTGGTGTTGGTTTCTACCAATTTCAGTTTACCAGGGTTTAGCATAGTCAAATGAAAATGGGTAAGGCTTCTACAAGGTGTGTCTAGTTTGTAGGTTCGAATTAAGACTTATCACATTTGTAAATAGTGTTGGCCCAATGTTTTAAAGTATTGAATGCAAATGGTAGACCATATTTTTAGCCCACTACCCATCTCTGAGGTCGGTTATGAGTAGCTTCTTGGGTCTAATTTCTTAACAATGTAGGATAAGTAATAAACAACCTAAGGTTTATTTTTCCTAAGCTATGAAAAATAACCATGGGGTCTTTGTAAAGCCACTCAAACCATCACCAAAGTAAATAATATAATTAAATTACAACATCACAAATAATTGAAAGTAAAATGATGTAATTAATCTGCTCACTTACAATATTACAAGAAAAAGATAAATTTCATAAATATGAATTAATAAAAGTCATTAAATATTTCAAAATATCATGTTCAATCCAGGTAAAATCACTATAAAATAATATACAAAGTCCATTGACATTCATGCCATAAAACATCCAAATACAAGTTATAATGATTATGTACAACAAGTATAAATAAATCAATACACTCTCTAGTCGCCCCAAACTAAGTGGTTATCCTGCAAGCCGAGAGACAGGAACATGGCTCAGGCACTTTTCCACCCTACCATGAAGTGATTACACTTCTCTGGATCCTTTTATGACATGAAGAAAACTCAGCGCTGCATGAAATGTCTAGCTACCTGGAACAACTGGCAGGGGAAACACCTGATGCAATTTGATGTCTAAGGTGCAATTCTAAATAATGAAATGCAGATTGTCTCACAATAGTATGTGGTAGAGATATATATATATATATCAATAACTTTTCTAGATAAAATATTCATCTATTTCAATGACAGTTTATTTATATCTAAACCTTTAAAACATAATAACTAGGCAATTCTTGAAAAGAGGAAGCCATCTTTGATAATCCACATTCGACATCCTAGCCCAAAAGTAACCCAATCAAATTTCTAAATGAAATCTACAACTCTCTTCAAGAAATAAATATATAAAATAAATAAATTAAAAAATTGAAAAAATAAAGAGAAAATATTGACCCATTTCACCTATCAACTGACTATAATTTCCCTTTTTTTCTAAGCAATAATTATGGAAACACACCTTTATAATACAATAAAAAGAACACCATTCATTCATTCATTTATGCAATTTGTTATAATGTCTATAGTATGGTTATGGTTTTAAAATATATATAGACATTATAACAAATTGCATAAATGAATGAATGGTGTTCTTTTTATTGTATCATAAAGGTGTGTTTCCATGATTATTACTTGGAAAAAGGGAAATTACAGTCAGTTTATAGGTGAAATGGGTCGATATTTTCTCTTTATTTTTTTTATTTTTTATTTATTTATTTTATATATTTATTTCTTGAAGAGAGTGGTAGATTTCATTTAGAAATGTGATTGGGTTACTTTTGGGCTAGGATGTCGAATGTGGATTATTAAAGATGGCTTCCTCTTTTCAAGAATTGTCTAGTTATTATGTTTTAAAGGTTTAGATATAAATGAACTATCATTGAAATATATATATATATAAGGGTTCTTTTAAAAAAAAGAAAATAAATGTTAAACTCTTTCCATTTAATAATGTCTCCCAATTTTAACAATTCAAAGAGATTTTTTTTTTTTTTTTAACAGCTATATGCAACCTTAAATCATGAAAATAAAAACAAGGAGAATACACGGGTATATATGCTTGCCAAAAGGTTAATTTCTTTATTGTTGTTGTTGATCCTCCTTCTCTCTGTCGCTATTCAGAAAATAAAATCATGTCCTCCTTCTCTCTGTCGCTGTTCAGAAAACAAAATCATGTCCTCCTTCTTTGTTAAACTACTCATTAACTACTAGGAATATCTTCAAAGCCTTTATGGGTTTTGTTCCCCTTTTGGCTAGCTTTCTAGAACAATTTTCAGTTTTAGTTAAGAAATGACAAAGTTAATTATTATTTTTATTCTTATAGTTGTTAAAAATCATGATGGGTGTCATTTCTTTTCTATCGTCCTCTATTTTATTTTGAATCTTTACTATTATTGGCATTTTTAAAATTAGTTTTTGCTTGTTTTTTAATTAATGCAGTATTGTTCAAATTTACATGAGAAAAAAACCTCTATAAATATAATTTAATAAGCTTATTTATTACTTGTCGCTGCATGTCAAGATTATAATTCTTTTATTTTTTAATTAGATTTCTAATTATAATATGTATTATTAATATAGTTTGTTTATTTTTGAAATAAAATATTCACTTAAATCATGCAAGAAGTATTTTATATATATATCATTTTAAATTCACAATTGTAGTAAGTCTAATTTAGATATTGTCTTCCATATTTAAATAAATAAGAAACGTTTATTACTTATTTATGATTAAATAATATATAACCATACATCAATTTAATAAAATATGTCATTTCAAAACATAGCTATACCATTTAAAATATAAAACGCAAAATCATTAATATTCATGACTAAATCAAGCAATTGAAAGGAACTTACTATCGCAATTAAAACATAGTATTGTGTATCTAACCATCCATTGCATTTATCATCCACATAATAATGCATATTAAACCATTCAAAATAATGCAATATGAGACTATGTGAGTGTGTGAGTGCATCAGGTTAACCATCCCGACAGTTCTTGCCAAGTGGTTAGAACATCTCTACCTAAACCATGTTTTCATCTTCAATGAGTACCTACATTCATTCGCACTCAATCTCGATGTCAATAGGTAAGTGCCTCAAAAACATAGCCAAAGTAAAACATTATAATCATCTCGATAATATTTAATATTTAAATCTATTTTCCAATTTATAGAAATATAATTGCATTATAATTACCTTCAGACACATGGAATTTACTCAAAGTAAAATAACCATAGTAAATATTTATTAATCTAAAATAATTTATATAGTCCATAAAAATGAGACGTGACAGTCTTCCAATATACTTGAAGGTACATGGAAGATCAAGTCTATATACATCAATTTTAATGGATTGATATTGGGAATAACCCTTTAGTTCATGGATACAGGTAGAAATAATAACCACTAAGCTTAAAACAACGTTTTATGAGTTCTAAAAGTGCTAGAACACAATTTCTAACTTAAAATATATAAATAAATACAAGAGAAAAAGAAAAAATGGGTGAATTTTGGGAAAAAATCTTAGCGTCATCACTTCTAATACCATTTGGATAAGGTGAGATCATATGGTGTATAGTCGTAGAGATCCCTAAACCACTAAAATTGTTATCGAACACAGCCTTAGAAAGTGCTAAGATACCAAATGATATGAACCTTCCTATAACATAATAAACCAATATCAAAATACATTTAAATAATACTGTAAATGAAATGAAAAATATTTATATTGCATTAAAAATAAAACACAATTACATTACAATATCACTAGCCTCTTCGAGGGGGAAACCTCCTTTGAACAAGCCCAATATAATGTAGTTTATGGGTTTTTTTCTATGATACTATGCTCCTATTTAAAAAATGTTATGCTAGCCAAATGCCACTTCCCATGCATGTGATTTTATTGTAAATAACTCAATGGACAACTTATAAAGCATACACATCTCTAAGTTTTAATAATAAATTATTATTACAAAGAAAAGAGTTAGGATGAAAGGGGTCCTAATTAGATAAAAGTGAGATCAATTTATAAAATTGGATTTGTACATAGAATTTGGAGATGACTCTATAGATTAGAAATCAGATCATAATCCAATATTTGTTAAGTTTGACATACAAATTAATATTCAGTAAGGAGAATGAGTCCACTATAACAAAAAAAAGACACCCCTTCAAGGTGAGATCCTCATGACTCATGAGAGTCAAGAAATATTTAAAGCAACCCTTGAAAAACACTTATACAAGGAAAATATTAGTATATCATTTACATCTTGTTTCCCAATAAATAACAATATGTTAATACCCATAGTTCACAAAGTATTAAGTACATACAGAACATCTAGGTCTAAAATGGGAATTACAAGTAGCTTTCTAACTACATACACCTAAATTTGGTGGAAGACCCTTGTTCCTAGTGCCTTATTCCCAATTTACCTTATTTGGAAAACTTGTACATTTAACATGTTTCAAGGATTGTTTTGGCCCCGTGATAGGTCTACGCTTGGTGTATTGTGTCTAAAAACACCTCAACACTTATCAAAAAGGTATTTATTAATGCATATAGATTTTTTATCATATATTACCCAACTCTACCTCAAAAATATAGTCAAATTTGTCTCCCAGTCAAACCTATACACTTTATAGGTCTATTTGAAACAAACTCATACACCTAAGATTTTTTACCTTTTTATTTTGTGGGTTCGTCAGCCAATTGTCATGATTCATACACCTTTACTCTTAATTTTATACATTACCATAGTCATCAAGTGTGCACAAGTTATCCTATGCCAACCTATATATGTAAGGTCTTGTTAAGCCATTTCATAAGCTACACAAATCGAGATATATAGAGGAATACTTCAAGATATATCACATCAAAGGTCAATCCTACAACCAAGCATCACTCAAGTCAAGTGTTAAATAAAATCTTATACACTCATGACATTGTCATACTATATTGGTCTCTATTTATTCCCCTTGTGTTAAAAGAGTGTCTGGATTGCATGTGGCTACATCATAAATTCTAGAGAAGATGAGGTTCACAAACCCTCACTTGAGATATTCCATCCACACATTCATAGAACAACATGAAGGTATAAGTTTGTGTGTGTGCAGGATACATAGTTTTCAATGTTGCCTCAGTGATTATTGTTTTTATTTTGGAGTGCAATTTAGGTCTAAGAAGAGATTCACATATTAACCACATTTTTTCTGTCATATCCATGAAGTGAAGGTACGTGCATAACAAGAAGATGATAATGCTTAGATGATAGAAAAATCTAGATTGTGAAACCTTACTAGGGTGAACCTAACTATTGTCAAACAATCACGACCATATGGGTCTATCTAGCATAGAAACATGCTTGTCCTAATGATTGAGTCTACCTTGGATCATCACAAAGTTTTTATATTTTAGGATTAGGTTGCACATAGTCAACACAGTCTATTTACAATATCATATTTACAAAACAACATATTGATGTGATAATTTATTACCCCTTAGTCATTTACATTACTTTGTCTATGAATATTTATACATCTCGATTTGTTTCTCATTGTAATATATTAGATAGATATGAATTCTATATGTTCAATCATTTATGCATAAATATTTTTAATTGTGTCTATCTTATTCCTTATTTTGATTAAAACTAGAATTGGTGTAAACATAAGTGGTGAAACCTAACTCTTTCACCCATTCAACATATGGTTTATGCAATCTCTCTCTCTCTCTCTCTCTCTCTCTCTCTCTCTCTCTCTCTCTCTCTCTCTCTCTCTCTCTCTCTCTCTCTCTCTCTCTCTCTCTCTCTCTCTCTCTCTCTCTTCCTTAGGGCTTGGCTATTTTTTAGATTCTAATCTCAGGGTTTCTTCACCCTTTCTATCTTTATGGTTCTTATATCCTTATGCGTGCATTAAATTCTTATCATTATAGTCTACATCAACAAAATGGATTAAAACATAATTATTTATTGCATTGTTGAAAATTTCAAAACAATTATTATTTCAAACCTTAATTAAATTTATGAGATGATACATGAAGTCACCAAGATCATGACTACAAAATTTTTTCAAATAGACTCTCCTAGGGTTTGTACTTTTTAATTTCCTATACTTTGAAAGACACGTTTTGACTCCTATGCCTATGAAAAATAGTGAAGTTATTTCCATTATCAATGATGAGACCCAACCTTTGAGTGAACCTATTAGGTGTGCAAACATTTTTACACATGATCTAGAAACTATGGTGCATTCCATAAATATATTTCAAAATCAATTGCATAATTATCTCTAAAGGTGTACTCAAAGTTAACATTTTGCAATCACATCCTAACGATTTATAACTAACATAGTTTATCACTAGTAATCAATACCAATACTTTTGTAATGATCATTTACTAATCTATGAGTTGTGTCTATGGTGTCCATATGACTTTAGACACATATAAATAAATTCCTAACAAGCCATAACATGCGCTTCAACAAATAAATTCTATACTATAATATTGCACATAAATTTTATTCTTCTATATGTTGTGCCTAACATGTGCCTTCCTCATAATGCTTGCTTTGTCAAAATTGCAAAAATACAAAAAAAAAACATACAATACAAATATTAAAAAACTTCTTTGCCTTTAGCTTGTTTGTATGATATGTATCATACCTATCTACATACACTACATAGTTTACACATCCATGATTTCACACGTCTTTATCATGGCATACCTTGATCTATGTGAGAGGTGATATAATCTGGATGGATATGCTTATGATTACATTTATGTCTCTCCCATGGGGAGACATTACTTACTTTATTGATGGTTACATAGTAACATGTGTTAAACAATCAAATTTTCTATATAGAGATACCTTTACATGCATTTTTTTCTTACTGATTACTTACATAAAGTATAAATATCTTACATGTGTACATGGATTCGTTCATTTTAATTCTATGTTATTTCCACATTTATCAAATTTATGAATATGATTTAGGCATATTTATTGAGTTTGATTGCATTCTTCTATTTTTTAGATTTCATATGGCACTTGTCTTCCATCTACATCAACATTCTTCTAGCCACTTGTCTCATGTTGCTTGATATGTTTCATTGCCCTTGACCATTTGACTCTTGAACCTACTCTTAGCACTTACACTACTATTCCCAATGATGACAACATACTTATCGAGACACTTTTTCATATAATGCATCGAGTTATAAGGGAATCCATAGGTGCTTATAATCCTCCTCATCTCATTTCTTTTGGTTTGTAGGCCCTGTCAGGGGATCTGTAGCTCTACCAATTAGAGCACAATTGATTACTTTCTTATATGCAATTAAACACGGAATTATACCAGAATGATAAAGTAGCTAGAAACTTGAGACAACAAAGAATTTGAGAGACAATACACACTCTTGTATTAAATACTACTAGAAGAAAATACAATAAGGAAGATGCCACTTCTTCCTCCACCTTAAAGGCTTGCCACACCTCAAGACCTTCTTCCCTCTCTCTCTTGCTCAACACAACAACTCTAAAGCCTGAGTTGCTATCCCTCCTTGAATGCTTCAGCTGATCTCCTTGACCTTACACCTGTAGATCTCCTTGACCTTGCTAGCTTCAATGCCTTTACTTGCCTTAGAATTAATTTACAATACATGCCTTATGGGTCTATAAATAAGATCCCATGCTTACAAAAAATAGAAGTCTAACAACTAAAATTAGACACACAGCCCGCGACTTAAATTAGCCCCTTAGCATGCAAACACTCGGTTCAACTAACTGACTGTTCGTCAACAGCAGTTCCGAAAATACACAGGCGACCGACGCCGGTCCCTGCTGGTCTGGTTCTACCGATGTCGGTCGACTTCCTGCCATCGCCGATCTCCTCTCCACTGCACTTGATCGACTTCGGTCATACTGCCGACGCCGGTGACTCTGGTTCTTCAGCATCCTTCCTTCTAGTGTCTGCAAATAATTGAAGCTTTTAGCTCCACACCACAACAGGCCCTGCTCCTTTTATTTCCTATACAACCCGGAGCTTTCTTATGCTAGTTTCTATTTTCTTTTGCATATATAACTAAAAAATGAAAAACATGGTTTATTAACATAATCATATCTATATAGCTACTGGAGCATCATCCCCAAGCATGATTTTTATTGACTAAATATATACACACCTTTGCTTTTTGGGGCATTATCCCTTAGATGTTTCTCATTCATGTATTATGAGTTTCTTTAAGCACGACTTTAACATAATCTTCCCATGGGGGCATGACACATGTAGTTTCATCCTCCACATTTTATTGATTTTGCATGTATCACTTTAGTTGGCCATATTACTTGCATGCCTTGCCTTATTACATTAGTTAGGTCTTTCATGTCCTTAAGACCATTTACATCTTGGCATTGATTAGTTTTTATACAAATTATTCACTTGACTATATCTTCCACATTGGTGTAAATGTCACATATTTGTCTATGGGGGCATTGTACCCACACATGTTTCCTATATATATTTGCACTACATATTATTTGATACAAACTCTATGATTTGAAAACTATATTGACGTGTGATTGTTATCATTGATACATCTAAATTTCCTTGAGCATTTTCATAGTGGGTGCAGGATGTCTTCGCCATGTACATCAATATCCTTAACCTGTGATTCACTTTATACAAGGCCTTGCCACATAGTTGGCTATATCATATGTCATGATGTTTTGATTTATCACTCACTTTGTGACCTATATTACATATTTGGATTGCACTATTAGATGGATTATGATAGTTGGTACAATCTTTATGTACTTTATCATGCTATGCTTTTCATGATTGATTCCTACATAACTCATATGTTTCCCATCCAGGGGAAGAAATATACCAACATTGATAAAATCCAAAATTTAAAAGCATTGGAAAAAATTCAAAAAACAAATACATTTGAAAAATTAAAAACACTAGAAAAACTTAGAATTAAAAAAAAAAAACATTTGTAAAATTAAAAAATTCAAAAACATTTGGAAATAAAAAACATGCTAAATGTTTTTATTGTCCATGGTTTACACATGTTTTTCATGGTATTGTCTTGTGTGAGTGATATGCAGATTCACAAATTACATAATATTGGATTTCACACTATACATCCACATCTTAGAGAGGTCAATTTCATGGACACTGTTGGTTGAATATTTTGTAGATCAGCGTACTGATAAACAAAATAGGTCTGATCATCCAAAGTAGGAAGATTGGTCAACCAAATGTGTAGTTTTACCACATCAAAAGGGGACTAATCTCTCCTCTCATCAAGGGGAGGTTCCCTATATATATATATATATATATATATATATATATATATATATATATATATATATATATATATATATATATATATATAAACAGAAAATAATACTCAAGGGTAGGACAAACCATCCATCTCTCTTTTTTCAGAGATGATGTGTGCAAATCAAAGGAGAAATCTTAGGGATAATGACAGAAAGCACTTCTCTTCTTTCAGAAGTACCATTCAACAAACCACAAGAATCTTCCTGGTAGTAATTGCAAAATATAACCAAGGACGTAGTAACTAGCAAATTGAGATGTAGCACAAAGTCTTCACCTGAATTGCCCAAGAGTGAGATACAAAGGACAATGAGGGCACAAAGTCGTCCCAAGGTCCTTTACACAGAAACAAAAAGAAAACACACTAAAGACAATTATGGGGGCACAAAGTCTCTCCACAGTTGACTTCAGGACACCTTCCTGACTACTTTCACTAATTTTGCTTGTTGAATTAAAAGAATAGAAAATATATTAAGGAAAAAGACATAAGAACAGTTTCCCCAACAACAAAGATATGACAGCACAAAGTTTGAAAAGTCACTTTCTTTCTTATTCCAATAACAAAATATGATCAACAATCTGAGCTCAAATTCTCATAAATGCCTTTCAATTTGGGTAGAGTTTTTGTTTCTGATAATCAGAGAGAGAGATCCCCCAAAATAGTAGAGGAGAGTCCTTTATATAGCCTCTTCAATAAGGACTTAGGAACATTAATACATCATGTTGCATTGAATTTTGTTAAGAAGACATGCTGAAATTTAGGGGCATTTACCCATTTGCTTTTCTTAATGCATAGAAACGGGTCACACTATTGAATGTTTGCATACTTCAATGTCCACCTAGCGATCTACTTCTAAAAACATATCTGATGTGTAAATATTTTTGGTCCTTCCTTGTCGTTCCTCCTTTTTTGGTTATTTGAATCGGGTCCTAGATTCAATTCGATGCTCTGTTCCTTAATCGCTTCCTGCTGGACTTTAGTAATTAATGCGTGGCACATTCTGCTACAAAATAGATGAAGACACGTGGCAACTTATGTGGGACTCTGAGAGATGCTTATTGAAAGAGGCTCTGAAACCTATTAGAATCTCGGAATCACAGGTGCAGACACTTGTTGCTCTCCGTGGAGTTACAATGGAAAAGGTGGCAGCTTCCGCTGTGAAATAGGTGAGGACACGTGGCAGCATCCGTTAAACTTGTAGAATCTTTGTACTCCTTTTGAATGTCCTACATAAGATGACACATGGCATCTTCCGTCACATTCTAGAAGTACTATACAAACATGCGGGACTCATTTGGATTCATGTAGATGATGCCACTTGGTATGTTCTGCTTAACTTACAAAGGACACAAGGCGGCTTCCACTGCTCTAAGAAGCAAAGTGAAATGAGGCTCAGAAAATGACACGTGGCAGTATTCGCTGGGTTCTGTTGGACTTTTGTTTCGGTCCATTTGTTTCATTCCTTAGTCTCTTTTGCCTCAAAAATTCCCTTCGCAAGGGCACTTGTGTCTTTGACGCTTGGGGCACTCCTTTAAACTTGTTGCTTGAACTGACTGGTTGAACCAACTTTGGTTCAACGGTTCAATGGTTCACTCCCTTGTTTCTATTGACAACTTGAACCAAGATTCTTTGAAACAAGCCTCATTGAACCCATTGAACCCGATTGAACTAGTCTTGAGAATGACTAAGTGTCGGAAGCTTGTTCTTTTAATTGAACCTGCTTGTGGAAACCTTTTAACCTTTTGAACCATTAATCCTTTAACTAAAAAAGCTTAAATAATCCCAATTTTGAAAGCTTAGAACAAGTTTTTTGAAATGGGAAGAGATATTTTGGTCTTTGCAAGACCAAAATAGATTATATGTTGTCCTAAAAATGAGTGACATTTTTCGGGTACAACAGACACCATGTTCTAGCTCGAGGAAATTTCCATTTCAACAAATTCTTGTATGATGATATCTATCCTCATGTGTCCTTTATCATATTGAGCTAGATTACCAATTTTTTTCTAGTATCTTATGCATCTCTTAACCCATGAATATTCAACATTGTGATTGTTACATTATTACACTAACTATTGTGCATGAATACTTGCTCGTGTATGCATATGTTTTCTTGTTTTTACATCCTTGTTCTTATGAGATCTTCTTATCATCATGTCTTATGTGAGTCAAATCTTGGTGTGTCTTTTAAGTAATTTGGGCGTGGTCACCAACATTGGTCTTAACTTGATTGTACTATATTAATATACTGTGATTGTAACCTTGATGTCTATCATGCATATTGGGCATACTTGTGTGATGCATACATTACCAAGGTTTCCACCATGCATCTATGGGGGCATGCTCTTATGGGTATTCTAATTGTTTTAGCTAGCCCAAATATGAGTTTGTTTGTGACATTTGTGGACATAATATTTGTTTTCCATTTATCTTTGCCAAAGGGGTCATCATACCCTATAACATTGTATTTGATATGATATTATCTTTCCTATGCTCCATATAACTTCACATGATTTTATGTGGCATAACTAGATGTAAGTTCACCTTAAAAATATCTGTAAAACTTAACAAAACAATACAATTATGGGAAATATCAGTTTATATATATTTCTAGGATAATAAAAACTTTAAAATAACAATTTTTTTATAAAAATATTGCAAGAAGTAAAGCACGAGATATAGATAGGATGCAAGTAGATATAAAATAGGGTTAGGAGGTTCTCACACCATATATATATAAAAATTTAATGGTGCCATTCCAAAAGGATTTTTGATAGATTGGATGATCGGGGATACCATTATGCTTTATAAAAGCAAAAATATTACTAACCCATCAGACTATCATATTATCATGATTAACCCTCTTTTTGGAAAATTATTTGGGAGCATTATAGAGCACATAATTAGAAGTTGGGTAGGAAAATGGGGGAGAGTGAAATGATAGTTAGGTTTCAAACCAAAGTACTCCACTGTCAACCATTATGTCACTCTTATGCACTTTATTGAATAAACAAGAAGAGTAAGTTTTTATTACTTTATTTCAAAAAATTATTCGACATTATGCTTGGAAGAAAAATTTATAGTAAGATGGAGGAACTTTGAGTTCTGGATAAGTATAGAGTGGTTATGCATAGCCTTTATGATAAAGTCTTAGCCAAATTCAAAGTAGGTGAAGAAATGTTATAATGCTTCAGAAATGATATTGATGTCAAAAAAGTTTAACTAATATCCCCCACTTTGTTTAGTCTATATATATATAAATAAAACGAGTGGATGAATAAAGTTGGTAGAGGGGGTGTTCACCTAATTAGCTATGCAGTAAAGTTACTCCTATATGTGGATGATTTTATCCTAGTTTAAAAAATGACACGTAATATGAGAGAACATTGTAGGGCCTTAGATATTTTTTTGAAGAGGTTGGGATGTGAGTAAATACCAACAAAATCGAAGTCATGATCTATTCATTACAGAGAAAAAAGAAACAAGTTGACTTCCTTTTCAAAAGAAGCCCTTCGAAAGTGGTAGAGAACACAAATTCTTTGGTCTAGATTTCCACAACAAGCTTAGTTGGGAGACTTACAAGAGAAAATAATATAAGGGGGATGAAAAACTTTATACTCGCTACAAAATAGATGTCGTAATGCAAAATAATGGGATTGGAATACCCAAATGACCTTGTTTAGGTTTTTTGTCATGTCGGTGGTGCTCTAATGTGATGTCCCTTCCTATTCGATGGGGTATGGGACCCACCCTATTTGATGGGGTCCAGTAGATGTAGAAATCATCTACGTAAAGCCTCGTGATCCTTCACGACTGGCTTAAGTGTGACTTGGAAGAGGAAGTCATTAGTTTGGGCTTTTGGCTTGATAACCAATCCTCTTTGGTATCAGAACTGGTTTTCCTGCCAGCTTGTGAGTTGGATAACCTTATGCAAAACCGATCCTTCTCATGTAGCGAAATATGAGTACTCATCAATATTATTTGAGAATAAACAAACTATTCCAAACCTTGAGGATCAATCCATGATTGAGGAAATGGCTAAGGACAGAAGTAAAGAGGCAGATAGTAAAAAATCCAAATGGTGAATTCATGAAAAAGGTACTCATTAATATGGTCAAATAGTAAGAATAGACAAATTTATATTTGAGTTAATTGACACATCATTCAGGGGTACATGGTAATGAAGGTGGTGGACCCGTATATGGGGAGACAAGTCATAATGCCCCTCGCACAAATAACTCAACTTGTATTCCATGCAGACCATTGATGCCTGCGTTCTTACAAGAGGCAACACTAGAGAGACCAAAACAACCACATGAGCTAGAAGAGGTGGCATTTTGGGGAGCATACCAATAAATGAATGCTGACTTTCAAGAAACCATGCCTTTTCTAGAGTACTACGGGTGGAAATCTAACACTAGACCTCGATAAGATAAAGGTGGGCCTAACCAAGATATGCATAGACATTTGGGAAAGCTTACTCTTCCAAAATTTGATGGTGGGTGAAAGTGCACAGCAAGGGCATGGGTCCAAATGCTTGACACATACTTGAAGTTGAATCCCATCCAAGAGATAGAGGCGATTAAATTCACTACCTCTATTTAGATGGGGAGACACATGATTTGTGGCACCATGGGTTGGTAACCCAAGGGCATATGTACATTGACACATAGGAAGAATTCATATAGAGATTGATAGATAGGTTTGACAAGAAGGGTCCCGAGGCATTTTTTTGAGAACTGACACACTAGAGACAAATTGGGCCACTTGACACTTACATTATAGATTTTTAGAGGTTGTCAGTCATGGCTTTTGATGTTTTCAAGGGACATGACATCCTTATTTATTGAGGGGTTGTTAGAGCCTTTACAGGGTTGGGTAAAGGCATTTGGTCTACCTTCGCTATAGAATGCTATTTGGAGGGCATTAGACTTAGAGTTTTTTGCTCCCAAGCCAAAGTTTCCACCAAAGTTCCCTACTAGGTCTTTTCTTCAAAAGCAGGATAAGGGATCTAAATTGACAAAGAAGCCTTTCATAACAAATGAGATTAGGCATGAGTTGAGGAGGAAAAAGTTGTGTTTCACATACAAGGACCCATGGGAACTAGGACACCAGTGCAAGGGGAGAGGGAAATTGCACTATATTATAGTATTCCTAAAAGAGGATTGGTAGTCAAGCTAAAAGCCTAGACTAATGACTTCCTCTTCCAAGTCACACTTAAGCCAGTCATGAAGGATCATGAGGCTTTATGCAAATGATTTGGACACATCGCTACTGGACCCCATCAAATATGGTGGGTCCCATACCCCACCGAATAGGAAGGGACATCACACAAGAGTATTGGCTATCAAGCTAAAAGCCCATATTGATGACTTCCTCTTCTAAATCACACTTAAGCTAGTCATAAAGGACCATGAGGATTTATGCAAATGATATGGACACGTCACTACTGGACCCCTTCGAGTAGGGTGGGTCCCATAATCCACCAAATAGGAAGGGACATCACATCCCACCATGCTTTGCACATCTCAACTTTGAGACCTAGGCTTTGATACCAAATAAGATTGGCCATCAAGCCAAAAGCCTAGACTAATGACTTCCTCTTCCAAGTCACACTTAAGCCAATCATGGAAGACCGCAAGGCTTTACATAGATGATATGGACATGTCGCTACTAGACCCCATCGAATAGGGTGAGTCCCATACCCCACCAAATAGGAAGGGACATCACATCTTAGGATGTGAAGTTTGGGGCAACAATGTATTAGATTTGAAATAAATATAGATAGAGAGGATAAAAAAATACCTAATAATAAGTAGCCTCAAAATGAAAACATTAGTTTTATATGAAATCTTATTCGTTGAAACATGTACTTTCTTGTCAGAGGCATCAGCTAAGATTCAAATGATAATTTACTTAAAGAAGACAAAAAATATGAAGACTCATTGTTGGCCTAGAATGGTAGTGGAGGAAGAAAAATGCGGGTGAAACAAAATAATAAGTGGATGAGCAAATGTGACATTAGAATGCAAGAGTACCCAAATAAAAATGAGGAAATAAAAAGGTACGCGAGACAAAAAAATCAAGGTAACCATGGAGACAAAGTAGTTTGGGTGGAAGAAATAATATTATGTCAAAAAGTATAATCCCACATGTGATCACAACCAAAAAAACTACATAGGAATAAAGATCAAATGGAAAGTCAAAATGTTGATGGCTCAAGGAACGATTAATTCACATCATCTTAGGTGTGAAACCAACAAGTGGACAATACCTAAATAAGAGTGGGAAAAGAAAACATGCATATTTTGTACCACGGGGGTAGTGGAGATAGAATAACACTACATCATGGAGTGCCCAACTTATAATAACATCCAAGTCAATCATGATGACAACTTGGAAGTGAACAATATGACTGCGTTATTTAAAGAGATGAGACTACACAGAATAACAAAATTTTGATTAAGATTCATAATAAAAGAATCCAACATAAAAAAGGGAATGTATATTTTATAAATTTAATAGAGTATCCCTTTTTTCAATTAATTGTTCTCATACAAAAACTCTTGTTACTACTTTTGGTCTCATAGACTCCTTGATCTCATGGATGTTATTATAATCCTTCATTCATTTAAAGCAAGAATCAACAAAACACAAATTTAAACTACATAAAATAACACTAAATAAATGCCACAAAATAATTTTGAAGAGTTTATAGTGTATGAATGAATTTTTTAATTAATGTCCACTAGACCAAGTAGTCTATATGACCAGAAGCTCCAATAAGAGTGTTCCAATAGAATCATAAATAAATGAGTAGATGGGACATCCATGTAAACGAATGCCCAAATCTCAATAAAGACATAAAAAATATGTAAATGAAAAGGTCGGAATAGTGACGTGGAGTAAGAAAACAAGCAAGAAACAACAACACTATATTACATAATTCAACCCAACTTTGAACATGGTGAAGAAATATATATAGGAGTTGAAATTAAATGGAGGAAAAAGATCCTCATTGCTCAACTAAAGACTAGCTCCCATAGGCTCAAATATAAAACATGTAGAGGGACGATATCTAAGAAATAATGAGAAGCGAGGGTTTGTGTTTTATACATCACAAGAGCATTTAAAATGGAGGAATATTTTATCCTTGAATCTCTAAAGTATGTGGACATTTGAACTAAATATGCATAAATATTAAGAATTGGCTATATAATAAAACTATTTAAAAAATAAAATAAAAGAATTGAAAGAGATATCAATTCAAATTAATAAAATGAAAACTAGTTTTTATAAAAAATACTATTTAACCTATAAACTTTTGAGTGATTAGAATAATCTCTATAATCAGTAATCCCCAGAGTATTTAATCTCATAAACATTATTAAACCCATTTCATTTCAATTCAAAAAACTTCAATACAAAGTGAATTGGGTGGGGTCTTTTATGCAGACATATGGCACGAGAAAGGTGAGGTCTTTTATGCTTACACAATTGAATATTCATATCGTGGGTGTGTGAAAGCAATCGCAAAATACTCTATTAATTATTGGCAAATATCTTAGGCCACAATTACATCCACAAAATATTTTGTCTCTTTCTTAATTTGTCTCTCTTCACATGACATCTATTATTGGATCCAAGACTTTTGTTTTGACAAAGACTCCTCATGAAAAGAAGAATACATCTGACAACCACATATTTTATCTCTTTCTTAATTTGTCTCCCTTCACATTGTTTGATAAGCAACTTAACTTTCGATAATAAATAATACATATCATATTATTACCAATAATTTAATTTTGAAAATTTTTGAATAGTTAAATTAATTTAATTTAACAATACATTTCATCACATGATTTTAAAAAATATATATATATATATATATATTATTTTTATTTTTTAAAATATTTTAAATCATGGAATTCTTTAAAAAATTGGAACATTCCATATAATTGTTTTAGTCCTATAAATAATTCAAGTAGTAATTGGTGGTCGTACAAATAATTCAATCTACGCACATAATTAAAATCATTTCAATAACAAATAATTACCTGATAACCACATTAAAAAAACAGAGCAATCAGACTTATAAATTACAAAGGGGGATTGGAGGGATGGGTTGCAGACACATACAAAATAAACGGGACACCTCAAGCACATGGCTTTTTTTTTAATTCAATCAAAAGTCTGTCTGCTTCTCAATGCTGTCTTCTGCTGCTGCTTCTTGTTTGTTTTCATTAGCCAACTGGGAGCCCCATTATTTTCTTTTATTTGCTAAGAAGTTATTCAGTGTGGGAAACTCTCAGTCGCTACAGGGACTGAGAGTTGAAATTAAAAAGTTGGTGTTCTCACGGTATTTATCTCATGGAGCGATGTATTAATCGACTCCCATTACAAAACCCGTCCATAGTATTTGGGTCATACGGAGTTTCCTATCCTATTACTAAGGCCAGAGTTTTCTCGGCTTCCTTTGGGGTGGATTTGTCCGAGAATGGCTTAAAGCAAAATCAGTTGAGACCTGGTTGTCGATCAACCGTGGCTTTCGGACACAGGAAATCAAATAAAAGTTTCAGTCTGAGTTCCCTGCAAGCGAGATGTACTTCTGACGCCCAAGAACTAGTTGAAGTCGAAAATTCAGTAGAAGATTCCACCTCACGACCAACAGAGGTATCATTGAGAAGAGATCCGGCTTCAGATGAACTAAAAGGTCCTGGTTGGCTTGATTCTGGAACATCACTAACCGACAATGTACAAGAGAACAACGGGAACAACGCTGGGGCATCCCATTCTAATTCTGCAGTTGGAGAATGTGTGCACATAGGAAAGAACGTGGAGTCTGTACAAGAAGCTCAAAATGTTGGATCCCTACCTGGTATCAATGGGCAAGAGGAAGGAGAAGCTGAAGTTAAGGGTATATGGCAGCAGATAAAAGACATTATTGTGTTTGCAGGACCGGCTCTTGGGATTTGGTTGTCCCCGCCTATTATGAGCCTTATTGATACAGCTGTTATAGGCAACAGTAGCTCCGTGGAGCTCGCTGCTCTTGGTACGTTCCTGGTGACCGGCCTTGTAGAGAGGGACGGAGGGAGAGAAATGTTGTGTGAATTTTGAGTTTTTCTGCAATTCATTACTCTTCGTTTTAAGGTGTTTGCACATTTTTCTGCAATTCCTCGCCTTTCGTTTTGGTGTGTTTGCACAATGAAATTGCATAGGCGTTTTGAGAATTGCTATCATATTGGTGGTTTCAACCCCATAAAAAGTGGCGTGTTAATAAAAATAGGCCGCATTGCTTACAGTTAAACCATCCTCAAAATCTTATTGTTCATTTTTATGTATTTTGTGTTCACTCTGTGCATCAATTATCAAATATCATTTTGTGGGGATCAACTATGTGCTTAGTATGGAGTCAATCTACATGGTCCATCTTTCACTTGTAGTGGTTCACAAGATCCCATCTAGCACCATGTGATAGTCAAAAGGTTGAAGCAATAACATTGAAACTAGCGAAATAAACTATTCCCAGTACCATTCCATATGAAACATGCTTAGCTATGAAGTCTCCCTTGTTACCTGTCTTTATAAGTTTGAAATCAATTGAAGTCTATTGCTTCCCATTTATGAGCAAAACTTCTATTCTTTTTTGTTTATTTGGGACATTGTTCTCCTTTTTAAAGTTCATGTCATTTGCCAATTGACCAAAGTAGTTTTGTGGGTTTTACAATGTTAAATGCAACCGTGCTTCAGTCCTGCCTATTCCATGGAGATTAATCTCAGAGCCAATGGTTGGAAAACTCTACCCTCTAATAATTAGACAAATTCAGTTTTATCCGTTTGCATTTTTCACATCTGCCAAGTTATTCATCTGCATGTAGCACATTCAAGTAAATAAGGCTTGATACTTTTCTTCTTTAGTATTTGTGGACTGCTTTTGAAGTTGTGTATGAATGTCTTAACCAAGTTTTTTCATAATACTTACCTGAATCTTCAAACTTGGAGGCAACATGAGCACATAAATAATGGCTTATGCGTTAATCCTCATTCTGTAATTTTACACAATTATAACACACTGAAGTTTGTTTTCTTTCGACAACTGTTTTTGCAGGACCAGGCACGGTTATGTGTGATCAGTTGGCCTATATCTTCATGTTTTTGTCCATTGCAACATCAAACTTAATTGCAACATCTCTTGCAAAGAAGGTAAGTTATTTCCATTAAAATTTGTTAAATTTAATGTCTTTTTCTCAATAATCAGCTTGAAATTGTTAGAAATCGTCACATAATTTTGGAATATATAAACTGTTGAAGAAAAATGTATATAGGTGGGTATATTAATGGAAACTGAGGAAGTCCTTTCCAAGTGGTTCTTCGGAGTTTGGGCACATAGTTTGTCGCTAGGAAGCACAGACTTTTGACCTCCACCGAGAGTAAATGGTTTGAAAGTATGATGGTATGGGAATGACACGCTAATGACAATGGAAAACATCTCTGTTTAGCCTTTCTTATTAGTTTTGATCTGCTAATCCTGCTTTTTATTGTTCTTCCACAGGTAAAAAGATGATTTAAGATCAACCTAAATTTTTGTATGCTCACTGATGGAATCTTGCATTAAATTTTATCAATGTTTTGGCTTTCTTCTTCTCTGCTATGGTATGATTCATGTGATGTGTTATAATCATTTCTATTTCCTGTTCAATCTAGACAAAACAATTCTCTTTTCAAAATCCAAACATCAAGATTTGTGTCTTGTACTGCTTCTTCATTAGAATTTATTGTTTGAAGTGTCTCCCCCAGTTGACTTTATTTCATTATAATGTTGACTTACCAAGTTTCCCACTAGTACAGACGAGCATACTGAAACACTATGTACTTTAGTGGAGGTATTTTTGTAATTACACTGTGAACTGTTCCTAGAATGTATCAAAATTAGATGCGTAAAGGAATTGCACTGCCTTTGTCTTGAAATAGATGTAATCTTTTGTGGCATATGCCCTCATCTTAGAAAAAGAAAAAATAGATGTGTAAGGCAGTTGTACAAGGTGCCTCTTAATACGGTTACTGCAAATTTTCCTAATAGTCTGTGAAACAGCTTGCTATGTGAAATCAATTGCTAAATTAGTGATTAACAAGAAAATTTCACCAACTGAGAAAACTAACCCCTAGGACGTTTTTGAGGACCAATCTGGTTAATGTCTTAGCGGGAGTCATCCACAATGCACAAATCCTTTTGTTGGTGTTAGCTACAAAAGATACACTACCGAAGAATGCTATTTGCAGAATTTTAAATACATACATGAACATAACACAGTAGAATACCCCCAGAAGGAACTATTCTGAGGACCAATCTTGTTATTGCCTTAGTGGGACTCGTCCACAATGCGCAAATCCTTTTGTTGGTATTTGCTACAAAAGCTACACTACTGAAGAATACTATCTTCAGAATTATAAATACATATCATGAACATTACACACGGTAGAATAGGAGAGAACAATATCTTTATTGCATAGGTAGTGTATAATACAATACTTGGTAAAGGGAGGCCTGTCACATCAGTGCCCTCACCTTGACATTCAACTTAATATTTGAAAGATCAACGAATGTCGAATAAGACACAACCGTTGACACCTACGGTTCATAACAAAAAAGGACTAATACCAAAGCTGACAATAGGATAATTAACAACATAAAAAAATTGGATTCCAAAACAATGCATTTACTACAATGGTCTACATTCCACACCGCCTCCCCCCGCCCCCCAAAACAAACAAACAAACAAACAAACAAACATAATACATACAGAAGATTAAGAAGAATGAGGTGGAGTGGCGGGGGGGGGGGCGGGAAGAAGACGTTCCTAGTGGTACGACTGCTCTAGTTGGGTGTGATCCTGAAGAGGCTGTTCCACTTGACTTTGGCCACTTCAATTCAGCTCTAGCTGCATAGACTTCCTCAATGCATTTCTTCAAATGACTTTGCAACAATTTTCCGCTCCCTTGAACATTTGACCATGTGAACAGCTTTTTGCAGCCTGTCTTTCAATTTAACTCTCACTTTGTGTCATCTCAAGTTCAGCCACTCGAGCTTTAAATTATGACGGGTCTTGTTCATACTCAACAAACTTATTAGCATGGTTCTGAGCAAGTTGGTATTTCTGGCTAGGGTATTCCTTGAATCTTGCACGCTGCTCCTCCATCTAACTGCACAAGTTCTCATTTTTGAGGATTACTTTAGCTTCCTCATTCAAATTGGAGTTGCTCACACATAGTAGACTGTAGCATTAAATATTGGTACCTGAAGGTGTGTTCATTGGATTGTAGTGCTTCAGATACACCAAAAACAAGAAGCGCAACTGTAGCGTGAGTAGGCACTCTTGGGACATCTCTAGAGTATTGCTCTCAGGCCACCCTTGGTTCACAAAACTGCAAATAAGCTCCAATTGACAATCATCTTCCACAAATTTCCAAATGCTGGTCGCCTTGTTCAAAATTAAGGGAACTTGAGACTGCCACACAATTACATCTAAATCCTTGACTGTGTTTGCGACGTCCAAGTAAACATATGTCACGGATCCCATATTCTGCAAAAATTAAGACAATGTCTCATGTGCACCGTTGTTGTCTAGCCAATGAATATATATTGGTGTAAATGCCCTTTCAGGGGCCTGGGAGTCACTTGGCTCTGTGTGAGGAGGACTTGCGTCATAAGGGGTAAACTTCCCTATATAGATTTAAGGCTATAGATAACAGATAAGATGGTTGACCTGAGTGAAAGTGAGGAATGGATGTGCTCTCCTTCATCTCCCATATGTATGTTCTCTTCCTTAGTGCCCACTTCCGACTCATGCAATGATTGATCTTGTGTTTGTAGAGGGCTGATTGGAGGTCCATCCAAAGCTGGATTAATTGGTGCTCTCACTTGATTTAGCCAATCCTCTATTTGTTGTAATTCATCCTGAGTTGGCAAAGGAGTGACTACAACCTACTTTGTAGGGATAACAACAGATAAGGCTAGTTGCTCAAAAGAAACAATGGCCTCTTGTAAAGAAGGGAGTATGCCAACAAGGGAGGTGAGAGAAGGCTCTGATATCTTTGGCATCCTACTACCTTTATCCTCATCATTATCTTGCTCATCGTTAGTGTCACTGGAATCCTCTTCTTCGTTCTCACTATCTTCATCCTCCAAAGTGGCCATCTCCTCAACTATGACATGTTTCCTCTCCTTGTGAGCTGGTCGGCATTCTTTAAGTTTGTCATTTGCTTCAGCCAAAGGAATGCCCAAGTGTTTCCATCTAAATATAAATGGCCAAGCTGGGTCATAAGATGTGTTGGAACTCAAATCACCTTCCACAGTTGATTTTTTATACATTGTACCTTGGAACAACCCAATTGCATGTTGGGTCATATAAAAATCTTTGTTCTTCAGAGACAGATACTCATGGTTTCTGTTTGACGACTCTCCCTAATTATAAACTTCACCTGTTTGCAACCTTGTCATATGATCAATCATCCACACTGCAATGTTAGAAGTCCTTGTGGCTCCCACCAGCCGACATTGGATCACATCCAGCCTCCAGGAGACACTGCCATCCTTCAGAAGCCAAATATTTTTTTTTATACCTCTGTTATCCTAGGCCCACATGCATGCCAATTCTGCAGCATTGATATTAGCTCTACATAAAGTCTGAATGGCGTTATCCTTTCGGGCCTGTGCAACATGTAAACTTCTTGTCCGCCTAATAACTGACTGCAAATGAGAGGGTACTCCAAATGTCTGAGTGAAATCTTCTCTTGTATATGTTATTTTAACCTCTTTATCCATGTATCGAAGAAATGAACTTTGGCTACTCCTATCATAACTAAATACCTTGTGAACCAAATATTTTCGAAGTCTCCGACACTGAAGTACGACATTTGCAAGATTTTTTCTATGCCAAGCTTTTGTAATGCTACCTTTAATTCATGATCATCTGGTATATTTTCTCACCATGTACGAGATTTAGTGGCAGGGATAACTCTTCCAATTGAGAGTTTCGGGTGTAGGTAGTTCTTTTTGTTTAGGTTTTGTCTTCAATTTCACACCCAATTTTTGCTTTTTATTCCCTTTCATTGCTGCAGTTTTTGAACTTGCACTGGATGATTATAGGGATGTTTGGATCATTTCAGGAGGTGTTGCTGTTATTGTTTGTGGAATTATTCTACCTTCTTGAGTAGTGCCATACTTTTCAAAATCTTTATCCAATGCCATTTTCCATAGCTTCAGCCTTACAGAAGAGGATGATGTAACTATAGTTGGAGGGGTTTTCATTTTTTCAGCTATTATTGCCATTGCAAATCCAAAATATTCAACCACAAAAAATATACTGAAAGCCTCTTGTGATGATTGTTTAGAGGAGGGTTTGGGTCCTTGAATTTGTGAAGTTTGCCTGAAACCCTCAAAACAGGGCTTTTTATCACCCTTAATGCTTTCTGGTACCAGATTTGTCCGTGGACAAAAATCATGTACTTCCTCTGTATGAATATGTTCCTCAGGAAAATGAATTCAATTTTTTTCAGTAAACTATTATGGTGATTGTCATACCTCACTTTGTCTTCATCAAACCCCTTAACAAAACACCTCAACAGTGAAGTATAGAATTATTTCAGCTGAGCCATGTAAAGTTTTAAACAATAAACTGCAAGAAGGATTGACCGTATGGCTGCAAGGTATTACATTCATGATGGTACGGTTGTTGCAAATGACCATATGGCAGTAATGTATGACCTTCAAGCAGTAGCTAGGAAGGACGACTGTATGGTGGCTGGGCATAAGGTGAGGAAGCATGGAAACTGTATTGCAAGGAATGAGAAACAATGTTCCACAGAGCAGATGGGTGACCATACGACACAGCAAGATCAATGTACAATGAGGTTGCAGGATCAGTGGATAGTGAAGCAGGAGGATTAGAATATGACAAAGGGAAGTCAGCAATGTTCAATGCAAAGTTTTGGCCACAGTGCAATGGAATGGTTGTATGGTGGTGAAGTGTGATAACTCTACGGTAGATTACCAACATAGGGTGGGTGGCATTCAAATATTTTACTGTTGTACGACACAACACATGTATGTTTTGAATAATTACTCTCAAACCTCCTTCGTATTTCCGCACAATACTTGTAAGGCCTTTCAAAAGATCTGTTAGGTCTACATGTCTCTAAACTTCTGATTAAGTGCTTGACTTTTCCTTTATAATTTTTTAACTTGTTGTTGGACTTTCTGTCATTTATATTTCCAATATGGAGTCCTTATTTATTTTTTACATTAATAATAATTGAACCTTTCTTGTTTTTCATATGGGGTCCTGTTTTGGGTTATTTTATTATTTCTTCTTTGGCAACAGAGACTTCCACATTAATCATATTCATGTTATTGGTCTGTAGTTGACACAATTTTAATTTTGAGCGATTCACTATGTCCTTGACAAGTGTTCAGTCCATTTTTTTGAGCTTGAGTACTCCATTTGCTATAATTTCTTGTATTGTGAACGATCTGAGCCACAAGACATTTAATTTACCACAATTTCTTTTCTTCCACTGTTATAAAACTAATGCTCCGAGCTTAAAATTCATTCTTTGGAGGTGCTTGTCTTGTCAATATTTCCCCCTTTGTATGAATTATGTTTCCCATTATGCCATTATTCGACATTCGTCTAGGTTATTTAATCTCAGCAGTCTTTCTTTCAAGCTCCTTTCTTCCCCAGTCTATTCTCAACAACAGTACTTACACTTGGAACAAGGTACCCTATTGAAACTGCCGCCTCTAGGCCATACATCAGCTGAAGGGGCGCATGACATGTAGTCACTTTATAGGCTCTACGATAGACCAAATAACTGCATGTAGGCATTCTTCCCAATCCGCACCCTTGATCCCAAAAGAATTTAGAATTATAGAGATCAACACTTTATTAGTGGCCTTGGCATGGCTGTTCGCTCATGGGTATTATGGACTGGAGAGAGAATGGAAAACCCCAAATTCAGATATCATCAAGTGAATGACATGGTTGATGAAGTGCCCACCTCTATCACTTGTTATTTGCCGAGGAATGCCAAATTTGGTGACCACTTGTTTGTATTTAAATGTGGGCTTATTTGGAGCATTGTTGTTAGGTAATGCTCTTGCCTCTGCTCATTTTGATATATATTTTGTGGCTACTAATATATACTTACACAGATGCACCTTGCTGACTTTAAATAGATTGATAAAATTAAGTCCCCATATTTTTAAGAGTTCTTGAGGTCAAGATGCCTAGAGTGGCTTAAAGTCCCTTTCCAATGGCTTCCCAATCTTCTGGAAGGTGTCACATCTGAACACCCATACTTTTGCATCTCTGTATAGTATTTCCCACCATAAAACTGCAATACGTACCTTGGTGTGGTGCCGAGTACCATGTGGCCTTTGGATGGACCTTTAGGTGCTTCTTTAAGTACATCTTGGATCTCTTCCCTCATCACACATCAATGTACTACTTGATTGGGCCCCATCTTGTACTTTAGCCCATTTACCAACTAAAATGTTATGGCCTTCAATGCTAGTCTCTACCCTCAACTGGTTGCATGTTCTTTGGAGAGGACATAGTAGACAAATAATCAACAATATTCCCATACCATGACGGTATGATAAAAAATTGAAACAAATGACATCAAGAAAATCTTCATTCACACCATCGGGTGGCTCACTCAACTTGATTCTTGAGAGTTGTTCTGCTATGAAATGACTCTTACCTGTCCTAACAATGATCTTGAATGTGAAATTTTGTAGCAATATCAACTATTTGCTTACTTGACCTTGAATAATGGGCTTGTTTACTAGTTTCAATAGGCCCTGATGGTCCACATAAAATGTGATCGGAGTTGCCAACAGACAATGTCGGAATTTCTAAATGGTATACACCATACTCGGAGCCTCTTGTTTAGTGGAGCGATATATTTGTCTTGCATTACACAATAGTTGACTAGCAAAGAACATAGGGTGGTCCAACCCATGGATTCCCACTTGTGCTAGATTGGTGCCAATTGCATAATTGGAAGCATCAACATGTATATGAAATTATTTACCCTAGTTTGGAGTGCAAGGATAGGTGAACTAATAAGGCGTACATTTAGTTCTTTGAATGCTTGCTCCTATTTGTTAGACCATACGAACAAACCTCCTTTCCTTGTTAGCATGTACAAGGGGTGGGAAACCTAGGAAGAATTCTTGATGAAGCATCAGTAGTATTAGACATGCCCCAAGAATGACTTTATCCCTGTGACATCTCTGGGTGCTTCCATTTCCACCACTACTTGTATCTTATCAGGGCTCATCTTTACTTTACTTTCTCAAACAATATGGCCAAGAGCTTTACCTTTGGCATTGTGAATCTACGCTTCTTTGGGTCCAATGACAACTTTGTTGCTCAATAGTGTTGCATTCACTTTGTCAAGGATTGCAAGTGAGACTTTTGGCCATTGTAGGTGGACCAATATTCCAAGAAAGCTTTGAAATTACGTGTAGATATCTTGCCAAAGATATATAGGATAATCTGTTGGAAGGTAGTTGGTGCATTACATAGATTCCTTCCACTATGATAGTGGTCTTCATCTTGCCTTCTTTGGCAATGCTAATTTGGTTGTATCCAGAAAAGGCATCCATAAAAGAATAAATTTCATGTCCAAATACTTCTTCGAGTATGGAGTTTGTAAATGGAATAGAAAATGGATCCTTAATGGTGACTGCATTTAGATTGTTGAATTCAATGCAAATTCCATTTTGTCATGATTGTTTCTCTAAAACGACAATTATTGGGGACACCCATTCACTTGTTTCAAATTTAAAAATGATTCTTGTATTGAGCATTTTATCAAATTATTTTTGGACTCTTGTGGCATAGTATCGATTCATTTGATATGCTTTCCTCTGCCCTGATTAGGCTCCTAGTATGAGAGGGATCCTATGTGTGCACAATTCTGGTGGAACTTTCATCAAGTCTTTATATGTCCATGCAATGACATCCTTAGAATCCATGAAGATTCTGAATGTTGTGTGCGGCCTTCAGTATAAGATCCCAATCATCACTTGTCATAAAAAAATGAACGTTTCAAAAACTCCCAATTTTTATTGCAATGCATAGACCAAGTCCAAGAGATGAATTTTGACTGTAAACCCTTATAATGAAAAATTTCAATTTGGTGCTTTAAAAGCAACTCTAGAGGTTTTGTGCATCTCACGTACCCAGGGAACTTCTCAAAGTTCCCAAAGTACGGGAAGTTTGCAAATGTGCAAATTTTGTGAAATGGTCAAGGGTACTCAAAATTCTTAGAGAGCATGGAAAACACGAAGTGCACGAAAACCCTGACATAAGTGAAATTCACTAACGTTTCTTTCGCATCCACCGCGAACTTTGGAAAGAACTTGAAGTTACAATAGTTTGCAGAACTTGTGAAGTAAGCGAGGGGGATGGAGGTATATTAAATGAGATGATATAAAATCAAAATGCAAAGATTTTCTGCATTCACAGGAGGTTTGAGGTGGTGTCAGAAGTTCTGTTGGTGCATGAAATGTGCGGATTACACAAAGGGAGCAGTTTTCAAGGAATAAGTAAAGGCATTTAATTCCATAAGGGTGGCTCAAAGGCTATAAAAGCCACGACAAAGGTTCCTATTCTCACTCAAATATCTAAAAAGCTCTCATCTCTCTCCAACAAAGCCATTGACCTCCAACAAAGTCACTGCGTGCATCAACTTGTTTGTACCAGCTTTGTGATATACCCTCACGTTGGTTTTCTTTTCATCATGTACATTTTCTTTGCATATCATTGTGTTTCCTGCCTTTTCAACCTTCATTTTGCACGTTTCGCTTCACCTCTCTGCCTAGGGTTTGTGGTGACCCTACCATATTCATTTCTTCCATTTTCACCCTTGTCTTTTATGTGTTTCCATACCAATTTGAGTGCCTGTACTTCCCGAGCATTTTCAAACCCCTCCCATACAATTTTATTGAGTTTTGAGCTATCTGGTGCATTTCGTGCTTGGAATGTGTTGCAGGTACCTCAAACTTCTGGTTGGATCATACAAAGCGCATGAGGAGTCTAAGAAGAAGATTTCAACACTTTTTTGACCACTGTGGCCCTTGCTTGGCATCCACATAAACACTTTCTACCTCTTGATTTCACAGATAGAAATTTAATTTGCTTGATCGAAGTTGCCTTTCACCTAACCTGGCCTTCAAGGATGAAGTTCAAATACATGGGCTATGAGCCATTTCCACCTTAGAGATAGATATTTTTGAATTTGGAGATAGCAAAGTTGGTCATATTGATGTTGAAGAATTCTTGGAGTGGATGCCAGAGGGCAAGTGTTATCGAGTCCATGCTTCAACATGAAGTTTGCTTCTCATCTGTACCTTTGAAAGGGGTATGCCTCTCTTTCTGTTTCAGAACATCAATGTTTTCAGATCCACTTCCATGACATTCCTTCCAAGTTACACCTTTTTGATGCAATCATCAAACCTACAATTTTATATGGTTTAGAGGTGTGGGGGCCTAGTTTGGGGGCCATTGACCTGGCCTGTATTGAGAGGGTCCAAACTCTCATGTTACAGTGCATGATCCATTGCAAACAGACAGTTCTTCAACACATTGTACAAGCTGAATTTGCCTCCCAACCGCTACACCTTGAGACTATCTTCAGGCTTACTTTCTACATCCATAGACTCAGGTCCCTAGTGGACTCAACTTCTGGTCTTGAGAGATATCCATACTTAGCACTTTGCTCCTCGGAGAGGATTGCTTCATTGGTACCCACTAGATGCCGACACTGTTGGTACTTTGAGACTAGGTCGCTCCTTCTTTCTATTGGCATCTCTATGGATCGGCTACCCCCTCTCATGTATTCCCTGGACGCCCTCCAGGGTCCTTCCCACAAAGGATGTCATCACTAGAGCTGGATCTCTCCCCTTGAACCGCTCAGCCCCAAGCTTACTCTCTACTCCGAGCATTTCTTACAAGTAGTGGATGGTATTATTTGTTGCCCTCACTAGCTCCAGTGCCATTGGTCCCTTGGCTTGAGGTTTCCCCTTGGCTAGATGAGAGTGTGTTCTCACCAACTATGGGTTGAAACAGATTACTACATTCTCTGTCCGGATTGGATCTGTCGTCTTTGCTCCCTCTAGGAGGTGGTGACCGAGGGATGCTTCATTTTTAGATGCCCCATTTACTATGAGATCCGGGGATGATGTCACTGCCTCTACAAGGACTCAGCCAATTCTCTATCTACTTTCTTTAGATATCCAAACTAGTGGTGCTTGGCTCTTGATCTTTGCAAGGTTATCACCCTCTGACGCAGATCCCTACAAGAGGATCCTAGAGGCTCTAGAGCCCCCATGTTGATCACCTTTTTCTTTTAGCTGATCCAAATGATTGGCAACACTAAGTGCCCTTTGGACACCGATGCATCACACATCAGAGATGATAAAATTGTTAGGCGGTGCTTCTCTTAGCATATCATTACTACTCAGAGTGCTTGAATCCTTCATCCTGCTCTCCCCTGGCACCGTGGCTCTACTTTCAGCTAACGTGGCTCTGCCCCGTCTTGATGACATGAAACTACTGCTTACCAATGGCCCCCCAGACCATAGGGACATACTCACATTACCAGTTTCTTTTGTACTATGGGAAGTACCTTGCCCTTGGATGCTAGGGAAGATTCTAGAGGAAGTGCTTTGCTTCCCCCTAGGATCTCCCACCCAAGCCCCTTCGACATTGGGTTATCCTTGTTGAACACTATTAGATCTTCTCACAATGATTGATGATGGATTGGATAGCCCCTCCACTTCAGACACAAATAAAGTTTTTGATGAGGTCCTCCAAACTTTGTTGACACATGCTTTTAGAGGCTCTTGTTCGCCCCCCATTGCTATTTGTATTGGTTCCAATACCACTTTTTTTAGTGGCATAATGCTTTACTTTGTCTTATGTACTTTAGTTTCTTGGATTCTCTTTCCTTGAACTTTCTATTGTTAACAGTTGTATCCTCGAGTCATGTTGACCTACTTTTGTTCATCTGTGTACATTATTATAATTTCTTTCTTTCTTTGAGAGCAGACTTGCACAAGCTGCTATGTTTTCAACATCAATTTGATGCACAAACCTAGTGCTTGCTTGCGCAAAATACTGCAATTGAGACCAGAAAATCAGGTCTGTTGATGATGCAGTGATGGCCACGCTGGATGGCCCTTCAATGAGCTGTAACAATCCTTGCCCAATCTGCCCTTAATTGTCTCAATTTGCTGCCTTGTAATTTTTTCAAACACTTTGTAAGCAAAGTGCTTCTTGCTGGTTTTTGTCACAGTTTTGATGATTTGTTTGAATGACGCTGGATTAAAACTACAAGTGTTTATAGAACAATGCAAGATTGACAATGCTAAATTCTAGATGCAAGAATGACTTCTTTTTTTGTTCTTTTCTATGCAATTAGATGAATTCACAAAGCAAACTAATCACTTATAGCCAATGGACATTTAGTCGAACAATTGGCATGCAACCTACTATCTCAATTCAAATGCTCAAAAGATAACTATAAATGACCAGCAACTTGTAATTCTTATTTGTATTGATGATTTGATACAATGCTCCACTAGACTAGCCAAGACTCTTGGCATAAACAAGAATTACAATTATCTGGTATGCTGGTATGAAGGACGCACACCTACAGCGGCAGATATAAACTATACTAAAGGATGAATTGTATGCAATGAACTCTGGTAGGATTGAGGTGCCCTTGAGAATAGATGGAGCAAGCAATTTCCCAATGAAAGGATGATCTCCCAAGCCAAATCGAATTTTCCAAGCCAGCCGCCCCTATTCTGGTCTGATCTCAAATTTAAAATAATATGCAATGAATATGCGCTGCCTCAAACATCTAATATCATATCCATGCTCCAAAGAAGTGGGCGCACCAAGCCAAGCAGAGATTCGATGCAAAATGGAACCCCCACAAGCAAAAACGCCCCTCCTAATGGCATCCTTCCTTGACTGTAAATATTTAATTTTTGTATCAGATTTCTCTACAAAGCAATCTGCTCTCTTAACCAAGGAAAATCGATCGATTTCTCCAAAATTTGCTCCAATTGAGATGACTGAAATATCACCTCCAAAATGCAACCCTTCAAGAGATATTTCACTCCCTCAATTATGCTATCAATGGGAGTTATCGTTCCCAAAGACAAATTGATTCACTGCAGGAAACTCTAGGCTCCACCAGCATACCACAGCAAAGACAACATCAAATCGGGATAATTCATAATGGCAGCCCACACCTCCCTTTATACTTTTTTTTTTCCCTTCATTTGGGAAGCTTTTAGAAACATCATAATATTTTATTATTATTTTTCCCTTTTAAAATATTATATTTGCACTTTAATATAAAATAATGAATTATATCATAAAGCACAAATATAACATCATCTTATGACATGAGGTTTCTAAAAATAGAACATTCTAATAAATCATTAGAAAACATTTAGAATATGTCGAAACTTCCCTAAAGAAACCAACGACCATTTGGGTAACTGCGAAGAGGACCCTCAAACCATGCCATACTAGCCTATGAGGGCCACTGATAGGCTAATCATGTTGAAAGTACAATGTCTAACTAGAAGGGGCAAATTACATGAGCAAACAAATTGGACAACATTGGGATCAGAACACCAGCAAATGCCTAAACATGGTAAAACAAGCTTGGTTAAAGAGGAAGAGGAAGGGTCCATCGAAGCTTCTTAAGTCTCTTTTTATATCAGATTTTCATGAAGAGCTATCAGATATAATTACACTGCTGAAAAAAGTGATGGGACAGCCAACCACAATTGAATTTCATGAATGGATGTGCATATTCATAAATACCATTTGTAAGGGAAAGCGGTTTATTGACTGGGGCCAAGTTGTCAGTGACACCTTGCACGAACAATTGATAAATTTGGAGTTGGCTCAAAGCTTCTATATGATTTCATATTTAGTGTATTCAATTGCAGTCCTAAGGGTGTGGTTTGGTCTCATTGGGGATGGACAATACATTGTTGGAAGATTGATCTATGATTTCCTCCACTATATCACTCACAAGAAATGAAAGAAACATTTTAGGAGGGTCAATGATGCATTTTCTGTGCTAGTAGTGAGGACTCTAGAGGGTAATACAACAATCCAAATTTCAAATGAAGCTGCCAACCTAGTCAAGCAATACGGGAGTTACTTCATCCAGTTCCCAAAGTTCACATACATTAGAGTTGGTGGATTTGAAGGCACCCCATACCCGCTGCCCAGGGATGTGAATGAAAAAATGATTCCCATCAAAATCTACAGACAGTTAGGATAGATTCACAAAAAATACATAGAAAGCATACCTTTGAAATTCAATCCCTTGTTGGACCAAGTTATTACATCTACAAAACAACGCATGATGCGCCAAATATTGAGACCGTGATGGGTCATTTCACAATGTAGTTTCATATGAAGAGATTCACTTTTGACAGTAAGGATTTTGTGAAGAATAATCTCAAACTTGGTCCCGATTACCAACATGAACTTGAAATTGGAGACTACTGGGAAGATTGTGAAAATGATTTTGAAGGAAGAGAGATTACACGAGAACGATCTTGGATCAATTGAAAGCTCTCAGATTAGAATGGATCATTGAGGGAATTGTTGATGACAGGGATGATATGGAAGATCCCATATACACCGACAAAATCCAACTTTTGCTTCTGCCTGCAATGGACTAGACTTTAAATGAGTTAATTGATTTGAATGCATGCACTCAATTTGTCTTGCAAAGATCAAAGATGTGGTTTGACAAGAAATTGGCTTAATTCACGGGTGTAGGGAGCTCAAAAAGTGCAAAATCCTCCAAGGGATAGAAGCAAGCATCTACATCAACAATAACGGCACCTACCACTAAGATGCGTATCTAGCTTCCATGGTCAAGTGTAATAGCAAGTGGCAGAGGCAATGAAGAGGATCTTAATAAAATAAAGATGCGTGATAAACTTTGCAGTGGAGACTCATCATCAAGGCTCAAATTGCTCATCAAAAGGGCACCTGCCTCTTCAACTCAACCAATTGAAGTTCCTTCTTCACAAGCCTTTGATTCCTTCGTGTTAATTGATAATGCATCCCTGCAATTCCTAGCATCAGACCAAGGCTTGGGTCAAGTACCTCTCACTTCTACTACTGCTGTTGCAACTCTGCTGTCTCCAACTCCTCACATTCCTTCTCCCCCTCATGCTTCATATTCATCTCATTTGCCTCCTCCTCCACCTGCTTCTTCACCTCCTAAGCAACCTACTCCTCCGATGGACTCTCTTTTCTGTTCTTGATACTCATATAGTTCGTTCTTCAAGTGGCGCATCATTCCCTTGGGTTCAATAGTTGCCAAGTAAAAAGAAAACCACTGTTAAAGTCGCTGCCCCTGATTTGAACACAATGGAAACCCTCTTGCAAAGTCCTCCACTGAAGAAGGCTAAGGTTTCTTCGAGGCTGGTATCTGATTATTCTCGGTCACAGTTTATGGTGATTGCTCAACCGTTGTTACATAAGAATGAGGAGGAAATGACCTTGGCTGATTACATCTTAAGTAGAATTGCTCTTGGGGAGCCAAGCCACGAGAGTGACATCCGTAATTTGAAAGAGTCTGCAGCTAGATTACTGAAGAGAATAGAGGAAGGAACATTAACACATGAACAACTTGAAGAATAGGTACATATGCTTGCCACGTACATCAAAATATTCTTAAATCTGAATGGCACCCCTCTGGCATCTATTCTAGACTCTGATCTTGTAGAAGATATTGACAAGGACGCCAATGCTAACATTTGCAAATACGACATCCATGGGAAAGTAATGAATCCTTGGGTCAAGTAACTGCTCATAGATGGGCTGAAATTCTTTGATGAAAGTAGAAAGGCTGATGGACTCTTGATTGTTGAACAAGCCAAAGTAGCTGCAGAAATTAAAACAATGAAGAAAGAATTGGGATTGTGGAGAGGCGTGATAAGGGATTTGAAAGACATGGCCTATGTGGATAAAAAAATGCTCATATTAGAAATCTCTAACACATCATCTTGCTTATCCTTCAAAAAAGTAGTAAATAAAATTGTGTTTTCACTGGAATGAGTCTCTTATGTTTGGTTGGTGCTTTCCAGGGCAAGCTTGGGCTCACTTTGATTTTCCTTGATGAATCCTTGACCCATTGGTATCTATTAGCCCTCCTTATGAAGATATCATCCCTAAGATACAAGTAAGGACTTCCAAACACCACAAATGGATCAAGAGGAATCACATCTACTTTTATCTCATAATGTAATGTCCCCATTTTCAAGTTAATCATGGGGATGAGATCCTTAGATTGTGCGTTCCCAAGGGCTAAGGTATTTTAAGGAAAAAGGTAACATTGGTGAGCTTCAAGGTTACTTTGTGTAAAAGCACTTTATTATCTCTTTTGGGACATTTTTTAAAAGTTTGTTTTATAAGTGCTATTACAAGGAAGTTGTGATATATCTTTTTATAAAAAAGAAAAAGTAACTCTCCTCTACTCGTTTTGGGCGTCACTATTGAAGGTGGCATATTTAAGTGGAGAGAGGCTTCTTTTGGAAGGGTTATGCAAATTTGATATTGAAACTCTTGTGCAAGTATGTCAAGCTTGAACAAATGACTTGAGGATGAAACCCTTCAAGTGCATCGAGGGTTTGGGGACGAAAACCTCCAATTGTCTTCTAGGGCAACTCTACTCAAAGGCTGTATTTGCGTCATAATTGTATGCAGAAAATTCTATAAAGGTGTCTTTGGACGCTACCTACATCAAGGAATTGGTACTATCCTTCAAAAAGTTGGAATTCTTCAATTTGCAGGAAGAAAGGAAGGTTGGCGAACTCCATAGAGAAGCTTTTAAACAAATTGAGGCCTTCTAAGGTGTGGTGACCCCCTTTGGGAGGGTGGTGACCTTTCATAAGTGAGGAATTTGATCTTCGGAGCCCTATTTGGAGGTTAAGATAATTTTCATATTTTATTTCAGATTTTTGGTGAATTGTTTGGGACATTTGGCATGCATAAGAGGTCATTCAAGGTCCAAAAATATTCCTAAAATTATTCTCGCAATTTTGGCACTAGGGCGACTTGTGTGGTGAGCTTCGAGAGGTGTTTTAGTGAAAGAAAATCAAGGAATAAATTCCAGATTTATTTATTCTATTTTTGTTGGGTGTGACGAACCTCTTGGAGAGTTTTTCAAGGCATTCAAGGGCTGAAAAATATGGCTGTATTTTCAAGAAAAAATCAGAATATTTTTGTGAGGTTTTTTGAGCAATTTGCCATATTATTGGACTCCAAAAAGGTACTCAATCTTCTAAATAATTTTCAGCTTCTTGTGGATTTATTTGGATGTTCTTTAGGTTGAATATCATAAATTATTTCAGCTAGGGTTTGGCTAGTTATAGATTTCAGAATTCAGTTCGGTGCTTGGTTTGGCTAGGGTTTGTTGGAAGACTCTTTTTTTGGTTGCCGTCCCAATTTGGGGACATTACAGTGGTATCAGAGCCATAGCTTGGCCATTTGTGAGATTCGGAACAGAAACATGGAAGGATGAAAGGTAATATACAGGACCAGGCTCATGAGGACCAGCGTTTGATTCGTTGGAATATCATGGAGGATTATGATCAATACTTGACTCTTGCACCTATATACCGAGGGGAAGGAGCTTTGAAGCTTGGCTAGGCTTGAGGTATGGTAAAAGACATTATGGGTATATGGATATGCAGGATGATTTAGGGAAGATAGTTCTTCCAACTTTTGATGGTGATCCAGGGAATTCAGTAAGAGTTTAGGTGGATATAATGATAGAATACCTTGACTTGAGGCCTAAAGGTCAAAAGGAGGCAATAATTTTTGTTATTCAACATTTGGATGGGCCTGCCCATAAGTGGTGGTTTCAAGAATGACACAAAAGCCTAGCTTGATTGGAACACAAAAAAATGTGTTGAAGGAGATCATTGAGAAGTATCATTGAGAAGTTTGAAAGGAAGGACTAAGCAAGCCTATATCAACAGAAACACATGATAAAATACTTCAATCAGGGAAAGACAGCCATTGAAACAAGTGGCAGAATTAGATTTTCAATTGTACAAGGGACAGCCACTTCATGAGCTTGCCAATGTACAAAAATCCGTCAAACACAGTCCCTCTATGAGGCATGAACAGCTGGGGATTAATTCAGAAAAATTAAAGAAATCGTTAGCCAAAGAAGCTGATTTTGAAGGGCAGCCACCTAATGGGGAGACCTTAATGATAGAGCATAAAAAAGAGGCCACTAATGAACCTAAGGAAACAAGCAATTAGCTGAAGTTAAGAGCAGAAATTTTAGAATAGTCAAAGGCACAAGAAGAAAGCATAGGAGGGCAGCCGTCTAAGGGAAAACAAATTTAAAGTGGAAGACGAATGTATTCAAATGAAAAGGACAGCCAACAAGTGACAAAGGAAGAAGTAATCGCCACCCTATCAAGTGCTAATAGATGCCACCTTTTTCGTGCTCGAGGAACCATTAATGGAAAAAGGGTCATCACATCCATGGACAAGGGAGCCACTCATAATTTCATAAGTGCCAAATTCGTTGCAAGACATAAGCTGCCCACTAATGCAAATGAAGGGTTTAAGGTGACTATTGGGGATGGCTCTTCCATCTCTTGCATTTTCAGCACTATGAGGTTAAAATTGACCTTGGGTGAATACACATTTGAAGGAGATTTTAATGTGATTGATCATGATGAGATAGATATAGTGCTTGGAGCCCAATGGTTCCAATCCCTTGGTGAATACACTCAAAACTTGAAAAAATCAGAACTGAAATTCATGGCAGCCAACAAGGGTATTGTTCTCCGTGGGTTAAGCAATGGAACACCTATGATTGTGACTTCAAAAAGAATGGAACAAGCTTTTAATAAGGGGCAGATTATTTGGGCAGCAGAATTATTAATGCATTACACAAGAGCTGATTCGAAACAACAATGGCACCACAAATATGTTCAAGCCATTCTTGACAAGCATGAGAGAGTGTTCGGCAATATACCACATGGGCTGCCCCCGAATAGGGGATTTGAACAAATTAATGAACTTGAGGAAGGCACTAGAGCGGTGATCACCACCCCCTGCTGCCACCCACGAATCTACAAAGAGGAAATTGAGAAGGCCATTCAGGTGTTACTTGAGATGGGGCACATAAGACCTAGATCTAGCCCATTTGCCTCTTTAGTTGTGCTAGTGAAGGACGAAACTATGAGGATGTGTATTGATTATAGATTGTTAAACAAAAAACCATCAAGAATAGGTATCGTATACCTAGGATTGATGAACTCATTGATGAATTTCATGGGGCAGTTTACTTCTCCAAGATAGATTTGAAGACCGGTTATCATCAAATTCGTGGGAGGGAGGAAGATGTTCAGAAAACCACCTTTTGTTGTCACTATGGGCATTATGAGTTTTTGGTTATGCCTTTTGGACTCACTAATGCTCCTGCTACATTCCAATCTTGCATGAATCATATCTTCAAACAATATCGAAGGAAGTTTGTGCTAGTATTCTTTGATGACATATTGGTATATAGCAAGACTTGGGAGGAACACCTACGCCATTTGGATATTGTCTTGTGATTGTTGGGGCAGCAAACCCTCTTTACAAAGAAATCCAAATGTGAGTTTGCCACTTCTGAAATCTTGTATTTGGGTCATGTGATCAATGCACAAAGGGTCCAAGTGGACCAACAAAAAATTCAAGCTATACTTGATTGGCCACCTCCCACCACTATGACCCACTTGAGAGAGTTCCTTGGTTTATGTAGCTATTATAGAAGATTTGTGAAGGGCTTCTCCCAACTTGTTGCTCCTCTTACTAATTTAACAAGGAAAGGTGCCTTTGTGTGGTCTCAAACCGCATTGGAGACTTTTGAGAAACTCAAGGTAGTGATGAGTTCTTGTCCTGTGTTGGCTGTTCCGGATTTTTCACACCCTTTCACATTGGAATGTGATGCTTCAAGAGAAGGAATAGAGGCTGCTCTCATGCAAAAAGGACAACCCATTGCTTTTGAGAGTAGGAAACTGAAAGAAAGGGAGAAGAAATTTTCAATTTATGATAAGGAGATGTTGTCTATCATGCATGCCTTGGCCAAATGCTGTCAAATATCTGGTTTGTGGAAGATTTATAGTTAAGATGGATCAAAATAGCCTCATGTACTTCCTCACACAAATCGATTTGAACGATAGGTAGCAGAAATGGGTGAGCAAGCTTCAATCCTATGACTTCAATATTGAATACACAAAGGGCAAAAAAAAAAAGGTGGCTGATGTTTTATCAAGGAGGCTTTATTTGTGTTCTCTAAGTGAGTTAACAGCTGATTGGAGGGTTGTAATTATAGCGGAATATGCTAAGGATGAGTGGGCTACCGCGGTTTTGGAAGGCAATGTGATTGACAATAATTACAAAGTGAGTGAGGAGCTGATTTTACAAAAGGGTAGAATTTTCTTGGCCCCCTCATCTAAGTTTATACATCAAATTATGAGGGCTGCTCATGATGACTCTATGGCGGGCCATCAAGTGTACTTCAAAACATACAAAAAGGTAAGAGAATGGTTCGCTTGGAAGGGGTTGAAAAGAGATGTTTTACTCCATGTTAGAGAATGTATGGTTTGTCAAAAGAATAAAGGCATGACCACATTTCCAGCTAGTCTATTGCAACCTCTCCCAATTCCACACCAAAAATGGGAGAGTATATCCATGGACTTCATCATGGGATGTCATGTCCCCTTCCAGTTGACATCTTTCAGAGTTGATGATTAGCCTATTATGCGACCCTCGTAGGCTGATAAGATGGATAGAGGGTCTTGATGGAGCTTGGCTTGGCTTCGACTATCATAATTTTTTCAGTTGGTTTTCGTTCGGGCTCTTTCGGACACCGTTTGCCTGAGCTCCTATTTTTTAGGGATTTTTGGCACTCAACGGAGCACCCTTGTTTTGGTCTGGTCATGTGAGGAATCACTCCCTTGTTCACCAGCGTTAGACGGTTCGAGAATCGGATACCTTTTGAGGGAGATTAAAATTTAATTGATTTAATTAAATATTAATTATTTGGCGTAATTTAATGACTTAGGCGTTTTGACCCAAGGGGGCGCTCATTATGAAGGGGGCCGTTTTAATTATATTTTATGATTAAAATTGTGTCTTTAGACTATGGAAAAATTAAAAGAGAAAGAAACCCTAATTTTTAATTATGAAACCCTAATTAGGGAAAGCGCACCTTGTAGAGGATATAAGGGTTTCTCATTGGAGGGCGTGCCATTCATTCATTCATTCATGTTGAAGACAAAAATTTTTACTAAGTATTTTTTGAGAAGACTGAGCCAAGGGTTTCAGTATTCAATTTGCATTGGAGAACGTGCAATCTTCAGTGTGTGCAATTTAGAGGTTGTGAAATATCAGCTGATCTATTGCCAGAGGAGATAATTTTACACAGAGATTATCACAGAGCTTCACAGGTATTTATTTTATCAGGGTTTGATCTGGAAATTGTCCCAAAAAAGATCTTCAGTATTGGCGCAATATTTCTTGAAGATCAGGCATCCAGCATACAGGCCATACAGTTTTTACTGCTGCTGTACGGAATCCGTACGGTTCTGTACCAGGCCGTACAGTTCCAACAAAGAGGCGTATTTTTACTTCTGGGCAAAACGCCTTCTTTTTGACAAAACTACTGATACCCTTTTGGGCGCCTATACATCTATCATTATTCTAGATCATCAGAAGCACGGAGAAAAGGTTATTTATTGCAGCTGTACCAGCTGTACCAGATCTAGGGTTTGCAGAAAAAATCAGGTTTTGAACAAATATTTTGTATTATTTTTATATGCATTATAGAGAAACTATATTGTAATCATCTGGGAAGAATAATAAGAATATAGTTTAGCCAGAAAAAGGGTTTACTGCTTCAATATTTGTTTATTTGAATTTATACGAATTTATCTTGCAAATTCGCATTCTTCTTTTATTCATGCAAAAACACAAAAAAATCAAAATACACAAAAACAGTCCAAAAAACATTCAGTTTCAGAAATCAGGGAAACAGGGGTTTCTACACGGGATTACCTATGTTACAAGGTAAATGTGGAATCGTTGTTGTTGTGGATAGATTGACAAAATATGCCCATTTCTTTGTAATTCATGCCAACTATAGTGCTCCTTACATAGCATAAATTTTCTTCAAGGAAGTTTTTAAATTGCATGGGTTGCGAAAAAACATCATAAGTGATAGGGACAGCCGTTTTATGAGTCACTTTTGGCAAGAGCTTTTCAAGCTAACAAGTACTGAATTGCTTCCTAGCATTAGCTATCATCTCCAAACAGATGGGCAAACTGAAATCGTCAATAAATGGGTGGAAGGATACTTGAGAAATTACATTTCAGGGTAGCAAACAGGGTGGAATAGATGGCTGTACATGGCAAAATTTTGTTACAACACTGCCTACCACATGTCCAGTGGTATGTCTCCCTTCAAGGCTTTATATGGTTATGAGGCTCTATCATTTTTTGACCTTGTTTTGGAGGATAAAAGAGTGCCCGGGGCTGCTGACTGGGTGCAACAAAGTTCTGAAATTTTGGATCAGCTCAAGAAAAACTTGCAACAAGCTCAAAATCAACAAAAAAATGTATGTGCATTAACATAGGGTGGAAAGACAATTTGAGGTTGGGGACATGGTCTACTTGAGGTTGCAACCTTATAGGCAATCTTCTCTCAAGCAAAGTGGAGCAGAAAAACTCAAACCTCATTTCTATGGGCCTTATAGAATTCAAAGAAGAGTGGGAAAGGTAGCATATGAGCTAGAGTTACCAAAAGGAAGTAAAATTCACAATGTTTTCCATGTCTCTTGCCTTAAGAAAGCTCTTGTAAGATTTATAATACCTTCCATGGAATTGCCACCTCTTGATGAAAAAGGTAAATTGATTTTGGTTCCCGAAACTATCCTTGAGGTTCGTGAAAGGTAAATTCACAACCGCACTATCATGGAGTATTTGTTGCAATGGAAGAACATGCCTAAGGAGGATGCAACTTGGGAAGGGGCAGCCATCCTTCAACATCCCAATTTACAATTGTTTGTGGGCAAACAATTTCGAGAAGAGAGGACTATAATGTCCCCTTTTTCAAGTTAATCATGCAGATGAGATCCTTAGCTTGTGCGTTTCCAAGGGCTAAGGTATTCTAAGGAAAAAGGGAACATTGGTAAGTTTCAAGGTTACTTTGTGTAAAAGCACTTTATTATATCTTTTGGGACCTTTTTTAAAAAGCTGTTTAATAAGTGCTATTATAAGGAAGTGATAATTTTTTTAATAAAAAAAAAAAAGTAACTCTCCCCTACTAGTTTTGGGTGCCACTATTCGAGGTGGCATATTTAAGTGGAGAGAGGCTTCTTTTGGAAGGGTTATGCAAATTTGATATTGAAACTTTTGTGCAAGTATGTCAAACTTGAACAAGTGACTTGATGACGAAACCCTTCAAGTGCACCAAGAGTTTAGGGACGAAAACCTCCAATTCTCTACTATGGTAGCTTTACTCAAGGGTTGTATTTGCACCATAATTGTATGCAAAAAATTCTACAAAGGTGTTTTTTGACCCCACCTACATCAAGGAATTGGTACAACCCTTCAAATAGTTGGAATTCTTCAATTTGCAAGAAGAAAGGAAGGTTGGTGAACTCCATGGAAAAGTTCTAAGACAAATCGAGGCCTTCTAAGGTGTGGCGACCCCTTTTGGGAGAGTGGCGACCCTTCATAAGTGAGAAATTTGATCTTTGGAGCCCTATTCGGAGGTTAAGATAATTTTCATATTTTATTTCAAATTTTTGGTGAATTGTTTGGGACATTTGGCATGCATAAGAGGTTATTCAAGGTCCAAAAATATTCCTAAAATTATTCCCGCAATTTTGGCACTTGGACGACTTGTGTGGCGAGCTTTGGGAGGTGTTTCGGTGAGAGAAAATCAAGGAATAAATTCTAGATTTATTTATTTTATTTTTCTTGGGTGTGCCGAACCTCTTGGGGAGTTTTTTGAGGCATTCAAGGGCTGGAAAGTACAGCTGTACTTTCAAGGAAAAATTAGAATATTTTTGTGAGGTATTTTCAAAAATTTGCCATATTATTGGACTCCAAATTGTACTTTCAAGGAAAAATTAGAATATTTTTGTGAGGTATTTTCAACAATTTGCCATATTATTGGACTCCAAAAGGTACTCAATCTTCTAAATAATTTTCAGCCCTTGAATGCCTCGAAAAACTCCCCAAGAGGTTCGCCACACCCAAGAAAAATAGAATAAATAAATATGAAATTTATTCCTCGATTTCCCTCATCGAGACACATCCTGAAGCTCGCCATAACAATTTGTCATATTATTGGACTCCAAAAAGGTACTCAGTCTTCTAAATAATTTTCAACTTGTGGATTTATTTGGATGTTCTTTAGGTTGAATATCATAAATTATTACAGATAGGGTTTGGTTGGTTATAGATTTCAGAATTTAGTTTGGTGCTTGGTTTGGTTAGGGTTTGTTGAAAAACCCTCTTTTTTGGTTGCCATCCCAATTTGGGGACATTACACATCATCATATTGTGGGTTATAATGATTATTGAATTTACAGTTTTTAGTCAATCAAACCTCCACACTGTTCTTCACACAACCCAAAGGATATGAGTGAGGATGATCATATGTTTTCAAACCAAGCTTCTTGACAACTTAATCTGAAATCAAATTAGATTGGGACTTAGTATCAATAATTGCATTTACCCTAGTTATCTTGATTTGAATTTTGATTTGGAAAAGATTGCTAGGCTTGTCTCTCTCTTCTTTGGGTGTATTGCTAGTGGTGCAAACCACCTTTTCATCAACATTGGAATTGTCCTCTATCTCCACCTTTGATTGCTCTTTCAAAGATGCCATGGACCTCTTAGAGTCCTCCTCGGAATGACTCTTGGGATGCGATTCCGGGTGCAACTTTTAACCTTAGCGTCAATATGTCCATCTATAACACAATGGCTACATTGGTTCTTTGAATTTTTACAACTATGCAAAGTTGTGGCATTTCTCTTACCTTTCCATTTACCTTTCTTGAAGTCTTTTTAAAGCTGATTTTGTTCTTTTTTGAACTGATTTGTCGACTGATTTTGATTTGAGGGCTCCTCTTTTCCTTTCCCTTTCTCTGTCTCAATGTAGTATGCTTGCACACACGCCTCACCAAAGTCTTTTGGCTTACTTGAGATGACCCATCTCTTAGGTGTGTATGGAAACCTCCCAATTGCTTGGTCAAGTTGTCTTCATCCTCCAAGTCCAAGCCCATTAGCATGGCTTGTCTATGGGATTCCATGATATAGTCTTGCACACTTTGACCAAATTGAAGTCCATTAGCATGGCTTGTCTATAGAATTCCATGGTATAATCTTGTACACTTTGACCAGCTCCTTGCTTGAAATACCACCGCCTAATTTTTTGATCAGTTTTATGCCCAATAGGATTAAAAAAATTATACAATAATTCCTTGAATTCATCCCACTTAGTTGTAATTGACTTCTTCTTTTTAGAAGATGCTAGATAACTTTCCCACCATGTTAGAGCACGTCCTTCCATTTTGAGACACGCAAAAAAAATCTTTTGTGCCTCAGTGACCTTATGCACACTAAAATACACCTCCATTTGCTTCAACCATTTGCCTAGCAATTCAACATCGGCTTGTCTTTCAAAATATCTATTCTCAATCTTGGTTTCAACTTTTAAAGGATATGTTCAAATGTTACCTTAGCTTTACCCTTGTATTTTGTAGGCAGGTCATGCTCATCCATGAACTCTTTTCTCTCTCCATGGGGCTCTTCTCCTATGCCAAATTTCCAGGCTCATGAATTGCCATGTCCATGGATCCTAGGTTCCTAGCCCTTAGCGCTTGCTGTTTGGTGATAGTATGTTGGGACTTCACTTTGATTTCCATGCATGACCTTGATGCAACAACTCTCTTGGCAAGATTTTCTTTGCCTTCTTATGCCATTTCTTTCTCCTTCTGATTCCACCTTCTTGTAGAAATCTTAGGATCATAAGGTGGTAATTCTTCCTTTTTCAGTCTTGTCATAGTCATACAAATCAACCAAAAAGAAACTTACTATAATATCCAAAGATTAATACACTCTGATACCAAAATGATCTGTAAACTCCTTAGTTCAATTACTAAATGGAATTGTCAGAATCACAATATGCTGTGTTACTCTGAATTCGCTTCAAAGTGACAGATTGGAATGATCTAAAGACTTAAGATTAGCGTAGCATGCTATTGAAAACATAAACACAAACTTGCAAAACTGAAAACAGAAGGTAGTCAACTATGAACAACAAGCATAAACCATAAACAACAATGGACACAAGGAATTTTGGTCTGGGAAACCCCAAGTTGCCGGAAAACCAGTTGGAAGTAGCAATTGCCTAGCTTCTTGATTCTTCTTATGGCAATTACAAATAAATCAATAGAACTAGCACAACAAGCATCATGCTATCTTGCTTGCTCACCTCCTCCCTGCTCCTTACTCCTCCTACAACCAACTAAACACTAACTCTGTCTCTCACACTCATGTCTTCAATTGTCTTCGTGCCTCTTACTTATACTGCCTAAGATTGCCCTTTCATGCATTAAAGTACTTCAAAACATCTGGAAACTGAAGAGACATCGCTTCTCAGTTTTACCCAGAGCGTACAATCAAAGCAGGTGAAACCACTAGTTAATGCAGACTGTTGATTTCAAAACTGCCACTTTTGGAACTGGTGGTTTCACAACCGCCATCACCATACAAGAAATACCATGTTTAGAGCCTTGTTGCTGACTGAAACCTGGCTTGTTCTTGTTGGATGATGAAGAAGACTATTTTTCTTGATCCCTATTGATCACAATGTGAGGATATATTCCTTAACATAGTTTTAAAGAATTGTCCCATATTCATTCAAATGGTGTCTCTGTTGTTGGTTCTACCTTCAGATAAATCTGCCCCTTAAACTGCTCTTTGTTCATTACATGCTGTCTTATGGTTATCCATACTGCAGCTCAACAAGCATCTGTTTTGCAAACATAGAAGATTCACCTAGGATGCTGAAGCTATAAGTCTAAATAGCATTTTAAAAGTTGAAACAAATACTACAAGGCAAATTTTTCATTGACGTTTCTTCAATTGTTGTCACACTAAAGTTGGAATTATTACCGGTGCTGCTGGAGGAAGGCTGTTTTTGGATATGTTTTGGTGAATTAAATTGTTAATTCCCATAGTATATTTAAAACTCTAGCAAAAAAAAATCTTTAGAAGTTGAAATCTCTAATGAACAATGATTGCAGTGCAGTCATATCCATCTTCATAAGTTGAAATCTTTAATGAACAATGTTTTCAGTGCAGTCATATCCATCTTCATAAATTGAAATCTTTAATGAACAATGTTTTCAGTGCAGTCATATCCATCTTCATTTAAGTTTTAGTAAAATAACTCTCTATAAGTCAAAATCATTAATGAACAATGATTGCAGTACGGTCACATGCTACTTAGGTCATAATTATGACACAATCATTATGATCAAAACCTCCCAGATGGAAGTGGAAAAATGAAACGTTTATCCATCTTGTAGTTTGATCTTGCATGATTTATTCTCCTTTATTAAGCTGAAATTCAGGGGAAAATATAGTTCGTTGAAGTTTTAGAAAATGACCAAAATGTACTGAATTCAGATAGATTATATAGCATCATTATTACTTATAAATCTCTGTATGGTAGTCTAACTTCTAACTGCATTTGTATTGCTTCTTTTTAATCAACGGTCTCCTCATCATGCACAATCAATCTCAGTTCTCATAGTAACTCGATTATCAGAAAAACATTTTGATTGATTCAAAATGAAGTGTTCCATTTATACTGCCTGGAAGTTCATGTATACCAAATTCGTTGCTGAAGATTTTAGTGTCTCAAACTTGGGTTCATATCCATGGAACTTCTTGTCTATAGTTCTCTCCCTTGTGGCAGGGTTATTAGTAATTGAAGATTGTACACCATGAGCTCTGCCAAATTTTGTAATATCCCCAAACTCAGCCTCAATTAATCAGCCATTGACCATCCAATCGCTAAACACCAGCAGCAACTCAACTATCCGCAAATCTCTACCCATCAAGCAACCCAATGCAAAGGCAAAATTGTCGCTGCCAAGGAAGAGATCACTGCCAAGGCAGAGATTGCTGCAAGGAAGAGATCGCTGCCAAGAAGAAGATCATTGCCAAGAGGGGAATCGCTGCAAGGGAATCGCTGCCATTAGACAGCAGCAATTGTTTATTAAGGAACAACAACAATTACTTTAGGAGATCGCTACACTAAGGAGATCGAACACTTAGTTATTTAGGAGATCGGAACAACAACAATTAGTTATTTATTAATTATTTAATTAATAAATTGTTAACTAGTATTCATTAAGACAAAGGACGCCACCCTTGGGAATATACCTCTTGGGACAAGACATTTGGAAAAGTCATGTCTCTTCGATGGAAGGATTTGAAGATATAAATAATCAGCCATTTGGATGGGAGACATCATTCAATTATGTATTCAATCATCTAACTTCGTATTAGTGTCGTGCTATACAACCACTCTCAAGGACGAAAACCCTTGTGATTATAACAGCGCAAGGACGAAACCCCTTGTGGACTTAAATTTAATTTAATTTATTATTTTAAATGCAATATTTATATTTATGAAAAATAGGATTTCTGAGAAAACCAATTAATGTAAAATATTCCGAGTTGGAATACTACAATGGTATCATAGCTATTTTTCTTGCCAGCCTGTGAACCATGGGGTCACTACATAAGGAAATGATGGATAGTTTTGCATCGTACAACGTCCTTTCAACAGAGATTCGAAAAGAAATCTCTCTTTTAGACTTTTTGGATTTAAAAGAGTCATGGAATGGAAACAGACACTATGAGGAAGACTAGTTTGTGAATCATAGTTTTGGCAGTGCTGAATATGAAGAGAAATTCAATTTTCAAGAGGTCAAGGAAGATGACAAATTCCAAGACTGACTTCCCTATCTAGGAGCAAACGGATGAGGCATCCAACGTTGAACTAAGGGAATGCCCAAACATACGTATCCAAGAAGAAGTTGATATTTATGGAGACTCGTCTATTGGGAAGAATGACATAAAAACTCTAGATATTAGAGATGAACACGAGTTATCTATCCAAAACACTAATGATGATGTTGATATGCGTTGTTTGCATCAGAGTGAAGATAAACTTCAGTGTGTGCAAGAGAGAGGTCTTGAGGATTGTTCCCCGAACACAGGGTCTAAGTTTAATAAACCAATTGATTGTCTAATAATTAATTCATGCACACTATCAATAAAATATCATGGGCTTCAGTCTTAAAAATAAACAAGATGGAGAGCCAACCAAAATAATTGATAGAATATGGAAAAAACGTCCACTAGATAACCTTGATACCTTGGAAGACGAACAATCATTAAATACATCTCACTTGTTGAAAGATACCAAAGAGACTTCCAGTGATATTATGGATAACAAACAAGACTCTACATGTTCACCTTTTCTTTTAGATTTGCTTGGCTATCTTGGAGTAATAGGAAATTCACATGTTGAACATGGAGGGTCCTTGGAGGTGTGCTTAAAACATTCAGAAATCAATAAAGGCAATCAAGCTGTAGCTGTTAATCTTGAAAATGCTGCACTTGACGGTTGTGACTTAGAGATAAATTACACACAGCGATCCACAACAAAAGATGAACAAGACGCTGATTCCATGCCTGCTTCTTCGGTAGGAGGGGCTCAAGTGATATTGAAAGAAATGAACTATGATGATGGGCTATTAAAGGATGTTGATGAATGGCATGACAAAGAGGTTGTGAACCTAACAATCGGACTAAAACATCCAAATTTGTTCATGTTAAATATAAGGGTTTTGTATCCATACATCAAGTATGTAGGTCCTCAAGCGTGGACTTTTAAGGAACTTGAAGTTATCAATAATTCAAACTTCATATTTTCGGAGTTACAATATCGTGAGTCTCAACAGTTTGAATTGGGATTTGCATCTAAAATGGTTAAACCTTTGTTAGTGTATAGGGAAGAAGACATATTACATGGGAAGTTTGTGTTCAAAACATGGGACCCAAACTTGATATTAGAAAGTTTAATTTTCTCAAAGCCACATGAACCATGGTTTGGTGCCCCTTACCTTGTTGAAGACATTCCATTTCCTATTTTAGAGGAAAGGAAAAGGCCTTTTTTGAGAGACTCCACTCTACATTTGCCACTTAAAACATAATTATATTCTGGAGCACTATTGTATAATAAACTTAATTGGCTTGAAGAATTTCGAACCGAACCTGGAAATTCCCAAATGTTTAGTGGATGATTATTTGATCAAAGTATGGCCTGAACAACAAGAGATTGCAGTTTCATCAAGTGATTGTCTAGAGACAAATTTGAACAAAATAGATGAACATAATGGCAATCATATTATTGTTAAAAATGAAGACAAAGCTGTTCAACCAGTTCGTAACATTTTCCGAAATGGCGGGATTGGAACTGATGGATTATTACATACAAACAAGACTCTACATGTTCACCTTTTCTTTTAGATTTGCTTGGCTATCTTGGAGTAATAGGAAATTCACATGTTGAACATGGAGGGTCCTTGGAGGTGTGCTGAAAACATTCAGAAATCAATAAAGGCAATCAAGCTGTAGCTGTTAATCTTGAAAATGCTGCACTTGACGGTTGTGACTTAGAGATAAATTACACATAGCCATCCACAACAAAAGATGAACAAGACGCTAATTCCATGCCTGCTTCTTCGATAGGAGGGGCTCAAGTGATATTGAAAGAAATGAACTATGATGATGGGCTATTAAAGGATGTTGATGAATGGCATGACAAAGAGGTTGTGAACCTAACAATCGGACTAAAACATCCAAATTTGTTCATGTTAAATATAAGGGTTTTGTATCCATACATCAAGTATGTAGGTCCTCAAGTGTGGACTTTTAAGGAACTTGAAGTTATCAATAATTCAAACTTCATATTTTCGGAGTTACAATATCGTGAGTCTCAACAGTTTGAATTGGGATTTGCATCTAAAATGGTTAAACCTTTGTTAGTGTATAGGGAAGAAGACATATTACATGGGAAGTTTGTGTTCAAAACATGGGACCCAAACTTGATATTAGAAAGTTTAAGTTTCTCAAAGCCACATGAACCATGGTTTGGTGCCCCTTACCTTGTTGAAGACATTCCATTTCCTATTTTAGAGGAAAGGAAAGGCCTTTTTTGAGAGACTCCACTCTACATTTGCCACTTAAAACATAATTATATTCTGGAGCACTATTGTATAATAAACTTAATTGGCTTGAAGAATTTCGAACCGAACCTGGAAATTCCCAAATGTGTAGTGGATGATTATTTGATCAAAGTATGGCTTGAACAACAAGAGATTGCAGTTTCATCAAGTGATTGTCTAGAGACAAATTTGAACAAAATAGATGAACATAATGGCAATCATATTATTGTTAAAAATGAAGACAAAGCTGTTCAACCAGTTCGTAACATTTTCCGAAATGGCGGGATTGGAACTGATGGATTGTTACATACAATTGCGCCTATTGACGAGACCACAAACATTTTTGTTGACCTTTTGATTTCCTTGGAAAATTGGATGAAGGGTTTCAAGAACTGGTTTACAAAGATGGGTATTGGTTTAATTGTGAATTTGGGTATACCATGGCTGTGGAAGGATTGTCGATCTGCTAGTAACAATGAAGTTGAGTTATCTGCAGAAGACCCTACAAATATAATATTACTTCCACACCAAATCATCATTTATGTGTTGTTTATACATAGATCCTCATTTTGGATACTAAAGTACATTAATAAGTTGAATGTGCAGGAGTGTCTTTATGCATTTGTAATTTTCTATTACTTAGATCGAGAGAACAACTTGAATCAACGCAAGGCCACTAAAGAATCTATGTTTGCATTCCATGGAAATTCTACATGTACTTGGTACTCTATCACAAGGAATGGCTTAAAGGGTTTGCGTAAGATAAAGTACATTTCTGCTAGAAATGTTTGCATCCACCTCTTGATTGACAAGAGCTATTCATGTTTTTTTTGCTATCCTTCGCTGTCGAGTGAAAACAAGAAACCTAAAGATTATAGAGTGTTGGTTATTTGTAAGATCTTCTGATGGAAAAAGTATGCAGAACCTCCTGACATTTCGGTGGTTCCCACTTAGACTGTTGTTGTCTTACAGTATTTGATCGCATTTGTGAGATTGCCAATCGAAAATAAAATGAGGGAAGGAGCATTAATTCTTGAACACCTCAATTTACAATTGCTTGAGGACAAACAATTTGAGGAAGGGAGGTCTGTAATATCCCCAAACTCAGCCTCAATTAAATCGCTGAAGGGTATTTAGCCATTAACCATCCAATCACTAAACACCAACAGCAACTTAGCTAGCAAATTGCTACCCATCAAGCAACCCAATGCCAAGGAGAAATTGTCGTTGCTAAGGAAGAGATCACTGCCAAGGCAGAGATTGCTGCAAGGAAGAGATCGCTACCAAGAAGAAGATCATTGCCAAGAGGGGAATCGCTGCAAGGGAATCGTTGCCATTAGACAACAATTATTTATTAAGGAACAACAACAATTATTTTAGGAGATCGCCAAACTAAGGAGATCGCCACACTTAGTTATTTAGGAGATCGGAACAACAACAATTAGTTATTTATTAATTATTTAATTAATAAATTGTTAACCAGCATTCATTAAGACAAAGGACGCCACCCTTGGGAATATACCTCTTGGGACAAGACATTTGGAAAAGTCATGTCTCTTCGATGGAAGGATTTGAAGATATAAATAATCAGCTATTGGGATGGGAGACATCATTCAATTATGTATTCAATCATCTAACTTCATATAAGTGTCATGCTATACAACCACTCTCAAGGACGAAAACCCTTGTGATTATAACAACCCAAGAACAAAACCCCTTGTGGACTTATATTTTATTTAATTTATTAATTTAAATGCAATATTTATATTTATAAAAAATAGGATTTCCGAGAAAACCAAATTAATGTAAAATATTCTGATTTGGAATACTACAAATTTGTGTGCTCGCAAATATTTTGCTTCCAAAACTGAGAAGAGATATATTAAAATCGATCTGAGTCTTTTGTATCTAAATGATGTGATTGTCATACATAAATGTCCTTTTCAAATTCAAAATATACTGCAGGTTTACAGGTTTATACTGTTTTATACATGTAAACAAGAACATATGATATGTTTAAAAAACATATCATAAACATCGTCAAGCACTAAATGGAATGGAGTTATGATCTAAATGATATTATGTCATTTCATTTTGGTGTTGTTTCCATTTTTTGACTCCAGGGAAATTTTATCAGATTTTTACTGATTATGGATTTTTGCTCTCTTCTTGGGGTGCTTGTTTACAGGACAGAGCTAGTGCAGAGAAACACATCTCTCAATTGCTTTTGGTTGCCATGACTTGTGGAATTGGGATGTTTCTTCTCATACAATTTTATGGGACATCAATGCTAAAAGGTATAAATGATAATCAAAACTCTCATTTTAACCTGCCATTCTTTCACTGTAAGCTATCCTGATGTGCACTTCTTACCTTTGAAGTCCATAAAAATGATTGAATACTTGGTAACAATAATTTGCATTTGTTTTTTCAGCCTTCGTTGGGGTTAAAAATTATGCTTTGGTTCCTGCAGCAAGAACCTATGTTGAGGTAGGTATTAAGCTTTTTGTACTTAATGAAAAACTGGAGGTTATAAAGTTGATGTTGAAATAGTAAGTTCACTGCTATTAGAAACTGTAATGAAATTATTGCTTTTTTGATCTTTTATTATTCCAGTAAAATATGTTTTTGAGAAAACTACATTAATGCCCTCACATGACCAGAAGTAGGTAAATAATTGTCATGCTACTCTATCCTGCTCTATTAACTACAAGCACAAGATGTCTAACTATAGTGCTTTGAATCCCCTTACGTTAAGAAAATGCAGAATTGTGCTCATAGGCATAGTTTGAAGACTCATGTTTGTATATGGAAAAGACGAGTATAGCAAGATATTGTTTGATTGAGATATGTTTATCATCTACATGAATGCATTTTCCTTGATCGCCAAGGAATGCAACCATAAAGTCATATTATGCAATATTCTCTCCTAAGAACCACACTAGCAGGCGAAGGTGGTATGATGATCAACAAAAATCCAAAAGAAGCATAATTCATATAGCTAGGCATTGCTTGACGATTATTTGTACCTTAATATGAATTAGCACACTTTATGATTCCAAACACTTTGCAATAGGAAAAAATGTCTCATCCGAAGAGAAAAAACCTATGAAACTAAACAAGAGAAGCAATACTAACATAATCGTTAAGCTTAAAAACATAATAGGAGAAATGACATACATACAATATTGCACAATACCCAAGATTTAAGGTGGGAAATCCTTACGGAAAAACCCAACACAATAACTGTAAGAACCCATGTTTTCCCCAAACTGAAACTCTGCACTTCCGGTGATAGTTTTCGGACTTTGTATTTTTGGTTTGTTATGATTTTGAATGATATTTGATTTTTTTGTATTTTCTCGATAATAATGCCAAGAATAAAAGAAACTAAGAAGTATGCAAAATACTCAAAACTCAAAGCTGCAAATGAAACTATATATTCAATAGATTTTCTTTATTGTCTTTTAACATAGAGAGGCATACCCGGATATTGGAGACAATACATATATTGATTTCGGGAAATTCTGGCAGCAATTTATAAGCCCCTCCAAATGACTGAGGTGCTGCAAATAAAGTTTTCTCCACCTCAAATCTGTCCAAAATGTCTTATTTGAAATAGCCGCCCTCAAAGATGTTGGATAATGCACAAAAGACAAGGCGCTCTAGCTTGAAGTTCACACACCTAGGGCTGAGAGTGGTACAGCTGCCTTAAGTGAGGCTGTACGGCCCTTGATCTATGTGCCAGCAATTATGAAATGCAGCCTTTATGATGTTTGTCCTTCACAATAGAATCTGCTTCAAAACCCTTGACTAAACTTCTCAAATCTGCACAATGTTGGCCTTTGAATGAAACCAATCTGATAAGCAATCTTCAGCTGATGTTGCACAACCTCAGAAAGCAAAACAAAGAAGAATGCGCGTTCTCCAATGTCTGAAAACCTCTGAAAATGCAGAAACCCTTGGTTTCTCTTCTCCAATGCCAAAGAATTCCAAAAAGACAAATAATAATATGCTCCAAAGATAGGTCGATCCCCTCTTTGGCTTCGTTATATTCTTTCTCTCAAAAAGGTCGATCCCTCCAATAGCCTTTTTTAAAACATTTAAAACAATATTAAATTTGCACTTTAGCTTTATTAAATATTCACCTCAAAGTTGGTGCCCAATTAAATAATCATTAATGGCCCCCTTTTTATGTCTCATGGCCCCATTAGACATAAAGTGCAATTATAAATTTATAATATGATTTTATAGTATTAATTATTATTAAAGTCACCTTTAATAATAATTAAACGTTATAACTTTTTCAATACACCTTATTTCATCATGCCAACAAAACTCTAGGATCGACACTGCAATCTCACCATGTCCAGGGGCCTTGCTATAAATAGTAACACTGGACTCCCTTTGGTTAAATGACTTACTATAAATAGTAAGTATGCAAACCGAGTCCCAAAACCTCTGCAAAAGCCAAGCTTGAACCCAACAAAGCTCTGGAGTAGAATAATGTCATCAACTGATAAAGTATTTGCCCTCAAAAGATCCTCTATCCAAGACCATTAGCCTACGAGGGTCAAAATGATAGGCTAATCCAACTGAAAACTGATGGATAGCTAGAAGGGAACATTATAGTCCGCCCTCCCTGAAATTGCTTGTCCCCAAGCATTCTCAACTCCGGATGCTACAAAATATCCTTGCTCTCCCATGTAGCATCCTCTACCGGCAAGTCCCTCCACTTAATGAAACATTCCATGATGACCCTTCTCCGCAGTCATCGCTCTCTGAAATCTATGATGGCCTTAGGTACTAAAATCAATTTCCTTTCATCATCCAGAGATGGTAAAGCTGAAGAGGGAACAACGCGATGACCTATTGCCTTCTTGTGGCGTGAAACATGAAATACATTGTGTACCCTGCTATCTACCGGTAGATCCAACTCATAAGCCACTTCGTCTACCCACCTGATAATCCTGAAAGGACTATAGTATCGTGGCTTGAGTTTCTCTACACCACTTTTCCTAAGATTGGACTGACGGTAGGGCTGCAACATTAGATACACCATATCCCCTACATCACAAGAACGCTCAACTCTCCTCTGATCTGCATATTGCTTTTGCTGGTTCTGTGCCTTTTGAATGTTCTCTCAAAGAGCTCTCATGATATCCTGGTTTTCCTACAAAAGATCCCCAACACTATGTACTCTACTATCACTCAGCAATAAATCAAGAAAGTTGGGTGCATCATACCCATACAATGCCATAAACGGTGTCATCTGAATTGAAATATGGTGAGTGGTATTATAACAGTACTCACAAAGATGAATCCACTTCACCCAAGCCTTCTCCTGCCCCGATATATAGTTTTGGAGGTATCCTTCCACCCATTTATTTACAATCTCTGTCTGACCATCTGTCTACGGGTGGTAGCTAGTGCTCGGAGTAAGCTCGGTTCCACTAAGTCTGAATAGCTCCTGCCAAAAGTGACTCATGAACCGACTATCCTTGTCGCTGACAATGCTCTGAGGTAAACCGTGCAACCTGAATAGCTCATGGAAAAACAACTCTGTTACCTTTGTAGCTGAATATGTAGCTGCAATCGGGAAGAAACGAGCGTACTTCGTAAGCCGATCAATAACCACATATATGCAATCTCTACCTTGGGCTTTTGGCAAGCCCGTAATAAAATCCATGAACAAGCATTCCCACTTCCTATCAGGAATTGGAAGTGGTTGTAATAGCCCTGCAGGATAGGTAAGCTCCTGTTTATTCTGCTGACAAACAAGACACTCTTTAACATATCGAAGAACATCTGACTTAAGACCTTTCCAAGTGAAATGCTCTTGTATCTGCCTGTAAGTCTTAAAGTAACCGGGATGATGAGCCATAGGTAAATCGTGAAAAATTCTCAACATATTGTTCTTCATTTTTGATCCGGGGACCAAGAAGATTCTCCCTTTGTACATGATGAGCTCATTCACAACGGTGTACCTACTATCCTGCATTGACCCATCAATAATGGCAAAAGCCCATGGGTCTTTGGCATACTCGGCAACAATCAAATGTCTCCAGTCCTCAACAATCTCAACCATGGATTTCAAATGTGGTTGACGAGACAAAGCATCAACCACAACATTCTGTGCACCCTTGACATATGATATGTCAAAGTCATATGACTGCAACTTACTAACCCACTTCTGTTGACGATCATTCAAATCTCGCTGCCTCAGGGAATGTCTCAGGCTGTTATGATCAGTCTTAACACAAAATTTGCTGCCAACAAGGTACTGTCTGAATTTAGCCAATGCATGCATGATGGATAACATTTGCTTATCATATATGCTATAGCTCCTCTCAGGGCCCCTTAGCTTCCTACTCTCAAAAGCAATAGGATGCTTATCCTGCATAAGAACTGCGCCAATGCCCTCACCAGAGGCATCACATTGAAGCTCAAAGGGCCTAGTAAAATTCGATCATGCAAGGACTGGACATGAAGTCATCAAACACTTAAACTTCTCAAAACACTCTTGTGCCTTAGAAGTCCAAACAAACGCACCCTTCTTCGTCAAGTCTGTAAGTGGTGCTGCATGACATGAAAACCCACTAACAAATCGACGGTGGAAGCCACACAAACCCATAAAACCTCTGAGCTGAGTAAGACTCTCAGGAGTAGGCCAATCAATGATAGCTCGGACCTTGTCCGAATCCATGTGAACTCGCTTTGCACTAATGATATGGCCTAGGTACAGTAACTCTGTCATGCCCAAAGAGCACATTTGGACTCCTTGGCATACAAGGACTCCCTATCAAGAATACCCAACACTGTATCCAAATGGGCAAGATGCTCCTCCCAAGTTTTGCTGTAAACCAATATGTCATCAAAGAAGACAAGAACAAATCTCCTCAACTGTGTCTGAAATACCCTGTTCATGGTGGACTGAAATGTGGCAGGGGCATTGGTTAAACTGAAAGGCATAACCACAAACTCAAAGTGTCCACAATGGCACCTAAATGTTGTCTTCTCTATGTCCTGCTCTCTGACTCTGATATGATGATACCTAGATCTCAAATCTATTTTCAAAAAGTAGCAAGCACCGTGAAGCTCATCGATCAACTCGTCAATATGAGGAATAGGGTACCTGTTCTTAATAGTCTTCTTATTCAGAACTCTATAATCAATGCACATTCGTAAAATACCATCTTTTTTCTTCACCAAAACTACTGATGAAGCGAAGGGAGATTTGCTCGGCCTAATGTGTCCCATAGCAAGCAGCTCTTTTATTGTCTTTTCAATTTCATATTTCAGCTGCTTAGGGTGCCGATAAGGAGTGATCATCACGGGTTTGGCACCCTCCAACTCTATGATGTGCTCAGTACCTCTATCTGGAGGTTTACCCGGTGGAATGTGACTAAACAACTTAGTGTGTTTAGTCCTCAACTCCTGTACATCAGGATGATAAACTGGTTTTTGCTGCTCCTCTTGCGATGGCATCAACATGCACTCCGCAGCCCACTCAACCATGTCATGGTGTATGAGTCTCTCCATCCTTCTGAAGGATATCATCCTAAAACTACTATCTTTGTTTGCTTTCAGCACATGAGTCTTCCCATAAACCTTAAACCTCATCTCCATCTCTTGAAGGTTAAGGGTAAATTCTCCTATGGCATGCAACCATTTCATGCCTAAAACCACATCTGTATCACCCATATTCACCACATAGAAATCTGCCTTAAAATCAAAATTGTTTAAGCGCACAGGGAAGTCTGAAATCATTCTATCACACTTAAGAGTGTAACCATCAGCAACCTTCACTCTTATACCTTCAAATTTTTCAGTTTGTACCCTACGTTTAGCAACCAACCTAGCATCAATAAAGTTGTGCGTAGCCCCTGTATCAAGCAAGGTAATGACCTTTTGACCAGCTAAGAGCCCACACATCCTGAAAGAGCCCTCATGTTGCATGCTAGAGAGATATGCCTCTTGAAGCTTCACTTCCACCTCATTTTCAGCCTCATTTTCAGACTTATCTGTCCCTGACTCTTCTTGATCAGTTTGCTGGTCCGAGTTATCAGACTGATATTCATCCTCTTAAAACCATTCCATTTGCTTAGTTTTTGCCTTTGGCCTCAAGGGACAATCATGCTTTTCATCATAGGGTCCTTTGCAATAGAAACACAACTTCTTTCTACGCAAGTCATTGAGAGTTTCTTGATCTAGTGGGACTGCAGATTTCTTTTTTGAGTCTGATTTTTCTGTCTTTTTAGGGAATGACCTGCTGTCCTTGGATGAAGAAGATGCCTTGGATGTGAACTTGCTTTGTGGGGCTGCAAGCTCCATACTTCTAGCCTTCCTCATTGCTTCTTGGAGTGTCGGGGGATCGAAAGCTTTGATCCATCCTCCCAATGGTTCCAATAAGCCTTCAGTAAACAAAATGACCAACCTTCTTTCAGATATGCTAGGGACCATAGCTGAAGGCCTCTGAAATTCAATAATATACACCTCCAAACTTCCCACTTGCTTGAGTTGAGTGAGGTCTCTGAAATATAATTTTGGGTCTTTCCTGTCAAAGCGCTCTATCAACCTATCAGTGAATTCCTAGTAAGTGGTGATAAGGTGATGCTGCAAGGTGACCATCCCATGGTGCCACCAATCATGAGCTAACCCATCCAGGTGCAAAGTTGCAAACTTGAGTGCATCCTCCTCTGCCATAGGCCGAAGAGTCAAGAAGGTATCCAGCTTGTGAATCCAAGCTCATGCTGTGACCTTCCCGCTACCATCAAATGTTGGAAGTGTGAGCTTGCTTGTGGCATGTTTTAGGTCCTTGTTTTGGTTCCTGGGTCTCCTATCTTGCTTTGTTCTGTTATGCTCCCTCCTTTGACTCATGTATTGGTCAAAGGTCAAATGCTCCTTTACTTGTGGGGGTAGCAAATCCCATTCATCGTGCATTGTCATGACATTATCTGCGAATGTTGCATCTTCATTTTCTTCAACATTCTCTTCTTCTGGTTCATTCTTAAAAAATGTAGGATGAGAAGGTCTATTGGTGGTACGAGTATGTGCTCTTTGTGCTCTTGGAATCCCAACAACACTTCCATTGTCTTCTTGCTCGTGATTTTGTCTTCTAGGAGTATTCATCTGTTGTATAGCTACTGCAAAACATCAGCTACATGCTGCTGCTCTGCTGCAATACCCCTCATGATTTCTCTTGCTTCTCTTTTTTCATTATTGGCTTCTTGTCTTGGTGGACTGCCATCTCTTCTATCACCCATTATGTCCTGTTGTGTTTTTGCAATTGGATTTCCCTATTGTTCTGCTCTTCTACGAGTATAATACCTGTGTGGACCAATCTCTTGTGGCTGCATATGATACTTTAACCCTCCAGGTTGACAGGATCAAAGCTCTGATACCACTGTAAGAACCCCTGTTCTCCCCAAACTGAAACTCTGCACTTTCGGTGATAGTTTTCCGACTTTGTATTTTTGGTTTGTTTTATGATTTTGAATGATATTTGATTTTTTTGTATTTTCTTGATAATAATGCTAGGAATAAAAGAAACTAAGATGTATGCGAAATACTGAAAACTCAAAGCTGCAAATGAAACTATATATTCAATAGATTTTCTTTATTGTCTTTTTACATAGAGAGGCATACTTGGATATTGGAGACAATACATATATTGATTTCTGGAAATTCTGGCAGCAATTTATAAGCCCTTCCAAATGACCGAGCTGCTGCAAATAAAGTTTTCTTCGCCTCAAATCTGTCCAAAATGCCTTATTTGAAATAGCCGCCCTCAAAGATGTTGGATAATGCACAAAAGACAAGGCGCTCTAGCTTGAAGTTCACACACCTAGGGCTGAGAGTGGTACAGCTGCCTTAAGTGAGGCTGTACGGCCCTTGTTCTATGTGCCAGCAATTATGAAATGCAGCCTTTATGATGTTTGTCCTTCACAGTAGAATCTGCTTCAAAACCCTTGACTAAACTTCTCAAATCTGCACAATGTTGGCCTTTGAATGAAACCAATCTGATAAGCAATCTTCAGCTGATGTTGCACAACCTTAGAGAGCAAAACAAAGAAGAATGCACGTTCTCCAATGTCTGAAAACCTCTGGTTTCTCTTCTCCAATGCCAAAGAACTCCAAAAAGACAAATAATAATATGCTCCAAAGATAGGTCGATCCCCTCTTTGGCTTCCTTTTATACTTTCTCTCAAAAAGGTCGATCCCTCCAATAGCCTTTTTTAAAACATTTAAAACAATATTAAATTTGCACTTTAACTTTATTAAATATTCACCTCAAAGTTGGCGCCCAATTAAATAATCATTAATGGCCCTCTTTTTATGTCTCATGGCCCCACTAGACATAAAGTGCAATTATAACTTTATAATATGATTTTATAATATTAATTATTATTAAAGTCACCTTTAATAATAATTAAACGTTATAATTTTTTTAATTCACCTTATTTCATCATGCCAACTAAACTCTAGGATTGACACTGCAATCTCACCACGTCTAGGCGCCTTGCTCTAAATAGTAACACTGGACTCCCTCTGGCTAAATGACTTACTATAAATAGTAAGTATGCAAACTGAGTCCCAAAACCTTTGCAAAAGCCAAACCTGAACCCAACAAAGCTCTGGAGTAGAATAATGTCATCAACTGACCAAGTATCTGCCTCAAAAGACCCTCTATCCAAGACCATTAGCCTACGAGGGTCAAAATGATAGGCTAATCCAATTGAAAACTGATGACTAGTTAGAAGGGGACATTACAATAACTTTCTTCCTTATTGTGTTAACTCAACCATTTTACATTACTCAGTTGTACTTTACCCTAATGCATGTGCGAATATTCGCAGGCACACCATTAGGAAACTGTCAAAACGGTATTACAATACCATGGGTACCAAAACCATGGACTATATAAAACATGGGCTAAAACTACCTAAAAACACACTCATAAGGTCCCACAAAATTATACGAGTGTACAGTCTAGATGAGTGTAAAACATGAAAAGTATTCAACACGTTTCCAACATCATCCTTGTTTCTTTGATCCTTTCTCACTTAACCGAGGTCAGGGCACATTCTCCTAGGGCAGATTGATGACCCCCCTACATTTAACTTGAACTTTTCCTTTACTTAAAGTCCTTAAAGCTCTCCAATGAAGAAAGACCACCCATGGGAGGACCAAAAATGATATATGAAATATGCAAAGCAATGCCACCCTTTGAGAAAATCAAGGGAGACATGTAAGTATTGCCCATCACAAACAAACAACAAACAATCATTACCTGAAAACACTCTTCGATAACGTCAATGATCTAGTATAAAGTTAAAGTATGTGATTTCTTCAATCGCTATCTTACTCATTCTCATTTTGGATTTATTTTGTAGTGTTTTCAAGTAGTCCTCATAATTCTTTTTTTGACCACAATGTCTAAGATGAGATTAGCCTTTCATCTTCTTCTTAAAGGGAACAATATGGAGTTTTGAAAATTATACTCTCCATAGTTCAACACTCTTTTAATTATACGAGTCAATGTTTTTTTGTAAAATGTTAAATTTTTTAAATGGGTCTCCTCAACTACTTTGGTATAAAAAGAAATTAAGAACAACTTCTTTCCAAAAGGAGGAAATGATGAGCACCTGAGAGATAGTGTCAAATTATTTGTGCTCATTGTAGTTTTGTTAGATCTGGAATTTGCCAAGGAACAAATGGCCCACTTATTTATTTCCATCTCCACTACTTTCTTCTAGGCTTGGATTGCCTCAATTTATCCATTGGATGTTGAGCAAACAAGGAATTATTCCATAATTTGTTGATAACAACCCACACTGTACTTGCTTGCCTATCAGATTATGGCACAATTGTTTTGAGGAACATTTTCCTTGAACTCTTCAACCCATGCTTTCATATCATCCATTTTGAATGAAACAAAGATGACCTCCTTGATGAAATGTTCATCCAAAGTCCTTTCCAAGGCAGGAAGCAAAAATAATTTCAAATGTTATTTTACTTGGAGCGACTCCTCATCTATTAATGTTAGCAAGTACATCTTCTTGCTCTGCATTTAGTATTATGTCCATACCTCAGGCTTTTAACATATTTTTTATATCATTGATGCTCTCTCTCTTTTGATAGTCGAGGTATGAACTTTGGTTAAACCATTCAAAATTTTGTACCTTTGGTCCAATATACAAAGCCACTCATGTGTGATATGATACTTAGCTTCCAATTGCACTTTCTCTAGTTGTTCCATACATGTGTACACCATATTGATTGAATTCTAGTTCAAAATTATCCCAATGATTTGAGTTGTCTTTGATGCTCATTTTTCAAAAGAGACATTTTGTTTAAACATTATTTTATTTCATTTAAAACCTCCTACTTTGACATATGTTGTATCAAAGTTTGGTCAAAATATGAGGTACCCATCTTGGCAAAATTCTCCTAAGCAAGTGCTTTCAAATTTTCCTAAGTCGAATTGTTCACTTCAAACTCAATGGATAAAACGAAAGTTCATGTCATTTATGCATCATTGCAAACTTGCATTTAAGTTCCCTTTCCTTGCTTGCCTCTTGTTTTAGTGGAAAAAGCAGAACTTTGTGGAAAAATGACACCAAACCTTGCTTTCCCCGTTTGTTTTCCTTTTTAGTGGAGAAGGCGAAACTTGATGCAACTTTTGCACTTTGTGAAAAAGTGACACCAAGTCCTACTTTCTCCACTTGGTCTATAAAAAACTCTCTTAAGAACTAATAATGAAGTGAAGCTAGCGGAACTTCATGCCATTTGCATAAAAATACAAAAAAGATATAAAGCCCTGCCATCCCTATTTCTTCTGCTCCTTAAGCGATCAATCAAAGGTATGATGGATTGTGTGGACATACTTGCCATTTTTGCAAGGAGTGCATGGATGACATAAGGTGCCACCATTATTGCTTTTCTGCCAAAAGTGGCCATGGTTTATATTTTCGTACCTCTCTCACTTGCAACTTTATGTTCGACATGCATGCATTGATGGGTTCTCTCTCTCCTCACTGGCCTATTTAATTACCCTTGTTCATTCAATTTAATCATTGGCTTTCCATTCCTCCACTCAAGCTCTGCAACTTTGCATCTTTGTTTTCCCGCTCGCGTATTTATTGCATCCCTATTGATCTTCTTCGCCTTAGCGAGTGAATTCCCAAGTGTTTTTTTCATCCTCTTCAATTAAGTACTTGTTGCAAGATTATGAAAGACGTTCGTTTTCTTCAAATTGGAGTTTCGAGGAAGTTGTGAAAGGGTGTCATGCATTGATATCCTTCATGATTTCTTCATTGAAGTTGTCGAGTGTCCGTATTCCTCTCTTGATTATGGGTTTCCAAGCAACGTTTATCTCATGATTTGATCTACCAATATGTCTACCTCCTCTCTTGCCAAAGATGACATGATATAAAAATTCAAAGGAGTTGAGAACCCCTTGAACTTTGATACAACAATATTCGAGGTATCAATTACCAAGCTAGGGCATGTGTATTTCGAAGATCATCACGAGAGAATGCGGAAGAGAAACTGGTCTATCCTTTCCACATGATTGTATGATATTGGTCTCATCCAAGCATCGGGTTTTCCAATTTCCATAAAATTCCCCGAATTGGTTATTGCCTGTGCCAAGCGCTATGATCCAAAGACGAGGGAGGTAAAGACTTCCAATGGAGAGGTTGTTAAATTTGACGGAGATTATTTTGACGATCTTATGGGCATCCTCGAGTTCGATGAAGTTTATGTAGTCACCCTGGACGTATGCCACGCCTTCTAGGACTAGGATCCTTCTTGGCACCTAGTAGTGATTAACAAGGCATGGAAAAATGTAGTGAAGCACCATCAAGATACTTCCCACGATAATTTCGAGGAACGAATTCTGTGAAGATCTGGCAGACATCGTCATGTTGTCGAGCCATGCATTGGGTTCTAATGAAGCACACGAATTTCACCTTTGGATGTCTTAATTAATGGTACTCATGTGCGAAGGGAGGAAACATATCGAATGGTCCTCATTGATCAACAAAGCCATTCACAAACAACTTTGTGAACTTGAGACCACATCTTGTTTCTACATGACCTCATACTTGGTGTATGTGGTGTCAAGGAGGAGAGTATTCAATTGTCTGACCAAGAAGAAAACTTTGTTTGCTACCCATTGTGTCTACCAATACTACCCTCAATTGGCAGCCAAGGAAGGATCAAAGAATTTTAAGAGAGTTAATGACTCCTTTATCTTTTTTTGTGACTAGTTTCGTAGAAGGAGATGTTGGAAAGAGAATCTTAGAGGAAGGTACTTATACAATTGCGACATGGGGCAGTTGGTTCATACAGGACCCCACTTTCTCTTATATAAGAGTTTGTGGATTCATTGGTCATCCTTATAGGATCCCCCACAATGTAAGTGACAAAATCTTGGTGATAGAATGCTGTTGGCAATTGGCACATGCTCATCAATTCCCTTGCCCTAGGCACAAGATGGGTGTACACTCTCCAATGACTATCAACCTATTATACTTGAAGAAATGTTGCTTGTGCAAAACTGTTGGACCATGAGATATCTCGATTAAATCTAAAATTATATGAGAAGAGGCAACCGTTTGATAGCCGCAATGTCATTGAGAATCTCCTTGAAGTAGTGGATCGATGTGTGCCTTCCCTTGAAGATTTTTAGGCAGATTGTGAGGATGATTATGAGGTCAAAAAGGAGAGAATACAACAAGATGACCCCTGAAGAAGTCATCTAGTATAATTTTAAACCAGTACTAGTTGGAGTATCCGATGATGAGATTGATCTCCCATGTCCCATCTACCTTCAAAAGAAAATACTCCTTGATCCTCTCCCCAAAATTGACTGGTCAAAATCTAAGGGTGCCTCAATCAATGACAAAACAAAAGGTTTAATTAGACACACCTTGATTTGGTTGGAACAGAGAATCAAACAATGTGCTATAGAAAATACAACAGGCAACTCTTAAAAAACAGCAAGGTTGTCATCCAAAATGCCTCCAAAAAGTGTTGGTGCTACACAAATTTCCACCGCAAGAAAACCTTCGGTGAGTGCTGAAATAGTTGGAGGTGACAGAGACTACTGAAATCAGAAGAAGAAGATTTATGCTACTTGTTTTGGAAGCTTGTCTTCTTGTAACGGTTCTCAAAAGCCTTCCCCGCCTGTTCATCCTATAAGTCCGCCTTCTTCTCCAAAAGAACTTTATGGTGTTGTATTGATTGATAATCTACTTAAAAGTTTCTTTGTTTTGATCATAGCCAAGGTCAGCTAGTATTGCTTCAACACCTAGGTTTGTTCTTCATGCACGTCGATCATCCTTACTAGTTCCTCCTGTGGCATTACCTCCTTCTGTCATCCCATTTCCTCCTCCTCCACCTCCCATTCCTTCATCTCCACCTCCTCTTCCTCAGTCCCTTCCACATGTGCAACATCCTTCATCTCCTCCAAAACCAATTGATACATCAGCAAGAATTGAGGCAAAAATGGAAACAAAATGGGGGAGTTGACGATTGTTGTTAATTCTTCACTTTGATTCAATGATTGTCAATCCAGGATGGTGTCCAAGGCTGTCTGCCATAGGGAAAAATGAGATATTCTCTTAACGTTCTTTTCCTACGTTTATAAATGAACATGGAAATGAAATTTAACTACTAGGCTGACTTATCCTGAAAGTAAATCAAACATGTATTCCTATTTCAACCAAGTGAAAAAGAACAAGTACAAAAGGTAAACTTGACATAATGTTAAGTTAATTTAAACAACTAAACGCATACACATGCATACTTTTGCAAGTTAAGCAACAATTTTATTGGAAAGAAAATATTTAGTGACAAAAAAAAAGCCTATTCTAAGAAATACCAATGAAATGGTCCTTCTCCTTCGGTGGGTGGCCCTTGCTCCTCCCTTGGATTGGGATTGAAACTAATCAAAAGATGCTGTAAAAATACTCGGAAACTCAAAGTTGTATTGTGTTCAAAATTGTGCTACTCAAAATCAACTTACATCAGAGTGTTTGGAAGTTATATTTATAATACATCACTCTCAGTCTACTTGGTCAATCTTCCAAGAATATAGAACTGTTTACCTATCTTCATGGGAGGTTTTAATTGTAACTGAAATCTTGACAGAATTTAACTACTTAGTCCATTTGTCAAAAAACATGTGTGGAAAAACATTTCATTTAAAGACTCCTATTCAAAAACTACTGCTCATCCCATTTGTTTAGGAAGAAAAGATGGGAGAGTATTTTATTCAAGACTCCTATTAAGATTCTACTATTACTCATCCCAACTGTTTAGGGGACAGGTGTGGGTGAATACTAAATGGATTTGACTGCTTCAAGATTTTACTTTCCTCTGCTAGATAATTGCAATTGTTAGCATCCAATTGCTTGCATTTCCTTTGTAGAGTCTTAATGCTACTTGTTTAGCTCTAAAAAATAGAGTACTATGACCATTTGATGCTTCTGAATCATCGACATGTCATCTAGTCATGCAAAACTGTCTTTCCGCCTTTTCTGGATCTGCTACATGAAATTCGGGAGCTACTTGGAACAGTTCGACACCAAATACCCATACAAATTCCGAGCTGGAAAAGCCCAAAGCTGTTCCAGAACTAATTCTGTATGGTAATTTTGGAGTCGGAATAGTCTGAAGCCAAACCCAAAATGCTAAAAAATTAATCTTGTTGTTGGATCTCTGGTTCAAAACTCCAATCTCCATTTTTCAATGACTGATATGACCTGTTTTGCAAAATATATATATATATATATATATTTTCCAAGGAATGTTAGAACATTGAGGACAATCTAAAACTCATTGATTCCTAAAAAACAACTAAAATACATACCCTATATTTTACCTTAAACAAGTTAGAAGTTCTTAAATCACACCTAAATCCACTTTAAAATTAGTTCACAGAGGTGAAAAAATGTTACTTGTTGGCTTTGGATGAGACAATTTTTGGTCTTATCATCTCACCCAAACTTAAGATCTTACAGGGCCTCTTGCATATCGCCTCTCTCTTTGCAGATTTAGAGTCTCTAGGAGTCTACTGCAATTGTATTACTCTGTAAAATCTGTCCAACTATGTCTGTTGGTATCAGCATGTCCTTTGTCTTATTGTACTTTAGCCTTCCATCTCTCAAAATGTACTAGGGGTTGTTCCCCATCCAAGGTCCATGAACACATAGGTAGCAAAAGGAAATGAGGTTTGTATCTCATTTTGACCTATTCAGTCTGCATCTCAGCTATTATTTTGACAAGGGTCTTTGCCCTCTTGAGTGCCCACCTCAGATTGTTTGGGGACATTACTTCCTTTTTCTTGAAGGCATCAGGGAGCCCTTCCTATCTTTTGTTGCAAGCTAAATAGGCTGAATTGAAGGTGCTCATTGTATAGGTTTTGTAGTCATCTATGCATTCTGTCAAATTTGCAATATATTTCTCTTTCAACTAAGGAAGGCAAGCTTGGTGTCTGAAAGAGGCGACAAAATGGCCTGGAGCTGGATACTCCTGCTTCATCATGAGGCCTACGCTTGCTTCTTGATCATCAAATTTGTTCATCCTATCATCCCATGCTTGTTGGTTCCGTAATAATGAAATTCAAACTTTGATTTGGGTTTCTCCAACAAAAAAAATTATCATAAAGTTTGTTATGTGGCCAAGGACGAATTTATGTAGAAAGAATTCACATAGTGCATTTTGCAGTTGAGTGTTGCTATTCACTATTTAGTTTTATCCTCATCTGCAAGAACTTTTGATTTTTGTTCTCTAAGTTCTTGTTGCATGGAGAGGATAGTATTATCCCTTCCTTGGAGGAGTTGTTTTAGGGAATCTATTTCTTGTTTTTGCATAATTTGCAAGGAAAATCTAGCTTTAGACAAAGCTAGTATTTGGAGGGTTTGTGCTTTTTCAATAGGACCATTGGGTTGCCCTTCTTTTGGCTGCATTGGTGCTTTGCCTTCTTCAACTTTGCTCTATTCTGGTAGAGGAACTTCAAGTGGTTTAACATTCTTATTGACTCCATCATTGGCAATTATGGGTGGAGTTTCCATAGAGCAAACACTCGTTCGATGCATGGTGTGCATAATCTCAGCTATAACACGTTCTTCCTCAGAGTACTCATGTGTTGAAAGGACAAGTCTTCTTTTACTTCTAGGGAGAGGAGTCTCTGCCCTTTCAAAATGTTGTTTTTCTAATCTCAATTCCTTAGTCACTTCCAGACTCATAGTTTTAACCTTGGACTGCAACTCCAGACTAAGTTTTCTTTTAGGTTTGCTTTTTGGAGTTGTTTTTCTTTCTGACTTTCTTCTAACCCTTCTTTTCAAGATAGGGGCTTATGCAACAGGGGAGGGTTTTGAGGTACGCTTCTTCTTCCTACTCTTATTTGCCAAAAAATCATGCCATTTTTCTTCTCCTTTTGGCTTTGTAAGGAAATAATGCTTACAAATCAAATGAATTAGGCCATGATTCTTGAGGGGACCTGTTTCTTGTCTAAACTTCTGGGCCATAGACTATAAGGAGTTTCCATAGAGCAAAATCCTGTTTGATGCATGGTGTGCATAATCTCAGCTATAGCGCGTTCTTCCCTAGACTACTCATGTGACAAAAGGACAAGTCTTCTTCTTTTACTTCTCCTAAGGAGAGGAGTATCTGTCCTTTTAGAATGTTGTTTTTCTAATCTCAATACCTTAGAGTCAAAGCTAAGGACTTCCGGACTCATAGTTCTAACCCTCGACTACAAATCCGGACTAAGTTTTCTTTTAGGTTTGCCTTTTGGAGTTGTTTTTTCTTTTTGACTTTCTTCTAACCCTTCTTTTCAAGATAGGGACTTGTACAACAGTGGAGGGTTTTGAGGTACGCTCCTTCCTACTCTTATTTGCGAAAAAATCATGCCATTTTTCTTTCCCATTTGGCTTCTTAAGGAAATAATGCTTACAAATCAATTGAATTAGGCCATGATGTTTGAGGGGTTTTGTTTCTTGTCTAAACTTCTAGGTCATAGACTGTAAGGAAGAATACATATAACTGGGCAATTTAATTATGTATTTAGCATGTTTACACCATACCTAAGATGATTCAACATTTTCATTCCAAGCCCTAATATAGTTTCATACTGACCATCACATGTGAAATGTTTCACTACCCACAAGATTACTGCCCGCCATGTCTTCGGAAGACATCTCTAACAATCCCTTTGCTTTTCCCCTTTTTGTTATAAAGTACTTTAAGGGTTGGCTCCCCTTTACAAAAAATCTTAATTAGTTTACCATATGGGGTTCTAGAGTTAGAAAAATATTCCCCCTTATTTCCGATACTAGTTCAAGGCCTATGCCTACACATGCCTCAAACATCATGCTGTTTCTGATCTTCCTACACATGCCTTCAATGATCTCTGACTTTACTTGCAACTTGCAGATACATTACTTGTTCTTTGACCTCTCTTGATCAATCTCTCTCTTATAGGTTCATAAGCCTTCTTTACATGAATATGTTCCTTTCTCTCTCTAAAAGATCCCTCATCTTTGTTACCCTCTGCAATCTTATCTCATTCGGCACCAACACTAATTTCATACATCTCTTTCATCACTACACTCTCTTTAGCTTATTCCTTCTTCAAGTAGCTTCCTAGGCCTAAAGGCTTCATTCATAATTTCAAGGTTCTTGCCTCCACACTAGGGCCCTATGGCCATTCCCCTACATATTTTCAGCTTTCAAAACCATCCAAACAAAGAACACAAACCCAAAGTTAGCACTCTCAACAAATCTCCACTTTCTCTCTATAAGGTCTCCTTTCTAGTAGCCCTGTTTAGGCACAAATCCAGATGGTTTAAACAATCCAGAGGGGTTCATGACAATCTAAGACTATTTTTAGATACCCTTTATCCTTATTGAACTCCACACAAAATTTCGGGGTTCAATTCTCAAGGCAAATATCTTTTCTATTGCACCCTTCTTCCCAATTAGGTCTCTTCTAAGCCTAGTCACACCCACAATTCAAGAATCCGTACAATACGGTCAGGTACTGACCTAAAACCTCCTCTATCCTCTTCTTCACTCTAAAATACATCTGAATACAAACTTCAAAGATTTTTCAAGGGTAGCAAATGAAGTTATACAAGTTTCCATACTCTAAACAGTAGCTAGTGGTAGACACAGGCCTGTGTAGGCCGAGGGCATAATAAAAAGGGTATTTTGAATTCTAGACAATTTCAAAGACTTCAACCACCTGTAATAGGTCTGCCCAGGCTTGTTACACCTTTTCCAACCCTTAGATTCTCTTGAACAATCACAAAACGGTTCTAATATGCAAATAGACAGAAATCCGACTGTAAGAAATAGACTATGTGCTAACAACATGCAAGATAGAATGAATCTCAAGCTTCCAAATGAGCTTCTTAACTTTCCAAAGGATCACAAATCATGTGCAAAGGCTCAACTACCATTTCAACCCCTCAAACCATCATCCATACTTCATCCTACTAGTCACTCCTTGACTCTGTAGTTGCAGAATGCTCTCAATGGGACTGTGTTGACTGATATATAAGTCCGAGTACAAGTTTGAACTATCAAATGGATTTCTTTAAGCATCAAAAAGATCATAACCATTAAGTAAAGACTCTATGACATTTCCAATACATTAACCTCTTCAATAAACCTCCAAGCAACCATTCTACAATCTTTCTTCAAGACTGTCAAGACAGAATTCTTGTAGCTTGCACAAACAACCTGTGTACTGAAGGTAAATGTCAAGATTGATTTCTAACCAAAATAAAACAATAATAAGATGGATTACATACCAATGATCTCCTGAAACTCATCATGCACTCATTCAAAGCATTCTTTTATTGATTGATTTCTTTCATATACAATAACTATGTACAAAATTGACAAGGCAGACATGGTTCTTTGAAAGATTGATCTCTCATTCTTTTTTCAGCTATCTACCTCTGTCTCCTTCCAAACTCTACTCCTCTACCACCCTACTCTATGCACACACCCTCTTCTTCAAGCATTCTATTCTTTTATTATACTAAACATGCAAATAACTTCTTCTTTCTTGCCAACTCCACGTATGGAGGGCAGTTACAACAACTTTGTTGAATTTTGCATTGTTCTATCATGTATTGTACATCAAGACCACACACACGCCTCTTCGGGCCTTCTATGAACCATTTACAAACATTAGATCACACACAAGACTCTAAAACATCTCAAAAGCTAGTCTAGGAAATTTAAATTTTCAAAATAGCCATTTTGGCGGGAAATTCCAAAAGGCTTCAAACACACAACACAAAGATTGTCTAGTGATTCTAACACCTCTAATTGGACCCTTTAAGACCTCCATCAACCTCACAAGACCAAAGATGGTCATTAAAACACTAACAGACATGCTAACTCCTTTATTACATGGTGATGCTTTGCATCAGATACCAAAAAATTCACTTATAGTGGTAGGACTTCCCTGGATTGTCACATTTTGCACTGTGGAGTATTCTTCATTGAGGTTTTGTGCGAATTCTTCAACAATCGCCTCATCAAATCCCTTGAACTTTTTAAGAAACTGAAACCACCCCGCGTTCTTTAAAATTTGGGGAACAGTTGTGTGTTACACCAGCTTTTGAACAAAACTTGGCTCGGATTTATTCTTTATCCCCATATGTTTTAAGGTTTGTCAGCAAAACAAATGCTTCAATTTGCACAAGTTCTAAATGCAGAGTGCAAAGGAGTGATTTTAATTTTGGAGATGGCAAAGAATGAAAAAATGGTTGATATTGGAGAGAATGCAGGTTTGATATGCATGCTTGATTGATATGATTCCGAAGTATAATTATCACAATTATATTGGAGTCACGTTGTATGCTTTATATTTAGCTCACCATACTTCACCATCACTTCATTCTGTGCGAATTAAATTTGATTTTTGCCTTTTTAATCCTTTCAAATGATTAGCCACTTTTTTAGTGCATTACTATCACGTCACGATTTCCCTTTTTAGTATGCCACATAATGTTGATCGTTTCTCTTTTCCCTCACTTCTAGGAATTAGTATGAAAGTGGATTTGTTGCAATTAAGGAAACTTATAACTGTAAAAGAGTAAAGTAATAGAGTACATACCTGAACTCTTCTTGGTTGTCCATGTGTCCACCATACCCTAATTTCCTATCATTTCTTTAGTTAGTCCTAGCTTATCTTTGCAAAAACAAGTTTTAGTCACAAATAATTACTCATTTGAACAAAAAGGAGTCATCTTTTTTTTAATGGGGAAAGTGACCGTCATTTCTGGTTTTTATCCCTCTCCCTTTATTCAAAATTTTTAATCTCCACTCAGGGATCTGTTGTGATGAAGGAAACCTCCTTCACACGATAGAACTTTGGGTGTGATAAGAATTGGTTGGTGAATTCTTCCTTGGTAGCTGGCTGTTTGTATAGGTGTAACCTATAACCATTCACCAACAATGTTCTTTGATCCCCATCAATGGGTAGAAGACGGACGGACCCATTGTCAAATATCTATTCTATCTGATAAGGTCCCAACCAACGAGTGTGAAGCTTCCCTTTGAAGTCATTCTACTTGGAGTCAAACAACAAAGTCCAATCCCTAGCTTGGAACTTCCTTTCTTGGATATAACGATCATGCTATTGCTTATGTTGATGTTGGATCAATTCTATTTGATGCAATGCTTCCAGCCTCATTTCTTCTAATTCATTTAGTTGTAAGATCCTATCATGTTGTGCTTTTGTCAAATCAATTCCCACTTCCACTGCTGTCCTCAAAGTCTGTAATTCAAATTCAATGGGAGGTATTGACCTTTTTATGTAAACCAACTCATATAGAGTGAACCCGGTGGTTGATTTCCAGGTTGTATTATAAGCCCATACTACTTCGGGTAGCTTTTTACCCAATCTTTCTTGCTATTGGCTATTGTTTTAGTCAGAATATTTTTCAACTCTCTATTGGTGACTTCCACTTGACCATTTGCTTGAGGATGGTAGGGAAAAGATTTCCTATGTCTGATCTAATACTACTCGGTGAATTCCTTTATTGCATTATATGTGAACTGTGGCCCTTGATCCTAAACAATGGATCTAGGTGCCCCAAATCTCTGAAAAATCATGTCATACAAGAAATCAACAACCTTCTCACCCCTAGGATATTGTAAGGCTTGTGCTTCAATCCATTTGGTCCCATAATCAGTGCACACAAGACTATACTTTTTTCCTTGTGATGTTGGATCAATCGGGCCAACGAAATCCAACCCCCATTTCTCAAAAGGTTCCAAGACCACTTGAGGGTGGAGAGGGATTTCATTGAAAAGTGTAGGTTTGTCCATTCTTTGGCATTGATCACATTGCCTCACATGGTTCTTCACGTCCTTGTGTAGTGAGGGCCAATGATACCCAACACCTAGGACTTTGTGAATGGTCCTTTGGGCCGAATAATGGCCTCCTAGTGGTTCATCATGACAAGCCCATAGGATGTCATAGATTTGATCCTTTCGTATACATTTGCGCAACACAAAGTCAGGTCCACATTTAAATAAAATCCTATTGAGCCATTTAAAATTGAACTCTCCTTAACAAGACGTTTCTTTTGTTTATTTGTGAAAGTAGATGGAAACTTCCCTATGTCCAAATAGTTGGCTGTATCTACAAGCCATGGTGAGTTTGTTGAAATTGCAAACAAAAGTTCATCCGAAAAATCATCTTCAACTGGTTCATCCTCTTCTGAAATAGTCAACCTTGACAAGAAATCTGCAACCATGTTATCCTTTCGAGATTTATCAACAACTGCTATATTAAATTCTTGTAAGAGTTACAACCATCTAACAATTTTGCCACTAACTACCGATTTATTCATTAGATATCTAATTGCCAAATGGTTTGTATGTACTATTACTTCATAGCTAGTAATATATTATTGGAATTTGTTTATGGTGTAAACAACAAGGAACTTTTTTTCGATGGTTGTATAATTTCTCTCAGTCGGCACCAGATTTTTGCTGATGTAATAGATAACATACATCCCACCCCTTTCTTCTTTTTGACCAAGAACAACTAATGCCTTGCTGGAGGCATCAGTTTGGATATAAAAAAGAAGTTTTCAGTTTGTTCTTCTTAATATAGGGGCAGAAATGAGCTTTTCTTTTATTGTTTCAAAGGATTGCTAGCATTTATTTGTCCACTGAAACTCACAATCTTTAGTACCGAAAACATTGGTGCTGCAATCTTGCTAAAGTCCTATAATAATCTGCATGTCCCAAGAAACTTATTACATCAGTTTGATTTTTAGGCAGAGAAAGTTGTGTAATTCCCTTGATCTTCTTAGGGTCTAGTTTGATTCCTTCAAAGGAGATATGATGTCTTAAGACAATACCTTGATCCACCATTATCAGGTATTTCTCATGGTTCAGAGACAATTGATGTTTCTCGCATCTAATGAGTAATTTTTCTAAGTTTTGGAGAGCCTCATAAAAAACAATTCGGTACATTGTTAAATCATCCATATACACTTAAACACAATCATTTGTTTGTTCAACAAAGATGGTCAACATTGCGCGTTGAAAGGTAGCAGGTGCATTACACAATCCAAAATGTAAGACTGTATGCAAATGTGCCCCAAGAATAGGTAAAGGTAGTCTTGTCTTGGTCTTCTGGTGCTACCTATATCTGGTTGTATTCGTTGAAACCATCTAGGAAAGACATATTTTTTTCCAGCCAAATTATCCAAAATTTGATCAATAAATGGCAGGGTAAAATAACCTATCCATGTTGCTTTGCTAAGCTCTCTATAATCTACACAAATTCTCCATTTTCCATTCTTATTGGGCACTATAACTAATGGAGAAACCCACTAACCATCCGAAATGGGATATATAAATCCCTTGCAACAATTTCTCAATTTCAGTTTTTATAGTATCTCTGAGTGTAGGATTTATTCTTTGTTGAGGTTGTCTCATAGGGCTCATGGTTTTTGTATAAATGTGATGTGTGTAAATGTCAAGATGAATTCCTTTCAGATCACTATAGTCCCATGTAAAAGCTTTTGAATGTGAGTGCAGAACTGTGAATAGTTTGGACTCTTGTTTGCCTTTTCACAAGTTGTTGATGTTCAATGTTTTTCTTGGATAGATTGTAATTTGCTATGTTGTAACGTGGTTGCAATACGTGGAAAGTTACTATGTTTTTGAAAAACGCCTCACAAGTGGGGATGACCTTTGCTCAGGGGTAGTGAAAATATGTTAGAGATTGCTGTTGATTTTCTTGTGCCTAACTGACAATACCTTTTTGAAAAGTAATTTGTTGATCGTTATCTTCCTCATAATATTCTCTTAATTCATTCATGTGTTTATGAACTGTGATAACTGCCAAATAAGAAATATTTTATTCCTTGTCAGTTTCATTAGATTCATCCACCCACAAATTGTTATGAGAGTAAGAGGAGGGTTTAGCAGGGGGGTACGTAGTGATTTTCTTAGCATTAAACCTGTTTGAAATTGTCATGTCCCTTGATCTACAATATTTAAAGGCGATAGCTGTAGCAAGCCAAGGTCTTCCCAAGATTAGTGGAGATCCAATCTTTTGGATTCGTGGCTGAAGTATCATGAAGTCCATAGGATACTCCCAAGTTCTATGGTGACTGAAACGTCTTCAATGATACCTTTTGGTTTAGCAATGGACTGATCAGCCATTTGTAATACTGTATAAGTTGGATGCATGTTGGTTAGGGACCTTTTTTTAGCATGCTAGCAGTCATAACATTAATGGGAGCACTTAATTCTATTAGGACATTTGGTATTATACTTTGTCTATTGATACCATTACCATTGGGCTACCTGGGTCTCCATATTTAGGCGGAAGAAGTCTTCCCACCAAGAGATCAATGAATTTACCATCAACTTGGATGGTTTTGGGTATTACTTCTTTCGTCCTGGAGTTTTTATGCACAAATCTTTAATGGTTCTATTAAGCTCAGGGACATCTTGAATGGCCTGCAAGAGTGGAACTCCAATGCTCAGATATTTAAGTTCCTAAACGAGATTAGATTCAGTTACATGGAGTGTTTACTGGCATGTTGTTTTCTCCTTCAGTCTTTTCGAGAATGGGATTGGTGGGAAACTAGCAAGAGTTTTGATTTGTGGGTTGTCATTTTGCAATTGTTTTTTAGGAAAATCCTGCCCTTCATTTGACAATTCAACAATAGTGGGGGAAGAAGGTTTTAACAGAGTTTTTCTTGAACAAAGTTGAATATTGTCACAATTAATAGCATTAAGTGAGACTGTATTTTCTGATTCCGCATTATAGATAGGAGCTCCCTGCCTAATATTTTTTGGGTTTGCCACGGGCTGAGAAGGTAATTGTGGTTGGTTTACGTGCTTTGATTGAGGTTGTTGAGTGGTATTGGAAGGACTAGGCAGGAAATCTTGCTGCTAGTTTTTCATTCGTCTTTGGCCTTGGAATTGTTGATTATAGTTTGGCTGAAGAATCCACTATTTTTGAATCTGTTGAGGTATCCATGGTTGTTAGTACTGGTTAGCCCATTGGGGATTGGACCATGGTTGGTTATTCCATTACTGTGGGGTATATGGTCCCACCTGCTGTGTATCAGGTCATGGTGCAGCCCATTGAGTGGCAGGCCATGGTGCAGCCCATTGACTAGCAGGCCAAGGAGCTCAAGGAACAAACTGGTTGGGATATTGATTAGGAGGGAAGTTGCTCCCTTGTCTTTGTCCTATGTAGTTAAGCTCTTCTTGCTCGGTGAATTTCTTCATGTGCTTTTTGATTGCTGGGATTAACTCACATTGACTAGTGGAATGGTTCTTCTCATAGATGCGACAAACGTTCGTATTATTAAGAGGACAGTCACAAAGTGCATGTTTGTCTCTACACCTAGGACACTGTATAGCTAGAGGTTCACTAGTCCTAGCTTTTGATTGAAGCCCATCCATTGTAGTGTTCAAATGCACCAAGATGTTTGTTTTTAATTCCTCTATGAGTTGACTCATCTCAGTATTTCCTTTCCTTTGTTTTTTCGAATTTAAGGCCTGGTTTGTGAGTGGTTCCTACAAAGATTAGTGATATCCGAGAGTTCAAGTTTGTTTACATCTCCTTTCCCCATAAGGTTTAGAGCATCTCGAGATTCATGATCTAGTCCTTTCAGAAATATTGTCTAAACTCTTGGTCTAACCGAGTGCCGCATCGTTGATGGACAAAGAGGAATCAGTCAAGATAATATTTCAGGGTTTCATCATCCTTTTGTTTCATCCTAAAGAGTTCTTTATGGTCTCGAATCCTACGGTAGTTTTGATACGTGTCCAGGAATTTTGTTTCCATTTCGGCTCAAGAGTGGATTGTGTTGGGTGCTAATTCTATGAATCAGTGCAAGGCTGAATCTTTGAACGGAGAGGGAAACGATTTTAGTTTCTGTTTATCAGTTACATAATCATATGTTTTACAAGGCACTTTTAACTCAAACAAGAACTGACCAAGGTCTTTTGAAGCTATACCCCTAAAAGTAGGTAATTTAAATGGGGATATATTTTTCATAGGGGTTTCCTCTTTTGGGTCTAATACTATGGGATAGGTAAAGGTCATTTCTTGACCGGCCATGACATTTCTTAGATCTTCCATGTTTTCTTCAAAGGGAAATCCCAAGGATTTGTGTGATGATATTCTTGATTCCTCCTCTTAGGCTTTTATCTTGCTCAACCTTGGTTGATGACTCTTTGTTCCCTGTGGCTTGGTTTTGGGGGTTTGTCTGATAAATCTCCCTTTTGAGTCTCTTTGCCTAATCATCAACTAAAAGAACTTTGTTTTTAATTTTAAATACTACTGCTAAATTATTGTTAGACTAATGTTTCCTCTAAATTGAAGTGTTATGAAAGAATCCAGTTCCACTTATTCTAATTGTCCTAGAACAGCTGTTTGTTGTCACTGACAAATACTTTTCTATCGTTAACGGAGTAAGGAAATATAGTTTATGAATGGAAACTTACTAGTTGTTCTCGCACAAGACCTAGTTTAACAACTATTCCCTAATGACACCTAAGAAGCCCCCAACAATAGTGCCAAAAAGTGACAAGTGTCATTAATTCTACACTTTTATCCAAGGGTGTATGCAATAGGGAAAAATGAGATATTCTCTTAACAATTATTTTCTGAGGACTAGAAATGAAATTTAATTACCAGGCTAACTTATCCTAAAAGTAAATCAAACATGTATTCCTATTTCAACCAAGTGAAAAAGATCAAGAACAGATGGTAAACTTGACATAACGTTAAGTTAATTTAAACAACTAGACACATGCACATCTATACTTCTACAAGTTAAACAATACTTTTATTGGAAAGAATATATTTAGTGACAAAAACAAGTCTATTCTAAGAAATACCAATGAAATGTTCATTCTCCTTGGGTGAGCTGGCCTTTGCTCCTCTCTTGGGTTGGGATTGAAACTAATCACAAATATGTTGTCAAAATACTTGGAAACTCAAAGCTATATTTTATTCAGAATTATGCTACTCCAAATCAACTTACATCAGAGTGTTTGAAAGTTATATTTATAATACATCACTCTTAGTCTACTTGGTCAATCTTCCAAGAATATAGAACTATCTACCTATCTTCATGGGATGTTTTATTTCTAACTAGAATCCTCACATAATTTAACTACTTATCCCATTTGTCAAAGGATGCGTGGGAAAACATTTCATTAAAAAACTCCTATTCAAATACTACTGCTCATCCCATTTGTTTAGGAAGAAAACATGTGAGTATTTTATCAAGACTCCTATTAAGATTCTACTATTACTCATCTCAATTGTCTAGGCGACATGTGTGGGAGCATACTAAATGGCTTTGACTGCTTCAAGCTTTTACTCTTCTTTGGTAAATATTCACAACTTTTAGCATCCAATCGCTTGCATTTCCTTTATAGAGTCCTAACGCCACTTGTTCAATTCTAAAAAACAAAGTAGTATGACCATTTGATGTTTTTGAATCGTGGACGTGTCATCTGGTCATGCAAAATTGGCTTTCCACCTTTTCTGGAGCTGCTGCATAAAAGTCGAGGCTACTTGGAACAGTGCGGCACCAAATTTGCGTACAAATTCCAAGCTGAAATAGTATGGAGCTGTTCTAGCACTAATTCTGTATGTTTTTTTTGGAGTTTAAATAGTCTGGAGCCAAACCCAAAATGCTTCAAAATGCTCTGGAATTAATCTTGCTACTAGATCTTTGGTTCAACACTTCAATCTTCATTCTTCAATTACTGGGATGACTTGTTTTGCAATATATCATATCTATTTTCCAAGCAATGTTAGAACATAGAGGACAATTCAAACGTCATTGACTCCTAAAGAACAACTCAAATATATACCCTATATTTTATCTTCAACAAGTTAGAAGTTCTTAAATCACACCTGAATCCACTTTAAAACTAATCCATGGAGGAGAAAAAGTGTTACTTGTTGGCTTTGGATGAGACAATTTGTGGTCTCATCAAGGGTACATTTAGATGGGTAGAGAAATGATTAACAAAAGAAAGGGTAGTGAAGGCCACTAGTCCCGACTTCAGCTTAATTGCTTCCTTTTTTCAGCAAAAGCTTGTTAAAAAAGCTAAAACTAAGTAATCAATAGTCACATATGACAAGTGTGTAAGATGTGTATAGGCTATGACTCTTATAGGTGATAAAAGTAAAGGCAAAATGATTGACGAGGATTATCAAATAGAGATGTCTTCGCTTGGAAAGGCTACTTGGTCAGGAGATGTGACCTACACTGAAGACACCCTTAATATTGCCATTAGTCGCATAAATAAGGATGGAGCTTCGAAAGATGAACTCAAATCACAAGTATGACAATTGAGTGGATATAAGCAACATTTTATTAGCTTGTTACAAATTTCCCATGCTCTTGAACCACTTGAGTGCTTTGTACCTAGTTTTGACAAAGATAAATTGTTTCTCAACGAAGATGGAGAGGACTTCGCTTGGAAAGGCTACTTGGTTAGGAGATGTGACCCACACCGAAGATGCCCTCAATATTGTCATCAGTTGCATAAATAATGATGGAGCTTCGAAAGATGAACTCAAATCACAAGTATGACAATTGAGTGGATATAAGCAACATTTTATTAGCCTGTTACAAACTTCCCATGCTCTTGAACCACTTGAGTGCTCTGTACCTAGTTTTGATAAAGATAAATTGTTTCTCATGGGCAAATATGGAACCTATGACATAAAAAAAAAAAATGGTTGGAAGAATTTCTGATCCAAGGACTCAAGGTGATCAATGAAGCCATGAAATCAACAAGAAGTTGTTTGAGGAATCCAAGAAGGTTGAGGAAGACATGGCTAGAATGGAAGAAAAGATATTTTCATGAAAAGATATTTTCATGGAAAGATATACTTCCAAATCTCAATTCCTTGGCTTCAACCGACATAAATTTGTTGATATCTGAAAGAGACCCATAAGAATGGCGTATCTTATGAATGGTTTGAGGACATTAAATGGAGAACTGAGATATTGCAACAAGGAATGAAAGCATTAAAAGAACTCTAGGATTAAAAAGTAGAGGCAAATTTAGCAACATGTGAATTCGTCTTTAAAATCTCTTGTTCATTGTTGGATGATCATTCACAAGCTAAGTCTGATAAAGAGGTGAAGGAAGAATGCAACAAGTTGATGAAAGATGAGGTCTCCAATTTTGCCAATTTCAATGTTGAAGTGTTGAAGAAGTTGATCAAATTAATTTTGATGAAATTGAGAAAACTCTTTTTTGATGTACTTTTGTGCATAAATGTGGAGTTACAATATACTTGGGACATCAGGGTCAAGTATACAAATGTTCTTGATGAAGAAGCCACGAAATTGTAATGTCCCCAAATTGGGACGACAACCAAAAAAGAGGGTTTTCCAACAAACCCTAGCCAAACCAAGTACCAAATTGAAATCTGAAAATCTATACCCAGCCAAACCCTAGTTGGAAAAATATATCATATTAAATTTAAAGAGCATCCAAATAAATCCATAAGAAGCTAAAAATTATTTAGAGAATTGAGTACTTTTTTTGGGGTCCAATAATAGGACAAATTGTTAAAAATACCTCAAAAAAATATTCAGATTTTTTTTTTGAAGATACGGCTGTACTTTTCAGCCCTTAAATGCCTTGAAATACTCTCCAAGTGGTTTGCTATACTTCAAATAAATAGAAGGAACAAATTTGGAAATTATCCCTTGGTTTTCTCTCACCAAATTACCTTTTGGAACTTGCCAAACAAGTTGTCCAACTGCCAAAATTGCGGAAATAATTTCTAAATATTCTAGGGTATTGAATGACCCTAAAAACCTTGCAAAACCACTCCAACACAAATCGCCCAAGATAGAAACCTGCAAATCAGCCTTTCCCAAACAATTCGCTGCCACAATAATTATTATTTCCTACAAAGAGGCTGAAACTTCAAAAATTCATAACTCCCTCAATAATTGGAATTATGGTGCAAATAAGAGCTCAAACCGACCACAAAATTAGTGACTATCAAATAAAAATAATATCAAAATTTTCCTTCCATGGGAAGGCCACCAAAACTTGGTTTAAAATTATGAAAACCCTAGTTTCCAAAATTTTCCTCCACAAATCCTAGGTTTACTGATGCAGAGGGATTCTCACTATTAATCTTAATTGCATGAACACAAAAAATATATACACCTCTTACCTTTGCCAAGTGCCTTCTAGTTCTGATGTATTTGTTTGACCTCTTCTTTGCTTTTAATCCCTTGGTGTAAAACTTATTGGTCTCTCTTAAGGTATTTGTCCTCATAATTCACTTATGCAATCCTAATCACAAACTTCATTCAGTCACATTTCTCACATTCCAAGCTTGGTCAACCACCTTTGGTTGCACTCACCTACATAACTTGGGTCCAATCTGTCCTTGTCTCCTCTGACTTCATGTTTCCTATCATATCATGCTCAATAAGTCTTATTAGTTCATTCAGTCAATTCCCAAATTCCTCCAACAACCTTTATAACGTTCTTCCTATTTGACCCCTGTCCCAAGCATACTATAGTAGCCTTTTCCTAAGGCATTTCCTGTTGTACGGACATATAACATTTCATACCAGAAAACTTCTACTTGTTTGAAGTACCCTTTATTGTCCTCCTTTCAGACCTGGTTCATACCTTTATCCCCTTGTTTAGTCACTTATAAGTCATTGTTTAGGCCTATTAGGCCTCCTACGACCTTGTCATATACTTAGTCCTCCTAAACCGTACACAGAAGTCTGAAACAACAAAGAAAAAATCAAAATCTTTTAAAAGACCTTCATGCCATCCTTTTCACAAATATTTGTAAAATTCTAATGGTTCAATCTCCTGGAAATCCCGTTTGAGCATCAAAACCCTAGCATAGGGTTGCAGTGTAACTGAGTGGCCCGAGGGGATGAAAAATTCCTTTCTAGATGTTTCACAAGCTTTCAATGGACTGTGAAAGGTTCCTAAGGTCTGTGCAAACCTATGACACCTATTCCAATCATTAATTTCACTTAAGGGTTCCTGTAGGTTGTTCTCTTCACATTATGGAGTGAACTCTGTGTTGATTGTATGTGTCGTAGAGAGAATAGATTGGTCTTTTAGGTTCTGTGAAGGTTTTCAAAACCCTGTGAAGACGTGATAATCTCCAAACTAACATCAAACACCCCTTTCAATCTTCGAATATCCATTGGATAACTCTCGTTGCTTCTTTCCTACGTTCCTAATTGATTGTGTGTGTTTCTCCAATAAGACACAAGGTTGTTTTATCTTTTCTTGGACTACACACGACAACAATCAACTGCATATCTAAACTTACTCAAAAGGTACCTGATCAACTTACCAACTCCTCCACAAGCTTCATGACGACTTTTTTACTACTCCATTAAACACAGTCACAATTAGTTATATGTGCACCGGAAGCAACACTGTCTAGGATTCAACATTCATATGTTTGGAAGTCACTAATGGAACACAAAGGACTTCAATAAATACAAGGCAAACAATCTATCAACGCATTCATTAAAATGTCACTCAATCATATAGGATTCTTTCCAACAAATTACAAATAACCTTTCAGTCTTCAAGATAGTTCATACATACACCAAATAGACAAGTTTGTGGTATGTATATTCCAAAAGACTTGAACTCTATTGACAATTGCTTGTAATCACCACCAAAATGCATTTCAACTTACCAAAATACACAAGGGATGACCTGGATTTGCTTTTAATTCACTTTCCACCATTGAACATTCTTACAGTCAGTTATCACTCCATATTTGCAAGAAAATATATAGTTTGTAATGCCTGCTTGTTTACAACTGAGAGAATAATATTAATTACTTTGTTTTGGGGTTCTTCTAACATTTCATCTTTCAAACCTAACCCCACTTCCCTTCTGACTTAGAATGATTCTTTGAAACACCAACCTATATCAAAAAGACTCTACAATTATCATAACCAACTCTTAATTGCCATTTGTACGTTGCAAACTATCTAATGACAAGCCCACTCAACAAGATGACTTATCATGTGAGTCATGTGGGTCTTGAAACACCTTAACCACCCACTACAACCTAAACAACAAACTACAACTTTGAGACCTCATGAAACAAGGTGGAGATCTCTTAAGATTAACATTGAAATTTGAAAATTCAAATCAAGCTTTTGACATGAAAATGCCAAAAAGGTCCTTGATTCAAATTTGACACCAAACTAACACTCCAAAATGTTTCCTAGAGACCTATAATGACTAAAACAACTTACTAAAGACTCCTCACTTGCAAAATAGATCATATGTACAATTTGAGGTAGTGATGCTTCTGCATCATTTACTCAAATTTCCAAAAGTAGGTGGTATTTCAAAACACCTTTGTAAATCCACTTGTATGAACACATACAATTTGAAGCTCACTTACAACCTTTGAATATAGTTACCTAAGTAGAAGGAATGGAGGTTTTTGTCCCCACATCTAAAACACTTTTTGAAGGTTTTCATCTTCAAGAGGTGGAAACCAAGCTTGACATACTTGATCAATAATTCTAATAATGCATCCCTTCAAATGAATCCTTACTTGCTTTTATATACCACTCCTCTAAGTGTAGCGTCCAAAATTGGAGGGAAGAGTTATATTTCTTTTTAAAATATTAAAAGATTTTCTTAATTTCACTTTAGGCCTTAAGTGTCCAAGACCTATAAACCCCACCACTTAAGTGAAATAGAAACATAAGGTGCTTTTTCATAACTCAACTCAAAATTAGAAATATAAAGTACCTTTTCTTATTATCAATTCCTCACAAGTGGCCCACAATGCTCCCTTTCCTTCCTCTACCCTTAGCCATTGGAAATAATAATGGGCTAAGGGTCCCACGAGGGTCTAGATAAAAAATGGGGACATTACAGTCCTCCCCACCCAAAATTGCTTGTCTTCAAGCAATTGCAATATCCAAAGAGGTGTCCCAACACATCTTATGATGCAATGTCTACTGGTGCTTCCATTTCAAGGGAAAGAACCCTCAATTGGTTCCTTCATATTGCTGTACTTGTGCTTTGGGGGCTGCCCCCATGTGCTATAAGTGTCCTCATAGCCTTCCAAAGGCTCTATATGCTCCCAATCAATCACTTCTTTCAATACCAAGTGGTGGATGAGCAAACTCTTTTCCCTTATATCTTCAAGAAGGTCAATATATAGCCAAATGAGGTAAAAGAAAATACATACATGAGTTGTTGCCTTGCTGCCCTGGTTGGAAAGGTTCCCTTGCACCTCATTTCTTGCTTGCATACCCAAGTGGCCCTCCCCCAATGAACCTTGAGTGGCTTCTACTTGCCATGGAAGATCTTCCCAAGATTAAAAAACAATGAATTCTCTTGGAAACATACCTTGGAGGAAAGTGTCATATAGATGCATTATCCTTGGGAATTGTCCCATTATGTGTACCATATGGCCCTTCATTGGCCTCTTTATACCAATCCATTCGTGCATTTGAAGGACTTCATATGCATCAAACCAAAGTTCTATTTCGAATAAAAAATAGTGTTGTACCTTTTCCCTACCTTCCCATTCTTTGTCATGCCATGAGAGCATCCATCCATGAGTGTTTCCAAAATATGTTAAGAGTTGGGATTTACCAAGAAAATTCAGACTTCTATCCTCATAAGACTGCTGTATGTGCACACTTAATTCTGATTTTTCTGGATGACAAAGCTCAGAATTAATATATGCATTCAACCATCCTCTCATGAGTTGAAGCATGCCTTGATTTTGCAATTTTGTGACCACACTTGATGGCTGGAATTGCTCACTTGACTCAGAAATTTATGAGTAACAAAATTCAGATTTGGCATGTATATATTCAGATTTATTCCCTCGTTGTAGCATGTCAACAAAATTGATTTTGAAGAGGGTTAAAGAGGGTACATGTAGAGAATGATACCCAGAATTTTCTGAGTGTCTTTGTGTCAAATTTTCTTCACTGACTTACCTCTTTCCCTGCTGTCTGTGACTTCGACTCTTGCCCAATCCAAAAGGTGTGTCAAGCCTTCACCAATGCCTCCAAAATCGCACACATATCTTGGCGTAGGGGGCTTTCCAAAGCAAATTAGGGACTGCCCTTGCCAATCAAACCAACAATTGCATCCCAAAAGTGTCATACCACTGCCTTGTATGAAGTAGTTTTCTTGAACAATCCTCAAGGAGTGTATGCAAGTAAAGTTAAGGCCCCAAAGCCTCTTATAAATTCCTTCATGCCATGTCGAAACTCCCCAAGCTTGCAAATGATCAACCCAAACAATTGTTATGAACCACATACCTTGGAAGTACCTCTTTTCAACAGGTAATCCTCCTTGAGGAATCCTTATCATGTGCATTATGTGTTCCACTATTGGCTGCCCCTTCTCATAGATTATGTGCAAACAAAAGGTCGAATAATGGTCAAAGGGATGCTCAACATGGATCAAAAGGAAACGTTGTTCCGTGCCCTCATATTTACCCTTTTCTTATGTAAACTGTGACTCCAATCATTGACATTTCCAGAATTTATGAGCAGTTGAAAGTGCACATCAAAATTAGACATATTGTCTTGGTGGAAGGGCTGTAATAGTGACTCATAATCGGATTGTTCTGTTTGCAAAAAATCAGATTTGATTGGAGCAATATTTCTTCCTGGCCAAGGTTGTACAATGCTCCAAAAATCAATTTTTTTGCATATGATAGGCAGCTGTAACATGTTACTCAACTCATAATTTTTTATGAAAAAAATTTCAAACCTCTTATCAAAATTGGCAGACCTCTTCCTTGGCTGTAATGTGCACTCAAATTTCCCTTTTTTGTAGGATAGTGGCCATGAATGTTGCAAAGGCATTTCAGAATCTTCCAGAAAGTGATAGGACCAAAAAGCTTTCAAAATCATACCTTGTAACCGGATGCTCACAACTTGGGCCTTTGCCCCATCCAAGAGGGGTCTCATGCTCTCATCCATGCACTCAACAACATTTTCGTCCCCTCTAGTTAGCCACCATGTGCCAAACATGCATCTCTTTTTGGGGTCCAAAGGACCAAAACATTGCCAATGATTTTCAGATTCTTTTGAAAAAGGAAAAAACGAAATTTCCTTTACCTCATTCCTTTGTCCAAGGCTGCTCATGATTTGGGGTCTTGCCCAATCTATGGTAGTCCTCAAGTCTTCATCCATGTCTCCATTTAACACTCTTCCAATTGGTTGCCCATGTAGGGAACCCAACTCATTCCTTGTATTCACCTTTGCAAGGGATCTCAAAATTAATCTTACACAAAAAACAAACTAGTTAGGAAAAACATTGGTGTTTAATAACACCTTTTTGATCCAATTGTCACTTTCTAGGACCATGAGGTACATCCTTCCTTGTGGCCTTGGTCTTCCCGCTTTATCCTTTTCAAACAATGGAGTGTCTTTTGCATTTCAAAACAAGTTGGAATCTTGATCTTCTCCCATATCCATTTCAAGTAATGGATGATCCACATATGGTTCACCTTCCTTCAAGCATTCTCTCATCTCATTGTGCATTGATCTATCAAGAAGCCCTTTTGTGTTCTCCAAACTTGTCAAGGCTTGCACTTCCTCCTCACTTGTGATTAGCAATTGTTCTTTCCAAACTCTTTCATCAACTCTCGAGTCACGCCACAAGAATGAACAATTATTAGAATCAATAATATCATTCACTACATACCTCTTCATGGGGTCATCCATGATTTTTTTGGTTTCTTCAAAATCTTCTTTTTGAATTTCAAAATTTGGGGTACTAGGCTGCCCCAATGTACTTAACATTTCTTCATGTTGGTCCATCGTTTGCAATCTTTTTTGTTGCTCCAAAAATTCAGATTTGTGGTGTTTTAATGGCTGCCCCTCATTCAGTTGAGTCCCTCTTAGGTACCCTCATGATTTCTGATTTTGGAGGCTCCATCATCTTCTTATCAAATTGTTTAAGGAGCTTCTCACCTAATTCCTTATATGTTTTAATGAGGTTATGCCCTTGTGTTCTCCACCCGAAATGCCACCAATCATGGGCAGCCCCTTCCAAATGTTGGGATGACGAATATTAGAGCTTCTTTTTCACCTCTAGGTCTCAAATCAAGGTACTCAATAACCTTGTCCACCCATGCCCTAACCGAAGTGCTAGGATAACCTCTTGGCTGTTTTGTCTTCTCATGGACCTTGCTCTACCATGCTTCCATGGCACAAACTCATTGAAGCTCATTAACTTTCTAAGTTGAGGTTTGCATGTCAAGTACTCATCATAGTACTCTATCAAATCCCAACGTACATAGGGTTGTTCCTTCATTTTAAGGGGTTGGTCCTCTTTCATGTCCTTCATTGTTTGAAGAAAAGTAGTAGTAGTTTCCATAATTTGATCTTGGGCTTGAATATGCCTCTCCAACCTAGCCTCGTGCATGTCACTGTTTGACATATGCCTCTCCATCCCACAGTTGGCCAAGAAATTGGCTCTGATACCACTGTAATGTCTTCAAATTGGGACGACAACAAAAAAAGAGGGTTTTCTAACAGACCATAGCCAAACCAAGTACCAAACTGAAATATAAAAATCTATAACTAGCCAAACCCTAGCTAAAAAAATATATGATATTAAATCTAAAGAGCATCCAAATAAATCCACAAGAAGTTAAAAATTATTTAGAAGATTGAGTACTTTTTTTGGGGTCCAATAATAGGACAAATTGCTAAAAATACTTCACAAAAATATTTTGAATTTTTTTTGGAGGTACAATTGTACTTTATAGCCTGTAAATGCCTCAAAATACTCTCCAAGTGGTTCGCCACACTTCAAATAAATAGAAGAAACAAATCTGAAAATTATCCCTTATTTTCTCTTACCAAATTACCTCCCGGAGCTTGCCAAACAAGTTGCCCAAGTGCCAAATTTGCGGAAATAATTTCTGAATATTCTAGGGCATTGAATGACCCTAAAAGCCCTGCAAAATCACTCCAACACAAATTGCCCAAGATAGAAACCTACAAATTAGGGTTTCCCAAATAATTCGCTGTCCACAATAATTATTATTTCCTACAAATAGGTTGAAACTTTAAAAATTCATAACTCTCTCAATACTTGGAATAATGATGCAAATAAGAGCTCAAACTGATTACAAAATTAGTGACTATCAAATAAAAATAATATCAAAATTTTCCTTCAATGGGAAGGCCACCAAAACTTTCTTTAAAATTTTGAAAACATTAGTTTTTAGAATTTAACTCCACAAATTCTATGTTTACTCAAATTTCTAGAAGTGGTGTTTCAAAACACCTTTATAGATCCACTTGCATGAACACAGATAATTTGAAGCTCACTTACAACCCTTGAATAGAGTTGCCCATGTAGAAGGGATGAAGTTTTTCGTCCCCACACCTAAAACACTTCTTGAAGGTTTTCGTCCTCAAGAGATGGAAACTAAGCTTGACATACTTGATCAATAATTCCAATTTCCAATAATGCATTCCTTCAAATGAATCCTTGCCTTTATATACCACTCCTCCAAGTGTAGCGCCCAAATTTGGAGGGAAGAGTTACATTTTTTTCTAAAATATTAAAAGATCTTCTTAATTTCACTTTAGGCCTTAAGTGCCGGAGACCTATACACCCCACCACTTAAGTAAAATAGAAACATAAGGTGCTTTTTCATAACTCAACTCAAAATTTGAAATATAAATTACCTTTTCTTATTATTATTTCCTCACAAGTGGTCCACAATGCTCCCTTTCCTTCCTCTACCTTTAGCCATTGGAAACAATAATGGGCTAAGGGTCCCACGAGGGTCTAGATAAAAAATGGGGACATTACAAAAGGAAGTAGTAAAGAAGCTAAGAGCTTATAAGATGAGATTAGAAGAATTGAGCAAAGGACATAGCGTAGACACATAAATCAAGATGACCGTAGAAAGCTATCACAAAAATTGTGAGATAATAACTTGGTTCATGATGCAGTGTGAAATTTCTAGTTTTGGCAGGTGGACACCATGCACTTTAATGACTTGACAAAGACACTTAATTTAGACAAATTTTAGAGGAAGATTGTAAAATTGCATGTGCTAAACTGTTACACTCAGGGGGTTTGAAACAAAACATGACACATTTTTTATGAGTAACTTGTACATATTTTACTAATTTGGCTTGAATCTTAAGAATAACCACCGACTAAACAAGACCAAATTTTCCGAACAGAGAAGTACATAGTGAAACCAATAGACTTCTAACGTGATTGTTGACATATTAAAGAATTTAAAAGTGCTGAATGCATTGGTTCACTATGCATTTTAAGCTGATTTCAAGAAAATAGAGGGTGTGGATAACAAGGCTGATTTATTGCATTGCATGGTAATTGTAAAATTTCTAACATACTTAATATTTATCACATAAGTATAATGGTCTCACACAACTTTCAGTGAGAATTATGTATTTGAGATGCAGCCAATAGGAAATTCAAGAAAAAACAAATGAATATTACAATAATCTAATAATTAAAAGTAGAGCAATTTGAAGTATATGTATCCCCCCAACTAAAATATTATTGTCTTACATACATAAATATAGAGCCCTCTTACAAACTATCTCACAAAGATACTTGAACATAATGTAATGTCCCTTTTCGTTTAATGCTCACTTGTGAAGAAATTTTCTAATTTTTTATTCCCGAGATTAGAAATAAATCAATTTACAAGGGAGTCAAGGGGATAATTAAATAAAGGCTAAAAAAGCTATAGTCTATTAAAGTTATTTAATTATTCTTTATGGAGTGTTGGCGGGGCCACTTTAAGAATAACTTTGTTCCCTAGGCGATTCAATATGATGGGAAATTAATCCACTTAGGCCTAAGTCGCTTAATCTCACTCAAAGGCGTTTATTTGAAAGGATAAATATTTCTAATTTTCAAAAAAAGGAAACATTCTCTCCTCAATTTTATTGATTGAGATCGACTGCTTTTTAGAAGATGGAATTGGCAACTTTGGTTGATAAGAATGGCTCGATTTGGTGGAGAAGGCATTCAGAAATTGTGTGATTTTTATTTCTTTCATCGTGTTATGTTGAAGTTATCCCCAAGATGAAACCCTTGAGTGAAATGGGACGAAAACCCCATATTATTGGATAGTATTTTTTGGACGACTATAATTCTGGGCAATAACAAGACGTGCAGGTTTGTGAAGGTGACAGATGTGAGTGAAATCTTCCTGAGTCGAGTTCTGGGAGGACGTGCTTTCCTGAGGACTGAATTGCTGCATACGGTGAAGGAAACGGGCTTGGTCTTGAAGGATTTTATTATTAATTGTGTTCCCAAGGTGATTGGAGGCGGATTTATGTGTTTGTAGATCTTGGAGGGTTTCCATTATCCAAATGTGGCTTTTAAAGAAGTTCTGGGCACACCAACAAAAATTTATGTTTCAGACCAACAATTTTCTCAGGTTCTCTAATTGCTTATGCTCGATTGTAATTTCTGTAATTCTGGGTTAAACTATCACTGTTAGGAATCGAACTGGGCATTAGAGATAAACTCCATAGTATCTTCTTGAAGTACTCTAGGACTGAACTATAAACCTGTGCTAGAATCAGATAAATAAATTGCTATTGAACTCAGAATTAGCCATTAAATTTACATGCATTTCCATTGAAAAAGTAGTTACTGTTCAAGCATTACTTGATGCACATTTAGTTGTAATAAAACATTATTCGAAATTGAAAATTTGGCACAAATCTATTCAAACCTCCGGAAAGGATAATTCAGTGGTATCAGAGCCACCCTTCCTACCACCCCGTGTGGTATTCCCTGTGCATGTCAGTTTGAAGGTGATCAAAGCGGTTGCATGTTAGTTGATTTGATTCTATGTACTCTAGAGAGATAGGATCACACAAATATTTCACCAAAAGTAGGTCAGGACAGCGAGAAGAAAGCCGTGGTTTAATTCCCGCTGTAGAAGAGATGGGTGAAAGAGGAGGTGGAAGACCACCTAGGGATTTGAACAATCAAATTGAGAATTTATTGACCACATTTGCCCAACAACAGGAGCAAGTGCTACAACAATTTTAGGATCATATGATTACAGCCATGGGTCAAATGAGAATGGATTGTGCTAGATCGAGTAGATCAAGCAGTGATCATAGCAAAAGTGATGTTGGTCATGGAAATCGAGATAGAGCAGCCTCTAATGCTGTTAGGACAATGAGCACAAGGTCAGATCGGCCTTTGCGTCCTACATTTGTGACAAGACAAACTGAAGAGGAGGCAATTACAGAGTTGGAGGATGAGACACACATCACTGATGATGTTATGGTGGCCTACGATGAATACAGAGCTCTCCCACCTGATGTGGGACAATTAATTAATCTAAATCAGTTTATGAATCAGCGGAAAGATAAACCCAGATTCAGACTAGAAAGGCAAGAAAAGGGACTCAGAAGACAAACCAATCAAGGCTCTCAACCCAAGGAATACAAAGAAGCATTGAATAAATTTCTTTTACCGACCTTCGATGGAAGCGGGAAAATAAGTGCCAGATCATGGATGCATAAACTTGACACATTCCTGTCTTTGAAACCTATGGAGGAAGATAAGGCTATACAATTTGCTACGATGCATCTGGAGGGTGTAGCATATGACTGGTGGCACCATGGGTTAGTATCACAGGGTCATGCCTTGATATGTTCATATGAGGAGTTTGTCAATAAACTGATTGCACGCTTTGACCTGAAGGATATTGAGGTTTACTACAGGGACTTGGCTCAGCTGAAGCAGATTGGACATGTTGAGACTTACATCAATGAGTTCAAGAAAATAGTAGTCATGGTTCCTGATATGTCTGAGAGGCGTGTTACTATGTTGTTTGTCGAAGGTCAAAGTGACATATTGAGGGGTTTAGTGAAGGCTCATAAGCCTAGTACATTACATGATGCCATTAGCCTAGCCCTTGATCTAGAGACTACACCTCCCTTCCAGCCTCAGAGAAAGACCTCCAGTGAATTACAATCAAAACAAAAGGATTTCAATTAGCCTAAGCCTACGCAACTTATGTTGGATTTTGAAACAAGGAATGAGCTAAGTAGGAAGGGGTTGTGTTTTACATGCAAGGAACCATGGGACTCAAATCATAGGTGCCTTGGAACAGGCAAGGTGCATTACATAGAGGTCTATACCGATACGGATGAGGAGGTTGACATGAGTTTAGATAGTGATCATAAAAAGCAACCATACAATGATACCAACACAGAAGTTATAGCTCATGGTACTATGGCGGCACTATCAGGAGTTCCTAAGTATCATCCTTTTTGAGTGAGAGGAGTTGTTAAGGGACAATAGGTCACTTGTTTGATTGACAGTGGAGCTGCTCACAACTTCATTGATGAGGGATTGGTTGTGAGGAAGGGATGGCAGGTTGAGGAATTTTCAGGGTTTTAGAGTTATGATGGCTGATGGATTATAAATGAGTTGCACTAAGAAGGTTCCTTAGTTGAGTGTGCAGTTGAATGATTATGTGGTTACTGATGATTTTTATGCTGTTGGGATTGGTGAATCTGGTATTGTTTTGGGTATTCAATGGCTACAGTCACTTGGGAGATATATCCAGGATTTCCAGCAGATGGAGTTAGAGTTCACAGCGGATGGGAAGAAGATTGTATTGAGAACTTTAGCAGATGGTGCTCCAAGTGTAGCGACAACAAAGAGGATGGAGGGTCGTTTTATGGATGATGAGGTAAATGATTCTACATGTTGCATGACTCTTTCACTTCCAATTATGAGTCATCATCCTTATGTGGATTTGGAGAGCATGATAATCAGAGTAGCACATCAGTCTTCTGTGAAGACTAAGGTATGTGATGGTGAGTTTTTTGATTACATGTTGAGGATCATTATACTACCTTCCAGGAGGGACAAAGTGATTTCATTTGCATATCTCTTGCAGTATAGTGTCTTGGATAACAGAGTTTGCAGATTTTGGAGACTGATATGGGATCCTGGAAGTTAGTGTTGGGTATGCAGATATCGATTGCTTGGGACAAGCAATCCCGGGAAGGGAGGACTATAATGCCCCTCTTCATTTAATGCTCACTTGTGAAGAACTTTTCTAATTTTTTATTCCCGAGATTAGAAATAGATCAATTTACAAGGGAATAAAGGAGATAATTAAATAAAGGCTAAAAAAGCTATAGTCTATTAAAGTTATTTAATTATTCTTTATGGAGTGTTGGCGGGGCCACTTTAAGAATAACTTTGTCCCCTAGGCGATTCAATATGATGGGAAATTAATCCACTTAGGCCTAAGTCGCTTAATCTCACTCAAGGGTGTTTATTTGAAAGGATAAAGATTTCTAATTTTCAAAAAATGGAAACATTCTCTCCTCAGTTTTATTGATGGAGATCGACTGCTTTTTAGAAGATGGAATTGGAAACTTTGGTTAATAAGAAGGGCTTGATTTGGTGAAGGCATTCAGAAATTGTGTTGATTTTTATTTCTTTCATCGTGCTATGCTGAAGTTATCACCAGGACGAAGCCCCTGAGTGAAATGGGACGAAAACCCCATATTACTGGATAGTCTTTTCTGGACGGCTGTAATTCTGGGCAATAACAAGACGTGCAAGTTTGTGAAGGTGACAGAGGTGAGTGAAATCTTCCTAAGTCGAGTTCTGGGAGGATGTGCTTTCCTGAGGACTGAATCGCTGCATAAGGTGAAGGAAACGGGCCTGTTCTTCAAGGATTTTATTATTAACTGTGTTCCCAAGGTGCTTGGAGGCGGATTTATGTGTTTGCAGATCTTGGAGGGTTTCCATTATCCAAACGTGGATTTTAAAGAAGTTCTGGGTACACCAACAGAAATTTATGTTTCAGACCAGCAATTTTCTCAGGTTCTCTAATTGCTTATGCCCATTGTAATTTCTGCAATTCTGGGTTAAACTATCACTGTTCGGAATCGAACTGGGCATTAGAGATAAACTCCATAGTATCTTCTTGAAGTACTCTAGGACTGAACTATAAACCTGTGCTAGAATCAGATAAATAAATTGCTATTGAACTCAGAATTAGCCATTAAATTTACATGCATTTCCATTGAAAAAGTAGTTAGTGTTCAAGCTTTACTTGATGCACATTTAGTTGTAATAAAACATCATTCGAAATTGAAAATTTGGCAAAAATCTATTCAAACCTCCGGAAAGGATATTTCACATAAAGGACTCCGTGCAGTATCTACACACAAACCACCCAAGTCAGTAATCAAACTCCTTTAGTGTAGGCTGAAGGATGACCACCAAGAAACCATGTCTGAAGAGAGTGGGCCCTAGAAGTCTCGTCTTGAGACATGACAAGTTTAGGACTCCAACCAAATATTCCTCTCCATCTAGTTTAAGAGTAACAGGTATAAATGATCTAATATTAATTCAATTCAATAAACACTTAGATATCCACACGAGTTACCTTGACAGACGATTCCAATATAAATCATCCATGCTTATGTCAACCGAGCCTTATATCAGTCATTAGGGACACGAGTTACCTCAAATAAATCTCACATGCAACATTACAATTCATTTTAAAAAGAGCTTTGTGGATCCATCATGTTAATTAAATTTAATTTTGACGTTATTGTAAAAATAATGGAAGTTAAGTTATTAAATGTCACCTTTAGAATGTATGAAAATTGTTTCACCTCCTCAAGTGATTCATAATTTAATTTAACTAACGTGATGGATCCAGAAATCTTTTTTCCAAATAGACAGTAGCATGGAAACATTCATAATTACAATTCATGGTCAACACGTCCCTTAAATAGGCCAAACAAGATCAAAGTAACATTCAAAGTCCTTGGCCAATGCTCAAAACTTGGAACTCTTTTTGATGTCACAGTTAGCTACAGAACTGTCAGCAGTGCAGTCTGCCTCAGTCCCATTTGTTTTCCCTGGGAATATTTGTAGCTCAGTAACATGGTTTTTTGCCCTAGGAATATCACTAGTGGGAATATTGTTTGTAGTAAAGGCTACATAATCAAAGTAGGAGTAAGGACATGAGTTGAGAGATTCTAGCTAAGAGACTAACTTAATATACCAATGATTTAGTTTAGAAACAAAGAATTCACAACCAAACCAGATAAACTATACAAAGTAAAGAATAATGTCCGTAAATGGGATAAGAACTTGGCACTTTATTCATATACAAAAAGCATAGCATGTACAATAGATTCTCTAGAACGGGACAACAATGACAACGAAGAAGAATAACAAGATGAGCTCTCCAAGCTCATGTCTGATCATAACATATATAGAAAGACTCTTGAGTAGTTGTGTTGGTTGGGCAACTGCCCGAAAACCACTTGTAGTGATACAAGTGATAATCCTGACCACGACTAATCCAAATACATCTTTAGAAACACATAATAAGATGGAACACATATACTAAAAGTCATTTAAGCTAGGAAATATTAATGAGTCCATTTACCTTGTTAGTTAATTTAGGTGCGAAAAACATCCATTCCAAGTTATTGCCCAAAATGTAAGGACCTTAAGATTTTTTTTCTCTAGTGATTTAAGACTATCAAAAAATGTAATCTCCTATATTTATTTTAAAGCATACCATTGCAATTAATTTATACTTTATTGTTATGCAGTTTAAAGTTTTTTGTAAGATAGTGTCATTTGCATCCCTTTGAATTAAACTGTTTCTTGAGGGTGGTTACCATTAGTACAGGTTCGAAAAAACATCCATTCTAAGTTATTGCCCAAAATGTAAGGACCGACCTTAAGATGTTTTTTCTCTAGTGCTTTAAGACTATCAAAAAATTCAATGTCCTATATTTATTTTAAAGCATACCATTGCAATTAATTTATACTTTATTGTTATGCAGTCTAAAGTTTTTTGTAAGATAGTGTCATTAGCATCCCTTTGAATTAAACTGTTTCTCGAGTGTGGTTACCATTAATACGTAATAATTGCCATTTTAAAAGATGGAATTGAAGCGTGCTTGCTAGTCGTTTTCAAAATTTGAAGTTCCACGTGGATGCTCTAACCATTTTTCTCTATTGGAAGAAAAATGTGATGCTGCCTATTTTAGTTTTGCCCTCCATTATTAGACATTATCAAGAGTTTGGAATCAAATATTTATTTAGTCAAGAATAAAATATATATTTTTTCATTTTTTGTTACGAAATTCAAGTTGAAATTTCTTTTATGTAACTCTTTTGGACCAAAAAATCCTAACTTTAATTTGGAAAGTAAATGAGAACAATTCTGATATTTTTCTTCTTAACACAGATTCGAGGTTATGCGTGGCCAGCAGTACTAGTTGGTATGGTTGCTCAAAGTGCCAGGTATACAGATAGAATGGTTTGTAAGGATGATGTTCATTTGTCACTAGCTAATGAATGAATGCTTTTAATAACATCCATCAGACCAAGCAATCTATGGGACCAAAGGATAGTGACTAAGTTGTTTTGTGTACAAACAACCCTCTAAAACAGGTTGCCAAGCTATTTTTGTGCGATATCCATTTCCTTTTTGATGTCTGATCTTCTGCTATATATCTTGATAAAAAAAAAACAGCTGTTTTTTCGTAATCTCCCCTCTTCAAACAAGGTAGTCAATGAGTCAACTTTCAAGTTGTTTGTGTACTTGATTTGGATATTCTTGTAGGCCAGACACTCCATGATGTAGTGTGAGTCCGTCTCCACTAACCCAAAGTACGAAAATGACATATTATCATTGCCCAATCATCTTTAGGCGTTGTTCTCTTGCTGGTCTCGCATCAAAGATGATGTGAGCTAGTCCTTAATTGAGTTATCAACATTTTTGCCTTCCATTTTATTTTTGCTTCTATGTACGCTTTTTGCTCATGGTCACTAGTGGGATTGAATTCTCTGACATAGTACTCTCTCTTTAACCCAAGAAACTTTGTCCACATGGTTACCTAGACTTTCTTTTGTACACATCTTTTTATTTCCTCATTGGTGTTTGGACGCTCTTGTATGCTAATGTCCCATTTTCTCATCCACATGTTCTTTCTTCTTCTTAACTCTTCTCCCACTACCATTTTGGCAAAGTGGTTAGTTTCCATGCTCCTTGTTTTCTCTAAGTAACTTGGCATTCAGATCAAAACAGATGTCTCCAACGGGAAAGCTCTTGGTTCAGCTAATAAGATCTCATATGGACCAATGTTTTAGATTTAAAAAAAAAAAAAAAAAAACCAAAAAAGATATCTATTAATAAATAATCATAAATGTACATATTCTACCATGCCAAGCTTGGAAACTATTAGTCCAAGCATGAGCATTAGACAACAGAGTGATCATCTCACGAACAAGCCTCATTAGGAGTTAAGAATGATCCAGAGCTAGAATTTGACTAATTTTATCTTGTAATTGAGATGACCACCATTTTGGCGGAGGTCCATAACACATAATATTACTATTATCAAGAGCCCAATTAACCAATGCATCTGCCACTTTATTTTGCTGGTGAGGGACATGACTAAAGTGGCAATCTTCAAATTTACTTTTCATCCTATGGACTCTTTCCACCTCGTGTAAAATCTGCCAATTGCTAGCCTTTTCCTTTGTTGGGCTCGTTAGAATGCTAATGATAATTAATGAGTCTGATCCCACTCGTATCCTTGTCCAACCCACTTTCAGTGTTTCTTGAAGGCCTTTAGCCACAACCCTGACTTCAGCCAAATTATCAGTAGCAATTCCCAACTTTTTTGATAAAATGAAGACAACTTAACCATTCGACACTCTTCTTATCCCCCCTATACTGGCATTTCCTTGATTCCCTTTGGAGGCCCCATTTGTATTCAACTTCCCACCCTAGGGGGGGGTTTGTCCATTTACCATTATCCTGATTCTTTCTCGTTGTTGAGCAATCCAACTGAACACTCCTAGGGGTTTCAATATGCAACGTTCTAAGTAAGTTTAGCCATTTCGGAGATGGCTCTTTGGGAACTTGTATTTTATATTTGATGGTTTCAGCTGTATTTCTCTGAGTCTTTTCCCAAATAAAGAAAATATCCCTACTTTCCTGCTAGAAAACTCTTATATTCCTCTCTTTCCAAAGATTCCACAACAAAAGTGTAATCCCACTCCATAAAACCTGCGCAAAATTTTCCTCTTTTTTGATGTGATTACCCCATTCTCGAAATGGTTCTTCCAGATACTTAATGCCTGGAACCGGGATTTAAGTTAACTTAGCTAACTTGCTGCCATAATCGATTAGCAACCGGACATTCTACAAAAAGTTGAAAGACTGTTTCTTCCTTCTCCAAGCACATCTCACATCTAAATGGGCCATCTAATTCTCTCTTCATTAACCTATATCCAGTTAGATCTCTTTTCCTAAATAACAACCAAACAAAAAAAACTGACTTTGGGCTAGAAAACTTCCTACCACAGATGTTTTAAAATGTCCTTGAGCAAATGAGGAGCATTTTTGCTAATCAAATCATATCCATCTGAGGGAGTAACACCCAGTAGATTTCTTTCCCCACCCTATGACATCAATTCTTTCCGAGGTTGAAAGAGTTCGATTGTAAAATATTTGCAACCACCTGTTTCTGATCCTCCCTTAATCTAATGGGCCATTCTTTCGTTGGTATCCAATGTTTGCCAACCTCCCATTGATACCGACCAGATTTACAATACTTAGCCACATTTATCCATCCCTGTGCATGAAGGTTTTCCATAACCGACTGCATATCAGGAAATTGAGATATTATAGGCGGTTGGCCATCCCATAAATATTTCCAGAATTCTGCTATTTTCCCATTGTTAAATATCCAAAAAAATTGTTTCTTTATGATCTCTTCTCCTATTCTTAACATTGAAAGAACTAGGGAACCCTTGGACGGTAGAGCCAATCTAATTATTTGCTCCGGTGGATTATTTTCTACATACTTGACCAATGTCTTGGTTTTGAGACTACTTGTGATTAGGTGCTTTTGAATTCTTTCTATCTGTATCCATTTCAACTCTGACGTATTGCTGCCCCAAACTTCACACCCATAGAGTACCATTGGCATTACAAGCAATCTTAACAAGGTCCTCTTGGTTTTCCAATTCCATAATTCTGCATTCCTGCATCTGTTTTGTAGTAAGTATAAAGCTTTCCAAAACCCCTTCTCTTTTTGTCTTACTAGTCTCCCAACGGAGTTGCTTGTGGAAATTGAGACCGAGGAGCTTATATTTATCCACCACTTACAAAGGACTTCCTTCAAACAAGAAGTGTATTTTCTTCTTTTTTCTTCGTAAAGAAAAGATCATGACCTTAGTTTTGTTGGTGTTCACTTACATCCCTACCTCTTAACAAAAAACCTATAGGGCCCACAAGCAATCTCTCAAGCTATGTGATATTTTTGCCATTAAGATAAGATCATCTACATACAACAACAACTTTACCACAATGAGTTAAGTGAACACCCCCACCTCCAACTTTGTTTATCCACTCCTCTAACTTGTTTATGTATAGCCCAAACAAAGTGGGGGATGGTGGACATCCTTGCATGACACCTATGTTGCTCTCGAAGCATTCTGACAATCGTTTCCCTGTTCTAATTTTGGCTGAACTTGATCATGAAGCATATGAACGTTTGCTCTATACATCTCTAAAATTCTTAACTCCTCCCTTATTCTCCAGAGTTTGCTTTTGAGCACTATGTCTAATGCTTTCTTGAAATCAACATATCAAGAGAACTTTTTCCCCTTGTTTATCCCATACTTTTTCAATCAAGTCCCTGAGAGTGATCAATTGTGGAGTGTTTTGCCCTGAAAACCGCTTGTCCTTTTACCCTCATCCCTTCCTATTTTTCCCAATTGCTGCTTCTGCACTCTATCATACTCCCAAATAATTTTCCAAAAAGAGGATTGATCATTATAGTACAATAGTTTGACGGGTTGGTGACATCTCCACAATTGAAGAGAGGAATGATCTTATTGTAAATGGAGAATATGAAAATTAAGTGTTCCTTGGTTTCCAGATCCTGGAGGGAGCAAATACCACAGATTTGATCCTGATGGAGATTGTTGTGATTAGTTTCAATTTGTAATTGGTGAGAACACACTCTCATTTGGTCAAAGGGAAACCTCAAGCCATGGGACCAATGACGTTGGAGATAGTGAGGGCGATGAATACCATCCACTACTTGTAAGAAATGCTCGGCATAAAAATAAAGCTTGGGACTGAGCGACTCAAGGGGGGAGATCTAGGAGGCCTAGATATATTGTCTATAGATGTCCTCTTTGGCATCTCTATTGATGACGTCCTTTGTGGGAAGGAGCTAGGGGGGCTTCCTGGGAGTACATGAAAGGCAATAGCCTATCAGTAGAGATGCCAATAGAAAAGAGGAGAAACCTAGTCTCAAAGTACCAACCATAGTGTTGAGACTCGACGAGTACCTGCGGTTCCGAGCACGAGTTGATCAAGCCGAGGCCTTGTCAAGTTTTTTGCAGACTCGCGAGTCCCGTCACAGGGCTCACCAAGTCTTTAAAAAAACCCAATTTTTTTAAAAATGCAAAAAAAAAAAAAATCACAATAAAGTGAAGAAATAAAAATGTAAACTTAAACCTAAAAGGCATTCTAACATCCTCAAAGTGCCATTCACTCATTCTAACTTTGTTTTCATGAGCCCATTCCATTTTTCATTTTCTTCCATTGTGATTAAAATTTCAGATTTGTCCTTTTTGCTACAAAGGGTCTGATAGCTAGTGTGCAAAGGTTGGTTTAGTCACAAGTGAGTGTATTGTTGGAGCCTTGGAGGCTGGAGCTGCAAGGGATTAGCTGTTTTTAAGTGCATTGGCTGATCCAAAGCTTCAAGTCAAAGTGTGTGTATTGTGGATTGTGTGTGGCTATGCATTGTTGGAGGCTTAGAGCTGATTCAAATGTGCATCTACAAGAGGTAAATTGCATGAACACTTCTCTTTTATTTCTCTTTTTTCCTAACATTTTCTTCTTCTTCATTACACATTAAAATTAAAAACCCATGGTTATTGTTGTTTTTTTTACCTTTTCCCTTCCTTTCTTTTTTTCTTGTGATATGTATTATGATTCATGAACCATGGTTATTATTGTTTTTATATTCTATGTTTTTTCTTGTTCTATATTTAAAATTTGCAAAGTTAAATGTTAACCCTACAGTCCTTACCATTAATTTTTGTTTATGTACAATGTAGGTTTTTGCGTCCTACCGTCCTACGATTACCATGACAGGTGAATCAAAACATCTGAGAAACCCCGCTTGGAAACATGGCATTGAGGGTTTGAAGAAAGCGCATGTGACTTGCAAATATTTTGCGGTTGAGTTTCTTGGTGGCGGCATTAATCGCCTAAAATATCACCTTGTCCGCATATCTAAGTGTGACGCTGCAGTGTGTCCTGCCGTAGAGCCCGAGGTTATAAGGGAGATCACAGCTCAGTTGGAGAGCTTTCATGAAAAGGAATCAAAGGAGAAGCAAAACCAAAAAAAGATGTTGCTTCCAAATCCAAACCCATGCCTCCAATTCCTGGATCGAGTTTGAGTAGCATTGGCCCTAGAGAGTGTAGTTCGGTGAGTTGGTTCATCCCACGTAGTGTCCCTGGTTCCCAACCATTGCTAGAAGGCACAGGTTGGAATAAGGACAAACATGTAGGTGTGAGAAGCGTAGTCAGTGACTTTTTGTACTATTGTGACATTCCTTTTCATGTGGCGAGGTAATAATTAATATCTTTTTGATTTCTTCTACATTAAAATTAAAAAAAATTATGAATTTAGAATGGTAATGTAATTCTAAGAATCTAAATATGTTTATTAATTATAAGATCTTTTTTTATATTTAAATTCTAAATTTTATTTTTTTGGCATTTTAGATCGCCCTATTGGCAAGCACTAGTGGATGCTATCACTGTTGCTGGTTGGGGGTTCAAAGCTCCCTTTATTGATGATTTATGGGGGCCAATTTTGTCTGATAAAGTCGCTAATGTGTAATCAATCATTGATGAACGAGTTATTTGGAAGAGTAAGGGTTGCACTATCATGTCCGATGGATGGACAGATAGAAAAAATAGAACATTGCTGAATTTCTTCGTTTCTTCTTCAGGCGGGACTGTCTTCTTGAAGTCTATTGATGCCTCTGGGAGAATTAAAAATGCTGATTACTTATGTGGCATTTTTGAAGAATTTATTGCAGAGGTGGGTGAAGAAAGTGTGGTACAAGTAATCACGGATAGTGCAACAAATTATGTTGCAGTAGGTAGGCTACTCATGCAAAGGCACCCTTCAATATTTTGGACTCCTTGCACAACCCATTGCATCGACTTGATGCTAGAGGATATTGGGAAAATGGAATGGGTCATGCCAATTGTGGAGCATGGTCATAATATTTGTAAGTACATCTACAACCATGCTTGGGTCCTCTCTTTAATGAAAGAGTTCACGGACAACAAGGAGCTGGTCCGACCTGGTGTAACCCATTTTGCAACCTTCTTCATCACCTTGCAATCATTGCTACAATCAAAAGCTTCATTGAAGTGAATGTTTGTTAGTGAGAAATGGAGCGAGTCTTCATATGCAAAGACCATTGGCGGGGTTGCTATTGTAGAGTGGTTATTTAATGAGTCCCACTTTTGGGTGTCGACAAAGGAGATTGTAAATGTAAGTCATTTTAATTTGCTTGAATTTTCATTTTCTTATTTAAAAACGTTATGTAATTTAATTTTTTTATTTAATACTTAGAGTTATAATTCTAAATTACGTTTTTTAATATTTGTTATAGGTCACTGTGTTGGTTGAATATTTTGTTGATCAGCGTACTGATAGACAAAATAGGTCTGATCATCCAAAGTAGGAAGATTGGTCAGCCAAATGTGTAGTTTTACCACATCAAAAGGGGACTAATCTCTCCTCTCATCAAGGGGAGGTTCCTTATAAATATGCTATATATATATATATATATATAAACAGAAAGTAATACTCAAGGGTAGGACAAACCATCCATCTTTTTTTTTTCAGAAATGATGCGTGCAAATCAAAGGAGAAATCTTAGGGATAATGACAGAAAGCACTCCTCTTCTTTCAAAAGTACCATTCAGCAAACCACAAGAATCTTCCTGGTAGTAATTGCAAAATGTAACCAAGGATGTAGTAACTAGCAAATTGAGATGTAGCACAAAGTCTCCACTTGTATTGCCCAAGAGTGAGATACGAAGGACGATGAGGGCACAAAGTCGTCCCAAGGTCCTTTACACAGAAACAAAAAGAAAACACACTAAAGACAATTATGGGGGCACAAAGTCTCTCCACAGTTGACTTCAGGACACCTTGACTACTTTCACTAATTCTGCTTGTTGAATTCAAAGAACAGAAAATATATTAAGGAAAAAGACAAGAACAATTTCTTCAGCAACGAAGATATCACAGCACAAAGTCTGAAAAGTCACTTGCTTTCTTATTCCAATAACAAAATATGACCAACAATCTGAGCTCAAAGTCTCAGTAATGCCTTTCAATTTGGGCAGAGTTTTGTTTCTGATAATCAAAGAGAGAGATCAAAAACAGTAGAAGAGAGTCCTTTATATAGCCTCTTCAAGAAGGACTTGGGAACAGTAACACATCATGTTGCATTGAATTTTGTTAAGAAGACATGCTGGAATTTAGGGGCATTTACCCATTTGCTTTTCTCAATGCAGAGAAACGGGTCACGCCATTGAATGTTTGCATCCTTCAATGTCCACCTAGTGATCTGCTTCTAGAAACATATCAGATGCGTAAATGTTTCTGGTCCTTCCTCATCGTTGCTCCTTTTTTGGTTATTTGAATCGGGTCTTAGATTCAATTCGATGCTTTGTTCCTTAGTCACCTACTGCTGATCTTTAGCAATTGACACGTGGCACATTCCGCTGCTAAAACAGGCGAAGACACGTGGAAACTTCTGCGGGACTCTGAGAGATGCTTATTGAAAGAAGCTCTGAAACCTATTAGAAACTCAGAATCACGAGTGCAGACACTTGTCGCTCTCCGCAGAGTTACAATGGAAAAGGTGGCAGCTTCCGCTGGTCTCTTGAGAATCCTGCAGAGGATGACACTTGGCAGCTTCCGCTTGTCTCTTGAGAAACCTGCGGAGGATGACACTTGGCAGCTTCTGCTTGCTTCAGTGGCTTAATGAAGGCTCGCTACAATCTTTATTTAGCAAAATAAATTTAAGGAAAGAAACTGCGGACATTGACACGTGGCGGCTTCCGCTGCATTTGATGAGAGACACGTGGCATGTTCCGTTGCTTTGAAACTGTGTCTCAATAGATGACACGTGGCAGCTTCCGCTGTGATTTTGACGGACACGTGGTAGCATCCGCTGGTTTTTTTGTTTCTTTGGACTTTTCCTTTGGAGAAAAAGTCCGAAGAAATTCTTTCGGACAATTTGTCCGAAGGAATTGTCTCTTTGTCACTTTTGCTGAAGGAACTTTTTCGAAGGAAATCCTTTTGCTCTTTTGGCCTTTGAATTGGTCTATTTGCTTCCTTCCTGCCCTCCGCAAGGGCTGTTTGAGCTTCAAATTAGCCTTTCGAGTTTTTGCAACGGTTCTCTTTGGCTTCTGAGTGTCCTCTGAAAGGGCTATTTGTCTCTTGGAAATTTGCCTTAGTCGATTTTATGTGAATCTCCACATGTGACACGTGGCAGCATCCGCTGTGAAACAGGTGAGGACACGTGGCAGCATCTGTTGAACTTGTAGAAGCTTTGGACGCCTTTTGAGTGTCTTGCGGAAGATGACACTTGGCAGCTTCTGTCGCATTCTAGAAATACTATAGAAACATGCGGGACTCATTTGGATTCATGTGGACGATGCCACTTGGCGTGTTCCGTTTAACTTACAAAGCACATGTGGCGGCTTTCGCTGCTCTGAGAAACAAAATGAAATGAGGCTCGGAAGATGACACGTGGCAGCATCCGCTGGGTTCTGTCGGGCTTTTATTTCGGTCCGTTTGTTTCCTTCCTTAGTCTCTTTTGCCTCGAAAATTCCCTTCGCAAGGGCACTTGTGTCTTTGACGCTTGGGGCACTCCTTTGAACTTGTCACTTGAACCGACCGATTGAACCAACTTTGGTTCAACGGGTCAATGGTTCATTCCTTTGAACCGAGATTCTTTGAAACAAGCCTCATTGAACCCATTAAACCTTGAATCCGTTGAACCTTTTGAGCCCGATTGAGCACATTGAAAATGACTAAGTGTCAGAAGCTTGTTCTTTTAATTGAACCTGCTTGTGGAAACCTTTGAACCTGTTGAACCATTAATCTTTTGACTGAAAAAGCTTAAATAATCCCAATTTTGAAAGCTTAGAACAATTGTTTGAAATCGGAAGAGATATTTTGGTCTTTGCAAGACCAAAATAGCTTATATGTTGTCTTAAAAATGAATGACATTTTTCGGGTACAACAGCTGGCTCTAGTTGGGAAACTTCTATCAATTGTAAAAAAGAATTGAAAGGAGTAGAATCCAGAATCTCCAGTGTCTTCATGTGTTCCATTGGGCTACGGAGTCATGTTACGCAGAAATGAAAGGCATAAAAAACGGAAACAAACAAAACAAAGCAGAATTAAAAACTATACAAATATACATATGTACAGATGAAATGATCTGATACTTCAAGAGTTGAAGTGTTTCAGATGTTGGTTACTGTGAGGCAGAGAAAAGAGTGCCATCTTGATATTTCAGTAGAAAGCTGTTTTCACTATTGTGTTGAATTATAAATGGGCCTCTCCAAAGAGAGTCGAAATTTTCATGCATCCCTTTTGGTTCTCTCCTTTTGTCCCACAGCAGGACTTGATCCCCAATCTGAAAATCACGATTTTTGGCCTTCTGGTCAAAGAGTTTCTTTACTAGACTTTGATGAGCAGCAATTCGGTCCACCACCATGGTTCTCTGTTCATCCAACTCAGCCAGACACATGATTCTCTTATCAAGAGAGCTTTCATATGTCTGATCTTCAATTGCCTTTGCCAATTTCAAGGTTGGCAATTCTAAGGTGATTGGTATCTCAGCATTGATACCATAAAGAAGTTGAAAATGAGACATATCAATTGCCCTCTTTGGTGTGATTCTGTCTGTCCATAGAGTATTAACCAATGCTTTATGCCATGTCTTTTGATTGTCATCTGCTAGCTTCTTGATGATAGTTACCAGTTTCTTATTGCTTGATTCAATTTGTCCATTCCCTTGTAGAAAATAATTAAAAAAATGGGAGAGTGTAATTCCATAATAGAAACAGAATTGTATAATCTCCTGGGAGGTGAAACAAGTTGCATTGTCAGTAACAATTTTGGTTGGAACTCCAAATCTAGAAATGATATTTTCCTTGAGGAAATTGCATACAACTTCTGAAATAGCATGCTTAGTTGGGATTGCTTCTACCCACTTGGTGAAATAGTCAGTTGCTGTAATGACAATCATGTCCAGCATTTGAAGATGGGTTTATAGTCCCAATAAAATCAATCCCCCATTGCTGGAAAGGTTCTTCTATAATCACTGGCTTGAGAGGCAGGGCAACTAACTTGGGTCTTCCAACAAATTGCTAGCAGAGTTCACATTTTCTCACTCATATGCATCTTGAAAAAGAGTTGGCCAGTAATACCTGGCTCGTAGAATCTTGTGAGCGGTCATAGGAGCAGAAAAATGTCCTCCACAGGCTAGATTGTGAAAAGATTTTAAAAGTTGGTTTTGTTGCTTTTTATCTACACAGTGAAGGAATACTCCATCTATGCTTCTCTTGTACAAGCCATTGTTCCAAAGGACAAAATTGGTAGCTTTCAAATTGATAGTCTTCTTTTCTTTATAAGACAAATGAGCAGGACATTCACCATAAGTAAGGAAATGCGCAATATCTGAATACCACTCATTGGTAGTGGAGACAAAAAAGACTGTTGGTAGGTCTTCCACTTCAGCTTCTTCATGCCGTGTATCTTCTGGCTTGTTCTCAGCAATTAATTGGCATAGGCCTTTTTCCCTTACCAGCTTTGTTGGCTTGATGTCTAGATCGAACTCTTGGATTTTTGCAATCCAATTGCCTCTTTTTGTCCCAAACCCCTGTTGAGTTAATATGGACTTGACTGTAGTGTCAGGAACTAAGGCAGTAGTGTGTGAATTCAGGATATAGAAGCGAAAATGCTTGACTGCTTTCACCACTGCATAGGCATGCTTCTCTATGTTCGAATATTTTAGCTCATGGGCTTTGAGAGGACAACTCATGAAAGAAATGGGAGATTCTATACTTCTCTTGTCCTGTTGAACAAGAATTGCTGAAAGCGTGTGTTCAGAAGCATCGCTGTATATGATGAAATTTTTGTTGTAATCTGGACAAACCAAGGTAGGGGCATGGACAATGGTAGTCTTGATATCTCGAAATGCTGACTTGCCTTCTTTAGTCCAGCTAAAGGTGGTATTCTCTTTCATCATATTCACAATGTGTCTAGTCTTCTCAGCAAATTCGGGGATGAACCTCCGTAAGAAATTCACCTTTCCGAAGAAAGAGTGAACAACATTTTTACTTGTAGGCAAATTAAGTTCTTGAATAGACTTGACTCTGTTTGAGTCAATCTTTATGCCTTCTTTAGACAATGTGTCTGAGGAGTTTCCCCTCTGTTACTCCAAAAACAAACTTCTTAGGGTTCAAGGAAATATCATTCTGGCGGTAGCGCTCCAGCACTTATTGCAAGTGGCGTACATGATCAGAACGGTGCTTTGGAAAAATGGTTAAGTCATCAAGGTATACCACTATGAATTTACCCATCTCATCTTTGAAAACCAGGTCCATTGCTCTCTGAAAGGTGGCACCAGCATTTATCACGCCAAAAGACATTCTTCTATATGCACATGTACCCCAAGGTGTGGTGAATGCAGTCTTGTGTTGGTCTGTTTCACCAACTTCAACTTGATTATATCCTGAGAAGCCATCTAGCATTGATAATATTTCTGAACCTGTCACTGTTTGAAGCACTTGATCTATAATTGGCAAAGGATAATTATCTTTCAAAGATGACTGATTCAGATTCCTGAAATTTACACAAATGCGAATTTCGCCACTCTTCTTCCTTCCAGACACTATGTTTGCAATCCATGTGGAATGATGGATTGGGAAGATGATTCTAGCATTTAACATTTTTTGTATCTCAGACAGAATAGTACTTGATATTTTCGGATTGTACTGTTTGGATTTTTGCTTATAGGGCATTGAGTCAGCTTTGAGAGGAATGTCATGACGGATTAGACTTCAGGTCATCATAAGAATATGCTAAGACATCCATGTATTGACGGAGTAAAGTGGTGAACTTGAATCTTTCTTCAGGGGTGCAACACTTACCAATGTTAACCATCTTGGAATTTTCTTTAGTAGTCAGATTTACTTGATCGAATCCCTGAGAGAAGCTTGAATCTGTTTGTTGTTGTTTGATGAATCTAGCATGCTTGTCAAACAGTTTCTCAAGAGAAATCAGGCCTTTGAGAATTTTATTTCCTTTCAGCGGTAAGAATTCTTCATTTATATCTGAACTAGATTCAGAGGTTGATTCATACTTCTGAGGTTCACTGCCTTCAAAACGTAGTTGTTCGAAATTGTCTTTTCATTCCAGGAAGGCAATGATTTGGTGATCATCATTGAATACTTGCCAATGATCAGTATTGTCAGGAACACTCGGTTTACAGACTGGCTCAATAGTATACCTATCTTCTTTGAAATCTGAATGAGAAACTAAGAGAGTTTCTGAAATAGCAAGTGCATCAGCTCTGTCATTAGATTCCCTGGGTATTGCAAAAATGTTGAAAGCATCAAAGCTTTCAATTTAGTCCCAAACCAGGTTGCGGTAGTGGCGTAATCTTTCATTCTTGGTTTGGTATAAGTTTCTCCCCTGACAAACCACTAATTCAGCATCTCCTTTGGCATGAAAAAACTTGATGCCTTTGTCTTGAGCAGCCTTCAAACCAAGCAATAGAGATTCATATTCAGTTGTATTGTTAGTGTTGCTAAATTGTAATTTGTAAGATAAAGGAAACATATCTCTTTGAGGAGATATCAACACAATCCCGGCTCTCGAACCGGTAGAGGAGCAACTGCCATCGAATTTCAGAGTCCATATTTCATCAGACACTGATTTTTCTTTGGATTTTCCTTCATTAGAGAGGGAAGATCGTTCTTCGTTTGTATTGCAACCTACTAGTTCTTCTGTTGTTCCAGTTGAATTGATTTTCGGGTTGACACTTTCAAGAATTTTATCAGATGCTTTATGAACTTCGTCTGTAAATAGAAAGTAATTACCCATTCCTGAGGATTCAAAAAGAATTTGAGCTTCAGGGGCTGATGTTTGGGTGACCACGTATTTTGCCTCTTTTTCAGTTAGCAATTTCTTCATTACACCTTTAACAGGGATCCTTGCCTCAGACATGTCCATGCTTAGTTCTCTTTCCACGTCCTTGCAGAAATTTCGTCCAAGCAAAATGTCATAGGATGCGAGGACGTCAGTCACTTAGACAGTCATCTTGATTCTCTTGTCTGGAAAGACTGCAAATGCAAATTGGGCACTTTGATTTGCTCCAGCAATGGTACTTGTTTGTTCTCCATGGAGAAACATCTCTCAAATGTCTTGGTCAGTGTGAGACCAAGAGATTCAACTACTTTAGCAGGCATGACATTGTCAGATGCGCCTGAGTCTATAATACAATTACTTAGCTTGTGACCATTTATTAATAGAAAAACATAGAAAGGTTCTATTTTCCCAGGAACAGCTGGAAGAGTAATGACAATATTATTTGGAATGGGCATGTTCTTTGGGGGATCAAGAGTTACCTTTTTAGCTTCTTGTCTTGTAGGGACGGTTTGGTTCTTGACATATTGGACCAACTTATCCAATTGATCAGGATTGGACTGCAAATATTCAAATTCAGACATTTGTATTTTGGTCTTTTTGACATGATCAATTATGTCAAATGGCTGAATTGGGCTAGGTACAAAGGAAGGTATTTCAACCTTTTGGGTTTTAGGAGGGATGGGAGGAGGGCTGGTTTGCGAAATTGAAGTAGAAGGTGAAGGTGAAATTGATGTACTTACCTTTTGGGTGATCACCGAATCCTTTGACTGCAAAGGCAGAGTGGTTCCACGCTTCGCAATTGTAATAAGTGGTTGAGATTGCTCCTCTGTCTTCCCTTTATCAGCTTGCTGGACTGATTGGTTCTTGGATCTGGTGAACACTGCATATGATCCATCAATAGCTTCTCCTTTGCTTCTGAGTTCATCCTGGTAATTCAAGAAACCAATGTGGGAGTCCCTAGCTGGTTCTTGATTTTTTACAAGGAGATCAGCGTCATTTTTTTGATTCAATTCAGGCTGGAAAAAGAAATCTAATTCTGCTTCAAGATATTCCATTGCTGAATTGGTTGGAGGAGCTTAAATGACAAGTTTTTCTTGTGGAGGAAGACGATTTTGTTGCCCTTAATTCCTGGCAGCATTGCCCTAATATGATTGATTTGAAAATGTCCTTGGCATATCTCTGTATGGAGCAGAAGACATTCCTTGTGCCATTTGCTTTTTGAGAGCAAGCAACTCATTTGCCAACTTTTGCACCATTGGATCAGTGGTCCCTGTAGATGAATATTCAGAAGATGATGAGGGTCTATTTTTATTTGGATCTCTTCTTATCTTCCCTGCTAAGATGAGATCATCTTCTACCTCAGTGGCCAAATGTTGAGCTACAGCAAGATCTATTTGACCAGCACGTCTCAAAAAAAAACTCACTTCAGGTAACTAAGAATTAATGAAGAAGCATTGAGATTCTCAGTTGTAGGTCGAGCAATTACAGGAATTATGTTCTTTAGTTTGTCAAATTTGGCTATGAAGTCCCTCATTGGTTCATGAAGTTCGTTCTTCATCTGTGTGAGTTGAGCCAGAAGGGCATGTGCATCTTCTGCAGGTTTGAATCTGGCTTCAAACTTAGCTTTGAGGGTATTCCAATCAGTCACTGACCGAGCCTGTAGATGATAAAACCAGTCTGCAGCAGCACCTTGTAATGTTTCTACAAATAGCCTGATTGCTACATCTTCAAATTCTACTCCAATTACGTCACAGGCTATACTGAACGCTGCAATGTGTTCATCAGGATGAACTTTCCCATCACCATAGAATTTGAAAAAATTCTTTCTTGAACTGCGTGGGAGCTCATGTAGAGGTGGAGTAAGATTGAGAGGATCAAAGAAATTACCCCAGGGGCCTTGAGCTGCCATTATATGACTATAAAAAGGAGGAATAACAAATCTCAGAGGGGTAATTATTGGCAAAGCTTTATCAACATCAGAAGTAAATACTTCGCTTGGTAATGGAGACCTGACTTTAGTAGGAGGAAAGCTCTTCGTTCGTTGGAGGCGAGATGGTGAAGGAAACGGATCAAAATTACTTTGCTGTACCAACTCGAATACAAGGTCAACAATACCTTTGGCTCTTTGGCTTCGTGTATACCTTGAATCTGCCAGATTGTGAAACAAAAATGGAAAAGAATTGACCTTGCTTCAGTTTGAAGCTTGAGGTTTTAAACTGCGAGGTGAATGGTAAGGTTATAATGATAATGGTAGAGACTGGTTCAATCTGAAACTTGAGGTTTCAGAATGCACATAACTATGATCCCCAGCGGAGTCGCCAAAAATTGTTGGTTGAATATTGTGTTGATCAGCGTACTCATAGACAAAATAGGTCTGATCATCCAAAGTAGGAAGATTGGTCAGCGAAATGTGTAGTTTTACCACATCAAAAGGGGACTAATCTCTCCTCTCATCAAGGGGAGGTTCCCTATATATATATATATATATATATATATAAACATAAAGTAATACTCAAGGGTAGGACAAACCATCCATCTCTGTTTTTTCAGAAATGATGCGTGCAAATCAAAAGAAAAATCTTAGGGATAATGACAGAAAGCACTCTTCTTTCAGAAGTACCATTCAACAAACCACAAGAATCTTCTTGGTAGTAATTGCAAAATGTAACCAAGGATGTAGTAACTAGCAAATTGAGATGTAGCACAAAGTCTCCACCTGAATTGTCCAAGAGTGAAATACGAAGGACAATGAGGGCACAAAGTCGTCCCAAGGTCCTTTACACAGAAACAAAAAAAAAAACACACTAAAGACAATTATGGGGGCACAAAGTCTTTCCACAGTTGACTTCAGGACCTTCCTGACTACTTTCACTAATTTTGCTTGTTGAATTCAAGGAACAGAAAATATATTAAGGAAAAAGACATAAGAACAGTTTCCTCAACAACAAAGTTATCACAGCACAAAGTCTGAAAAGTCACTTGCTTTCTTATTCCAATAACAAAATATGACCAACAATCTGAGCTCAAAGTCTCAGTAATGCCTTTCAATTTGGGCAGAGTTTTGTTTTTGATAATCAGAGAGAGAGATATCAAAAACAGTAGAAGAGAGTCTTTTATATAGCCTCTTCAAGAAGGACTTGGGAACAGTAAGACATCATGTTACATTGAATTTTGTTAAGAAGACATGCTGGAATTTAGGGGCATTTACCCATTTGCTTTTCTCAATGCAGAGAAACGGGTCACGCCATTGAATGTTTGCATCCTTCAATGTCCACCTGGGGATATGCTTCTAGAAACATATCTGAGGCGTAAATGTTTCTGGTCCTTCCTCGTGGTTCCTCCTTTTCTGGTTATTTGAATCGGGTCCTAGATTTAATTTGATGCTCTGTTCCTTAGTCGCTTCCTGATGATCTTTAGCAATTGACACGTGGCACATTCCGCTGCTAAAACAGGCGAAGACATGTGGCAATTTCTACGGGACTCTGAGAGACACTTATTGAAAGAAGCTCTGAAACCTATTAGAAACACAGAATTACGGGTGCAGACACTTGTCGCTCTCCGCGGAGTTACAATGGAAAAGGTGGCAGCTTCCGCCGGTCTCTTGAGAATCCTGCGGAGGATGACACTTGGCAGCTTCCGCTTGTCTCTTGAGAATTCTGCGGAGGATGACACTTGGCAGCTTCCGCTTGCTTTAGTGGCTTAGTGAAGGTTTGCTACAATCTTTACTTAGCAAAAGAAATTTAAAGGAAGAAACTGCGGATGTTGACACGTGGCGGCTTTCTCTGCCTTTGATGAGACACGTGGCATGTTCCGTTGCTTTGAAACTGTCTCAATAGATGACACGTGGCGACTTCCACTGTGATTTTGACGAAAGACACGTGGCAGCATCTACTAGTTTTTTGTTTCTTCGGACTTTTCTTTCAGAGAAAAAGTCTGAAGAAATTCTTTCGGACAATTTGTCTGAAGGAATTGTCTCTTTGTCACTTTTGCCGGGGGAACTTTTCCAAAGGAAATCCCTTTGCTCTCTTGGCCTTTGAATTGGTCTATTTGCTTCCTTCCTGCCCTCCGCAAGGGCTGTTTGAGCTTCAAATTAGCCTTTAGGGTTTTTGCAACAGTTTTCTTTGGCTTTTGAGTGTCCTCCAAAAGCGCTATTTGTCTCTTGAAAATTTGCCTTAGTCGATTTTATGTGAATCTCCACATGTGACACGTGGCAGCATCCATTGAACTTGTAGAAGCTTTGGACGCCTTTTGAGTGTCTTGCGGAAGATGACACTTGGCGGCTTCCATCGCATTCTAGAAATACTATAGAAACATGCGGGACTCATTTGGATTCATGCAAACGATGCCACTTGACGTGTTCCGCTTAACTTACAAAGAACACGTGGCGGCTTCCGCTGCTCTGAGAAACAAAATGAAATGAGGCTCGGAAGATGACATGTGGCAGAATCCGCTGGGTTCTGTTGGGCTTTTATTTCGGTCCGTTTGTTTCCTTAGTCTCTTTTGCCTCGAAAATTCCCTTCGCAAGGGCACTTGTGTCTTTGACGCTTGGGGCACTCCTTTGAACTTGTCACTTGAACCGACTGATTGAACCAACTTTGGTTCAACAGTTCAATGGTTCATTCCCTTGAACCGAGATTCTTTGAAACAAGCCTCATTGAACCCGTTGAACCTTGAACCCGTTGAACCTTTTGAACCCGATTGAGCACGTTGAAAATGACTAAGTGTCGGAAGCTTGTTCTTTTAATTGAACCTGCCTGTGGAAACCTTTGAACCTATTGAACCATTAATCCTTTGACTGAAAAAGCTTAAATAATCCCAATTTTGAAAGCTTAGAACAATTGTTTGAAATGGGAAGAGATATTTTGGTCTTTGCAAGACCAAAATAGCTTATATGTTGTCCTAAAAATGAGTGACATTTTTCGGGTACAACACACTGAACCAATGGTTTCTCTCCGTGTGGTTGACGGCTATATCTATGAGGGCATGGACTGAGCCAAAGAGCAAATACAAATTGTTTATGGCATGGTCGAAGCTAAGTATATACCTATTTGGGATATCATTGACCAATGGTGGATAAGACAACTCCATAGGCCACTTCATGCTTGTGCCTACTTTTTGAACCTAGCCTTCCAATTCCTTGAGAGCTTTAAAGCCAACAAGGAGGTTATGAATAGCCTTTACACAGTCATAGAGGCCATGGAGACAAATGTGCAGACAAGGGTGAAGATTATGTCTGAGATTGAGATCTACAAACAAGCCCTAGGAGATCTCTTTTCTCGAGATATTTGCAAGGCAACTAGGACAACAATTAAGCCAGGTAAATTTAGAGTTGAATGATCAATATTTCCCATTTTTTTTATCGTTTTTTCATATTTTTGGAATTGAAGACTAAGACATTTTAATACCTATGGTTACAAATGCATGGTGGGAAAATTTTGCTGCAAAGGTGTCGAATCTTCAAAGGATTGCTATTCGAGTGCTAAGCCAACCAGGCGGTGCTTCCACGTGTGAGTGCAATTGGAGTATGTTTGAGCACATACACTTCAAAAAGCACAACAGGGTGTCAATACAAAGGTTGAATGACCTTGTATTTGTGCATTACAACCTTTGCCTCCGTCACAAGAAGATTATAGGGGACGAGGAAGACTTATCCCCCATTGAGCTAGAGGAGTATGATCCACAGTTAGAGTGGATCACAGAGGATGACAACCGTGTGTTTACAGAGGACCATGAATGGGTTAATCAGGCTAATCACGTGGTAGAGCTTGTAGTGTTGGGAGAGGAGTGAGCTCGTACATCTAGGGATAAAGATGTGGTGGTAGATAGTGATACCATGAGGGCGGGTACAATAGCTGCAGCTACTTCTTTGACGTATAAAAAACGTCATAGGCTACAACGTGTTGGAGCTTGTGTTGAGAGGATGAGCAATGCATGCTCTTTTCAACCTCAGATATATCTTTTTATATTATGTTTTTGTTGATGCCATTGCCATGGATTTCTAAATACATATTTTGTATGTAAAAAACAATTTGATGCATATAAAAACAACTCCTATTTAATATTAGTTCTCAACTTTCAAATTTCAAGTTCAATTGTTCAACTGAAAACATTCAATATCGCATTATTTACTTCTTTGTGTATACATGTGTATGTTAGATCTAATTAACTAGTTTTGAGTGTATTTTTAAGTGGATTTGATATGGAATGCATTTTAATAGTTTTTCCTCCTAAAATTCACTATTTTTAATGATTTTTTAAAATTTGTTGAGTCTTGCCGAGTTTTTTTGCCGAGTCTGAGTCAAAAAAAGGATTGCTGTGTCTTTGCCGAGTGTGAGTCTCAACACTATGGTACCAATAGTGCCGATGTTTGGTGGGAACCAATGAAGCAAGTCTCTTTGAAGAGCAAAGTGCTAAGTACGAATGTCTCTCATGACTAGAATCTGAGTCCCCCAAGGATCTAGGTTTGTGGATGTAGAAAGTAAGCTTGAAGATAGTCTCAAGGTGTAGCGGTTGGGTGAAAAATTTGGCTTGGAAGATGCATCGAGGAATTATGTGCTTACAATGGATCATGTATTGTAGATCTCATGCTTTAGAGAAAACTTATTTACAAGGATTATGTTACAAATATGAACAAATGGATAAGATTGATTGTGAAAATTGGTTTTGGAATGCAAGGATAGTGTTGCTTCTATTTTAGAGGTTTTTTCTTGTCCGGAGTTGGCTGATTAATGTTCTCAATAGTTGAATGCATAGTGTATGTCTAAGATCAAAAATAAAAGATGATAACAGTGTGAGATCCTTTTCTCTATAATTCTATCAAGGTATGTTCCAATTGCTAAATCATGGAAGGAGTTTTGATTGATTATTGGAAAAGATTTATATTGCAGAACATATTATAAGGTATCAACAGATGGTTGAGAGACTCCCGTCCATCACAAAGAAAGATCTTCTTATGAAGTTGATTAGTTCAAGCAACCTTGCAAAGACCATGTTTTCTTTCTTTGCAAAGCATTTGGAGAAAATGTAAGGTCCCTTTTTCGAGGGGGTTGATTTTTAATCAACTTTTTGAAGACCTTTAGCCTATTCTATTCCCCATGGGCTAAGGGATATTGCAAGGGGAATAATTTTAATAAATAAGGGGTTGCTAGAGAGTGATTTTTATCATTTGACATTAAAAGACAATTTTATTATTTATTATTTAATTGATCCTCAAGTAATTTTAATTACTATGAGGAGAAAATTAGATAATAAAGTAAAAGGACACTTTCATGGGGGATTTGATCCTTAATTAAAAGTCCTTAATGACTTTGGGCTAAAAGAGGTCTATCCTTACCAAATAACCCCTTCAAGTGGTGCGCCCACGTTGGAGGAGTTATAAAAACAGATTTGGAATATTGTAAAAGTATCTTTTGTCAATCAATCTTATTTTTAGGTTATTGGAGTTCCAATCTTGAATCAAGGCGCTTGGAGTTCCAAGGAGATCTTGAAGCGGCAATTTCACTTCAGAAATTGCAAGTGTGCTGAGTTGATTTGTTGTTTGCTTATTTGAAGAGGATCTTTGAAGAAGATCCAAAGGCAGATTTTTTTTTTCATTTGCAGATTTCGATTTTTATAGGGTTTGACTGCACAGTTTCAGATTTGGGTGATTTCCACCCAAGGGAAAATTCTAATTATTGTTTCATTTGAAAGAGCACATTTTTATTTTCAGTTCAAGCTATCATTTGTTCAGAAATTCTGTGTATTTTGCAAGTTGTGAAATTTACAAGTTTCAATAGTTATTTTTGTCATATAAAATCAAAAAATAAGATTTTTGCAAATCTGATTGTGGAATCATGTTTGAAATATTTTTATCCATCTAGAGATTTAATTTCATAATTTTTGGAGCAATTTTGAGGCATAAATCAACCCCAAACCCTAGTTGCCTAGGTCTTTGGGCGATTTGCAGTTTATGGGAAAATATTGCAATAAATATCAGTTTAACGGAATTATGATTTTTTTCTAATAATTTGTGGGTCTAAGTTGGGATTTACGGTAGACCCTTTTTGTTTGGTTTTACCCCGAAAAGGGACCTTACAGAAAAATTCACTAGACCATGTTTACCTTGTCAATATAAGTACTCGAAAACCTTAGTTGTTTTAACTAGGAGCTAGTATTGTTTTGAGAGATCAGCTTCACATTATCGCAAACTCTGCATTGTCTCATATTTATAGAATTTGTTGCCAAAGCCAAATAAATCCACAATTCTTTTATACACTTATAACATCCCCTTATGGAAGCATCACTACATATATGAATACTTGATAGTAAATTACAAGATCATCTCTACATTCCAAGGCCACAAAATAAGCTCTTAAAGGGTGAAGAGATCAGTTCAATGAAAAGGAATACACTAACACTAATTTATAGCTTTAAAAAATAACCCTTCAAGTTGTCGAAATATGTTCCAGACCAAGTCTTTCTATATGGGATTACAAGGAAATCGGATCCTATCCATGAATAGCCACCCAAGTAAGTGTGTTGTACATGTTTTCTTTTCCTTTCACATTGGAGAATATCTTCTCATTTCATCTTGGAATACTTTTCTTATCTGAAATAAAATTGAAGGGGCTGAATATGGAAATGCATTTGCTTGAGAATCCTAGTATCTAAAGGGGATTTTGAGTAAACATATTGTCAATAATGTTTTGCAATGCAAACATGAAAATAAATTCAGGTATTGGAGGAGTAATGTTTGTGGGTAGGATTAATTCTTAGAACCCTAAATATAGTGTGTAAAGTTTAGTTAAGTGTAAGGAATCCTACAACCCACTTAATCAAGGGCTAAGATTAAAAGTTAAGCAAGCAAGATTTAAGATGCCATATGTAATGTTGTATTAATGAGTACATGGATCGATGATATGACATTCCCAAAGGAGTATAAGTACTTGAAAACCTTACTTTTTTTAATTGGGAGCATATTGTTGGTATTGTTTTGAGAGATCAGTGTCACATGATCATGAATTCTGCATGGTCTCATTTGTATAGAGTTTGTTGGGCTAAAGGCAAATAAAGCTATAATTCTCTTGTACACTTTTGGCATCTCCTTAGGGAAGCATCACTACATATATAGGTACTTGATAGTAAATTACAACTTATTTGAAAAAATGTTCTTTATTCTTAATGGCTAAAATGATTATTGGATTTCCAAGGCCACAAAAGAAGCTCTTAAAGGGTCAAGAGACCAGTTCAATGAAAAGGAGTACACTTACACTAGTTTGTGGCTTTAAAAACCAACCGACCCTACGAGTTGTCAAATTATGTTCGAAACCAAGTCTTTCTATATGGGATAACAAGGCAATTGGCTCTTATCCATGAATAGCCACCCAAGAAAGTGTATTATACGTGTTTTCTTTTCATGTTCATATTAGAGAATATCTTGTCATTTCATCATGGAAGCTTTTTCTTATCCGAAATAAAGTTGAAGTGGCTGAAATTGGAAAAGCATTTGCTTGAGAATCCTACTATTTAAAGGGGATTTTGACTAAACATATTGGCAATTATGGTTTGCAATGCAAACATGTAGAAGATATTGAAAATAGATTTAGGTATTGGAGGAATAATGTTTATTGTGGGTAGGATTAATTCTTAGAACCTACCTATAATGTGTGAAGTTTAATTAAGTGTAAGGAATCCTACAACCAACTTAGTCAAGGGCCAAGATTAAAAGATAAGCAAGCAAGACCTAAGACACCATATGTAATTTTGTATTAACGAGTACATGGATTGATGATATGGCATGCCCAAAGGGGTATTATAAATATATGCCCCCTCATCCATGTAGAGTTTAATGCTATTATATTTTAGCACTTGCCATTAGCTTGAGAGAGAGTTGAGAGATACTCCATTGTTATATCGATAGAGCTTGGTGCATTGGGGAGATTTTGGGGCTATATCTCTACCATTCTATCAAGAGACATTTTTGAAGTGGGTTTTTTCCTGCATTAGGGATTTTTTGTAATGTAAATCTCGTGTCTCCTTTCGTGGTTTGATCTCCTTACTTTTCTACATATTTCATTTATTTTTTGCATATTAATGGTTTTTTTATTTTAATTCATGTGGTTTTATAGTTATGTTGTAATTATTTGAACATTAGGAGTTTCAAAAGATTTGAAGTAAACAACATAAGGGAGTTTTTTTTCACTACAACATGTCCTAAATTTTGACTTCAAGACATTGAAAATAGGAGTTTCATGGGGTCAAAAAATGGAATTCCATGTTGAAATTCTTTGGTCGAAATTTGATCTTTCAAAATCACATCGAAATTGATGTTAAAATTTTAACGTTCAAAATCATGTTGCAATTGACGTCAAATTTTCAATGTGATGACATTGAATTTTCGACTGAATTTGTTTTGTCTATTGCATATGACAATTTCGACGTTTTGTCTTTCATATCGACATAGAAATTATGATGTCTTTCACAATTTTGACGTATTGTCAATGACTTCGATGTCCAACAGAAAAATATTAATTAATTATTATATTAATTTCCATGAGTAACCAAAATAGGTCAATGGGACTCGAGTTCAAACAAATATAACAAAAAAGTACTTGGGTAAGAACCCAGGATCATAACTAACTAAAAACCAAGAACCAAAGCAATGAAAATGAACAAGAGGGGTAGAAATTAAAGGAGTAAAACCTCAAGGAAAAGAAAAGAAAATATATTAGGAGAACAACCAATAAGGCAATGCTGTGATAATAATTGTCATCCTTGCTATAGCCATGCCTTGCATACCTTGTAATCACTGCATTGAATGCAACAACATATGAATGTTGTAGTTTGTCAAAAATTAACATGCCTTCCTTATGCTACCACATTTTGCAACTAAGTTTGCATTAGAGGGTTTGTATCTTATAAATTTCAAGGTTGATACATAAGGGTATGTACATCCATCAAAGCATGATAGAAAGTGGATATTTGTCATATGTTGTAGTTGCAAACACCGTGATAGATTGTTATGCCCTTAACTTAAAGTGTGTATTGGGACATGTGTGGCTGCCTTGTTGCTATCATATTCTTTAATACAGTCTTATGATCATTTCTATAGCTTCATATTGGTAGTAGGGTCAGCTTAGGGTGTTCCATATCATAATTAGGGTATATAGGAGGTAGTGGTTTGTATTTTGTCATTATATGACAAATTCTATTCTTATTGTAAGGTTGTGGAGGTTGCCACCTCGAAGTGGCTTGGTCATATTTCATCATGATTCTACTTTTATTTCAATCATATTGTGATCTATTGTTGTGATTCTACTTTAGTGGTGTAGTAATTTCATTACAAGTGGTATTAGAGCTTCAATTTAGGAAAAAAGTGTTGGTGAAACCATAATTTTGAAGAATTGCCTATATCTCGCAAACCATTGCGAAATTTTCTACAACTTGCTTTACTAAAGTTAGATAATCACTCAAGAAAGCTACAATTAAGAAAAATAGAGTTCTATGATCATTTTTTGAGTGAGTTATTGCAATTTTAGGGTTTTTCATAAATTTGCTCTACATTCTGCGATTTTAACAATTTTTTTTGCTTGCTGTAACAATATTGTATATAATTGTTATTAATCCTAGGCCTCTAACATAGATGTCTTGTTTTCGTCTTATTCAATAAGTTCTCCATTCTCGTAAGAATAGGGTCATATTGGGATTGTGAAATGAACAACCTTTTTTGGCTTTTATAGTGTAATGTTTTCTCTCATTCCAACTTGAATCGTGAAATATAATTTTGTTGTCATTCCCTCAATAATACTTTTGGCCTGTCCTTGGTATCAGAGCCGGGAAAATTTGCTTTTTATTCATTATTTATCCTTCTTTATTCCATAGTCGTACGGCCTAATAAATTGGTCTCAGACCTACAAATATGTTTAAGTCAGAATGAAAGTTGGGCACAATATTCAAGGGACTTGTTTAATTTCAGACCTAGCAGACTGCATAGCATGTTCTTTGGTCCATTTTGTTGGCTGGTAGATGGCTTACAACTCAGCGAATTTGCTGCTGCTAAGGCATTAACTTTATGCTGTTTGTGACATTGATAATTCACAAAGGAACTGCAAGTTGGCTGCGTGGAAGTCTTTGTTCAATGTTGGATAATATCTGCTGGTTTTATATCTTTTGACAGTGATAATTCTGATTTGAATTATGCGTTGGACTGCGCATTACTAATTTGTGTGGTGTCTTTTAGTCAGCTATTCTTTTCATTGGCGTTTTGATAACTATGTAAAGAGTATTATTGGTTGAAGTGCATTAAGATCTGAGTTTGAAGGTGCATTTCCTTATCAACATCTCACATGGTTGTACGTTGCTAATTGGAGCTGTCTGCTGCTCATTTTTGTGCTGTCCAGTGGAGGGAGGCCGTACCTTTCATCAACTATACTTTTAATTCCACATTCCAATATTGGAATCTTGCCCATAAAAGATAAAAGGAGGAAAGGTACTTCATATTTTAAATTTTTTCATTTAAAAAGTAGGATTTTCTTTTAATTGCTCTTTTTTAAATTGTGAAAATCATTTAAAATTGAAAAGCATTTAAATTTGGTGCAATTTATTCATTTGAAATTGCCTTGAGCAAGCTACTTAGCAAATTTGGCAAACAACCAAATTTTGCAAATTCAAGGAGAAATAAGGAGAGCTATTCTTTTACCCATTTGTCATTGTCCAAAAATATAAATCTGGTAATCAAGAAAAACTGAGTATACTGATGTATGAAGTTTTTTTGTTAAGCCAATTTTTTTGTGAAGTTGCTGTCAATGATAGTGCGAATCCTTTTCACATGCCACTTAGGTACCATGTACCACTCTACTCTCACATACCTTAAGGCCTCTTTCACTTACTGTCGAGAATATATAAAGGGCTAGCTTCTTCCACTTACCAATGGGTATACAAGGAGGGTGGGTACATCGAAAGGTTTGGTATATTGGTTTGGTGCTATATAGAAAAGGGGACCATTTTGGAATGATAAGGAACCGATTGGGTTAACAAAAACTCAAAACTTCAAACTCAAAACTATGCATTCAATCAAATCTATCGTTGGCACAACATTGACCGACAAAAATAATTGGTTAGAATGGTCTCAAAAAGTGGAGAATACATTTATCTTCAATGATCTAGGTTCGATATTTGTGATGGGGATACACAACTAGTTGAACCAATAGGTAATGCAAATGATATTCAGGGATGGAGGTAAAAAAGTTACAAAGCATTGGCCTTGATGAGGACCTCAGTCGACGGAGATGTGTTTCGTCATATTCAGGAGTGCAATACTGAAGGAGAATATATGATTCCTACTCAGGTTTAAAATTTATTCAGTTGCAGTTGAAGTCGTTCAACCTTGAGTTCAAAGATGATGATGTGATGAGATTGGCTTCAGAAATGCATACCATCAAGCATGATGTAGAAGCAACGGGTGTCAAAATCTACATCTATTGGACCGCATTCATAAATATTTAATGGTAGAAGCATGTTGTCATCTCTGTTTAGTGCGACGTCTTTGGAATTTTGGATCAACTTGTTACGCATTGATTCCAAAAGAGAAGAAATAAGTTAGACCATAGGAATCGAAAATGCATCCATTTGGGATATTATGAATCCTCCAAGGCATACAAGTTATACGATGAGAAAGAGAAGTTTCTTGTCACAAGATAAGATAAGATAAGATAGATAAATATATTAATGTCCAACTAATGACCACAAAGGTAGGTCAAAGGGACTGCAAATTACGAAAGTGCGTCGGGAAGAAGCGGGAAACCAAAAAGGTCTCCAAAAATGAGAAAAACAATGCTGAAAGAAATAGTACAAATTAAGTCAAAGAGCAACCACGCTCAGAGCCAAAGAAAGAAGCAAAAGAAATGAGCAACCGCCAAGAATCTCTAAACATTAGGAGCGCGAGAATGAACCCTGAGAAAGAACTAGGAGGGGGTCCATCGAGAGTTCAATCCGACTCTCCTAGCATCCAAAGCTAACGAGAAGAACCTCCAGATAGAAATATGATGCGAAGAAGGGGAGGTAGGATGTCTAGTCTGTCCTCCAATCCTCTTCCTAGAGGGGAAAGTCCTTTGTGAAGATTTGGTGGATCTAGTTTGTCTCTTGATGCCAGGCCTGAAGTGGATATGTTGATGAAAACTCAGGAAACTGTCTTTTGTGAGACTGCAAAGGACAAAGAGCACATTGATCGACAGTTGAGTCGACTTGACAAGTATGCAAAGTTTCATGTCTACAAAGAGAGTGATTTGGATGTTCCAAACAATGAGTGGGGGACACATAGTTGGGAATCTATTGATTTTCTATTGTTTCCTATACATGAGATTGAAACTCCTCCGGAAAGAAAGAGTGAAACTTCATCAGACAATGAACAACGGCCATCAGAACAAAGGGTAGAGAGTGATGGAACCTCAAATGATGAATTTGAAGCACCTAAAACACAGAAAAAGATGCCTAAGTGGGCCACTCAAACCTTGAAAGATGTGAAACCTGATGAAGTTGGGAAAATAGGCACAAGAAGTGCACATTCAGCCGCATCACAATCAGACAAATCCATTAAAAAAATTCTAGACAGAATTGAAAAGCTCACATTGAATGATTCTCCAGAAGAACTCAATGTTGCGTTTGATTTAGAACCAACATCTTTCAAATACGTTGATAAGCTTGAATCTTGGAGAAGAGCAATGAAAGATGAGTATAATGTATTGGTCAAAAATGGGACTTGAAAATTGGTTGATTCTCCATATGATTGCAAACCAATTCACTACAAGTGGGTCTACCACAACAAATACAAGGCTAATGGCTCACTTAACAAGTACAAGGTGAGGCTTGTCCTAAAGGGATATGCTCAAAATGAAGAAATTGACTACAATGAAACCTTTGTACCTACAACAAATGGACTACTGTTCGAACCATGTTGGCTCTGGTAGCTCATAATGGATGGAAAGTTCATCAAATAGACATCAAAACTGCATACCTGAATGGTGATCTCAAGGAAACTATGTACATGAGACAACTCGAAGGTTTTGTAGTAAATGGACAAGAGTACAAGGTGTGCAATCTGGAAAAAACATTGTATGGTTTGAAATAAGCCCCTCAAGCATGGTACGACAAACTAGCTGAGTGCCTCATGAACATGAACTTCAAACTTTTTGAGTTTGAAGATGCAACTCTTTTTGCCAAAATAGTTGCATTTATGGTGGTGTATGTTGATGATTTGCTCTTCACAAGGAACAATGAATGGTACACTGCAAAGTTCAAATTAGAGTTGATGAAAAGCTTTGAAATGATCGATTTGGGATATCTTCAATATTTTTTGGGTATTTAAGTAATTCAAAAACCAAAGTATTTCTTTGTCACTCAACAAAAGCATGTTGGTGACATTCCAAGCAAGTTCAGAATGCAAGATTGTAAGCCTCTCAGCATGCCCATGGAACATAATCTCAAATTGACATCTGTAGATTCAACAGATTTGGTTGATATCACTAAATACAAACAACTCATTAGAAGTCTGATTTATGTGACTACAACTTGATCAGATATATCATTTGCAGTTGGTGTCCTCTCAAGATTCATGCAATGACCCAATGACAGTCATTCGGTAGCAGCAAAAAGGGTCCTATATCTCAAAGGAACACATAATTTTGGGCTCAAATACTCCAGGGTAGGAGACTTCAAACTGGTTGGGTATTTAAATTCCGGCTATGCTGGTGACCATGAAGATGGAAAGTCCACCTTAGGGTTTCTGATGAATTTATGAACAACAGTTGTTAGTTGGAAATCCAAGAAGCCATCAAGGCCTCTTCAACAGAAGCAGAATATATGGTTGCTTCAGACGCAACTAAAGAGATCTTGTGGCTCAGAAGGGTTCTTTCAGATTTGCAAGAGTAACAGGTTTCGTCAACACCTCTCATGGTTGAGAACACTTATGCAATCCAGATGGCAAAAAAATCAGTTTTTCATGACTAAACCAAGCATAGCAATATCTAATTTCATTTGATTTGACACTATGTGAAAGATGGCAGTGTCTAGTTGCAACACTAACCAACAACAGAGCAACCAACAAACATTCTTACAAAAGCGCTTGGACAATAAAAATTTGAAAAGTTCAGAGGAATGCTTGGTCTAAGAAAGACCCCTGCAGATTAGGGGGGGTGTAAAAATATTGTATATAGTTATTATTAATCCTAGGTGTCTAGCATAGGTGTCTTGGTTTTGTATTATTCAATAAGTTCTCCATTCCTGTAGGAATAGGAAGAGTCACATTGAGAATGTGAAATGAACAACCTTTTTGGATTTTATATTGTAATGTTTTCTCTCATTCCAACTTGAATCGTGAAATAGAATATCATTGTTATTTTGTCAATAATACTTCTGGTTTGTCACTTGATTTACATTTTCGGAAAGCTCGCAAAAACCTAGAAGGGGTCTCTTATTTCAAGTTTTGGATTTGAGGCTAACCTAAGTCTAAAATTGGTTGGTCAAAGTTCGGTCAAATTAAATTCTACATTGTCAAGCCTCAACATGACAAGGCCGCAAATTAGAGGCCGGGGAAAAAGTTCATACACACCGAGGAAAACTCCTAACCAAGAGGAGTTAGATTCTGAGTTTGGATCAGGTGGGACTTATACTATGATGTTTTCTTACTAGACGACAAAGTGCACGATCTACTGGTAGTATGCACAACATAGAGTTTGAAATGGAGAATATGCACAATGAAATGAGAATTGGCTTCTCTTTCATTTTCCATCAAGATATGTTAGTCTCAAAACCTGGCTAGCACTATTTCTGGGCCTTGGAACCTACTACCAAAGGTGGACATGCAAAATTTCGATGGAAAAAATCCACTCCACTGGATCAACCAAATGGAGAATTTTTATGATCCACATCAAATCTCTTGTGGTCAGAAGGTTAACATGGCATCCTTATAAAGCTTTTCTGGGAAAAAACTGTGTAAATTTTTTGATGCTCAACATTTCAGAGCATCTTCTGTGATCCTTCATCAGGGGAAAAGATTCTATGATCCTTGGACTTTTAAGAGGTGTTAGGTCCTGCTGTTCCACATGAATCTTTTCTCTTGATGAAGGATCACAGAGGATGATCCGAAACATTGAGGCTTGAGCATCAAAAAAAATTTACACAGTTTTTTCCCGAAAAAGTTGTGATGGTATGGATTGTGAAAGCATAAAATCTTTGATATGGCATCCTTATATCTGGAGCTTGAAAATTCATTTGGCATTGATGGTTGTGTGCTCAAAAGAAGGCTCTCAGCATCATCTATTCAGTTTTTATGGGGGAACTACAAACATACCATAGAAATAGTGTGATGGAGAATTACTTCAGCCAATCGGCAAAGTTCTAGCAAATAGGGTTGGTTAAGGATTATATTCATCAATTTCAGAACCCATCTTTGTGCATGGAAACAATTACAAATGAGAACTTGAACGATTTTTTTCTTGTTAGTCTTAAGGACCAAATTTAACGAGGTATGCATGTTTGATCCACAAAATGTATCTGATTTTATTATCATGGCGTGCAGGGCAGAGGAAAAATTTATAGCCAATGAGATGCAGGGATTCACTAACATCAAAGAAAAATTTATAGCCAATGAGATGCAAAGCATTCACTAACATCAACGATCATAGCACCCCAACACCATCATTCTCTCAACCTACCAGGGTGACACCTCAACAAGTTGAAGAAAAAATGGCAACAGGGTTTTTATTTGCTATAGCAAGTACAATGAAAGGCATAAGTGTGTGGAAAAGAAATTATTCTACATTGAAGGTGTCAATGAAGAAGAAGAGGATGAAAATGTAGCATGGGAGGTTAATGATGAGCTAAGGGAAAAATCAGAAGAAGCGTAGCGAAAAAACAAAAAGTGACATTATTGATTGACTCAGGTAGTACTCACCATAGATTCAAAAATCCCCTGAACTCGGTGACAAATTATGAGTCATGATTGAAATGATATATCTTTTGTTAAATCATGAGACGAGAAAGGCTAATAAATCACCGATTTTTGCCACGTAATTACAGTGATTACTCAGCAAAAATTGTGACTTTAGCACCATGACTTGCCTAGGTAATAAAAACACAAGAATGAAAAAATTACGATTTTATGCTTATTTCTGTATTTTTTCCTTTTGATTCACAAGTACATTGCAGTAAGTGGAGCTAGGGTTTTTCACGATTTATGAATCTATGGTCAAAGCATAACTCATGGCTTTATTTTGGGATTGAATGGCAATTGCCTTCATGATATACTTGTAGCCAATGACATCTCCTTGTACCTTGATATGATGGTTGAATTTCAGCTATATCTGATTTGTATACAAACCAGTAGCATTGGATTGAAATATTTTCATTTATATACCTGCTCTTGCCCTTCCCGCTCTTTGGTTTATACGCATTATTATATTTTGATTGTGGAGGTGCCTTTAAGTTCACCAGATGTCTGAGGATTCAGAGTATCCGAGTGAATGATAGTGGTACATAGTCATACAATCATACATCATTGGTATAGAGTTAGTGGAGCACAGGGTTTTCATTGTTCAAGGCTCCCTGAAGAATTACAACAGTATACAGTGATTAACAAGGCCGAAGGGTATACACGTACAATATACATAGTCACACAATCTATAGTTGCCTACCTGTTTTTTGGTCACAAAATTAATAGTTGACTCTTTGGTAAAAAATTAAGAGAAAACCTACTTATGGCATTCTATACATTCAATTCTCTTGTCATTTAACAAATTTTTACATGTTATTTAAATTTATTCATATGAATTTATATATTTTGTAAAGTAGCGATAAAGTTGTCGAGTAATTATTGAGAAACTTCCAAGTCTCGAGTCTGAGTCAAAATTTTGAGCTGTCTAGTAATTGCCGAATACAAGTTTTTGAACTATGATACTCACAACTTCATCAATAATAAATTGGGTGTGCACTTGAATTGTTTTGTCTATCCAACTCCAAAGTTCAAGTCATGATTGCCGATGGTGGCACAGTCAGTTGTTGTAGGAAATGCCATAGTATTAAACTTTCCATGGGAGAATACCTACTTGAGAAACCTATGTTTTGCATTCCAATAGGTAGAGTAGACATTGTGTTGGAAGTCCACTGCTAACTACCTAGTTGATGATTGAGATGAATTTCCAAGAGTTATTCATCTGTTTTCATTATGATGTTAGGAAATTTGAATTGTGTGGGTTATGTGCAAAGTCCCCATAATTGGTGAGTCCTCATAAGATGTAGAAGATTCTAAAAAAGGGATCAGATGGGTTTCTGGCTCAATTGTTTTCAATAGAGGCACAACAGCCAAAGGGGTCTACACCCCCATATCTACAAGCTATTGTGGAGGAGCACTCAGTAGTTTTTGGTGATATGTCAAAACAACTTCCCAAGAGGGATCATGATCATGTCATTCAACTATTGCTACGGTGCCAACCACCCAACTTCAGGCCTTAGAAGTGTCCATATGTTCAGAAGAGTGAGATTAAGTAGATGGTATAGGGGATGATGGAAGCATGTATTATCCATCATAGTCAAAAGTGCTTATGCCTCTCTAGTGATGATGGGGCATAAAAAGGATGATATATAGTGCATTTTTCAGACTATAGGGAACTCAACATGTACACCATCAAAGATAAGTTCCCTATTCCTATAATTGATAATTTGCTAGATCAAGCCATTCAACTATTGCTACGGTGCCAACCACCCAACTTTAGGCCTTAGAGGGGCCCATATGTCCAGAAGAGTGAGATTAGGAAGATGGTATAGGGGATGCTGGAAGCAAGTATTATCCATCATAGTCAAAGTGCTTATTCCTCTCTAGCAATGATGGGGCATAAGAAGGATGATATCTGGTGCATGTGTTCAGACTATAGGGAACTCAACAAGTACATCATCAAAGATAAGTTCCCTATTCCTATAATTGATAATTTTCTAGATGAATGACATGGTGCTATTTATTTTACAAAACTCGATTTTCGTTTTGGATATCATCAAATCAAAATTAGAGATGAGGATATTCATAAGACATCTTTCAAATGCCATGAGGGCCATTTTGAATTTTTGGTGATGCCTTTTGGCCAAAATAATGCACCATCCACATTTTTGAGTTTGATGGACTTTGTTTTTCAGCAATTTCTATAGAAATTTGTCTTGGTGTTCTTTGATGACATTTTAATGTACAACAAAACATATGAGGAACATTTGCATCATACAAATCAAGTTTTGGATATTCTTGAACAACACTAGCTTTATGCTAGGCCTTCCAAATTTACTTTTGGAGTCAAGGAGGTCGAGTATTTGGGCCACATTTTTTCACACGAGGGCGTTAGGGTGGATCCTCACAAGATCAAGGCTATGGTAGAAAGGAAAGTGCCTATCCCTCAAAAACCTCTGAGGGTTATTGGGACTCACAAGGTACTGTCATCATTTTGTATAAAATCATGGCAGCGCAACAACACCTCTCATAGCCTTATTGAAGGACTCATTCCATTGGAATGAGGTAGCAATTCGAGCATTTGAGAAGTTGAAGGGGGCCATGTGCCCCACCCTAGTTATTACTACTCCAAATTTCTCCAAAACATTCATTTTGGAATGTGATGCTTTGGGTTATATGACATGGGAGAGGTACTCATGCAAGGACGATCCAATGCATTTGAGAGTCGCCAACTCAAAGGTAAGAATTTGCTAAAATCTATTTATGAAAAGGAAATGATGGCCATCCTTCACGCAATAAAATAATGGCGACTATATCTGATAGAAAGACATTTTAAAGTGAAGACAAATCATGATAGTTTAACATACTTCTTGGAACAAAGGTTGTCATCATAAGAACATCAAAAATGGGTCACTAAGATGTTGGGATATGACTTTGAGATTGTATACAAGAAAGGAAAGGAGAATGTCATGGTTGTTGCAGTATCCAGGAAGGATGAGTCCACAAAAGTAATGATTGGGTGGATGAAGTAAGATCAAAGTGAAAGAATGGTGTAGTTACAAAGGATCTTATTGAAAAGCTTTAACAAGATTCGAGCATGTTAGATAAATTTGTGTGGAAATGGGACGTTCTCTAGTATAAGAATAGGTTTTATCTATGCAAATGCTCAATCCTTACCATAGAGTCAAGCATGATTTCTTTTGAGAAGGGCTGAAAAGGGAAATGCAAAAATTTGTGGCAGAATGTATGATGTGTTAGCAAAACAAAGGAGAGACAATCGATAGCTGGGAGGAGGTTTCCATGGATTTCATCACATGGCTATCAAATTTTGAAGGGAAAACTGTCATCATGGTTGTTGGGGAAAGACTCGTCAAATATGCTCATTTTTGTGCATTATCTGTAATGTCTCCTTTTCCGAATTAATGAAATCAGAGGACCCGTAGCTTATTTGTTTTTTCCCTTAGGCTAAAGGGGGTGTTTTAAAAGGGAAAGAATCTAATAATAATTTTTTAAGTTATCCAAAAAGGTACTTTAAGACACTTAATTTGTTATTATTGAATGGGGCCAAAAGTAAATATTCAATTAAAATAAATAATAATTTCTTTTAGGGTTGGAATGAAAAAATGAATAATAAAAGAATTGGGTGGAAAAGAAATCATCATTTAAACACTTGAACAAAAAACCAACACCCTTCTTCTAGAAGAAAGCTTGCAGCTTCAGCTCTACATCCAAGGATGAAAATCCTCGGATTTGCAAGTAGGAGGATGAAAATCCTCATACCCAGTAGGTGATTCCACCTAGGTATCATATTTGTGCTTGCAAATTAGGATTTATTCCATTTTCAGCTTGTTGTACCGTTGCTACAATTCTATACCAATGCTACAGTGATCCGTATAGCTATTATAGTGTTTCGTACCACCAGTACAGTTTTCCGTATCATCGTTATAGTGCTTTGTACGACCATTACAGTGCTGGTACCTTTTTGGCATTGAAATCAACATTTTTTAGGGTTTTGAGCCATGATCCATTTGCAGATTTTGTGAGGACCTGAAGGGTGGTAACTTTCAGAAATTAGCGTTCCAAAAGCCCCATACAGCAGCAAACCACTTCTGAGTCAAAACCCAACTCTGTATTGTGCTTTCAGCAAGCTGACCTCATCCATCCCTTGGTTGCATCACACTTTTTGGCAGCAACAAATAGTTTCAAGAGCAAATTGTGGCACTTTGAGGGTCGTCTGGGGTGAGTTAGGTAGACCGCAACATTCCCTTGACAACACAGCAGAAAAGAGTCCCTCCACAACAGAAAAAGACCTTTGTGCAGCCCAAAATTTCCCATCCAGTTCTAGTAGACAACTGTATGGCCCTAACGGGCTGCCATACTGTTGTACCTGTTGTACTGGCAATATAATTAATCTAAAGGTCTTACAATTATGGTTTGTGCGGAAGAACCAAGGCTAAATTGGTAATTTTCTTTATTCTGCAGTTTGTACCTTTTATGATTAATTTTCAGCACATTTATTAGAGGTTCAATTGACTGAAATAAAGAATGCACTTGAAGTTGGCACTATTTTGTTGTGCATCTATTGTCTTTGGTGTTCGGCTGAATTCTCAAGGTTTTAGAAGGGAAAATTCAGAATTTTATATTTGTCTAGAAAGGGATATATATTGTGCCTCTATTATTTTGTGACATTTCCAGATTAGGAATTGCAACAAAAAGATTTTTCAAGAGGGTTCTAATTTATTTTTCAAGGGAATTCTGAGTTTATGATTTCCTTCGGGAAGGGTTGAAAGGGGAAGTGCAGAAATTTGTGGCAGAATGTATGACGTGTTAGCAAAACAAAGGAGAGACAATCAAGATCTCGGGTTTGTTGCAACTTCTATTTATTCCTAGCCAGAGGTGGGAGGAGGTTTCCATGGATTTCATCACATGGTTGTCAAATTTTGAATGGAAAATTGTCATCATAGTTGTTTGGGAAAGACTTGTCAAATATGCCCATTTTTGTGCGTTATCACATTAGTTTGAAGCAAGTATAGTAGCAACAATATTTATGGATATAGTTTAGAAGCTCCATGGAACCCCAAAGATCATAGTAAGTGATTGTTATCCTATGTTTACCAGTAATTTTTGGATTGAATTATTCTCATGTTTTGGTACCGAGTTAGCTCATAGCTCATCTTATCGTTCCCAATCTGATGATAAAATTGAGGTGGTCAATACGTGCTTGGAGCATTATCTTCGTTGTTTTGCTTCAGATAAACAAGAGAGATGGGTTCAATGGCTGGCACTAGCAAAATGGTGGTATAACACTTATTTCTATACCTCATCCAATGTCTCCATTTTTTGCAGTGTGGGTACCATCACCATCCATCACTTCATCTTTAAGGGTCTAGCCAAAGGTTCGAGTAGTCAAAAAACACATTCAACACCAATAAGAGGTACTCTTTAGTCTCAGAGAGAAGGTGGCAATGGCGCAAAACCGCATGAAACAAGCTGACTAGCACCACAATGAAAGACATTTTGAAATTAGAGATTGGGTTTTTGTGTGTTTACAATCATATAAGTGAATGTCCTTGAAACAACAAAAGAAGGATAACAAGCTTTCAACTAAGTATTACGACCCTTATCAAGTCTTGCAGAAGATTGACAATGTAGCATACTAACTGGAGTTACTTGACACAATGAAAATACATCTGATCTTCCATGTTTCCTACTTGAAGAAGGTCATTGGACAAAGAGTTTCAGCCGAGATAGACTTACCATAGCTTGATGAGGTGGAAAGAATCATTTTGGAACTTGAGGAAATAATTCAAACACACTAAGAGGTTGTGGAGGAGGGTGCTTATAGAGTATATAATCAAGTGGCAGAATTTGGCTAGTGAAGATGCAACATAGGAGGATGAAGCGTTCCTGTAGAAACACGCAACAATCATCAAAATTGAGGATAGTGTTGGTTTGAAAGGGAGGGGCATGCTACACCCTTAACCTATAACATGTATTAGGGTATGTGTGGTCGACTTGTGGTTACCATATCCTTTAATTAAGTCATATGATCATTTCTATAGATTCATATTGACATAGTAGAGTCGGCCTAAGGTGTTTCAATAGCATAATTAGGGTATATATTGCTGACGAAACTTGTTGCTCCTGCAAATCTGAAAGAACCCTTTTGAGCCACAAGATATTTCAAGATGCCTTTGAAGCGGTCCTATATTATGCGTCTGTTGAAGAAATTGCCGACATTGATTGCTTCTTGGATTTTCAACTAACAACTATTGTTCCTAAATTCATCAAAAAACCTGAGATGGACTTTCCATCTTCATGATCACCAACATAGTCGGAATCTGAATACCCAACCAGTTTGAAGTCTCTTACCTTGGAGTATTTGAGCCCAAAATTCTGTGTTCCTTTGAGATATCTGAGGACCTTTTTTGCTGCTACCCAATGACTGTCCCTGGATTGTTGCATGAATCTTGAGAGGACACCAACTACAAATGATATATCTGGTCGAGTTGTGGTCACATAAAATCAGACTTCCAATGAGTTGTATGTATTTAGTGGCATCAATTAAATCTGTTGAATCTTTAGATGTCAATTGGAGATTTTGTTCCATGGGCGTGTTGAGAGGCTTACAATCTTCCATTCTAAACTTGCTCAGAATGTCACCAACATACTTCTGCTAAGTGATGAAGAAATACTTTGGTTTCTGAATTACTTCAATACCCAAGTAGTACTGAAGGTAACCAAATCAGTGATTTCAAAACTTTTCATCAATTTTGATTTGAACTTTGTAGTGTATCATTTATTGTTCCTTGTGATGAGCAGATCATCAACATATACCACCACAAACACAACTGTTTTGACGAAAAGAGTTGCATCTTCAAATTCAAAATGTTTGAAGTTCATGTTTATGAGGTGTTCAGCTAGTTTTGTCATACCATGCTTAAGGGGCTTGTTCCAAACCATACAATGATTTTTCCAGTTTGCACACCTTGTGCTCGTCCGTTTACTGCAAAACCTTTGGGTTGTGTCATGTACACAGTTTCCTTGAGGTCACCATTCCGGAATGCAATTTTGACGTCCATTTGGTGAACTTTCCATCCGTTGTGAGCTACTAGAGCCAACATGGTCCGAATGGTAGTCCATTTTGTTGTAGGTGCAAAGATTTCATTGTAGTCATTTCCTTCTTTTTGAGCATATCACTTTGCAACAAGCCTTGCTTTGTGCTTGTCAAGTGAGCTATCAACCTTGTATTTGTTGCGGTAGACCCACTTGCAGCCAATAGGTTTGCAGCCATATGGAGGATCAACCAATTTTCAAGTCCCCTTTTTGACCAATGCACTATACTCGTCTTTCATTGCTTTTCTCCAAGATTCAAGCTTCTTAGCTTGTTTGAAAGATGTTGGTTTTAAATCAAACACACTATTGATTTATTCTTTTGGAGAATCATTCAAGGCAAGCTTTTCAATTCTATTTTGAGTTTTTTCAAGGGACTTGTTTGATTGTGATGTGGCTGCATGTGCACTTCTAGTGCCTATTTTTCCAACTTTATCATGTTTTACATCTTTCTATGTTTGAGTGGCCCACTTAGACATCTGTTTTTGTGTTTTAGGTGCTTCAAGTTCATCTTTTGAAGTATCTGTTGACCAAATTTGACTTCTAGTCAAATGAGGACAACCCTTACTATTTCAAACTTTTGAAAAAAGTTTTATAGGTCCTATAGGGTGTCATTGTTGGTCTATTACCTTACTTGGCCTTGTCGTAGTCTTTGTCTAAGCTCACCTTCCTTGAATGGCCTAGTCAGCCAAAGTCAAACTTGGTCAAGCCGTGGTCAAACTTGGTCAAAAGGTCATTTTGTGTCAATTTGTCTTAATATGGTATTCAACATGTTTCAATGTGTTTGCAAGTCATAAATTGGTCATTTGTTATGTCTCATGTACAAAAAGGGGTCTTTTGGCCACTTTTTAGCCTATTAATTGACTTGTATGGACTTCCAAGAGGGCAAATTTGTCACCAAGATGAGTTTCAACGTGGAAGAGGTCAGATTCATGTCAGGGACAGTCAGATGTCAGCTACGACTCAGTTATAATCAGAAAATGGGAGTTTCTCCTTGTTTTTAGGCCTTTTTGGGCACTTGTATGGTCTCCATGATATAATCTTCAGCTAAAGACGTGTGTGGAGTGTCTCTTCACCTCCTCACACCCATCTCCATGTTTGGTTTTCTAGGAGAATGTAAGAAAGTCCATCTGCAACTCATTCTCCTTCATTTTCGCTTGGCAAGCAAAGAAAGGTCCACTTCAAGCACTTGGTATGGACGGTACAGGTGGAGTTGGCAGGAGTGCTTCTGGAGGTGGATTTTACTTTGAGTGCACTTCATTTTCATAATAGGAACTTGCAGATTGGTGGCTTCTCCTTCATGAACCATCGCTAACACTCCAGACAGTTTTTTATGGATTTGCAACTATGAGGGGGTCATTGTTTGAGCTTGTCTCAATTTTTATTGCTTTGGTTTGATAGATCTGTTTGTTGCAGGGGTTTCTACATGCTTCTCAAGACATTCCCATGCTTCTTTTGGTTTTGGATAGTTCAAATGCCTAATAAAGCCTCTTTTAGGCTTGTACATTCTTGCAAACTGTCTATTTTGCATTCATAAGTATCTGGCAAGTTTTCACCTCCAACAGGGATCTGATATACATGAACAATGAACTTACCAAGTCATGAAGGGTTCACATGAAGTTTTGGAGGTGATGTAGTGCTTAGAACCCATTGGCAAGCCATCAAGATGAAGATGATCAATCCAAGGGTAAGAGACTTGATTTTGGGGACCGAGTCTCTAAAGGAACAAAACAAAGAGCTCTGTGTTTTTTTTGGTCTCTTTAGGATGCGTGGGTGGACAATAAGTTGAGACCACCTAAGTACTTGTTTTTGTTGTTATCATGGAGGACAAGCTTGCAAAGTTTCAACAGTGGATGAGAAGGTAGGGAAGTGTTTAAGATCTCCAAAGTGACCCTCAGAAACACAAAGATTTTCAGTGATTCTTACAGCCCTGTGAGGGTCTGAGAGTCACCTTGGTCATCTCAAAGAACAAGTCCAAATGAAACCCTGCTTTGCCAACATCCTTAGTAAGTTTGAACAAACTTTTGATGTCAATATCATGCAATGGAAGGTGAAGTCCAATACTAAGTGGTTTCAAGGCACGCCTATAGGCTTCTAAATCCCAAAGATCCACCTACAAGTGTTAACAGTTTTTGGCAGTTAGGTGGGATGAGGAGTTTCAATTGGTTATGTTTAGATTTCTTTTGCTTTGCGAAGTGAATGGAGAGAAGTGTCAAGACCATTGAGACATATTGGAGGTGAAGCAAATCCTTTTCTCATCAACACCTAAATCAAGACCTCAAGACTCACCTACAGGCAGGGTTAAGAAAGCAAACACAGTCTTGAACTAACAAAGCCACTAATAGACTTGACAGTCCTAAAGATTGCCCAATGGATTAGAATGACTTCAAGGGGACCTGTGATGACTCCAAAGAGACTCAATCCAATGATAAGATGTTTGGAGCTACTAGGTTTGTAGGTGTAGCTAGTTGTGCAAGCAATGGGTCTAATACCAAATAGAGGGTCATTCTTAGTTCTAGCTTTTGGGAAGTCCTCTAATGTATTGTTCCATGTGTGTCAAAGCATATTTGGGGTGTCTAAGCTATCCAAGGCAAGAAAATCATCAGAAAAGCTATAGACTCCATCAGTCCAGCTACAGACTCCTACAACAAAACTATAGACACTATCAGTGTAAACCTTGTTTTAGGACCTGATGGTAGAAATGAGGCCAAAAGTGCATCTAAATGGATGAATTTGACCATGAGTGCTGAAGAGTAGTTGCCAACTCCATGAGGATCAAAGCCATGGAATCAAATTGTATGGAATCTGTACAGGTGATGCATGAAACAGGTTTTCTTGATAGTTTTTTGTGTTTTGCAGGTCTTGAAGATGACCATGAGATGTCAATCACTTTGGGAGGTAGCTTGGGACTTGAGCCAACACTCCATGCCATTTTCAGACCTTGGAAATACTCACAAGTGCCTTTGCTAGCTCTTTCTATTCACCCTGTCTAAACTGGCATCTAGAATGACATAGTGGACAAAGTGGAAACTCAAGTTTGGTGGCCTTTTATGATGTTTCTGATGAAGCCAAGCATATGAAGTGTTCTAACACGTGCCACAAGACTGCTAGTGCAGATCAGTTAGGGAAGATACAAAGATGCTAGTGCCAAGTGCCAAAACAAGCCTATGGGAGAGTGATCATGGTTGCAAAGTGATGATGAGCTTGTGTAAGAGAATGTCATGATCAAGAAAACTCCCAATGTAGGTGGAATCATCTTTGAAACTCCCTCTCATCATCACACATGAGACATTTGTCCATCACTTGATTTGGAATGCTCAAGAAAGACCTATGATGAAGGCAGTTCACAAGAGAGAATGATGGAGAAGATTTGCTACGCCACACTTGGAGAGGAGGCTAATTTAGGATGTGATCAAGTGCATTTCAATTTCATGACTCTTCTTACACTTCAACCACATGCCTTGTAACTGATTTTCACCTTTGGACACTTGTCCTTGTGCCTCCTGAACTTCTCCTTTCTCTCTCATCTTCCAAGTTTTATAAATGCAAGCCATTATGGCTATTGTAGGGGATTCCAACTCTTGGAATGGTGAAGCCCTGTCAAAAATGTACCTTGATTTGTACTTAAGCTAATGAGAAGCAAGCTGGTTATACTCTAAGTCCATTTGCACTACGTGTTGAAGTGATCCATCTTGAATGTCAAGTATAGATTGAGTTCATCTTGTTTTCATGCAATCCTTGAATGTGTTGCTGCAAATGACTTCTCTCCTAACAGGTTTAAAAAAGTATATGCTGCTGCAATAGACTCTTGAAGTGTGTATGAGTTTGGTAGTGTCATATCTGACCTTCCCTCCACTTGCCTTCATTTGTTGAGTTGTTATTTGCCTTCATGAGAAACACTAATGCTAGTGAGCTCCATTATTGGTGTTGAGGCTAGTTTGGTTGTCTTAGTTCATTATGTAAATTCCAAGTGTATGAAAGGAAGCAACTCTTGGTGTATCACCTCCTAGTTTAGGTTTGCTTTATGTATCTTTCTCTCCCTTTTCACCCATAATAGGCAGTTTTAGTAGCATAAGCACATCAAGTCATATCTAGGGAGCTAGCCCTTTCAATTCTAGAGGTCTACTTCCACTATAGGTGCCCCACACACCTGGACGTATTCCCATGTTGGCCAAAACTTAAAGAGGCTTGAACAACCGTTTCTAGGGTGCAAGATTTGGAGACAAAGTTCCATCATTTTCTGCCCTCTGTTCTGGTGGCCCCTGTTCATTGTCTGATAAAGTTTCACTCTCTTTTTCAAGAGGAGTTTCAATCTCATGTATAGGAGACAGTAGAAAATCAATAGATTCCAAACTATGTGTCCCCCACTCATTGTTTGGAACATCGAAATCACTCTCTCTGTAGACATCAAACTTTGCATACTTGTCAAGTTGACTCAACTATCGATCAATGTGCTTTTTGTCCTTTGTAGTCTCACAAAAGACAACTTCTCTTGTGACAAGAAACTTCTTCTCTTTCTCATCGTAAACACTGTATGCCTTAGAGGATTTAGAATATCCCAAGTGGATGCATTTTTGACTCCTGTGGTCCAATTTATTTCTTTTTTCCTTTGGAATCAATGCTCTAATGAATCTCTCTTCAACTCTTCCTTCGTCACATTCCTCTACTGCTTCATGAGGAATCTCACCCTCACCATCACTTACATCACCTTTGTTTATCTCTCTTCGCTGTGCCAACTCCATGGCTTGCAACCTTGCCTACAGGTTCAAAAGCCTCCATTGCTTGCAACCTCCTTTGGGCTGCAATTGCTGCTCCTTGTTCTCTACCTGCCATGATGTTTTTTTGCCTTCCCAAGAGGTCCTAAGCTCTGATACCAAATAATGCAGATGATAGACAAACTATTTCGCACTTTTCTTTATTCTTTATTCTTGATTCACTTCTTTGCTATAAATCATTGGTTCACCATGCAACTTTTGGTTCTAGAGTTCAATGGATTAATTTGTGGTTCCTAACACCTTAAATATGCTCATTCTAATCATTTATGACTCTTCATTCCATGCACAAACCCCTCCAAGCTCCAACTCCCTTCATACACAACTCTGCACACTTTAAGACAATCTTGTAACCTTTTTTTAAGGCTTTTCTAATAGTACAACTCTGTATGGACATACATTATGAAACCACTTACCAATTAGGTACCCTTTATCCTTGATCACCTCTGTATGAAGTTTCACACTCAAACTCTTCTATTAAGCCACTTTACTAACCCTTCTTTGCTCACTGTTAGGCCTAATTAGTCCTTTCCAAACCCTGTTTTCAAACAATGCCTTGTAATGGTACGAAACCATACAGAATCACCCAACCAACTTAAAAATCTCTTAACCTGCATAGACCTCTATCAAATGACAAAGTTTTGTAGATTTTCACTAGTAGAAATGTGTTATTCTTGAATTTTTCCTTCAAAACCCTAGGTTTTGGTTTGACTATGCTCTGCAGGACTCAAAGGGCTCTCAATTTGAGGTTTTATGAGCTAAAAAGGGTTTCTCTGGCCTGTGAAAGTTTCTTAGGATTGTGTTCAACTATCTTCACCCACTCCAAGCATTGGTTCTTCACCAAGGTTCCTCTGTTCAACACTTTAACAACTTTATTGGACACACAAACTACACAGTTACAAGAAACAGAGCTTGCAAGTGCTCTCTTGAAGGTCTTTCATCTCAAGCAGGGTTTTCAATCTTTACTCAGGGTTGATATAGGTTCACAACAATACAACTTACCTCTTGGCATCAATACTCATGCCCATAAACGTCTTTCCTCAAATACCCAACATACTGTCAATTTACTCAGTGCAAATACAGTCTGTAGGTTTATAGAAGTATTGTCTTGAAGTTTAAGACTTATCCAAAGATCTTCTAATTCTATGAATGATTGAATGACCCTTCACAATGCCACATACTCTGTAGAATCTCCAACCAAACACCTTAACACCCCTGTTATAATGCTTTGCAATGTTTTGATTGATGACAGTCTGTGCAACCCTGTGTTTAAGAGGGCTATATGAAGTTTCTTGCAAAATGTTTGAAACAAATCAAACTAATTGCACAAACACATTTAACAAGCATAATATGAACTCACCAATTCAAATAAAACTCCAAAAACGTAGCACTCTCACCCTTCATTGAGCATTTGAAAACATTGTCCACATCTTGTGTATGAACAGAAAATAGGGTTACAAGTTTTCTCATAAATATTTGAGAATCTCTATTGTTTGTTTCTTGGGTCTAATGCCCCTACTCCTATGAATACATTGTGACAATTGAATGAAAAACCAAAATTGACAAGTTTTATATCAAGTCTAATTACCTACCAACGATCACTAACAAGAGTGTTTGTTCCTTGACACAAACAACAAAGTTGATCTTTCGTCAAAAGTGACCCTTGGCCCATGGTATGATCCATGGTGTCTTTATTCAAGTTTCCTAATCACTAACACTTCCAAACTTTTTGACAATTCTCCTACAACACCTATTCTAGGTCAAATTATTCAAATTTGACAAGTTGGCAGGAAAACACCAATTTGAAAATCTAGACTATCTTAACACTTCTAAGCCCTTGGAAAGCACTCCAAGGTGCATGTTTAGACCCCTATCCCCTGTGTAATCATACTAAACATGCTTATTGACTACAAAACACCGATTATTCCAAAATTGCTTGAACAAAACATCAAAATGAGTCATCCATATAGGATGCTCCTGCATCAAAGTGCCTTACCTTCTCCTAGGATCCCCTAGCGTTGCCCCTCCGACATTGTACTACCCAATGAGCACTATTAAATCTTTTAACAATGATCGATGATGATGCAGATGGCTCCTCCACTATAGGAATAGACAGAGATATTCGATGAAGTCTTCCATGTTTCATTGGCACATGTTTTTTGGGGCTCTTGTTTGCCCTTCATTACTATTTGTATTGGTTCTATCGCTACCTTCGTTAGTGGCACATTGCTTTACTTTGTGCTATGTGCTTTATTCCCTTATTTGGCTTCGAGGATTCACCTGCTATGAGAGCCAAACTTGTGGTACTAATTTCTCTTTTCAATAGAACTAACTTATAATCCATGAACCATTACAATGATAGTTACCTTTTTATATATAAGTTCGATTAATAACTCTAGGGTTTGGGTAAACCTTTAACCCCCTCAATACATATTAGGCTAACTAATTACCAATTATAATTTATTCCAAAAGTTACCCATTTGACCCAATACCCTAGTTACCTGTTGGGCCCACCATCTAAACACGATTTATGTGTGCCACAAGTTAGCTACTCCATAACCCCGTATACATCATTATATCATGGCTCTAGGTGTATAATACATCATCTGTATATATATCATAATACTATGGCTCTATGACTAAATGTTTAACTATGGCAAATATTGGTGTAAATAGGTTGTTGTACAATTTCACTCAGCTTTATAGTTCCGCTAGGCCCTCTTGCCAACTTATGCTTGGGTAGGTTTGCTCATACTTGCTCAGGGAGGTTCGTTCATCCTCACATACTGAACATTTTGGCATATGGAAGACCTTAAGGATTGCGTTTGTCGGTGCTCTCTTTGCAAACAATCCAAGCTTGAAATCATTAGCAATACATTTTTTCCCAGGGGAAGCCATTTCTATGCACTTCATTAGTGATACCCCAAACTCAGTGCCAACAAAACCATATCTTTGTGGTTGTGTCCTTTTTTTTCCAAAATTGTGATCTTTATGCCATGCACCAAGGCAGTTGATACTCCACAGGTTGCCAATTTATTCCGCAAGCATGTGTGAAGCAATTTGGGGCTGTCACCCACTATCATTTCAAATTGTGACTCATGCTTCTTGAGTCACTTTTGGTGATTAGGAGTTTCTTGGTAGTCAATTGTGCTTCTCCACATCATTTCATTTGCAAACTGATGGCTAGGCAGAGGTTGTTAATCACACCCTAGTCCACACTCTTTGTATCTATAAAGTAGTGGGACAATTAACATATCATACAAGAAAAGTACAACCGGCTATCCATATTTCCGTAGTGCATTTGCCTTTCAAATTTTGTTACATATTCCAGCCTTTGACACCTTGTGAGATTCAAATTGCTCTTATACCTTTAGATATCTCTTGCCAACAAGAGGAGCAAGACAAAGCTTCTCCCTGTATACACAATATTTTAAAAATTTATCAATCACTGATGTTTTCTCTCTTGCAGGAATCCATTGAGTTTCAATCTCTTTAAGTGCATGCCTTAAAGGGTGCACTGAGAAAGGGGTGGGGAGACCATTGCTGCTTCACAGGATTGTTGCCCCCTATACCACCACTTGCTATCTACACAACCTTCTCTTACACACTTCCCTAAGCCTTGCCTCCTCTCTTGCACACTCCAAGCATTCACCGCCTTACTTAGCCTCTTCCTAAGCCTAAAACCCTTTTTGATGGTTTACATTACACTGTCGGCCCCATTGATCTTGTATTCAAATTGATAAAAACATTTTCCCAACCAAACAAAATTAATGTCCACAAACCATTATCCTTAGCTGAGCTTCAAAGGCGTCTTTCAAGGCCTCTACCACGAGATCTTGATCCCACTTGTCCTATGAAATCATGGTATGATCCAAACAAATTTTGTTGGTTTCATGCAAGTTGGAGCCACTCTCACGAGACTTGTAGACAATTACGTAATCTAGCTAGGGATTTTCTTCTGGGCCCAAGCTTTGATTATAAATCACTCATTTACAAGCGCTAACAAGCATGACATAGCCTTTAAGGCTCACGAAACACAAAACAAAATTCAAATTTTAAACCAAGCTAATGCTCACCTCGTTATATACAAAGATCCTCTTCCTAATCATCAAGATAGCAATGACAAGCCTACTCCTTCCACAAATAATGTTGACAGTCTTATATACCTCACTACTGAAGAAAATGTGGTAAATATGACTAACATGTGAAGGGTAGTTGCTTTTATTGATTCTAATCCAACACACATGCACCAAACCTCCCAAACATTTTGTGTCATCCAAGACTCTTCCCCATCTTATCTCATGGAGTTGGGGCAAGAGGACCTTATATCTTTTCAAGAACCACTTCCAACATCTCAACTGGATAATATCTCTCACACTATCTCTACCATTCCTCCAACATCTCAACTGGGTAATACCTCTCATACTATCTCTACCATTCCTCCAACATCTACATACATCGACAACATTCCTCAACCTTCCAATAGTATTTCTTCAACTCAATCACAAGAAATACCTAAATCAACTATCCCACCATCTAAAGACAATCAACCTATTTGTCCTCAAACTAAACCAACTACATCTTAGCAACACAAGTTTGATTGCACTTCCAATCCTCCTTCCCAGGAGCTCCGACAACATTATCCACCTCTATCTAACAATCCCCCCATAGGTTACAATGAATGGGATCCCAGTGCAAAACTTTCTCATCTCCCATCTCAAATACCTTTTCTTGAACTAATACGAACTTCCTCCCGACATTGTAACCGTCTGATGCAATTATTATTTGAAATGAACATCCCTCATCCTCCCCTAGCAGGACATGAAGCTACTTTGTCTGGGTCTGAAGATAGTATACTACAACAATGCGAAGAGATGTCCATACATGTTGATGAAATAATGAACACTTCTCTTTCCCTTAAGTTTCCAATCGCTTCCATGATTCCGGATGAGATTCTGTTTCGTGTGGATGATTCTTCCTTATTTATTAGCATCCAAATCAATGATATCCAAGTTAAACGTGCTTTGATTGATGAGGGTTCAGGTACTTGTGTCGTCTCCCTCGAATTCATTAAAACTCTTGGATATTCCGAGTGCAATCTCAAGTCCACATGCAATACATGTCAAGGTTATGATAGAAGGCAAATGCCTCTTCTAGGTTGCATGTGGCTTCCTATTACCGTCCCTCCTGTCACCGTTTGCATGAAAGTTATGATATTTAACTTTCCCTGTCTTATAACATCTTGCTTGGTAGACCTTGGACTCTTCATATGAGGGGTGTCGCCTCATCTGCGTACCAATGCATCATATTCTCCTAAAATGGTGCTATTTACAAGATCCAAAGAGACACAAACCCTTGGAATTTCGAACAATTCCAAGATTGTGGTGTCTTTAAAATTCCTACCCTTGAACCCTTGCCTAGTATCCCATTTAAGGAATTTCAATGTTTCAATTATCCTGTCAATTCTACCCGAGGTTATAATGGTACCAGGTACCTTGAACTCATCGGTAACATACCACCTAACCTCCTCGATTTTGATGATGATGAGCCGAATGAGATCAACTTCAAGATCAAAACTTTGGATCTATCCCCTCATCTCATCGCCTAGCTTCCGCTATCTTTGAAGCCGCGCTCCCATCAGCCTCCTATCGGCAACATACACGTGGTCTTAACCAAGAATAGGCATTCTATTCATCATGCAACTTCCAATGGAAAGATCATATCTACTTGTACCATCGACCTGCATACCCCTGATTATAATGATGTTTATGCTTTAGATGTTCCATTTTTAGGACTTGTCTAGGCTAGAGATGCTGAGATTCTTTGGTATCCTACTTTATTTTAGTCTTACCATTCGTCTTATCGTGTTCTTTCTTTCATAGTGCCTAATTCTAGTCTTATTCTTTTCGTAGCGTAGAGATGGAGCAATTGCATGGTACACCTCTGGTTTCAGTGGAGCCTCTTAGAAGCATGCTCATGGATCATGTCATGACTGGTCCTTATCGTTTTGCTAAATACTAGGATCCTTCTAGTTTGCTTCCCCCATAGATGTTAGCTACTACTCTTAAGCCTTTTGCACATCTTGCCTCACCTTCAGTTGAATCTAGTCTCGGCCATACTCCCGTGCTACCTTTAGCTGAACCCCATCCTATATCTAATTTTGCTTTACCTTCAGATGAGCCCTGCCCAATCTCTACACTAGCCCCGCCTTCCCTTGGTGATGGCCTTCTTCCTTTGCCGCAATTTGATCCCATGCCTGCCCAATGGGCCGATCAACCTTATTGTGCTATTCACAAAGTTACTGGTCATTGGACCAGAGATTGCCAGTTATATCAACCTTCCCCAGCTTCCGCTCCCACCTCTTCCGTTAGTATACCCCCAAAGTCTACTAACAAGTGTATTTGTTGCTTTCATGGCATAGATAATCATTTTTCCACCCATTGTCGAAAGCTTTGGCAATATATTGACACATTGTGTCCTACCCTTGCTTAACCCAAAGACAAGGCTATACCTCCTCCCAAGTTGTTATCTGAGTATATCCCTAAATATGGGGAGGTATATTGTCTTTAGCACTAGTGCGGTTCCTATCATACCGATCGTTGTCGCATTCTCCAACAACACCTTCATTATCACCTTATGACAATTTCTGCGCCCACTATTCCTCCTTCCATAGGTCGCCCACGTAAGAAGGCTCTTCCTTCCCCTGTGGTTTCTTCCCCACTCGTAGTGCCACCTTCTCATGTTGCAGATGCCATTCCTATTCTGGCATCTATTCCCCTCTTTGAGTATTCTATGCACAGGAGCCCTCATGAGCATGATCCTTCAGCTACGCCTACATTTTCTATTAAGGAGATTCGGCAAGAGGGCTTTTCACAACTTTCCCTAAGGATAGATGAGACTCTGGTTGCCATTAGGATCCAACTTTATAGAGATATTTGAGATGTCATGGATAATATTTGTGGACAAATTTATCAGTATTTGTGAACACAACATGGTGTTCTTTCACTTTGTTCTTCATTATGATTTTGGATTGGACTTGTAATCCACTTTTATATATCTTATATCATTCGACTACGTGTCAAATCTGGTTTCACTTATCTATTTCACATGGATCTTTATATTATACATTATGTATTGTATATGGTTTCATTTTATTTCATCTTTTCTTATGGCTTCTTTTCATTCTTTCCATGGTTGCACACTTATATTTATGAGTTCATTTCTTTCATGGATGTCTTTGTCTTTTCTAATGATTGTTTGATACCTTATCTCAACAACTTGAATAATTATTATTGTGACTTGGTTATACAAACATTGATCCCCTTAGCAATCTTTCTTTACCGTGTGATTAGTTAGCAAATAAGACATCTCATTGTAATCCTATTTTACCGATCTACTTTAGATCTCCCTTTATTTCCTTCTCTCCTTTCACATACTAAGCGTACATATGGTTGAAACTTGAGATAACATGCTGGTTCATAGGTAAGCCTAAGTGTTTAGTTAGTCATATCTTTGGATACTTAGCTTCCTTTAACCAAAGTCTAAAGCTCATTTGTGTGTATCACTTCCATCACTCATATTGGTTATTCCAAATCTATATGGATGAAGAATCATAAAAGCCAAATCATTTAAACAAAAGACAATGATACAAAAGGCAACATACAAATTTCAAAAGTCAAATCACACTAAAAGACATGATTCATAGCACATCTCTTTTTTCTAATCGAAGCTCAAACTCCACAATTGGTCTCATGATAGGGTCGAGGTACATTGAGATGTGGTAGGGCAGTAGATTAGGAAAGAAGAATAAAAAAATATTTTTCTGCTACTTTCTCACACAAGTACCTAATCTTTGTAGTAGACCGACGGCTCTGTAAGAGGTCATGAGGAACGGAGAACAGGAAGTAGGAAGGTAGGTCCATTTTTCTTTTCTTGTTCATATAACCAACACGAGTTGATCTTAGTATCCCACCTATTTGTTTATACAACTTTGTGCTTATTGTGAACGGGTATCTTTTGTATTTTGATGGTCACTAAACTCTTAGTGTCTCTCTTTTGTACCTACTATGCCTCATGTTTCTTAAGGTCTCCTCATAGATGCCTATGTCATGCTTTTCACATTCCCTCTTCCATTTACAACATTCATAATATTTCCCCTTGAGAAATATTGTTTTCCTAACCGATCATTTGTCCTAGGGTTTCCCTTTATGAGTTGCAGTAGAAGACAATGGATAGGACCAGTTCTTCACAAATTACTGCATTACAATTATCTTTTACAATTATTCCCACATTTGTTTCCACCTCATCAGTGTTCCTTTTGTGAGTTGCAGTATAAGACCATAGATAGGACCAAGTCCTCACAAAATATCGAATACCGAAGTCACAATGAAATTACATGTGTCAAATTTGAGATAAGTAGTGTTCGATTATGAGTTACACATCATTGACATACTTCCCAGATTGATTTAGTATGTTTTATGTTTCATTAATCTTTCACTTTTATTTTCTTAATTTTTTGATTGCATGTATGCTTACAACCATTTTATTAATTTTTAAATACTTCTCAATTTGAATTAATGCAATCAATTTAATTTCATTTTACATTTTTGTCATTCTTTTTTATACTTCTCAATGTGATTTAGCATGATTGATTGACTTAATTGTTTTGTTTATTATACCATTGGTTTTTCATGAACCTTCCATTTTATTACAAAATTTTTATACTTCCCAATGTGATATAGTGTGATTTTTATTTTGTTTTTAATTTGGTGCAAATCTTTTACATGGTTTAAAAACACTTGTTTTTCCTTCTTTAATTTATTATATTTAGTTATCTTTTGTTATTACACATTTCTCAATGTGATATAGTGTGTAGTACATTTATTTTTGATTACTTATTTTTTTCAAATCATTTTTGCCCTTTACTTTTTAACCATGTATGTGTATCACATAATGCTAGAAAAAAAACATACATCACATATTTTCCATAGCATGTACAACAAAAATTAAATACACGTGCCATAAAAAATATATCCATGCATCCACATCCAAATCCATGTGCAACTCATGAGATTAAAATGTCAAAATCTATATATATATATATATATATCATGTGTTTTATACAAAATACAATAGCTCCAATTCTAAGGCTGGGCTCCATCATGTCTATTATGTGGCCTAGCTACACTACCCATAGATATCTATGACTGTCCTCTCTGAATAGTGCATTTGTAATTTCCCCATTTCCAAACCATTCATGAGCAGGGATTGAAGACCTTTAGTTTACTTCCCCATAGACTAAAGGATTTTTTTTGGGTTTTATTTTATTAATTAACTATAATTGTTTTTATTTTATTAATTAATTATAATTGTTTGAATATTGATTTTCATCATTTGCTCATATAAGACAATTATTAGTTGATTAATATAATATTTTATAAAATTGATTTTTACCACTAAGGTATTTAGTTGAAATAATTATTGAATTATTGCTTAAAAGTAATTTTAATTACTATTTATTATTTAGACAATTATTTAATATTATTTTTGGTAAAAAGAGAATGTCTGCTTGTAAGTGATCAAAGACAAAGAGGAGATATGCTAAAAGTCAGCAAGAAGAGTTAAGAAAGAGTATTTGGCCTTTCCAAGGTGGTTCGCCCTTCTTTGAAGAGTACAAGCACATGGTGGAATTCCCCTTTGAGGGATATGTTGAAAATTGATATTGTTTCTTCATGCTTGAAGAAAATATTGGGATGTATGCCAATAAATGTTTGCAAGTTTTTGTAGTTGATTATTCGACAAAACGGTGTCTTTTGATGCCACCTTATTGCCCTAAAGTGGGATGACTTTCTTGGTGACTTGTTTGTGTGGTTTCAAGGCTAATTTGAGGTCAAATTGACTTAGTTTCATGGTTGGAATTTATTGATAATTATTGCTGAAGTGTGGCATTGACTTTCTATGTGAATTGGGCAAGGTTTGCAAGGTATTTTCAAGTGGATAAAAAATTAATAAATTTTGATTTATTTATTTATATTTTTGGATAGATTTCATGAAGGGTTTTGACTTTATAAATTGTGGATTTATGGTTAATATTTATTGAGGAATTTTTCCAAGTGTGGTGATTTGAATTGAAGTGAGGGTTTGTTGTTTGAAGGGGTTTAAAACCCTAGTTGAAGGGCAAACAATATTTATGATTGTTATATGTAGAGTTTGACTTAGGGCGACAAGTTAGAAGGGGATTTTGATCACTTTGAAAGCCCAAAAAGGACGTTAGATTTGTGTGGTTATTTTTGATAAATTATTCATGATTTTTAGCAAGGTTTTGACAAATATTCTACTGATATTTTGTGTAAATCAGATATTTTACAACAAGGTTATATTTGATTTTTATCTACATACAAGGGGTAAAAGGGTATAAAATCTCTATTTTCAGTTTGTGGTTTATTTTGGATAATTTTGAGGTGTTATGTGTTCAAATTAATTGCTGAAAATTACCTATATATTATTTTCACATTGGCGTCTAGGGTTTGGAAGTATTTTGCACGTTTTTGAGGCATATCTTTGAACTAGGGTTTGCTGAATTGGCTAATTTTAGAATTATGAATTTTGTGGATTTTAGGGGAAACCTTTTTTTGGGTGAATTGCCCCATTTGGGGACATTACATTGGTATCAGAGCACCAATCTTGTCTACGTGTGAGTTTTGGTTTGTTGGATGCAAGCAGGGAAAGAGATCTTGTATTATCAGAGAAGAGAAGACTATGGAGGATCAAGAGCGTAAGGGGTTCTCTTCAGAGCATGTGAAGTTTTTGCAAGATTTGATCAAATAGAGTCAGAGTGACCTTCAGTGTACCTTGAGTATGTAAATGTTAGCTTTGTTGAAGACCAGACAAGAAGGTAAGAACCATAACTATTTAGGAGAGGATAGTTCGAATGGCAATGGGAGGGTGTCTATTAACCCTCATAGATTCTTCAAGGCCACTTTTTTGCAAAAGGAACCAATTGTGGAGATGGAGGCACCAAGGGGTGATCCTCTTGATATTCGTTAACAAGAGTATGCAGCGCTTAGCTATGACACAAGCACTATTGTCTTTTCGGGATTATTGTGAGATGAAGGATCCAAGCCAAGGGTTCCTAATATGCAGCCCCACAGAGATTTGCAACAAAGGTTGGGTAAGATTTCTATTCCTATTTTTGATGGTGTTGATAAACTTCTTGTGAGATCATGGTTGCAGAAGTTGGAGACATTTATTACTTAATCCCATGTTTGAGGATGAGGCTCTCAAGTTTGTCACCATACATTTGGAGGGTATTGCTCATGAGTGGTGGTTTCATGGCTTAATCACACAAGGCCACGGATCCATTACTACTTTGGAGGAGTTTGGTAATCATGGAGAGATTTGACAAGAGAGATCTAGAGATACATTTTCGTGAGTTGGCACAACTCAAGCAAAATCATGATGTTGAAAGGTATATTGCTAATTTTCAAAAGGTTTCAGTTATGATATCGGATGTTAGTGAGAGGAGATTGATTGTTTTGTTTTTTGAGGGTTTGATTGAACTTTTGAGGGGTTTGATTAAGGCTTTTAACCCTCTTTCTTTGCAAGATGCTATCACTAAGGCTTTGGATTTAGAATGTTCAACATACAGGGGCCATGAATGGCAAAGAGGGCAGCCACCTATTTGCTGCCCAAAGGGGCAAATACCGGGCAGCCAAGGTCTGATTTTAGTGGGTTGTTAAGGGCACAAAGTGGGCAGTCTAGGGCACCACCCAATGAGCAACAAAAGAAGCCTACACTATATGTGCCACCTCATAGATCGCTGCCCTATAGCAACAATATGAAGGATGCTAAAGATGAGTTGAGAAGGAAAGGGTTGTGTTTCACTTGCAAGGATCCATGGACCAAAGGCCACTGTTGCATGGGCAAAGGACATGTCCACTACAATGAGGTGATTGATAATGATTCAAATTTTGATATTGTTGGTACGAATGAGAATGTTGTTGATGAGCATGTGCACGAGGACACACAAGATATGGGCAGCACTCTTGCTACTCTTTTGGGAGCACTAAAGTACTATCCTTTCCAAGTAGGAGGGACTTGGAAGGAGCACAAGGTAACCATCTTGATTGATAGTGGGTTACTCACAATTTTATTGGCAAAAATTTGGTGGCTAAGTTTGATTTGATTGTGGAAGATTTCAAGGGTTTAAAAGTAATAATAGCAAATGGATTTTCTCTTCCTTGCACCAAAAGAATCACCAAGCTTATCATTGCATTAGGGAAGTATGAGGTATATGATGATTTCTATGTAATTGACATTGAAGATATGGATCTTGTTCTTGGGGTCCAATGGTTGTATTCATTGGGGGAATTTACCTGCAATTATCGAAGTTTGATGCTCAAATTCAAGGTGGGTGGCAAAGAGGTAACACTTCAAGGTATGATCAAAGGGTCACCTCAAATTGCTTCTATGTTCAATAAGGCTTTACAAGAAGATGCAAAAATCTCATCTATGTCTTTTATAACAGCAGATTGGAAAGAGGTAATTATCTTGGAATATGCTAAAAATCAGTTTACTAACAACTTGCTTAAATAGATAATTGTTGATCATAAATTCAGAATTTTGGATGGGATTATACTCTACAAAGAAAGGATCTATTTGGTACCCGAATCTAAGGTAAAGCACACGATTTTGAGGTATGTCCATGCCACTCCTTTGGCTGGTTATCAAGGGTACTTTAAGACCTGCAAACGTGTGAGGGAGAAGTTCTATTGGAAGGGCTTAAAGAAGGAGGTTGTCAAGTACATCCAAGAATGTTTTGTATGTCAAAAAAATAAAAGTTAGCATGAATTTCCAACAGGTCTCTTGCAGCCTCTTCCCATTCCTTCACAAAAATGGTAGAGCATCTCTATGGATTTCATTACCAGGTTGCTTATGGTTCAAGGTAAAAATTGTTTATATGTTGTGGTTGATAGATTTATAAAATTTGTTTATTTTTATCCACTTTCAACCAAGTATAATGCTCCTATGGTTGCTGATGTGTTTTTTAGAGAAATGTTCAAATTGCATGGGCTGCCCCAAAAACATTGTTAGTGACAGGGACAACAGGTTTATGAGTATATTTTGGCAATAACTCTTTAAATTGATAGGTATTGAGCTCACTTCTCGCACAAGTTATCATCCACAAATCGATGGGCAAACATAAATTGTGAATAAATGGTTGAAAGGGTATTTGAAGAACTATATTTCGGGGCAGCAATCAACATGGATAAAATGGTTACATATGACCGAGCATTGCTATGACACAACCTTCTGCATGTCTATAAGTATGACTCCTTTTAAAACACTTTATGGTTATGATGCTTTTTCCTTCATTGATTTGGTAATGATAGATAGTAGAGTGCCTGGGGCAAAGGATTTGGTACAACAGAGTTATGACATCATGAAAACGCTAAAAGAGAACCTACACCATGCCCAAAATCAACAAAAATTATATGCAGATCAGCATAGAGTTGAGAGGTAATTTGAGGTAAGTGATTGGGTCTTTTTGAGATTGCAACCCTATAGGCAATCTTCCCTCAAAGTGGGTCGAAAAAGTTGAACCCATGTTTTTATGGGCCATATAAGGTGAGGAACAAGGTGGGAGAAGTAGCATATGAGTTGGTGCTTCCAGAAAATGGTAAGATTCACAATGTGTTCCATGTTTCTTGTCTCAAAAGGGTTCTTGGGCAGCATACTACCATTTCTTTAGAGTTGCATCCATTAGATGAAGAAAGCAAAATAATATTGATTGTAGAATCTATCATTGAGGTTTGTGAGAAGCTAAGGAATCGTAGCATCAAAGAATATATGATTAGATGGAAGGACTTGCCACTCGAGGATGCCACTTGGAAAAAAGAGTCAATTTTGGAGCATCTAGGTTTACAATTGGTTGAGGGCAGGGGATTTTGAGAAGGGAGGACTATAATGTTCCCATTTCCAAACCATTCATGAGCAGGTATTGAAGACCTTTAGTCTACTTCTCCATAGATTAAAAGATTCTTTTTAGGGTTTTATTTTATTAATTAATTATAATTGCTCAAATAATGATTTTAATCAATTGTTCATATAAGACGACTATTAGTTGATTAATAGAATATTTTATAAAACTGGTTTTTACCACTAAGGTATTTAATTATAATAATTATTGAATTATTGCCTAAAAGTAATTTTAATTACTATTTATTATTTATGCAATTATTTAATATTATTTTTTGGTAAAAAAAGAATGTTAGTTTGTAAGTGATCAAAGGCAGAGAGAAGATATACTAAAAGTCGGCAAGGAGAGTTAAGAAAGAGTATTTGGCCTTCCCAAGGTGGTTCGCCTCTTTTTGAAGGGTACAAGTACATGGTGGAGTTCTCCTTTAAGAGATATGTTGAAAATTGATATTGGTTCTTCATGCTTGAAGAAAATATTGAGATGTATGCCTAATAAGTGTTTACAGGTTTTTGGAGCTGATTATTCGACAAAATGATGTATTTTGAGGCTGTTGAAAATATTGTCATTAATGTCAAAGGTCTAGCATTATTGGTGATAAAGGCTCCATTGAATTTAATGGTGTTTTTAATATTCATATCTTGGCTAATGTGTGTTAATATTTATTTAATATTAATGAATATATTTTTGGTTGCATATAAGTCAAAAAAGGGCCCATGAAGAAGTCAAAGAGTCACGGGGTAAAGATAAAAGAGGAATGGGACGCATTTTCTCATGAAGAGTCATCTTGAGGAATTCCAAGAGTCACCATGTGAAGCCAAAAGAGGGTATGACGTATTTTTTCATGAAGGGACATTTTGAGGAATACGAAAAGTCACCAAGATAAAGACAAAAGAGGAAAAAACACATTTGCTTATGAAGGGTCACCATATGACTTTTCAAATGCAAGGATACGAAGGGTCTTGCAAGTTTGGCGCCATTTTCTATGAGGATTGAAGGGTCACAAAGGGTGAATGCCAAAGGTCAATTGAAAAGCTATAAATAAAGGTTTGATAAGCCATTTGTAATTGCAAGAGAGTGCATGGTTTGTATTTGTTTTTGAAGAGAGAAAAGCATGAGATATTGTAGAGTTCTATCATTTGTTGAGTAAACAACATTGAGAGATAGTTGTGTTTTATATACAAGAGGGGTTGGTGCTCACAAATAGTTGTGTTGGTGCTCGGCAAAGTGGTTGGTGCTCTTGCAAGTTGGTGCTTGCAAACTTTGCAATTTGAGTTGGTGCTCATTCATATACTTGAGATTGTTCTCCGTGGTTTTTCCCACTTTGGGTTTTCACGTAAAAATTTGGTGTCTCTCTCTTTCTCTTATGTGCTGCATATTATTGTTTCAGTTTTATTACATTTCTTAAATGTGTGATTAAGTGGTTAAAGAAAAGAAATCAGATTAAGTAAAGATATATAATATATCGATTCACCCTCCCTCTCAGTATATTTCGTGCTTAACAGAAGCCACCTTTGCAAAAGTGGAATTTGATTATTGCCTTAGAGTGGGGAGACTTGTTTGGTAACTTGTTTGTGTGGGTTTCAAGGTTAATTTGAGATCAAATTGACCTAGTTTCATTGCTGAAATTTATTGATAATTATTGTTGAAGTGTGGCGTTGACTTTCTATGTGAATTGGACAAGGTTTGCAAGGTCTTTTCTTATTTATTTATATTTTTAGGTAGATTTCATGAGGGTTGACTTCATAAATTGTGGATTTATGATTAATATTTATTGAGGATTTTTTTTAAGTGTGGCGACTTGAATTGAAGTGAGGGTCTGCTGTTTGGAGGGGTCTAAAACCCTAGTTGAAGGGCAAATAATATTTCTAATTTTTATATGCAAAGTTTGACTTAGGGTGACTAGGTTGGAAGAGGGTTTAGATTACTTTGAATGTCCAAAAAGGACGTTGGATTTGTGTGGCTATTTTTGGTAAATTATTTATGATTTTTGACAAGTGTTTGACAAATATTCAGTTGCTGCTTTATATTTAAAATCATAGATTTTACAGCAAGGTTAAATCTGATTTTCATCCACATACAAGGGGTAAAAAGATATAAAATCTCTATTTTCAGTCTGTGGCTTATTTTGGATAATTTTGAGGTGTTATTTGTTCAAAGTAATTGTTGGAAATTACCTATATATTGTTTGCACATTGGTGCCTAGGGTTTGGAAGTATATTGCATGTTTTTGAGGCATATCTTTGAGCTAGGGTTTGCTGATTTGGTTAATTTTAAAATTCAAAATTTTGTGGATTTTATGGGAAACCCTTTTTTGGTTGAATTGTCCCATTTTGGGACATTACAACATTGTAACGAGGCAGTCCAAAATCTCAATTTGACAATTCGTCCCTGTAGTTTGGCCACCTAGATCTGCACCTGTCCTAGCTAGATGGTGCTTGCCATATGCGCAGCTCTCTCCAGTGCCAAGGCTTGTTAGGCCTGCACCTCTCCTGCTCCAACCCTTGCTAGTGGTTGTATCCCGTCACCACGTGCCTGTAGTTGCATCGCGGTCTCTCCCACCACTCTAAACCAATCTACCTGGGTTGAGGCAGACCAAACCACATGATCATCTAATGTGGTGGGGTGTATGGTGCTAACACCCCATCCAAAATGTCATGGTCTGTAGCCATAACCAAGGCTCTCCATCTGATCTCCTCTGTCGCAAAATTTGCAAAATCAAAACCAAATAGGCATCGGATTACATATATAACTCAAATCATCTATCTACCATGATCACAATGCAACTAGTATCCTATATCAAAAACTTAAATCCAAATTAAAACATTTCTCATCAGTACAGGTGTCACCGATCACAGTCTCCCCGTTTGCTCGCCCGTCGAGCACCTCCTCTGTCAACCGCCTCTGCACCAGTGCAAATCCACGGGTCACCACTCGACCTTGTCGCGATCCTCTCCTTAGGGGTGCCTCTATGGACCAACTATGTCCTAGCACGGTTGCTGGGTCCACCTGTGCAGCAACTAGTGTATGTGTTTCCCAATGCCGAAGGTGCCTCTGTCTTTAATGGGGATGCGATGGTTGCTGTTGCCTCTGCTGTGGTGCCTGGTGTGCCCCCACATCCACATCCATAACATCTCCCTCTGCTGGCTCCGCCATCGCCTGCTGTCATGCTCGACCAGTCCATGGTGTAGCACGTCGAGGCCTAATCATCGGTATTTCCATAGGTACCCCTCCACCTCCCCTCCGTCTTGGCTCTCTAGCATGTCATGCCCAATACGCAGGCAATACAAGAGGGGCCTTCGAATGGGGGAGTCCAAACTGTCTTGGTAAGCATGCCATTGGATGTGGCTCCAGCCATGACGTGTAGTGCCCTGTGATCTGCACCCATACGAACCCTATCACAACCATCAACCAACTAGGCCATATAGTAGCTATGTGCGTATAAGACTGCCACATGATTTCCCCTTGTGTGATCATCTGTAATGCTGGCACATGGGACACGACCCATGCTACATGGTCCTGTCTCCATCGCAAGACCCAAGGCAACCTATCATCGATCGCATGGGGCAACTCAACCAATCGATACATGGGGAACCTCTCATATATCCATGCATAGCAAATCATAGTGTCATGTCCCCTTCCAGTTGACATCTCTCAGAGTTGATGATTAGCCTATTATGCGACCCTCGTAGGCTGATAGGATGGATAGAGGGTCTTGATGGAGCTTGGCCTAGCTTCGACTATCAGAATTTTTTCAGTTGGTTTTCGTTCGGGCTCTTTCGGACACCGTTTGCTATTTTTTAGGATTTTTGGCACTCAGCAGAGCACCCCTGTTATGGTCGGGTTATGTGCGGAATCACTCCCTTGTTCACCAGCTTCAGACGGTTCGAGAATCAGATACTTTTTGAGGGAGATTAATATTTAATTGATTTAATTAAATATTAATTATTTGGCGTACTATTATGACTTAGGCGTTTTGACTCAAGGGGGCGCTCATTATTGAAGGGGGTCGTTTTAATTATATTTTATAATTAAAAATGTGTCTTTAGACTATGGAAAAAAATTAAAAGAAAAGTCTAAACTTTTAATTAATGAAACCTTAATTAGGGAAATCGCACTTTTTCAAGTATATAAGGGTTTCTCATTGGGGATTGTGCCATTCATGTTTGAAGTCAATTTTTTGCTAAGTATTTTCTCAGAAGACAGAGCCAAGGGTTCCAGTATACAATTTGCATTGGAGAACGTGCAATCTTCAGTGTGTGCAATTCAGAAGTTGTAAAATACCAGCTAATTTATTGCCAGATAGAGAGATAACTTCACACAGAGGTTATCACAGAGTTTCACAGGGATTTTTCTATTCAGGGTTTTGGTCCGGAAATCATCTAGAAAGAGATCTATCATATTGGTGCTATTTTTTTTGAGATTTGGCGCTCAACTTTCAGGTCGTACCATATTTTATTGCTGCTGTACACAGGCCGTACAGTTCTGTACCAGGCTGTACCATCACCAGCAGGGGCGTATTTTCTTCTGGGGCAAAACGCCTTCCTTTTGTCCAGTCTACCGATTCCTATCAGGGCGCTTATACATATAGCATCATTCTGGATCATCATAAGCAAGGAGAAAGGGTTATTTATTGTAGCCGTACCAGCGGTACCAGATCTAGGGTTTTTTTCAGATTGCTGCAAATCAGGGTTTTGAACAATGTTTTTATATTATTTTGTATGCATACCAGAGATCGTCTATTGTAATCATTTGAAATGAAAAATAAGATCATAGATTAGCCAGTTAAAAGAGTATACTGCTATTTGTTTATTTATTTGAATTTATACGAATTTATCTTGCAAAATCACATTTTCCTTTTATTCATGCAAAAACACCAAAAAAATAAAAAATACACAAAATAGTCCAAAAAACACACAGTTATCAGAAATCAAGGAAACAGGGGTTTCTACAGTGGTATCAGAGCTAAATCCTGCCATCCTGAGGGTTTAGCAATCTTATGCAGCCACAAGAGTTAGGACCACACAGGGACTACACACGCAGGAGAGCCTTGCTTGAAGGCGACCAGGGTTTAGAACAACAGCCGGTCATCATGAGTGACAGGCGTGAGGGTAGCCCACCCAGGGGCCACAGGAATAATGAGGATCAGGACACCAGAGACTTCTTCCGTGCTATAGTTACAGGACAACAGCAGATGGCGCAGGCATTACAGGCACTACTACTATGGTAGAAAAAATGAACCCATCTGTTAGACAAAATGGGGAACCATGAGATAACAGGAGTGCTACAGTTAATCAGAGACCACAACTGACCCATTCTAGAATAGTGGATAGGCCTACACGTCCTACATTTGTTCAGGAGGAACCAGAAGAAGCTCCAGCAGAGGAGGCGGCAGGAGACCCCCTATTTGTAGATACACTCATGGCTACAAATGAGGAGTGGGAATTATTAGCTCCTCAGGTTCGGAAGAGGATGTCCTTTGATCTTTTTGTAAATCAGAGGAGAGAGCATTACAGGTCACTTAGACAGGATAGGAGGCTTAGAGGTAGCTTAGTGAGCTGAAGAAGGCTACAGGCAAGCTTTCTTTGACTACTTTTGACGGGAGTGGTAAGATGACAGCTCAAGCTTGGATTCATAAGCTTGACACATTTTTGGCATTAAGGCCAATGACAGAGATAGAAGCTATCAAATACGCTGCTTTGCACTTGGAGGGAGTAGCACATGATTGGTGCTACCATGGTATGGTAACACTTTAGCATAATCAGGTGACAGAGTACCAGGACTTCGTGGATAGGTTGGTTGAGAGATTTGACAAGAAAGATCCAGAGGTTTACTTTCGAGATTTGGCACAGTTGAAACAAACTGGTAACTTAGAGTCCATTGGGGAGTTTCAGCGGTTGGCAGTCATGGTGTCAAACATTTCAGAGTGTAGAATGATAGTTCTTTTTATCGAGGCCTATCCGAACCATTGAGAGGTTGGATCAAAGCCTTTGATCTTCCTTCGTTACATGAAGCTATGAAGAAGGCGCGTAGTATGGAGATGGCAGCCCCATCCAGTAAATTCAACTCCAGAGGTACTTCATTCAGGGACAATAAGGGCTTCAACAGAAATAGAGAGAAATAAGATTTTAACAAAGACAAATCAGATTTTAAGAATGATTCAAAGGGTAAACCAGCAACACCATCTTTGGATTGAGAGGCTTTTAACGATCTACGCAGGAAGAAGCTTTGCTTCTACTGCAAAGGTCCCTATGATGCCAATCACGATTGTCCTTTGAGGCCTAAGGGCAAGGCCAATCGAGTGATGTGGGCTTATTATGAGGATTCAGAATCAGAAAATTTCGAACAACAGGAGAGTTCTGAGGTTTCAGAGTCAGAGGCTTCAGAGCCTAAGGCAGAGGCAGAGTCAGAGCTTCAGATTCAAGAGGCACGCCTATCTAGCATTCAGTAGGAGGGTTCATTCAGACTCCGTGGAGTTTTGGCAGGATAGAGGGTCATAACCTTTTTTGACACAAAAGCCACACATAATTTTATCGATGCTAGATTTGTGAAGTGTGGATTGATTACCGAGGAGTTTGATGGCATTAGAGTTAAGGTGGCCGACGGTTACACTCTTAGGTGTGAGCGGATGATTAGAGATCTCCCATTGCGCTTGAACAACTATGAGTTCAAGGCTGATTATTACGTGGTGAACATGGGGGATATAGATTTAGTCTTGGGCATGAAGTGGCTTCATTCCCTTGAGGAAGTCACTCTTCGTCTCAAGGACATGGAGATTCGTTTTGATGTTGATGGGAAGACACATATTCTGAAGGCAATACGAGACATTAACATCAAAACTATTTCTTTTCATCGGATGGAGAGGCTCATGCGACACGACATGGTAGAGTGGGCTGCTGAGTGCACATTGGCACCTATACAGGAGGGGCAGCAAAAGGCATGGGTCAAGTGGATTCATTTGTGCGAGTATTGCTACAACACGACCTTCCATATGACCATTCAGATGTCCCATTTTATGGCGTTGTATGGGTATGAGGCGTCGAGTTTTCTGGATTTGCTACTGAGTGACAGTAGAGTGCCGAGTGCTGGAGACTTGTTGCAGGAGAGTCAGGATACTATCAGGGCTCTCAAGGAGAATATTGCCAAGGCACAGAATCAGCAAAAGCAGTACGCAGATCAGAAAAGGACAGAGAGATCTTTTGATGTGGGTGACATGGTTTATCTTATGCTGCAGCGTTACCGTCAGTCTACTCTTAGGAAGAGTGGGGCAGAGAAGCTTAAGCCACATTATTACGGTCCTTTCAGGATCCTGAAGCGTGTTGGAGAGGTGGCTTATGAGCTAGAGCTTCTGGCAGAGAGCAGGGTACACAATGTTTTTCATGTGTCACGCCTCAAGAAGGCGTTGGGACACCATGTGGTACCTTCTATAGTTTTACCTCCCTTAGATGATAAGGGAAAGTTGATTTTAGTACCTGAGTCTATCCTGGAGTACAGAGAGAGACAGTTGCGTAGGAGGACTATCAGAGAATATTTGGTAAAATGGAGAGATTTGCCAGTGGAGGATGCTACATGGGAGAGCGAGGATATTTTGCAGCATCCAGAGTTGAGATTGCTTGGGGCGGATTGTCATGTCCCCTTCTAGTTGACATCTCTCAGAGTTGATGATTAGCCTATTATGCGACCCTCGTAGGTTGATAGGATGGATAGAGGGTCTTGATGGAGCTTGGCCTGGCTTCGACTATCAGAATTTTTTCAGTTGGTTTTCGTTTGGGCTCTTTTGGACACCGTTTGCCTGAGTTGCTATTTTTTAGGGATTTTTGGCACTTAGTGGAGCACCCCTGTTATGGTCGGGTCATGTGTGGAATCACTCCCTTGTTCACCAGCTTCAGACGGTTCGAGAATCAGATACTTTTTGAGGGAGATATTAATATTTAATTGATTTAATTAAATATTAATTATTTGGCGTACTATTATGACTTAGGCGTTTTGACTCAAGGGGGCGCTCATTATTGAATGGGGCCGTTTTAATTATATTTTATAATTAAAAATGTGTCTTTAGACTATGGAAAAAAAAAAGTCCAAACTTTTAATTAATGAAACCCTAATTAGGGAAATTGCACTTTTTCAAGAATATAAGGGTTTCTCATTGGGGATCGTGCCATTCATGTTTGAAGTCAATTTTTTGCTAAGTATTTTCTCAGAAGACAGAGCCAAGGGTTCCAGTATACAATTTGCATTGGAGAATGTGCAATCTTTAGTGTGTGCAATTCAAAGGTTGTGAAATACTAGCTGATTTATTGCCAGGCAGAGAGATAACTTCACACAGAGGTTATCACAAAGATTCACAGGGATTTTTCTATTTAGGGTTTTGGTCTGGAAATCATCCAGAAAGAGATCTATCATATTGGCGCTATTTTTCTTGAGATCTGGCGCTCAGCTTTCAGGTTGTACCATATTTTATTACTGCTGTACATAGGCCGTATAGTTTTGTACCAGGTCGTACCATCATCAGCAGGGGCGTATTTCTCTTCTGGGGCAAAACACCTTCCTTTTGTCCAGTCTGCCGATTCCTATCAGGGCGCCTATACATCTAGCATCATTCTGGATCATCAGAAGCAAGGAGAAAGGGTTATTTATTACAATCGTACCAGCCGTACCAGATCCAGGGTTTTTTTTTCAGATTGCTGCAAATCAGGGTTTTGAACAAGATTTTTATATTATTTTGTATGCATACTAGAGATCGTCTATTGTAATCATTTGAAATAAAAAATAAGATCATAGATTAGCCAGTTAAAAGAGTATACTGCTATTTGTTTATTTATTTGAATTTATATGAATTTATCTTGCAAAATCGCATTCTTCTCTTATTCATGCAAAAACACCAAAAAAATAAAAAATACACAAAACAGTCCAAAAAAACATAGTTATCAGAAATCAGGGAAACAGGGGTTTCTACACATAGGTCCCATGGTCTTCTGTCCTCTGGACAACATCCCATACATATCATGCATGAGCTGGACTCAAATGACAGCCCCAAAATCATACAAAGCTCCCCGCTCCAATATGGATTGGCATAAGGCTATTGCGTACAACGGTACCTTGTCGTCTGACTTGTGACACAACACTCACGCTGTCAGAAGTCATCACTTTCTGGATCTCTGGAATGGCTGCAATATAAACGTCGAAGAAACTCACCCTCAACCCAGGGTGAATCCTATTTGAGCATGTAGCCCACTAGACTAATACTTGTTTCTCATCCTCATCCTTCGGTGTATCAGTAATCACCGGTGTCCTGCCTATCGAAAGTCCAGGTAGTACATGGATGTCCTCTAGAGTGATACCCATCTCAACGGTGTCCCCATCCACCTCCCATCGAAAAGTGTTGGTCAACTGTTCCCATCCTCCTAGGAACATGACAATGAGATCAACACTCAAAGGGATCTGTCTCATCTCCATGATGCTGCCAAAACCCAAGGCGACCAATTGAGCTTTATCCACATCTGTCAAATGATTCAACAAATCTGGTAGCCAGGATGCATCTACCAGGGACCAATATCTCTGGTGTCTCTAAAAAATGTCAAATAACAAAAGATGTATTAGATTTTCAAGTCGTAAATAATTACAATACATTCTTAAAAATTCACAAATTAACTACTTGATTAGCTGGTTTGATTTAGTTGCTTATGTTTCCTGATTTTTCTACACAATCGACCCATTTGATACTAAATTGGCCCTGTACCCATCCTATTATAGACAATCGGCCCATTTGATACTAAATCAACCCTAGTTCTTTCAAATTAAATCGGCCATTCCTCAGCGCTAGCATACTACATCGGCCCTTTGGTATGCAGTTGGCCCTCTTTAACAAATTATATCGGCCACTTACTACCCACTGCATCAGCTAGAAGGTACACAATTGGCCGTCTCTTCATTTCACACTACATCGGTCCACTGCTATGCAATCGACCACCTTTAGCAATACTATGTCGACCTACTGCTACGCAGTCGGCCCCTTGTTTTCTGCTCGTCTTACGAACTAAGTCGACCAGGGCAACTCTGTTCTTTTCCTGCGGTGACTTTTTGACCATTTACCATAAATGTCTTAAGCATTTATTGGTCTGACTTCCTCCTACCCATTACTCCATTATGCCCCTAGTCTACCTAAAAATTTTTTAAGGTCAATTTCGATGTCTAGATTTTACCCACCTGTCAATTTCCTATATCTAGCTCAATTTCAAATAAAATTACTCAAAAATTTTGAAATTCATGTTTGCTTATCTGTGTTGCACTCACTGTGGCCACCAAACGTCCTCCCTGTCTCACTTGTCGCCTCCTCACCATGATTGTTCTATAGTCTCGCACTGGGTCTCTTAGAGCTCTATTTTCTGAGAATAGTAAAAATAACAAATGAATTGTTTTTCTCCCTATTTATATTTACTATTCAAATTTATTTACCTATCAAATATTTACTGAGAATAGTAAAAATAACAAATGATTTGTTTTTCTCCCTATTTATATTTACTATTCAAATTTATTTACCTATCAAATATTTACCTCCAAATTTCGTTTTTCGATCATATCTTAGTTTCTACTATCTCTTTTTCCAAACCGTAAGATGTTTTGGAATCCTGACATCATACAGAATCTTTTCATATATTACATGTACATTTTGCAAAAAAATTGATTTTTCGCTCTTTTTCTCTAATCTCTATAGGTTTGTTCCCTACATTGGACACCTTCACATTCTTTCACTTTATTTCTTATCTATAGCACTAAGGTAAGTAAAGGTATGTGTTTTTTAATTTTGACATTTCATTTATCTTACTTGATTCTTACTGCAATTTATTCAGCTTCAACATTGTGTGTTGCCATGTTTTTTTTCAAAGCACCATCCCCTAATACACTTATGTGACACGTGATAAGCTTCGATACACATAATATTTTCAAACTTTATCAATCATTGATGCTTTCGATTTTACAGAAACCCATTGAGTCTCAATTTCTTTGAGTGCACACCTTAAAGGGTGCACCGGGAAAGAAGTGGGCAGACCATTGGTGGTTCGCAGGATTATTGTTTCCTATACCATCACTTGCTATCTACACAACCTTCTCCCACACACTTCCCTAAGCCTTGCCTCCTCTTTTGCACACCCCTCCAAGCATTCACCCCCTTAGCCCCTTCCTAAGCCTAAAACCCTTTTTGATGGTTTACATTACACTGTCGGCCCCATCGACTCTGTATTCAAATTAATAGAAGCACATTACGAGTCTAGCCGACCTAGATCGGGACCTAACTTGTTTTTAGCAAATAACGATACAAAGTCGATTGGGCCGACCTTGTCAGCTAAACTTTCAGAAAAGTTTAGGGTTAGATTCAGCTATATATACAAATCCATTTCCTCCATTTATTAGGAAGAGAAGAAGAATATTATATTGTGCCTCTGCTTATCCATCATTCTACTTGAAGAGCATAGCGTAGGGCTTCAATACTTTATTTGGAGATACAAATCTTGTCTTGTGGAGAAGTCTTTTGGATGCATAGATAGATAAGATAAGATAAATATATTAATGTCCCACTAATGACCACAAAAGTAGGTCAAAGGTATTGCAAATTACATAAATGTGTCAAAAAAGAGCGAGAAACCAAAAAGGTCTCCAAAAACAAGAAAAACGTTAGTGTCTCAGGACAAGACACATTTTAAGTTGAGGTGAGTGTTAATAGAAGTAATGGGCAATATTAATTATTTGCCATTATTGTATTAAAAAGAGAAATTAGGTGTCCAAAGGAAGTCAAATAGTCTTTGGAAAGGTCAAGAGTCATAAATGAAGGAGAAAAGTCATTTGAAAGCTTTTATAAGCATTTGTATGGGAAATTGTAAAGCAGAGACCATTTTGAGTGAAAGAGAATTATATCATTTGGGTCTCCATAATTTTTTTTGTTATTTACCGTTTTTAATGTATTTACTTGCAATTTTGGTCATTTAATAGTTTGCTTGTAAATCTCTAGTTTAGTTTATTCTTACTGCTAAATCACAGCTAACAATGTTGTCGCTACTGCTTGTGTGATTCGAACTCAGGGATTACTTGTGTGATTTGGGTTTCTTTCAAGTTGTGCGAGCTTTGCTATGAGGTATTGGGTCGATCTTGATAGGTAGACTTTGCATCCTTTGATGGATTTTGGGATTTGGATAGGGTTTACGCCATTTCTTATGAGTATTGCCCCGTTTCCCTTGATTACGTTGGGTTTCTGGTGTTCCTGTCGGTCCTGGTGCCAGAAGAGCTTTGTCCAATCGATTATGCGGGAAATGGTTTTTCAAGAGAGTGGTAGCTTGAATACATCCAAATTGCAAATTGGCCAAAGAGTACGCAGGTCTATTTGTTTTGGAGACTTGTTCCCTACCTCTGTTGAGTAGGGATTTCATGTTGTTGAAGATCTACTTGCTGTAGACCACTAAGCGTGAGAAGTTTTGACCACTGGTTTTCTATTGTTGGTTGCTTGTTGATATAGTTATATGCTACAAGATCTATGTAGGAGAAACATTACTAGGCATACATACGCTGGATGAAGTGTATATTGTTGTTGTGAGTTGTATATATTGTGGTTTTGCATTCATTACGGTAATGATAGCTTGTCGAGCTTGTATGATTATGCAAATGCATTATAGTTTTTGAGTTCCCTTTTGATTATGTATGCATTACAGTGTTGAGGATAATGGCCAGGATTGCATTGTGGGTTTTTCCCTGTTCAAAGCATGATAGACGAGCTCCGGTATGGACTGCGGATTTTTCTTGTTCGAAATTAAATGGATGAGAATAGATGAGGCTAGTGAGTGTTGGCGATAGTGTTGGTGGGTAGTTGTGTTGGGTATGTGGGTCTTCATGTGATGTATTCATTGTACTGTCTAATAAAGCCTTGAGTTATCAATCTTGTCGAACACGTTTTGCATATTTTCACGGTTATTTGGTAATGGCAGTTCTACCAAGAATTCTAGTATGCATGCAATATTTGTTGGAAAAAGCAATTTCCAGATTTGGTGGTGGTGTGCGCTTAATATAATCCAAGAATAATTGATGATTGTTCTATTATTATATGGGCGGTGAGCGAACTTGGGGAATGTGGGCCGAGTGTTAGCGATTCAATCTCAATCTGCAGGAAATGTTTCAGAAGGGAACCTATGGCTATTCTTCTTGCGTTACTATTTTGCTCTTCAAGTTTGATGTACAACGGTTTATATAAAGGTTTTGACAAGTGTTACGCAATATGGCTGATAATCACAGCTTTGTGAGACTCTTCAACCAACCACGTGGAGTTATATGTCGCATAAGACTTGGCTTCTTTTCAATATTTTTGATATTTACTCTTCCCCACAATGATATTTATTGTAAAAGGTCTGAAACAAAGTAGAGTATTTATGAGTTTTGAAAAATTGTAAATGTATTTGAAGTTAGAATTGTAGAAGTGGACGAGCTCCGGCATGTGAGGCCATGGAGAGTAGTAGGCGTAGTGTAGGTTCTCAAATGTATTTGTAATGGATCAGAAGTTGTAAAAATTTGAAATGTTGAGGACCTTTTTGTCTCGGGTGGGACAAGACACATTTTAAGTTGGGGGGAGTGTTAGTGTCTTGGGATGAGACACATTTTAAGTTGAGGTGAGTGTTAGTAGAGGTAAAGGGCAATATTAATTATTTGCCATTATTGTATTAAAAAGAGAAACTAGGTGTCAAAAGGAAGTCAAATAGTCTTTGGAAAGGTCAGGAGTCATAAATGAAGGTGAAAAGTCATTTGAAAGCTTTTATAAGCATTTGTACGAGAAATTGTAAAGCATAGACCATTTTGAGTGAATGAGAATTATATCATTTGGGTCTCCATAATTGTCTTAGTTATTTCTCATTTTTAATGTATTTACTTGCAATTCTGGTCATTTAATAGTTTGCTTGTAAATCTCTGGTCTAGTTTATTCTTGCTGCTAAACGACAACTAACAAAAATAATGCTAAAAGAAATAGTGTAAAACATGGCAAAGAGTGACCACGATCCAAAGCACCAAAGGACCCAACCACGCTTAGGTCCAAAGAAGGGAGCAAAAGAAATGAGCAATCCCCAAGAATCTGTATACATTGGGAGCATGAGGATGAGCCCTAAGAAAGAACCAGGAGGGAACCCATCAAGAGTTCGATCCAACTCTCTTAGCATCCAAGGCCGACGAGAAGCTCTGAATAGAAGTATGACTTGAAGAAGGGGAGGTTGTTGGCAATTTGAGTGTCATGGTGTACAAGGAGATTGCTGTTTGTAATGTTGTCATTGATGTCAAATGATGAATGTTCTATCAAGCATTAATGACAAAGGTGTTGAGCTGAACAGATCAGTTGTAGAGTCCTCATGGAGATTGTATGTGAACCTTGAATTCCTAGAATAGTCATGTGAATGCCTCTGCTAGTTTGTTGAATAGGGCTTAGTACACAGTTTGTTGGTGACTACATTTGCATTTATGGCAGCATCTGGAGGAAACAATCACACCAGGCTACTCAGGTTTGTGTCTATTTGTTGTGGTCCAAGTTCTGAGTCATGTGGATGGAAGGAGCAAAAGTTATGCAAGTGCAAAAGGAGGGCTCCCAGGCAGTTGAACGGTATCTGAACACTTAGTCGATTTTACAAGCTTGGTCTATTCTTTCGAAAAAGTGTCTTGGTCAATTCAAGCTTGGTCTATTCTTTTGGAAAAGTGTCTTGGTCAATTCAAGCTTGGTCTATTCTTTCGGAAAAAGTGTCTTAGTCAATTCTTTCGGAAATATTGGTTGAGTCAATTCTTTTGGAACAATTGTTCTGAACAAAAGATCCGAAGGAAGTGTTCTCTTTCAGAGAAAGTGCCTCGTTGAATTCTTTCAGAAAAATGGTTAAGTTCTCGTCAGACAAAAAGTCCGAAGGAAATAGATCCTGAACAAAGCTTCCGAAGTGGAGCTTTACAAAAAAGCCAAAGGGTATGTAGATGCTTGCAAAAATGCTGAAGGGTAGTTTGCAAAACGCCGAAGGGTATGTGGACCTTTCCAGAAATGTTGAAGGGTATTTTGCAAAAGGCCTAAGGGTATGTGGACCCTTATAGAAAGGCCGAAAGGTATGTGGACCCTTACAAAAAAGCCGAAGGGTATGTGGATGTTTTCAAAAATGCCGAAGGGTACTTTACAAAAAACCCTAAGGGTATGTGTCCTAAACAAAAGTGCCAAAAGATATGAGCGAAGAATTGAAGGACTCGGACAAAAAGCTTGCGGAAATTGTCCCAAAGGGGACGCGAACAAAAAACATGTGGAAATTGTCCCGAAGGGGACTCAGACAAAAGACCCGCAGAAATTAGCCCGAAGACCCCTTGACAAAAAACCCACAACATTTTGTCCGAAGGATAGTTCAAAGAAAGAGAGGAAACTTGCAAAAACCCAAAGGGTAGTTTAAATGGAGGGAAAGGACACTTGAATTTGCCGAAAGACAAAAGGCACTTCCATAAGTGCTAAAGGCCAATTGCGAAGGACACAAGGACCATTACAAAGCTTCCGAAGGATAACTTGGATTGTTTCGGAAAGAATCTAGGGCAAGTGGACGCTTAAAAGGTTTCTGAAGGATATTTCTGCTGAAGTATAAGACACTTGCAATATTGCCAAAGGGTCAAGGCGAGATTAAAGATCGAGCATATTGAATATAATCGAAAGGAGCGAAAGCGAACCAATCATATAGAAAATATCGAGATGCGAGAAAGAGCTCGACAGTTAATGCAAGAGAGATCGATGGTTCTGTTTTAAAAGTGGAAATATCTGACGGTTCAAGATAGACAGTGAATGGCGCCAATGACAAGATGAATAATCCTCGTTTAAAGACATGACTAGACAAACGGTGAGTTCGAAAAGTCTACACGGAGCCCAAGATTGATCGACCCAACCGATCAATCACTGATTAAGGAAATAAGGCAATAATCAGTTGTCAAACATAGTAAAGAGACTTGACCATTGCAATGTGATGCATGAACCGAGACACAGAAAAGCGTATAAGTCAAAGTTGCATTGAATGAGAACCGGTTAATTGCAGTTGAAGTATGAATGCAATTGGAGACATGGAACCCTAAAATCCATTGTATATACACGACTTCTAAAACATTATTGAGTTGCTGTTGCCATCACAATTTTGAGTGTGAGTCAAAGGCTATCGATTAGAGACATATGTAGATGGAGTAAAAGGCTGTCGATTAGAGACATACACAGACAGAGTAAAAGGCAGAAGAAAAAGGGGGAATGAAGCGTGTTTGAACAGAACATATCCAGACATACGCAGATAAAGAAAATGGGTTGCCGCTATTGTTGTTGAAACTGAAAAGTGCCATCAGAGAAAACTCAAAGGGTATCAACTCCGGATGTATGCAAACACAGAGTGAAAGACAACGGGACACAGAGTGAGGTAGAGAGGAAGAAAGAGCACACAGAGAATGTGTAGAGATTGAGCAGAGAGGAAGAAAGAGCACATAGAGAATGTGTAGAAATTGAGTAGAGAGAAAGAAAGAGCACACAGAGAATCTGCAAAGATTGAGCAGAGAAGAACAATAGGCATACACAGAATAAGCCAAGAGTGAGCAGTTATAGACTAGACTTGTAACAAAGAAACTAAACTGGATTCATTTGTGAATCTATCTTGCATATTGGAGTTGTAGCTCCATAGTTTTGATTGGTTGGTGTCATCAGACAAACTGAGTTGATGCTTAGTTAGGGGATTGGAGTCTCCTTAGGGTTGGTGCCCTTAAATCTTGTAACTAGTAAGTTTAAATTGAGTTGGTGCTCAGTTAGGGGATTGGTGTCTCCTAAGGACAGGTGTCTTTTGAATGTAACCAGTGTGGTTTTGCCAGTAAGGTGATTTAATTGTGAGGCTAGATTAAATCAGTAGATTCTAGTAGCTATTCTCATAGTGGTTTTTCCCTTTGGGTTTTCCACATATAAATCTGGTGTACTATGCTTTTGTGTGTGTGCTCTCTACATTTGTTCTTTGATATGCATATGTTTTTGTATCTTCATTAAAAAGTTAAAGAACTAGGTTTGAGCTGATCTACCGATTCACCCTCCCTCTCTGTAGATAGTTGTGTTCAACAAAGGTATGATGCCTAGTCTATCCTCCAATCCTCTACCTAGAAGGAAAAGTTCTCTGTGAAGATCTGGTGGATCTAGTCTGTCTCCTGATGTCAGGTTTGAAGTATGCTGATGAAAACTTGGGGAACTGTGAATAGTGTCTCTGGGCCTCACTGATTTGTAATGTGAGGCTGTACTGATGTCAATCTGTTGCTTAGTGCCTCTCCTCGAAGGTAGCACTGTGAAAAAGGAAGTAATCCACTGAGTGGAGACTAGTCTAGTGGGTCTCTGAATAAAATGATCACAAAGCTTAAGAGCTTCTTGTACAAAGTCAAACATCTCTGGTCCTCATATCTGAAGAAGTCAGAAAGAGTTTATGTCCTCCTAAATAGGTAGTAAAATCTCCCTCTGATCTCATAGTAAATGGGACAACGGAAGATGAAGTGCTCGTCGGACTTCGTCTCCTAGATGCTGCATAGCTGACAAATCTTATCTGCTTGATCTATTTGGTGATCTGTCTCAATCCTAACCCTGTGGGATCCCACTCAAAATTGTCCTAATGGGATGTGAAGAGAGTGCATCCAGTGGCGGAATGTATACTTGGACGAATGATAAGCCCGTCCCTCAGCGCCAAGAAGTGCTTTGCATAAAATGCCATCTTAAGGCATAACCCTCCAGGAGGGTTCACCCTAGTATGGATAAACTGTCTATAAATATCATCCTTAATAATCTGGTTCAACTCCGATCTAGTGGGTAGAAGATGACCTGGTGCGTCCAAGGAGTACCTAAATGGAGGAAGTCGGTTCATCCTAATTCCCACAGACTCCAATAGATCATAAACCCCTCTTTACCAACAACGTCCATGGATTGAAGGCGCTGAGAGAGCAAGATTCTCTAAAGCACAGTAAGCTAAGTATGGATATCTGTCACACCCACTCGTAGAATCAACAAACCTCTGTATGCGATGTATGAAAGAGATTAGATCAAATATAGTCTCCAGTTGGAAGGGTTGGGCTCCAAACTCTGCAAGAATAATGTGTTGGGGAATTGTCTGCTTACATCTGATCATGCGGCAAAGGAGAAGTGTCTGGACCCTCTCAACAACAGCGCAATCACCCTCAAGTAAAGAGGGCCCCCAAACTACAGATCCATAGAGAACTGTGGGTCTAATAAGTGTATCCATGAGTGACATCCTGGATGAGATATCTTGAGAGTGATGTCGAAAACATTGTCATTCAAGGAGAGCTAAAGAACCATAACCTTTGTTTATTCTAGGTTGGAGTGCCTGCCTCAAGCTGAAACGTGGACCAGAAAATTGCACTCCCAGATAGGTATAGGAGGTGGTAATCTCAACCTCCTTTCGTCTAAAAAAGAAATGGAGATGGGAGGTCTTCAAGCCATTAAACACCATGACCTTGGTTTTTCCCAAATTAACTGTCAGTTGTTGGAGATCACAAAAAAGAGCCAAAGCATCCAACTGTCGCTATAAGCCCTCAGGGGAGGAGGCTAGGAAAACCACATCGTCAACAAACAAGAGGATAGAAATCAGAACCTAGTGAAGACACCCATCACTAGCCTGAATATGCTCATGAAGAAAGATCTCTAACTCATCAATGTATATCCCAAATAAGGTTGGGGACAAAGGGCACCCCTATTTGACTCCAATGGTACTCCTAATAATTCTGAAATCCCATGAGCCGTACCGAGATGACCAATGACATTCTCATATAATCTCATAATGGCTGCCAAGAGGGTATCAAAAATGTCAATATTCTTAGATGGTCTCAGAAATGCTAGTATTTCTAAGTCTCTGGAAAAGTGCCTCTCTTGGAACATAATCAAATGCTTTCCTAAAGTCTACAAAACAACAATAGACTTTGGATGAGCGATGACGTACATCCTCAATAATGGCCCAGAGTGTGAATATGATTAAATGATTTGATGGGCTGGTCTAAACCCTGCCTGTACCCTAGCTTTGATGTGTCTCTGCTTTAGCTCACTCGAAAGTTGCATGTGTACTACAGTAGCATAGAATTTCGAGAATGTGTGCCCAACCATGATCGTCCTATAATTATTATCTGAACAGGACCCTGATTTGTGAATCGGATGAATAATATGATGTGACCAAGAGGGCGGGAAACTCGAACAAACCACGTGGTTGAAAAGATCAACCAAATAGCTTCCAAAAGCTCTAAACCCATGTTTGAAGAACTCGGCTTGGAAACCTTCTTCATTGGCTGCCTTCCTACTATTCATCACCTTCACCACCTCTCTAACATTCTTGTATGTGAAAAAGTGAGAAGAAGATGGTGGACAAGCAACATGGGTTTGCGTTTGGCCAAGAATATCATAAAGAGTGGAGGTATGGGAAATCATGGATGTGGGATTAAGCTCAGTGGGGGGGGGGGGGAGAATGTCGTGGGAGGATGGTACACCAAGAGTTTGGGGGAGTGAATGTAGGAAGCTTGTAAGATCCGTTTCCTTTGAGAAATAAAAAGGCGTTTCTTACGTCGGAGAAGGCCATGATAGGATGATTTTAAGGCTAGGTAAGAGGGATGAGAATGGAGAAAGGCATACCGAAGCTGATGGTGGAGAGTCCTGCAATCATCATACCACTTATTCATGGGGCAAGAAATTTTAGATTGATGGGAAGTAGACGTAGATCTGGTGTAGTTAGGAAAAGATTTGAGGGCAACTTTCCAAATAATAGAGGAAAGACGTGTATTTTGAATTAACACAACCAAGTGAGAAGAATTGGGGTTCTAGAGGTAGAAGTTGACGGATGTGAGAAAGGAAAATGTCAGAGTCTGTAATGTCCCCTTTTTGGCTTGTTCTCGGTTTTGGTAGATTGGCCTATTATTTGACCCTCGTAGGCTAGTGTGGTGGATTAGAGGGTCCAGTTTGAGTGTTATGGAGCTCTTCAGGTGGTAGTTGTACGTGTTTATCTCCCCAGTTCTGAGGCATTGATATTCAGGGGTTTCCGGTTTCGTTTGAGGGACTTACTATTTATAGTAAATCAGTGGATGTTAGAGAGGGACCCTTACTATTTTTAGTAAGACAGTTGGATGCACAGTGGATACAATGGTTAACTCCCAGGTTCAGACGGAATTGAGAAATAATGATTATTTGTAGAGTTATGTTATTTGGATTATTAATAAAGTGATTACTTTATTAATAATTATTTATAAAGTGCAATTATAATGTTTTAAAATCACTTTATGTTCAATGGGGCCTCATTTAAGTGATTTTAAAATGCATTAATTAATTATGTTGTGGAGGTTAAATATAAAATTATTTGATAAAGTTAATGTGCACACATTTAATATTATTTTAAATGATAATAAATGAAATTGGAAGCCTCTAGAAGGGATCGACCAACTTGAAGAAAAGGGATAAAAAACAAATTCCTTCATGATCATTTGACGGGGTCTTTTGTATGTTCCTGGGATTTGAGCTTGAGACCAAGGGTTTCAGCTGCTTGTCTTCATTCAGCCATTGGAGAACGTTCATTCTTCAGTGTTGCAGCTATCTGAGGTGGTGAACTAACCATTGAAGGTTTGCATTCAGAGTTGGCTTCTTCCAGGAGCCATTACTGTGCATATTGGTGGAAATAATTGCAAGAAATTCAAGGGTTTCCAGGTTATCTATCTGCAGATCAGAATATTCAAGAGTTAATCATTTGCATAGCAAAATTGCATTGGCTGCTACAGTGGCGTGAACAGTAAAACGCTACAGTAGTTTTGCATTTTAGTTGAAAGTTACATAGGGGTTTGCTTCAGTTTTGAAGGGATATCACATGTATTGTTGATGGCTACAATAAATACATACACAACAATCATTATTTAGGCAGCACCAGCATCTTTGAGGGCCACGTGTGGACTTTAAGCATTGGTGTCCACTCAACAAGCCAAAACGCCTCCCTACTTTGGCTTCTATCCTTTGCATAGTGAGCGGCTAGCATTTTAAAGGGATCTTGCATATTTATTAGCGTGGAGAAATAAGTTTATGATGCAGATCGATCTCATAACCAGTCATTCTTTGCTGCTGCAATTTGTTTCCAGATTTGTATAATGCTGCTAAAACTTCCAGAATTTCTTATAAACCATGTGCTTGCTTTCCAGGTATGCATAGATAATGTATTGGCATTGTATATATATTTTATAATCAATAAAATCAATTTGCATTGTTGTAATTAGTTTCAAACTTAATTTGCAATACAAACATATTTGGAGGTTGCATACAAAGTGTACGATGTAATGTTTTATTGCTGTAGTGATTCATTTGCATAGAGTTAAAGTCATTTATATGCATTGAAAGATCCAAAAATATAGCTGCTCTTCATCCTAGATTCCTTTTACATACATTTGGCATCGTTTAGATGAATATTTGATGCATTTCAAATACATTATCAACCAAGAAACACAATCAGAAAATTCATATCAGATAGACAGTTGCACTCCAGGTGTTTGACGAAATTCGTATCAAACAAAAATCAGTCATTGAAGGGCAGATTTAACAAGGCTTATTACAGAGTCCCCATCCTCAAACTGGAAAATGGTACGTGGTATACTAAAAGAGGGGGTTGTAACAGGGGGGAAGAAACTAGCTCGGATGGGGAAAGAGAGAAGAGCATGGTCCGCAAGAGTAATGGGGAAAATGAAAAAATGACGGATGAAGCGCAAAAGGTTTTGACTGGCTAAGACTTAATCCACCACACTCTTACCTCCCCCATGAGGTGTACATGTGAAAGAGTGTGAATTTGGAAAGCAAGGCAGCCCATTAAGAATCAACAAATCATGAGATTCTCCCAACTGTAAGAGGTGTCTTCCGTATGTCGTGTAAGGACCTGAAGCATCATTTGACATCTAGTGTAACCCCACTGACTCTAAATCAATCTCTTGTGTGCAGAGTGTATCAACGAAACGATCATGGAGAGGTATTTGAAATCTCTGGTACGAGCATTGAAGTCACCAAGAAGGATAACTTCCCCAACAGTTGAAAATTGAGTAATCTCGGTATAGAAATCTATAAAAGGGTCCCCCTCAAGACCACTATGAATGACATATGATGAAGACACTGGAGGAAAGTAACAAACTGCAATGTAAATATATCTGGAAAGTGGGGCAGTCCCATTAATCCGGATCCACATGAATCTAGCAAATTCATCAGAAACCTCCATTGAAATTCTACTCTGGAGTGAGTCTCTAAATAAACAAGCCACCCCACTAGAACCTCTAACCCCACCAGAACTTCTAGTCTCCTGATGACAAGTTGAAAACCAACGGTATTCTGTAATGTTTGGGAGAGGCTGTATCGGGCTCTCATGAGTCTCTTTAATAAAAAGAATGTCTGACGACCCAAGAGCATCAAACATTAGGCCTAGTGATGATAAAAAAAAGCCATTACCATTCTAACAACTGAAAGAGATGTCTGAGCCCTGCTGCCTCTCCCTCGAACTCCTCATTTAGAAATCCTAGGTCGGGATTCCCATCCTAGAGGAAAGGAGTCCCTAACCACTACCTTGAGGTTCTTAATAACTATCCATTTTCTTGCTTTACGTGCTGCCATAACCACCTCTCCGGAGCATTTAAGCTCCACAACCTGTGATTTGGTGAGATCTTCATCAAGAAAGATCTTACCAAGGAGAGAGAATAAGGAACGCCTGGCCCTAAGGGCCCTAAGTCGGTTGGCGGCAGATCTGAAACGGAGGAAAAGTGTGGAATCGAATCCCAACCATGATCTTTCCAATGTCACATCCGATATACCTAGTTTGTCCCTAAAGAACTCAGATGCAACCACTATGGGATCCGAAGAGGAAAGAGGTAAGGGAAGTCCTCTCATCTTGAGGTTCAATTCTCTAATGCGTCTAGTATGCTCCTTTGTGAGTTTTGCTTGAACAATTTCCTCTACTGCTGCTATAGGGGGATTTTTAGCTTTGCCCCTAACCGCTTGTGCCCAAGATTGGATGTGTGTTTCTATTTCTTGTTTAAGAGAAGCTTGTTGAGATCTGATCTCTACCTGCTTGTTTTTGATATCGCGAAGCTCTGCTTGTAAACTTTTGTTAGAGGGCTGCTCTTTGTTGGCGATCCTTTCCTTCAAAAAACTATTTTCAGACTCAATAACTGCAACCCTGATTGTGAGATCACTGATTTCAGATCAAAGTGATTTATTAGGATTTTCAACTAGCTGAATTCTGTCTATTAGCTCTTGGATAAGAGTATGGCTGCTGTCAACCAATTTTTGCTGATATGTCTGTGCTAAAGGGGGAATCGGTTTGTCATTTTTCCCCATTGCATTCAGAGATTTTTTTTTTTTTTAAGCCTAGAGAAATTGTGTAGCCTAGAGCTAACTTATCCTTGTTATCTTTACATACCGGAACAACCTCTTGTGAGGACCTTGGCTAAGGGAGAGATTGAGGCTCGACAGGTTCGTCTTCAAAGGTAAGTATTCTTAAATTTGTTCCTCTATAAGAGTAGATAGATTAACATTTGTACTTCTCTCCCATGCATTAGGATTTCCTATACGTTGACGTGAGTATAGATCTTCTATGCATGTTTACTTTTTATGTTTATTACCCACACTTTGTGCCACAAGCTTTGGTGAGCACTAGATTAGATTTTACTTTCCTTTGATTATACTTTGTGAATATAAAAACATAGGACCTAGCTAGGGTTATTGCATAGTGTTGCATGACTAGAAGCTTTGGAACCCTCTCTAGTAATGTTATTGTGGTAAGAGATCCCTTGGTTAGGTCTAGATGATCCATCTTGGTCATGACTCTGAATATCTAATGTATCAACAATCGGAAGTGTAAGTAGGATTTATCTTCTTCAAGCTATATAATTGATTAGTAGATCAGTTGCATTTCCCTTTGTATACACTTCATTTGGGCATGATTTATCTCTTGCCAACAAAAGGAGCAAGACAAAGCTTCTTCCTTTGGGCAGAATTTGGTCAAGCTTCAAACCAAAATTCAGGGTAATCTCTAGTAAACTAAGGCCAAATTGAAGGCATGCCATCATCGACATAGGGTACTCCATTCTTTCCAAGTTGGTGATCAGGTTTGTCTTCTCTTGGATAAGAAGAGGTTTCAAAACTAAAAAACATCACACGTTTAAATCTATAATATCCTGTCTTTAAACTATTTTCATTGCAGTCGAGCTGAATGCAATTTTTCTAAATCTTTTACTTTCAGCTTTAAACCAGCTAACTCAAGCTAAATGAGCCATCATCCTTGGAGGAGGAGGTTTCCATCAGTCATTCTGAGGTGGCCTTTCTGGATTTTCAACAAAACATTGGCTGAGAATACTTTGCTCGATGTTTATACTTGCAACAACTGATGGAATCAAACCACTACTTACCTTGTTTGCAAAGGCAATTCGCCAACATGAGGAAAGATATTCACTAAGTCAGATTTTGTGGAGAATTTTATTCATTTCATGTAGAAGTTGGGAATAACTTCCTCTCAATCGGGAGGAATGATGAGAATCACACTTGTATATATATTCTTTCTTTTAATTATCTACATATTGTAAATATTTATATGTGGTTGGCCCAATTCATTGGAGCCTCTCTAACTACATGTACATTAGACTAGCTAAGGTAGAATTTAGTTCACTAGATCCTCACTAACTGCGTACTAGTACATATATCTTAAATAAATCTATCTGAATTATGCTGATAGATATCAATTTAACTTCATCACCTTCTTTGCGAAGTTTTTGTTGATTGGTGATAAATAGCCTCAATCTAGCTACACCACTACGTTGGACTCGAAAAAAACAATTTCAGGGAACAAAAAGGGGCTCCAAACTCCATCATGTGCCTAAGATATTTCAATTTTAAGAAAAAATGCCATGTACTGGTCAAATGGATGTCAAATTTAAGGTCATCCATTAATTCTTATGCACTCATGGACTTTACAGTCCATCACCACCCACCTGGCTGCCATTGTAGGATGCCCGACGGTATAATAAGGTAAGGCTAGCTGAGGTGGATTTTGCATTTCCAGTTCTGGGGCAGTTTGGATGTGCTTGACACCTTATCCACCAGCACATATCCTCACCTTTGTAAATTTATTTAACCTATTCTAATGAAGAGTGTACGGCATCCATTTCTCTTGCTTTTCTACATTTTTGTGTCTTTCCATCTCATATTGGGTTATACCAAACATCTTGGTGGGCGTATAATGACAACTTCATTCATGTAATTGCATAACTCCAAATAATAGTGTTTTTATCCTCTTCTTGTATTTTAATGCTCTAAAACCAACAAATCTGTGCTCACATGGGAATTGTGAGACAGATTGGATAGGATCTAACCATTTCTAGTTCAATATTAATGATAAATAGGGAGAATCTGACCATTAGAATACTCAAAATAGACTGCATCCAATTTAGATGGGATCTTAAACGATGTATTTTCTGTTTATATTAACATGACTGGCTTTAGAAAACAACACAATATGACCTTACATTTGGATTGTTTCTCATCTCAAACATATACTATTATATAGAATACCAGTAATGGATGTTGTACCGTCTTGGGTGATGGGTCTCTATAACGTTTTGTGTTAAGAGTGTGTCAGAGGTCTTATTTATGTAAATTCAATTGGTATTTAATAGTTGTTTCTTTGATTTGGTTTACATTGTTTTTATCTATTGACAGCTTGGGTATGCAAGATTCATGGGGGCCATTGAAGGTTCTGGCGATAGCAAGTCTTTTAAAAGTTGTAGGTGATATTTTTCTATGTATCTTCCTTCGCTGTGGGATTGCAGGAGCAGCATGGGCAACAACAGTCTCCCAGGTACTAATTTACACAGTCCTTTTATTATTTTGATAGGAAGGAAATAGTTAATGTTGATTTTTATAGGCTGTTTAATTTCAACAGGACTCTTAACATCTTGTCTTGCACAAAACATAGATTATTGCTGCACTATTAATGCTGAGATCCCTTCATCATAAAGGGTACAATTCCTTGGCAATAGTCATTCCTTCTAAAGGGGAACTGTTGCAAATTATTCAACTTTCTGGTCCAGTACTCTTAACAATGATTTCCAAGGTTAGCAATTTTCCACTCTTTTTCAGTTTCTATTAAGCATATTTGCTTATATATCAAGTTGAGATTGGAGTACTTCAACTTGGATTGACAATACAGGGATGTGTTTCATGCTATAAATTGCTTGTACTGCCTGTTAATCAGATAGCATTTTACACGGTTGTTACCTATTTGGCCACTTCCTTGGGAGCAATAACACTTGCAGCACACCAAGTAATTTTAAATTGTATATCACAAGCATTTTTATTTTTCATACCCATACTTGAAAAGTACAAGTTAAGAGATTGACCTCACTTAATTGTCTCAGTAATCAATCTTGCAGTTTTTGGTAAGTTGCATCATAATCTAATGCAACTTATGTTTCATTATCTATCTGTATTATACAGGTTATGATTGGTGTTTATTCTATGTGCTCTACTTCAGGAGAGCCTTTGGCACAAACTGCTCAGTCTTTCATGCCTGACCTGATATATGGAGTTAACCGCAATATTAGAAAGGTGTCTCTCTCTCCACAAGGAATTAAAATATTGATTTCATTTATAAGGTTTTACAACATCCCTTCATTTATTTTCTGTGTCTGAATGAAAGCCTAAAGGATTATCCTCAAATAGGAGACTGAAACACTGCTCTCTTCCTCGTAGCACTTTGTTTGAAGCTTTCCCAAACTAGGATGCATGGTGAATTCAATACCTGCCTAAAAGCATCCATCTTTTGTGAATTGCACATTCAGAATTGTCAAATGTTATCAATGCATTTCTGGAATGCCTCCATGCACTCATTTATTACATATCAGATGTGTATATTGTATTTGGCAAAGCAGGATTGGTCTACTTACCAAAGAACCCTTTTTTTGTCTTTGTATTAGTTGCGGCAGTTTTTGTACAAAGTGGCAATTAAGAGTGCAATTAATGCAGAAATATTAATAAAATCATGATTTTAGATTGTGTTGCACTTGGAATTATGGACTGAAAAAATTCAGATAATTCCATTATAAAGAATATTAAAGTAATTCAGCTGAAAAAAGATATAATAAACTAAGAAAGGTGGATAACATGAATACCAAGTTCCCTGCATAAAACAATTACTAAAAAACACAAAGCATCAAAACTGACGTTTAAGTTGAGGCAGAGAAGAAAATAATTTATAATCAATATAGAATGTCTGGGATTTTCTAGTTTTTATGTTTTAATATTAACTTTCATTGTTGGGTTTCTCCTCCATTGTGCACATTGCTCCAATGTTGTCAACCTACTCACTGCCAAAAGTACTACTACAATTCTTATCTTCTAGTATCTTTGTTTGAGCAATTGTATAGACACTTACATTCATCAAAAAGCCACAGTGCTAACCTTCATATTTAGAACTTTGGAAACTAATGAAATCGTAGAAAAAATAACCATACGTATGATCCAATTATAGACACAAGAAGGGGCATAAAAGATGATACTAAAATACCCCTAAGCTCCCTCTGGATCCTCATCTTTAGCCTACCCTCTCATTGGTAAAGTTGTCTACGAAAGACTGACTGGTTCTCTCTATGACCTTTCACTGAATCTTATTTCCCACATCACAGCTAGTTATGGTTAGAAATTAATTCTTGAGCTCTTGCTTATCTGATTTTAGATGGTTCTTCCAATGCCTGTCACAAGCAAATGTGCTCTTGCTAATCTGATTTTACGTGTCTCTTCCTATGCAAATGTCTATCTATGGTCATATCTTCTTACACCCTTAGTTGATTTCCAAAAACAGAATCATTTTTTCTTGGACACCTCTTATTAATACCTAATATTACCATGCGTTAAATTATACACTTTCCAGTTTTGCATGTTTTTATTTAATGCAATTTGCTGTAACTTTTCTGTATTTTTAAGTCTCTTTAGAATTTTGTTTTTTTGTCAGACTTTGGGTCCCAAGTACATGTTTGTTTAATGTACTTCTGTAACTTATCTGTAAACGACATGCTGTGATCTTTTTGGAGTTCAGCTGACAACATTCTCCCAAAATATAAGAGATTTTACTTGTGAAATTTTCTAGTTCACTTCATTGAATATAACTTACTAGTAATAGCCTGGATTCTAGAATATTAATTCTCACTTCTAGTTTCATATGTCAAAAATTGTAATTTAACAGGATGGTATGCGAGATTTTGCCCAGTCTATTCAATCCTAAGATTATGCTACTGATGTTACAGGCTCAGAAGTTGCTACAGTCGCTGATCATCATTGGGACAATATTTGGTATTTCGCTGGGAAGTTTAGCTGGCACAATGCCATGGTTCTTCCCCCATGTTTTTACAAGAGATGCAGCCATCGTTAAACAGGTAAGCGTTCTTTTTTTAAGGAAAAATAAAATATGTATGCATCAGTATTTTAACCAAAATTCACAAGTAAACTAAATATGACGTGAAAATTACAAGTGCCAGCACAGAATGAAAATTGGCTTCTAATATTTAAATCCATCCCAAAACTGCAACTGCTATATCATCCTGGCAAGATATTACAATTTATTTCACGCCAGATAGACAAGAACTGACCAGGATGCAATAAAAGCCATTAGAAACAAGTGTTTGATATAATTATAATAACTACTAAATCAACAAAAAAATCAAGCTTGTCAAGAACAATTAACCCAGTCCATGGAAACGATCCAGCACAGGCACTAAAATGTGTCAATTTTGTATTAGTTGGAAGTAGTTAGTTTTGTAATAAGTTAGAAATAACACTTTTGTTGTAGTTTGTTTTATGCTGCACTGATTTGGCAGAAGACATAATGAATGAATGTGTTTAGCCAACTCGTGTGTTGCAATTCCTGACAGTTGTTTTAAATTTTTATTATTTGAGGTCATTCCATTGGGTGGTTGGTGATAGCCGTTAAATTCCAAACCTTTTCACTTGTAAGTATTTATATTGATGTTTTTGAGTTTAGTTCAAGAAGCTCTCATTGTGTTTCTCCCTGGTGATGTTCTATTCTATTTCTTTCTGTATATATATGTCTGGTTCGTATACATACTATATTTCTATTTGCCCTACTACATTTTGGTGTTGTTGCTATTCTGGGTTTGGGTCAGATCAGACATCTATTGGCTGTCTCTGAGAAGTTTGTGCACGAGTGAGTCATGAAGGTTGGACCAAGAATCTTTCACGGGCGGAGAATTTCATTTGACATAACCCAATCAAAATTGAGAAGACCAATTGATTGAAGACTTTAGTTTTTTTTGTGGAACATTGCAATTTGCATATATATCCAATGAGAAGGCCGCTTCACTCAGGTGACTTGACGATGTCAAGGATAACGTAGTTTGGGACAAACACATTGAGAAATTGATGGTTGGTCTGCCTAGAGTATTGGAGCCTCATTCATCGTTTTGCAAGACGTACATGCAGAAAGAGAACAAGATGTTCAAGGAGAGAATCCGCCAACGGTACTCAGATAGACTTTGACAGGAAGAGCAAGGGATACTTCAAGAGCTTCATCGATGAAGTGGCGATTTATGACCAAAAATCCAAAAAGGAAGAACTGACAGCAACATGACCAAGGAGCAGTACAAGAAGAAGGTCCATGCAGCTAATAGAACATAGAGTCTAGAAAGAGAGAGTGCAGTCTGTCAAGTATGTAGTCGATTTATGAAATTAGTGACTTGAATATCTGTGGAGTATGAAATCGTCAAAGTTTTTGGGGTCCATCCTAGAGTCTTTATGGATTTGAGATGTTGAGCAAAGGGAAGGAGGAGCGAGAATATCCCAAGATCTACTTAGGTGGTGGAGAACGAGACTGCAAGGATTGCTTAGGGCTAGGTAGAAATCACCAAGAAGGCAAGAATGCTTGGATTGCCATCGTATCAAGTTGAAAAGTGATTTCACCGAGATAACAAGTGTTGCTTAGAATCTAGAATAAAGAGTTTGGGGTGATGAGGTAGATGGTGCTATCAGGGAATTGGAGTCAAGGCAGGTGCTGGACCACTCTACTGAAAAAGGAGAGAATTGCAGGTCAGCAGTGATTGTTTATGAAAGCCATATTTTCTTTAGTTTTTAGTAGATGTATTATTCAAGTTTAGTAGCATAAGAAAAGAAGATTTCTCTAGGAGAATAGAACTTGAGAGAAAGGACATTTATCTTGTGAATGGATTCAATAGATGCAGACGAACATGCAAGTCCATTCTTGCTTGACGTGAATGGACATGGAAGTACATGGATGCAAGCGCATGAGCGAGAAATAAGAAAGAAAAGTTGTTCAATTTGTGAGAAGTATATAAGTAAAGTCAAACATACATTCATACACTTGCATAAATGTGCACATAAATAGAGTTACAATGGCATTTTACTTTGTCTAGCATATCAAAAAAACTCAGAAAACATGACAGCGCATGATCAGAGACACCAAATTAATGCAGCATAAAACCCTTGCTGGGAAACACCACCATGAATCAAGCAAACTAGTAATTTTATTGATGACATGGCTAAGTACATAGCATATATAGCAAGAATGTGATTCGATATGGGTGTAGGACTTGATGAGAACTCCCTAGCACTCCTTTGTATGCTGTACACGGACTCTCTTACTAACTTCTGAATCCGAGATGCTCCAAATCTGAATTTTATGTTCCCTCCCACTCCCACAAGCCTTACCTTTATGCCTTTACCTTGATGGTTGGCGATTGGAACTAAATATACTTCTCTTTCTCTTCCTTTTTAGTAGCTAGACAATCTCCTTTTGGATCTTAGTGAGGCTGTTTTGTTTTTTTGTCCTTTATTTTGTCTTTTTTAAAAGCCTTTTTTTGCGATTTATTTGTTTTTATTGACCTCGAAGAAGCTCCTAGATCATATGTCCTCCATGGAGAGGATTTTGGTCCCCCTAAAAACTTAATTGGAATTTAACTTCAAATTCCTTCCTTTATTCTCTTTTTTTTCTTGGAATGCCTCTTTGGCTAGGATTCCCTTTCTTGCTAAAGTACCGACTTTCCATTCATACATGTTCAACAAGTGTGTTCTTTGGTGTCTCTTATTCTTCTTTTTTGGCTGGTCATGGTGGCCAACATTCTCTACTGAGGTCTCCTATTCAAATAACTCCACTTCTAGGTACCATCTTGTTCCTTGGAAATCTTCTTCTTGATTACTTAGCTTGCTTCTCTTGTCATAGCTTGTGCTCGAGTTAGCATTTAGTCCATTATATTAATGAGGTAAATTCTGATATACTTTTCTTCATTACTGATTTCTCAATTGTTTCCCATTTCCTGATATAGTTGGATGTGAATTGTGTGTTCCCCTTTCCATTTGCTTGTTCTCTTTGACTGTGGCTTGCCTTGGAGTATGTATTCCATATATTTTCCAAATCTGGTTTTATGCCTTTGGCTCCTCTTACATCCCATGGATCTAAGGAGTGATATGTTTTCCTTCACCTACAATTGATCTTGTCTTTTCTGAACGAAATGCTCTTGATGTATGAGTCTCCTCCTTTGCATGACAATGCTTATATATGACTATTTATTTGATTGTGAAGACACTACAATCCCCTACTTAGACTTTCCAAAGTGTGGCTGAGCACTGGCACTTTCCCAACGTCTCTCATTTCTAATTTCAATCTGCCTTGCTTACATTGTTGACAAATATGATCAAAACAAATTGTGCCATGCCTACACCAACTTGAAGTGTGCTGGCTTCAATCTTTATAGATGAAAATTTAATTCCCATAGTTGCGCTACAACCATTTTCAGCTTAAACAAAAACTCTATGCTCTCTATCCACTTTCTTTCAATACCTCTAATTGGGGCCGAGGAGGAACCCGGTGGACAACACTCTAAATGAGGATCTAGATGTGTTTTATATGTATGCAGAAGCTATTTCATATGATATGCAGAGAATCAATAGAGAGATAATGGCATTGGACATAAAATTTTATTAATTTGTGCATTTTGTACAGGGCATACTCTTGAGAAAGATGTATGGCTGGCTATCTTCTACTTTGATCGCTATTTAAAGCTAAAAATGTGTATACATGTATTACAAAGTCACATAGGCAGAAAGAACCGTTACACAAGTCGAAATGATTGAGCTTCTAAGTGACTCTTTGTCTTTCAATGATTGAGTTGATTGGCATCAGATTTAATGCTTGACATTTTGGCACGGGGCAACACAGTCCCTCAACCTCACACCGAATAAGCCTTTGAAGAGCATACACTCTGTGCCTATTGGGATGGAGGCAGCAAGTTGTCAGTACTTGGTGGTAACATAGTGTGAGTTGGCCTTTGTAGCGAGGCATGGAGGCATGTGGCACCATGTCTGATCTGCAAAAATTGCACTATGCCACTGTATAATTGTGTGGCATCTATTGGAGATAGGTTGATGATCTTGGAGGCAGCGTGGGCCTCTAGGGATTGTTCAGGGGTACTGTATACCATTGAATAAGTACACAAGCTGTGAGAATGGCATTGGTGATATCACTAGAACTATTTTCAGAATATCCTCTTGGATCACCTAGCTTCAGTCGTTTTTTGGATTCTTTATACATTTTCCTTATTTTCCAAGTCCTTTCCCTTCATAACCCATTTTATTCAACAACTTAAAGCCAATTCCATAGTATACTTTCCAAAACTACTAATGGTCTCATATGATTTTTCATGGAATGAATGAGCATGGGTGGAAGTACTTACTAAAATTCACATTCAATTTGTTATACTAACAAAAAAAAATTCCCTAGGCTTGTTGTCACAGTAATCTCCCTAAATCTATGCATTCGGATACATTCGAGATTGGGGTGGGTCGGCTTCGACCACTTCATGACAAATGTGTCAAGGGTGCCCCTTTATACTACCACCTTCATTTCATCAGATTTGTCTTCCTTTACCCCATGGTCCTTCCTTCAACCCTCTTCCTATTTTCCTTGTTCACAATTGATGTTAGCGACTTAATCAATGACATCTCTTTAGCACCTTGTTTTGGCTGACATCAACCGAGCTGATGACGTCAACCAATATTGAGTTTTGATTTTATGGATCCGTACCCTATTTATAGGCTTCCCCTAATCATTTCTTGTTGAACTACATCTTTTGCTCTGCTTACACACATATCCTCGTACAGAAGGAGAATAGAAATTTGGGTCAAGGATCTTAACCAAAGGAAGACAAGTTGCAAAGATGCCTTGAAGATTCAAAAATAGGATCTAAAAACATTAAGGTATACCAACTCTTTGGATTCCCTAATTGTGATCTACTTAGGGTTCCTCTTATCCATCTTGACTTCACCTACAACTATCTCTCACAGAGTGCTCAAATTCTAAGGGAGAGATTATTGCACCAACAAGTTGACTCAAGGTAAGATTCTCTAATTCTACTTGCTTTATTTTGTGCAGGGTCAATTTATGAATGTTATATGTTCCATTTAATTTATATGGCAATGGATGTTTCTTGTCATCTATTTTGTTACTATCTTTACACTATTGTTATTTCAGCTCTTGCCTTTACCACAAAACTTGACCTAATTACTATCACTATTGATTTACTGTCTAATGACACTTGGGATCTAGTAAGGTCCTTTATTCTCCTCTTAATAGATATGGTATGTATAGGTCCCCTTTGTTAGATCCATTCCAACGTCCTTTTCACACAACCTTGTCTATAGTGCCACACTGCTTTTTGGATAGACATTTTATGTGTTGGATCTAGAATGGTCTTCTACTTTTTCCTTATTTATAGGTTTGTTATATGTGGAGTCACATTTTTATGCCAATACATTCTAGTGAACTCAACATGAATCTTATCACACCCCTAGTTAGGTCATTTTCATATTTTTTATTTTTCTTGGAGAAGTACCACTGCAGAGCCAGGGGGCATGCGGGGTTCTGGCCTATTTACTAGACCATTGACCACATTCTCACTCTTCGGGCCATTATTGAGGAGGCACGCCACCGCTCTTCTAGAGTTTTCTGTTGCTTTGTGGATTTTCGGAAAGCCTCTGACTCGGTGCCACGGGAAGCTCTTTTCCGTAGAATTATAGACATCGGCATTTCTGAAGCTCTTCTTGCCGCCATAACGCCCCTGTATGAGGTCTTGGGCCATCTTCACACTTCTGCTGGTTTCTCTGATTTCATCAGGAACACCATTAGGGTTAAACAGGGCTGCCCTCTGTCTCCTACCTTGTATGGTATCTACATCAATGAGCTAGAGGAGTTTCTTAGGGACCATATCCAGGAGGGGGATGGTTGTCTTCTTCACCAGGTTCTGATCTACATTCCCCTGTTTGCAGATGACGTGGTCCTCCTTGCCTCTTCCGCGGAGGGACTTCAGAGACAGTTGGACGCCTGAGCCCTCTTTTGTGATCATAGACAGCGGACAGTTAACCTTTGCAAACCCAAGCTTATGGTCTTCAATGGGTTGAAGACCTCTGATTTTCATTTCTTCTATAGGGGGGAGGAGATTGAGATCACCTGCACTTACACTTATCTGGGGGTTTGGTTCTCTGGACCGCGTTTCAGTCTTCGCCTTGCTCTTTAGCCCTGTGTTAACAAGGGGTATGGTTCTTTGGTGATACCAGAGAGACAATGCTTTCGTCATCATTTCCAGGACATCTTGTCTAGGATGTCTCTCTTAGATTCCCTTGTGAGGCCCACGGTTCTTTATGGCTCCGAGGTTCGGGGACCCTCCTTGCTTGAGTTTGATTGGGCTATAGTTGAGCGAGTCTAGATCCTCATGCTTAGACGCATCATTAGGGGCAAAGAGACTGTCCCACACAATATCATTCTAGCTGAATTTGGGGCTCGTCCTTTTAGACTGGAGACTATCTTCAGCCTTGTGTCGCTTTTGCACCGCATTCGAGGGCTTTTAGACTCTTCCACGAGCAGGGACAGGTACCTCTACCTCGCCTACCGCTCTTCTGAGTCTATTGCTCTTTCTGACCATAGTGGTCAATCCCGCTGTTGGTATGCCGGAGTTTCACGTCTTGGATATTTTGGGACCCAGATGGACCACCTTCCACCATACAACTACTCCCTGGACGCCCCTGCCCATCTCCTACCGAGCAAATAGGATCTGCATAGAATTATCAGATATGACATTTACAGACAATTCATCCAGTACACTTGGAGCAACCCTCTAGGTGGGTTACGTCTGAAGATGGCCTTCTATGCTGCACATTTCCTTGAGGTCATTGATGGGCTCATTATCCGGCGCAGGTATATCTCCCAGTGTTGGTTGCAGGGCCTTTGCATATCCTTAGGTCAGTTCAGAGTTGGATCACATAGACTTCGTGTGGAGTATGATCACCTGTTGGACCGCTTTGAGAGGATTTGCTAGCTTTGTTCTCTCCAGGAAGTTGAAACTGAAGAACACTTCATTTTTCGGTGCCCCATCTACTATGAGATCAGAGGGAGATTCCATTGCCTATGCCGAGAACGTCTAACTTTTGCGACTTTCTTCAAATACTATGATCAGAGATGCCTTGCTCTCTATCTGCAGGAGGCTCTCAAGCTCCGGGATGAAACCCTTCACCCTTCTTCCAGACAGACGGCTACTAGACAGATCACCTCCTTTACGGTGCTCCCTCTTGAGAGAGGCAACAAGTGGTATCTTGATACTAGTATTGACCCCCAGATCAGATTTGTCAGGACCCGAGACACTTCCTCCTACATCAGAGGCTTTAGTATCACACTCGACTAGGACCCTCCTAGACTGCTGTCTTCCAGGCGGATGCAGAGGGTTTGTCTTTCTCCCAGACACCGACATTCCAAACATCTCATAGTTTCGGCTACTGGGCACCGGCATATTGCCAGTTACTTTTAGTCGGCCTTGGATGCTAGGTGATGGTGTTGGGGGTGAGGCTCTGCGTCCCTCCCCTTCAACACCCTTTACCTCTCCTTCTGTACTCTCTTGGCCCTTTTGGCCCATGCTGCTTCTTCTTCGTCTTCTCTCTTGTTTTCTTCGGATGACCCTTTTGGGTCTTCCTGCTGGATCTTTTGGCTTTGTATTGTACAGTCCCATTGACCTACTTTTGTGGTCATTTGTTGGACATTAATATAATTATCTTATCTTATCTCTCATTGATTTTCAAAGCATTTTTCTAAACATGTCACCTCTTAAGTTTTTCCTTGCAATTCTCAACCCCCTTAGATTCTATAGGGGTTGCTACTTCATCCCCTCCATAAGCACCATCGAAGAAAACGTCTCAGGGTGTATTTTTACTCAATATCGACCTAGTTATCCATACAATGTAATGAGGTTGAATGGATTATCTCCCTTGCAAGAAATCAACTTCACTCTTTTCCAATGTTTCTATGGTACCAACAAGGAAGTTCGCATACCAACAACCTTATTTGTAACCCTTAATTCTTCCTTTATAAGTGAAATACCTTATTCTTGAGAGCTTGGTTCTTGAAGTGGTGTTGGTTGCTTGGTGTGGAAGAAAGAACCTTCTTATTGCATCTTCTCACATTAGGCTTGGATCAACAAGTGCTCTTTGGCAGCCATCTCTTGTTGCACCTTCTCTAGTTGATGAAGTTGCGGTTAGGGGGTCCAATGAAGGACTACCTTAGATCACACAGCCCTCAGAGTTAACGAATATATTGACTTGCAGTCCAACGCACATGAGCAATATGTTTAACCGAAATAACAATGTTCTTTATTGATTCAAATGAGGAATTACAGTTTGCACATGTACAACAATCACACCACGAACTCACAATGAGATTCGTTACAACATCAGATCTGTAGATCTTAGCTTTGCTAATTCATAGTCTTTGCAAGTATCTATCTCCAAGTAAACTCTCAAATCTACTTTGTACTTCCTAATCAATCTCCCTCCAAAGCCATCCAACCTGAAGAAGTCCCAAAATAAGGTCCCCTAACACAGGCATAGGGCATGCTTATATAGACGCAAGACCCACCTACTTACATTAAGTGCTTTTACCCTACTAACAACGTTAACACACCTTAGTGCGTCTCAAACATTAAATGTTTTCACAAATATTAAATGCCTGCACATTTCCAAGGAACAAGAACACGTTATAACTCAATGTGTCCCAAAACATGTTACGAACATTATTAAATGGATCTTGATCTGTGTCCTTGACTTTCGGGATTAAATACCAAAAAATCATTATGACTCCTTCCATAACGCATCACAAATACAGAGTCGCACGAGATCGCAGGACTTCGCAGTTAGCAATCTTCATGGAAACTTTTGTACTATGATCCTCACATCATTTCAAGAATGATGCGATGTTGTATTGCAGTCTTTCCAACTAATCAACAATTCAACTCATAGGCTGTAGTCTGCACAATGAAACTTTGAGTACCTCCAAAAATCTCTCCTACTCTCTTGCCTTTGCATTGAAGAATCACTCTGTTGAATTCATGATGCTTAAGTGATATCGCAGGTCAAAAGACAGATATCATAACTCTTTGCTTTGCTCTTTACAGTTGTTTCTTCAAATGACTTGAAACTTGACGCACAACTTGTTCAATGCACATGCAATGACCTCAAGAAATCTCCCCTGCTACTTTTGATCCGTGCTATGGGGCCCCAGGACAAGGCATGTGGGGGACAACTGTGCGTTAGAGATAACTCACAATTATAAAGAGTGAATGTGTGCAAAAGAATTCAGATAGAATAATCAACATACATTCAAGGGAACGAAAGTCTGATGCTTGCAGAAATGCAACTTCTATTCAATGAGAATGAAAAGGGAAAAAATATAGTGATGTACAATTTGTGTATGACATAATAGATACGCAAAGTATGCTATCTATCACTACGACTATGTATGTTATCGACCCTTGGCTAGATGCATATGATACATGTATTACTAAGAAGCAGTTACAACTGTTGTTGGTTGCAAAGAAGACAATTACAAGTCGTTTCATCGTCCTTGTTGGGCGACGGTTGACTTTCTAGGTACATGGCAACTAATTGCCCAACTGGATAACTGACATGCTCGAGGCTGAGAAGTGCCTCTGGCAAGCCACGTGTTTAGAGCAAGCTGATACATGGATGCACTGGAGAAATGCAGGTGTAGGTGTGTAGGACTGCGAGAAAGTGTGAATGTGTTTTGTGGAACTAAGAGCAATGAGTGTGTGGGGGACTGCAAGCGAGCACGAGTGTGTTGTGTAGGATTGTGAACAAGTGCAAGTGTGTTGTTTAGGACTGTGAGTTGAACTCCAAGGTGAGAAGTGTGTGCACTATGCAGGTGCACAAAGAAGTGTATGTGACACAGAAGTTGCGCACAAGCCATTCACCCTTTCTTGAAGAGCAATGGTCTCCATTGCATCCTTATATAGCTGCGGAAACTACACTTGAAGTTGCTACAAGTTGTACAACTTACCTTGATCAGTGTACTACCTCACTTTGACCACTCGGAAAAGTTGATGTGATCCATGGTGGGTGTATGTGTCTGTCACTTCAATGATCTGGTCCTTATCTGTTGGGTGCAAGTGTTCCAGATCGAGATCAGAAGGATGCTGTCGTGGCTAGCTCAAGAAGTGGAGGAACGTAAGTTTGGAGAAGCTCCACATTGAAGAATGGGTGCATGCCCAAGTACAGAGGCAGATCAAGAACGAATGCGTTCTCACTAGTTGCATGCAGAAGGGTGCAAGGACCATATCGCAGAGGTTTACTCTTCCTATGTGGACCTTTGAAGTGCTGCTTCTAAAGGTGCAACGAGACTTTATCTCCAACTTGGAATGCATGAGTGTGTGATGCACGTCATGGTGCTCCTTGTACTTTGATTGGGTGCAAGAAAGGATCTGATGAACCTGTTGATGAACAGATTGTATGTGGCACAAGAATTTCTCGGCTTTGTTTGCTTCTTGTAACTGTGTGTGCGACTCAGTATTAGTTGGGGCATGGTAGGAGATGTCTAGAGGTGCCGTAGGCTGAAACCCAAGGCATGTTTGGAATGAACCATGCCCTGTAGAGCTATGTAGGGCTCTATCGTAGGCATGTTGAATGTACAAGAGATTGTCATCCCAAGAGCAAGCATGTGCGTGATTGTACATTCATAGAAGATGTTCAAGTGTTCGATTGACAACTTTTGTTTGCCCATCTATCTATGGACGGAATGTTGTCGACTGGTCCAACTACATTCCCATCAAGTCTCACAGTGCTTGCCAAAAATGACTCACAAAGCGTCGATCTCGATCGGATACCATAGATGTTGGGAGTCCAAAGTGAACCCAAACATGGTTGAAGAAGGCTTGCACATTGCCAACTGCATCAATGTCTTTCTTGCAAGCGACCATGATAGCTTTCTTTGAAAGCCTATCCACTATGACAAACACAATGTCATGTTGGCATCTCATTGCAGGCAACCCAGTCATGAAATCCATGCTGATAGATTCCCATTGTCAGGATGGAACCAGTAGAGGTGTGTAAAGTCCTAGATTCTTGTTTGTGGGCTTGACGATGCAACAAGGAATGCAAGACTTGATGTGTTGTTCAACGTCTGAGCCCATGTGTGGCTAGTAGAAGTGTGACTGCAATGCGGCTAGAGTCTTTGGCACACCGAAGTTTCTCAAGGTCTTGGCGTAGTGCACCTCCCAGATGAGTCTTTGGTGAGGTGCACCACCAGGAAGACACAGATGCCTAAGCTTGTTGAAAAGCTGGTTAGACATGTAGAACTCCTAAACTTGTTTACCTTGCATGAGGTTGTTGTAAGTTTTTGCAAAGTCTCGATCAACTAAGTAAAGAGATACCCAATTTGCGAAATTGTGATCACGTGTGTCCAACACTGTGATGAGTGCGTGAATTAACGGTCGGCTAAGGCAACTTGCTGCCTTGTTGACCTTCCCTTTCTTGTGCTTTATCACGAGATGGAACTGTTGCAGGTAAGTCATCCATTTCATGTGGTGCGCATTCTCCAACTTGCTTTGTGTCTATAGGAACTGAAGTGGCCTATGATCGGAACGAACAACTATCTCCTTCCCCAAGATGTAGTGATGCCATTGCTTAATGGCTGGCACAATAGCATACAACTCTTTTTAATAGGTGGAGTGCCTTTGCATGGTGTTGTTGAATGTTTCTGAATGGTAGGCGATTGTATGTCCATGTGGCATAAGTATTGCGTTGAGTAAATAGTAGAATGCATCGATGTGGAGTTCAAAGGAGTGTGCAATGTTAGGGATTGCAAGCACAAGGGCTGCGTAGAGGCATTGCTTGAGTCCCTCAAAAGTGCGTTTTTGCTCCTTGGGCTTTCACACGTGTTATTTGGCTGAGTGGCCAAGAGATGTGCGAGAAACCAAGGATGAACTTGTGGTAGAAGTTTGCGAGTCCAAGAAAGCTCCTCAATTCTGTGATATTGCGCAGAGTTGGCCAATCCTGGATCCCTTTGATCTTTTTTGGGTCTACATGAATTCCTGCACGATCAATGATGTAGCCCAGGACTTGGATTTGCATAGCGCCAAATGTACACTTTGCTAAGTTGGCATGTTGATGCAAGGTGTTTAAGATGCATGATATGTTCCACATGCTCCTCCCAAGTCTTACTGAAGATGAGAATGTCATCCAAGTAAAAGATGACAAGGAGTTGAGAAATGACCTGAGTAGATCGTCCATCAAGCGCATGAAAGTTGCTAGCGCATTGGTTAGGTTGAAAGGCATGACTAGCCATTCGTACAATCCTTCTCGTGTCTTGGAGGCTATCTTTAAGATGTTTTTAGGATGGACTAGAACCTGATGGTAACCTAACTTCAAGTCAATTTTGGTGAAGTATCGTGCACCTCAGAGCTGGTCCAGGAGATCATTAATGCACTACAGTGAATAGTGATTCTTCATTGTGATTTTGTTGAGCATGTGATAGTCTGTGTAGAGATTCCATGACACATCCTTCTTGAGCGTGAGGACTATCAAACTCCCGCAAGGAGAAGAGCTAGGCTTGATCTCGCCCTGATTGAGGAGCTCTTGTATTTGGTGCTAGATTTCATCATTCACCCAAACTGATCTCCAATACATAGGGTTGTTTGACAAAGGGGATCAGAGACCAAATCGATGTGGTGTTGTATTGCGTAGTGCGTTGGGAGGCCTTCAGGGTCTAGGAAGACTTCATCATGCTGCTTCAGTAAATTGTCGAGTTGTTGCTGCTACGATATTGATCGCACGGTATGCACTGCCAAAGCTTGCTTTGTCTCCCGCACAAGTGTGTCATGGCAAACCACGAGCAACATGAATTTTTGTGCGTGCAAGACAAGTTTATGACATTGCTTGGCAGAGACTAAGGTGACTTTGGTTAGTGTCACTATCTTAGAGGTTGAACAAGCAATCTTGGGCACAAAAAGTCCAACGTTGTGGCTTGGCTTGATATGTAGCTTCACGGTCATACAAATACGACCTTCCCAACAAGATGTCACAAACCTCCAAAGGTGCGATGTGACAAGTGACAGTGTCCTCCATGGGTTTGACTTTATACTGGAAGGTGCATTGTCGTTAGACCTGTATATCCTTCCCTTGCTGAAACCACCTCAGTGAGTATGGCTTGGGATGCACAACAGTGGCAAGGCCAAAGCGTTGTGCTATGGCCTGAGAAATGATGTTCTTTTGGCTACCACTGTTGATGACATGAAGAGGTTAACCCTTTAACCAAAATCTGGTGTAAAAGAGGTGTTCATGCTTCTCAGAGGTGTCTATCGCAGTAGTGTTGGTGCTCAGACAAGTCACATCTAGATCAGTGTTGTTCACTGATGCAGGACCTAATGTAGACTGGGCAACCAAGTCTTGTTGCACGCGACATTCAAAGTCATCATGAGTGTGTGAGCGATGACAATGGCACAACTTGTCATTAGACTTATTGCCTTTGTTTGAAGTGGAAGGCACTGGAGCCTTCGTGTTTTGCACAGTTTTCTTAGGCCGCGATGAGGAACTGTGTGTGGGCTGGCTCTTGCACATGGTGTTGGATGAAGAGGTGAGACATTGCTTCCTCTTTGCCTTGGCTTTGATCTTGGTAGCATTGCAATAGGCTTGCCCCGGAGCATCGAAAGTCAAGAACTCCATCTTTGCATGAATGTAAGGTGAGAGTCTGTTGATGTACGTCAACACCTTATGTTTATTAGACAAGTTCTCTCACAGGGGCATAGAGTAGTCATGGAATATGTTGTAGTCTTCCATTGACTGCTTCTTGCACTGATGCAATTGTTGGAACTTGATGTATTCATCCTCAAAGTGACATAGAGGATAATACTCCTTCAATGCGTCAACAAAGGTCTTCCAAGATTCAATTAGAACACAAACTTGTTCACGTTGCACGCTGAAGTTCTCCCACTAGTGAACCATCGGAATGAACATCTTCAACATTGTGAAGGCGATCTTCTCAGTGTTAGTGAAACGATTGACTGAGAACTATGCCTTGAGTTGCCAAATCCAGACATCCAATGTTGTGGCATTGATTTTGCCTTCAAACAAAGGGATGTCAAGATTGACTTGCACTTTGAAGGGGGTTTGTTGCTAAAACCGTTGTTGAGTGAATTATGGAGTATTTGAAGGCATCGGGTTAAGTTGCATCATCAAATCATGGAATTGGCCAAAAAATTTATTGTTTTGTGCCTCCAGTGCATCGACAATGAGCCTTTCAACGTTTAGGGCCGCTTCAAATTGTTTTTGGGCATCAACCATCATACTTTTGCTTTGGCGTTCCTGCAAGTAATTTGGAAAATAATTGATTGATAGAACTTCTTTCTTTTGTTGCACTTGTGTGTTTACAAGTATAGAAAAGAGCTATGCTTTGATACCAATGATCTGTGCTTCAAGATCCTAGGGCTAGGCACACAGGGGACAATTGTGCATTAGATATAACTCATAGTTATAAAGAGTGAATGTGCAAAAAAGAATTTAGATAGAACAATCAACACACATTCAATGGAGCAAAAGTTTGATGCTTGCAAAAATGCAACTTCTATTCAATGAGAATAAATAGGGAAAAATTACAGTGATGTACAATTCATGTATGACAGAGTAGATACACAGAGCATGCTATCTATCACTATGGTTGTGTATGGCATCAACCATTAGTCGGATGCATATAATACATATTTATACATGTATTGCAAAGAAATAGTTACAACGGTGACAAGTCATTTCATCATGCTTGTTGGGCTACGATTGACCTTCTAGGTACGTGGCGATTAACTGCCCAACTGGATAATTGACATGCTCCAAGTTGAGATGCGCCATTGGGCAAGCCATGCATTCGGAGCAAGTTGACATGTGGATGTATTGGAGAAAGGTAGGTGTAGGCATGCAGGACTACAAGCAAGTGCAGGGTTGCTGCACGGAACTACGAGCAAGTGCGAGTAAGGCATGAGGACTGCAATCAAGCTTGAGTGTGCTAGGCAAATAAAAAACAGGTGCAAGTGTGTTGCAAAGGACTGTGAGTTGAACTCTGGGGTGAGAAGTGCACATGTTGCTTAGGTGCACAAAGAAGTGTACATGATGGAAGAGCTATGCACGGATCAACTTTGCTATTGTGGTGAAGAACCAACTTCGCCAAACACCTTGTTTTTGAGAGATTTCGTACACTGACAGAATCATACATCAAATCTCTGCACTGCGATGTGGTAAGGGGATACTTGCACAACACCTTGCGCAGAGCTTTGCAAGCGTACTTAGACAAAGCAATAGATAAACATGTGTGTAACAAAAGTATACGCAAATCATTACATACACAACACCGAACTTCACTAAACGCATGCATACCAAAGGTAACGCAAAACAACACAAAGAACGTCTGCGCAACAAAGAAGACTTGCTCAAACTTACAACAAGACATGTGTGCAGTTAGAAACCTTGCACAACACAACACTTAAACAAATTCCTAAACTATTCTATTTTTGGTTGATGCAAGATTGCATGAGGCCTTGGATGCTCCTACATCATCCACTTAGGGTAAGAATTTTGTAAGCATAGTGCTTACAAACTTAGGCTAGATGGTATCACCATCCTTTTGACTTGAAGCCACGGTGTGCCTTTCCACCATGTGAGATATCTCATAAGATTCTCATTCAATTTCTCCTTCCTTTTCCAGTCAACTACTGAACCATAAAATATTCTTCTCCACTCAACTCTAATCAACCTTTTCCTTCTCTTAGCCATTGCTTGGACACAATTTATTTGTCTCCTCCAATTATCTTTTTTTATCCATTTCCTTCCTCATGTGGGACTTGACACATCTCTATCTGCCCACCTCCATTGATTTGTCTTCATTTTGCGATTCCACTCTCCTCTAGGTTTAACCCACCATAGTCTAACCTCTGCCACCAAAAGTCACTATGACTTTATTCAACATTTGTCCAATCTGCTATTGGACTCTCATACCAACTATCTTCAATTGATTGTAACTCTTCTTGCCTCATATTAGTTCCCATCTTTACTCCTCCGCCATCTTCATATTTTGAGATTCAAAATATTTTCCCTTAACTTCCACTGCTATTGCCATGATAGCCTTCATGTGCTCTTATTTCGCTGTGACATTACCCATTGAAACATTCCCATGCTTTTGGTTCACACTTTTGTTTTCCTTCCTTTGTGCGACAACACTATTTCTCCGCATAACCATTTTCTTCCATTTGCATAATGCACTATGCATCTTCACACGTTCCATCCCTTGTAAGTACTCCTTGATACTATGCACGACCAGATGAATTTGATGCACATCCTCAATGCTTCTCTTTTGCACAATATATATGTGCTACTGCACAAGATTCTCCCTTGCTTTCTATCACAAATTGTTATTCACTCATCTGCTCTTTGCCCATTGCGCAGGCAAAATCTGAATTCATCCACCAATCATATCTCTCTCTTTCTCCTGACACTTTTTTGTGTCAACTATTCCTCTATTTCTATTCAACACATTCCAACATTTCTGCAATCATATGCATTTCTTTCCTAAGTAAGAATTGATGTCCTACTTCTTCCACTTCTTCTCCAACCTTTTTGTGTTTAGCTCACAAGCCAAAGATTTCACAACTATGGGCATCACAAATATTACCCATCCTTTCCATTGCAAATTCTGAAATGCTCCTCATGTCATTCTCTTTTTCTGTCCTTATCACAATCTCAAATAAATCTACTACTTCCACTGTAATAGCCTCTGCTTTTGCCACTTTGGTTTGTATGATGACTTCAAAAAATTCATCTTGATCTTCACTCTTCACAACGTCTTTTGCGCTCAAACTATTTCTGTATCTGAAAGCTCAAACATCAACTCAATCACCTTCATCTCTTCTGCAATTAAAATATGGTCTTCCCCTTCTACTCAGTCGAATATGGGATCTCCATGAACTACCATTGTAGTCGCCTCACCTATGTCGATCCCAATCATTACATCTGCATTCTCCTTGGCTACCTCATCTTCCGTAAATATAAGATCTTCGTCCTCAACATCCACATTATATGCATCCACTCGTACGTCCTTTATTTCTACCTCCATGTCTTTCAAAGGTACATGTCATTGCTCGCTTCTCTACTAGAGCTTCTTTCCTTGTACTTATCAAATGACTTTGGCGGATCATAACTTCACTATCTTCCTCCTTAGCTATTAGCAATGTATCTTTAGAAAACTCATCCACCTCTATTGATAGGTAGTTTCTATTGTCAATTTCCTTCTTCACAAGAGCTTTAAACAACTCTTTCATCTTCTCAACTTCTTCATTCCATATGAACTCAATTAGCACATCCTCTTCATCTTTTAAAGCTTCTCCATTTGCCTTCCCGTCTTCATCTGCTACACCTGTATTGACTGATATAAAACTCGGTTGTTCAACCAATCCTCTTCTTCTTTTCTTCTCTTCAGCTCTGTGCTAACTAATACTCTTTTCATTCATTTCTGTTTGCATCAAATACAACCCATGTGCAACTAGCATCACACTCTCTTCCTCCTCCTTCTCACCTTCTTTTATTTTCTCTTCACACATGTAAGCTGATGTAGAAATCAGTTGCTCTACTTGTTCTTCACAAACTTGTCCAAGTGCAAGAGCTTGCACTTCTTTCTTCATCTTTCAATCCATCTCTTTGCCTTCCAAAAGGCATGCTTCTTCATTGTTACTACTATTGTAATCATTTTCATTGCCTTCAGTTTCATCCCCTATAGTGAGGATATTCTCCCTTCACACTTTGCTTGATGCTCTTCAAGCTTTAGTTGTCTATAATGCAATTATTTTCCTCTCATCTTCTCCTCTATGCCTTCAAGGAGACGTACTTCTACTTCACTATTGTGATGTTCTTCAGCTTTATCCACTTCACTTAGGATGTCTTCTTCTCCATAGACCATAGATGCCAAGAATGCATCGTAAATTTATTTTTCTTCTTGGAACAAATGGTCCCTTTCAACTCTCTCTTCTTCTATTTTCTTTGGTAGAACTAAGTTTGTGACCACCATTTTGATCTCTTCATTAGGTGTATGTTTCTGCACCTTTCTTCCACTCATCTGCATGTCTACTGCAAGACATACTTTTACGATGACTTCTCCCACTTTAATGTGGTTTTCTTCCACATTTTTCAATTCCTTCTGCAACCTCCAAAGAATGGGTGCAACTTCCTTTACTTCCTCCTCCTTCAAGAGGATTCCTTCATCATGCTCTACAACCGGCTGTTCACATTACCGTCTACCAAGGTTGTCATCAACACTTTCACCTTATGAGTAACAATGATTTACCTCTTCATCACACCCATCCTTACGTATGAGGTAATCATCCTCGTCTTCGAAAACTTCGCTTTCTTTTGCATCTATTATCTCTACTGCAGTTTCTTCTTCAAAGATGTCTATTATGGCTCTCACAATTCTCAAATCATTTTTAAACTTCTTAATCTCTGACTTGGGTATTGCTGATTTTCCCTTCCTCTCTAGTTTCTTTAGAGTTACTATCCTCTTTTGCATGGATGCCATTATGATCTTTATTTCCGTGATATGGGCTTCTTGATCTTCAACCCATTCTATTTCCTCATGACAACTTATTATTTCCATATCCTTTCTATTATCTTCTATTCTTACCAAGGCTTGTTCAAAACTTACTTCACTCAATATGTCCCTCAAAACATCTCTTGGTTGCTTTCTTGGCAATTCCATTCTTTATAACTTTATAAGTTATCTTCTTCTCACTTCAATCTACACTTTCAACGCACTATTGCAATCCTACGTATGCTTTCATCAACTCTTAGTTCTTCTACCCATTCAATAAGATGGAGAACACAACACTTTGGATTTGTTGTTGTATCACTTACAAACCTACACAGATCTCATGAATTTCACACCTCTAGATCTATTGTTGTATCACTTAAAAACCTACACAGATCTCACCAATTCACACCTCTAGATCTATTGTTGTATCACTTACAAACCTACACAAATCACACCACTTTCTATTGTTGCACCACCTGCAAACTTGCGCAAATCTCTCCCTCGTGATTCTTTCTTGTTCTCCACCTACCTACACAAGATGGAGAACTCTTTTGTGCACCTTCTACACACTGTTTATTCAATGGATTGTTTTTGCAGTCCTCTACCAACCAATACAAGATGGAGAACAAATCACAAACTCTTGCAACTCAGCTGCTGTAATTTATCTCTTTGCCCTCTACCCACTTTTATTTTCCATGGAGGACACTCCAATAAAGTAACACCTTCTACCCAACCCTTGTTCTGGCTGGAAGATGTCTTTACACAATCTCAACCTCTCACTTTGTTTTCTACCACACTTTCTCTTGTGGAAAACAAACTCTTCAAAATATTTCAAACTCTTTTGTATGCCAATTCTTTCCTTGAATCAAGAACAACCTTTACATCTTCTACCCAACAATCTCGCTAGAGGATGTCTGCAGCTGCTTTTTGCCCACACTCGCAAATGCAAAAGGCAACAATTAGTAACAAGGACTGAAAGCTTGCTCTAATATCAATTGATTCAATTAGGGTTAGGGAGTCCAATGAAGGACTACTTTAGACCACGTAGCCCTAAGAGTTAACACAACGAGTAGACTGACTTGCAATCCAAAACACATGAGCAATATGCTGAACTGAAATAACAATGTTTTTTATTGATTCAAATGAGGAATTATAGTTTGCACACATACAACAATCACACCATGATCTCACAATGAGATTCGTTACAACATCAGATCCGTAGATCTCAGATTTACTAACTCATAGTTTTTGCAAGTATCTATCTCCAAGTAAACTCTCAGATCTACTCTCTACTTCCTAATCAATTTTCTCCTAAAGCTGTCCAACCCGAAGAAGTCCCAAAAAGAGGTCTCCTGGCATAGGCGTAGGGGCATGCTTATGTAGATGCAAAGCCCACCTACTTACATTAAGGGCTTTTACCCCACTAACAACATTAACACACTTTAGTGTGTCTCAAACATTAAATGTCTCCACAAATATTATATACCTCCACATTTCCATGGAACAAGAACTTGTTAGAACTCAACGAGTCCCAAAATAGGTTACGAATATTATTAAATGGATCTTGATCTACTTCCTTGAGTTTTGGGATTAAATGCCAAACAATCGTCAACAACTCCTTCCATAACACATCACAAATATCAAGAAAGTCACACAAAAAGGTCGCACGAGATTGCAGGACTTTGCAGTCACCAATCTTCATGAAAACATCCGCATTGTAATCCTCACATCATTTCAAGAATGATGCCATACTTTATCACAGGGTTTCCAACTAATGAATGATTCAACTCATAGGCTGCACAATGAAACTCCAAGTACCTCCAAAAGTCTCTCCTACTCTCTTGCTTTTGCACTAAAGAATCAACTCTACTGAATCCCTGATGCTCAAGTGATATCACAGGGCAAAAGACAAATATCACAACTCTCTGCTATGCGCTTTACTATTGTTTCTTCAAATGACCTGAAGCTTAACACACAACTTGTTCAATGCACATGCAATGACCTCAAGAATCTCCCCAACTATGCTACTACAGTGAATAACCAACTTCACCAAACACCCTATTTTTAAGAGATTTCAAAGACTGATAGAATCAGATATAGAATATCCGCACTGCTACGTGTTAAGGGAATACTTTCACAACACCTTGTGCAGAGCTTTGCAAGTTTACTCAAAACAAAGCAATAGATACAAATGTGCATAACAAAATAATGTGCAAATCATTACAGGTACAAGTGTGCTCGCAAGCAACACAAAACTTCACTAAACACATGCATACCAAAGGTAATGCAAAAAATCACAAAGAACGTTTGCACAACAAAGAAGGTTTGCGCAAACTTACAACAAGACATATGTGCAATTACAAACTTTGCGCAACACAACAGTTAAACAAATTCCTAAACTATTATATTTTTGGTTGAAGCAAGATTGCATGAGGCCCTGGATGCTCCTACATCACTAGTGTTCACATATACCTATGATATACCTATCTTCTTTTGGAATGAGCTCCCCTTCATTGTACAACGTAATTACATGTCATTGTAAACCTTTGCAACACTCTCCATAAATTTCTCTTGTTCTTTAAGCTTTCGGTGAAACTCTTGGTTGTCTTCCTTCAATTCTTCAATTTCTTGAGGATATAGCTGATTTTCCTTCTTCAATCCTTGAGCTTTTGGATTCCCCTCTTGGATTTTTTTCCTTCCTCTTAGTTTTTGCAAACCCTCTAAAAAAATATACCAATACAAACAAACCCCAAATGCGTTACAAAATCTCCATTCAAGCTGCAAGGAACTAGTTGCTTTGCTGCCAAATGATCTAGGCTACTCAAGACTTTTCTCAAAACATACGTGAATGCTGATTTATCACTTTTTATTCTCTTTATTGTTCAGCATATTTCATTCACTTGAATAAATGTTCCCATAAGCAAAGTTGTATTGATATAGTACTTAGTCTGGCGTGTAAAAACAAAAACCCAGCACTTAAAATAATAACACGTGAGAAATAACTTGGACACATTAGAGACACCAAATTTACGTGGTTTAAAACCCTTGTTGGGAAATATCACCATGGAGCAAATATTATCAAAGAAGAGGAGATTTTGGACATCACACAAGTTGTCTCAACACTTCTACCTCCAAGACCATGCTCCCGCATTAAACCACACACTATTCCTCAAAGCAATTTTTATAGAATAACATAACTCAGTTCTATATTAATCTCAGAATAGATTTTACATAAGACTTCTCATTACTCAAATGGGTGAGGAGAGGTTTGCTTTTATGGAGCTTGAAGAGCCTCATAAATGCAAGTGGTTTCCTATCATAATCCATGTGGATGTGCAACTTGGACTATAGTGCAATGCAAGTTGCATTTCCAAATGCGATTTATTTTCTAAATAAGAAAATAAGAAATCCTTGGATTATTTTTTATCAACTAAACTAGTTTAAGTCCTAATGATGTAATTAGAATTTACAACACCACCCCCTTAAGTGCAACTTAGGAAGGCTACAAAAAACTTGAGGTTCATAGGTCCCAACAACAAGGCCATTTCCAAATGCGATTTATTTTCTAAATAAGAAAATAAGAAATCCTTGGATTATTTTTTATCAACTAAACTAGTTTAAGTCCTAATGATGTAATTAGAATTTACAACACCACCCCCCTTAAGTGCAACTTAGGAAGGCTACAAAAAACTAGAGGTTCAACCTCGTATATAGGTCCCAACAACAAGGCTTAATGAGGTATCCATGTACAATATGCTCAAGAAGGAAGGAAGACTTAGACTACACCCCCCCAAAGGACAAATTCCTTCACCCCTAACATTGCTTGAAGATGAACATAATTAGATTCAATGAGGGGTTTAGTGAAAATGTTGACCCCTTGCAACTCTATGGGACAAAACTGATGATCAATGATGTTCTTGTGAGTCAGTTGTTGAATATAGTGCATGTGTACCTCAATGTGTTTGGTGGACTGATGCTCCATAGAATACCTGGGGATTTGAAAAGTACTATGGTTGTCACATCAAATGGTAGTAAGTTGATGTTGCTCAATTTTGAATTCTAACAAGCCCTGATGGATCTTGGAATGTTCCAAATTAGGGAATTTTCTTGAATTTTGATTTTTCTGCAAAACCCTAGGTAAAAAGTCAAATCTAATTTTTATTTTCAGCAAACTCTTAACTTCCAAATATTCCAAAAATAACACAAAATTATGTTAAGTTCTAAGCAACAATTGGCTGCCCCAAACAAGCAATTTATCCTTCCAAAACCAAGAAATAACCCTCAAAACCTGTGATGTCCCTTTTTCATATAATTTTAATAATTAATAAAATTTTCCGAATAGTGATTTTAATCATTTGAAAATATAAGAAAATTAATTAATTATTAAAATAGAACTATCTTGTATAATTATTCAAATTATCAGAAAAGTGGTTTTAACTGTTTGGAAAACTAAAGTAATTTTAATGATTATTTTAAGGGGTTTTATAATTAATACATTGCTTGAAAAGTGATTTTTATCACTTTAATTATTAAAGCAATTTAATTAATTATTTAAGTGAGAACCTAATCATTTAATTTGCTAAAAAGTAATTTTAATCAATAATTTATTAAGACAAGTTATTTAATTAATTAAAAAAATACTAAGGTAAAATTAAAAGGAATGTTGGCTTAGGAGCTAAAGTAAAGAAAGAAAAATATATTCTAAAAAGGGCAAATGAGGCTTATGAGGTATTTTACCTCTCTAAATTAGTTCGCCCTCCTTTAAAAGATACAAATACCAGGGGAAGATCACAATTGAAATGTTAAATATTGTAAAGGCTTAGCTATTTATTAGTTAAAGTCTAACTAATAACTTCTGTAACCTCCTTGTAACCAATTTTGAATTGCATAAATAAGATTTGCACTTATCACAACACATCAAGTGCATCAAGTGCTTTCCATCATCTCTTCTCATTTGCTAACATTAGTATCAGAACTACCACTCGAGGAAGACAGAAATGAAATGAAAGGATTTTAATAACGTCCACGAGACCACAACAGTCTATGGGACCCATCAGTCGTGCACATCTTCTTCAAAACAAGACCATAGCCACAAAACGTTCTCTAAGTTGCTTGAACTTTCTTCTTGAGATCTTCCCTTCTGTTGTGAAGTTTGATCACGAGGTTCACCATATTACCCAGCGTTGTTGCTTCAAACAGGGTGTCCAGGGTGGCGATTTTCAAAGTTTCACCATAACTGTATCGGATGTCTTTGTATGCCTCGCACTCCAAGAGGAAGTGTCGTTCCGTCTCCACCACGCCTTTGTTGCAAAAGAGGCATATTCTCTCCTCCCAATCCTCTTTGGGAGTTAGCCATCTACCCATTTCACACCTAAGATGATGAGAGCTCATCCTACGTTGGGCAATCAACATTTTCGCTTTCCACTTAATTTCTGCTCCTATATAGGGTTTTTCTTCAAAATCCCCTATGGGGTTGAATTCTTTGAGGTAGTATTCCTTTTTACGGCCCATTTGTTTTGTCCACATGATGCCCTTAAATTTTCTTCTCACATATTTTTTTATTTCTTCATTAGTATTTGGGCACTCCTGCATGTTAATATCCCACCTCTTTACCCATTTGTCATTTTGCTTCCTCCAAGTGTTCTTTCTTCTAGTTAACTCTTCCTCCATAATTAGTCTAGGCCACCTGTGCTTCTTCATGTTTTGAATCTTCTTGAGGTAGCTTAGTAACCGTATCATCGCCGATGCCTCTAAGGGGAAGGACCCCGTTTTAGCAAGTAGGATCTCATATGGCACCGAATTCTTGACTTTGAGATTGCTTATGATGAAGTGTTTTTGGATTCTCTCTATCTGTTTCCAAATCTGATCTGACATGCTGCTGCCCCAAATTTCACACCCATAAAGAATCACCGGGATGACCAACAAACCGAAGAGTGTTCTCTTAGTCTTCCAATCCCATAACTCCGCAGTCCTGCACCTATTTTGAAGAGAGTACAACGCTTTCCATCTTCCTTGGATTCTTTTTGCTCTACACGTTTCACAACTGAGCTTGTGATGAAAATCAAGTCCGAGGTACTTGTACTCTTCGACTGTCTCTAATGCGCTGCCTTCAAAGGTAAAGGTATATTGTTTCTTTTTTCTTTTCAAAGAGAAGATCATTACTTTGGTCTTGCTTGTGTTCACCTACATTCCAACCTCTTGGCAAAAAGTTTCAAGTGCTCTCAAATGTTCCCTCAAGCCGCTGACTGTTCTGGCAATTAAAATGAGGTCATCCGCATAAAGAAACAGTTTTATAGCATCCTTAGCGAGTTGAATCCCCTCCCCACTATCCTTATTTAACCATTCTTCTAATTTATCAATGTACAGTCCAAATAAAGTTGGTGAAAGTGGGCAACTCTGTTTGACCCCTATATCGCTGTCAAAACACTCTGACATTCCATCAGTAGTTTTGATTTTAGCATTTACTTGCTCATATAATCTATGGACAGCAGCTTTGAGCTCATCTGGAACCCCCTGCTCCTTCATCCTATTCCAAAGTTTGTTGACAAAGGAGCAAAAGGCCTCCTCTCCCTGAGTGTCCCATGGGTGATTCGTTCGAGGAAACCCTGGTGTTAGGGTACGAATGGGAGGAGGAAGAGAAATCGAGAGTTGAAGTTGCAAACAGTCATGAGGTCATGAAAACCCTGGTCGACAAAGCAGAAAGGTATGGGTGATTCGTTCGAGGAAACCCTGGTGTTAGGGTACGAATGGGAGGAGAAAGAGAAATCGAGAGTTGAAGTTGCAAACAGTCATGAGGTCATGAAAATCGCGGAAGACGTAGTCCCGTGGGAGAAGACACAAACTCGACGAAAGGGGTCAAGTTGCAGTCACGACGTAAGGGCACAATCGTTTTTGTGTAGGATCGTGGAAAGACAGTCCTCATCTATAAATCGTGGAAAGACAATTTGAAAATTCGCGGTAGTCTTTGCAAGCATACAAACATCGTCGAGGGTTTGCTAACAAAGGAAGATCGAAGCAAATTGCAACAGACATGAAGAGGAAGTTTGCAGCATCGGAGAAAGGGCACGAATGATCAAAGTTGAGAGCAGACTCGTGGAAAGAAAGGGCACAATAGAAACACAATTGCCAATTTCTAATTGCAGTCGCGTTGGGAGAAAAGCAGTCGCGTTGGGAGAAGTGCTCAAGAAGAGGGCACAACGTGACCATAAAGGGCATCAAACAGGCCAGGGTCAAGGAGATCGTGAACAAGCTCGAGGAAAGAGCACACAAATCGCGGAAGAAAAACACGTCAAAACACGTGAGCATGAAAAGATACAGTCTGCAGTCGCGAAAAAAGGACAATGCGAGGGCACGAAAAGATCTTTTGCGTGGAGTAAACTCAGTCGTCGAAGCAGTCGATGGAGGGTTGGAGGAAATAAAAACGATGGAAGGTTGCACGAGCCACAGTCGAGGGCAGAAGATTAGAAGAAAAACGAATTTGCAGACTTAAAACGCAACATGCCAAGGGTACAAAATTTCCTGTGACGCCAGGGCACAAAATGCCAGGGGTTTGCATGTCACAAGGCACAAAAATTCCATGAGTTCAAAAATATATGTTGGATTTTTTAATATCTTTTTCCGAATGGTTAAAGTTAAATCGAACAAATTCAGGGAAATAATTTAAAATAGTTCAATTGTGCAGAATTTAATTTTATTGGTTTAAAAATAAATTTTCGGAGTGAAAAATAGCAAATATCCAAAACATAGGCCTTCCGGAGACCCAAAAATGGATTGGGCAAAATTATATGTGGAGTCATAAAATTTTAACGATTGCGGAATATCGCAATTGTGACAAAATTATTCTTGGCACAGAGACAAGCCTTGTTACGGATTTTGTGGATTATGACAAGCGTCATAAGGAGGCCTTGCTGTTGTTGAAGCTAACCGTGTTGATGATATGATCCCTGAGGTCTGGAATGCCACTATGGCAAGTGCATTATCGACTAGTTTGCAGAACAAGTATCAGACTTCGGAAAGAAGTCGGGTGTTGTACCTAAAAAATATGTTATTCTCTGTAAAGATGAATGAGGGTGATTGTATGTCAGATCACGTACTTCGGATGAAAGATCTCTGAGACCATCTTTCAGCGATTAACAATAAGGTTGATGATGATGACATGGTGGCACTGGTTCTGAACAACTTACCACCATCCTATGAATCTTTCGTGGAAGCTCTTCATTTGATGGCAAAAAGCCAGGCATTGACATTTAATTAGGGGAGTTCCTATCTGCTATAGAAGTAACGGAGACGGATACAAGCAAAGGAGTCCAGTGTTGGACATGAAGAAAGTGCACTTATTGCTAAAGCGAAGGGGAAAGGGAAGTGGAAACGTATTTCTATGGATCCATCTTCGAAGCATTAGGTAACATGTTTTTATTGTTAAAAGGTTGGGCATATGAAAAAGGATTGCCGGAAGCGACAATTTGCAATTTTCCAACAAACCAATCAAACAACAAATGTGACAGCAATTGAAGAAGGGTAATCTGAAGAAGAGTATGCCCTTGTGGCATCGTACACACACTCACATACCAATAGTTGGTTCATTGATTTCGGTGCATCTAGGGATTTTACATATCGTAAAGATTGGGATGTCAAATTTATTGCAAGTACAAACCATTTTGATTCATTTTTTTAGCTGATGGCATGCCATATGCAGTAGAAGGGATAGGAGATGTTCGTATAAAATTGAATAATGCAAAAATAATCATAGTCAATAATGTTTTGTATGTTCCTAGCCTAAGTAAAAATATCCTATCTATTATTCAATGAACGGAAAATCTTAGTATTGTTGTAAACTTCTCTGAAAAATAGTGTGTTGTGTCTGATGTAAGACAAGGTAAGGTAATTGCTCAGGGTATTGGGCAAGGTGGTTTGTATAGACTCGTTGACTCTGTCACACTCAATGTAGATGCACGAGTGGAGGATGAATCGACCATACAGGGTGTGTAGAAGGATAGGCTTGTTAAACCCGATCCAGTCAACTTACATGCATTAGTGATGGAGGGAATATCCACTATACAAGATGTGCAGGAGGATGCAATTCCTCAATCTCAGTCGGATGTACTAGTAATTGTGCAAGAGGATGGAATGCCTTGGTCAAATTCACTGGCTCAGAGAATCGAGAATAAGGTTATTTGTTTAGTAGAGCATGGTCATTTTGCTCTAGATTCTAACCTTGGTATGGCATCTGAACGGCCAGTTCTACACTCCATTGGATACAAATGGGTGGATATGTTTTGTACTTTGCACAAGTACATGGCTCATCTTGTTGTGAAAGGCTTTTCCCAACAAGGGGGAATTGATGGGATGCTTGGACGAGGTCTATATGGTGCACCCTGATGGTTTTTGGGTTCCCCGTAGTGATAATTTGTTTTGCAGGATGATTGAGTCTTTGTATAGACTTCGGTAGGCTTCACAAGCCTGGGATATTTTATTTGATCAGCATCTCCAGGGATTTGGATTTAGACTTTTGAAGATTGGGTTGAAATCATCAGCGATCGATGATTCAGTACCGGTCAACGAATCACTCATTAGAGACTTGGTGGACAACTTGCTACATCTTATGTTCACATGGCCGGATCTTCGTTTTGCTATTGGCTACAATGTTCGATTGTTGTCTACATCGAAGTTCCCACATTGGACAGCAACAAAATGTCAGAAGACTACGGATTTCATGTTGATATCTCTTGATCAATTTGTATATGTAATGACTAAACTATTTGGTCCTATTTTGTTTGTAAAATTTTGGGACAAATTTGGTGTTGTTTCTGGTTTAGTCATTAAGAGGGAGTGTTAAATATTGTAAAGGCGTAACTACTTATTAGTTAAAACCTAACTAATAACTTTTGTAACCTCTTTGTAACCAATTTTGAATTGCATAAATGAAATCTTGCACTGATCACAACACATCAAGTGCATCAAGTGCTTTCAATCATCTCTTCTCATTTGCTAACATGAAGACATACTGAATTTTGATAATTGTTTTTCATATTTGAAGAAACTATTGGGATGCATGCCTAATAGAATTTTGTGGTTTTGGTGATTGATCAATCTAAAAAATGTGTCTTTTGACACCACATTTGCTAAGGAGATCTTGTTCATGCCCTAGAAGTGGGGCGATTTACTTTGAGGAACTCTTGTAAATTTTTCATGAGGGTTTGAGGCTTGTTTCTTGCATGATTGAACTTGCGTAATATTTTTCCTATTTATGCAAGTGGAGCGAACTACTTTGGAGGCTGGGATTGAGGGTTTGGACGCTGCTTTTGGTCTGTTCTATGCAAATTAAATACTCTGATTTTATTTGCTAATTTTCTGCGTGTTGGCGTAAGGTTTTGGAGGAGTTTCGTGAAAAGTTTGAAGCCTTAAATTGATAAAAATTTAAATAATAATTTTCAAATTATTATTTAATTATTTTTGATAGGAAACTAGGGTTTTCAGAATTTTGGAGCAACTTTTGATGACCTTCCCATAGAATAATTTTTTTGAAATTAATTTTATTTGATAGTCATTATATTTATGATCAGTTTGAACTCTTGTTTGCATCATAATTTCAAATATCGAGTTGTGAATTTTTGAAGTTTTCAGCGGTTTGTAGGAAATAATATTTGTTGAAGGTAGATTTTTGGCAAGAGTTTGTAGTAGAAAAATATTCAGAACAACAGCGTTATTTTTGGAATTAAATCAAAATTTTCAGCCATCATAAAGTAGCAATTGAGCGTCAATAATTTGGCAAAAAGTTATTTGTTTCGTGCATTTAATTTTCTGATTATTTATGCAAGCATTCAATTAATTTTGAAACAAGTTATTGGCTGAAAATTATCTACAAAATCCTACTATTGTGGCGTCTAGGGTTTCTAGGGATTGACAAAAAATTTTGAGCTTATTTTGCAAACTAGAGTTTGCTGATTTTATTTTCAAAATTTTGGGATTTAGGGGAAAACCCCTTTTGCATGAAATCATCCCATTTGGAGACATTATGAACCCTAGATGCCTCCAAGTTGAAATTTTAATATAAATTTACAGTTGATCTATTCAAGCGAAACCCTCATAAAATTGCATAAAAATATTGAATTAATAAGCAGTATCATGAAAAATCTGAGTGTATTTGGAGCCACACGCCTATCAAAATCAATTTGCCAAAGCTGAAAAATATATTAAATATTTTTAGGGCAAAGATGATCCTTAAAATATGCCAAAATTTCTCACAATACAAGTCACCACACTGCAAAAATATTAAAATAAAATCAAAATGTGTTTTGGCCCAAAATAAGCCCCAAAACTCTACAAACTGTCATGTCCTTATTTTGATAGAGACATCATGGAAGACTCTTAGCCTTAACTTATTCCTCGGGGCTAAGGGACAAGCAAGAAGGAAAAATAGTATCTAGTGTTTTGATTGAATATTTGTAAAAATAGTACCTTTTCAGAAGTTAATTTATATTTCTTATTTCACTTAAAGAGGGGACCTTTAAGAGTCATGAAGGTTCAAGTGATTTTAAAAAAGGATCATGAGAAAAGGTTTTTTAATTATTTTAAGTTACCCTCTCTTCCTCTTTTTGGGTGCCACACTTGGAGGGCTATAAAAGTAAAAGAGGAATCATTTTGTTGGGTGAATATTTTGTCATCAGTTAACTGATGAGCAAAATAGGTCTCTTCAACCACAACATAGGGAGATTGGTTGGCCAAATGTGCAGGTTTACCACATCAAAGGGGGACAAATCTCTCCTCTCATCAAAGAGAGGTTCCCTATAAATATGAAGAGCTATATATATATATATATATATATATATATATATATATATATGCATAAAATAGCATTCAGGGGTAGGACAACACCATCCATCTTTTTTTTTTTAGAGATGATGTTCACAAACAAAAGAGAAATTCAGGTGGAAACACTAAAAGCACTTCTCTTCTTTTAGAATCTTTCAGAAGTGGTCTTGCAGCAAATAGCAGGGGTTCTTTCTGATAGGTAATGACAAGTAACCGGTAACAAAGGGCGTAGTAACCAACAGACTGAGATGTAGCACAAAGTCTCCACCTCGACTGCCCAAGAGTGAAATACGAAGGACAATGAGGGCACAAAGTCATCCCAAGGTCTTTTACATAGGAACAAAAAACAAACAAACACACTAAAGGCAATTGTGGGGGCACAAAGTCTCTCCATAGTTGGCTTCAGGCCATCTTCCTAATTACTTCTATTAGTTCTATTTATTTCATTAAAATGGACAAGAACACATTCAAGAAATAGACATAAGAACAATCCCTTAAATGACACAAGCTATAACAGCGTAAAGTCTGAAAGTAACCTACTTTTTCATTCAAACAAAGAAATATGATCAACAATTTGAGCTCAAAGTCTCAGTAATCGCCTTTCAATTTTGGCAGAGTTTTGCTTCTATAACCAAAAAGATCTCTTTTACATAAAGTAAGAGAATACAATATATAGCAGCCAAGAAAGGCTTGGCACTTTGTTCCATGGAACGGCCCATGCTGCATTCAATGCCTTGAATGCATTTTCAATTTTGTCAAAGAGCCCATGCTGGAACAAGGCAGCCACCTTAACTGTGGCATGTCAATTCATCTCAAATGTCTTCTCCTGGGCTTGAGTCATCCGATCTGTCACCTGATATCTGCGTAGCTGTCTACTTCGCCTTTACTCCAAGGGAGACAAACATGCCGCGCCTTCAATGTTTGCAAGCTCAAATATCTACTTGGTGAACTGTTCCACCTACCCGAAATAACTCCTGCAGATATTTTGGGTTTTTCCTTCTTTCCTGTTGCGATTTGAGCTCCCGGGCTATCTTTTTCCCTTCTGGCTGGCTCTTTTGGCTCCTTCAGCTGGTCGCTGAGTTTGCTTTCAAGTTCCGTGCCACTTTTGAAAATCAACAGATATTTCATTAGCTTGAATTTGACGTCCACAGGGACGTCAAAGGTTCACTGTTTCAACAGTTTGGGTGGCCTCTTTGGTTCATCCGCCTGAACCTTCTCCTTGAACTAGTCTCTAGAAACTTTCGCTTCTTATCTTTGCTCAGAGCTTCCCTTGAACTATTGAACCCGTTGAACCTGTGAACCATTTTGGTTCAAGGTTTAACGATTCATCGTCTTCCTTAAAAGCCTTCGTTTTCTCTAAGTCTCTCGAGCTTTGAAAGAGTCCGTAGAAATATCTGCAGAGTTCATAGAAATGAGTCCGTAGAATCAACCCTGCAGAGTCCGTAGAAATGAGTCCGTAGAATCAAGCCTGTGGAGTCCGTAGAAATCGGGCTTGCAGAATCCGTAGAAATCAGTTGCGGGCCTTAATGCCTTTGAAATTTCTCGAAGGGAAGGTGTCCCTTTGGGGCTTGAGAAGTCCATTTTCTGGTCGGTGAGAGCCCCCCGCAAGGGTACCTGCCCTTCGGGTTTCTTCGGGCGGCCTTCGGACTTTAATTCCTTCAGCGGGTCTTTGGGCTCCAATTCTTTCAGACAATTTGTCCGAAAGAAATCTTTTCTTGGCTTGCCTTAGCTGCTTTTCTGCCGGGTTTTGCTTTCGGGCGAATTCCCTCGGACAAAAGTCCGAAGAAATTCCAACTTTTTTGCTTTGTTCATTTTTTCGAAGAAAATCTCTTTGTCCGCTTTTACTCATTGCCCTCCGCAAGGGCATTTGTTCTTGGTTCACTTCCCTCCACAAGGGCACTTGGCTTTAGTTCCCTGCCCTCTGCAAGGGCACTTGTTCCTTCGGCTTTGGGGCAATCCTTTGAACTGGTTGATTGAATCGATCGATTGAACCAACTTTAGTTCAACGGTTCAATTTTGCGTTTGAAGCCATCTTTTTGTTTAAGTCTTTTGATCTCTTTGAACTGATTGAACCCGTTGAACCAATTTAGTTCAAAGTTCAACGGTTCAATGGTTTAACGGTTCATTCCTTTGTTTTTCACTAAGTCTTTTGATCGCTTGAACAAAACGCGTTGAACCAACCGCTCGTTGAATCTTTGAACCATTGAACCTGTTGAACCTTTGAACCAAAATGGTTCAAGGTTCAACAGTTCAATGGTTAAGCCTTCTTCCTTTCGTTAAGTGTTTTGAAGCCGTTGAACTTGTTGAAGCGATTGAACTTTTTGAACTTTGCCGAAGCGCTTAACTATTTAAGCTTGTCGATGACGTTGAACCTTTGAACCCGTCAAACTGTTGAACCAAAATGGTTCAATGGTTCAATCCTTCCTTTGAAGCTTGCCGATGAACATTTTTGATTGAACCAAAGCGTTGAACCAAGCTTGAAAATGCCTGTGTGTTGGAAACTTGCTGCTTTGAGAGAATTTGCCTGTTGAAGCCTTTGACCCTGTTGAACCTGCTAATTCCTTAACTGAAAAAGCTTGAAAAATGAAGAACTTGAATGCTCAGAATAATTTTTTGAGAAGGGAAGAGATGATTTTGGCCTGTAGGACCAAAATAGTTCATATGTTGTCCCAAAAATGAGTGACAGATTTTTGGGAACAACTGGCTCTAGTTGGAGAACTTCCTTCAGTTGAAAACTTGAAACAACTGAGGGGAGTAGAAACTAGAATCTCCAGTGCCTTCAAATATGCCATTGGGCTACGGAGTCATGCTATTCAAAAAAGAAAGGTGCTAAAAATGAAAACGAAAAGCACAAAACAGAACTAAAGACTATACAAATATACATATGTATAAATGATCTTATCTAATACTTCAAGGATTGAAGTGATTCAAACGCTGCTCATTGTGAGACAATGAAAATGGCGTTCCGTCCTGATAAACCAGCAAGAAACCATTTTGTCCCCAGAATCGGTGATGGGCATGAAACTCTCCACCAGGTTTCACATTTTTTGTGCACTTCTTTTGGTTCTCTCTTCTTGCCCCATGGCAAGACCTGGTCTCCAATCTGAAAACCATAAATCCTTGCTCTCTTGGCGAAGAGTTCATTTTCCTGACTTTGGCGGGCAGCAGTATGGCCCACTACCATAGCTTGTTGTTCATCTGGCCAATAGAAGCACATAATTTGATTGTCAGTATCAAACACCTGACAAACCATCAGCTCAGCGTCTCCTTTGGTGTGAAGGAGTTTGACACCTTTGTCTTAAGCAACCTTCAATCCAAGCAGCAACGATTCGTACTCGGCAGTGTTGTTGGTGTTGTCGGACTGCAACTTGTATGAAGAAGAAAAAATATCTCTTTGAGGAGATATCAACACAATCCCGACTCCAACATTGGTAGAAGAATTGCTGCCATCAGATTCCAGGATCTAAACATCATAAGAAAGTGAACTTCTATTAGATTTCTCTTCATTAGAGAGGGAAGATCCTTTTTCATCTGTATTGGGCCCTACCAATTCTTCTGATGTCTTATTTGAATCAATTCCTGGATTGTCAACTACAGGACTTTCGTCTGCAGAAACATGAACATCTTCTATGGTCAAGAAGTAATTCCCTTTCCCTGAAGACTCAAACAGAATTTGGACTTCAGGCGTTGATGTCTGAGTGACAACAAATTTTGCCTCCTTTTCAGGGAGCATCATCTTCATGATGCCTTTGACAGGGATCCTTGCCTCAGACAGGTCCATACTCAATTCTCCACCAACATCTTTGTAGAAATTTCGTCCAAGCAAAATGCCATAGGACGCTGGGATGTCGGCCACCAGGACTGTCACTTGATTCTCTTATCCGGGAATGCTGCAAATACAAATTGGGCATCCTTGATTTGTCCCAGCAGTGGAACTTGTTTGTTCTCCATAGAATGTGTTTTTTTAAGGCATGCTAGAGTGATCAAGGTTTTGTTGAAGGGAGATGATGCTAGTTTGCTACCAAGGTATGAAAATAATCATTTAATCCTTTTTTCTTTAAGCCCTACAAATTTTGAAAATATATGCTTGAAATTGGTGTTGTGGAGTGAAATTCCATATATGAAGAGAATAAGAAATTCTGAAAATTGCATGGGAAAGAATTTTCAAATGCACTCAGAAAATTGAGTTTTTAGGTCATTTAAGCCTAGTATACATTCTGGAAATGTGGTGAACAAAGTGTCAACTTAGCTCGATAAATACACCCCAAGGGTCGAAACTAAGAAGATGCTTGGTGTTGGTAGCAATGAAGGGGTGGATGAGCAACTTCAACTTAACATATGCCCATGGAACAAGGTAAAAAAGAGCAATGTACAGCACTCTATAAAATCTGAAATTGCAAGAAAGTGTGGATTTTTCTTTGGTGACAAAGGTCCAATTGATGCACCACTTCTCTAAGGTATGCAAATTTCGTGTTTGTAGGACTCAACAGTGCTTCCAAGATCATCAAGGTATAAATAAAGGGCAGTTTTTTAACATTTTTCAGTTCTGATTTCGTTTGCATGCTTGGGTCTATAACAACTCCACTAGGTTTGACATAGAAAAACATGATAATTTATTTTAAAAAATTCAATCAATGTATTTTTCATTAGAATTCACTACGAGAATCTAATTAGTGATCCAGATATAACACTCTAAGTATGTTATCTATAAATAAGCATGTGACATCTAACAGTCACTGATCACTATCAACATATGAAACACATCATAACTAAATATGGAAAGTAATTACAAATCTCTAGCCATGGCTGATAAAATGATACAGCCACAACTGCCAATTACAATAAGTAAATAATTACATCTCATCAAGGATAATATCTTAATAATAATAAATATAATACAATGTACAAGATACAAGATACAAAGCTCCACAGAGCATAAGTTCCCGAGCTCCAATATCTCTGCCAATCTCAAGTGTCGTCTCCAAAGAAGTACTATTATGGGGAGGGAGAGCATCATTCAAGTGCTTTTTCACACCAACCACAAACCATCGATCTCTTGCACAATCTCCCATTAGGAAATGGCCCTCCCTTTACGGATGAGTAGATAGTGATAGTGCGGGAATCCAAAGAAATAAGCTAGTACTCGTGTGCTGTATGATTTTTAAAAATATGTAAATCATACACATGAAATGACAATGTCTAACTAACATTATTTTGGTCAAAGTTTTCAATAGTTATTGATCTCTAGGATCAATCAATTTCATACACACCACTTGATCGGATTACCTTCATCTGGCATTGTGATGCTAGTAAGCTAGTGAAGTCCATCTCACTACTTACTTAGTACCAACAATGTGAGATTTTGTTAACATAAATATAACCAACAGATTCTTACAGATTTCATCCTACTAGCAATCATAAAACATGCTAAACACATGAATAATCAAGTGCATACATTTAGTCCGTCAAACGTATGAATGGATCTCCACAATATCATTTATTACATAATTAATAAGCAACAAGTGTAGGTTATACCAACCGGGTATAATATATATATTACGCTGTATATTCTAATTTTCGTAAGCAAACACAATACAATACTTCCTACTAGCTGTCATAAAACATAGTAAATGCTTCCATTTAGTCTGTCAAACATATGAATGAATCTAAACATAACAATACAATTGTACCATTCGGGTATAACATACATTTAGATTGTAGTTTATAAACATAATACACTCTATGACATCTCATAATATCATAGTTCATTGTTCATGAGCACAACTACACAATTACGAACAACCAGTCTCACAATTTCAAAAATCAAATGTCCATAATCCTAAATGATAAGCAAGCAAACAAGTACAATTTATACCAACCAGTTATCTCCTATGTTTAAACTGCATAACCTAATTTTCGTAAGTAGATTCAAATACAATATATTCTATGATAAGCACTGTACACACTACTCAATATCAACGAGTCATAATGAGAAAGTCATAATTTTCACAAACATATAATCTTTCGTTTAACAACTGTTATCTTTTTAGGACGCTGAATTCCTATAGTTATAGTTTTCCTGTCCCTCGAAATCTTAAAGCTTATTATTTATAATAAATATAGGCACACCTCAAAAAATCTAACTAAATTATATTTATAAATCTGGCTATATTCAAATTGTTATCTAGATGTAGTGTCCCAATAACATCCCTATGGTACATCTAGATCCATAGTGTATTAATATACAACATTTGAATATTGTAATAACTATTCCATAATGTAATAGCTAGATTAACTATATAATCTAGATCCATTATCTGACTACACCCTGAGCATGTACTGTATATAAGTACTTGGACAACCATATATGGATGTCTCTAGTCATTTTATACTTCTACTCAGTATGTAACTATGAGCTTCAATAGTTCATTGGTTTAGTCTGATATGTTTTTCATGTCCAATTAGTCATTTTATTTTCTTTACACATATTTTTTTCCTTATGTTCAAGCTCGTTGTTTCAACAAGTGGCATAAACACATTTTTCAACCACCACAATGTTAGGTGTATGTTCAAGCTCATTGTTTCAACAAGTGGCATAAACACATTTTTCAACCATCACAATGTTAGGTGTAAGTTTATCTAAGTGAATTGTATTAGAAACCAAAATGTTATAGGGTAATAATTAAGAACGCTACACGTCTTCTCGACACATACCCCAACTCCAATCATAACAATGACTATATGAGGAGCAATCAAATATTATACAGAAGTAACAAAACGGATAGCACTTAGGTTTCAACACAAATTTTCAGGTCCACTAAGTATACATATAGCGAACCAGGTCAAACTAGCAAACTCTTAAAACGCCTTTCCTTTGATTGGATGTTATAACTCTGATGTTATTATCCGATAATAACATGCAACTTCGAGTTATTGAGTTCGCTATATATATTAGTTATATCCGTTTACTATAACCATTATATCTATGTATTGAATGTAATACAATTAACATCCACACAGTCATGTTCTGAGCATCAAGCTTAGAAACCTATATATATAACGATATATATAATTAAGCAACTCCATCTACATAATTATATAATATAATTATTAATGACGGTAATATCACTGACAGTAATATCATTACTCTGATCTATATTGAACTCGCTATGTATGTAATTCCTCATAGTCGCTATATATTCATCGACTTATAATGGAGATATAACTGATCTAGTATTCAGCGATTTATTTTAAGAATATTGCTTATGTTCAAGTATACGTCTATCTATTTTTTCAGCTATAAGCTCTAAAGGAATATAGATCACCACAGATATAAATATCGCAAAAAGATTTATAATTAAAAGTAAACTGTATAGATCACCACGGATATAAATATCGCATAAGAATTTATAATTAAAATAAACTATATAGATCACCACGAATATCTATATAACTCCATCTATAGATCGCTGCTGTCCTATTTTTTTTAACATAATAATTAAAGTGTACTTCTAGTTTGCCTTATGCAGTTCGCCTATGCAAATTGCCATAATTATTATGTATTACCTAAGCAGATCGCCATATACAGATCACCATATCGAATTACACTAAATACAGATAAGTAATATATAACTAAAAATATATAAGTTTCATATACTTCTCTCTGCTCGTTATTTATAATCGATCACAGAAATAATCGTAGTTTCCCAATAAGTATTATGTACACAGATCGCTAAGAAGCTTCCTACATACCCAGATTTATGTGATAATATATACAGCTTTTACTGAATATATAAATATCCCTTCAGATCGCCATACTCAAGTATAACATAACCTAATACACACAGGAATTTGCTGTATGGTGCCATTTAACAATAATGGTTTTAATAAATCTCAAGTCGCACCCTAAAGTTTATATATGACACAAATCGCTGGATATAGCTTGCATACTCAAATCACCATCCCTGATATAGAAGTGTAATATATATACATGAAATGTCTATGAAGTTGTTGAAACATATCGCTGTTTTAATCATCATGGGATATCGCTATAAAGAGATTTAAATCACTATGTATATTACAAGTTCATGGTTTTTCTATTGCAACGCGAAAGACTAAACAGTGAAATCGCTGGTAAAAGTCAATTTATATCAAATGCTAGTACTATAAGTAAATCGCTAGTACTATAAGTAGACCCCGTATACATATAGCAGGTGTGTTCATTATGTATAAGTCGATTTATAGGCTGGTAAATCGCTATCCACATGATCAGTTTGCCAAATTAATTCAAAATCTTTATAACATACAACAACCTAAGGTATAAATCTTCCATTGGTTTCATACAAGTATTTTTCTATTTTATAAACACACAAAATTTAAAGACATCTCCTACCTTGTTATGGAGCCCAAATTGGAACAACACGATCTGGAAAAGAAAACTTGGTCTGGCTCGATCTCTCTGTTCTCTTAGCATTGCCCTTCTCTTTCTCCTTCGTGCTCTCCTCTTCTACTTCTCTTCTTTTCTCATCCTCTGCTCCATGCTACGCTTTTTATGATTTGTTATTGTTTTCTTTTTGTTTTATCTTTTTTTCTAAAAAGCTCTAAGTTGCCACTTTCCTTGATTGCTTGTATATATATATATATATATATATATATATATATATATATATATATATTGTTTTCTTTTTCTTTTTATTTTCTTCTAATTTGGCCCAAGCAAGAAAGCTAAGATAATTGATCCTTCCAAAAGCATTAATTATTATTTTACTCTTTTTATTTCCTGTTCATAATATAATTGTTTCATTTATTCTATTTATTACTAACTTAGAAATGATAACAATATCATGATTTTAATAGTAACTGTTGTCAACCTGGAGTTGCACTTTGAATCGAAGATGTGTTGAAATGGCTAATCCTCTCTCCGGTTGAAACAATGAGATCTTTTCATGAGGGTGGATGCCTCAATGGTGAGAAGAACCTCTAGAGAAAGTTGGTTCCGGTATGATGTATCAATGGATCTGTACTTTGTGCTGCGAATCTACCATGGAAAATGAAGAGAAACTTGAAAGGGAAATCCTACCTAATGACTGTGATACACCAAAATGCTGATCCACTCTACTTGGAACCTTGAACACTGAATCAAATAAGGGAAAAAAAAGACCTTTGATTTCAATTAATCACTATGCATAAATATTTTATGAGAAGGTTCGATCCAATGACCAAAACGTGAGAGAAAACGATGGAGAGAGGTCTGATACAAGACACTTTGTAGCCACCTGACATCCACTTACAGCGTCAGCAAAAGACATATAGAACACTAAACATGACCTGCATAACATGATGAGCTAGCAACTAGGTACGAATTAGAATTTGGCAAGGGAGAGAAATCTACCACATATGCAAATTGCTGAATGAATATACACTATGCCAGCATTTGAAATCTCAAAGTACAGTCCTATTGATTGAAGAGGTTACACAACTCACTAATGGCAGAGTCTGGGCTTACCAAGAGGGATATATTTTACAACGCTGAAAAGCCATTAATATAGAAATTTACAAGCCAAGAGATTGGCGTTGAAAATAGAGAGGGAGTAAACTCAAACCAACTCAACGTTTATAAAAAGTTTATTTTGTCTTCTTCCTCTTTGCATCAAAGCTCCTTGGCACTAGAATTTAGACGGTGAATTCATACATTTGACTTTGCTTGTGCATGCTCAGCTAAGCCATGTCTAAAATTAGAAACTTCACTAGCTCTTTGGCATTTGAGAATGGTCGGTGGGTCTGTTAAAACGTCCACCTCTCTTTGCATGGAAGATTATGCCAAATTTCCAAAATAGACTCCTTTTGAGTTGCTCGCGTTTGCATGGACAAAGAAAACGTGTAACGAATGTGTCCAGTCAACTCTACTTGGACTACCAGATCATTGAGAGCCTTGCAACATGGAAGGAACGCCCAAATTTAGAAGTCAAGCTTGAACTAAGTTGGAACGTTTGGATGCATGTGGTTGACTAGTCAAACTACAAAGAAGCGTGAATTTAACAGCGAGTCAACTCAAGATTTGACCAGTCAGCGAAAAAATAGTCTTTGCTTGCATGTATTTTCTCTTATTTTGCCCTGCCTATGTCTTGTCTATTTTTGGTGGGATTCTATTTTTGTCTTCAACTACCCATCGGGTTATCCATTTTCAATCCTTTTGCATAGTCAGATTTCCCTTAGACTTTTCTTGGATATTCTGTTTCAACTTAGTCCATCCCTTCCATTACTTGTATTTGATTCGGATTATTTCGCTTGTCCCTTTGTTTCATTTCATGCGGCTTTTTGTGGACTTCACTTATTCTTTTGAACTTTTTGTCCGAAGGAATTCGTTTCCTTGTTAATTTCACTGAATTAATTCTTTTTAGGCTCTTATGTCTTGCCTTTGTCTTGTCTATTTTCTCTAGGTTTATTTATTCTCCCGAATTTCTTTGGACTTTTTGTCCGAAGGAATTCCTTCGGACAAAGTCTCCTTTGGCTATCTTTTCATGCCCTTCGAGAACTTTTGAAGGGTCCACTGTTTATGTCTCTGCCCTCCGCAAGGGCTTCTGTCTCTCCTCTGTGCCCTTCGGAACTTTTGAAGGGTCCTGCCACCGACCAAGTGCCCTTCGCAAGGGCAGGTGTCCTTCAGAACTGCGTTTTCGAAAGAATTGAAGGGCACCCGAGCTTTTTGTAGGGCACCTGGGCTTTTTGTAAGTCACCCGGGTTTTTTGTAAGGCACCCTTATTCCTTCGGACTTTTGTCTTGTCTTCTCAACTGTGTTCTTCCTCTTTTCTCTCAGACAAAAAATCCGAAGAAAAAAAGCCTTGAACGACTGCCACTTAGTCATTTTTTCGGACTTTTTGTCAATCCTTTGAGAGCTCTTTCTTTTGGACAAAATGTCCAAAGCAATAGTCCACCTCTTATACCCGAAAAATTCCTTGGGAAGATGAAACAAATAAACTTACAACTTGAATATCTTGGCTGTATTTGCACATTTGGCTGTAATCAAGCAAACTCCTTGGAAACCTCTGCATGACTAAACTTCATCTGGCTGTAGATGGCCACTTGGGTGGCTGTAAATGCTCATTTAAGAACCCCAAAAACTGATTCACAAGACAAACTTGGAACCATAGCAAAGTTCCAAAGTGTAGGGGTGACAATTTGCCCTGTGTGGGCAAAATTGTCAATAGTAACCATACTAATATAAAGTCTATTATATGCTTTTCCAAAATGGTAAATCAGATGTCTATAAAACCAGTCACAATAGTATTATAACAATCACAACGCAATCATATGAGGTTACTTCTACACAAGCATTTAATTGAGCTAACATATAGCTAATCATGCATAAACAATTATCCAAACGCAACATCAAAAATGCACCAACACTAACCATACAAAAAATGTATATAACATATATTGTATAATGTGGTGTGTGTAGGGTTTTAGCCTTTTATCTATCATCCCCCAACATCTCCATCTATGTCACCCTTTCTGATGATACCCTCCCTCCGTCACGCTCTAAGGGATGAGTCTCTCGTGTCCAACTCACGACATACATGTAGTTAGTCTATAACATTATGATATATATATATATATATAATAAAATATAGCTAAAATAACAAATCAACATGATCATAATGTAAGAATATACACTACGGCTAACTCATAACAATGAAATTATGTAATCTAAGCAATATTCAACTTTTCCATGACAACATATAACTCATAGCTTAGCTAATAATAACCAAATCAAATTGCTAACTATAAATATCCATGGATAATCAAGTAAGTTTGTTTAGTGAGGAATCATGATATAACAGGGTCCGTAATGTTTTCGTTATGTGGCATAGACATAAAGGGGTTGTAATGCGGAGCAATAAAATTATTATTTATTTCGATCGAATAACATATGTTTTATAGAGCTTTATTTATATATGAAAATATGCTCTTAATAGTCCCAGTAAATCTAGGAGAGCATTATCGGTTAAAACCAATTGACTCCCAAATAAACATCCGAGTAAAACAACATGCCTAGATTAGAATAAAATCAGATACACAGCTTAAAATAAAATAACCACATATCTACGGTTGCCTATGATGAGAACTAATGATTACTCATGTACATTATTTTTTACAACCTATAATGAGTAACTAAATATTACTCATTTATTTAAAATGGTGAATTAATCACCCTAATATTTCCCCTCTTAATTCAGCATTGTCTCAAGTAAACAGGGGAGAAATTCTCTGAATGCCTCAAATTTTTTCCGTGCAAGTGCTTTGGTAAAAACCTCTGCACCTTGTTGATCTGTCGGGCAATGCTGGAGCTGGATGTTGTTGTGAACATGTTTGCAGATGAAATGAACTTGCACCTCAATGTGTTTATTTCATTCAATTAACACTAGATTGTGAACAAGCTTCACTACTCCATTGTCTACATGAAGGATTGTTGGTTGATCTTGTAGTAATCCAAATCCTTCAAGTATATGTTTGAGTCAAATCGCTTCACAGACAGCTCCTCTTGCGGCGTGATATTATGATTTTGTGGAGGACCTTGAAACACAATTTTGCTTCTTATGCCCCCATGATATCGGTCTAGATCCTAAAAAGAATACAAATGCTGAAGTGGATTTCCTGTCATCAATGTTCCATGCATGATTTGAGTCTGAGTATCTTGTTAAGAAATTATTCTTCTTGTATTCTAGGCCAAAATTCATAGTCCTTCTAATGTACCTTAATACTTGCTTTTTGATGACTGATCTTAGGCTCTTGCATGAACCTTGAGAGATAACTGACAGCATAGCTGATGTTTGGCCTAGTGTAGGTCAGGGAAATGAGACTCCCCATCAACTGCCGATATAGAGTTGCATTTACCTGTGGTGATGGATCTGCTTGAGACAACTGAAACTTTGTCTTCATAAGTGTGGCAAATGGTTTGCTATCCATCATTTGAAATTTCTCAAGCATTGTCTTGGCATATTTGAGCTGAGATACAAAAATGTGATTTTCTCTCTGCCAAACTTCTAAACAAAGACAATAAAGCAGAAGCTCGAGATTTGTCATGTCGAATGATCGATTCAAATCTTTCTTTGTTAATTCAATCATCTTCACTAAACTGCCAATGATGACTAGATCATCGACATATACAACTACAATCACTATCTCCCCCATTGCTTTTTGAGGTCGAGATTCGGATCATATGGACTCCTTTCGAATCCATGTTTCAAGAGATGCTCATCAATCTTGTTATACCATGCCTTGGGAGCATGTTTAAGACCATACAATGATTTGATAAGTCTACAAATTTTATCTTTTTTTTTTAGATTTGACAAAACCTTCTGGTTGAGTCATGTAGACTTCTTCCTGTAAGTCCCCATTAAGGAAGGCACTTTTCACGTCCATTTGATGGACTTTCCAGCGAAACTATGCAGCGAGAGTAAAAATCATCCTGATTGTTTTGATCTTTGTTGTGAGAACAAATGTCTCCTCATAGTTAATGCCGTCTTTTTTAGCATACCCCTTCACACCCAGTCTTGTCTTGTGCTTGCCAAGACTGCCATCTGCTTTGTACTTCATCTTGAAGATTCATTTTCATCCGATTGGCTTCTTCCCTAGTGGAAGATCTACAAGTTGCCATGTTTTATTTTTCATCAGTGAATTATATTCTGCATCCATGGCATCTTTCCAAGGTTTCAACTATAGGGCTTCCTGAACTATAGAAGGATTGACAGATTCAACAACTGTACTCATTAAGGCCAAATTGACCTCACCACGAGCCATACTATGAGTCTTTGATCTAGTGGTGGATGTGTTTGGAACAACATCCAACTTTGCATCTCTGAGAGTATTTGTATACCATTTAGGCATATGTTGAGTAGTTCTTATGGGTGGTGGAGCTACACCATTATTCCCAACATCATTACTGTATTCATTTGGGAGATCACCGTCTTCTATATTTTCTGTGGCACTGATTTGTTTATCAGGTGCACTTGTAGAAGGAACTTCTACTTCTTTCTTTTCAAAGAATTCAACATCCCTGCTAGTATAGATTTGTCTGGTTTTTGGATCCATGAGTCTACAGGCAAGTGCTTCTTCACTATACCCTAAGAACACATTTTTTTGGCTTTCATATCAAGCTTAGTTCATTCCACTTTGGGCATATGCATACTTGACATCCTAAAACTCGAAGATGTACTATAGATGGTGTTTTTCCTAACCAGGCTTCATGTGGTGTTACTCAATCAAGAGCTATAGTGGGTACTCTATTGAGTAGATATACAACAGTTTTGGCAGCTTCTGCCCAAAATGCCTTTATCAAACCTAAGTCATGTATCGTACATCGCACCATTTCTACAATAGTACGATTCCTCCGTTCAACAACTGCATTTTGCTTTAGTGCACGAGGAGGTGCCATTGGACAATCGATGTCGTTTGCTTGTAGAAAATGTTTAAACTCATTACTAGTGAATTCCCCCCACGATCTGTGCGGAGGGTCCTGATGTGTCGACCAGATTCATTTTCAATAGCCACTTTGAACTTCTTGAAAGTTTCAAAAGCTTGATCCTTTGTTTTCAGACAGTAGATCCACATTTTTCTAGAACAATCATCAACAAAGAGAATAAAGTGCTTAAATCCATCATGGTTAGGTGTTATTGGTTTGCACAAATCTGTGTGAACCAGATCAAGTTTACCATTGGATCTATAGGTACTTTTCTGAAATGGAATTCGATGTTGTTTTCCTGCTAAGCAATCATGACATTTATCTGTACCCTTTTAAAGAGGTGATTAGCATCTTACCATGTTTTTGTGGTGGAGTGTGTTGAGATATCAAAAATTGATGTGGCCAAATCCCCTGTGCCACAGTTGTGCTGAGTCTATGTCCTTTGCTATGAGTGCTTGATTATTTTTCTGAATGAAATCAAGCTGAAACATACGGTTCACATTGAATGCTCGTGGAACAATCTTGTAATTTATGGATGTCTCTGATCAAACGCGATTTCGTTCCACCTTTACAGTCAAAGTCAATCTTCAAATTGTGGTCTAATCGTTGACTCAATGATAACAAGTTTTTGGTTAATCCAAGTACATAAAGAAAATCTACGATTTTACATGTTTGTGTGCCTAGGGGTAAGGCAATCTTGCCAATTCCTTGTACACTATATGAGGTATCATCACCCAAAGAAACATGATTTTTATTGGGTGTGTCCTTCAAAATGAAAAACCAATATTTTCTACCTATCATATGTCGGGTTACACCCGAGTCAACATACTATATGTCACTTTGTGATGTGGATACATCATGGGTATCTGTAGAGTACAGATAGTCATCTTCCTCATCATGTTCTTGTTCAACAATATTGCCTTGTTGCTTTGATTTCTTCTGCCAAGCTCCTTTTTTCTATCCTTGTGGCTTACTGAAAGAGCTAGGGGATGATTGTTGGTTAGTGAACTTCTGACCACTAGAAGATCCTTTTTTGAAGGTATTGTACCAACAATCTTTTAGGTCATGTCCCTGACGACCACAAATGAGACATTGTTTCTGTCATAGTTTGCATATTTGCCGATTATTGGCCGAGTGGGCGAGTAATCGCCAAACTTCCCCAAAATGATTAATCACCACTCGAAATGGCAAGGTTTTGGATACTTGGGTCTCGACGAGTACTAGCACAACACTCACCAGGTACTCGTGAGTATTGGACGAGTACTGTGAAAATACTCGCCAATATGGTTAGAATGCATGAAAAATGTGGGAAAAACTTATTTTTTGTCATTTTTAAACACACATGCCCCCACAGTATATATATAAAATAAACATTTAAGTCTAAGAAACTAGAGGTCTTATACTTTAAGTTATATTTTATATATATACTTTCAAGATGTTTGAGAGTGGTTTCCAACCTCTAGGAGCTATAATGCAATTTCTAGGTACTGGAGTATCCTATCATATTTCAGACTTAGTCAGATTTCAGGGTTTCAGACTTAGTCAGATTTCAGGGTTTCAGACTTAGCCATATTTCAGGTTTTTAAGATTTCAGGGAGACATCATAGGAGGTATGAAGAATGCATGAAGGGATGTAGGTATGATAGACACCTTGCATTCAAGAAACAACTAAAAAACTTCCTTGTGTATTTGCAGAAGCAGGAGATATTGGATTGGATGACATCCTTGTAGATGTTGTCGAACATGAGGCAAAGGAGTCACTACCATTTGGTTCCAAGGTGGATCCACAGACACAACATTCTAGGCAAAGCAAGAAGGGGCAACCGAGTGGGAGGGGACTGCACTCGCTTAGTCTCCCTTAGTATTACAAAGCAGGGAAGAGAAAATTATAGATTCTTGTAATTTGTACTTGTAGATTCTTGTATAAGTATCACTATATTAGTTTGTTGTTGAAACTTGACAATGTCACAGTTGTATTTGCATTAGCATGAATCATGATTATGCGATTTTATACTTGTATCAAATCTAATAGAAAACACTTTCCAAACAATTTACAGACTCATTTGATACATTTTGCAACTTTAATTTTTATAAAATTTATGTTTTTTTTTCAATTTAAGTATTTTTTTTTAAATTGTCGAATAATGGCGAGTAGTTGTCAAATAATCGCCGAGTAAACTTTTTGGGCGCTGAGCGAGTACTCTCCGAGTACAAGTATGCGAACTATGGTTTCTGTGACTTTCCTCTTGGGGAATTCTACTTTGAATTAGGTTTTGATGAAGATTTGACTGGTGTCTTGTCTTTCTGTTGATGAGAAGCCAATACATGTTCTTGTTTGTCATGAGTGTTGAAAGCCTTTTCTTGTTGCAACATATTTATTAGCTTTTCAAAACTTGGTTTTTGTTCTGTGACAGTCAAAGTGTTCACAAAAACTCTGTATGAGGGTGGTAGTGCTCTCAAGATAATAGATATAAGAGTCATCTGAAACTGTCTCACCTAAGGATTGAAGTGATGTCCTTAGCATTGTAACACGTCTTGAAAAGGCCTCCACTGTTTCTCTTGATCTCAATTTGAGAAAGTGGAGTTGATTTTGCAAATGCAGAATAGTGCTCTCATTTTTGGTCTCATATACAGTTTGGAGCTTGTCCCAAGCTTCCTTAGTTGTTTTGGCCTCATGGATATGTGGTTGAACTTCATTTGATACTCCGAACATGATAATCAACTTAGCCTTCTGATTGGCTTTGTCAAATTTACGCTGTTGATCAATGTTTGTTGCATGTCGAGTAAACGAGCCATCTACTACAGACCAAATTTCTTCAAAATTCAGTCGAGCTCTAAGCTTTGTCTTCCAAGTAGAGTAGTTGTCACCTTTGAGTAACTGAGTCTGGCAGAAAAAATTTCGGACCCTGTGCAGCCATTATCAAGACTGTGGGTGATGGATTGGTTCCTTATCACTCCATGTATACAGGTCTTCCTTTCTATATACCATCAAACCGATATACCAGACCTTTCTTTATATGCACCCTTGATACCCGTCGATACGGAGAAAAAGCTCGCCCTTTCTGTATAGCCGGTGGTACGGAAAAGAGACGTAAACGTACGAGAAAGAATCTGATGCTTGTTACCTAGACAGTATTGAAAAGGGTTCATCCAATCATTAGCACCTGCTTAGATGGATTTTCGCATACGTGCACGTAACCTCGCTATATATTTGGAAATACCCCCAGTCAGGATTTATGCCCTTCGATTGAAACGAATGGGTAGATGAAGGGAAGGCTATGAGTGAATGTACCTTATTTCTCCTTGATTTAAAGGGACGATGCTCAGATGTTGTTGCAGCTATGTTAGATGGTGTATGCAGTGACTCAAGCGCGATAACATTACCTATAAACATGAGTCAGAGGCATAGCTATGACCAAATACGATGTCGAGTTTTTAAAAAACTCGTGAATTTGTGGAATATGCAATACAATGATAATTGTTTTCAAAAGAAATATACAATGCTTTTCAAAAAATAAAAAATCACTTGTTTTTCGTTTTTGGGCACTTTTCGGCAATTTTTTTACTTTGCCTTTCCTTTTTTTTATTTTTTTATTTAAATTTTTAGTACATTTGTTGCTAATTTAGTTAGTTATAACTAAATTTAGTGGATTTGCTAAAGTTGGAGGGGTTGCTAAAAATTTCTCTAAAAGATGTTTTTAGGGATTTGAACCTCCCACCTATCCTCTGCCAAAAAGACTTCCTACCAACTTGCCTATGCATCATGTCAGCAATGTGAAAGCACAAATCTATATATAGACTTAGAATTCTGATTTTTTGCTTTAAACCACCCTTCCACCTCATACCACAAATTTCTAAAAATGTGGTTTTTAGAAAAAAGTGCAACAAAGGAAATTTATCACAGGTGGTTTTGGGAATTCCAAAGGCGGTTTTGAGAAATAAATGGTGGTTTTGGGGTATATTTCCAGCAAATGAAATATTAAAACTATGGTTAAGAGGATTTAATAAATGGTTGGACGCTTTGAATTGAAACTTAAGAATTTATACATTGCAGATTTTTGTTAAGAAACTAAAATAATAATATGGCCAACCTTTTTTTTTAAAGCTCTAATCTCCAACTTCCAATGCTTTGACCAGCTTTAACGCCAATTCAATGATGACGCCTTTGTTTAGCTTCAACGCCAGATGAGATCAGACTGCATCTTGAAGCACCAATCTTACCGTGCAAATTTCACGCCTTCAACACTCAACAACGTCCGTATCACAATAAACTTAAAACACCTTCAATGTTTCTTTTTTTTTAAAAACACAGTCTCCTATTTTTCCAGCTTCTATGGTTGCTTGTGTGACAGTGCTCAGGGTTCTCCCAGATCATACAAGGAATCTTATTTTTTTTTAAGCTTCTTAATGAGAGAATGGGCTTCTCATTTTCACAGGTCAAAGATTTTTTAATGGCTCTGATACCAGATAATGTGAAACAATAAAATTATTATTTATTCCGATCAAATAACATATGTTTTACAGAGCTTTATTTATATATGAAAATATGCTCTTAATAATCCCAATAAATCTGGGAGAGCATTATCGGTTAAAACGAATTGACTCCTAAATAAATATTTGGGTAAAACATGCCCAGATTAAAATAAAATTAGATACAAAGCTTAAAATAAAATAACCACCTATCTACGGTTGCCTATGGTGAAAAAGAATAATTACTCACGTACATTGTTTTTTACAATCTATAATGAGTAACTAAAGATTACTCATTTATTTAAAATGTGAATTAATCACCCTAACATGATGGAAGCCAAATTGGTGATGGATTGGTTGGCTCCAATGAAGATTTGAAGGGCATTTGGAAGTCAAATCAGCCCACATAACAAATGGATCAGGTTTATGAAAGAGTTGGTTCGCTCTAAGACAAGAAGGCAAGTGAATATATTGATCAAGGGTGGAGTTACCACTTCTACATATGAGTTTCCAGCCCTTGGGAGATTTGAATCTAAGAGTTTGAAGGGTGGAATCAAGGGTATATACAACTGTTATGAGTTGCATAAGGCAGAATACACTTGGGGCAACGAGGTGTTAAAAAGAAAAATCATTTTGGACACTGATAAGGAGGATGCTAGGGGTTGTACCATGCCTAACTATGAGGAGTTTGCAGCCATACCCCATAAAGAAGGCATTGCCAAAGATACCAAATTGAAAAGGAAGATAATTTTTTGGACTAATGTGTTTGCTTCTTGTGCAAGTGTTGATACAAGAACAATCAAGGCCCTAATACTTAAAGATCACCTTGCTTAAATACAATTTTCAAGCCACCTTTGTGATGCCAATTTTGAAGATTTTCTTGTTTTCAACATCTTATGGGCATTTTTGGAATACTTGGGCTCAATGACAAAAAGTAAAAGATGTGGTGTTGATGTTTTTTTATTTTCAGCTTCTTTGAGCAGCAAGGGAACTTCATCTACAGCTGTAGAAGGCTTCATCAGGAGGGCTTTTTTCATTGGGAAGGGCCTAGGTTCGAGTTTTGTATAAAACTCATGGTAGAGATAGCACTTTGGTTACTTCGATTGCTCGAGGACAAGCAATTTTGGGCAAGGAAGATTGTCATGTCCCTATTTTGATAGGGACATCATGGAAGACCCTTAGTTTTAACTTATTCTTGGGGGCTAAGGGACAAGCAAGAAGGAAAAAGAGTATTAGGTGTTTTGATTGAATATATGTAAAAAGAGTACATTTTTGAAAGTTACTTTATGTTTCTTATCTCACTTAAAGAGGGGACCTTTAAGGGTCATAAAGGTTTAAGTGATTTTAAGAAAAGATCATAAGAAAAGGTCTTTTAATTATTTTAAGTAACCCTCCCTTCCTCTTTTGGGCCCCATCTTTGGAGGGCTATAAAGATAAAAGAGGAATCATTTGGATAGGTTATGTTATGTTTTGATATTTAATATTGGTCTATTAGCATGAAAAAACTAAGCCATTTGCCTGAAGACGAAACCCTTATAGTAAAGGACAAAACCCCTCTTTCTTCATTGAAGTAACTTCATTCAAAGGTTGCCATTGGAGTCATCAATTTCTACAAGGGTGTTTTAAACACCATTTTTGCTATTTTTAGGTGGGAGACTTGCTTTTGAGGAGTGGTGACTTGTTTGGTGGTGAAATTTTCATGCTTTGGAGGGTTTTATGCCCCAAGGACAATTCTGAAATTTATCCTAATTTTCTGCATAGTGGCGACTTGCCTTGGAGGAGGTTTGGACCTTGTTTAAAGGTCAAATTTGTCTTGGATTAATTATGTAATTTTTTATATCCCAACTTGGGCGATTGGGTTTTTTGGGCTTTTTAGTCTCAAATACATCTAGAAAAATTCTCTACAATTTTGCCTTTCATTTCAGTAGTTTTGGTTCAATTTATTGAGGATTTCATGAGGTTTGTTGCATAATGACAGTTGCAATTTTCAGTTTAATATTTCAGTCAGGGGCGCCTAGGGTTTGGAGGATTAATTCCTCTTTTGAAAAGCTGACTGTTTGTTGGATCATTTAATGATTGCTTAGGGTTTGATATAATTTTGAGCTATTTTTGGAAGGTGTTTGGCAGCTAGGGTTTGTTGCTACAAAAATTAGAGTTTCTCTTATTTCATATTTTGGGACATTTCACAAACCAACTTCACAATCAAGTTGCCCTAGCTGAAAATAGTCAAATTCAGCAACAAAATCCATGCAACCCTTCATTGAGGGGTCTTCGTCCTATCCAATCAGCTCCCAAGGCTCCAAACCCTAGTCGCCCCACTCCAAGTGCAATATTTTTGTCTTTTCTGAATGTTGACGCTGTGGATTGCACCCTTGAAAGAAGGCTTGGCTTCTCTCTTCCACGCGGCACAATGGAGACTCCCCTCTTGTTGTTGGCTTGGCAAAACTGAGGGGAGAATCTCTAGATAAGGGCTAGCTCCCTTTGATGCATCTCTGAGGTCTTTCACTACTACTGCTAACAATTGGGGGGGTGAAAAGGGAGAAAGATATAACCAAAACAGAAATTATCTAAACGGTGATGCACCAAATGATTTTGATCTACTCAACTATTTTATCACTTCAGATCAGAAGGGGGCGAACAGACGCTTTATTTGACAAAAAGCCCAGATTGTAGGGAGCTTTAACAGGAGGCTTAATGAAGACAAAAAATGAACTTACCACAGGCGCTGTAGAAAACACACTGTCAGATAACTACTCTTCTGTCTCTGCGCTCCAGATGCAACACTTCCTGTTAACCTGCAGAAATGGTGCTTTGGTTACACTAGGTATGTTGGTGTCAATCTGTGAAAGCATCAAGCTCAAAACGATTGAGCACAGAATTGATACACAAACACACTCAAAAGTATAACTAGCCAGATAGAGGTAAAACTCATTCTTATTGATCAAAGGTAAAGTTTTGGCAGGGCTTCGCCTTACAAAATGAGAGATCCTTTTCAACTGAGAGGTTACAATATATAGCATGAAGAAGAAGACTTTGGCGCCTTCTAGAACAAGTGGCCCATGCTGCATTGAATGCCTAGGAAGGAGGAAGTCCGCTGAAGGAACCATGCTGTGGCAGTCACAAGTCTTGACTTTGGTGCTTAAATCGTATTAAATGTCACTGCAAAAGCATGGGTCGCTTTGTCTCATCTGCAGCAATAACTTCTTGTGCCGACGCTTTCTGTGCCACCTGGACTGTTCTAATTTGTGTCTTTGCTTGGCTGAGTGCGTCCTTTGGAACATTCCAAATGTTGTCGTATGTGTGCGTAGCCGTGTTCTGGATTGTCTGTTTTGTTCCCTCTTTCCTTGCTATTTCTTGTCATTTTCTGGCAATTTGAGCTCTCGGGCTATTCTTCTCGTCTTTTCTTGGCTACTCAGGGTCTTTTCTCGACTGACACATCCCATCAAAATTGACATCTGTGGCCTTGTCACCATTCGAAAACCAATGGTTATTTCACTGTCTTGAATTTGACGCTTGTGGGGACGTCACCAGACGTTTAAACTGCCAACGGCTAGTTCATCATGCTAAAGTTGACGTCTTCGGGCCCGTCATCATCTTTGGTAATTCCTTCAGCATTTACAAAATGAACCTTCCCGAAGGGAAGGTGTCCCTTCGAAAAAGTGGAAAAGATCCTTTTTTATCACTAGGAGCCCTCCGCAAGGGCACACTTGCCCTTCGGGCTGCTTTGTCTTCCCAATTCCTTCGGACAAAATGTTCAAAGGAATTTCTTCGGACATTTTGCTCGAAGGAAATCTTGCCTTTAAAGTCTCATGTCTCGGCCTTCCTTTGTGAATTTCTTCAGACAAAATGTCCGAATGAATTCCTTCGGGCATTTTGTTCGAAGGAATTCACCCTTGGTTCTACATGGATTTTATTCGGACAAAAAGTCCAAAGAAATCCTGTCTTTTTTTGCTTTGTCATTTCTTTCGAAGGAAAACTTTCTGTTGGGCCTTCTCTTTGATCTCTTTTCAAAATGTGTTCCCTGCCCTCCACAAGGGCACCTTGGGTCCAAAATGTCTTTTGGAACCTGCTTGAACGGCCCCATTTGGCACCTTCTTGCCCTTCACAAGGGCACTTGCCCTTCGGAGTGTTTATAAAAAACTTGCATTTCTTTAAAACTGGCCCATTCCTTTGCAATAAAAGGCATGCCCTAGGTAATTTTCTGAAGCTAAACAAGCCTCAGATCAACCTGAAAACCTATAGGACTCAAATCACTAGGCTCTTTCATAGAACAGGGCTACAACAAAGGGAAAAAACCACGATTGCAGCAAGGTGAACGCATCAAAGACTGGGACAGCAAGGAAAGGAAAGGGAGACCGATTGTTGGCCTGCAGGACCAAAAATGGTCAACACTGAATACTATGCGCAAGTACAACCTCAAGATGAAGCTACGCTAAATGAGAAATGAAGGTTGACATCCCCACTCCTTTGCTGATCCAAAATCGGAAAGCTTTGGTTGAAAGATAATTCAAGAAACAAGAACAAAACAATTCAAATAATGCTATCTCTGATAAGAGATGTTTTATTGATCAAATTTGCAGACCCAAACATATGCTTATCTCTGAGAAGAGATGTTTGATTTCCATTTTGGGTTGCATCTTCATTTATACACGTTTTGAAGGTGTGGGGAGGATGTGGAAGGTCACCAATCTCGAGGGAGATGAATTGGTTTGACTTCCACGATTTACAACAATACAGAATTCGAGAAATTACTATTTTTAGAAACTTACTATTTTTAGACTGCACTACTAAAATTGAAATTTGGGACACTTCCATTGGGTTTTAGGGGGTCAAACTTCATCAAGCAAAGCTCCATGCCATCTCACGATGTTCCCCTCATTATTAGATTTTCAACGGTTCAAACGGCGAGTCAATTGGAGCTACGGTGCAAAAGTTATGGCTCCCGGAAGTTCTGCCATCAATTGGGGTGGACCCATCACCCGAATTGTCATCTGAATTGTTATCCGGATCATTCCTCCCTCCTTGAGAAGCAATGGTCCCCATTGCATCAAGATTTGTCATCAAGTGTTGTAGTTGTACTTCAATTTGATTCTCGATGCATACTTGGAAGGGACTGTGATTTATGGAACTGTGCAGGGCCCGATTGTTCACCATTTCTGTCTGACCATCAGTCTGTGGATGGAAGGCTGTGAACTTCTTCAGCTCGGTATCTATTTGCTTTTGTTGTGTTGTTTGTGTAGTCAAGGCTGTAACATCGGCCCTTTTGGATTCATGTGGCTTGACCACCATGAGAACAAATTTCTTGGCACTAATCAGAGAGACAGATGTAGAAAGTGGTACTTTTGGTACCCTGTAGTGCTGTGTTCCAAGAGTGAGTGATATTTCTAGTTCTTGATTCATATATACCATGTCGATCATACATGAATGGCTGATCAAAGAGTACATCACAAACATCTAGATTGACCACATCACATAAGGCCTCATCTTGGAAAGGTTGTATTGCATATGAGAGAAGACATTGGTGGGTGACACGGAGGTTTCTCCCTGGACTCAACCATCCAATACTGTATGGTTTTGGGTGAGGCTTCATGGAAAGATTTAGGCTTTTCACAACATTAGCAGAGATTAAATTCTTTTGACTTCCACTATCAAGAATGAAATGCAGAGGCTTACCTTTCACCCATAACTTAGAGTGAAACAACATTTCCTTGTCATCTAGCATCTCGTCGTGTGTCTATGATGAAGCAACAATGGCTTCAGGATCAGCATCTATAATTTCGTCTTCAACCTCTTCGACTGCAGGGTCTGTATGAGGTAGAGCAGTAAATGTTGAGGATTGTGACTCAGAAAGCAGTGATTTGATAGCTCGACATTCTTCTTTGGAGTGAGTTCCAGATTTTTGATAATCACACCACTTCCCAGTCTTTCCTTCCTTTTGCTTCCAATTCTGGCCTCGTGTTTGACATTTTTTGTCACTTTTTCATTTTGAAGACTGATTTTTTATATTCATTCTTCTATGCTTCTGCTCAATCTTCACTGCGAACTTGTATGCCTCACCAATGGTTTCCAAATTGAAGAGTTTCATTTCTCCTCGTATGTACCATTGTAATCCACCATGATATTTGAGAGCCTTATATTTCTCACTTTCTTGGATGCCCAATCTTGCAGATAGAAAATGAAAAAATGTCAGTGTAATCTTGAACAGATTGATCCTTACCTTGGCGAAGTTGTTGCCACTTTATATACAGATCGTCATATGCTCCAATGGGGTAGTATTCTTCCTTTACAGCATCTATGAAATCATCCCATGTAGGTTTCGTCTCAAGGCCAATATTATCTGCACTAAATCTCTTTTTGTACACTTCCCACCAATTTTTGACAGGCAATGATGCTTTCAAAAGAGCAAAAGTAATCTTCTCTTTATCGGTGAATTTATTTACAGAAAAATAAGATGACAATTGATCCAACCAATTTTTTACTGCATCAGCATTGATTTTGCCTTCAAATGTAGGGCTATCAAAATTCACCTGAACCTTGAAGGGTGTTGGGGCACTGAAAAGATGTGTGGGTGCGGATGAGGAGTCAGAATTTTCCATCGAGATTTGTTGGAGAATTTGAGTGAATTGTTGTAGCATCTGCGCTTGTTGCTGTTGGAGGGCTTCATTCACCATTTCTTTGAAAGGATCGGATGCCTCGGTGTTGTCCGCCATTTGAAGTTGTTTGGAGCGAATAGGTGGATATTCTGTTGGTTCTATTTTCCACCCAAGCCTCCTGTAATCTGACCTTGTCCTCGAGATCATACACTCTAAAGATAAACCGCTTTGATGCCACTGATCCAAAACTCGAAAGCTCTGGTTGAAAGATAATTCAAGAAACAAGAACAAAACAATTCAAATAATGCTATCTCTGATAAGAGATGTTTTATTGATCAAATTTGCAAACCCAAACATATGCTTATCTCTGAGAAGAGATGTCTGATTTCCATTTCGGGTTACATCTTCATTTATACATGTTTTGAAGGTGTGGGGAGGATGTGGAAGGTCACCAATCTCGAGGGAGATGAATTGGTTCGACTTCCATGACTTATAACAATACAAAATTCGAGGAATTACTATTTTTAGAAACTTACTATTTTTAGACTGCACTACTAAAATTGAAATTTGGGACACTTCCGTTGGGTTTTAGGGGGTCAAACTTCATCGAGTGGATCTCGATGCCATCTCACAATGTTCCCCTCATTATTAGCTTTCCAACGGTTCAGAAGGCGAGTCAATTGGAGCTACGGTGCAAAAGTTATGGCTCCCGGAAGTTCTGTCATCAATTGGGGTGGACCCTTCACCCGAATTGTCATCTGAATTGTTGTCCGGATCATTTGCTTGAAGGTTTTTGTCTTCAAAGCAATGGCTCAAGCATTTTTGTGCTTAATGACTAATATTTTCAATATCAACATAGCATGCTTTCAAATGAAATCCTCATTTCTTTTTATACCACCTCCCCCAAGGGGCACGCCCAATTGGGAGGGAAATACAAATTCAAATCATGAGGAAGATTGATTTTTAAAATGCTCGGGATCCTTAAAGGGCCCCAACTTAAGTGATTCTTAAAACATAAAGTACCTATTAAAAATACATTTTACATATATTCAATCAAAATCACTTATTTATCTTTCCCTTCTTAGTTGTCCCTTAGCCCCTGAGAAATGGTTAAGGCTAAGGGTCTTCAATGATGTCCCTAACAAGAGAGGGACATGACAATCCTCCCTACCCAAAATTGTTTGTCTTCAAGCAATTGAAGCACCCATAGGGTTGTTCCCACCATAGATTTTGTGCACAATTCGAACCATGGTCCACCCCATGGAGAAGAACCCTCTTGGTGAAGCCTTCTGCTGTTCATGAGGATAATTTATTGTTCATGCAAGCTGAATTTGCATAAACAACAGTACCATATCAATTTTCTTTTGCCATAGAGCCCATGTACTTCAAAACTGCCAATAAAATGATGAAAGCAATGAAATTTTCAGAATTGGCATTACCAAAGTGGCTGGAAAAATGCATTACATCCATGTCATCTTTAAATATTTGGGCCTTGATTGCCCTTATATCATCACCTACACAAGAAGCAAATACATTAGTCAAAAAGAAAGTTCTCCATTGTGTTTCGTGGTGTCTTCTATGGGTTGGAAATCCTCCCCATAAGATGATTCTTCAATCCTTGGTCCTCATGCCCCTAGATCCACCGATTTTCAAATGGGGTGTTTTGCAAAGAAATCTATGCAGGATGATTAGAGGCCTACAGTTGCAACTTACAGCCATGCAATTATTCTTGGAAATCCCCTTTCTCACTTTCTTCTTGCCCCTTGGTGTGTCAAACATGTATGCAACTCTAAGGGGAACAACATTGGAGTCATGTTTTACTATAGAAGAGCTGAATTTGTCATAGTAAATATGACAAGAGATGTTACAGCTGCCTTTCCTCTTTGTTTTCTCATGTCATACCATACAATCTTCATGACCATGCCCCCAACTCTCCCAAACATGCCTCAAGCTTCCCCAAACATGTCCTCCAAGGGCTGGAAGCTCCCAAATTGCCACCAAAGTCCATAGTCCCTTCATCAAGGAGATTGCCCCCTTGTAGCCCAAATTGAACTCATTGTTATCCATGAACTTGGAGGATGTCCACAAGAGCACAAATTTCATATAAAAGAAACTAAAGCTGCCAAAATACAAAACATTTGGAAAGTGATACCTTGTTGCCCCAAATGGAAAAGTCCTTTTGTCCTTCATTCTTTGTGTGCATTCTAGTGTGGTCACCTTTCAACAACCCCTTGATCAGTCTTACATGCCATCGTAGGTTTCTCCTTCTTGTTAGGGGCTGTAGTTTACTCCAAATTTCAACCTTTTTACCCTCAGCAAGTGGTTGAACTTGCTTCATCAACTCAGAAATTTCTGAGTAATAAAATTCAGACCTTGATATATATTTTCAAAACTCACCGTGGGCTGTAGCATGCATAAAAACTCAACATTTTTGTCCTCATATGGTGGCCGGACCTATTTTAACCACCCAAAAAATTTTGAATATGAAAATTCAGACTTGGTAATGACATTTTCAGAATTGGTTAGGGGCTGTATTGTGCTAAAAAAATGTGAAATTTTGACCTTAATAGACAGCTGATTTGACCCTCCAAACTCGCTATTCTTATAACTCAAAAGATTCTGAAACTTCACAACCAAATCTGATTTTTGTTTACACCCTTTAAATTGGTCTTTAATGCAAATTTTGATTTTGTCTTCATACCTTAGAAACAAGCTCATGCAAAAACAAATTTGATGATTTTTTACATACCTTGAAGGCTGTCCTATGACCAATTTATTGATTTCTTTGTAAGGGTAACCTTTTTCCATCTTTGCTCCACTCAACAAGCCATGTGTGTGACCAAGTTCATTCATGAGAGTTGGCTGTTCCAACTCAGAAAAAGCAACTTGCCTTGCTGCCCCTACCGGAATCCCTTAATGAATCATGCTCTCCATCCTCTTGGATGTTGCCCCCTTGGGTGCCTTATCATGCAACCATGTAGAATCACTTCTTTCCCATTCACATCAAACTTGAGCTCCATGGTTTGGTAATTTTGTGTGTACTCCCCAAGAGAGTGCAACCATTGTATACCAAGCACTAGGTTGGTCTCCCGAATACCATCCACATAGAAATCATCCTCAATGAGATGTGTTCCCATCATAATGCTCAACTTAAGGACTTTAGTGGTACAAGGGATGGGTGAAGCCATCCGCCACGGTCACTCGAAGAACATTAAACTCAATAGATTGCAATTCACACAAAGCAACCAATTTCTTATCAATGAAATTATGAGTAGCTAATAAGAATAGTGACATCCTTACCTTTCAAATTACCTTTTAGACGAAAGGGATAGTATCTAGGTGTCCTCGATAGGGAAGCAAAAGTGTCATCCAAGTCCTCTCCTCCAAGGATCTCTAAGTGGTCTTCTTCATAGGTGGCTGTCCCTTCTTTTTCATCCTCATCTTCTTCATCTGAATGCACCTCAATGTAGTGCACTTGACCCTTCTCATGACAATGGTGACCTGGTGTCCAAGGGTCTTTACAATCAAAGCACAACTTCTTTCTTCTTAATTTGCTTCTTGCTTCATAATTCCCTCTTGGCAACTCTCGTTGCTGTCCCAAACCCTGCTAATTTGGCCTACCAAATTGCCCCAAACCATATTGCTTTGGTCTATCAAATTGCCCTAAAGGAGTTGATCTTGGTAGTCCAAAAGTGTCGCCCCTTGGTTGTCCCCATGTATTGTCTTTTGTCTGTCCAAAAGGTTTGAAAGAGTTAGTTATTTGTGAACTAAATGGCAGAATTTTACCTTGTGGTGCCGAAGACTCAAGATCAAGGGCCTTTTGAATGGCTCCTTGAAGAGAAGGGTCAAAAGCCTTGACCAAACCCCTAATAGAATCATCCAAGCCCTTTATGAAAAGAACCACCAATCTTCTTTCTGAAACATTTGTTACCATGAATGAAAGCCTCTGAAATTCAGTCAGATATTCCTCTAAAGTATCCTTTTACTTCAATTGTGCCAACTCTCTAAAGTGTAGCTCTGGATCAGCCCTATCAAACCTTTCAATAATCCTCTTAATTCTTCATAAGATTAAATGAGTTGGTGCCCTTGAGTGACCAATCCATGATACCACGATTCATGGGCAGCCCCTTTCAAGTGCAAAGTAGCAAACTGAATGGCTTTTTTTTCTATCATAGGCCTAAGGGAAAAGTATGTGTGCACCTTTTGAATCCAAGCCCTAGCTGAACTCTTGGGAGAACCATCGAAATTGGAAAGTGAAAGCTTTCCCAATGCATGGTGAAGTCCTCCTTGGCTGCCCTTGTGCTTTTGGCCAACCCTATTGCCACTTATTTGGCCATGCTTCATGAAGTAAAAGTTGAAAAATCCATTTGATCCCTAAAAGGAGTTGGACAAGTCATGTATTCATCATAGTCTCTCAACAAATTTTTCCCTCAATGTGGGTTATCCTTCTCCTTCCGGAATTACAACTTCTTCTTGCAAAAAAGTAGGCTAGTTAGGCCTAGATGTAGCTCCTTCAATCCCTTTAGAAGGCTGATGCGTGAGGTAGTGACTTTCATAAGCACTACCATATCCATTGGAAGGTTTGTCACCCCTCATTTCCTTCATAGTGTAGACAAATTCCGCCATTGCAGTAATCATTTGTTCTTGAGCCTGTGTGTATCTGTTAAATCTTTGTTCTTCTCTGTTTTCAACCTCATCCCTTGGCTGATCCAATTGAGACATTGTTTCTGTTTGTGGATTTTCTTCCACTTTCTTCTTACTCCTCAGGTAATACCTTATCTCTTTGTCACCCTCTTGCATGTATCACCTTGAAAACCCACAACCAACCAAGATATGGCTTTGATACCACTGAAATGTTTCAAATTAAAGAATTTCACTGAATTCAGATTTCTCTGCAAAACTCTAGGTAAATAGTCAAATCTGATTTTTATTTCCAGCAAACCCTAGCTGTCAAATACTTTTAAAAATAGCACAAAATTATGTTAAACTCTAAGCAACAATTATTTGGTCCAAACAAGTAATTTAGCCTTCCAAAAGCAGGAAATAACCTTCAAACCCTAGACGCCTCCAAGCTGGAATTTTAATAAAAATTTGTAGCTAATCTATTCAAGTGAAACCCTCATAAATTGCATAAAAAATATTGAATTAATAAGCATAAGTTATCATGAAAAATCTGAGTGTATTTGGAGCCACAAGCCCCTCAAATCAATTCACCAAAGCTGAAAAATATAAAAAATATCTATTGAATATTTTTAGAGCAAAGATGACTCAAAATATACCAAAATTCTTGACAAGACAAGTTGACACATTGCAAAAATATTAGACCAAAATCAGAATGTGTTTTGGCCTAAAATAAGCCCCAAAACCCTACAAACCAGCTCCCCAACCAAGTCGCCCTAGCTGGAAATAGTCAAATTCAGCAACAAAATCCACGCAACCCTCCAATGAGAGGCCTTCATCCTATCCAATAAGCTCCCAAGGCCCCAAACCCTAGTCGCCCCACTCTAAGTACAATATTTTTATCTTTTCTGAATATTATGTGCAAGTACAACCTCAATATGAAGTTGCCCTAGATGAGAAATGAGGGTTGGCGTCCCCACTCCTTCCTTGCATGAAGGTTTTCATCTTCAAAGCAAAGGCTCAAGCTTTTTCGTGCTTAATGACCAATATTTTCAATATTAACATAGCATGCCTTAAAATGAAATCCTCATTTCTTTTTATACTTCTCCCAAGGGGCACACCCAATTGGGAGGGAAATACAAATTCAAATCATAAGATTGCTTTTTAAAACCCTCATGTCCCTTAAAGGGCCCCAACTTAAGTGATTCTTAAAACATAAATTAACTTTTAAAAGTACCTTTAACATATATTCAATCAAAATCATTTATTTCTCTTTCCCTTCTTACTTGTCCCTTAGTCCCTGGGAAATGGTTAAGGCTAAGGGTCTTCAATGATGTCCCTAACAAAAGAGGGACATGACAAATCCAAATAGTCTTTGTGGTGGCATTGAAAACTCCTCGATACTTTGCCTCGGTGGAAGAAAGGGCTATAGCATGTTGCTTCTTGCTTGACCAAACAACAAGCCCTGAGCCAAGATGAAAAACATAGTCTAAAGTAGATTTGTGCTCATCAAGATCCTCTGCCCAATTGGAGTTAGTGTAGCCTACTAAATCTGTAGAAGAATTCGTTGAAGAGTGAATGCAATGTGTATGAGTGCCTCTGATATAGCGGAGAATCCGCTTAGCAACTTTCCAATGAATCTCATGTGGTTTTTGTTGTGATATCTCACGACAAAATAGATATCAGGGCAGTTATGAGACAAGTAAATGAGGCTGCCAATGAGCTGCCTATACATGGTAGCATCAACCAAGGGTGTAGAGCATATGGTTGCAAGCTTGACTCCAGACAAAAATGGCGTAGATACAGGTTTACAATTAGACATATGAAATCTTTCCAAAAGATCTAAAGACATATTTGAGCTGTGAAAGAAAGATCCCTGAGTCAGAGTGAGTGATCTTTAAACCAAGGAAGTAGTATAAAATGCCCAAGTCTTGCATTTGAAATTGTTGGTAAAGGGGAGACTTCCTGTCTCAAAGAAGTGAAGATGTGTTGCATGTGAGAGTAAGGTCATCCACATAAAGATCAAACAAGAGAAGCTCACCATGATGCCATGAATGTAGACAGTGGGGTCAAAATGGCAATGAGAGAACTCTAATAGGAGTCCATCTCATACCGTGCTCATGGACCTTGCTTAAGGCTATAAAGGGATCTCTTAAACCAACATACAAGGGAGGACTCTTGGACAAAACCAAGGGGTTGTTCCATGTAGATCTCATGAAGGTCACCATGAAGAAAATCACTCTTCACATCCATTTAATGCATTGTCCATCTCTGAGATGTAACTATAGAAATAACAAGATGGATGAAGTTCATTTTAGCATCTGTGGCAGTGGTCTCATAATAGTCAATGCCTTCTACTTGTAAAAATCATTTTATGACTAGTCATGTTTTATATTTGTGGATACTGCCATCAACTTCATATTTGGTTCAATAAATCCATCTACAATGAACTATCTTTCTTCCTTTTGGAAGAGGGACTGAATTCCAAGTGTCATTCTTCATAAGAGAACCATAGTCTAATTCCATGGTTGTGTCCCACTCTAAATTGTGACTAGCCTCAATTAAAGATTGAGGATTAGATGCTATGGCTATGTAAACATGAGGAAGTTCACTATAATATTCTTAGGTACACTGTGTGAGCTAGGAATTTTACTCAAGAGAGGATGGTTAGTATTGTGTTAGTTTCAAAATAAAAATAAAATGAAAGAAACACACTAACTAGCATAACATCTCTAGGCCTAGACACTAGGGAGAGCTTAGTTAACAAACATGAATAAAACATACAATTAAAATGCAAAAGAAACATTCGTTTACCTTCCTTGGATGCTCCAAAATGCTTGTTGTAGTGGCTTGCTCGGTTTGTGCTCATGAAGTCTTCATCAAAGGAGGCTTGGCTATCTCCTCTTCTCCTTGGCACCTTGTGGCTTTGGTTTGGCTCAATATTTTGGCATCATAACTTTGGCATGTGAAAGTTCTTGGAATCAATTTGACATGGTAACTTTGCACAAATTAAGCTTAGAAATGATGTTCATGGCCTCTTTATTTATAGATTTTTGCAAATGGCTAGAATCAACCTGAACCGTCCATCTCAAGATTGAGATGTGTGGCTAAGGATTAATCCAATTATGCAATTAAAATTGATAAATAGGCTCATCAATATTTGACATAAAGGAGCAATTAAGAGGCATGGAAGGCATTGATGAGGCATGGGAGGCATGGATCTTGATATTTGTGGCATTTATGGCCTAGAAATGTCTTTCCAAAAAATGAGGTCACCTGATGATGCAGATATTCAATAGTCATTTCCAAAAGTAAGTATTCAACAAGTTTCCATGGAATTCTTAATTAGACTCTAATTTGGTTTAATTAGCTCTTAAGCATGATTAAGCACTTTGTGCACAAATTACTTAAATTGATCAGAATGTCTTGTTATTGGTCCAAATTTTGACTGGATTGGAATTGAAAGTCAATGTCAGATGCATTGGAACCGTATTCCCATTTAGGATGTTGTCAACACCAAATAACAAAGGCACACATCCCGTGCAAGAGATTTTACAGAAAAGAGCAATCCAGAGCACCCAGGTGCAAAATTGGCATTTTGACTTGAAATGAACTGATCAAAGTTAGTTGGCTCATAAATTGTATTGCTCTATTTTATGATACTCTAGCCAAAATCGGCACTTGAATATGTCAGTTTCAACTCATTTAATGCATTTTAGTGTTTTTAGGCCAAATTGTGCATTTTGGGTGGAAATTGGTCAAAACCCTGATTGGAGGTTATCGGTGGCCAGATTTAGGTGTCTACACACTGAGTATTGGTAGGACCACCGCAAAGAGAACCAACTACTTCTTGTGTCTTCTAAACCCATTGAAGAAGAGAGTAAGGAGCAAGAGCAGGTGGTTGAGGAGCCTCATCATTATGAGGCATGTCTTCCTCACTAGTACTGCCAAAAGTAGAATCTATATCAAAAATGGAAGAAGAGGTTGGACTAAATGTTGTGGCATGTGGACGAGGCTCATCAAAGTGAACACTCCTACAAATGATCAACTTGTGTGAATTTGGATGCAGTAGTCTATAGCCTTTGACATCATTAGGATATCCCACAAAGATGTAAGGCTTGCTCTGAGGTTGTGGAGCCTTGGGTCTGGCTTTGAGAATGTGTGCCCATTTTGCACATCCAAACACTCTCAGATGCTCAACAAAAGGTTTCCTATCACTCCAAGCTTCTTCAGGTGTCAGGCCCTTGATTGCTTTATGCGGAGTGTGGTTCTAAAAATAAGTCACACAATTAATAGCTTCAGCCCAAAATGGAGGGAGACCCCATGACTAAATCATACAATTAGCCATTTCTTTGAGTGTGTAGTTATCTCTCTCAACAATATCATTTTGTTGTGAACTATATGGAATTGCATGTTATATTTGGAATCCATGAGTGGCAAAAAAGTCTATAAAGCGAGAATTCACATATTCTCTGCAACAAACATTTAATGTACTTTATAAATTGCTATTTCAACAAAAGTCTTGAAGTCAACAAAAGTGGGAAAATCTTGACTCTTTTGCTTCAAGAAATACCCCCAAGTACGCCTTGAAAAGTCATCTATAAAGATAAGCACATAACACCCCTGATGAAAAGAAAGTGCTAGAAAGGGCCTTGAACATCATTGTGAACAAGTTGAAAAACCTCAGATGCTCTCCATGATTTTCCTTTCACATAGTTGTAATCTAGATATTTACCAAGGACACACCCTGGAGAGACACCATTAGAAAATGTAATACAAGGTAGACTAGTGACCATATTGTGTTGATGAAGCCGCTGAAAATGGTGGTAGTTCGAATGGCCAAACCGCTCATGCCATAATTTACTCAATTTATCTGTGTAAGTAATATATGGGTAGGAGTATAAGGGACAAAATGAGAAAAAATATGCAATCATGCATAATAATATGCCTTTCCCACTGCATTGTTCTAAGAAAGGTCATTTTTATTTTGAATGATTGCTGAGTCAGGTGTGAACTCAATTGTCTTGCTTGCCTGAGTGATTTGATAAATTAAAAGATGATTTGTGGAGAGAGAAGACATACCAAAAACATTTGTGAATGTGCATTAGTCATCTCAATAGATCCTTGTTCCTAAATATTCAGAGAAGAGTCACCCACAAAGATCTGTTGTGTAAAACAAGTATCAAAAGAAGAAAAGAAATTCGGAGATTGAGACATGTGGTGAGTAGCTCTAGAGTCAAGTATCCATTCAGGATCTGATGATGAAGTAGCAACAATGGTAGAGAGGGCTTCTTCCTTGCCCTTGCTAGAAGAGGAAGAAGCTGATAAAACATTGAGTTTGTGTTTCTTTATTTCCTCATTGAGAATAGCAAGTTTCTTGAAACATCTAGAATCAGGGTGTCCATTTACTCCTCAAAAGTTACAATTTGTCACACAAGCATTCTTTCGCTTACAATTATTAGATGAAAAAGAAGAATTTTGCCTATGTGATTGTGCCTTTGGACCTTGATTTTGTTGTTTTGGAGGTGTTTGAGTAGTTTTAGCTTGCTTTACAAAAATAGCATGTGATTTGGCAGATTTTGAAATAATGCCCATCTGAATGAGCTCGTCTTGCTCACGAGTCAACCTTTTGACAAACTGTGGGAATTTTAGCAATAGCACCCCAAGAGTCTTGGTTGGAATAGAAGTTATATACAAAAATTGATTATTTTTCATCTAATTTAGATAAAACCTGATATATAAGCTTCTCATCTTCTTTTTTGGCATTACAATCTTGAAGTTTTAGTCTTAAGGAGTTAATTTTTGAAATATAGTACTGAATATTATCAAATTCAGCTTGATTGAGAGCAATAAGCTCTTAGTCTAGTTGATGAGCCCTAATTTTACTACTCTTTTCTTACAAGTTCTTTGGCTTTGTCCATCCAACATTTACAATAGCGAGAGACTCAATGTAAAATAAGAGCTCAGGGGATACAGACAAATATATGAAACTGAAGGCCTCAACACATCGATCAAACCATTTGGGCTTCTCAATAAGTTAGGTAGGTTCTAATTATGTGCCGATTGTGAGACTATATAAACATTTACTTCGTAGTATGTTAATCATTTTTTATCTCTAAGTGTATGAGTTATAAAGAGTGAGCATTGGTATATTATCATCCAAAATGTGCAAATGACAATGCTGAAATAATAAAGACACAAGCACAATAAACAAGAGCCACAAATGCTCCTAGTGTTGCACACACGAAGAAGATGGTACTAAAAAGGGCTTTGGTACAAACATAAAGTGTGCCGAAAAGACGAGTATCCTTCAAAAGACACTTTATACTTGGTGCATTCACAAGAAATGGCCCCTCAAAGCTGTTTATAATTGTGTAGTTTACAAACAAATCCGTCTCCTTACAATTGCAATGAAAAATAAGAAACTGAAAGAATATCAATTTATGTATATCATTAGAAGATTCCAACCACAAATCCGGAATCTATGCATAATAATCCACACTTTAAAAGAAACACTCCAAAAAAGGATCTTCTGGTGTTAAGAAAAGGCCAGTTGAAGTTGTACATAATGTGAGCAAGCACGCTGATAGGTAGAAAAACAAACGACCTATGTGTGGGATGTGACTACTTGTCACACCGGGCCCTCCCCGGTGTTTGATAATGTTGGAAAATGTATTGGTGCACCAAAAGTTCCAATGTGTACAATAGTGTGTAAAGACCACCACGCCCCCTGCGCGGCCCGCGCCCGCGCCCCCCCGCCACCCCTGCTGAAAAATACCATCCCTTCTCTTAAAAAACACCCCACTTAAAAATACCCCCCTTTATAAAAATATTTGCCTCAAATTTTATTTTATTTTTATAATAAAAAAAATGTGGTTAAGGGTATCGAACCCTGACCTCTTGAAAGGGAAGAATCTTGCAAAATTATCGTAACAACTTTTCCCTTTAACAATATATATATATATATCTCAAGAAATTTTAATTTATTTATTTCAAAAGAAAGTTATTTTTTTTAATAATTAAAAACAAAGTAGCGCCACCTAGATGCGCAAACCTGCTATGGGTGTAGGTCTGAAAAGGGTAGTGAGGGGCCATGTGGAGGGTTGGGGAAGGGGTTGGGATGGGAAGATTGGTGGGCTTGGCCGACAAGGAGGAGGGTGGTGAGTGTTGAATGGCTGAGTTGGCAGAGGGAAGGTTATCGAAGTAGGTGGGTCAAGCAGTGGGGACAGTGGTTGTTGGTTGGCTGGGTGAGTGATGGGTGGCCGAAAAGTCTTACCAAGACTTTAAAAAATCCCTACCCACCCTTTGAATACAAATTTTTTATTTTAAATTAATTTTAAAAAAAACAAAAAAAACACGGAATAAACAAGGTCCCCGCCCCCAAATTTTTTATAAGGCCCTCAATCTTTTTTTCTAAAATGTGATAATTTTGATATTTCAATGAATATATAAAAAAAAAACACCTTAAAAAAACGCGACTTTTGGTGAAGCGAATAACAAAGGCCCTATATTTCAACAAATCCTGCAAGTAAGATAACCACCCCTAATATGGTGAAAAACCAGTAAAATTTGTGAGAAAACTTCAAAATTAGAGTAAAATTAGAGTGGGAAGAAGGAGAATGGAATCAAACAAAAAAAAATAGAAGAATATGACCTCAAGGGTGTCAACCAATTCTTCCTCTTCTTGAATTACAAACATGATGGCTCTTCAAAAATGGAGCTCTGATACTATATAAGAGGAGATTCTGGGCAAGACTCAAGCTGACTCAATACTTATACATTCCACGACCATGCTCCTACATTAAACCACACGATATTCTGTAAAACAATTTTGACAGAATGACAATACTCGCTTCTCTATTAATCTTAGAATAGATTTTAGTGCAAGTTGCCATGTGTGTGTGCAACTTGAACATTAGTGCAAATTGCATCTCCAAATGTGATTTATTTTCTAAATAAAAAAATAAGAAATCCTAAGATAATACTTACTAAGCTAACTTAAGTCCTAATAGTTACAGGAAACCGTCCAAGCAAAGAGCGCGATCTGCCTTCTTTTGACCAAACAGGACGCTCAGGTGGTGGCGCGACTTGGATTCTAGCAGTTAACTGGTAAGTCTGCGTGTGTCAGGAGGAGCAAGCAGGTCAAGGAGCAGATTCTCAGGACTGGTCAGTGGCAACGCCCCCCTAGTGGGATTCTCAAGATCAATACGGATGGTTCCTCCAGAGGTAATCCGGGACCCGCGGGTACTGGAGGGATAGGAAGGGATTCTGAAGGTACGGTGATTTTTCTTTTTGCGGTCCTTGAGGGGCTGCAAACCATTAACATGATGGAAGGCCAGGCCATTCTTTATGCCCTTGAGAAGGCCCAGGCGTTAGGTTGGCGTAGGATTATCTGCGAATCGGACTCTCAAGTCTTGATTAACCTGCTCATTAAGAGGAAAGTGGTGGACGTCAATTGGCAACTATCTCTGATTGTGCAATAGATTTTGCGGATTTGCTCGCTTATGGATAGCGTTACTTTTGCTCACATTCCGCGTGAATGGAACAGGGCAGTGGATTTTTTGGCTAAATGGGCGTCAGACCATTTGGATGGTGGAAATATTGAGGATTGGGGGTCTCTCTCCCCGACGTTGCATTCTGATTTGGAAAGAATTCTAGAGGCTGATAGGGAGGTTCATAATATTGTCTAGTTGGGCGTGTGCCTAGTTTTTCAGTTTTTGCTGCTTTCTTTTGGGGGTTTTTGCCCTCCGTTCTTCTTGTAATGCTTTTCTTTACTTATTAATATTATTTTTACCCCTTTTTTTTAAAAAAAAAAAGTCCTAATAGTTATACCAACAAATATTAGTGATTTTTTCACTCACATGGTTATGTATGTAGAAAATACAGCAAGAATGTAAGCCAGTATGGATTTAGGACTATTCACTGACTTCTGCTGCTGGGAAGCTCCAAATCAACAAAATTTGTCCACACACTCCAACAAGCCTTAGTTTTATGCATTCACCTTGATGTCTGTGTATTGGAACTGAAGAAAAACCTCTTGCTCTTCCTTTTTGGTAGCCGAACAATCCTGCTTTTGGAATTTAGTGTGCCTGTTTTGTTTTTCCTTTCTTTTGTTTCTTTGTTTGTGTGTTTTATTCTTGTCTTTCTATTGAACTTGAAAATTCTCTTGTATCATTTTGCATAACTACTCTATGGGAGTTTACGCTGTTGCAATTGTCAATCTCTATCTGAATTTGTATAAATATTGTAGCATATAATCTAATCATGATGGCACGGCTAATTTCAGTTTGTTGAGAGTTAATAGGACCTATTTTTTATCATACTTGAATAGTTTGACATCTTGATAGTGATCAACTCTGCGTGGTAAATACAAGGATAGAGTGCATTGAAGATTGTTATTTGATATAGTGTATTGGTGATGGAAGCCATCCTCGTACAAACAAAGTGATTGTAGTTAAAGTTTCTGTTTGAGGAGTAACTTGTATTGCTTGGGGGATTTAAAAGTAGTTCTCAAATTCCCCTTTTTTCCTTAGACTAGGTTGTGGGTTGGTTTTTTTTAAGCATGGTTGGATCCTAGAGGACAATTGTTTTGTATTTACACAAGAGACCCCTAGAATTAAGAATCTGCCTGGATGTGTGGGCAGGATATTGACTTAACCCCTACAAACAGATCAAAATTGGCTCAAATAAGCTCATCGTAATCTATGGGTATTTTTGACTGATGGTGGGTCTGTAAAACATACATATTCCTCTTTATTTATTTTTCGTTTTTCGTTTTTTATTTTTATTTTTATTTTTTTGGCTAACATTGTCCTGCTGTTTTTTCAACGCACGTGTTTCATCATTTTCTAAATGTTTCTTTGTGATGCATTCAAGAACCGGTTTTGTTTTTGCACCAGATTTTGCCACAGTTAATTTCAGTGTGAATCGTCACTTTGGCAAAACTGACACTTTTGTTGTGGATACGGCATCCCCCTAGGATATATACAAACTCTGATCTAGACTGTGCATCAAAGTCGAAGAAATATGATCACAGACTTTATATCATGTTTTAACTGTTTTGACAAATCTGATTGTGCATTTATTTGTAGAAGCTTCATTTCACAAATTTGCAACTGCACAGAAATAGTGTTCTCATGCTTCCACAAAAGTTTGCCCACAGTCTTGAACAGCATCAAGGCTCCGCAAATCACTAAACAGTGTCAACACCAATGATAACTTTATTAAACTTTTTTATCACATAATAAAATTCTATTTACTCTTACTTCTAACGGCATAGGCAAAAGCTAATTGTGCAATCATTTAGAAATTTGGAGGTTAAAACACACTGGTACAAGAATGCACATAATAAGCTCAATAAATGAGAAAATGTATTAAAGCTCACACAGGGTAACTAAGCTGGAAGCTCAAAACGGCAATTTCTGATCTTAAAAAGGCTAGTATGAATCTAAATTTATACTCATTGTTGAGTCAGATCATGTGATGCAAGCTTATAACAGAGATGCAGGATGGGAAGCTAATGAAAATGTAGGTTCTTAAGCTTGCTATATTATTGGTTGGTGTTCAATTAATTTAAAGTGGTTAAGCTTGTAAAAACAACATGAAGAGGGACGGTAGTGCAATAAACTATAGGCATGATACATATTCCTGATTTAGAGAGGAATTGACCTAAGATGAAGCAAGGGAAAACTTGGTTGGCAATAAGAATGTGGGGAAAAGCAAATGGTTGGTTAGTTCTAGGCCATTGTGAACCTATTTGACGAAAATGATGATGTTTGTGGTTACCATTAAGAATGTAAGGAAAAGCAATAAAATAAATGATGGGTGGTTAGTTCTAAACTTCTAGGCCATTGTGAACCTATTTGAGGAAAATTATAATCTGGCTGTCATCTGTCTCTCCCTTGGAAATTGCATTTAGTTCAATTTTTTTATATTGCCTATCAAAAAAGGAAACTTCTAGTTTAAAAGTTCTGGGATACCAATCATTTCACTCGTCTTTGACAACATTTCTTGCAATTATGTAGGTCATATGCTTGACTTATGTAAATAATATGTATTATCTTTGTTGCTTTGTATGCTAGAAATTGTTGTTTGCATTGTAGTGGACAACTTATGTTCAATCTGAGCTGGCCCAACCGTGCAATCAATTTTATGGTGGATTGGAAAGCATTTTGAAAATTTTGTTCTTTCTTGGCCATGCCTCACTAAAACTTTGAAATATGCAGATGCAAGGAGTAACTATGCCCTTCTTTTTTGGTGTGATGATCACACCATCAACACTAAGCCTAGAGGGAACATTATTGGTACTCTTAACTTTTCTTTTATTGGATATGGGTCATTTATTAAGGCTCTTTTATTTTTGGGGTGTGTTATTAATAATCAGTGGAATGATGGTAATAATATACTTTGTTTTCAGGCGACAAGAGATTTTAAGTACTTCAGCTTCAGTATGGTATCATGCTTTTGTGGAGGCTGCATTCTGCTTTTGGTATGTAACTTATCACTGGGTGTTGAGACAGAAAAGATAATGTGTTTAAATTTATATGTTTTGTACTGATAAATTCCACGTCAGGAAAAAGATGCACATGTCGTGGGAAAGCAGAGGGAAAATAAGAGACCAGAATCCTTAGAGAGCAAGAAGCATGTTAAGCCTTAAATATAAGAGACAAAAAGGAAAATCACTTTTGACCAAGCATTTCCAACTATTAGAGAAAGCTTCAGCTAGGCTATTGAAACTACTAGTGTCAGCCAAAACCCCTTGATGGCAACTAATAAATTTCTTGATGTGACACAAGATATTTCTTCATGTTGGAGATTTTTGTACATTGGATTTAAATGAAGAGTTTTTTTTAAAAATGACTGCAAGATTTATCTTTCTGCTTACTAAAATCTCTACATACCAATATATGGATAACTTTCTGATAAGGTCTTGCACAGGTGCCTAATTAGTCAACAAAGGGAGTATGATGATTTATGGTTACATGACAAAGTAATCGGTACATGTCTTTAGGGAAAGTTATGTGATCAGCTGAACCTTTGGCGGGATTCATTTGATGGTGAATGCCATTTGCTCCACATGGTCCCTCTCAGTAGGCGAATAACTTGCAGGAGACTCCATTCCATCCCCAAATAGCTAAAAGCACAAGACTTATAATATTAGTGCCATTTAGCCTAATTCTTTTTATAATTTTTGGTAAGAAATACATCTTATGTTACTCTAAAAGTTACATAAGCTGAGCACCAAAATCAATTGGAAAGTCCAGTCATATGAAATCAAGTGTATCTGAATGTTTTCCCTTGGGGACAAAGAATCTAATCCTTTCAGAAACCATTGGTTTTGGATTTAGCATGCATAGCCAGGTTCCTTTTCAAAGTAATCAACCCTCCTAAGCAGAGCTATTATCTCCACAAAAAGTTGTTTTACATCTAATCTTCCAAAGGATTACGGCAGAATCCTTATTGAAATGCTATAACTCTTCACAATTGTATCTGATAATCCAAGTGTCCCCTAAAATAGGACCTCACCCACGAGGGGTAATGAACATGTGACTGAATTCTAATTGCACTCATGCTCAAAAGGTCTTTGCAGATAGACATTTGCAGAAGATATACAGTATTGGGTCTTCTCTCTCCACTTTTGAATTGCTGAATCATTTTAGATCAGATTGGTACATTCTGTTTTGGGCAAGACATAAAGATGCGATGCCTTATTGTGTAATGAGCTATCAAGATAAGAAACATGCAGACCCAAAGGGAAGAAATAGACTTTTCAGATGAAAAAAGCACCATCTGTTGATGTTGTGCAAAAAGGAGTCAAAAAAGATCAGTTTAGGGAATAGCATACCCAACCAAAAATGTCAGGATTGTCTCAGTGATGACTACTAAGTAATCTGTCCACCTTCACAGGGAGGAGGGAATCCATGTTACAACTCCATAAACCAAATTTCATGCAGGAGGGTCGGAGGAAGCTACTTGGTAAACCTTAATGAAGATCAATCGTTCGTGTAACATCACATAGTTATATATAGATGGAGAATTTGAATGTTGTTGCAATTGAAGTTTGGATTTAGAGCTACCCATGGTTTATAACTTAGCCCTCGTATTGTAAATTCAATGATTTGGCATGGGAAGGGACAATGTAGCCTTCGTTGTATGTCGATACATATCAACCTTATATCTTCAAAGATAACTCCCTTTTACTTCCATGTCATTATTCTCATCTCGTTTTAATAATTATGAGTGTCAATGGCATATGAGTATCAGGAAAATTATATATGCGTGGGATGACAATATTATCTGATAATTTTTATTTTCCTTTTTATTGCAGTTATTGAATAACCTTGGGTATGGGCTTGTGGGAAGCTGGTGGACACTAGTAGCCTTTCAATGGGTATGCCTTCGGTGTTTTTATATAAAATAGTAAAATTATATAATTTGAAGGATAAGAAAATTCATTTCAAAGAAGTGACTAATATTTTTTCTTACAGGCCCGCTTTGCTTTTGCATTCTTGAGAATAGCATCTGCAAGAAGTGTGATGATGGAAGAATTTAAATGGTTCAGGTCCAAGATGCATTTCAAAACTGTCTAAGGTGTTCCTTAATTAGGCCGCCCTTTGCCACTAATATGGTGAATAGATCTTATTTAATTTTTGTAACATTCAAGTCTTTGGTATTATGAAATTTATATTAAAAATTAAACCAAACAGTATGGTTCAGTAAAAATTATATATTGATTTTTTTATTCAAAGCAAATCTAATGTATTACCATATTAGTTCTTCAATTTTGATTTATGTTCACAAGGCCATTTATAGCTAACCAGCTCAAGAATGTTGTGAAACTCTTTTTAAACTTGAGGTGATATTAATATTGTCATAGCAAAATAGTTATTGTAATATATTATATAATCTCAACTGGTAAAAAAATTGAAACAAATATAAAATAATATTAAAAAAAAAAAAAGTTTTCTTGTGTTCAAAAGAGTATTTTATATAGCAAAGATACATGTTTGTTATTATGGGGTTTAAAATGATAATAACCGTAATTTATTTCTTATTTAAGGATATTGTTTTTCTTTTAATGAATCGTGATATATTTAGCATTGATCTTTGATCTATCAAGTATGTTTGAAAAATAATAATAATAATAATTAGATAATATTCATTATAAGATCAAAATAATCATTACAAGTCAACATGTTAATAGTTTATATAAAAAATAAAAGATAAAGGTAATTTTTAAGATCATCATCAAGTAAGGCATCAATTTAATATATGAGATTTTCTTGTAAAAGCATTAAGGAATTTTTCCTATTTACTTTGTCAAAAATAATTTCAGCCTAAATTTTATTAAAAAAATTGCATTATTTAAAATAATTTTGCCTTTAGTTTTTACAATTAATTACAGAATATTAATTAATTAAAACTCCATTATGCTTAAAAATAGTATACAAATAGATAAGAACACCTCATATATTATTATGTTTTAAAAAAATGGCTCATAAAAAACATATTGTTCTTTTTAAGTGATATATTAAATTCATATGTTAAATCTTTCATTTTTTAATAGATAAAAGACGGTTAGATTGGCCCATTTCAATGTTATATTAACTTTAAAAAAAAATATTCATTAGTTACAATTTCATCCACCAAATTGTAAATATTGGCCTTCAATCTCTTAACGTTAAAGTTTTTTCTTAGTGACCATTAACCATAACGGCTAGTAGGAAAAATCCCCTAAACCATCATCTCCTTGTCATGACCAATGCTTGTTAGGCAACAAAAACAAAAGTATAACAAAAACTATCTACTAGCATACATATCTTGTGCAGGAGCATTCTAGGCAAATCAATGATCTTTCACCACCTAAGTTTTGAAGTGCACAAATAGATAGGAGTTGGGCTCTGGAGGACAACGCAGAATAACTTGCAAATCAATGTGCAAGGACACTGAGTTGTGCACAAAACAAAAAATAAGATAACTTAAGTCTCAGCACTGTGTAAAGCAATCAACATGCATAAGGAAAGAAGCACTTACAACAAGGGGAACATGGAAGCAAAACACAAAGCCCAAAGTGTAACATCCCCATTGGAATTTACCTAAAATTATGGGTTTTTTTTTTTTTTTTTTTTTAAATTTAAACACATACTATAAATAGATTACATCGCGAGAATTTAATCAATGATCATATAAAATACTCAAGTGTGATAACTATAAATGAAGTATACTATATCATACCTCACCAATCATTATCATCATAAGAAACATATCATAATACGAATATACAAAGTAATTACAATTAACTAGTCACGACTAACACATGCTTATAGCCACTGCTATTAATGTATAATGAGTAAATAATCACAGCTCATCGTAATAATGGTTCAATAATAAATACAATACAATGTACATATATAAGATACATGGCTCCCTGAAGCATAAGTTCATCGAACTCTAGTATCTGTGACAATCTCAAGTATCATCTCAAAAGTAGTATTGTTGTGGGGAAGGAGAGCATTATCCGAGCATTTTTTCACACCAAACACAAACTAACGACCACCCACATTAATCCCACTAGGGAATGGCCTTCCTTTCACATATGAGTAGATAGTGATGGTGCGAGAATTCAAAGAGACAAGCTAGTACTCGTGTGATGTATGATTTTTAAAATTAAACATGGGGTGTATCATAGAAATTTGTTCTACTCAAGATATTGCACAAACATGTAAATCATACTTATGAAATGACAATGTTTTACTAAACATTACTTTGGTCAAAGTTTTTAATAATTGAATGATCAGTCAAAATTCATACACATCACTTGATCGGATTATTTTCATCTAGCATTGTAATACCAATAAACTAGTGAAATTTGTCTCACTACTTACTCAGTATCAACAATGCGAGATGTGGTAACATAGTATAACTAATAGATTCATACAAATTACATTCTCTTAACAATCATATAACATGTTAAACACATGAATAGTTTAAATGCACATATTTATTCCATTAAATATATTAATGAACCTCACAATATTATCTATCACATAAATAACAAAAATGATAACTACAGTTCATACCATCCAGTTAAAATATATATCTAACTACAATTTTTAATTACTATAAGTAGTTTTCAAATATATTATATTCTATGATAACCCATATTATCATAGTCTAGTGTTTCAAAGCACAACTACTAATAACTACAACCAGTCATAATACTGAACACCTAGTTTCTATTCAAACAACTAGTTATAACAAGAAAGTCTCAATTCCAACAAAATATATAATATTCTATTCTAACATTTGTTATACTTTCAGGGGAGTTGTATGCACGCATAAATAAGATTATATTACACATAAATCTATAATATAGTTTTGAACCACCAATGAAACTATTATTAGAAGAACACACCCCTATGAACAAGTATAAGTTAATTAAGCATAGATGTACTTAAATTCTTTTTAAGCATATTATTCATTAATATGTAACTTATTATAGTAATATTTCCATAATATCTTATTTCACATGCTACATATGATATCTCATGCATATCACAAAGATTATCATAACATAATGAAAAACTTCATTGAGCTATATATGCATCACATGTTTTATTAAAAGCTATTTTAAGATTTTGATATCCTATAACTACATATATGCCAGAATAAAGAAACATATTTCGATAAACTACATGATAAGGCATAAGTCATTATGTGAGCTTTTTATTAATATATCGTATAGATTATAAGTCCTTAATGATGAGTCCACACTATGACTCATTGTAATAATATATCATCCTTCACAACCATTAATATGCCATTTAGGTTGAACATTGTTTGTAGTCTTAATGCTTATAACTAGTCTAAAATAGAAGATGAATGAGAAGATGAATGTTTTTGTTTCTTTAAACTTATGTGAGTTTGAGTTAGCATTCTTTACATAATGTTCTAACTGTTTGCATATTTAGTCCTCCATTTTTGATATGTACAGGTATTATAGCATCTAAATAAGAGTCGTGATATGATCCCTTAAAGACAAGGAAGGGTTGTAGTCACAAACCTATCATTCTAGCGAAGCTCCAGACTTTGTCAAGCATTCTACGGACCTTGACAAATAGCTACAGACTTTCACCATCGAGCTACAGATTTTCATAGTCGAGCTACAAATTTTCACAGTCGAGCTACGAATTTTGACAGTCGAGATACATGGTTTGATAGTCGAGCTACGAATTTGTCTAAAACATGTTTCCAAGGCATTCCAAAAGTTTCTTCAGCCATTCCATGATGATCTAGACTCCGTCTATCTTCTAGATAATTTTTATTTTTGCATATATTAAATAATAATACATATCATTATTCTTATTTTTATTAGAGGACAATATCATAGATACAATTGTATAAATGCTCATATCTAATCACTGCATACTCCTCCAATGCTAGCTATATAAGTTTTTATTTTTATTATCTCAAACTATTCTTTTTAAATCGCTGCATAAGACTTGGTTGTGTATAAACCAATAAATAACGTAGTTGTTTACCTTGTTTTAATAAATATGAATAATATATGGAACGTTGTACAAATCACTCTCTTAGAGGTGAAAGATATTTTATATATATATATGTAATATTGTAGTTTGACAGCCTCATACTCTAAGTTCGTTGTATATAGCGACTCAGTTTACTGCATATAAGCTTCATCTAAAATCATTGGGTGTTCATTTTGATTTGTTGTCCAATACTATGCAGAGTATGTGTTTGGAAAGAGAAGTCACCACATATGCTCAAATCAATATGTATATATACAGTTTGTTTTTATTTCTAAACGATGTCATATATATATATATATATATATATATATATATATATATATATATATATATATATTGGACTGTATTTTTTTCTAAAAGTGGATCGATCTCTATTGACTACAGGTATTAATTTTCAATTTGGCATCATGTATATAGATATCAATTTATACAGCTCAAGTATATACAAATCAATACATGTATATTTTATACAGGTCTCTTCAGATGATTTTTTGTGCAGGTCGTCCTATGTATATATTCTTTGCTTGGTTCATCTACATATAGGTCATATTTCAACAAATCTTAATTTTGAATTGGTCATGAATAAATAGACTGATTTCAAAACACCTCTATATATATACATGGTTTGAAGTTTCTAGTATATATTGGTCTTTATTCTATAATGCTTAGTATATATTTTTTTACCAGTCTAACTCTATGATAAATGATTGACTATCACCATAAGATAGATATTATCATCACACAATCTCTGCCACACAAAATAAGCACACAAAAATTAAATACATGGCCTCCTTCTCAAACTCTGAACCGGAGTTGCTTAATATTGAAGAGATCTCCCTTGCTTGGCTCTCTCCTTTTCTTCTCTTACAATCTCTACCACACTCTGTTGACTTCTCCTTTGTAGAAATTGCGCCCCCTTGCTCTATCTGAATATATTCCTTTCTTTTTATCTTTATTCTCCTCTTATAAGAAAGGGTGTAGCGTTTCTCTTTTTAGATTTTTCCTTTTTATTCTATTTTTCTTATTTTTTATTGTTTTTATTAATGTCTTTTTTTTCCCTTAATTTTAAACCTTTCTATCTCTTAATTTATTATTATTTTTATTTTCTTTTTCTTTTTTTAATTTTTCCTCTTAAATGTTGATTATCATATTTTATACTAATTACAATAATCAATAATTTCACTAATTAAATTAGCACTTCAATGTCATGATGATTTAATGATTAGTTCCTAAATCAATAAACTTGAATTAGATCTAATTATGCAAATCACACAAGATGAAATCTATATAACATTTAAACTTATGCTATCAACCATAAGCAAACAACTATCTAATACAAGCAGCATTAAACATACTATGCCAACCATTCTATTATGTATTTAGCATATGCTAGCTAATGTGGTGTGTACAAGGTTCTAGCTGATTTCTCTATCGTCTTCCAAAAACTTCATCTACGTCACCCTTTTCAATGATGTTCTTCGTCTATCATGCTCTGAGGGATGAGTTCTCTTGCATCAACCTTACAACAAGTAGGTAGTTAGACCATAACATCATGATATACATACATCATAAAATATAACTGAAATAATAAATCAACATGATCATAATATAAACATATACACTACAACTAACTCATAGCAATGTATTATATAACCTAAGCAATATCCAATTGTCTCATAATAGCGTATATCTCAAAGCTTAGTTTAAAATAACCAAATCAAATTTGTCAACTATAAATATCCACAGATAATCAAGTAGTTTGTTTAGTGAGAAATCGAGATATAACACAAGGCAAGAAAAGCCAATAGTCAATTGACCAACTGAAATGATGGCACTTGATAGAGCTAGGACTTATGTGATGGCAAGAGACAACAAGATGTACGAAGCAAATCCGAATTAACTAATGTCACAACTTCAAGAGATCTGACTCAACCTAGATGACCCTAACATAGGCTAACCGTTAGTGCCACAACTATTTGGAGACAATTCTCTATTCCCTTGACTAGATAAGGCAGTGACCAAGCCACAACAACTATAGAAGTGTCCAACTAATCGAAAGAGGTTATTGATGGTGGTTAGTAGTAGATGGTGGATAATTGAAGTTATGGTCATTGTTGAGAGTGAGGTTGTAGAATAAGGGTTGAAGCTTAAGGGTAAAATATTATCAAAATGCAAAATTGAGAGAGTGAGTTGAGAGAGTCGAGAGCTCTTAGAAGGTAGCCAAGGGCCCCCATGTAGTGCTACGAAGCTCGTAATATCATGTAACCTTGTGTGATCAATGAAATGTGTTTGAGAATCTAGTATGTATTATTGTGGTTGTATAGTGAGGCATCCCTTCACTAGTAACCCCCACCATGACTGCATCAGTTGGTATCAAAGTAAAGTTGAGAGCCTTGGGAAATGTAGGAGAAGAAGTGCCTACAAGCATAAATGTAGTGAAGAGTGATGCAAAAGGAAGGATGGCAGAATGTCGACCATGAGGCAACCAACAGAAGAGATGGCTAGTAGATTGTTGACCATTAAGGTAGCTAGCAAGATAACAGAAGATGAAGAGAAGATGTTGAGAGAGGACTGGTAGAGTGCCAAACTATGAGGTAACTAGTGAGCAAAGTGTTGAGGTGAAGACTAGTAGACTGTCGACTAGTGAAGTAACTAGTGGAGAATGTTGAAGTAAAGGATTGGTCGATCATCGACTCTAAGGTAACCAGTAAAGAGCAGAAGAGCTACAAAAGATCACGACAAAGATTTACGATAACAATTCAAAGAGTCCTAGAGCACCTACATAGGATTGGACCAATGAAGCACAATAGTGGGTGGCCTAAAAGATAAGAGAATTGACTGATCATCGACCATTGAAGTAGTCAAGTGCAAGAAAAGAAGAGCATGTGCAGAATCATCGATCAAACGTAGCCAACACAAAAATAAGTTGAGAATGAGATACTGACAAAATTGTCGATAAGAGGTAGTCAAGCATGAGAGAAGATACTGATAGATTTGTTGATTAGAGGTAGTCAAGCACAAGAGAATAGAGCAAGTAGAATCATCGATTAGAGGTAACCAATGCAAAGGTGAAGAGATAAGGAACATCGACAAAATCATCAATCTGAGGTAGTTAGGGTTTGAAGAGCATCTTATAATTAGAGTATTGGGTAGAAGATGTCAAGAAGAAGGTTCTCCATTAAGCATGGATGGGTAGAGATTGAAGAGCGTAAAGCATGAAGTAAGCACTGGAGATCAGAATAATGCAAGGAAGAGAAGACCCAAAGGATATAATGAAGTGGGTCATGGATGTCAAACACAATTTCATGTTGAAAAGTGTAGGGGACTCTACAGGAGTGAAGTGTGCATGGAGTAATTTATGGAGCAACACAACAAAGTTTTGGAGAGACTTTGAGGAGAAGAAGAGATGGTGAGGCGAGGAAATGGTGTGTAAAGGGAAATATGTGGTTTCTACACTACTATACTTGGTAGTGTACTCATAGAGCCGCCTCAAGCTAGAAGGAAGTCTCAAGAGCCATTGGTCAGGGGTAGAGGTCAAGTTGGTCTTCATTTTCTTGTGCATATTTCTTTAAGTAGATCTTGATTGCTTTGTTTTAATGAGAGGAAGAACAAAAGGGAGAAACGCTAAAAAAAGAACATCTTGAAAACATAAGGCACGAGATGCATGATGAGAGTAGTACAAGGAGAAGTGATAAAAGAAGGTGAAGGAAGGAAGATATAAAAAGAAGATGAGAAAACAAGTTTCCCAAAGAGCCGAAGAATTTTGTGTTAAGACGACAATAGTAAGGGAATAAAAATCCACTTGTAACAACACACAAGGGACTGAACAAGGAGAAGATAAGAATTGCGCAAGAGGCAAGGATGGAGGTGCATGTGAAAAAGTGTGAGAAACATATAAGCCTAAATGAGAGTTGAAGCATGCGAGGAGTTGTCTTGTAACCAACTAAAGAGGAGAGATGTTAATGTGAAAAATGCTTGAAAACCTCTAAGGCAGGTAGAAAATAGATCAAAATCAACATGAAGTTGATAGAGACTGCAATTATGTTCGTGCACAACATTGAGGAGCTAAATGAAAGAAGTAACGAAGATCAACCCTAAGCTGATGAGAGCGTAATATTGATTATGCAAGGCATGGACAAGTTGTAGGAAGAGCATAATAACCAATGATCTGAACGACGCTGAAAAAGATGGAGCAAGTAGGAGTCATGGATTCTAATATCTATCCAAATGCGTAGAGTTAAGCATGTGATAACTGAGAAGTGAATGGAGGAAAATAAGAAAAATGGGTGTTAATTAACCCATAGTGTTTTGAAAATCATAAAAGGTATCAAGGATAGCAAGAGCAGTGGGAGTACTGTGTAGACCTAAAGAAGAACGAATCACAAGTATGCCTACTTACCACAAGAAAGGAAGAAAATGTGCACAAAAATAAATGAACAAAGGCACATAAGAATGGTCGAACGAAACCCTTGGCAAAGGAATATTATAGAGGATGGGTTCATACCCACGAGTGAAGAGAAAGGAAGGGAAATGAAAAGGTTTGCATAGAGGGGTCCTGTCAGGGGTGCACAAAAAAAAGAAAACACTCGAGGAGGTGAACAAATGAAAGTGGACATAGATCCATGAAAGGAAGAAGAGAATGAAGGAGAGGGAAAAGGTGAAGAGGAGAAGAAGACTAAGATAAGGTCTAGAGCAAGATGGATAAGGACGTGTTTGATGCAACTATGAGAATATGGAGAAGAGCATAGAGCAAGTCCAACTTAAACAAGTAGCTAGAGAAGGGAAACATCGTGATCAATGCAGTTGCCTAGAAGGGTGATTCAACCACTCAATCCCAAATGTAAGTAGGCACTTACATTTTAAATTACCTAGGGCGTCTGATGCAAGAGCATCCCAGACAAATAATTTATCTTGCACCACCTAAGTATTGAATCCTACGAATAAACAGGAACTAGGTGTTGGAGGATAACACAGAAAGGCTTGTGGATCATCATGCAAGGAATTTAGGTGCATGTAGAACAAAAAATAAGATAGTTTAAAGTCATGAAGAGCTATGTTAAGTAAACAACATGTGAAAGGAAAGAAACACCTACAACAAGGGAAATGCATAAGCAAGGCACAAGGCAATAGGGATAGAACTCAAGGTAAGAAAAGATAATGGCATATTGGTCAGTTTTAAAGGATGAAAACTTGCAAAATTAGGACTAATGTGACAATAAGAGACAATAACATCAATGAGGTAGATCCAAATTAACTATTGTCAGAAATACAAGGCTCGAGGTCTGATTCAACATAGGCTACCCCTAGCACAAGCCAACAATTGGCACCATAACTACTTGGAGATGGTTGTTTGTTCCCTTGCATAGATAAGATAATGACCAAGCCACAATAACTATAAATATAAGTGTCCATCCAATCGAAAAAGGTTGTTGACAATGGTTAGTTGTTGATGGTAGATAGTTGAAGTTGTAGTCATTGTTGAGAGTGAGGCTATAGAAGAAGGGTCGAGGCCTAAGGGTCGAACCCTATCCAAATGCAGAATTGAGAGAGTGAGTTGAGACAGCCAAGATCTCTTAAAAGGGAGCCATGGGCCCCTATGTAAAGTTGTCAAGCTCATAATATCATGTAATTTTTTTTATCAATGAAATGTGTTTGAAAATTTGTTTTGTATTGTTGATTGCAGGTGTCCCTTCATTGGGAACCCCCATCACAACTGCATCAATATATGAGATAAATATATGTAAAAATATGTTGAAAGATATCATTCTCGAGGTGCCTATATGATTTTGAATTTGTGAAATAAACAGGATGGGGCACCTCGATAATGACATCTCTTGATGCCTTTTGCTTAGATTTATCTAAGATATGTACATGAATTAATTATTAATTTAAAATAAGAAATAAATATATATATATAATAAAAAATAATAATTAATATAATATTTAAATTATTATTTTTTCAATTAAATTGCTTGTTTTGGTTCATTTTGTTCATTACATACATTTTCTTGGGTACATTCAAATGCACTCAACAACCATATATAAGGCCTTTGTTTATCATTTATAGCAATAGCCATGAAGACTAGGAGTCATTATATAAAGTTGTGTTCATTCTAAATTCATCCACAATAAACTTCACTTAGTGAACATTTAAATTTTATAATATAATTATATGATACGTCTATTTCAAATGGGTCTAAAATGTTTTGTTATTAACATTGCCCATATACATCATAATAAAATATGGAAACACTAAAGGAAATACATATATGTTTTAATAGTTTGGTTTGCTCAAATTTTTACATTGTATCTACAAAACATTTTGATTTTAATTTAATACAAAAAATTGTACATAAATACATGACTCGTACAGTGATCAGATTTAGTTTACAAACCTATACAAGCTCTATTTTTATTTCAGTTATAGATAATTAAATTTACAAAAAATATTATCACTTATCATTGCTACAACATAATTGACAGGGGTGCACAATAATTACATATATTTTTTATGTTTCTTTGGGCCAAGAAAGTTTATGTACTATAACATAATTGTTTATATGCACTTTAGGATAGATTGTCTTACCACCAAATAGAGCTTACAAAATTGGTAAATAGGATCTTCGGTAGTAATAACCATCCCGCTCTAAGCTATTCCACCATGTGGTTAATCATAAAGTTGAATACCTGCAACTCATGCCTTGGTGCATGTCTTGTGATCCTAAAATGAGAGGGAATTTTCTCATCAAAGTCGTTGAGTGAGTTTTAATCACATCAATAGGCTTTAGCTAGCGCTAGAAGAAGGGCCTACAATTTTTGACCATTTATAAGCTTTTCATCTAGGTAAGACAATTAAATATGGAAGTTTTTGTAGGGTTAACTAGGTCAAACTCTAAATCTGGCCTACTATTGCTTCAACCTTTAAAATTAAAAAGGAAGACCAAGACTCTCACATACCCAATCTTATTTGACGATCACTCCTAATTTTTGATGTTTTGTACCAATAACCACCTGGTTGGCTGGAATTGCAATTAATGTCACAAGTAATATCCATAAGCTCCCAAGGAAATATGAAATATATAGTCCTCAATTTACTCCCATTAGGGACAAAACTATTGAGGAAATGTCACGTCATTCAAATTGACTCTCAAGCTTTTGAATATAGAACATGATGATGTTGCTTACCCACTCCTCCCCTTCTCTTTGTGATAAGTTGCATAATCCAGTAAGTAAGAATTTGATTCTATTAATTTAAGAACAACAAAACAACCTGATATGTGTTGTCCCCCAAAAAATATCACTCATTTTTGGGACAACATTTGAACTATTTTGGTCCTTCAGACCAAAATCCTCTCTTCCCCTTTCAAAAATTGTTCTGAGCATTCAGGTTCTTCATTTCTCTAGCTTTCCAGAAATCTACAAACTCTACAGGCTTGAATCTACGAACTCTGTAGGCAGGCTCAAATCTACGGACTCTCAAGGTTGGTTTCTACGGACTCTACAGGAAAGAAACGGGTTCAACACTTAGCCAAATAACGAAGAATGACTTGATTGGACCATTGAACTGTTGAACCAAAGTTGGTTCAATCGTTAGGTTCAAAGGTTCAACCAAAGCTTAGAAAGATAAAGGAAGCAGTGTTTGAGCAAGACACATAATAAACCAATGAACCAATTGAAATTTGAACTAAAAGAGTTCAAATTTCAATGGTTCAACATGGTTCAAAAGTTCAAAGGTGGCCTCAAGCAAAGAGAGAAGCAACATGGATGATTCCAAAGGCAAGTTCAAATGAAAGCGATGGTTCAACCAAGGAGCACGAAAGTGATTGAACCAATAAAGCGATTGAAGCAAGGAGCCGAGAAGGCCGCTTGAATCGTTGAAACAGTCAACCAATGACGTCCTTGTAGACGTCAAATTTAAGGTAAGGGAATATCCATTGAAATTCAAATAAAGCGCGAAACTTGAAGGAAGAACCAAGCGACTAGCTGAAAAGATAGCCCGGGAGCTTAAATTCCAAGAAGAGACAAAGCTTGAAAAGACAAAAGTGAAAAGAGGACAAAGAGGAAAATATCTATGCAGTAGTTATTCCGGTAGTTGGAATAGTCTGCGAAGTAGATTTTCTAGCTTGCAAAAATTAAAGACACGACCTATTTTTCCTCCCATGAAGTAAAGACAAAATGGGCAACTGTGCTGATATCAGCTTGGACAGACCAGATGATCCAGACTCGGGAGAAGATAGATGGGATGAAATGACATGCCATAGTTAAGACAGCTACCCTATTTTCAACGCAGTCCTTTGATAAACTTGGAAATGCATTCAAGGTATTGAATGCATAGCATGGGCCATTCTATGGAAAACAAGCGCCCAAGTCTTTCTTGGAGAGCTATATATTGTAATCTCTCATTTGTTACAAAGGAGACTTTTCATTTTACAAGAGCGAAACTCTGCCCATTTTGAAAGAGAAAAACTGAGACTTTGAGCTCAAGTTGTAATTTCATTTCCATTGTTATCTGAATGAGAAAGCAGTTTTTTCACAGACTTTGTGTTGTTCTGACTTATGTCATCTGAAGGTGTCCTTATTCATTTAATTTGGTACATAGAATTAGTGAAGGTAATAGGGAAGTGTCCTGAAACCAAATGTGGGAAGACTTTGTGCTTTCACAATTGATTTCAATCTGTGTTTTCCTTTTCTTTTTGTGTTGAGGATTATGGGGCGACTTTGTGCCCCCATTATCCTTTGTGATATACTCTTTGAGTAGTTGAGGTGGAGACTTTGCGCTCTGTTTCATCCTGCTGTTACTACGCCCTTTTGATCACTAGTTATTTCACTATCTGAAAGAAACTCCTGTTGTTTCCTATAAGGACACTTCTGAAAGAAGAGAAGTGCCTTCAGCATTTATAACCAAGATTTTCTCCTTTGTCTATGTGCATCATCTCTAAAAGAAGAGATATGGATGGTTTGTCCCACCCCTGTGTCTTACTTTCTGCTTATTTATATTGTATATAGCTCCGCATATTTAATAGGGAACCTCCCCTTGATGAGAGGAGAGATTTGTCTCTAGTTGATGTAGTAAAGTTGCACACCAGGACGACCCATCTCCCTATGCTGTGGTGATAGGAACTATTTTGGTCACCAGTTAGCTGGCCGACAAAATATTCACCCAATAGTTTTTGGCGACTCCGCTGGGGACAGTAATTTTGTGCAATTTGGAACCTCAAGTTTTAGATTGAAACATCACCTATGTCTTACCCATAATCATTATAACCCTTATCGATTATAGAGTCTGGCGACTCCGTTCCATGTCTTACCCACTATCATTAGCCTTACCATCCTCCATCTCTGTTTCCATTATTTTACCTGGTCTGCAAAACTAGAGTCACTGGAAAAGAGTGCGCAGTCTGAAGCCTCAAGCTGAAGCAAGGCCAGTTCTTTTCTATTTTTGTCCTACAATCTAGCCATTCCACCCAGATGCATTATCCCCATTTTTCATAATCCCATCATGGCAGTTTGAGGCCCCTGGGGTAACTCTTTTGGCCCACTTAATCTAACTCCACCCCTGCATGAGCTACCACTCAGTTCAAGAAAGAATTTCCCTAAATTCTTTGGTGATGGGAGAGTTCACCCTTATGAACACATTATAGCTTTCAGCATAGCTTGTGGTGTGATAGGGGTGGAATTTGAAGACGTGGCAGTCAAGTTTTTCATGGAGACACTACAAGGTGCTGTTGTAGACTGATTTTACCATCTGCAGACTGGATCAGTGACTGGCTAGGACACTATCAAAGCTAAATTTGAAGCCAGGTTCAGGCCAGCAGAAGATGCACATGCCTTGCTAGCCTAGCTCACACAAATGAATAAGGAGCCCCATGAGCCTATGAGGGACTTCATTTCCAGGTTCAACAAGCTGAGGCACAGGATTCCCATGATCGCCCAGCCGACACCTCAGAATCTCATGTGTTTCTTCATCAACTCACAGCTGCCTGAAGTGAGTTTTCTGTTGAGATGGGCTAGACATATAGACCTTGAGGCTGCTTAGGACTTGGCTACTGAGGTAGAAGATGACCTTATCTTGGAAGGAAAGATAAAGAGAGATCCTAATAAAGGTAAATCCTCTTCATCTTATGAGTATTCACGTGCAGTCACCACTGACCCAATGGTACAAAAGCTAGCAAATGAGATGCTAGCTCTCAAAAAGCAAATGGCGCAAGAGATGTCATCTGCTCCTGCATACAGAGATATGCCCAGGAGGACATTTCAAAATCAAGCGTACCAAGGCAATGCTGCCAGGAATCAGGGACAGCAAAATTGCCTTCCTCCTCCATAGAGGAACCTCGCCATTGAAGCACCTCCAGCCAACTCAGCAGTTGGATATTTGGAAACAGAGCATGATTTCTCTTTTCAGCCTGAGTTTAATCAAGAAAATAACACTAACCTCTTGACAGAGGATCAAGAAGAGTCAGCTGGCGAATCCATCATTAGTTTCTTGGATTACCAAGATGAACCCGGAAGTGAAGGTGATGTAGATGAGGGACCATATGCTGTGTTCACTCGGTCCCATAACCAGTCAACTCAACAAGATGATAAAGGAAAAATAGAGAAGCAAACTCAACCAGCAATTTTAATTGTTGAACGTGGAACCACTCTGTCTTTTCAGCCAAAGGACCTGGTGGATGCTAAAGAAGTATCCCAAATAGTTCTGCAACTTCTACTTCAATTTTGCAGTCCAGTCTTCCTACCCCTCCCAAAAACCAAAAGGATGAACTCCCATCCTCTGTGCCTAGTCCAATTCAGTCATTTGACATGACTAATCATGTCAAAAAGACCAAAAGTCAAATGACTAAATTTGAAGCCCTGCAGTCCAACCTCGATCAGTTGGACAAGTTGGTACAAGATGTCAAGACCCAAACGTCGGCCCCTGAAGCTCAAATTTTGTTTGAGTTTTCAGGCAGGGGTGATTACTTCTTGACCATGGAGGACATCCATGTTCCTGGAGATGAAATTTCAGTAGGTGGTGATCCAAGAATTGATTCAAACCAGACATCAGAAGGATTGGTAGGGTGTTGTACAAATGAAAAAGGGTCTTCCATCTCTAATGAAGAGAAATCTGACAAAAGATCCATTTTTGGTGATGTTTGGATCTGGAAAATGGATGGCAGCAATTCCTCTACAGGTGTTGGGGCCAAGTTGGTGTTGATATCTCCTAAGGGGGATATTCTTCCTTCTTTACACGAGTTGCAGTTTAGCAACACCAACAACACTGCCGAGTATGAATCTCTGTTACTCGAATGGGGAGCTACTCGAGACAAAGGAGATGCCGAGCTGGTGGTCTGCTAGGCGTCTGAAGGGGACAATCAAGACATGTGCTGGACTGAACTATCAGAATAACAAATTATGGTAATAGACCAAGCTGCTGCCCATCAGAATTAGAAAAAGGGACTCCGCAGGAGAACCAAGATTCATGGTTCTCAGACTAGAAAGCAAGTCTTGCCAAGGGGCAACAAGAGAAGAGAACCAAGAGGAAGACACAGGGGATTGAATTCCTGGTGGAGAGTTTCATTCGCTCATCACAGATTCTGGGGGCAAAATGGCTTCTTGCTGGTTTATCATGATAGAAGGCCATTTGCACTACCTCTCAAGGGGCAACATCTGAGGTACTTTAATTCTTGAATTACCAAATAAATTCACCTATACATTTGTATATTTGTAAAGTCTTTGTTCTATTTTGTGCTTTTCATTTTCATTTTTTAGAGCCTTTCTTTTTGGGTAGCTCGACTCTGTAGCCCAATGGCACACTTCAAGGCACTAGAGATTCTGGTTTCTACTCCCCTCAGTTGTTCCAAGTTCTCATCTAAAGGAAGTTCCCCAACTGGAGCCAACTGTTGTCCCCCAAAAAATATCACTCATTTTTGGGACAACATTTGAACTATTTTGGTCCTATAGACCAAAATCCTCTCTTCCCCTTTCAACAATTGTTCTGAGCATTCAGGTTCATTTCTCAAGCTTTCTAGAAATCTATGAACTCTGCAGGCAGGCTCAAATCTATGGACTCTCAAGGTTGGTTTCTATGGACTCTGCATAAAAGAAACGGGTTCAACACTTAGCCAAATAACGAAGAATGAATCGATTGGACCATTAAACCGTTGAACCAAAGTTGGTTCAATCAGTTGGTTCAAAGGTTCAACCAAAGCTTAGAAAGATAAAGGAAGCAGTGTTTGAGTGAGACACAGAATAAACCAATGAACCGATTGAACTTTGAACTGAAAGAGTTCAAATTTCAATGGTTCAACATGGTTTAAAAGTTCAAAGGCAGCCTCAAGCAAAGAGAGAAGCAACATGGATGATTCCAAAGGCAAGTTTAAATGAAAGCGATGGTTTAACCAAGGAGCAAGAAAGCGATTAAACCAATAGAGCGATTGAAGCAAAGAGTCGAGAAGGCCGCCTAAACCGTTGAAACAGTCAACCAATGACGTCCCCGCATACGTCAAATTTAAGGTAAGGGAATATCCGTTGAAATTAAAATAAAGTGCAGAACTTGAAGGAAGAACCAAGTGACTGGCTGAAAAGATAGCTTGAGAGCTTAAATTCCAAGAAGAGACAAAGCTAGAAAAGATAAAAGCGGAAAGAGGACAAAGAGGAAAATATCTACGCAGTAGTTATTCCGATAGTTGGAATAGTCTGTGAAGTAGATTTTCTAGCTTGTAAAAATTAAATACGTGGCCTATTTTTCCTCCCATGAAGTAAAGACAAAATGGATAGCTACGTCGATATCAGAGGGGACATACTAGATGATCCAAACTCAGGAGAAGATAGATGGGATGAAATGACACGCCATAGTTAAGACAACTGCCCTATTTTCAACGCAGTCCTTTGACAAACTTGGAAATGCATTCAAGACATTGAATGCACAGCATGGGCTGTTCTATGGAAAACAAGTGCCCAAGTCTTTCTTGGAGTGCTATATATTGTAATCTCTCATTTGTTACAAAGGAGACTTTTCATTTTACAAGAGCGAAACTCTGCCCATTTTGAAAGAGAAAAAATGAGACTTTAAGCTCATGTTGTAATTTCATTTCCATTGTTATCTGAATGAGAAAGCAGGTTTTTTACAAACTTTGTGTTGTTCTGACTTGTGTCATTTGAAGGTGTCCTTATTCATTTAATTTGGTACGCAAAATTAGTGAAGGTAATAGGGAAGTGTCTTGAAACCAACTGTGGAAAGACTTTGTGCTTTCACAATTGATTTCAATCTGTATTTTCTTTTTCTTTTTGTGTTGACGATTCTAGGGTGACTTTGTGCCCCCATTATCCTTTATGATATACTCTTTGAGTAGTTGAGGTGGAGACTTTGCGCTCTGTTTCATCCTGTTGTTACTACGCCCTTTTGATCACTAGTTATTTCACTATTTGAAAGAAACTCTTGATGTTTCCTGTAAGGACATTCTAAAAGAAGAGAAGTCCCTTCAACGTTTATAGCCAAGATTTTCTCCTTTGTCTATGTGCATCATCTCTGAAAGAAGAGAGATGGATGGTTTGTCCCACCCCTGTGTCTTACTTTCTACTTATTTATATTTTATATAGCTCCGCATATTTAATAGGGAACCTCCCTTGATGAGAGGAGAGATTTTTCTCTAATTGATGTAGTAAAGCTACACTCCAAGATGACCCATCTCCCTATGTTGTGGTGATAAGAACTATTTTGGTCACCAGTTAGTTGGCCAAAAAAATATTCATCCAACAATATGTTAACATTGGCTTGAGTTGCAATGACAAAACAAGAAGAATTGAAAACTCTCTACCAACAATTCAAAGATGTAATTGCATGGTCTTATAATGATTTAAATATCTTTGATCCTAGAGTCATCACAAATACCATTCCATTAAAGGAAGGACATAAGCCTTTCAAGCAAAGACAAAGACTAGTTAATCATGTTTTAAAGCCCCTTATACATAACGAGGTACAAAAATTGCTTATGGCACAAATTATCTTCCCAATCAAACATTCAACATGGGTTGCCAATTTAGTGCCATCTTAAAATAAAAATGGAGAAATTAGACTTTGTGTATATTTTTACAATCTAAAAAATCCATAGGATAAGGACAATCACCCATTTCCATATTTAAATGAAGTGATTCAAATTTTCAGTTGTTCTAAAATGATGTGTTTTTTAAATGGATTCTCAGACTACAATCAGGATTTGGTAGTGTTGGGTGAATATTTTGTCAGCCAGCTAACTGGTGACCAAATTAGTTCCTATCACCACAGCATAGGGAGATGGTTCATCTTAGTGTGCAGCTTTACTACATCAATTGGAAACAAATCTCTCCTCTCATCAAGGGGAGGTTCCTTATTATATATGTGGAGCTATATACAATATATATGCAGAAAGTAAGACACAGGGGTGGGATAAACCATCCATCTCTCTTCTTTCAGAGATGATGCTGATAAACAAGGAAGAAATCCTGGGTGATGGGGAATGTACTTCTCTTCTTTCAAAAGAAACTTTCAGCCAAGAGCCAGATTTCTTTCCAAATAGTAGAAATCTTGGTGAAGCAACAAAAGGCACTTCTCTTCTTTCAGAAGTGCTTGTTCTTGCAAACAGCAAGACTCTTTTTGGTAACAAGTGACTGGAGGATGCAGAGTAACCAGTAATCTAAGATGTAGCACAAAGTCTCCACCTTGACTGCCCTAGAGGGAGATACGAAAGACAATGAGGGCACAAAGTCATCCCAAGGTCTTTTACACAGAAACAAAAAAATAAAAACACACACTGAAGACAATTGACAGCACAAAGTCTGAAAGTAGTTGGCTTCAGGACACCTTCCTTATCACCTCCACTATCTCTACTTGTTAAATCAAATAAATAATAATGCTTTCAGAAGACAGACATACGAACAATCTCCTAAGGTAGCACAAGATATAATAGCACAAAGTCTGCAAGTAACTTGCTTTCTCATTCAGTCAAAGAAATATGAATTACAATCTGAGCTCAAAGTCTCAGTAATGCCTTTCAATTTGGGCAGAGTTTTGCTTCTGGTAAGGGGAAGATCTATTTTACAAATGAGAGAATTAACAAACTTATAGCCACTATGCAAGGATTGGCACTTTTTTCTATGGGACGGCCCATGCTACAGTCAATGTCTTCAATGCGTCTCTAGTTTGGTCTGGAGAGACCATGATGAGAACAGTGCACTGCCATAACTATGGTGTGTCCCTTCATCTGACATATCTCCTCCTTAATATGGACCATCTGGTCCTTTGCATATTTGTCTTTACTTCATGGAAGAAAATAGGCCATGTCCTTGGTTTGGTGCGCTCAGAAGTCTACTCGATCCACTGTTTCACTTATTGGAATTAACTCTTTCGAAGATATTTCTGATCCTTTGGTCTCCCTCCTCTCTTCACTGCTTAAGCACTTTTTTGCTTTTTATAGCCCTTCTTGCCTAAGTTTTTTTACGAGTCCTTTCTGTGTCTTTGACAAGTGGAAAGTTTCGTTGTTATGAAACTCATTAGAAACTTACAAAAAATGGGGTCCACAACACGTTTTGCCTGAGCAACTCCAAAAAGGGAACACAGATGCAAACACTTGTCACGTTTCACTGAGTCGTGACAAGACACGTGATGTATTCCACTCTGCTTTATAATGGACATGTGGCGGCTTTCGGGCTTCTTTCTCCTAGCGGGCTTTATCCTTTATGTCCTTCAGACAGAATGTCTGAAGGAAATCTTCCTTGCCTTTGCATCTTTCCCGCTAGGCTTTTGCTTTGTCTTTTGAGCGAATTCCTTCAGACAATTTGTCTGAAGGATTTTGCATTGTTCACTTTTCTAAAGGAGTTCACTTTGTCTACTTTTGCTCGCTGCCCTCTGCAAGGGCACTTGGCTTGGTTCACAGCCCTCTATAAGGGCACTTGTTCCTTTGGCTTTGGGACAACCCCTTGAACCTGTCGATTGAACCAACTTTGGTTCAATGGTTCAATCTTGCGTTTGAAGCCATCTTTTTATCTATGTCTTTTGATGTCTTTGAACTGATTGAACCCGTTGAAATCGTTAAACCAATTTGGTTCAAGGTTCAATGGTTCAATGGTTAATTCCTTTGTTTTTTGCCAAGTCCTTTGATCACTCAAACAAAACGCGTTGAACCAACCACTCGTTGAACCTGTTGAACCATTGAACCCATTGAACCCATTGGACCAAAATGGTTAGAGGTTCAACGATTCATTCCTTGCTTAAAAGCTTGCCGATGAACATTTTTAGTTGAACCAAGGCATTGAACCAATCCTGAAAATGACTAAGCATTGGAAACTTGTTCTTTTGATTAAACTCGCCTGTAGAAGACTTTGAACCTGTTGAACCTGCTAACTTCAAGCATGTTGAGTCTGTGTAGAAACATATCTGTAGAGTCCATAGATTTGAGTCCCTTGAAAGAGTCCATAGAAATGTGCCTACTAAGTTCGTAGATTCAAGTCTGCAGAGTCTGGAGATTTCTAAGAAAGCTTTGAAAAATGAAGACCCTGAATGCTCAGAACAATTTTTGAAAGGGGAAGAGAGGATTTTGATCTATAAGACCAAAATAGTTCAAATGTTGTCCCGAAAATGAGTGATATTTTTGGGGGACAACAGCTGACTCTAGTTGGGGAACTTCCTTCAGTTGAAAATTTGGAACAGCTGAGGGGAGTAGAAACCAGAATCTCTAGTGCCTTGAAGTGTGCAATTGGGCTACGGAGTCATGCTACCCAAAAAGAAAGGCTCCAAAAAATGAAAATGAAAAACACAAAATAGAACTAAAGACTATACAGATATACATATGTAAAGATGATCTTATCTGATGCCTCAAGATTTGAAGCACTTCAGATGCTGCCCACTGTGAGACAGTGAAAATGGTGTGCCATCCTGATAAACTAGCAAGAAACCATTTTTTCTCCAGAATCGGTGACGGGCGAATGAAACTCTCCACCAAGAAACCAATTTTCTACGTCTTCCTCTTGGCCTTTTCTTCTTCTTGCTCCATGGCAGGACGTGGTCTTCAAACTAAAAACCATAACTCCTTGCTCTCCTTACGAAGAGTTCCTTTTGCTGATTTTGGAGTACAATAGTATGGTCCACCACCATAGCTTGTTGTTCTACTAGTTCAGTACAGTACATGCTTTGATTTTCAGCATCAAACTCCTGACGAACCATAAGCACAGCATCTCCTTTGGTGTGAAGGAGTTTGACCTCTTCACCCTGAGCAATTTTCAATCCGAGCAACAGAGATCCGCATCCAGCTGTGGAAGGATTGTTGCCATCAGATTCCATGATCCAAGCATCATCAAAAGATGATCTTCTATCAGGTTTCTCTTCATTGGAGATGGAAGATCCTTCTTGATTTATACTGCACCCTACCAATTTTTCTGATGCCTAATTTGGATCAAATCCTAGATTGCCAGCCATGGGACTTTGATTAGCTGAGACATGAGCATCCTCTGTGGTCAAGGAGTAATTACCCCTGCCTGAAAGCTCAAACAAAATTTGAGCAGCAGGGGCTGACATTTGGGTGACCACAATCTTTGCCTCAGACAGGTCCACACCTAGCTCTTCACCAATGTTTAACTACTCAAGATTGGCTTGCAGGGATCCAAACTCAGTGATTTGAATTTTGGATTTCTTGACATGATCAACTATGTCAAATGACTGAGATGGACTTGGAAAAGAGGATGGGAGTTCATCCTTTTGGTTTTTGGGAAAGAGAGGACTGGTCTGCGAATTTGAAGTAGAAAGTGTAGACATGTTTGATGTACTTACTTCTTTGGCAATCACCAGGTCTTTCGACTGGAAAGGGAGAGGGGTTCTCTGCTCAACAATTGAAATCGCTAGTTGGGGTCGCTCCTCTATCTTTTCTTTGTTGACCTGTTGGGTTGACTGATTCTCAGACCAGGTGAATACTACGTTTGATCCTTCGACTGCTTCACCTTCACTCCTAGGTTCATCTTGGTAATTCAAGAAACCAATGTGGGAGTCGCCAACTGATTCTTCTTGATCCTCCCTGAAGAGATCAGTGCCATTTTTTTGCTCGGACTTAAGTTGAAAATAAGAAACATGTTTTGTTTCCAGATATCCCACTGCTGAGTTAGTTGGAGGTGCTTCAAAGGCAAGGTTCTTCTATGGAGAAGGAAGATGATTTGGTTGCCCTTGACTTCTGGCAGCGTTGCCTTGATATGGCTGATTGGGGAACGTCCTTCTTGGTACATCTCTTTATGAAGGAACAGAAGACATACCTTATGCCACTTGTCTTTTCAAGGCTTGCAATTCATTTGCCAACTTTTGCACCATTGGGTCAGTGGTGGTTGTGGGTGAGTATTCAAAAGATGAAGAGAGTTTACCTCTATTAGGATCTCTCCTTATCTTTTCTGCTAAGATAAGGTCATCTTCTAGCTCAGTAGCCAAGTCTTGAGCAGCTTCAAGGTCTATGTGTCTAGCCCGTCTCAACAGAAAACTCACTTCAAGCAGCTATGAGTTGATGAAGAAGCACATGAGATTCTAAGGTGTCAGCTGGGAAACCATGGAAATCTTGTGCCTCAGCTTGTTGAACCTGGAAATGAAGTCCCTCATAGGCTCATGGGGCTCCTTCTTCATTTTTGTGAGCTGGGCTAGCAAGGCATGTGCATCCTCTACTGGCCTAAACCTGGGTTCAAATTTAGCTTTGATAGTGTCCCAGCCAGTCATTGATCTAGTCTGCAGATGGTAAAACCAGTCTGCAGCAGCACCTTGTAGTGTCTCCATGAAAAGTCTGACTGCCACGTCTTCAAATTCCACCCCTATCACATCATAGGCTATGTTGAAGGCTACAATGTGTTTATTAGGGTGGACTCTTCTATCACCAAAGAATTTGGGGAAATTCTTCCTTAAATTGAGTGGTAGCTCATGTGGGGGTGGAGTTAGATTAAGTGGGCCAAATGAGTTATCCTAGGGGCCTCAAACTGCCATAATTAGATTATAAAAAATAGAGATAACACATCTGAGTGGAGTTGCCTGATTATAAGACAAAAATGGAAAAGAAATTGGCCCTACTTTAGCTTAAAGCTTGATGCTTCAAATTGTGCTTTCTTTCCCAGCAACTCTGGTTTTGCAGACCAGATAATATAACAGAGATGGAGGAAGATGGTAAGGCTATAATGATAATGGGTAAGACATAGAACGAAGTCGCTAGAGTCTGTAATGGATAAGGGTTATAATGATAATGGGTAAGACACATGTGATATTTCAATCTAAAACTTGAGGTTCTAAATTACACAAAATTACTGTCCCCAGTGGAGTCACCAAAAACTATTGTGCGAAGCTTGGGGAAAAATAACAATGGAAAAGAACTGAAACTGCTCGTTCTTTCTCCAACAGAGTCGCCAAAAACTGTTGGGTGAATATTTTGTTAGCCAGCTAACCGGTGACCAAAATAGTTCCTATCACCACAACATAGGGAGATGGGTCATCTTGGTGTGCAGAATTACTACATCAACAGGAGACAAATCTCTCCTCTCATTAAGGGGAGGTTCCCTATTAAATATGTGGAGCTATATACAATATATACGCAGAAAGTAAGACACAGGGGTGGGATAAACCATCCATCTCTCTTCTTTCAGAGATGATGCTGATAAATAAGAAAAAAATCTTGGGTGATGGGGAAGGTACTTCTCTTCTTTCAGAAGCAACTTTCAGCCAAGAGCCAGATTTTTTTTCAAATAGTAAAAATCGTGGTGAAGCGACAGAAGGCACTTCTCTTCTTTCAGAAGTGCTTGTTCTTGCAAATAGCAGGACTCTTTCTAGTAACAAGTGACTGGAGGACGCAGAATAACCAGCAATCTAAGATGTAGCACAAAGTCTCCACCTTGACTGCCCTAGAGGGAGATACGAAAGACAATGAGGGCACAAAGTCATCCCAAGGTCTTTTACACAGAAATAGAAAAATAAAAACACACACTGAAGACAACTATGACAGTGCAAAGTCTAAAAGTAGCTGGTTTCAGGACACCTTCCTTATCACCTCCACTAGTTCTGCTTGTTAAATCAAATAAATAAAAATGCTTTCAGAAGATAGACATATGAACAATATCCTACGTTAGCACAAGATATAACAGCACAAAGTCTGCAAGTAACTTGCTTTCTCATTCAGTCAAAGAAATATGAATTACAATCTGAGCTCAAAGTCTTAGTAATGCCTTTTAATTTGGGCAGAGTTTCACTTCTGGTAAGGGGAAGATCTCTTTTACAAATTGTTATATCCAAAATTAGCTCAGCTCATTTTTAGAACAACCCCCTACGAAACTTATCTATTTCACCTTTTGTCTCTCTAAGTCCATTTTTGAGACGAGTTTTTCTCGTTCTCGTATTGGCTAAACTGGCACCATTCAAAATTTGTAACATCGTTACATTTTCCTCAAAACGTGAAAGTTGTTACGGTCTTGATGCAATCAGGGGACCAAAATTTTGGCTTTTTTAGAGTTAGCCATTTTCTTTTATTTTTGTGCATGGGCAGTAAATTTTGCTGCCCATGCATATTTCATCTTTGACATGTAAGAGCGGCAAAATTTGCTGCCCTTGCATCTGGACCTGCACAGGCAGCAAATTTTGCTGCCCCTGCATTTTTTCATCTCTCACATGCAGGAGTGGAAAAAATTGCCGCCCCTGCATGTCCCCTCTAATTTTTTAGTGTAAAGGTGACAATTGTTGCCACCCCTGCACTACCTCAATTTTCTTGCGTGACATTTATTGCTACACGCACCGAGTTGTTGGGGTTGATTTTCACCCCATTTAATCTGATTTTAACCTCATTTTGCTTCATTCTTTCCTCTCTTCCTCCCACCCTCTACCTCTGGACGATCCAACGAATGGGTAAAAGTACGTTGAGCTCGCGGCACACGTAGTTTTCTAGGTAAGTCTTATTTTTGGAGTTTATTTTTTTTTTCTTTTCTCTTATTAAAACTTTGTTTTCAGTTATTGTTTCTGTTGGGGCTTATTTTTGTTTAAATCTCTCCCTTCCCCTTCGGCCTTCCAAGTATCCTCCCCATGCTAGGGCGATGATTTTCACCATCCCTCCTCTCCCATGATTTCTTATTTTCCTACCCGCCAAGGGCGGCAAACTCGCTGCCTTAGCCTTGTTATTTCTCTTAACTTGTATTGGCAGTGAATTTCACCACCTATATAGGTTCGTCCCTTTCAACCTGCACGGGCGACAAATTTTGCCACCCGTTCTCCTTTTTTCTCCATGCTTTCCCTAACCTTGATGCTTCCAAACTTGCATCAGCGGTGAATTTTGCAGCCGATACAAGTTCCTTCCTGACCTGCATCGGCGGTGAAATTCGCCGCCAACGCAGGCTGAAAGTGCATGGGCAGCGAATTTCACCGCCCCTGCACTTTCCTTTCAAACCTGCATGGGTGCTGAAATTCACCGCCCGTGCCATTTTCTTCTCCCTCTTGCATGCGAGGGCGGTGAAATTTGCCGTCTGTGCATGCAGTTCATTCCACATGCTTCGGTAGTGAATTTTGTCGCCCTTGCAGTTTTTTTTCAAATTTCTCTAACTCTGGAGAGATTTTAATCTTTTTTATTTTTTCTTCCTCCTCCCTTTTTTCCCTCATTTTTTGACCCAGTTTCCAACCTGGCCCTATTAAGTGCCCTTCCTTGGTCATGATCACCCAACGTGCAAATTCTCTAATTTGCCCACTGTTCCTTAATTGCATGATCATGATTGTAGTACCCCTTGAAAATTCTTGTTCATCGGCACCCGCTCAATTGAGACTAGTTTCAATGACTGAGGCTTTTCTGAAGAAGTCAAAGGCCATGAAGTACCGGTACCAGGGCATTTTTTTATCACTTTGATCACCTCTAATGTGGACGACATTAGAGATACAAAAATTGGCCATGTGGATATGGCCGAGTTCGTGACCAGAACCAAGGCAACGAACCCAAGCTTTGAAATGAAGATGATAATCGAGAGCAACATTCATCTGGTTGCTTCTTTCCCAGTAGCAGCACATCAGATGGAGTTCGTCCTCCAGTGTGCCCAGTTCTACAACAAAGAGACTAGATCAGTGTCAGACGCTAGCGACAATGTGATAATTTGACTAGACCCTAAATTTATTGATAAAGTCTTTATGTGCCCTCCTATCGAAGTACTGAGAATTGACTTCATAGAAACACAGAAAGAGTATGACAAGGACCCCAAGAGGGCAAAGAAAGTGATGAATCATTGGTGGCTTAAGGCCCCCAGAACCAACTCTTCTAGGTGGCCCCAAAATTTCTCAAAGAGTGATTTCATCGAAGAGGTTGGTGACTTGATTACTCTCTTCAATAGGGTACGAGGCCTGTCATCTTCTTCACAAATCCACAAGTGGATCTACTCCTTCATCAAGATCATTTTCCAAGGGAAGCAGGTCATTTTTTGGGGTGAACAGATCAACAACACTCTTCACGAGCAATTGACTAAGGTACAAACTACTTTGAAGTTATATATGACTTCATACTTGGTGTACATGGCTACTTCCATGCAAACTTTTTCAGGTTTGACAACTGAAGGAGACAAAAAGACCACCCCAGTCTACTCATAGTACCCTCAGTTGACACTGCAAAGATCCATCTACCATTTTAAGAGGGTAAATGACATCTTTTTTGCAGTATTTGTGTGCCTCTTCGACCCTCAACTCAAACAAAAAAGGGTATTTGATGAAGTCTAGACGGTTGTCAATGACTATGGCTGTATGTTCCTATAATTTTCTTCCTTTTGCTATCTTCAGGTTGGCTTTTTCCAAGGCTATCCCCATATACTCTCCAGATTTTTTTCTAACAAGCTAGTTCTAATGGAGCTGTGTAGACAAATGGTGGTCGTACACACTAGACATATGAAACTGAAGAAGTCAGGTTTCAAGTTTCCAATTGAAATTCACAGATATTCAATTTTGATAGCAACTAAAGCCAAGGTCATGGAGACAGAGATGCAACTAGTTACTATGAAACAGTTCAAGAGAAGGGACAAGTTTGACTATAGGGGTGTCAAAGACATGATCAGAAGAAAGACTCAGTTTCATGAGCCTATGATCGAAGACATCTGGGTAGACTTGAGGACAGCAAAGAAATTAGGAGGATGGACTATAGTAGGCTGACCCTGAAACAGATCGAATATCTAGGGCTTGCAGATATTTCTTCTGATTTGGTCGATGATAAGAACATTATCAACAGCTGATACCTGGCCAAGAAGGTTGTTGAATCTCCTCTTCCTCATATTCACTGGTCCCAAAAAGAATTGACTTCTTTGAGGAAGAGATTTGAACCAATATTGGCTAACACCAATGATCAGTTAACAGCCAAAGAGATCACGTTGAAAGAGTTCATTACAAGATCAGAGGCTAAATTTCAAGCAGAAACAAGGAAGAAGGCAAAAAATAGGATCAACAACAAAGGTGATGTTCCTTCTCCATCTAGGTCTCACAAGCCTAAAATCATCTTTGTTTCTAAAAAATCAAAAGTTGTTGAGGAGCTGGGATCAACAACAAAGAGAGTTGGAGAACAAAGCTCCCAGGAATAGGCAGCTCAGCAAATGGAGACGGATGATAGGCCCTCAAAGCAGCAAAGGACTGAGCCTCTACCTTCCCAAGAAGGGGTACAACCACTTACAGACGTCTCTCCTTCACCACCTCTTCCTCCTATCAGTGTTCCTTCTTATGGAGCCACCTCTCCTTCTAAATTCATGTTTGGAAATCCTTAAGGCACTTTTGGGGATACTCTTCACTCCTCTAGATCTATTCTTAGTCTAGCATCTCTTTCTTTCAATCTGGAAGAAAGTTCTGTCCTTGATCAATCAACGACTGGTACGGTTTCATCAGTTACTCCAACTGCGACCACTATTATCACTAGCAGTGTAGAAGTTACCATGGTAACACTAGCTGCAAGAACCATTGCCATAATAGGTACTTCTCCTCTCCCTCCTTAGATGTCAGCTTTCACGCCCAAAAGAAAGAAGCTAGCCATTTTTGTAGATGACTTCAATTTTAGCAAGTTAGTGTCAGTGAAAGTTAAAGCCCTTAAGAGACCAAGGATCCTTTCAAAATTGGTTAAGGAAAAGGGACACAAATTTCTAAAAATAGCTAAACATCAGCAAGACGTAACCCTTGAAGGTTTTGACATGAGCAGCTATTTCATTTCTCATGTTGAACTTGAAAAAGTTACTTACAAAAGTGTGAAAAGTGATCTACAGTCTGCAATGGACATCATGGTCCAGAAATTTGATAGAGAAAAAGAGATGAAGGGTTACTATAAGGCCAAGGCAAAGCAATTGACTGTAGTAGTAAGAAAATTCACCCTTGCCCCTGAAGCGGCAACTCCAGAGGCCTTTTCTATAGACGAACCTGTCATTCAAAAGGCAGAGAAAATCTATATGAAAGAGAAAGTGCTAGAGGATTACATTGAAAAGATTCACACTCAGGGAATTTTCTTACTTACAGAGGTTGCCGAGAAGACAGACAAGATGAGAGAGGTGAGGACAGATTTAGAGGACCTTGTCTCACTTATTTCTCAGAACATTGATAGTACAGAGAAATATCTTATCAAGTGGAGGGAAATGAAGGATCTAAAAAAACAGCACCTTAATATCCATCGGCGTTATTGCCAGCAAAGATTCTTATGTTGAAATCAAGAAATCACTGATATACAAGATTCAGGTACTCAAGGAACTGATTGAAGATCTCGAGTCTTCCAAATATGCTAGTGAGAAAAGTGACACAGGCCTGTTGAATAGATTGGAAGAACTGCCTTGCGACTTCACCTCCAGGGATAACCAATTTCTCTCAGCAGAAGAGATGATCCAAGAATTCAAATGTATGATTTAGAGGGATTTCGAAGAAAAAGCTTTCTCAATGACTTCTATGGACAACATTTTAGATACTCAATTAACTCTAGATAATCTAAGATCCAAGTTAACTAGTCATGCTAAGGCATTCACAGCATTGAAAGACGTTGCAATCAGGGCCATAGTCATCTTTAGGAACACCATCGCGCCAGACAATATAGGAATTCAGGCATCTATTGCTATGTATGATGCTCATCTGAAGAAGTCTGGCGGCAAGAGCTGAACCATTTTTTCCTTCTCTCTTTTTCCTCTCTTCTCATGCACTTTTGTCATGTAAAAGTGCATGCAATTTTGTAATGTGTAATTACATGTAAAAACTCTAGAAAAATATCTCAAAAGTCAAAGATGACTCATCTTTGACTAAGATATTTTTATATTTTAATCTTTTTAATTTTGAAAGTTTCTCCCTATATATAGTGGAGACCTCTTTTGTAAATAGATCTCTAATAATTAATAGCAAAAACTCTGCTAAAATTGAGACACTTTTTGAGACTTTGTGCTCAACTTGTAAATCATATTTTATCAAATGAATGAAAAACAAGTTTATTTCAGATTTTGTGTTGAAGTAATCTATGTTATTTAAGAAATAGTTCTTATGTCCTCTTTTCTGATAATCTCTTATCTGTTTGATTTAATAAGCAAAGTGTGTGTGTTGATATTATCTGAGGATGTTTCTAAAAGATAGAAGAGAGACTTTGAGCTACTTTTGTCTTCGTGATCCTTTTATCTTTTGTAGTTTTAGGTGAAGACTTTGTGCTTCTTTTCACTCTACGGTTACGCGTATTTAGAATCAACGAAGGAGACAATGCAAGACTTTGTGCTTATGTAGGTTTCTTTGTTAACTTTGTTACTTATTTTAGGTGATTTTCTGCTCTATGCTGGATACCATTCTTGAAAGAAGAAGAATGTTCTTAGCTAACGACTAGGATTTTTCTCTCTTATTCTTTGTACATCACCTCTGAAAAAAGAGAGGTGGATGCTATTATACTACCCCGAGTATTATTTTCTGCTTACTTATATATATACATATAGCGCATAAATATTCATAGGGAACCTCCCCTTGATGAGAGAAGAGATTTACCTCATCTAGATGTGGTAAACCCACATTTTTTGTGGCGTAAATCTCCTTGTGTTGTGGTTAATATACCCATTTTTTCATTAGTTAGGTGACGACAAAATATTCACCCAACTGTTTTTGGCGACTCCATTGGGGACGAGCATGTAGTTTGAAGTCTCAAACTTTAAACTGAAGCAGATCCTGCTCTTTTCCTTTTTTTTTGTTCTGCAATCTGGCAACTCCACGTTATACCAAAGGCCAAAAATTCCAAGGTGTTGTTGACTCTGCTTTTGAGTTGGTACAACAGAGTAATTTCGATTTGTTTCCTCCACAACCTCACCTTAGACAAACTAGGAGTCTTCCTCCTAGCCCTACCAGGCCACCAACATAAAATAGAGCTTTTTTTTCTGCTGCTGGCCGAGCTTTACCTATCCAAGCTCCATCTAGATTAGTGATCTCACTTTTGCATAATCAAATCATGGCTCAAGGGCTCTGGGGTAATTCTTTTGGTCCACTGAATTTGATTCCACCTCTGCATGAGCTTCCATGTAGTTCAAGGAAGAATTTCTCCAAATTCTTCAGTGATGGGAAGGTTCAACCTGATGAACACATTGTATCTTTTAGCATAGCCTGCAGTGTCATAGGTTTAGATTTTGAAAACATAGCAGTCAGGCTATTCATAGAGACACTATAAGGCACTACTGTAGACTGGTTCTACCACCTACAGACTGAATCAATGACTGATTGGGACACCCTGAAAGATAAATTTGAAGCCAGATTCAAGTTTGCAGAAGATGCACATGCCTTGCTGGCCCAGCTCACTCAAATGAAGAAAGAGCCTCATGAGCCTATGAGGGATTTTATTGCCAGGTTCGACAAGCTGAGGCACATAATTCCTATGGTCACCCAGTCAATGCCTCAGAATCTCAAATGCTTCTTCATCAATTCACAATTACCTGAAGTAGGTTTCTTGCTGAGACGGGCTAGATGCATAGACCTTGCTGCTACTCAAAACTTGGCTACTAAAGTAGAAGATGACCTTATCTTGGTAGAAAAGATAAGGAGAGACCCTAATAAAAGTAAATCCTCTTTATCTTTTGAATATTCACCTACAGTCACCACTGCCTGATGGTACAAAAGCTAGCAAATAAAATGTTAGCTCTCAAAAAGCAAATGGCACAAAGAATGTCATCTACTCTTGCATACATAGATATGCCTAGGAGGACATTTCAAAATCAAGCGTACCAAGGCAATGCTTCTAGGAATAAGGGACAGTAAAATCGCCTTCCCCCTCCACAGAAGAACCTTGCCCTTGAAGCGCCTCCAAACAACTCGACAGTCAAATATCTAGAAGCTGAAGCAGATTTCTCATTCCAGCCTGAGTTAAATCCTAAAGATGATGCTAATTTCTTCACTGAAGAAGAAGAAGAATTAGCTGGCAACTCCAATATTGGCTTCTTGGATTACCAGGACGAAGCTAAAAGTAAAGGAGAAGGGTTGGAAGGATCTTATACTATTTTCACCAGATCTCAAAACTAGTCAGCTCCATAGACTGACAAAGGAAAAGCAGAAGAACCCTGGTCGGTGGTCTCCATCGCTATTGAGGGACTCCATTGCCTCCTCAATCAAAAGATCAGGTAACTCACAAAAAAGTAAGTACCTCCAACCGCCCCATACCTTCCACCTCTGTTACCCAGACTAGTGCCACACTTACTAAAGACCCAGATGATGGACTCTCTTCCTCTGTTTCAAATTCCTTTCAATTATTTCATATAATTGATCACACCAGAAAAACTAAAATCTAAATGACAGAGATTGAATATTTGAGGGCTAACCCTGAACAATTTGATAAGTTGGCAGAATATGTGAAAAATAAAAATAAGGCCGTCTCCACAGGACAAGATTCTTCAAAGGTCGTTCATGATCCTCCCAAGGATAAGTCCACCCAGAATAATCTTGTCGTGAATCCTCAGTTTGCTCCCAAAAAAATAAAACTTTTTTATGTTTTTCTGCTAATAAATGGTTACAAATTGAGTAATTGCATAATAGACTCTAGAGCCTCGGATAATGTCATGCCCGCCAAGGTGGCAGATTCCCTCGGTCTAACTTTGACCAAAACTTTTAGGAGGTGTTTTTCTATGGAAAACAAGTAAGTCCCACTCCTTGGTCAGATAAAAGATGCCCAATTTGCTTTTGCAGCTTTTTTAGAAAAGAAGATAAAAATGACGGTTCTAGTGGCCAATGTTCCAGCCTCTTACGGTATCCTGCTTGGGCAAAAATTTTGCAAAGACATTGGAGGTGAGCTGAGCATGGACTTGTCAAAATCAAGGATCCCAATTCAAGGTGTTATGAAGAAATTGCTTCCTGAAAAAGAGGCAAGGTATGTAATTACCCGATCATCAGCACTAGAAGCTCAAATTTTTTTTGAGTCTTCTGGCATGGGCAACTACTTCCTATCTACGGATGAAGTCCATGAGGCATCCGATGAAACTCCTACAGATGACAACTTGGAAATGTGTTTAGCTGACATAGCGGGAGAATCGGCATAGTAAAATGAACGCATGGAAGAACCTCTTCCCCCAAATGAAGAAGTTTTCAAAAAAAAGTAATGTCTAATGAGGTATAGATTCTAGAATTTGATGGCAGCTGCTCTTCTACCAGTTCAGGAGCTAGAGCTGTGTTGGTATCTCTTCAGGGAGATATTATTCTTTTATCTTACAAGTTGCAGCTTAACAACACCAACAACACAACTGAGTATGAATCCCTGTTACTTGGATTACATACTGCTAGAGAAAAGGGTATTAAACTACTCCATGCTAAAGGGGACGCTGAATTGGTGGTTTGCCAGGTAAAAAACCTCTATCAAACCAAGAATGAAAGATTGCACCACTATCGCAATCTTGTCTGGGACCAAATCAAAAAATTTGACGCTTTCAGCATCTCTACCATTCCAAGAGAATTCAATGACCGGGCGGATGCATTGGCTGTTTTTGCTACTTTCTTAGTTCCCCACCTAAATTTTAAAAGAGATAAATACATTATTAAACTGGTCTTTTAGCCAAGTGTACCTGATAATATCGGCCATTGGCAAGTATTCAATAATGACAATCAAATCATTGCCTTCTTGGAGCAAAAGAACAACTTTGAACAACTGTATTTTGAAGGTAGTAACCTTCGGGAATGTGAAGCCACCTCTGAATCGAATGCAAACACAGGTGAAGATTTCCTTCAGCTTAAGGGGAATAAGATTCCCAAAGGCCTGGTTTCTCTAGAGAAATTATTTGATAACCATGACAGGTTTATTAAACAACAACGAACAGATTCAAACTCCTCCCAAGATTTTGATCAAGTAAAACTGGGGACCAAGGGAGATCCTTAGATGGTAAACATTAAAAAATGTTGCACTCTCGAGGAGATATTTAAGCTTGCCAATCTACTCCGCCAATATATAGGTGTCTTAGCTTATTCCTATGATGACTTGAAATCACTCAGGCCCGATGACATTTGCCATGACATTCCTCGTAAGACAAATTCTGTGCCTTATAAGTAAAAGTCCAAGAAATATAATCCAAAAATCTCAGGAACCATTTTAGTTGAGATACAAAAAATACTTGATGCCTAGATAATTTTTCCAATCCATCACTCCACATGGATTGCCAACATAGTGCCTGTCAGAAAGAAGAATTGTGAAATTTAGATCTGTGTAGATTTTAAGAACTTGAATCAGCTATCTCTAAAAGATAACTACCCTCTCCCTATCATAGATCAAGTTTTGCAGATGGTGACAAGTTCAGAGATGTTATCAATGCTGGACGGTTTCTCAGGGTACAATCAGGTCACAGTTGGAAAAGCATATCAGTATAAGACTACTTTCACCACACCTTGGGGCACCTTCGCCTATCGAAGAATGTCTTTCGATTTGATAAATGCAGGTGCCACATTTCAAAGAGTGATGGACCTCACTTTCAAGGATGAAATGGGTAAGTTCATTATAGTGTACTTGGATGATTTGACAGTATTTTCAAAGCATCGTTCTGACTATGTCCACTATTTACAAAAAATATTGGAACGTTGTCGTTAGAATGGTATTTCTCTAAATCCAAATAAATATGTCTTTGGGGTGACTGAAGGAAAACTTTTCGGACACATTATGTCCCGAGAAGGTATTAAAATTGAATCAAAAAAGAGTCAAGTCTATCCAGGAACTTACTCTGCCTACCAATAAAACTGCGGTTCACTCTTTCTTCGATAAGGTGAATTTTTTTCAGAGGTTCATCCCTGAGTTCGCTGAGAAAACTCACCACATCATCAATATGATGAAAGGTAACGCTACCTTTAGGTGGACTGTCGAGGGCAAATCAACATTCAAAGATATTAAAGAAGCAATTGCTCATGCACTAGTCTTGGTTTGTCCAGATTACACCAAAAGCTTCAAGATGTATAGTTGTGCTTTCGAACATACACTCTCAACCATTTTAGTTCAACAGAACTAAGAAGGTGTGGAATCTCCTATCTCCTTCATGAGTTGTCCACTCAAGGCTCATGAGCTGAAATATTTCAACATGAAGAAGCATGCATATGCGGTGGTCAAAGCAGTCAAACACTTCAGGTTTTATATCCTGAACTCGCACACTGAAGTGTTGGTGCCTAATACAACAGTCAAGTCCATTTTGACTCAACAAGAGTTTGGTACGAAGAGGACTAATTAGATCACCAAGATTTAGGAGTTTGATCTAGACATCAAACCTACCAAACTCGTGCGTGGAAAGGGTCTTTGTCAGTTGATTGCCAAAAACATTCCTAATGAAGCAGAGGATGAGGAAATAGAGATCAAAGGTGTACCCACAGTCTTCTTTGTTGCCACTACTGATGAGTGGTATTTTGACATTGCCCATTTTCTGACTTATGGTGAGTGTCCCGCTCATCTCTCCTATAAGAAGAAACAAAATGTTAAATTCTTGGAGTCTTTCCACAATTTAGCCTGTGGAAGACATTTTTCTGCACCAGTGACAATGCACAAGATTTTGTGAGCAAGGTACTATTGGCCTACGTTATTTCAAGATGTCTAAAAATGGGTGCGTAAACGCGAATTTTGTCAACGATTTGTTGAAAAGCTTAAACTGGCTGCATTACCTCTCAAGCCAGTAATAATTGAAGAACCTTTCCAGCAATGGGGTATTGACTTCATTGGCACAGTCAACCCATCTTTAAGTGCCAGACATGATTATGTCCTCATGGCAACTGATTACTTTACCAAGTGGGTGGAGGCCATCTCGACCAAGCATGCTACATCTGAGGTGGTGTGCAGTTTCTTTAAGAAAAATATTATTTCCCAATTTGGGGTCCCACTCAAAATTATAACAGATAATGCAGCCTATTTTTCTTCGCATAAAATTACTCAATTCTATTTTTATTATGGGATTACCATATCCCACACTTCAGATTATTTTTCACAGGGAAATGGCCAAGCAGAATCAAGCAATAAAAACTTGGTCGCTATTATCAATAAATTGGTAGATGATAATCAGAGAACGTGGCACAAAGCACTATTTGATGCTTTATGGGCGGATATGATTACACCCAAAAGGGCCATAGGCATGTCGCCTTTCCAACTTTTGTATGGCTTAAATGCAGAGATACCCATCACTCTAGAACTTTCAGTGCTCAGATTAACCAAAGCAATCAAAAATTCAACCTTCGAAAGTTTGATCGATAAAAGAATCATGTGTCTAACCGAACTGAATGAGTAGCGAACCATGGTGGTGGACCGAATTACGATGCATCAGAATCAAGTGAAGAGACTTTTTGACAAAAAATCTAAGGTTCATAATTTTCAAGTCAGAGATCAAGTCTTATTGTAGGACAAGACACGAGAATCGAAGAGAATGCACAACAAATTTGACTCTTTATGGAGAGGTCCGTTCGCCATTCGACAACTCTGTGATGAGAATAGCTTCTTACTGGAGTATTAGGATGGAACGCCATTTATACTACCCCACAGTAGGCAACATCTGAAGCTATTCATTCTTTGAAGTTTAGATGGATTCACTTGTATATATATATATATATATATATAGTTTTTACATTTTGTCTTTTTTTTTTAGCTTGACTCCGTAGCCCAATGGCTTGGATGAAGGCACTTAGAGACTAGTTTCTACTCCTGTTGATCATTTTGATTAACGAAAGTTCCCCAATAGGAGCCAGTTGTTGTTTCCAAAATCAGCTCAGCTCATTTTTGGAACAACCCCCTACGAAACTTGTCTGTTTCGCTTTTTGTCTCTCTAAGTCCGTTTTCGAGACGGGTTTCTCTTGTTCTAGTATTGGGTCAACTAGCACCGTTCAAAATTCGTAACATCGTTACATTTTCTTCAAAATGTGAAATTTGTTACAGTCTTGATGTGATCAGGGGACCAAAATTTTGGCTTTTTCAGAGTTAGCCATTTTCTTCTATTTTCGTGCACGGGCAGCAAATTTTGCTACCCATGCATATTTCATCTTTGACATGTAGGAGCGGCAAAATTTGCCGCCCCTGCATCTGGACCTACACGGGTGGCAAATTTTTTTGCCCCTGCATTTTTTCATCTCTCACATGCAGGAGCAATAAAATTTGCCACCCCTACATGTCCTTTCTAATTTTTTAGTGCAAATGCGATGATTTTTGCCACCCCTACACTGCCTCGATTTTCACATGTAGCATTTATTACCACATGCATCAGGTTGTTGGGGTCAATTTTTACCCCATTTAATTTGATTTTAATTTTATTTTGCTTCATTCTTTCCTCTCCTCCTCCCGCCCTCTACCTCTGGACGATCCAATGAACGGATTAAAGTACATTGAGCTTGCGGTGCGCATAGTTTTCTAGGTAAGTCTTATTTTTGGAGTTTATTTCTTTTTCCTTTCCTCTTTTTAAAACTTTGTTTTCAGTTATTATTTTTGTTGGAGCTTGTTTTTATTTAAATCTCTCCCTTCTCTGTCGACCTTCCAAGTATCCTCCCCATGCCGGGGCGATGATTTTCGCCACCTCTCCTTCTCTCCCACAGTGTCCTATTTTTCTACTTGCCAAGGGCGGCGAACTCACCGCCTTAGCCTTGCTATTGTCTTTAACCTGTATTGGTGGTGAATTTCATCGCCTATACAGGTTCGTCCCTTTCAACCTGCATGGGCAGTGAATTTCATCGCCCATTCTCCCTTTTTATCCATGCTTTCCCTAACCTTGATGCTTCCAAACTTGTATCAATGGCGAATTTCACCGCCGATACAAGTTCCTTCATAAACTGCATCAACGGTGAAATTCACCACCGACGCAAGCCAAAAGTGCACGAGCGGCAAATTTTTTTTCCACTGAACTTTCCTTCCAAACCTGCACAGGCAGCAAAATTCATCACCCGTACCATTTTTTTCTCCCTCTTGCATGTGAGGGCGGTGAAATTCGCCGCCTATTCATGCAATTCATTCCACATGCTTGGGTGGCAAATTTTGCCGCCCTTGCAGTTTTCATCTAAATTTCTCCAACTCTAGAGAGATTTTAATCTTTTTTATTTTTTATTTCTCCTCCCCTTTTTCTCTCATTTTTTGACCTGGCCCTGTTAAGTGCCCTTCCTTGGTCATGATCACTCAACGTGCAAATTCCCTAATTTACCCACTATTCCCTAATTACACGATCATGATTGCAGTACCCCCTGAAAATTCTTGTTCATCGACACCTGCTCAATTGAGACCAGTTCCAATGACTGCGGCTTCTCTGAAGAAGTCAAAGGTCATGAAGTACCGATATCAGGGCATTTTTTTTATCACTTCAGTCACCTCTAATGTCGACGACATTAGAGATACAAAAATTGGCCATGTGGATATGGCCGAGTTTGTGACCAGAACAAAGGCAACGAACTCAAGCTCTGAAATGAAGAGGATAATCGAGAGCAATATTCATCTGGTTGCTTCTTTTTTGGTAGCAGCACATCATACGGAGTTCATCCTCTAGTGCACCCAGTTCTACAATAAAGAGACTAGATCGGTGTCAGACGCTAGTGGCAACATGATAATTCGGCTGGACCCCAAATTTATTGATAAAGTCTTTATGTGCCCTCCTGCTACCGAAGTACTGAGAATTGACTTCGTAGAAGCATAGGAGTATGACAAGGACCTCGAGAGGGCAAAGAAAGTGATGAATCATAGGTGGCTTAAGGCCTCCAGAACCAACTTGTCCAAGTGGCCACGAAATTTCCTAAGGAGTGATTTCATCGAAGAGGTTGGTGACTTGATTACTCTCCTCAGCAAGGTATGAGGCCTGTCGTCTTCTTCAAAATTCCATGAGTGGATGTGCCCCTTCATCAAAATCATCCTCCAAGAGAAGTAGGTCATCTTCTGGGGTGAGCAGATCAATAACGCTCTTCACAAGTAACTGACCAAGGTACAAACTACTTCAAAGTTCTATATGACTTCATACTTGGTGTACATAGCTGCTTCCATGTGAACCTTTTTAGGTTTGACAACTGAAGGAGACAGGAAGACCACCCCAATCTACTCATATTACCCTCAATTGACACTGCAATGATCAATCTGCCATTTTAGGAGGTAAATGACACCTTCTTCACAATATTTTTGTGCCTCTTTGATCCTCAGCTCGAACAAAAAAGGGTACCTGACAAAGCCTGGATGATCATCAACGACTATGGCTGTATGTTCCTATAATTTTCCTCCTTCTACTATCTTTGGGTTGGCTTTTTCCAAGGCTATCCCCATATGCTCCCCATATTTTCTTCTGACAAGCTAGTTCTAATGGAGTTGTGTAGACAAATGGTGGTCGTACACACTAGATAAATGGAACTAAAGAAGTCAGGTTTTAGGTTTTCAATTGAAATTGGCAGATACTCAATTTTGACAGCAGCCAAAGCCAAGGTCATGGAGACAGAGATGCAATTGGTTACTATGAAATAGTTCAAGAGAAGGGACAAGTTTGACTACAAGGGTGTCAAAGACATGATCAGAAGAAAGACTCAGTTTCATGAGCCTATGATCAAAGACATCTAGGTATAGCTAAAGATAGCCAAAAAAATCAAGAGGATGGACTACAGTAGGCTGACCCTCAAATTGATCAAATATCTAGGGCTTGCAGATATTCCCTCTGATTTGGTCGATGATAAAAACATTATCAACAATAGGTACCTGGCTGAGAAGGTTACTGACTATCCTCTTCCTCCTATTCAGTGGTCCCAAAAAGAATTGACTTCTTTGAGGAAGAGATTTGAACCAATATTGGCTAACACCAATGATCTGTTAATAGCCAAAGGGATCACGTTGAAAGAGTTCATTACAAGATCAGAGGTTGAATTTCAAGTGAAAATGAGGAAGAAGGCATAAAACAGGACCAAGAACAAAGGTGATGTTCCTTCTCCATCTAGGCCTCACAAGCCTAGAATCATCTTTGTTTCTAAAAAATCAAAAGTTGTTGAGGAGCTGGGATCAATGGCTAAGGGAGTTGGAGAACAAAGCTCTCAGGAACATGCAGCTCAGCAAATAGAGACGGATGACAGGCCCTAAGAGCAGCAAAAGACTGAGCCTCTACCTTCCCAGGAAGGGGCATAGCCACTTACAAACATCTCTCCTTGACCACCTCTTTCTCCTATCAGTGTTCCTTCTTCTAAAACTGCCTCTCCTTCCAAATTCATGTTTGACGATCCTTAAGGTGCTTCTAGGGATATTCTTCATTCCTCTGGATCTATTCCTAGTCTGGCATCTCCTTCTTTCAATCTAGGAGAAAGTTCTTCCCTTGATCAATCAACGACTGGTACAGTTTCACCAGTTACTCCAACTGCGACCACTGTTACCACTAGTAGTGCAGAAGCTACTATGATAACACCAGTTGTAGGAACCGTTGCCACAATAGGTACTTCTTCTCTCCCTCCTTGGATGTCAGCTTTCACGCCTAAAAGAAAGAAGCTAGCTATCTCTACAGATGACTTCGATTTTAGCAAGTTAGTGCCGGTGAAAGCTAAGGCCCCTAAAAGACCAAGGATCCTTTCAAAATTGGTTGAAGAAAAGGGAGACAAATTTATAGAAATAGCTAAACCTCTGCAGGATGCAACCTTTGAAGGTTTTGACATGAGCAACTATTACATGTCTCATGTTGAACTTGAAAAAGTTACTCACGAAGGTGCGAAAAGTGATCTACAGTCTGCAATGGACATCATGGTCCAAAAATTTGACAGATAAAAAGAGATGAAAGATTACTATAAGGCCAAGGCAGAGCAATTGACTACAGTAGTAAGGAAATTCACCCTTACCTCTGAAGCGACAACCCCAGAGGCCTTTTCCATAGACGACCTTGTCATTCAAAAGGCAGAGAAAACCTATATGTAAGGGAAAGTGCTAGAGGATTACATTGAAAAGATGCACACTCAGGGAATTTCCTTATAGAAATTTCTGAGAAGACAGACAAGATGAGGGAGGTGAAGACAGATTTAGAGGACCTTGTCTCACTTATTCTTAGGACATTGATATTACAGAGAAATATCTTAGCAAGTGGAGGGAAATGAAGGATCTAAAGAAAAGCACCTTGATATCCATCAGTGTTATTGCCAACAAAGATTCCTATGTTGAGATCAAAAAATCATTGATATACAGGATTCAGGTATTCAAGGAGCTGATTGAAGATCTCGAGTCTTTCAAAGATGCTAGCGAGAAAAGTGACACAGGCCTGTTGAATAGACTGAAAGAACTGCCTTGCGACCTCACCTCCAAGGATAACCAATTTCTCTCAATAGAAGAGATGATCTGAGAATTCAAAGGTATGATTTAGAGGGATTTCGAAGAAAAAGCTTTCTCAATGACTTATGTGGACAACATTTTAGATACTCAATTAACTCTGGATAATCTAAGATCCAGATTAACTAGTCATGCTAAGGCAATCACAGCATTGAAGGATGCTGCAATCAGGGCCAGAGTCATCTTCATGAACACCATCATGCTAGACAGTATAGGAATTCAGGCATCTATTGCTATGTATGATGCTCATCTGAAGAAGTCTGGCAGCAAGAGCTGAACCATTTTTCCTGAAATATCTCGAGCCAATTTTTTTGATTTTTTTAATTAATAGATTTCAACATTACAAGCAAGTACCCGTTAAGGTTAGAAGATAAACCCAAACGTACTGAAACAACTCTAACCAGAATGGCGCCGATGATGGCGAGCATTGGTCAGAGGATCTGCTATTCTAAAAGCCAAAAAAGGAACTCGACGTCAAGTATGTGCTACCCAATCCAATGCAGAGTGAGGGGCGACCATATGACGGAGTGATTACAATAAAATTGCTTGAAAGGGAAATGTTGAAAGGGAACTCAACGTCAATTATGTGCTACCCAATCCAATGCGGAGTGAGGGGCGACCATATGATGGAGTGATTACAAATAACAGTGTTTGAAAGAAAATGTTGAAAGCTGGAAATACTCAACACCCAAAATGTGCTTGCTAACCCAGAGTGGGAGAGTAGCTACCATAGGGTGGAGATTTATCTATTACAAACAATTACTGAACGAGAAGATGAACATTACAAACTATGATGAGCAAGAATAACTATATTGTCAGTACTACTGCCAGTTTACAATATGAATGATAAGATCTTGCTTTGAATGTGGATCAACATATAAATCAAGCTGCAATAATATGTATTGAACTTCATTCACTGAATAACAAGGATTAGATATGAAAGTACAACAAGCAGACCAACCTCACATTCTGATTTATGACAGCCCAGATTTCTATGTGCACGAATAACAGCCCTGTACTTCACAATTTCACTCACAACTTGCTCAAAACTTCATCAATTTTTATGAAATGAATTGCACAATGACTCTAGTATGATGGCAACCAAATCAGAACACTGAAACTCACTCAAAAGATACTATTTATTTGATGCATGCAACCCAATGCAGATCTAAAATAGTACGGCCCAACAACCTATGAATTTACTCATATGCTCATAACTCTCTCATTTCTCACCCTAATGATCTCAAATCTGATGCAATAGACCCTCAAAATGATGGTGCCTAACTTAGTAATAAGAAATGGCATCTAAAGATGGTTATTAATTACTGACACAAATCCCAATGCACTCTAGAAAGTACAACCTTCAAGGAATGACAGATTTGCATTATAAAATCATAAGCTTCGTATTAAAATCTAAAAATATTCATGAAGGGGCGCCCTTACCAATAAGATGCAATGACACAATACCCAAAACAATCTTTTTGGTATTTTTGGATTTACAAATTAAAATTCGAATCTGCTGTAGCTAAAATGTAAGATCTGGAAACCTCTAATATGCAAAATCAAAATACTAATTAGACACAATGCAGATTACAATGCACAAAACCCAATGAACTCACAAAACTAAACTAAATCACCACTAGTTGTTGTCTCTCAAACAAGAAGTGATGCCCGAGCTAGGAGGCCTTCATTCCTCGAAGCGATCCCAAAGCCAATCTGGCAGCAAAACATTCCTATAGACAAAGATGATGAAATGAGAGCACTCCTCCTCCTTTTATACTTTTCCAACTGGGAGTCTCTAAAATCCTCTTGTATATGGGATAAAACATGAGAGGGAAAATAATATAATCCTCTTTAATTCTTTTTTTTCCTCAACATTAAGTCGTTGAGCCTAGGCACCAAGGTCCAAAATTAAATAATAATGTTTAATTTACAGACTTTAAAATGGAGGCCAAGATGATGTCAGAAACCAATGATCTATAGCTCGTTGGAAAGGTCTTGACAAGACGAATCCAACCCCACTCTCAAAATCCCGTTCTAGTGCCAATCCTGAACTTACTAAAAATAGTAAATTCTTGAAAGTGCTCTGTGTGCCAAGTAAAACATATCAACGCGAAGCTTTCAGAAAACCCAGAAAGAATCTGCCATTGAATCCACCAACTCCGAGCAAAGACATCCTTAAAAATAGAAAACCCTAATTTTACCTTTCGACTAGCCTTTGGGTCTCCAGAAAAAGGCCAACGGTCACTGGAAAGATCAGGTTTGAGAAGGAGATATTACATTTCCCTTCTCTCTTCTTCCTCTCTTCTCATGCACTTTTGTCATGTAAAAGTGCATGCAATTTTGTAATGTGTAATTACATGTAAAAAATCTAAAAAAATATCTCAAAAGTCAAAGATGACTCATCTTTGACTAAGATATTTTTATATTTTAATCTTTTTAATTTTGAAAGTTTCTCCCTATATATAGTGGAGACCTCTTTTTTTTTAAAAATCTCTGATAATTGAGAGCAAAAACTCTGCTGAAATTGAGACACTTCTTGAGACTTTGTGCTCAACTTTTAAATCATATTTTATCGAATGAATGAGAAACAGGTTTATTTCAGACTTTGTGTTGAAGTAATCTGTGTTATTTAAGAAATATTTCTTATGTCCTTTTTTTTGATAATCTCTTATCTGTTTGATTTAATAAGCAAATTGTGTGTGTTGATATTATCTGAGGACGTTTCTAAAAGATAGAAGAGAGACTTTGAGCTACTTTTGTCTTGGTGATCCTTTTATCTTTTGTAGTTTTAGGCGAAGACTTTGTGCTTCGTTTCACTCTACGGTTACGCGTATTCTGAATCGACGAATGAGACAACGCAAGACTTTGTGCTTACGTAGGTTTTTTTTATTAACTTTATTACTTACTTCAGGTGATTTTCTGCTCTACGCTAGATACCATTCCTGAAAGAAGAGGAATGTTCTTAGCTAACGACCAAAATTTCTCTCTCTTATTCTTTGTACATCACCTCTGAAAAAAGAGAGGTGGATGTTGTTATACTACCCGGAGTATTATTTTTTGCTTACTTATATTTATATATATATATATATATATAGCACATAAATATTTATAGGGAACCTCTCATTGATGAGAGGAGAGATTTACCTCGTCCAGATGTGGTAAACCCACACTTTTTGTGGCATAAATATCCTTGTGTTGTGGTTGATATACTCATTTTGTCTTTTGTTAGTTGATGACAAAATATTCACCCAACATAAATGAGAGAATTAACAAACTTATAGCCACTACGCAAGGATTGGTGCTTTTTTCCATGGGACGGCCCATGCTGCAGTCAATGTCTTCAATGCGTCTCCAATTTGGTCTGGAGAGACCATGCTGAGAATAGTGCGCTACCATAACTATGGCATGTCCCTTCATCTGACATGTCTCCTCCTTAATATGGACCGTCTGGTCCTTTGCATATTTGTCTTTACTTCATGGAAGAAAATAGGCTGTATCTTTGGTTTGGTGCACTCAAAAGTCTACTCGATCCACTGTTTCACCTACTGGAAATAACTCTTTCAAAGATATTTTTGATCCTCTGGTCTCCCTCCTCTCTTCACTGCTTAAGCACTTCTTTGCTCTTTATAGCCCTTCTTGCCTAAGTCTTTGGGGGGTCCTTTCTATGTCTTTGACAAGTGGCAAGTTACGTTGTTATGAAACTCATTAGAAACTTACAAAAAATGGGGTCCATGACATGTTTTGCCTGAGCAACTCCAAAAGGGGAACACGGATGCAAACACTTGTCACGTTCTGATGAGTCATAACAGGACATGTAACGTATTTCGCTCTACTTTATAATGGACACGTGGCAGCTTTCAGGCTTCTTTCTCTCGGCAGGCTTTATCCTTTAGGTCCTTCAAACAGAATGTCTGAAGAAATTCCTTCCGACAATTTGTCTGAAGGAAATCTTCCTTGCCTTTGCATCTTTCTTGCTAGACTTTTGCTTTGTCTTTTGGGCGAATTCATTCGGACAATTTGTCTGAAGGATTTCGCTTTGTCTTTTGCCTTGTTCACTTTTCTGAAGGAGTTCACGTTGTCCACTTTTGCTCGCTGCCCTCCACAAGGGCACTTGGCTTGGTTCACAGCCCTCCGTAAGGGCACTTGTTCCTTTGGCTTTGGGGCAACCCCTTGAACCTGTCAATTGAACCGATCGATTGAACCAACTGTGGTTCAACGGTTCAATGGTTCAATCTTGCGTTTGAAGCCATATTTTTGTCGAAGTCTTTTGATCTCTTTGAACTGATTGAACCCGTTGAACCAATTTGGTTCAAGGTTCAACGGTTCAATGGTTGATTCCTTTGTTTTTCACCAAGTCCTTTGATCGCTCGAATAAAACACGTTAAACCAACCTCTCATTGAACCTGTTGAACCATTGAACCCATTGGACCAAAACGGTTCAAGGTTCAACGGTTCATTCCTTGCTTAGAATCTTGCCGATGAACATTTTTAGTTGAACCAAGGCATTGAACCAATCCTGAAAATGACTAAGCGTTGAAAACTTGTTCTTTTGATTGAACTCGCCTATAGAAGCTTTTGAACCTGTTGAACCTGCTAACTTCAAGCATGTTGATTCCGTAGAAACATATCTGCAGAGTCCGTAGATTTGAGTCCCTTGAAAGAGTCTGTAGATTCAAGCCTGCAGAGTCTGTAGATTCAAGCCTACATAGTCTGTAGATTTCTGAGAAAGCTTTGAAAAATGAAGAACCTGAATGCTCAGAACAATTTTTGAAAGGGGAAGAGAGGATTTTGATCTGTAGGACCAAAATAGTTCAAATGTTATCCCAAAAATGAGTGATATTTTTGGGGGACAACAAGTGGAACAAGAGAATAGAATTAAAATCACCTTCACTTCCAAATGGGGAACTTTTACCTACAAAATGATGTTTTTCAATTCGATAAATGAAATAACAGGATTTCAATGTGTTATGAATTATGCCTTTCAAGGACTAGTTGGTAAAATACATTAGTATTTATGGATGATATAACCGTGTTTTCTAAAAATAGGTTTGAACATGTCCATCATCTTCAAATCATCTTTGACAAATGCAGACAGTATGTTATCTCTCTCAATCAAGATGATAGAATTAAAACCACCTCCACCACCAACTGGGGAACGTTTTCCTACAATGGGATGCTTTTTGGTTTGATAAATGTAAGAGCAACCACTCAATGTTCTATACATTTTGCCTTTCAAGGATTGGTTGGTAAAATGCATTATTATTTATATAGATGATATAATCATGTTTTCTAAAAATATGTTTGAAAATTTCCATCATTTGCAAAGCATCTTTGAAATATGCAGACAATATAGTATCTCACTCAATCCAAAGAAAAAAAATTAGAGTATGTTGGTCCCCAAAAATGTCACTCATTTTTTGGAACAACATATGAGCTATTTTGGTCCTACAGGACCAAAATTTCTCCCTTCCCTTCTCAAAAATTTGTTTCGACCATTTAAATTCCTCATTTTTCAAGCTTCTCAGAAATCTACGGACTCTACAGGCTTGAATCTATAGACTATGCAGGAAGAAAATCTACGGACTCTGTAGGCCAAATTCTATGAGCTTCACAGGTTGATTTCTATGGACTCTGTAGATATGTTTCTACAGACTCAACATGCTTGAAATTCATAGGTTCAACAGGTTCAAAGGCTTCTGCAGGCAAGTTCAATCAAAAGAACAAGTTTCCAATACTTGGCCATCTTCAGGATTGGGTTGGCGCATTGGTTCAATCAAAGATGTCCATCGGCAAGCATTTAAGCAAGGATTGAACCATTGAACCGTTGAACCTTGAATCATTTTGGTTCAATGGGTTCAGAGGTTCAAATTTCAACCGTTTCAAAGGTTCCACGGCTCCGAGCACTTAACTAGTTTCAAAGGCTTGAACCATTGAACCTTGAACCATTTTGGTTCATTGGTTCAACAGGTTCAACGACCAATTGGTTCAACGCACTTGGTTCAAAGGCATCAAAGAGACTTAGCCAAATCAAAAGGATGAACCAATGAACTGATTGAACCTTGAACCGAAAGAGTTCAAAGTTCAATGGTTCATGGGTTCAAAGGTTCAAAGGAAGCCTCTGTCAAAGAGAGAAGTAGCACACAGGTGGTTCAATGGATCGTTCAACCAAGGAGCAGGAAAGCAATTGAACCAGGAAGCGATGGAACAAAAGAGACAAAATGAACCGATGAACCAATGAACCAATTTACTTTTAGTAGGTTCAAAAGTTTAAGGTTCAACATGGTTCAAGCGGCTAGCAACCATTGACAGCACCACGGACGTCAAATTTAAAGTAAGGGAATATCCGTTGAAATTCAAATAAAGCACAGAACTCAAAGGAAGAACCAAGCGACTGACCAAAAAGATAGAATTCCTTCGGGTTTGTTCAAAGGCCGATATAGAACATTTCCTTTAGACTTTTTGTCTGAAGGAAATTATTAAGTGAAAGAGCCGTTAGAATTCTTTCAAAACTATTTTCTGCGGGAAAATGACTAAGGCAAAGCTCGAAGGAGAAGCCCGACTGAAGAGAAAAGCCCGCAGAAAAACACCTGATGGAAAAAGAAAAAGTGCAACGGAAGCCACCACGTGTCCATTATAAAGCAGAGCAGAAGCTGCCACATGTCCATTATAAAGTAGAGTGGAAGCCACCATGTGTCATCTTTTTCAAGACCCCCAAAGGTTTCTAAAGCTTCTATAAGTTAAGCGAAATATGTCATGTGTCCTGTTATGACTCAGTGGAACGTGACAAGTGTTTGCATCCATGTTCCCCTTTTGGAGTTTCTCAGGCAAAACGTGTTGTGGACCCCATTTTTCGTAAGTTTCTAATGAGTTTCATAACAACAGAACTTGCCACTTGTCAAAGACGCAGAAAGGACCCCCCAAAGACTTAGACAAAAAGGGCTGTAAAGGACAAAGAAGCAACATGGATGATTCCAAAGGCAAGTTCAATCAAAGCGATGGTTCAACCAGAGAGCTCGAAGATTTAAATTGCTACAGGGAAGAGAAGATCAATGCAAAGGACCATAAATATTTTCAAAAGAATTATTTCCAGTAGGTGAAACAGTGGCTCGAGTAGACTTAGACTTTTGGGCGCACCAAATCAAGGATGCAAGCCTATTTTTCTTCCATAAAGTAATGGCGAAATTGGACAGCTGCGTAGATATCAGGAAAAGGACCAGACAGTCCATACCAAAGAAGAGACATGTTAGAAGAATGGACATGCCATAGTTATGGCAATACACTATTCTCAGCATGGTCTCTCCAAACAGGACTGAAGGCGCATTGAAGACGTTGACTGCAACATGGGCCGTCCCATGTAAAAAAGTGCCAATCCTTGCGTAGTTGCTATAAGTTTGTAATTTATCTCATGAGTAAAGGAGATATTCCCCTTACCAAAAATGAAACTCTGTCCGAATTGAAAGGCATTACTGAGACTTTGAGCTCAGATTGTAATTCATATTTTTTTGATTGAATGAGAAAGCAAGTTACTTGCAGACTTTGTGTTGTTATAGCTTGTGCTACTTTAGGAGATTGTTCTTATGTTTATCTTTTGAAAGCATTCTTATTTATTTGATTTAACAAGCAAGACTAGTGGAGGTGATAATGAAGGTGTCCTGAAGCCAGCTACTTTCAGACTTTGCGCTATCATAGTTGTCTTCAGTGTGTGTTTACTTTTTGATTCTGTGTAAAGGACCTTGGGATGACTTTGTGTCCCCTTTGTTCTTCGTATCTCACTCTTGGGCAGTTGAGGTGGAAACTTTGTGTTCTATTTCATACTACTGGTTACTGCGCCCTTTTGTCACCTGTTACCAAAAAGATTCTTCTTGCCTACAAGAATAAGCACTTCTGAAAGAAGAGAAGTGCCTTCTGTCGCTTCACCAAGATTTCTACTATCCAGGAAGGGATCTGGCTCTTGGTTGAATGTTACTTCTGAAAGAAGAGAAGTACCTTCACCAATCAGCCAAGATTTCTCCTCTATCTGTGAGCATCATCTCTGAAAGAAGAGAGATGGATGATGTATTCTGCCCCTATGTCTTACTTTTTGCTTATTTATATAGTATATATCCTCCGCATATTTAATAGGGAACCTCCCCTTGATGAGAGGAGAGATTTGTCCCCTGTTGATGTAGTAAACCTACACACCAGGATGACCCATCTCCCTATGTTGTGGTGATAAGAACTATTTTGGTCACCAATTAGCTGGTTGACAAAATATTCACCCAACAGAGTACAAGAAGGTAAGTTATTGGGTTTTACCATTATAAAGGAAGGTATCACTATCAACCTAGAAAGAGCTTATTTAATTTCAAAAATCCAGTTGCCTAATAGCAATAAGGAACTAAAACCATTCTTTTGTAATATTAATTTTGTACGAACATTCATTTATCGTTTTGCTAAGATTGTAGGACCTTTGAATACCATACAAAACATGATTTCAAAGTAGAATGAGCAACTAAATCTAAGAAAATTTTCCAAAAAATCAAGGATGCCATCAACCAAGCTCCATTACTGCTTAGCCCATATTTTATTAAATATTTCTATATATATTCCTTTACTTTTAACCATACTATTATAGCAGTGCTTGCTCAAAGGTTTGATAATGAGGAGCATATCATTGCATTTATGAGCAAAAATCTAAAATATGTTGAACTCAAGTACCAAGTTCTTGATAAACAAGCATATGCACTAGTCAAAATTGTAAATAAGTTCAGGCATTATATATGATCTGAGCAATAATTCAAGCGACAATTCGGGCGACGGTTCTACCCCAATTGATGACGGAACTTTTGAGAGCCATAACTTTTGCACCATAGATTTGATTGACTCCCTATTTGAATCGTTGGAAATTTAAAAACAAGGAGAACGCAGTGAGATGGCACGAGCTTCGCTCAGTGATTTTTGACCCCTAAAAACCCAATGGAAGTGCCCCAAATTTTAATTTTAGTAGTGTAATGTAAAAATAGAAAAATTCTAAAAATAGTAATTCCTTGAATTATGTATTGTTATAAATCATGGAAGTCAAACCACTTAATCTTCCTCGATATTGGTGACCTTCCACATCCTCCTCCTACCTTCAAAATGTGTATAAATGAAAATGTAACCTGAAATAGAAATCAGACATCTCTTCTCAGAGATAAGCATATGGTTATATTGCAATCTTGAGTAACAAAACATCTCTTCTTAGAGAAATCATTGTTACTATGTTATTTTTGTGTTTTTGAAATATTTGTCAATCAAAACTTCTGAGTTTTGGATCAATGATATCAGAGTGGTTTGTCTTGAGAGTGTATGATCCCGAGGATGAGGTCAAGCTACAAGAAGCTTGGGTGGAAAACAACAGAGCTTCTAAAATATCTACATATTCACTCCAAATGACCTCAAATGGCGGATGACACTGAGACATCTGATCCCCTCAAGGAAATGGTGAATGAATCCCTCCAATGACAACAAACGTAGATGCTGCAATAGTTCACCCAAATTCTCCAACAAATCTTGATGGAAAATTTTAGCTCCTCATCTGCACTTACTAGTTCCTCATCCATGGAACATCCTTTCAGTGCCCCAACACCCTTCAAGGTTCAGGTGAATTTTTATATCCCTACATTTGAAATAAAAATCAATGTTGATTTAGTATAAAATTGGTTGGATTAATTATCTTCTTACTTTTCTATAAAGAAATTCACCAATGGAGAAAAGATCATTTTTGCTCTTTTCAAAGCATCATTGCGCATGAAAAATTGGTGGAAAGTGTACAAAAAGAGGTTCAGTACATATGACATTGGCCTTGAGGTGAAACATACCTGGGATGATTTCATGGAAATGGTAAATAATACTATCCCATTGGAGCATATGATGATCTGTAGATATAGTGGCAACAACTTCGCCAAGGTAAGGACCAATTTGTTCAAGATTACACTAACATTTTTCATTCTCTATCAGCAACATAAAAAAGTGAGAAACATAAGACTCAAATATCATGGTGGACTACAATGGTACATATGGGGGTAAATGGAACTCTTCAATTTGGAAACCCTCGATGAGGCATACAAGTTCGCAGTGAAGATTGAGTAGAAGCATGAAAGAAAGAATACAAAGAGTCAGTGTTCGAAATAGAAAAGTGACAAGGAAGGTCAAACATGAGGCCAAAATTGGAAGCAAAAGGAATTTAAATATAAGAAACCATGGAAAGAGAAGACTGGAAAATGGTGTGATTACCACAAAATTGGAACTCACTCCAAAGAATAATGTTGATCCATCAAGTCACTGCTTTCTGAGTCACAATACTCGATATCTACTACTCTATCTCATACACAACCTACAGTTGAAGAGGACAAAGAAGAGATTGTAGATGACGAGCTCGATACCATTGTTGCTTCATCATAGACCTGTGAGAAAGGCCAAATGACAAAGAAAGGTTGTTTCACTCTAAATTATGGGTAAAAGGTAAGCCTCTGCATTTCATTTTTGATAGTGGGAGTCAAAAGAATTTAATCTCTGTTAAAGTTGTGAAAAGTCTAAATATATCCATGAAGCCTCACCCAAAGCCATACAATATTGGATGGTTGAGCCCAGAGAGAGACCTCTGTATCACCCATCAGTGTCTTCTTATGCAATAAAACCTTTCCAAGATGAAGTCTTATGTGATGTGGTCAATCTAGATGTTTATGATGTACTCCTTGGTCAGCCATTCATGTATGATCGACATGGCATCTATGAATCATGAACCTGAAGAATCACCCTCACTCTTGGAATGCGGTGCTACAGGGTACCAAAGGTACCACCTCCCACATCTATCTCCCTGATTAGTGATAAGCAATGTAAGAGATTGGTGGAGAAGACAAAGCAATTTATTGAAATCTAAGAAGGCTGATGTTGCAGTCCAAACTACACAATCAACACAATAATAGAAGCAGATGGGACAAATCATGGAAGAATATGATGACTTATTCAAGTCACCCACGAAGGTTCCACTTCACTACCATGTAAAACATTCTATCGATTTGAGCCTAGGATCACCTTTGCCTAATAGTCCTATGTATCGTAGATCAATTTTGGAGAATGATGAGATAAAAAGATTGATTTAGGAATTAATTCAAAAGGGTCACATCAGGCCAAGCTCTTCACCCTGTGGTAGCCCGATTGTCCTAACACCAAAGAAAGATGGAACATGAAGGCTTTTCATTGACTATAGAGCCCTGAATTAAATCACTATGAAGAATCGCTACTCCCTCCCCAAGATTGATGACCTGCTGGAACAACTCCGTGGTGCAAAGTTTTTTACCAAAATTGATCTCAAATTTGGCTATCACCAAATTCCCATCAATCCCATTGATGTCTAGAAGACTACATTCAAATCTAAAGAGGGGATCTTCAAATAGTTGGTTATGCCTTTTGGCTTAACTAACGCACTTGCAACCTTCATGAGGATGATGGATGACATCTCATGACCCTTCACCAACTCATTCATAGTTGTCTACCTAGATGACATACTCATGTATAGTAGAACATGGGAGGAACATTTGTAACATGTTCGTAAGGTGCTTCAAACTCTTCAGGAGCACAAGTTGTATGCAAATCTTGATAAATTCACATTCGAGATGAAAATAATTCAGTGCCTAGGTTACGTTGTGAATGAGGAAGGGGTCCATGTCGATCCAGAGAAGATTTAAGTTATTCAAGAATGGCCTACACCAAGGACCCTCACAAAACTTCATAGCTTCTTGGGTCTTAAAAATTTCTATCGCATGTTTGTTCTTGGATTCTCACATGTTGCTTGGCCACTAACCCAAGTGACTAAAGGAGGAGATAAAGCTACATTTTAGTGGGGTGAAATACAACAAAAGGCATTTCAAAATTTGAAGAACAGACTTTGCTCAGCCCCTATTCTTGTCTTGCCAGATTTGCATCAACCTTTTGAGTTGATGACAGATGCATCTGAATATGCCATGGGAGCTGTCATCATGAAACAGGGCCATCCTATTACATATCACAGTGAAACTTTCACTGATATAGTCAGGAAATACTAGACATATGATAAGGAGCTCTATGCCATTGTGCAAACCTACAAACAATAGAAACACTACATCTTGGGGAAAGAGACGGTCATCCACACTAACCACATACCATTAAAATTCATCCAAAATAAAAGCAAAATGCGAAATGAGAGGCACCAAAAGTGGGCCACATATCTACATTAATTCCATCTGATAATCAAACACAAAAAGGGGAGCTTAAATATGATAGCATATTATCTAGCCACCCATCAATTACTATACTCATAACAGTTCTTGACCTGTGCGGACATGAGACTACCACTTGGGGTGCTCTGTATGAAGTAGATCTTGCCTTTGCTGATACATATCAAGTGCTTCAAGAAGGTAAACATGTTTCTAATTTCTATTTACAAGATAATGTCTTCTATCACATGGGGCACATCTCTGTTTCAACTGTAGAGCAACAGAAGATGATATGGGAAGCACATTTCAATAGGATAGCTGGACACTTTGGTGTAGAAAAGACATTGGCAGTTCTTCAAAAACACTTCTACTAGCTCCATAAGTGAAAGGATGTGGAAAGGTACCTCAAATCTTTCACCTCATGTGTGATATCCAAGCCAACAAATAAGAAGCAAGGATTGTACACGCCATTGCCAGAACCAACCAGGCCTTCGAAATCTGTCTCAATGGATTTTCTCTCAGGTTTGACCACTTCAAAACATGGCAAGGACTGTATTTTTGTTGTAGTTGATCATTTTTTTAAAATGGCTATCATGATTGCTTGTAAAAAAAAATATCTACTGAAGAAACTGCTCAGCTATATTTTAGTCATCTATGGCTCCATTTTGGTCTCCCCAAGTCCATTGTCTCAGATAGAGATAATAGGTTCCTGAGCATCTTCTGGTCCACTCTATGGAAGATGATAGATACTAAGCTAATGAAGTCCACAACCTTCCATCCATAGACTGATGGTTAGACAAAAGTGGTGAACCACTTAATTTTTCACATGATTTAGATGTATCACTCCAAACATCCACACACATGGGATGAGGGGCTTCTTTTCATACAATTAGATACAATCAGGCCCTACACAGCTCGACCAAGCACAGTCCATTTCAAGCATGCCTCGGGTTCCAACCCATAGCACCAATTGATATATTTGTTCCATTCTCCATCATGGAATACACACCTCATGGGAGATCTGAGGCAACAAAAGTAACAAAGTTCATTGAATAAATGCAACACATTCAACAGTAAGTTCCTTACATCTTGGAGAAGATGAATCAAAAGTATAAGCAACACAATGACAAATATAGGATTGCACACAATTTTGTTGTGGGTGATAAGGTTTGGTTATGGCTTCAAAAATAATGACTTGCAGGCCCACATAGAAAACTCGTCCTCTATGATATGGTCCCTACACCATCACTAGAAAAGTTGGAGAAAATGCTTTTGAGTTGAACCTACTAGCCTACCTTGTTCTGCATCCAATATTCAATGTGGAGATCCTCAAACCATATCATCCACCTCTATTGGACACTTCAGTCATAGTAGAACAACTAGAAATTGATGATATTGATCCATAGAGTTTCACTCTAATGGAGGAGGATCAGATTGTGGACATCTGGATGAAGACAACAAGAGGACGCTCTATTCTGCTTTATCAAGTGGTCAAAAGGGGCCAGCTTAGCCACCGAGGTGAGTGGCTCACAGAGAATCAAATTAAGACATAACTGCCACACCTGATGAGAAATATTGATGTAATGGGGACCATTGCTTCTCAAGGAGGGAGGAATGATCCGGGCAACAATTCATGCGACAATTCGGGTGATGATTCTACTCGAATTGATAATGGAAATTTTGATAGCCATAACTTTTACATCATAGCTCTGATTAACTCCCTATTTGAACCATTGTAAATCTAAGAATGAGGAGAATGTGGTGAGATGGCACAAATCTCTACTTAATGTTTTTTGACCCTTGAAAACCCAATGGAAGTGACCCAAATTTTTATTTTAGTAGTGCAGTCTAAAAATAATAAGTTTTTAAAAATAATAATTTCTTGAATTCTATATTGTTGTAAATTTTGGAAGTCGAACCACTTAATCCTCAAGATTGGTTACCTTCCACATCCTCCTCCTACTTTCAAAATGTTTATAAATGAAGATGTAACCTGAAATGGAAATCAGACATCTCTTCCTAGAGATAAGCATGTGATTGTATTGCAATCTTGAGTAATAAAACATCTCTTCTCAGAGAAATCATTTTTACTGTGTTATTTTCATGTTCTTGAAATATATATCAATCAAAACTTTTGAGTTTTGGATCAATATACTACGTAAAAAAAATTATGTTATTTTTCCAGACTCTCTTGTGAAACTTATGTTGGGACAAAGTGAAGTGGGAGAACACAAAGTAAAAGGGATGGGAAAACTTCATGAGTTTGATTTAGAGATTAAACAAGTGAAATTAGTACAAGGACAAGGGCTCACATAGATCATAGCTGAAATTGATCCCATAATTAGAATGATGCAGGTAGTTAAAGTTGACTTTGCTAAGAATGAATGGTATGATCACTTTATCCATTATTTACTATATGGGACTTCTCCCCCAATATTGAATAAAGAACAAAGAAGAGCATTGTGGCTCAATGCATCTCATTTCATAATAAATACAAACATTATGTACATAAAAAAATTTCAAGGGATTTATCTTCATTGTGTATCTAAAGAAAAGCTAAGGAAATTATGAGCAAATTTCAAGAGAAGTTAGACAATGGTCATCCTTTAGGTAACACAACATCACATAAAATATTGCAACACAAGTTCTACTGGCCCAAAATTCTCAAAGACACATAGTCATGTACATACATGCTATGAATGCCAAACATTTTCAAAAACAAAAGTACACACAACAATGCCATTAGAGCAGGTGATTGAAGGATAACTATTTACTTATTGGGGATTAGATTTTATTGGAGTAATCAATCCTAACTCTTTGGAAAGATAAGTTTGTCTTAACATCTATAGATTATTGCACCAAGTGGATTGAAGCCATATCCACAAAGAACAACACAACAAAATAACTTACCAAATTCTTAGAAAAGAATATAGTCACAAGGTTCAAGTCAACATTTTCCTTGGTCTGTGACAATAGTCATACATTTCAATCAACAAAGTTCACTAAATGGGATTATGATAATAATATCAAAATAAGATTCTCGTATAACTACCATCCCCAAGGGAAATATATGGTTGAATTAAAAAAAAAGAATTTATTGATGCAATTAAGAAATCTACTAAGAAGAAACTTAGGGAGTGACACCTATTGTTGAAATATGCATTATGGTCAGATAGAACCAGGTGTAAACAAGCCCTCAAAGCTTCTCCTTTTTTATTTTTTATGGCCAAGAACCTATTTTACCAATAACTTTGAGGATTATACCCTAATATTTATGTAAGAATACATGGAGGGAGATGAAATAATACAATCAAGCTTATTGGATATCATTCAAATGGTAGATGCATGAGAAGAAGCTCTACACAATTTTAATAAACATCAAGGCATTATCAAACAATGGTTTGTGAAAGCATTCATAAATTCAAATTTAGTCTTGCTTTGGGGAAAAAAAATGCAAGAAAATAAGTCAACATGCTAAGCTTACCCCATTATGGATTGAGTCATACTAGATTTCTGAGATTTTAGGAAATAATGCATTTAGATTGAAAGACTTGCAAGGCAATATTTGTCACTACATTGAATGGCAAGTACTTAAAGAATTACTTCTTGGATACATCATCATCTATTTCAGTGTAATTTTGACTCTTAGTTTAGGATTAGGGTATTTTAGAAATAGCTTAGAGAAGCTTTATTCCTTGCACTATTTTGTTTTCATAGATCATTTGATTTTAGTATTTGCTCTTACTTCATAGCTTGGAATTTACTTTTAGCATTTGTAGATAGTTAATAATTCTTATTTAAGATAATCAGTCATATAATTTCATCAATAACTTCTATTTCAAAACATTTTATTCAAATTTGAACAGGTAAATTTTATTGTCAGAAAGTTGGTTGATCCAAACTAGAAACAAGGGTGTTTAAAATTCAGAAAGACTGATTAGTATTGTTCTTGAAAATTTCATGTCTTTACCATGATTTAAACTTTTATATTGAGATTATTATGTGAACTAATAATGGTTTTGCATTAAGGACAATAATGTTTCCACTTAATAAATGATAAGATTGTCTTGGGTAAAAAATAAATGACAAAGGAGAGGTTACTTAGTCAAAATTTATTGATAGAACCCATGACACGACTATACTAGTTCCCAAACCTCTAAGAATTTTTAAAAAGAATCCAGAGAGGGATAAAACATTGTGCTTTCAAAGCAAAATAAAATAAATATTTGTTCATGAGGGTGATCTGGGTAATCTCCATTGGGGTTATAGATGCCTAACTGGCAATTGAGCAAGACTTGAAGTGAAGCCAAAGGTATATTTATTGAAGCTATGGACATCTGATTGATATTAAAACAAACGCCTAAAGCCTTCCTTATCCAAGCCAAATCATTTACATCACAAGAAAAGGAAAGAAAATATGTAATGCCCTTCATAAATTTCATTTAAGTTGTTAATCCCAAGTTAAATATGGAAACCCAATGGCAAAGTAATTGAATCACTACACCCACTTTTATGACTTTTTATTGATGTTCAAACAACACATCACTAGATAAGGCTAAAATTTAAGTTTAGTTTTGATAATAGCATGAGATTATCAAGTACGTTGCTTGTGTTTTTTCAAACTTAACCAGTATATCGGAGTTCTAACACCTAGCAGTGTTTGCCCATTGAAATCACCATTTGATGTATCCAACACACCCCATTCTTTTCTAATTATGAACCCACATCTTATATTAATTTATTTTCAAAGCATTCAGGATGTCATTAAAAAAAATTAAATCTTTAATTATTTGATCTAATGATTTTCTTATTTTATTTTATTTTATTTTAAATTGGTTGAATGAACACCTCACAGTGAATTCAAGTTGAGTATATGTAAATGAATCAGGTTTTCATTGAATTTATTCATGCAATATTGGTTGTGATTCATTACATTTTGATTCATTTTTCACAGTATAATTTGGGAAATTTTCACACTATGGGAGACTTTTAAATGAACTTTATTATTCTTTTCACACTTTTTCGTAGCACTCTTTGTTTAATTTACTTATCCAAATAATGTCTATGCCAATGATAACTAATGACTTTTGGTACACTAGTCTCTTTGTATCTTTACATGGTCTTTAAACTTCTTCACAGTATGTCCCAAGACTGCATGATTATGAATTTATTACAACATGCAAAGTGTATTAATCTTATTTGCTACACATTATGCATTCATCGCACCTCTCCACATTGAGCTTGTCAACTATGAGACTCTGCACCATTCAAAGCATGCCATATATTTCCCTTGTAGTACTACATGTCAAATTTGTGTACCTTCACATCATCACAATACTCACACTTTCAAGTTATGAATATTGAAATCCAAGAACTCTGAGCCAGTTGTTAATTGCCATTGTCACATCATCACACTATCGCATCTTTGTAGTCTACTAAAATAATTTTATAAAGACCAAGAATAATCAAGTAGCGATCCAATTTGGAAGCTCCATGTGTCATCATTATTTGTTCTCACTACTTTGCATAACATGCAAATCTAAAGAACCTAATGATACATGATTGTAAATCGATCACGATTGGACACATCTCACTATGATATTACACATGCACCTCATAGTTACTAAAATGACTACACAAGGATCGAGAATCTTGAAAGTGCTAACCAACCAAGGAAGGTTACATGTCTAATTTTCTCAACCTCACAACAATACATCATTGAGCATAATTTATGGACCCAAGGACTGTGAGGCTCTGAACTACTTAGAAAAAACATGTGGCTTACACCAAAGGCATTTACATGTTGACTAAGTTTAAATAAGGCTTACATGACAAATGAAATAAAGACACATGTATGGTCCATAATTGCTTTATGAAGCCATGAAAACACAAGTCAAAATAAAATTTTCAATAGGAAAAATCCTCCAAATAAATGCAAAATGCCACCTTTAGCATTTAAGATGCATGAATCATCAAGTCAATTTGACTTTGTCATTCAAAAATTTAGACAAACATAAATAGGAAACATCAATTCATCCACTTGTTAGTTGTGTTCAAAGAGACTAACTACAACAAAACTTCCCAACAAAGAACACTCTAAATTCTTGAAGCTAATTAGTTGTTTAGAGCCAATGGATATACGTAAATTACAAATAAATTAATAGAGTTTATTACTGCATAGTCATGGGTTCTTATTTATTTTCATTTAGTACTACACAAGTATTCATAGACACTCCATTCAATATGCCCTGGGGATGAGATTCAAACACTATAGTGCGGTCTACGATGAAGTTGACAAATAACACACATACCTGAAGGGAAGATCCCTAAATCAGATGATGTTGACTATATTCATTACCTTATAGTGCTACAATAAGTTTGAATACACCAAATGACAACCAAACTAGAGGTATTTCCTTATGCAGATCTATTACATAATGTGTTTTTTAGGTCACAGTATTTTCATGACCTAGTTTTATCATTGAAAAATAACAAAATAGTGTTCATGGCTAGTCTGGATATCGGCCATGGATTTATATAATGTTGTGTTAAAATGACTCACTAAAAACAATCTCAGATAAGTGTTTAATAATTGGGCTGAGAACCTAAAAAGATGGGTCAACAAAGAGGATATGGATAACATTATCATCTGCTAATTTAGACTAGTAGTCTAAATTGGCATGACTTTAATGAATAGGGTATATGGGGTCATTGATATCACTAAATTTAACAAGGTTTGGGTTACTCTCCTTCCCATCATTATCAATGATAGGTAAGTCCCTTAATTGAGAGATATTATCTCTTTCAATCACAGGAAACAAGTGTTAGGGGTGAGAAGTGGAATAAATTTATGTATAATGCAATATCTGGTGGATGTTGCTTGTGTCATATTGATATTCAACAAAATTCCAAGATGGACCCCTAATGTAGGAACATTGGTCCATTATCATTTTTGAAGTTCTATGAACACATGTTTAGGTAGTATATCTATGAAATATGTGATGTTTTTATCCTCCAGTCTACCAAGCCATCAATGAATAACTTGTGCCCAAATTATTAGATGAACCAACAAAATCAATAATGAGCATAGGGGTATATTGAAACTACCTAGATTGAACAGTTATAAGGATAGAGGTAATACTTATATCTCCATTGAGATTTCCCATTTTCATTCTTGATAAGCTAGTTAAGTAAAAGATAGCTTATCAACTTCTTAATAGAGTTGTTGTAATGTGCAAAGACAAGAAGTAGGTACCATGGCTTCCACTACCCTACAAGGTTTTCAAAATATTTTTAAGGTTTGGACAAATCTTTATGCAACAACGACAATTAGATCATCATTAAATCTAGATAATCATGACCTATGCCATTGGGATCTAAGAGGGAATATTAAGGCACATATAAAATCTCTATGAGGGAAGGTATCAATTTTGAATGATCACAACCACCACCCACATGATTGGGTATTCATCAATGCAAAGGGTGATGAAGATGTGAAGATAAAGATGCACATTGTTGGCATTGTCCTTGTATCTCCTTAGTCAAAACAACCCAAGGATGCAGAGGAGAGGCTTGATATATCTAAGGTTTAGGATGATTACCTAGATACAAAGGCTCTCCTGAGAAGGAAAGTTTTGAAAGGATTACCTCCACCAATGTTATCCAAGAAGACAGTTTCCATGCAAGAGATAACATAATCATTTGCTCCTCTTCTTTCTTGGTGTCCTTCAGTTAGAATTTTAGATAGTCCTTCCCTTTCTACCACACAAATAGTGTATCAAGTTGTAATTATTCCTCCTCCTCATTCAATGCCCCCACTTGAGGATGTGCCAATGGACACTCATCAACCAATGCCTTGAGTGGATGTAACCACACCAAGTGCTCCACAAAAAGTAGTCTTAGTGACCAAAGTTTATAAAAAGTTGGCATCAAGGATTGTTACTCAATGCCCTCCATTAACTATTCTACATGTGGCAAGTCAAGTCTAATCCACCATTAGAGCAGTGAGTTCGCCCATTTTAGGCAGTCTGGTAGTATTTTCTTCTATTATAGTCACCACAATGTAATTGAATGGACAATTTCCTCTAGTGGAGCCCTCCAAAAAAATAATGCCTACAATGGACCCAATCATAATGTTTCTAGCTTTAAAGGTCATTGTCATGGCTAAGCTTCCTAATATTAAAGCACATTATATCTCAAAACCAAATGATCCGAAGAGAAAATGCAAGATAGCCATTATTGTTGTAATCCAATCCCAAATGGTAGCCCTGTTGGCCATTTTTGGCCCACATACAAAAGTTTTGCCCAAGTATGAGAAGGTGGACATTCAAGCAAAAGTGGCAAGTTCAAACAACCTCAGGTTCGCCAAATTAGAATTCTTAGGGATTTTGAAGTCACAAGACTTCAAGTTTTTGAGGGCACATTGCAAATCAGGTTTCCAGTAGTGCTTGACTTCTAAATGTTTTATAAGTAGAAGTTATTCGGATTGACAAACCCGAATTACCCATGCACAATGTATTTCAGGTTCTCCAAGGAGCACTACTCAATTACTTCATAAGTTGTGAGCAGTCAAAAGCCCAAAATAAGTAAAGGGGCTTGACAAACCTATTTTGGTCTCAAAAAATAGTGCTTCTCAGATTCTTCAAGGGACAAGTCTTCTCCAAAATCCAAGGGTCATTTCCGAAAGAAAGTCCCAGCAAAAAAATTGAAGGTCCTTTTCACTTTTCTGAAGGACCAGTAAACTTTTTCAAATGTCACTTTCACAAACCAGAAGGGCTTTCTTGAAAAATCTGAAGGGCATTTCCTTCTCCAAGTGGACAGTTGCAAGTTTTTTGAAGGGTATGTTACCCTTTGGAAGAACCATTTCAAAATTCCCAAAGGGTATCTTTCCCTTCAAGAGGATCATTTGCGGAAGCCCGAAGGGTCTCTCACCCTTTGGGAAAGTCCATTTTGAAAAATCTGAAAGGTAATTTTTGAAGGAAAAGAGCAAGAAGGAAGCTTCGGATAAAAAGTCTGAAGGAATTCCTTTGGATAAATTTTCCTGAGACAAATAAGAGCCCATAGAATAAAGGAGACTTCAAGTGGCAAGATCCTGAAGACTTCAAGATGGACAAGTTCGAAGTAAGTAAGCTTGGAAAACCCAAAATAATCTGCACAAAGTAAATCAAGTTTCTCCAAGTACTTTACTTAAAAAGCTTTATAAGTAAAGGATTTGGGAAAGTTTGAAGTTGGGGAGATCAAAGAACTCAAATTAATCTACATAGAGTAAATCAAGATTCTTCAAATGCTTGACTTAAGCTTCATCCAACAACATGAGAGTCATGACGTAAAAAATGAAACACTACCACATGGCATAAGCTGGAGCAGAAAGGGCCGATCAGTAAAGGTCAAGTGGTACAAGGATGACCAATCAACATAAATGGGAGTCCAAGTGGCTGGTAGCTGGGAATTTATGAAGGCTCTCATCCTTCAATATGGTTTGCTTCCAACAAATGATTGTCCAGCTTAAAGATGCATGGGTCAACTTGAGTTCCAAAGCATGGAGACCTGCATCCTTTTTAGCAAGACATGTGAAGGGGAGGATTGCCATGCCATTGTTTAAATGCAAAGATCAATTCAGTTGCACAAAGAAGAGACATCTCAGTTACTCATAACATAGCTCCTCAAATGTGCCAAAGAGAGAATTGAAGGTAGAAGGGACTTGAGAAGGTTATTTAGTGATCTTGAGTAGCGCATTTAGTGGCATGAAGGAGGATGATGATAGGGATCCTAGTCATCAATGACTTCTTCCCTCTTCCCATCTTCTCTTCTCCCTTTTTTTGTTATAAATAGAGGCCATGGAGCCAAGAAATTATCCCCAAATTGGGGATAAAGTTACTCTACCAAAATTGTGACCTTTTTTAAGCAATACATATTACTTTTTACCTATCTTTTTATTTGAAAATCATGTTGAGTTAGCTTGTGTACAATGACATTGTGAAGAAGTGTCTTCCTAAACTCATTGTCCTTCTTTCTTGCCTATTTTTAGGTGGTTTTCAGTTAGTTGTAGGTCTAGAATCAAGCTCTTTTCACCATTAATGGATGCTTAGTGTGGATTTATAAATCCCTCTTTGCTTCATGTATAGTTCAGTGAGCCTAGTTTACAAAGTACTTATGCAAATTAACTGCTTGTGAGGTTGTGTAATCAAATTTATCTTATGCTGAATTAGTGTCATTTTCTAAACCAAGTGGATCATTTCTTTTGGTGCATCACCTCCCTTAGCTTAGATTTCTCTTCATGTTATTCTCCTATCCCTTTTCCTTAGGGATGCCAATAGTACATTTTAGTGTGGGAATCAAGAGTTGAAGTGAAGCACCTAGGAACTAGCCTCATTAAAAAGCCTAGAGGTTCAACCTCACCATAGGATACCCACAGCCTGAGGTTGTCCCCATGCTTGTAGTTGGAAGTGAGAGAACCTAAAGAATCGTCCCACAAAGGGTGCAATTCTAAGCTATAATAGTTTTGGCACACCCTATGGGACACACTACCATTTGCACTTCCATTTCTTATGGAAGATTGGTCAAGCTTTATGTTGTTTTGGTCAATTTACAGTAGTGGTAACTTTCATTTTCTAGCATCTGGCAAATCCAAAGAACACCCAGCTATCTGGTGGCAGAGCAGTAGCTATCTTTGATGCCAAAGGTGATTACAAGGTTAACTTTTGTAGGTATTCCTTTTGAGTTTGTTGAATTACCTTTAAACTCAACAAGAAGGTTAAGGTTCGTCCATACTCACCCTTACGTAAGAAGCTACTTTCTTAAGCCAGTCATAAGGCACACCTACATGAGGAGATCCTTGTTATCCCTTCTTGCTACCATGATTCCCCAAATATCTTTTATGGGCTTCAACGATCAAAGCCCTTTGAACTTGCCATAGTATGACCCTATTCCAATAGCAGCCCTCAAAAGTGTCCCATATTACATAGGAGATCAAGTTTTAACTCCTACTGAACACATAATAGATATATCCACTTCTGCAACATCCATAATGTCACAATAGAAAACATAGTTGTTAGGATATTAGATGTATCCTTCAAGGGAAAGGCATTAGATTGGTATAGGGGTCTAGCTCCTAACTCTATCCAATCATGGGACCAGCTGGGAACAACCTTGTTTAAGAGGTTTGTAGATAAGAGTGATCATATGTCACTTGCAAAATAGTTGACCACAATCAAGAGAGCTCCCTATGAAGTCATGTAAGACTTTAATACAAGATTTCAAAAGGCTTGGGATAGAATTCCAGCCGCTATTAGACTGTCCCCAAAATTTGATTTCTTATATTATCTAAAGGCTCTAAACAGTGATATAGCTATAATGATCTAATCTATGGGAGGGGACATATTTCCAGGTGCATACGAGGTGCCCATTAAAGTAGAAAATTGCCTGGTTCAGGCGGGCAAGCTTACTCCCAAACCCCCAATGCCTCTTCTCCCTGAGATTAGACCACCTCCTGTAATCATTCCTTCACTTGATGTTATACTTCCAACTCCAACAATTATTGTTGTGCCTTCACCAAAGCAAGAGGGGGCCTCCACTAGTGGACCCAGCGACTCCCAAGAGCAAAAGAATTACTTAGAACTGAAAAGCATGCTCCAATCTTTAGGAAATGATGTGGTCAATGTCAAGAGACAACAAGCTTACAACAAGCCATATCAAGCTCCATACTAGCCTCAGCAGCAGCCTTATCAAGAAAATAGGCCACCCTACAAAGGAAATTTCTAAGGATAGGGGCAACCTAATTATGTTATACAACATAATTATAATCCAAATGTTGTAAGCCCATCCAATTCTTTAGTTCCAATTTAGAACAATATGGCTCAGGAGGCTGAAGGGACAATGTCTTGGAATCATTCTTTTGGGCAATACATTGTCCCGAATAATGGCTCTAACAAGGCATTCAATGACCAATGGCAATAGGCTATTGCTTATGTATACAACCAAGCTCTTATGGCCCAAGGCATGAAGGTTCCCATGATGACAAAGTAGGAGCAGCCACCATAAGAACAAGGCTCAAATCAACTGTCAAACCAGCCAAAAACCTCAATGGTCATCAATGAGAAAGATTAGTACTATGCATCCAATCAGTGGGCCATCCCCAGTCTGGCTCACATCCCAGTCTTAGCAAACACAATATTCAAGAAAAGGAATATGGGTGACAACCAGGAAGTTTTCAAAGAACCTCTTGTCACCGCTCCTTCATTGATAAAGCCAACAACAGTTGCTCTCAAAACCCAGACAAAGGCTGGTGGTATGCCAATCAACATTATGGAGTAAATGAAGAAATCTAACTTGAGCATACCAATGTGGGACATGCTTTCCATGCCCGGCCAAGTGGACATCCTTTAGGAAATTTTGTCTAAGATGAGTGTTATGATAAATTCAAGTAAACAACTAGGCAAGGAAGCTAAGGTCTTCACTAATGTAGCCAGGAGTCCTTTGGGAGAAAGGTCAATTAGTGTGACCAAGCCCCCTCCATTCTACATTTCATTAATCATCGGTGATTCCTTGGTGCACAATTTCTTGGTAGATAGTGGGGCTAGCATCTCAGTCATGCCAAATTCTATAGTTGATCATCTGCATCTTAAATATGAGACACATATCAAGGGAGTCTTGTATCTTGATAGTTCTTCCACAAAGCCATTAGGTATCATCAAGGATTTGAGCTCAACCCTGCATGTGTATCCTAGTTTTTTGGTGATGTAGGATGTTTTGATCCTTGATGTCACTCTCTGCTTTGCATTGTGTCTTTCTAGAGAATTCACAACCAAACTAGGGGTTATCTTGCAAAAAATTGGTCTTACATGGAATTTAGAATAAGGTACAAGACTAAGGTCTCAATCAAGGTTGAACCCATGGCACAATTCCATATTGAACCCCATCAACTAGATAGCATAAACCTCAATTGTACTATCCTTGATGAGGATGAGTTTACAATTGGTCAGGAGCTGAACACTCATCCTGAAGAGGTTCCAGACTTGTTCATGGATGACCTATGGGGAGATAAACAATTTTTCAACCCATTGAAAGGTGGTGAGGAAAGTGATATGGGTGTCGATTTGTTGCATAAAGAGAATCAACTCATGCCTGCCCTCATTGGACCTAAAGAAGACCCCAATGGTATATGGAAGTTGTTATTTGATGGCTCAAGGAGCAAAAATGGCATAGGTGTTGGCGTAATGTTGGTTTTCCCTTCAAGTAATAAGCTTTTATCCTCCTATAGGTTCCATTTTAGTTGCTCTTCAAATGTAATAGAATATGAAGGCTTGATTTGTGGCCTTCAATGGGCCAATAAAAGAGGAATCAAAATGCTGCAAGCATATGGGGATAATGAGCTTGTAGTAAACCAGGTCAGAGGCTTGAATGTTACAAATAATCCTTTGATGGGGTCCTACAAAAACAAAGTCTGGGACCAAATTGAAGACTTTGAAGCCTTTGACACTCAAGTTGTCCCAAGATATTAGAAGCAACATGCTGACAGGTTGACTACCATGGGAGCTCAGTTTGACATTCCAAGTGAGCTGAAAGAAGCCAAGATTCAACCAAATGTCAAGGTTGTGGTGAGGTCATCAGTACCGGATAATGAAGCCCACTAGTAGGTTTTCAAAAGTGACAAACAAATTGCTTATTTATTATAGCAAGAAGCTGAGTTCTCCTCCACCAATTAATGTAAATTGCAGCATCAATACGAGGATCAGATTGTTAAACTAAGGTCAAACAAGCTTCCTAAGGGGCTAGTTCCACTTGAAGGCCTTTTTCATGAAGGGGACCATGTGAGAAAGGAAAAGGTAGTAATGTTTACTAACAAATAAAAATATGAAAGGGTCCTCATCTTCAAAGATAAGCTTCTCAAGCTCGGGAAGGTAAGCAACAAGGTTGAGAAGCATGCTCTCATAGCACTTTGCCAAGAATATGTAGACATTTTTGCTTGGGAGTATAATGACCGAAAAGGTTTTGATCTAAATTTAGCCCAACATACCATAGAATTAGAGGCCAATGCTAAGCATCCAAGGCAAAATCAAAGGCCCATCAACCCCAAGATAGAAGAGCTAATGAGGGAAAAATTAGCCAAGTCGATTGAATCCAGGATCATCTTTCCCATCAAGCACTCATCATGGGTAGCTAATTTGGTATCTGTAAGGAAGAATAATGGGGAGATTAGGCTGTGTGTTGACTTCAAAGATTTGAACAAAGTCTCTTTGAAGACCCTCTACCATCCATGGAGCAACTTCTCCAAGTAGTTGCAAGATCCTAAAGCTTTTCTTTGTTGGATGGATATTCGGGCTACGACCAAGTATGGGTAAAAGATGAGGATCGGTACAAGACTCCCTTCACCACCAAATGGGGCACGTATGCGTACCAAAAGATGCCCTTTGGTTTGTCAAATGCTGGCGTAAGTTTTCAAAGAGCCATGGACATGGCTTTTCAAGGGTTGCTAAATCAAATGGTGCTAGTATACTTGGATGACATCACGATTTTCTCCAAGAATGTCAACGAACACCTGGACCACCTAAGGTTGATTTTTGAGAGATGCAGGGAATATGGGATCTTATTGAATCCCAAGAAGTGTGTGTTTGTTGTTCATGAGGGCAAGTTGTTGGGCCACATCATTTCAAAGGAAGAGTTGTCCATTGATCCTGATAGAATAAGTGTCATCTTGGCCTTATCCTTACCCAAGCATAAGAAGGGACTCCAAAGTTTCCTTGGGAAGATAAACTTTGTGAGGATATTTATACTTGGTTTTGCAAACTTGGTCAAGCCCATCACTGTTATGCTGAAGAAAAACCAAGTGTTTACTTGGTCAAATGAAAGTAAGTCAGCATTTGAGGTTATCAAGACAGCCATTGCTCGAGCACCCACACTTATGAATCTTGATTTCTCAAGAGACTTCATATTGTATGCTTTTAACAATATTGATAATATATCAGCTATGCTGATGCAAAGGAATGGTGAAGGACTTGAGCAGCCAATAGCATTTTTTAGTCAGGGGCTTGAGGGGTCTGAGGTGAGGTATACTTTTGTAGAAAATAAAGTCCTTGCAGCAATAAGAAGCCTCAAAAGGTTCAAGCCAACGCTCTCCAACATCAAAATCTACCTTGTGGTGTCTCATCCTGGAGTGAGGGATTTCCTTCTCAACAAAGACTTGAATAAAAAGAGAGCTAGTTGGATTACTAAGGTCATGGAGTATGACATGGAGATCAAGGTTACTAAGCTAGTAAGAGGTAAAGGCTTATGTGAGCATATGGTTAGTGACCTTCATGAAGACAAAGAGGTCATCTTGGTAACACAAGATAACCCACAAATAGGTGCACCTCCATCTCACACTAGTTGGCTCCATGATATGATGCACTTTCTGCTAACAGGTGAGTGCCCTCAAGGTATGGACAAAACAAAAAGAAGGTATTTCAGACTTCAGTCCATACCTTATGTGTTAGTTGATGGAATTTTATTCAAAAAGGACCTCAATGGAATGCTCCTAAGGTGCATAGATGATGACCAAGTGGCCCAGCTTTTGGAGTATTTCCATGATGGACCTGCAGGAGGTCATTTTACACCCAGGACTATAGTAGCAAAGATAATGAGGGTTGGCTATTACTGGCCCAATCTCTTCAAGGATGCTTATGCATGGGTGAGGACGTTTTAATAATGTGCTCTCTTTATGGGTAAACAAAGGTTAGCATATTTTCCTCTCAGCCTGTTTCAAGTAGAGTAACCATTCATGCAGTGGGGTTTGGATTTCATTGGAGTGATCAAGCCCTCATCAAGTGTTGGGCATAAGTGGGTGCTTAGTGCAACTGATTACTTCACTAGGTGGGTGGAAGCCATCACATTGAAGGAAGCCAACAAAAGTGCAGTCTTATATTTCTATGATAGCATCATGATCAAGTTTGGTGTTCCATTCACTATCATATCTGATAATGCATTAGATTTTCTTGGTTTGAAAACAAGTGAATGGGCTCTCAAGATGGGCATCTACCTCAAAACCTCCTTAAATTATTATCCTCAAGGAAATGGGTTGGCTGAGTCCACAAATAAAAATTTGCTAAGAATCATCAGGATTATGGAAGAGAACCAAAGGACGTGGCACACAAAGTTGAAGATAGCTTTATGGGATGACAGGGTAACTCTTAAAGCTATTGTTGGTAATTCTCCATATGTTCTAGTTTATGGAAGAGAGGCCAAGTTACCCATTTATCTTGAGTTGCCTATTTTAGAACTAGCCCATTAGCTAGAGCTGTTGGAAGATGAATCCATGAATGTGAGATTGACAAAACTCATGAAACTTGAGGAATCAAGAGACCTTGTAATGAAGATGCTAGAGTCACATCAAGCTCAGGTCAAGAAAGCTTTTGACAAGAGAGCCATGACAAGGGACTTTAAAGAGGGAGACCTGGTCCTCAAACGGGATTCAAAAAGGGCCAAACCAGGTAACCATACCAAGTTTAACAGCTTGTGGAGTGACCCTTATTTGATCTACAAATGCAAACAACATAACGCCTTCCAGCACACCCAATTAGACATAGGTATTACCCATCTCAGTCAATGGGATTCATCTAAAGCCTTTTTATTAATGGTTTGTAGCTATTGTATATGTTTTTTGTACATTTTGTATAGCTTTTCATATTTTTCTCTAAGTGCCTTGTGCACGTCTGTTTCAGTTGAATGTTTTCCCTTCCCTAAGTGCCTTGGGCATAGTTTGTTTCATTTCAGTTGTTCTTGTTGCTTCAAGGAAAATTTATAGATAGAGCTAGCTTTGTACAAAAGTAGTGAATCCATGCCCAATGGGTCGAATGAAGCAAATGATCTGGGTTCTCAAGCATAGTATGCATGCTTCCCTGTGAGTCGTCAAAAATGTTGGCTATTTTTGGTCCACATACCAAAATTTTGCCCAAGTATGAGAAGGTGTAAATTCAAGCAAAAGTGACAAGTTCAGACAACCTTGGGTTCTCCAAATTAGAAGTCTTCAGGATTTTAAAGTCGCAAGACTTCAGGTTTCTGAGGGCATAGTGCAAATCGAGTTTCCAACAGTGCTTGACTTCTAAATGTTTTATAAGTAGAAGTTATTAAAATTGACAAACTCAAATTACTCATGGACAGTGTATTTTGGGTTCTCCAAGGAGCACTACTCAATTACTTCATAAGTTGAGCAATCAGAAGCTTGAAATAAGTAAAAGAGCTTGACAAACCCATTTTGGTTTCAAAAAATAGTGATTCTCAGGTTCTTCAAGGGACAAGTCCTCTCCAAAATCCAAGGGTCATTTTCGAAAGAAGGTGGTCCTAGAAAAAAACTTGAAGGTCCTTTTCACTTTTTCAAAAAACTAGTCAACTTTTTCGAAGGTCACTTTCACAAATCTAAAGGGATTTCTTGACAAATCCATAGTGCATTTCCTTCTCCAAGTGGACAGTTGCAAGTTTTTCGAAGGGTATGTTACCCTTTAGAAGGACCATTTCAAAATTATCGAAGAGTATCTTTCCCTTCAAGAGGATCATTTGCGAAAGCCTGAAGGGTCTCTCACCCTTCGAAAAAGTCCATTTTGAAAAATCCAAAAGGTAATTTTTGAAGGAAGAGAGCAAGAAGGAAGCTTCAGATAAAAAGTCTGAAGGAATTCCTTTGGACAAATTATCTCAAGGAATTCCTTCGAGAGATTTTCCTGAGACAAATAGGAGCCCGTAGAATAAAGGAGACTTCAAGTGCTAAGAGCCCGAAGAATTCAAGATGGACAAGTCTGAAGTAAGTAAGCTTGGTGTTGCCTTTTGAGTCACCCTTATTCAATTTTTTATAAATTTTGCTATAAAAGAATTTCACCCGCTTATCACCTTTTGTGTGTGAATTTTTAAAAGAATTGAACCTTTGAACTTAAACCTTTCTCGAAGTTCAAGAGTTCAATAAGTTCAACGGTTCAATAGGTTCAATGGTTCAAAGTTTCTCAAAGTGAACTATTTTTCCCTTTGTGTATTTCAATTATGACTTTGAACCTTTTAGTTGAACTTGAACCCTTTTTCAGAGTTCAAAAGTTCAATGGTTCAAAAGTTCAATACTCAATGTTTTGTAAAGAGTCATGTTCACTCAGTTCCCTTGTATAAATTAATGTATCGTTGAACCTACGGTTTGAACCTACCACCTGAACCTAACATTTGAACCTACATAGCGGAGTTCAAAAGTTTAACGGTTCAATGTTTCAAAGTTCAAAGTTTCTGAAAAGATAATATGACTATTGGTCGGTTTGTGTAGTTCATCTCATATCATTGAACCCTGAAATTGAACCATATTTTTAAAAAATCAATGGTTCAATGACTATACTCTCATCTCGCCTTGAGGCTTTCTCTAAGTTGAAATTAGCAAGATATTTAGAGGAGAATATATCCGAAACTCATTATAAAGTGGAAAAGTTTGAATTTTCACGAGGTTACAAATAATCATTACTCATCAAAATCATGCGTTAAAAAATGTTTGCCATTAATGCATATGTCAGAGTGCGTGTCTTATCAAGCATGTTTAGCATGTATTGTTTCAATTTAATTATTTGATCTGGTTAATATCTGTATCAAGAGAGAACAATTCAAATTTAGCAAACAAGCATACTAGATGATACAAAGAAGAACACATGTGGTATAAGATATTTGTTACTCAAATTCATAGTGATTTCAGATAAATTTAAGGTGAGTTTTATTCTTACTATAAGTTGTTTCCATTGCTTGGCTGGAAAGTAGAATTCTTTTAAGTTTACGGTATTATTTAAGAAGTTCAAAACTTTTTCTTTTCATCATATCCTCCAACCTATAGCCATAAAATCTGCATGTCTCGATTACAAGCATGGTCTTGGTCTCATATGTTCTCCTCTTGAAATCGGGGACACCTCTCTAGTCCAATATGACTTGGAATATTTTAAAGAAAGGGCTATAAATCCTGTGTCAAATCCGATGATGCAGAAGATAGTAGAAAGTGGTTTGGTTGATGCTGCAACCTTTCCCCTAGCTATACAATTCCCTGAGTTAGTTCTTGAATGCATGAATAAATATGAACCTCATAACAGGTGCATCAGGACTACAGATGGTAATGTTTTATTGCATATCAACAGATAAATCCTAATGTATGTGATGATAATTCCTCCCAAGGAACCATATTCTGACCTCAGTATCACTTCTTCCTATGGTTATTTTTTATTAGATAAATCAATTTACAAGAGTGTGATTGCAAGAAATTGGCTTTTGAAATTCCAAAAAGGGGGTTCAAGACTGCCTAGACCATTAACAAAAAATCACATGATTCCAGAAGTACAAGATAATATAGTATTACTACACAGGGTAAAGGGCAATGCTCATGCATATTATTGGGAAGACTGGATGTACTTTTTCATACAGGTAATCCTCCAAGGAGAGAAATATTTGGATTGGGTAGAAATTACAGCTGAATGTTTGCATCTAGATTTAAGTAATTGTTTAGAAAATAAAGAGTTTTATATGTCTTCATACCTCTTCTATTGCCTAGCGTCTACAAGACAATGGGTAGGATTACCTCATGCGCCCTTGGCTGAAGACAACAAAATTTATGATTATTACTCACAATTACAAATGCATAATTGCTATGAGGGTTATAGGAGGTTTAATGATGTTTTTACTAGGAAATTGACTTTAGAATTATCAAACAATATCAATAAAAGGTTTTCTGATGAAGTTATGCAGTTGATCAACATTTATGGTAATTTCTTCATTTAGTTTTCCAAGTTCACTTACATCAGAGTTGGGGGTTTTGACAGTGAACCTTTGAGGTTACCTAGGTATGTTTTTGACCGATTTGTGTTAATAGAAGTATGCAGACAATTAGCACATGTAGATAAAAAATTCCCAATGAAAAATAAATCTGGTATATCTTTTCCTTTCAAACTTGGACATTATTCATGTAAATCAACATCTGATGCTTTGAATTTAGAATTGGATTTTAAAAAATTCAATTTTCAATACTTCACGGCTAGATCTCAATTTGACAACAAAGGTTTTGCCAAGGATAACTTGGATCTTGGAACAGGGTTATCACATATTCCTCAATTGGAGGGTTATTCAGATGAATTAGAGGTCAGAAGAAGAATGTGGTTCAGATTCTCCCTAGGGTAAATTATTACCCTTAATTTAAATATAGACATTTCTAGAATTTTTGACAATGAAGAACAGGTGGTTGTTCTGCAATTTAAACAAATAAAACAATCACCTATTCTAGAAATTGACTGGGAGAAAAATGAAGAAGATATAATTGAGGTTAAGACCCTCCCAGTAATAAGGAGAACTGAGAAATGGTTGAGAGAGCAAAAAATGGGGGGAGCTCAAAACATAGCTTCCCAACAATGTACGTCAATAATTGAATCACCATTCCCAATAAGCTCCTATAACCAGCTTATTGCTATCTTAAAGGGAGTTGTACCTTAATTCAGAGGGGAACTAGTCTTAATAGTTCACCCATTTGTTGTTTAGCTTATTTGTTCTTGAAAGAAGAAGGGTATGGAGTCAAAATAAAACATTTTTAGATAAGGACAAATCTGTTAACCAACACTTGGAAAACCCAAATTACTCTGCATAGAGTAAATCGAGTTTCTCCCAGTACTTTACTTAAAAAGTTTTATAAGTAAAGGATCATGAAAAGTTTGAAGTTGGGGAGATCAAAGAACCCAAATTACTCTGCATAGAGTAAATTGGAATTCTTCAAGTGCTTGACTTAAGCTTGGTCAAGCAACATGAGAGTCATGATGCAACGAATGAAAGGTTTTCACATGGCGTAAGCTGGAGCCCTTTTTGGGCCAATCAGTAAAGGCCAAGTGGCACAAGGATGACCAATCAGTGTAAAGGGGAGTTCAAGCGGCTGGTAGCTGGGAATTTATGAAGGCTCTCGTCCTTCAATATAGTTCACTCCCGACAAATGACCATCCAGCTTAAAGATGCATAGGTCGGCTTGAATTCCTAGGCATGGAGACCCGCATCCTTTTTAGTAAGACACGTGAAGGGGAAAGGATTGTCATGTCATTTTTAAATGTAAAGACCAATTCAGCTACACAAAGAAGAGACATCTCGGTTGCTCGTAGCATGGCTCCTCAAATATGCCAAAGAGAGACTTGAAGGCAGGAGGGACTCGAGAAGGTTGTTCAATGACCCTGAGCAGCGCATTTAGTGGTAAAAGGGAGGATGATGACAGGGATTCTAGTCATCAATGACTTTTTCCCTCTTCCCATCTTCTCTTCCCCCTTTTTCTATTATAAATAGAGGCCTTGGAGCCCAAAAATTATCCCCAAACTGGTGATAAAGTTACTTTGTGAAAATCGCTTTGTAATAGACCTTTTTGAAGCAATAAAGATTACTTTTTACCTATTTCTTTGTCTAAAAACCGTGTTTAGTTAGCTTGTGTACAATGGCGTTGTGAAGAAGTATCTTCCTAAACTCGTTATCCTTCTTTCTTACCTACTTTTAGGTGTTTTTTAGTTAGTTGCAGGTTTAGACTCGAGCTCTTTTTGCCATTAATGAACGCTTAGTGTGGATTTAGAAATCCCTCTTTGCTTCATGTATGGTTCAGTGAGCCTAGTTTACGAAGTACTTATGCAAATTAACTACTTGTGAGGTTGTGTAATCAAATTTATCTTATGATGAATTAGTGTCATTTCCCAGACCAAGTGGATCATTTCTTTTGGTGCATCACCTCCCTTAGCTTAGATTTTTATTCATGTTATTCTCCTATCCCTTTTCCTTAGCCGATAGTAGATTTTAGTGTGGGAATCAAGAGTTGCAATGAAGCACCTGAGGAACTAGCCTCATTAAAAAGCTTAGAGGTTCAACCTCACCATAGGATACCCACAGCTTGAGGTTGTCCCCATGCTTGTAGCTGGAAGTGAGAGAGCCTGAAGAACTCTCCCACAAAGGGTGCAATTCCAAGCTCTAACAAGTCCATCATCCCACCATTTAAATGGCAACAACAGTCTCTCTTTTATTTGTAATAACATCTTCTCTTCCTTTAGTTCTCACTTCTCCTCCTTTAGTTGTATCCTCTACTCCACCACCTTCCACTTCTTCCACAATAGAGACCCTTTTTTCCACCACATGCACAATATTTGTCAGGATTGTCCCCACAACTCCCATTCCTATAACTCCTCCATTTTGTTCATCTCTAACCATGTTGGCTACATGACCCTCATCCACTACGACTTCCATATCCCAAGCAGATGATAATTGGATAGAGAGCATCCAATTGGCCATGGCCCAAAGAAAGGGAATGGTTGTAGTCAAAGAGCATGAGGTAAAAGTAGAGTTCAAACAACATACTAGGAAGCTCAAACGCATCACCAAAAGAAAAATTACCAAAGGGGAGACTCTAACCTTCCATGAGACTAAAGAGGAACTATTTGATTTGACAAGAGGAAGGCCAAGCCAAGAGAGACAGAGGAGTATGCAGAGGACCCTAAGTTCGTAGTGGCCACAACAAGTGAATTAGCAAAGAGGGTTGTTCAAGGAATGAAGCAAAAAATGAAGAGATTGGAAATCCAAACAAATGCCACTTTACCATTAGGAATCATTGAATAAGTGAAGGGGGAACTTGAGTATTTGTATGAGCTCCTCGTTGAGAGTTGTTAGGCCAAAATGAAGAGCACACCTTGGCAGTAAAAGGTAAAAATCTACCAGGACCACATTGTCAAGTTTGATGCCAAGTTAGGGAACCTAACCAAGGTTGTGAGGAAGAAAATGTTTTCCTCATCTCAATCTTATGACTTTGTATGATATTGGGCTCTCTGAAATTTTGATGATTCATACCACGACCTTACCACCAGAGTGGGTAGATTAAATGCATACAATTCTTAATGTCATTGATAGTGCATCGGGTACAATTTTGGAGCTATTTCAGGAAGCAGGGATTATTTCATTGTTTAAGTCGGATGGAAAATTAGATTATTTTACTAAATTTTCAGCCAAACTGGCTAATTTTATAACTGAGTTCAAAAATAGAGTTCAAAATGCAAACAGGGGAGGAAATGTTCAATCATTTACTAAGCGAGCTATGCAAGGGAGAAAATATAACCGGCAGTTGCTATGAAAAGCATACTAAGACCCCCTTAACTAGCCATGCAATGCAATTGGCCAAGACAGACTCATTCTTTACAATGCCTGTCATCAATTTACCATCGGCCCATGCAAAGTTTGATACTTCTTGCATTGTCGTATGGATGTTATTGTGCAGCGTAACGCACCCATCCTCATCCATTTGTAATTGGTCGTCTGGGTTTTATGTTTGATGAACAGATTTATAAATTGGTTAGTTTGAGGACTTTGGGAGCTTCATGCATTCAACTTAGACATTTGTTTCCCACGCTTATGCATTTGCAGCCACCATATTCACTCTGAATTCATCTCATTGTTGATCTGTAGCAAGGCGATCTTTGGCAATCTTGAACACTTTAAGCTCCACCCCTGATCAATCACGATATTGTTGTTTCGCCTTCCGTCAATTTCTTTCTCAACATCGTTCTATCTCTAACAACAATGTAGCTTCATGCAATTTTCATGCCCCTGTTAGTCCTACGTCGTGCTAACCGCCATCCTCCTCTTGTCGTCTCAAGGGCTCCCCTCTTCGTCCACGTGTATAATTTGCCATCACTTGCAATATCTTGTAGGGCCGACGTCGCTTAATCTTGTCCGTATCACTTTTTAATAGTAGAGTAAGGTGTTTCTTGACGATGGGAGTATGAGGTGGTCCCATATGTTGTAAGTTTCTTTGCAGACCATAAACAAAGCTCTACTTGACATTGTGGACCTTAAAAACTATATTATTATTATTAATAATCTTACAACCTACCATTTAAATGTGATTTTGTAATTTAGAGTCTTAAAAGTCAAAGACATAATAACTACGTGTCAAAGAGTATATAAGATTACGAGTTATTTTGACGTCACATTATTTTGTCTATATTATTTTATAGTCTTATAATTTATCATTTAAATGTGAATTTTAATTTACAATTTTAAAAGTCAAAATGCAATAATCGTGTGTCAAAAAGTATATAAAATTATGAGTCATTTTAACGTCACATAATCTTGTTTGGATCACTTTTTATATTTTTATAGTGTTATAATTTACAATCTTAAAAGTTAAAATTTAATACCACGTGTCAAAAAGTATATAAGATTATAAGTCATTTTGACATCACATAATCTTGTCTGCATCATTTTTTATAGTCTTACAACCTACCATTTAAATGTCTGCATCACTTTTTATAGTCTTACAGCGTACCATTTAAATGTCATTTTGTAATTTACAATCTTGAAGGTCAAGATGCAATAACTATGTGTCAAAGAGCATATAAATCTATGAGTCATTTTTAAAGAAGAGTAAATAAATGGTATGTGTGTTTAAATAGTAGTATCAAAATAGCTTATGTGGTGGTTTTTTAAAGTGTTTCGAGTGTTTATAGTTTTATTATATATTTTCTTTGTTTATAATTTCGAGTATATTTTTTTTTTATATATTTTTATTATTGAAATCTTATTTTTTATATGGATTAGTTATGCATAATGTATTTTTGGTTTAGTATTAAGGACTAAAGGGTATCCATTCTATCAAATTTTTTTGGGGCATGATCACGGTCTCATCCATTTTTAGTATCCCCTGAGATTTGTACTTTGGTAGATAACTAGACAACACCTTTTACATCATCATCCTTACCATTAGACTACAACCCACCTGATTTTTATATACTTTCCATATCTTGTTAAGGACGATTATCAAGGGAACCCGACATCCTTAGAAACATGTATGGAAGAAGTTATGCACCAAATCGACTAATACTAAGAATAGAAGTCAATGTAACCATTGATGTTTATTCTGTTTGTGATCAAGTGGTAACGATCAAGGGTAGAGGTCACAAATACAAATGCAATAAAAAGCCTAGCACTCATTGTAAACAAATGTATGCATTCCTACTATGAATGTAAAATGAATGAGATACTTACCACGTGTACTATAGCAAAATATGTTCTTGATAAGGGTTGTATAAGGGTCATTCTGACTACTTTCTTATTGGTTTGATTGATATTCCCATGAATTGGTTGATGGGTTCCTATTCATGGTAAATGTGTTACCACAATTGATGTGTATCAAAAACATGTTCAAGATTTCAGTTCTTGTGTGGTATTTTCTTCTCATATCCGCACTAGTGGGGACAATGTTGAATATTCTATGCTTTAGTGCATCACAAGGTATATATTATTGTGTTTACATTATTAAGTTTATGTAACAACTTCCTTGGATAGAGATAGGTGAGATATTATAAGGATTTGTGGTTGGTAAGTGATAACGCTAACTCCTATATTGTATAGGCACAAAGGCCTATATATGTAACATTCAGTATTGAATAAGAAATTAATTTTTCTATGTGATACTCTTGTACCAAAACTTAATTGTATTTACTTCTAAGAGAAATAATTTAGCAATAGAAGCTCGAAACTTTTGCATGTGCATGATATGTTTGAATTGGTTGATTAATAGATGAAATTACTATGTAAATTTACAAATTAGTTGGATTGAGTAATAGTTAATTCAACCATGTTCACAATTGCAACTTATTTATAATTGTGGGTTCTTGAATATATGTGTTAATGCAATTTATCATGAATCATAATCTTCCAATTTAACACTATAAGAATTAGATTTGAAATACAATTTCCTTAGACTCTTCACTATGTTTGTTTATGTCTGAGCCACATCTAGAGATATGCAAGCATCAATTTTATAACACAATAAAACTCAAAAATTAATCAAAGAAGGAGATATTTTGTGTTTCATTCAGAGATTTGTCTTTTTTACCTTTAATTTTTAAGTTTCTTTTGTAAAAACAATTTTGTTACTATAGCATCAGTGTTTATATTCACTTTAGGATAGATTGTCTTATACCCAAATAGAGCTTACAAATTAGTAAAGAGGACCTTGGTGATTACAACTACCCCACTCCAAACTATTATGCCATGTGGTTAATAATAAAACTGAATACTTGCAACTCATGTACTTGGCCATGTCTTGTGATCCTAAACCCAGAGGAAGTTATCATGTCAAAGTTGTTGATTGGGTTTTACTCACATCAACATATAACATTAATATTTTACAACATTTGGATGTGGTACTGTTTAGGTGCTTTGATTGCCATGTCTTGTTATGTTTTTCCTAACAGTTGGACATCTTGCATAGACCATAAACATGTTAGGATTTAGTGATATGTTAGGATTTAATGTTTCAATGCAATAAAAATAATAATAATATGATTGTACGTAAATAATGAGTTGTTGAAATAACTCACCTAGACTTGTTAGGAATAGAATAATATGGAGAGTTTAATAAGATTATAGAAATTTCAAGATAAGTTTTGACCCCTGATTTGTAAAAGTTCAAGAAGTTATATAAGATTGTAATCATTGTATCTTATTTTTATTAATGAGATTTCATTACAATAATTTGATACCAAATTATTATTTGGTATCAGAGCGACAAATATCCATGAGAATCATATGCATATATCTAGCTTAGCAAACAATTGGATGTCATAAGCACGAACATTTTTTGCGTTCTGTTCTGCAATTCAGTCCAAGTGTGTTTTGTGAGCAGGTGTGCATTCAACTCTCAATTTACCAAATGTGCATACCAAATGCACTCAATTCTGCGCATATAGTATTTATATGCGTTCATTTCATTGGAAGTTGTCACTTGTGTTCATCCCATTAGTATTGACTCTAATGCCATACAATTATGCGAATGCTTGATTTATCTGCATACAACGTTAAAAATCATGTGTCAAAACTATTGTCAACGTACAGTTCGACATGCATTCCATCGTTCTTATCAAATTTGTGTGTATCCATTCTGATAGGTTTGGCATCATTGTTTGGAAATCCGATTCTCTCCCAAATGCTGCATGGGTCCAATCATTCAACGTGCACCTCTCAGATTAATCTAAGCAATATTTTAAATTGGTTTGAAAAAAAAAATTGAGATTATTTTTATTTTGTTTAATACTTTTATCCATCATATATCGTTCATGCCTATAGTCTTTGGTCAAAACCAAATTTTATTTATTATATGTTTGTGGGTGTGTGATATTGTTTAAAAATCCATAGTGTGTCAGATTTGTGAGTTATGTTTAGGTGAATACTATAATCCCTTTATGTTACTCGTATTTGTTTGTATATATGCATTTTCAGTAAAAATTGACATCTTATGTTATTGTTTTGTTCGATTCTTAAGATGAACATTTCATTCGAAAAGTCTAATGGTCTCTATTTTCCCATTTGGAAAGTTAAAATTCAAATGTAAATAATGAACAAAAACTTTGTGAAGAATAGTAAGTGTTAAAGAGAAATCATCAACATATCATAATTAGTTATTGGAATGGCAGAGTAGAGTGATAAAGCCAAAGCCATTCTTGGCCTGGTGCTCTCAAATTCTAAATTGCACTACGTAAATTTGGAAAAACCATCCATAAAAATTTGGAAAAAATTGAGTAAAACATTTGGCTCTAAAGCAATTAATCTTTGAAGTTGTAATTATTCAAATTCAAAATAAGTGATGGAGTACAATGTCCAGTCACACTAATGATACATTCAAAGCCATCATTAGCCTTACACTTTCAAATTTTAAATTGTTGGGACCGCTCACACAAAGAAATATGAAAAACTTTATTGTAAATTTGATAAAACTTTCCATAAAATATAATAATGTATTATATTGGATTGTATTTACAAATGAGGTAAAAGATTATAAAGTTTTCATGGGGTGCTTACGAGACCCAACTAAAATCTATTATTAACATTAAACTATACTAACAAAACATAAAATAAAATAAATATAATTTGGGTCAACCGACCCAATGAACCCCCTTGATCCAACAAGGGATTAGAAGATGATACGGAGATATGACTATCAAGTCATCAAAAGTATGTGTCGCACTTGAAACTAACACGTTGTACATCATGGTACTAATCAAAACTGATGCCACTCCATACAGAAATATGTCCCATTAATTATGGCATAAATACCAATAAATACAATCAAGGTCTGTTCATCCTTTGAAATCATTTGTACCATACTATAGTAGAACACAATCAAGGCTTGCTCAACCACATCGATCCACAGAAGGTCTCACACAAAAACTCGTCCAAGTGACTATTTAGTATTGTGTATGACACACTTCCCTAATGTTCAACAAACATTGACATACATTTATTCAACACTATCATTTGAGCAATTCTTATGTCAACTTGTACAATCATCAACTACTAATCAAGATCATGCAGTACTTCCCCCTATCAAGGGAAAGGTGAGAAACTTTTGCAACAAAAAATCAAATCAAAATTACTATGTTTGCTCCTTATCATGCATATCAATGAAGTGAAGAAAACAAAAACTAAAATAAGCATATTATTTCTACCAAAATTATTATTCAAACATTTAATCCAAATTGTGAGCGAACAAGTAACTGAGAACATAAATAGTCCCCCTGCCTTTGATGTATCTTCTAACCTCTAGTGTGAAACTTTTATTTTGTCAATCACAAAGATCCGAATGGACCTTTTGTAATGTCCCCTTCCTAGGCAACACATGGATGTGTAGTGGTTGGCCTATTATTTGGGTTCCAGTAGGTCAGTAGAGTGGTTAGGGGACCTTTCCAAGGGCGGTGGAGCTTGGCAGGAAGCTTTACAGGCCATTTTAGGCAGTTTGTGACAGTTTCCTATTTTTTTGGAAGGGTCCCTATTTTTTAGGGTTTGATTGGGAGTTGACCAGGAGGCATCAGGGGACCCCCAGGAGCATTTTGGGAGTTTCGGTCATAGTTCCTATTTTTAGGAGGTATCCTTATTTTTTAAGAGGAGACTATCAGTTAGCCTGCCACATGGTGACCTCACCTATATGGCACGAGCAACATCAATTTCAGTTCCAGATGGCCAGGTGACGGAAATGGAATAAATGGAATAAAATAAGGTGATTTCTAATGTCACTTTATAATAATAAAATATTAAAAGGACCCCCACCTAGTTGACATAAGGTTGTGTTAAAAAGGTGTCCCTTTTAATGATGTTGTTGGACCCTCAACTTGGGCGCCCAACTTAAGATTCTTTATGAGTAAAAAAATCTTTCAAAGATTCTTATTTTTGATGCCATTTGAACCCTAAAAGTGGGCGCCCCACTTGGGAGTCTCATAAAGTGAATTTGGATTCACTTTTTTATTATTCTTTTGGCATTTTTTATTCAACTTTTTAGCAGATCTAAACTTTGTGGAAGAAGTGTAGCATCATTCAGTCCTTTGGGAATGGAAACTCTCAAGGATTATGGTGGATTAGATGACAACCCAGTTCATCTTTGTGGAGGGCCTACTCTGGGTCTTCGTTTGGGCATTATTGAACAAGCTTTAAGTGACTATATTGTAGATCTGAGCTTGCAGCAGTACTATATTAGTAATATCCTTTAGATCCATCACATTCAATTGCATGTAGAGCCTCTCCCAGGCCAATAATACCATTTGTATGCAATTTGATTTGCAGATCCAGTTTCTACAATGAATATAATACGCAGATCTGATGGGTATGTGACTAAATCTCTTCGTTGGTGTTTTGTTGTTTATTAATTGCTTTCAGTTCCCCTTTGTATTGGATCTTAGTTGCATGTACATCTTTTGCCATCTTTGGTAAAAACTACACATTTCAAGAAAACAAAAAAACTCCTTTTGCATCTTCTGTCTAGTTTATAAGATCACAATAAACAAAAAAATCAAAAGACAAGAAAACAATTTATCTTTCAGCAGCGGTTTTGAGTTAGAACCAGCAGGGTTCTTACAGTGGTATCAGAGCTTTGATTCTTGCCATCCTGAAGGGTTAGAGCATCTTATGTATTCGGGACAGGGTGATCCTCATAGGTTTTACACACGGAAAAGCACTGCATTACAGGGAAACCAATCTGAGAACATACCATTGGAAACAATGGGTGACAGGGAAGGTGGTGATCCACGTAGAAATGAGGTTAACAATGATGAAATAGAAGCTAGAAATATTATGAGAGATCTTTCAACAGGGCAGCAACTGATAGCTAATGTGTTACAGTGGCTTACCACAACTATTGAGAATATGACCCCTCTGAGAAGGCCAAATCAAGTACAGGAGGAATTGGGTATTGTTGGTGGAGCCCCATAGGTAAGAACAACACCCTCACACACCTATGATAGGCCTACCCGCCTTACATTTATGAGGAGTGAACCAGAAGAGGGAGACATGGTTGAGGAAGGAAGAGATGTAGCCTTTGTTGATAATGTCATGACATTGCATGATGAGTGGGAATTATTACCCCAGCCAATTAAGGATCATCTAAATTTTGACCAATTTATGAGTCAAAAGAGAGAACACAGCAGGCTTCAGCAGGATAGAAGACCCAGGGAGTAAAATCATGATCTTAAGCGTGCAACCAACAAACTTACACTTCCTAATTTTGATGGCAGCGGTAAAATAACAGCAAGGGCATGGATTAGCAAGTTGGATAATTTCCTGACGCTATGTTTTATGATGGAAATAGATGCAATTAAGTTTGCAGCACATCATTTAGACGGGGTTGCCTATGATTGGTGGCATCATGGAACGATTACTTTGCAACACAACTTTGTCACCACATATCAAGAATTTGTTGATAGTTTGGTTGAATGGTTTGACAAGAAAGATCCAGAATTGTATTTCAGAGATCTGGTTTAGTTGAAACAGATGGGCAATTTGGAGTCTTATATCAGTGATTTTCAGAAGCTCTCAGTAATGGTCACAGGTATTTCAGAGAGGAGGTTGCTCATATTATTCATTGAGGGTCTTTATGAATCCATGAAAGGATGGATCAAGGCATTTGACCCCCCTACACTACAAGAGGCTATGAGGAAGGCATGTAGTATGGAACTTTCAACCCCTCGTACCAAGTTTACTCCAAAACCACCCTCTTCATTCAATGATAGTACATCAGCCCCAAGGAAATTAGAATATGTGGATCAAAAGAAGAATTTTGCAGCCCCCTTGGATAGAGAAACACTCAATGATTTGCATAAAGGAAGCTATGTTTTTATTGCAAGGGTCCTTATGATGAACGTCATGAATGTCCTCTACGGCCTAAGGGTAGAAACTGACAAATGGAGTGGTTTTATGAGGATGAAGACATGGCTAATATAACAGACCAGCAAGCTGATCAAGAGGAATTAGGAGTCGAATACTCATGAAAAGAAGCTAAAAGTGAGGGAGAAGCACACTTACAGGAAGCTCACATGTCTAGCATGTAAAAGGAAGGGTCTTTTAAGTTGCGTGGGATCTTGGCGGGTCAGAGAGTCATCTCCTTGCTTGATACAGGTGCAACTCATAATTTCATACATGCATGGTTAGTGGCACAACGTGGGATTCAAACCCAGGAGTTTGAAGGCATATGGGTGAAGGTTGCCGATGGCTACACTCTCAAGTGTGACAAAATGATTCCTGATCTTCCTATGAAATTAAATAATTATGAGTTTAAGGCTAATTTCTATGTGGTGAATATGGGAGACACGGATTTGGTACTTAACATGAGGTGGCTTCATGCCATTGGAGAGTTTACACTCAATCTCAAAGACATGGAGATGAAATTCCAGGTGGATGGGATTAGTCATGTGTTAAAGGCCATTAAGGACAACAATTTGAAGGTGATCACTCTCAAGAGAATGGAGAGACTCATTAGAAATGACATGGTGGAGTGGGCAGCAGAATGTAGGTTCATGCCTTCTCATAATGAGTAGCACAAACCAGCCTATCATTTAGAGGTTCAACAGTAAAAACTAGCCTACCATCCAGAGGTTCAAGAGCTCAGAGTCAAGCATGCAAAGGTATTTAGTGACATACCACCTGGTAGGCCTCCAAATAGCGGCATAGAGCACATTAGAGAGTTGGAGGAGGGCACCAATCCCATTTGATTACACCCTATCAGCACCTAAAGCGTTTGAAAGATGAAATTGAAAAGACTATTTAGGAACTGTTAACTATGGGACATATAAGGCCGAGTAAGTCTCCTTTCGCTTCATCAGTTGTTTTGGTGAAGAAGAAAGATGGTACACTCAGGATGTGCATTGATTACAGGATGTTGAATAAAAGGATAATTAAGAATAGGTATCCCATTCCTCACATTGACAAGTTGATAGATGAGCTTCATGGAGCTTGTTACTTATCCAAGATAGATTTGAGGACTGGATATCACCAGATCAGTGTCAGGGAACAGGATATCGAGAAGACTACTTTCAGATGTCATTGTGGCCACTGAGTTTTTGGTTATGCCATTCGGCCTAACTAATGCATCAGCTACTTTCCAGTCCACTATGAATAGGGTCTTCCAGTCTCAGTTGAGGAAATATGTTCTGGTGTTCTTTGACGACATACTAGTTTACAGCAGATCTTGGGAGGAACACATGCTCATCTGGATACTATTTTAGGCATACTTGGCAGGGAGTCCTTGTATGCCCAGGAGTCTAAGTGTGCATTGGGCATGGAAGAGCTTTTATATTTGGGGCACATCATCAGTGCATAGGGTGTTCACATGGATCCTGATAAGGTTCATGCTATCATTGATTGGCCTACTCCTAAGAATTTGACTCAACTCAGTGGATTTGTTAGTTTATGCGCTTTCTATCATCGGTTTGTCAGTGGTTTCTCTAGGCATGTTGCACCACTCACAAATTTGACTAAGAAAGGAGCCTTTGTTTGGACACCCTCGACACATGAGTGTTTCGAGAAGTTCAAACAGTTGATGACTACTTGCCCAGTCCTAGCTCTACCAGATTTCACCAGGCCTTTTGAGCTTCATTGTGATGCATGTGGAGAAGGCATTGGTGTCGTGATTATGCAGGATCATCATCTGATAGCTTTCAAGAGTAGGAAGCTACGAGGCCTTGAGAGGAGCTATAGTATTTATGGCAAGGAAATGTTGGCTATCATGCATGCATTGGCCAAGTTTAGGCAGTGCCTTGTGGACAGTCAGTTCTGTGTCAAAACTGACCATAACAGCTTGAGGCATTTCCTTAGTCAGCGGGACCTAAATGAACGTCAACAGAAGTGGGTCAGCAAGTTACAGTTTTATGATTTTGACATCTCCAATTTCAAAGGTAGTCAGAATGTTGTTGTCGATGCTTTATCTCGTCGTCCCCATTTGAGCTCCATGGCAGAGATTTTAGAGGATTGGAGACATTAGATCATTGCAAAGTATGTCAAGAACCCATGGGCTTCTGGCATTATTGATAGAAAAATACATGATAGCAGGTACTCTCTTGTGAATGAGCTCATCATTTACAAAGAGAGAATATTTTTGGTCCTAGGTTCAAATGTGAAGAACAAGGTGTTGAGAACTTTCCATGATTTACCTATCGCTAGACATCCTGGATACTTTAAGACCTACAGGCAGGTGCGAGTCAATTCACTTGGAAGGGTCTCAAATATGATGTTCTTCATTATGTCAAGGAATGCTCTATTTGTCAGCAGAACAAACAAGAGCATACATATCCTGCAGGTTTGCTTCAACCACTTCCTATTCTGAGAGGAAGTGGGAATGCTTATCGATGGACTTTATTACAAGCTTGCCGAAAGCCCAAGGCAAAGATTGTTTATATGTAGTGGTTGATCGACTGACAAAGTATGCTCACTTCTTTTCGATTACAACTACCTATTCAGCTACACAGGTAGTGGATTTATTCTTTCGTGAGGTTTTCAGGCTGCATGGTTTGCCTCGAAGTATTATCAGTGACAAGGATAGTTAGTTCATGAGCCATTTTTGGCAGGAGTTTGTCAGATTATGTGGGACTGAGTTGACTCCGAGCACTAGCTATCACCCGCAAACGGATGGACAGACAGAGATTGTCAACAAATGGGTGGAGGGATACCTACAAAACTACATTTCTGGGCAGCAGAAGGTTTGGGTTAAGTGGGTGCATCTTTGTGAGTTTTGTTGTAATTCCACTTACCATATGACTATTCAAATGACACCTTTTAGAGCTCTGTATGGATATGATAAGCCTAGTTTCCTTGATTTATTGTTGAGCGATTGCAGAGTGCCTAGCGTAGGGGATCTGTTACAAGAGAACCAAGATATTATGAGAGCTCTTCATGAGAATATGCAGAAGGCTCAACATATGTTGATCAGAGGAGGGTGGAGCGATCTTTTGAGGTTAGGGATATGGTGTATCTGATGCTTCAACCTTAAAGGCAATCCACTCTTGGGAAGAAGGGTGCAGAGAAACTCAAGCCATGATATTATGATCCGTTCAGGCTTATCAGGTGAATAGGTGAAGTGGCTTACGAGTTGGATCTACCAGTCGATAGCCGGGTGCACAATGTGTTTCATGTGTCACGCCTCAAGAAGGCATTGGGGCAGCATATAATTCCTTCTACATATTTACCACCCTTAGACGATGAGGGGAAGTTAGTTGTAGTACCTGAGGCCATCTTGGATTCCAGAGAGCGCCATCTTCGGAGATAGATTATCAAGGAATATTTGGTAAAGTGGAGGAACTTGCCAATGGAGATGCTACTTGGGAGAGTGAGACTATTTTATAGCATCCAGCATTGAGTTTGCATGAGGATATGCAAATTCAAGGAGAGCGGACTGTAATGTCCCCTTCCTAGGTGACACATGGATGTGCAGTGGTTGGCCTATTATTTGGGTTCCCGTAGGTCAACAGAGTGGTTAAGGGACCTATCCAGGGGTGGTGGAGCTTGGTAGGAAGCTTTACAGGGAATTTCAGGTAGTTTGCAATAGTTTCCTATTTTTTAGGAAGGGCCCCTATTTTTTAGGGTTTGACTGGGAGTTGACCAAGAGGCATCAAGGGACCCCTAAGAGCATTTTGGGAGTTTTGGTCACAGTTCTTATTTTTTAGGTGTCCCTATTTTTTAGGAGGGGACTGTCAGTTAGTTTGCCACATAGTGACCTCACCTATATGGCACGAGCACCATCAGTTTCAGTTTCATATGGCTAGGTGATGGAAATGGAATAAAATAAAGTGATTTTTAATGTCACTTTATAATAATAAAGTATTAAAAGGACCCCCACCTAGTTGACATAAGGTTGTGTTAAAAAGGTGTCCCTTTTAATGATGTTGTTGGACCCTCAACTTGGGCGCCTAACTTAGGAGTCTTTATGACAAAGAATCTTTCAAAGATTCTTATTTTTGATGCCATTTGAACCCTAAAAGTGGGCGCCCCACTTGGGAGTCTCATAAAGTGAATTTGGATTCACTTTTTGATTATTCTTTTGGCATTTTTTATTCAACCTTTTAGCAGATTTGAACTTTGTGGAAAAAGTTCAACAGCATTCAGTCCTTTGGGAATGGAAATTCTCAAAGATTATGGTGGATTGGACGACAACCCAGTTTGTCTTTGTGGAGGGCCTACTCTAGGTCTTCGTTTAGGCAATTATTGAATAAGTTTTAGGTGACTATATTGCAGATATGAGCTTGTAGCAGTACTATATCAGCAATATCCTTCAGATCCATCACATTCAGTTGCATGTAGAGCCTCTCCCAGGCCAATACTACCATTTGTATGCAATTTGCTTTGCAAATCCAGTTTTGACAATGAATATAATATGCAGATCTGATGGGTATGTGACTAAATCTCTTGGTGTTTTGTTGTTTATTAATTGCATTCAGTTCCCCTTTGTATTGGATCTTAGTTGCATGTACATCTTTTGTCATCTTTGGCAAAAATTACACATTTCAAGAAAACAAAAAAAACCCTTCTGCATCTTCTATCTAGTTTATAAGATCACAATAAACAATAATAATAATAAAACAATCAAAAGACAAGAAAACAATTTATCTTTCAGCAGTAGTTTTGAGTTAGAACCAGCAGGGTTCTTACACCTTTAAAGGATGATATGGTCTCTGATAGCACAAGCATGAGGTGACATTATGAAAAAATTCATTTTGAAGGTATTAGTTTCTATCAAAAATGAATCTTTATATATCATTTTTAATACATGTGTTGCAAAAAATATACAAAGAAGTTTCAAATCATATAATTGACCATTTTGATGTGTTTAAAATGTCCAAAATCTATAGATCTACTGGTCATCACCAAATTGACACAAAATAGTGACTAGTCGAATTTTTTTTTTATCATAATACAATGTTCACAATGATAAATGTGACAAAATAAAATTCGACAAAAAAGAATGTTTTGGAGGTTTGGAGCTCTTAACCACCAACTTTCCAAAGACCGCACAAAATATGTTTTACCAATTTATTTATAAGCATTTACAAGTTGTGAACAGAAGATTTGTTATTCAACCTTGATTTTTTAAGTGAGAAAATTTAAAAAAAAATTCATGTAATTATTTTCACTTGTAAGAAAAAAAATTGATGTTGCTTCAAATCTATGTGGGCTCCATGTAACCCTAGTATTTATCAAAATTTATACTTAACTAAAATATGATCTTTCAAGCTTATTGCACCACATCCAAGCTCAAGGACGTTGTGTTACTCTGATCTGCTCCAAAAATCTTCTAAAATTCGTTCAAACTTCACAGAAAACATTGAAGGTGTACAACAAGGTTTTTTCGGGGTTTAAAGGTTAAAGCTTGTCAAAAGCAAAAAGGAATACACAAATTAGATTTATTGATTAGGGGACCACCACTACAGGTTAAGGAGACCATACAAATGTATTTTTAGGCATGTAAAAACTTCAAAACCTCATCAAAATGCCATGGAGCAACTCAGATAATTTTAACATGTTATACCATGCACAAACATGGGTTTTTGGACTCAAGAAATCTATATAAAGGAGTTTATTTGAACTTCCATACAAATGTTAAAGTGTTTGGAGCAGTCAACATGTTTGTTCAAGGATTCGAACTACATTTAACAGGAGTATGGTTGATTTTGCACTCAAAGATTATCAGTTCACTATATTGGGTCATGCAATCACTGTGTGGAGGATTTGAAAGCCATACAATTGGACTTTCAAAGCCTATAAATATTAAAACATGGATTTCAAAACAGATTTGGATCATACAAAATAAAAAATACTCCATTAACATGCCATCTTGAGATGAATAAAGCAAATATGGGCCATACAAATGGCTTCAATGTTGCATTTGGTGCTTGTATTGAAATCTAAAAATAAAATAGAATTAATACCTTTGGAGAAAAATTGATTTCTCCTCCACATGGATTTTCATGTACCTTCCATCATTCCTTCATCTTCCTGTCATCTTCTTGTGAAAATCTAGGCTCTGATGTCACTGTTGGGACCTCACACACAAATAAATATGAAAAACCATATTATAAATTTGATAAAACTTTTCACAAAATGTAATAATGTATCATATTGGATTGTATTTACAAATGAGATATAAGTTTATAAAACTTTCAAGAGGGTGGTTATGGGACTCAACTAACTCTCCCATGAACCAACAAACATTTATTACTAACATTAAACTATACTAACAAAACATAAAGTAAATATAAGTTGAATCAACCAACCCAACATGAAATACACTATGTATATTTGGAAAAGCCATCCATAAACATTTGGAAAAAATTGAATAAAATATTTAGTGTTAAAATAATTAATGCAAAATTTTCTCTAACATTGCAAGTATTCAAATTCAAAATGAGTGATGGAGTTGCAATATCTACTCACATTAATTATCTAAAATGTCTCATTAGACAACTAGCATAAGTCAAAGCTCCAGTTGAGGATGAGAATCTGAAAACCACGTTATTAAATAGTCTATCTTCCAAATACAACGTCACTTTTACTTTTAATCAGATGTCATCTCAATCTTTGGAATATATGATTTCAGCTTTCCTAACTGAAGAAAAGAGGGCGACATAAGAAGATTTAAAAGAGAAAAGTGTGTTGTATTCACAAAACAATCATAAATGATCAGATAAAAATGATGATGATTTAGGGGGATCTCCACTAGTGATAAAATTAGATGGTCTCAAATCTCCCTGAAACTATCCGCACATCGTAGAGCTCGATGAGAGCTTTTCCATGCAATTTGAATGGAGTCGTTTCGATATCTGATGCAACAAATATGGCCTGCTAAAGTTTTGGACAAACAGGGGAAAAATAAACACATGTATAATGATGATGTCATCAGATGACATGGACCAATCATCGTTTTCTACATGGACCTATCACAATCCACCAAATGGACCATTCATGGCATGACAAATGACAGAGAATGACAAATGGGTTGTTTGGTTTTTGACAATCTATGGTCGCCTTCCTACAATCCTCGATGATCGAGTTTTGTGGGGCCCTTGCTATTTACCAACTGGGGGCCCATCACCCAGAGGGGTGCACTTTTTGTATGGAGGGGGACCCTACCGCCAACTTCGTTATACCATGGAAGTGTTTTTGCTTATAAATCCCTTTGCATGTCACAACTCAATCAATATGAAACTAAATCCCATTGGGTTTTCAAAGTTTGGCACCCAAGTGGAGAGACCAATGCAAGGCAACGTGGTAAGCCGAGGCAAGTTCAAAGTTAACGCTACAGCGACCACATGGCCCCTCCAAAACCAAGTCTAGTGCCAACTCTCAAAGATGGTCCCAAAAACTGATTCTAAAGGGGAAATAGAATCTTTATAAAGCATGGTTTGTTTTCAAATCCCATGAATGTGGGATGAAACTCTTGTTGAGTGCCAAAAAAGACGCTTATGCCTATTTAAAAGGAGAAACGTGAGAAGGGAGATTCAACCCCAACACCTCACACAGCCAACTTGGGAGTCTTCGTCGTTGGGCCATACTCATTTTTAGAAACCTTTTGGCAAGATATGCCTTTTATCTCTTACATTTTGGGCTAAGACTTAGTCAAAAGGCTTTATGTGAGTTGAACTCATAACTCATCTCTATTTTAGAGCATTGGCCATTGGGCCAAGTGTATGTTTGAAAAACGAGATGGAATATACTATATTTATGATTGATATTTAGAGCATGTAAACCCAAAAAAATAAGGCGTACAATGGAATTTGAAACCTTGTTCCTTTGCAAAAGGAATAATGCCTTAGCCATCATACCAAAGACCCCCAAAAACATCATAAAAGGGGGACTAGTGTATTTGAAAGACAAGTTTAGAAAGTTTTTGAAAGTTTTAAAGGTTCAAAACTTGAAAAGTCTAAAAACAAAGATATTGTCCTTTATAAGAAAACAACAAATTGTATGTCAAAATAACCACTGAAGACTCAGAATCCATTGCACAAACCTTTGAAATGATAGCAAAAATTTGTATGCAGAGGAAGAGCCCCATATTAGGAGAGAATTGATGCAAAATAATGTTTTACATGATTCTCATTGATCAGTTTGTACGTTGAGGTAGACCTGGAGACAAACAAACTCTATTATCAATCTAGTTTGCATTGAATGTTTTTGTATCTTTTACTTGTTAATCAATTTTAAAACATTTAAATCAATTTTCACGTTAAATTACAAAAAATTGAAAAAATCTTTATAAAAATTCGAACTAGTAAAATAGTGAGCATGTTTACATTATCCATCCATTTTCAAATCAGATGAGGAAACTAAATGCTTTTAACACAAGAAAAAAAAGACATCCTAGAATTGTAAAATTCAAGCTAATGATATCTTCAAATGAAAGTTGAAAGAAAAATCAAATGAAGCTTATATAATCTCTGCGAATCAGTGATTGAAGAAGATTCGATGAATGTTGAAGGTGGTGATAAAAAATACATATACTCAGTAAACAACAATAAATAACAAAGGTCTAGGGTAACAAAGGTTATAGGTCTAATAACGACCTCTCATCAACCACTAGCAACAGAATTGCACTATAATGTAATAACATTTATGTTTGCATTTTGTTGTGTGACGTGCTAAAATAAATCTTTTGTTGTATCGACATGCTGAAAAAACTCATATTATTAAAAAAAAAAAACTCACTTTTTTAGGGTGGTAAGATTGAGGTAAACTCAACATGGATTGTTATCAAGATACTTCAGAGATTTTGAAAATTCAGGAGTTTTTGAAAAGAGATATAGGCATTCAAGAATTCAACTCGAGAGCTACACATTTACGAGGATTACAAGACGGCTTGATAGAATTATTCTTGATACAATGAATTTTTTTAATAAAATACTTATGTAGAATATGATTATTTTCTCTCTTGTTCACACTAAAGGGTGGAATGTTAAAGGTTTAGTGATTCAATGTATGAAAAATAATAATATGATTATATATAAATAATGAGTTGCTAAGAAAACTTGTAGATTTGTTAGGAAGAGAATAATATTGATAGTTTAGCAAGATATCATTGTGCCAAATTTCATTAAGAAGATTGCATTGTATTAATTTAATACCAAATTATTAAAATATGACATCACATCATGTATTTGCTTTATAACCCATAAAAAAATCGCAATATTTATACTCCTTATATCACTTTGGATGATAATATTTATTCAACCCGTATTTAATTGGTGTAAAGTTAGATAATACTCCAACGTCAATATGGCTGACATAATAATTTATAGGAATATTTAGCGGAAAAATGCAGATGCATGTGTATGGATTGCATATCCATATCTATAATTTCTGTCATATCAACGGAACTTTGTACCTTGAAAAATCATTATTAACCAGTAATGAAGGCAATTAAACTAACATTCACCAAAGAAAGTAAGGATTGCAAGAACTCCGAGAAACAATCTGTCAAATCTTGAACAACTTTTTGACTCGAGATCTTTATTCTCCGAGCTCAAACAATAGTGAACTTCGAAAACACATCTTTAGCATCAAAAAATGCAGTTTGCTGCTTATCCAAGGGAACCAAGCTAACAACACTTGAGCACAAGAAGGAATTACAATATAAATTGTAAAGAGAGAACAATCACATTAAAATCCTGCACCGGATACTCGATCACCCAAAGTTGCACCAAATGATGGACCCCCAGAACGATATTGGAAAAGATACTCAATAGGATACCCTTTAAGCTTGCGTGGAATAATACCCAGGTCCTTGAAAGTTAAAGCTGCCAATTGTTGATGTGAAAAAGATATTAGAGGCTATGATGCCAATGCTTCACTAATAATCTATATATGTTCCCAAAATATCCAAAACTGTTGGAAACTAAGACTCCTTAAGACAAAGCTGCCAAGTAATAGAAATGTGTATTTGACTACTAGTGCAAGTATGTGACCATAGAAACACATACCCTTTTGAGAGACCACATTATCAACTAAAAGTGAGTCCACATAATCCTGGTTGAAAATTACAGGCGTGGGAAGTGGAAAGGGGACTTTCTTCAGCAACAACTCCCTCGGGGATGCAAGAAGCTGCAACATAGAAAATATTTAGTTCATATCCATTCAAAATTAAGTAAATCATTTATATCTTATCGTTAAGATAATTTTGTAGAATAGGTCAATCTGAAAAAAACTTAGCTGCAAAAGATTCATATACCCTAGCAATTGGGATGGGAATTTTAATATAACGAGGCTCCTCTCGAATAGTTTCAAACATCAATTGAACCTGTAGAGAAATCGAGTATCAAATATATTGATGGATAAAAAATTGTACAACAGTGCATTTGTACAGCACAAATCATACCAATTTCTCTATGGTGAACACTTCTGGGCCTCCTAGCTCATAAGTTTTTCCCATGCTAGCCCCGTCATCCTTCAAAGCCGCTATAATTGCAGCAGCAATGTCAATTACATAAACTGGTTGGAGCCTGTCAAGACGGATACTAATAAATACTGAAAAAAACCATAGGAGAACCCCTTGAATTTGAAAAATAATTAATTTTGGCTTAAAATCAAATTTTGGATTTATGATTGATTCTTAAAGAGCATGAATATTATACTTAGTGCAACCATCTCCAATTATGGGAAGAACAGCCCAATTCTTTGCTATCTGAGCCCACTTATTAAGAATACGATCTTCTGTACCAATCATAGCAGCTGGCCTTAGAATTGTTGCCTGCAACCATCATATTGTTGTTAAAATAATTTGAAACATAAAGACTGATTTGCAATAGTAAAGTAGAGAAAACACACAAATAGGGCAAAACTATAGCAGTATTTAGAAAAGGAATGACAGCCTGTCAGAGGATCACTTAATTAATTTGTCTACAAATATGTGACAATTTTCAAAATCAAAATATGAACCAAGTGTAAAATTTAGTATAACGTGGAAGGCAGTGTCCACAAGTAATCATATAAAAATCATGAGACTTATTGCCTAAAGTTGGTTTTAAAATAATACTCAAACCATTTGATATAATGTGCAATGATCTATTGAAAAAGACCCAAGACATGGTATTTTTTTCACTCAAGGTTGGGTCTCTGTGCCAGGTGTCCTGCCTGTAGCTTAAGGGGATATTCACGTTGGGAAAACTAAAGTCTTTTACGCCATAGTTTAAATGACGAATTAATGTTAGTGTGTTAAGTTAGTGAGTGGATTTGTTATAACATCCATGTAAATAAATGAAAGATTGATGAGAGGATAGAGATGCTCGGATAGAGATACGATTTGGTTCCTAGAAGATAAGACCAAATATTTGTATAAATATCTTTATTGAACTAATAAGCTCTACATTACCGGGTACTGCCCTGGAGACCCCTATACCCATACCGGTACAGTTCTGTACTGGTACTGGTCTAGGGACCTCCCGGGTTCCTCTAGGGTTCTTCTATTACCTTGGTTACCTGACTGTGATAGTAAAAACATATTTAAAAAATAGCACTGATCTGCGTCTGACAATCATTATAAAAACACAGAAAAAACATTTAGAGAAAAACAAATCTAGCTAAACTGCTACTAGTCCTAACTCATCTGGTTCAAATGAACCGATTGCTGATCTCAATGACGAGCAATATAACTATTTGTTCATGCAGTTCTGACGTGAGCCACATTATAGTTATTTTTTATTACTTTGTATATGTGTGTGTGTGTGTATTAAAGGACATACCCAAGTTCTACCGAACTCAAGGTCCCAAAACAAAATGGCGAACCCCCATACCCGAACCACGTACCTGTATCCATATCCAAACCCATACTGCTAACTTAAGAATAAAATTTATTCAAGTCTTACCTTTCATTTGGTATCAGAGCAACATTAGTTGTGAGCATGTAAGTGTAAAGAGTTTATGTTGATGAGAGTCGTGGGGAAGTCGTTGTGAAGGATAAAGTGATTAAAGAGTCTGCACACCCTCCTATTCCCACACACCTGCAATATATATATATATTACAAGGGAAGTTGTGTGACGTAAGATACAGCAGATTTACGTGAAGGCTGCAACATGCCTGGAGACAGGTGCTATATATATTTGAAAAAAAACATAAAGGCACCTGTGTACAAGTAAAAGTGGGCAACCAATCTTCAAAGAAGTGCCTGACAAATCCATATGAAGAAAATTGCTGATTATGGGCGCAAAGAGAAGTAAGCCGTGACATGGTTCTGATTTGCTGCTAGCAAAATAATTCTCGTTAGCTGCTGAAAACGTAATTCTTAAGTGTGTGGCATGTTTCTGATTTGCTGGACGTACTTATAGAAAGGATGTGATCTGTGTTATCTCTGTTGCAACAAAATAGAAAAATATACTATACATATATAACAGTATATTTGCAGCTTGGCGTGGAGTTGAAGATCTGAAGAAGTAATCCCTGTCATGGATCTGAAATCTTGGAGGTGTCCAAAGTGTTGAGAAGCACCTGTGTGGATTTGAGAGGAAACACAATTTTGAGGCACTTTGAGCAGAAGCAGTGCTTCAATACAAAACACAGAAAAATAAATCTTTATTTAGTATAAATTTATTGTGTTCAGTGTTTACAAACTTTTGGGCTTCTTTCGTTTTCTATTTAGTTTAAAAACATTTAATATAAAATATTAATTAAAATTAGAAACTGTGATCCATTTAGCTATTTCCTTGTAGGAGTCCCAAACAGAGATGATACTAGAACTTTTGACCGGAAAGGAGTTTGTCCACAAAATAAAATCCCAGGTGTGTCATAACAATCCAGAATGATCTGTGAGGTTGGTTTTCCTATAGCACATCTAGTTTCCCCAATTTAATTGTTCATGTTGTAGAAGAAAGCATTTTCAGTGGAACCCAATATCTGTATAACCCTGTTTGTTTTGAGGGGGGGTTGTCGCCATGTAAAAATTAAATCTTGTTGAAAAATTCAATGGCCGGGATTTCCATACTTGGAAAATCAAGTTTCAAATTATCTTGATTGAGGACCTCTGAGAAATTGTCAGGGGAAAAATACCAAAACCACGAAATTATAACAAGACAACTAAATGGAACATCAAAGATCAAAAGGAAATGACCATCATTGATCTAGGTCTATCTGATGCATATATGCATCACATAGATCTTTATAAATCCTCTGACACAATCTAGGAAGGACTTAATATTCTGTTTGGGTCACAAGTCATTTGTGCAAAAATGAAATTTCAAGCAGAGATTATCTGCATTGAAGATGGAAGGAGACAGCATGGTGCAACATATAAGTAAGACTCACTCTTTGAAAAATCAACTAGAAGGAATAAAGGTTAAATTAGATGATGATGATGCAAACGCTATTTTGTTGAATAGCATGCAAACTAGCTATTCCCGTACTATGTATACTTTGAGCAATAATAGCCCAAGTCTAAAAAGCTTAATTTTTCTCTAATCAATAAAGAAAATAGAGCTAAAAGAAATGATTTAATCACAGAAAAAACTATTATATTTGTGAAAAACAAACCTAATCTTCCTTCCAAGTCAAGTCAGAGTAATACAACCTCCAAAACACCAAAGACTCATGTATGTCTGCTACTACTGCAAGCAATGAGACCATCCAGATGACTTGCATACAACGAGCAAAGGTCCTGAAAGGCAATGCATTGGTTGATACTGATAGTGGTGGAGAAAAGTGGGGTTAGGCTATGAGTGATGAAGACCCTCCCCACGGCAACGAGGAGGAGGAATTTGTTTACTAATCTAAGCAATGAACACAATTCACAAGATGTGATAGTTCAATGAAGATCAGTTCTCACTAAGAAAGAAGTAGTTGTTGTGTAGTGAGGAACAATCTTGTGAGCCTTTGTTCATACCTGTATGTATGAGCTAATGTGTGAGTCCTAGTTCATTATGTTCTCATCCATCAACAAGTTGTGTTTTTCTTGGACTGCAGGCATGTCCTAGTTCTCATGCAATATGTAATGTCTCCCAATTGTTTAAACTATGTCTATGATAAAGTGGGAGTTGTTGGAAAACCTATAGGTTATTACACCATAGCTTAAATGGTGTATTAATCTTAGTTGGTCGATGGGTTTGATATAGCATCCAAGTAAATGTGAGAATGATGAGAAGATGAGAGATGCTCGAATAAAGAAGATTTGGTTCCTGTCATAGTTACCTAAGAACTAGGGATGGGGGGTGTGTGGGGACGTGGTTTCCAAGACAGCAAAAATATTGCTAGATGTTGGGGACGGCGAGGGGACGACTATTAAAATAATATATAAAAATGATATTTACATATTTTAACATTATTCAATGAAATTTAGGGCTTTAAACTTTATATAATGTTTTTTAGGATACTTTCAAAATTAGGGTTCAACATTTTTGGGGGGTGGAAGGGTCATGTTTTAAAATATAAGTATCGGAATTTTTTTTTAAATAATTTTATAATTTAAATAAAATTGGGGACATCCCCTCCAAGTCCCCAAGTCCTTGAAACATTCAAGATGTCCAGGATGTCAACAAAATCTAGGGGGCGCGTCCCCATGTAACACTGGTTCCTATAAAATAGAACTGAAAATTTGTATAAGTATCTCTATTGAACTAATAAAATTTATTCAAGTCTTACCAAATGATTTCATATGAATGTAGTTAATTGTAAAAATCATAAAAAGAGGAAAGTACTAAATGGGTCATAAAATTTAAATTGTTTGTAATAAGGGAGGGAATGTTGGAAAAACTATAGGTTATTACACCATAGTTTAAATGGTGAATTAATCTTAATGTGTTTAGTTGGCGGGTGAATTTGTTATTGTTGGGGGGAAAAGGCCTTTGTGCAATAAACTACCATAGAGAAGAGCTATGCTATAAGAACCTTATACATATAAGAACAATAACATGTACAAATAATACATAAGATTTCACCTAGGAAAACCCTTTCAAGTAAAATACCCAGCACAGTAACCTTTGCTTATAGCATTAACTTAATCGTTTACAATACTACAACATTGCAAGGTACCATAACTTACATATAGCACTATATTATATCTACACTATACCATGTATCTTACAATGCAATTCACCATGTATGTTCACATTATCCTCTCCCTGAGAGAAACCATGCCTACATATCGGCACATCACTTTGTAAAGTTCATGCAGCAAGGGGATCCAGTCGCACCAACTACTAAGCAAAGTGATCATTTTATAATGCTCCTTAACAACTCCATGTCATAGCATTACCAATATGCTACTCACACACCTCCAATTGACAGATAAAATTAGACAAGTATATGGTAACGCCTCAAATTTGAATTGCATTGCATTATCGTGTTGTGCAACATCATATTGTGAAACCCATCAAACCAATGTGCACCACTATGCAACCTTCTTGTGCACAAACATCCAACGTGCAAAGCATCATGTGCATCAATGTTGCGCAAAAATTCATTGTGCTCGCAAAATTACTCAAGCGCAACCATCTGTTGTGCTCAAAAAAGCACTTAACACTGCACTCGCAAATGTACTAAATAAATGAGACGATTGTGCTTGCAATTGTACTCAACACTACACTCACAAAAGTACTTCAATAAAAGTACTCACAGTTGATGGTTGTGCTCGCAGTTGTACTCAACACTGTGCATCACGGCCGCTGCACTCGCAAATCCATGTTCACAAGTTATAACATCCACGTAAATAAATGAGAGATTGGTGAGAGGATGAGAGATGCTCAGATAGAGAGAGGATTTGTTTCCTAGAAAATATGGCCAAATATTTGTATAAATATCTCTATTTTACTAATAAAATTTATTCTGATCTTACCGAATGCTTTCATATGAATGCACTTAATTGTAAAAATTATAAAAAAAAAGTTAAGTACCATGAGTTGAGACACGAGTAAATAGAATGAGAAAGGGTCACACAATCAAATACACCCAATAGGAAACAAACAACACAGTTGGTACAAGAGCACCAACTTCTCCCCTATCCCCAAAGTACCTTGAGAAAAACTCTGGAATTGTGCTCCTAACATAAATCAAAGCCCCCCTATGATAATGTAAAGGTAAATGTCGTTTAGGTCGGGGCCAAGTTAAATTGGTTCTTGTGGAAGCCCGCAAGGGAGTCATCATGACAAAACGTGTGAATAAATCAAAACTTGCCAATCCACCTACACCTATGAGTTCACTATCGAGGTAACCATAATAAGCTTCAAGGGTAGATGTCATTAAAGATGATGGCTTCTAAACACCAATATCAAAAATTTATTCGTCTCCCAAGGTTTGTTTAAAGCATTCGGCACATCAAATCTTCTAATTCAATATCCTTTTGCTTTTAATTCATTTCCATACCAATCATTCGACTTCATTCAATTCCGTTGTGGTACTCTTGCTAGTATTCCTAATCAAGTTACATTTTGTAGGCTCCTCTTGCTTTTCTAGACCATTTAAATCTCGATTAAGATGTTTCACAAACAAAAATAGTTTGCCAAGGGATAAGCCACCAAGTTGGAAATATAGTTATTTTGAGTATCTAGAACATAAATATAGTAACAACAGTTCAACCCACCATGAGGTAAAGACACATTGAGTAGCTGTGATACCAACCAAAACATAGGGCTCAACAAAATAACAAGTATGAGGTCAATATTCCAAAAGGCTGAGATAGATTTACATTGACATTTTATTCATATCCATAGATACCAAAGTTGGCCACTGGGACCTAAGTAATAGCTAGGAGTAATTGTCAACAGAAGCATCAAAACGAGTGGTATCTGAGTGGATCCTTTCCTTAGAAAAGGATTCAACCTCCATAGCCTCCAGTATTTTGCACATAACCTTTTTGATTATAGATCCAACTTGAGTCATATCAGAGGCATCATTCAAAATAATCTAGGAAAACCAAGTTCCTAAATCTTGGAACTAGGATTGGAAAGTTACAATTCACTAAATTCAACCTATTTCTTCTGCCATATAATTCACAGATCCAATGCCCAATTAAAATAAAACAAAAAGCTTATAGGTCAGAAACTTTTGGAGAATTGTCATTAATAAATTCAGACCACTCGGAGCAGCAGTCGCAGACTCTCATTCTTATGAAATTTGACTTCTAGTAAAATCCTAATTATATTTAAATCCAAATCAGGTGGAATTTGAGGTGTTTTGGAACAGAAAATTCACTCTATAGACCATCTAAAATTCTAGGACCTGAAACTGAGCAGCGAGAGAGATCCACCACATGCATGTTACCTCTGATAATGGTATAAAAACCTCCCCTTGTTTTCAATATTGATGTTTGAATTTGGTATGTTTTTGATTAATTAAGGCGGCAAACCAGGGGCCGAACCCTATACAGTCAAAAAAGATAGGAAGGCTGGCAAACAAAAGATGCCAGCACCGAACCAACGGCACAGCCAAGAAAGACAGTCAAAAACAAAACAAAACACTGGAAAGACCAGAGTCAGAAATGACGAAACTACATAACTATAGAATTAACAAGATCCTTGAGATTCTCATTGTCCGCATTGTTAGCATTCCCTGGATTACCCACCGCTTCCAACATAGTCATATTCAGCAAAATGTTATTTCGAAGGCCTTTGGCAAAGACCTTTTCCAGCTTTTGAATGCGGTCCTTCAAGGCCCCAATTTCTGTTTTCCAGTCATTCTCATTCTCCGAACCCTCACCAGCTTCTTCTACATGCATCTTTTCCTTATTATCAGCAGTTCCCCTAGAATCAACACCCTGCTCTTCAGTGCCTCAAAAACTCGAGAAGCATGTTTCCCACCAGTGTCCTCTGAAATTTCTTGAATTTCCGGCTCTTCATACTCCTCATCCTAGGTTTCGTCGTCAGAAGCACTTTCAGAATACTCAATTAACCTTATCTTCAGGGCTAGTTTTCCAGCGATCCGCCCCGACTTGCGTACTCCCGAAGGGAAACCATCCTTAGTGATTTTGGAGGGTCTGTGGGGTTTGCCACGTTGGCCCCCCGTGGCCCCATCATGATTTTTGTGGGTCCCTTCCTTAGTCTCTTCAAAATTTCTTTTTTCTCCATCAACCTTCCTCTTCCTTCCCTTTTTGCTCGCAAGGGAGCTCGTAGTATTAGCAGGGGTCATAACAGGGGTGGAGAGAGGGGCGTCATTGGTCTTGTTAGGAGCAGGGGAAACCCAAGATTCATCAATTGCATCACCAGAAACCGGGTTCGAGGGAATGTCTTCATTGACACCTCTGATATTCATGTTTGGCTCAAGGGAACGGTGGAAATTGTAGAGACGAAAAATAAGCCCCTGGTGAAGGGTAATAGGTTTTAAGTCCGGCTTCTTGGCCATTTTGGCTCTCACCCTCAGGATAGAGTGTTCCAATGAAGACAGTAGGTAGAAAGAAAAGCTGATAATAGCATTGCGTCTAAAATGATTCAACAAAGGAAGGTAATAGTTATAAAACCTTGTATATCGCCCCTCGAGAGAAGTATTTCATAAGAATGAAACAGACACCATCCCATAGTTCTGGCAATTTGGCACGCTCGAACCCTCCTTGATACAGGACGAGTTCTTCTCCTTCACCCAGAAACAGTTTGTGACTAGCCAAATCCATGATTTTGGTTTTCCTTTGGAGCTTTAAACCTTGCATGGTCATTCCCGTGGCCATTGAAATCACCTTTTCAGAGATTTCAAAGGTAATACCCCCCACAGTGACCCGCCTATTCAACCAGGATCTTGAGAACTGTGCAGACAAATTTTCGTCATAACCATTCAACCTCCAAGTATGGGTTGATACCTCCTTTACAGTAATGCCAGACTAATGGGTTGTCCTTAAATTCACAGCAGGAGACCGGTTCAGTACAAATACGATCTCCCCCCATTCTGTAATTGCAGGCCCAGCCGATGAAATTCCCAATTACCACATTGAGCTTCAAACAAGTAACTAGCCCTCAGTTCCATTTGCACTGAATACAGATGTGAAGGCTCATTTTACAAAGTGGCCCGCCGCGGTGACGTCTACTCTCATGCTTGAAAATAATTCCCCCTTGGTTTTCATGATGCGACTCTCGCACCTCCACGTCATGATACAAGGTATTAATCATGACAATCAAGGAAGTACTAAGGTTATCATTTTCCAAGATCCGCAATGGCCTTCTTCACATGGACTGCCTTTGAAAGCTATCTTCATCATCAATGTGCATCATTCGTGCTCCATCATCTCCTTCTGAATGATCTCTCTAATGTTTAGGGGTATATGAGCCCCTTGTCGCCATACCCTCCATTCTGAGAATTGCTAAGGTTGGCACAAGCATCAGCGACCCTGTTACCTTCTCTGTAGCAGTGGGTAATGTCAACTTCGAAAAACTTTTGTAAAAGAAACTGGATGTCCGTAATAATGTCTTTTAGATGGATACCAACGTTAGATGCTTTATTAACGGCATCTATGACCAACTTAGAATCTCCCTGAATATTTAAATTTCTAATTCCTAGGGATATAACTAGCTTTAATCCCCAAAGTAAAGCCATAGCTTCAGCATAGTTATTGCTCTGGCAACCAATGCCACCAGCATAGACGGCAGACATCCCTCCTTTTTCATTCCTTATTATTCCTCCTCCACTTGCTTTACCATTCAACTTGGATGCACCATCAAAATTGAGTTTCATCCAATTAGGTTTAGGTGGTATCCATTTAGTATGAAGTCTCTGAAGAAATTTGGAATTATCATGCCCAGGGATAAGGTTTAAAACCTTCCAACTGACAACAATTTGACTTTCAAATTGAGATAGGGGTTTCTCCGCAACACTAATATGAGATATTGTAATGCTTTTCAAGATGGTCCTAGCAAAGGAGTTAAACACTTGAGCAACATTTCTAGTAGTGTCCCTGAAAATTCTGTGATTTCGCTCTTTCCATAAAGTCCAGCTCAAGCATGGCAGAGCTTGCTTCCATAATTCCTTAATCCAGGGATGTGTGAAGGTTGAGTTCCAGCTGAGAATTACTTCTTTAAGGTCAGAATTGCAAACCCATTCAATGCCAAAGTTGTTAAGTATTGTGCCCCATAAATCTCGGGTAAACTCACAGTGTATGAATAGGTGTGAAACTGATTCCTCTCAAGCACCACACAGAAAACATTTGTTGACCAAGGTAAACCCCCTCTTTTGAAGGTTGTCCTGAGTAAGGATTTTGTTATGGGCAAAAGCCCACCAAAATAAGTTAATCTTTGGAATGAGTTTATTAGTCCAAACCTTTTTCCATACCTCCTTATTCTGAGCTTCAAGTGTAAGCAGATGATAGGCAGATTTGACAGAGAATGATCCATTCTTATCCAGCCACCAGTATTGTTCATCCTCCCGAGGGAAGAGCGGGATTTTGATCTCCTGAACACATTGTTGGATCTCTCGAATTCTTATCATGAGAATCCTAGCTCTTTTGGAGAAGCAAATTAGTATTGTACTAAAGGAATTTACATTTGTTTGAACAAAAATCTTGATCCCCATTATTTTCTATTGTAATACTTTGAAGGTGAATCTTTTGAATGTGGTGGCATTACCATATCCAAATATTTACTTATTTGTAAAGAAGTTGCAAAACGCATAGCCAAAACCTTAAGGAAAATATTGCATAACAAATCCCTAAAGAAAAGGAAACAATTCATGATTTTCTAAAGAAAATTGAGGAAAACAATAATCGTACAATGGAATCAGGTTAAAGACAATAAAAAAAATGGGAATCGTAAATCTATAGTTGCATCTGAAGAATCTCCTTTCTTCAGATCTTGCACACACACAACAATGACACACGGGGAGCAAAGAGGTGGATACAACTTACAAGGGCATGAAGCCTGTAGGGGCGTGGAACATTCTAGAGTACTTAGCTACATAACAGAAAGGCTGACAAGTACGCCTATGGTGTTGAGGACACGAAGCAAAGAGGTGGATACTGTTAAGCACACAATTATACTGGGGGGGGTGAATCAGTATAAGATATTTTTTCGCTTTCGACTATTAATCTTAAATCCAAAACCTCAAATTACTCCGCAATTAATATATTCAAAGCAATCAAAGAATACAATGCAAAACCACACAATGCAAATAGACACAGATTTGCATGGAAACCCTTTCGAGAGAAAACCACGGAGAAATTCTCTTAATATAAATATTCGTAGGCATCAACTTACAGGAGCACCAACCCCAAAAACAATTTTGTAGGCACCAACCTACAGGAGCACCAACCCCTTTCATCAAGCACCAACTCAGCAAGAGACACCAATCTCTTCAAAATGAAGGCACCAACCTTCTCATAAAAAATCACTCTTCTATCTCAAATTTGTTGTCAAAACAACGGATGATAGAACACTTGCTTTATCTCCTTTAGATTCGATCTACACTTGAGCGTTTTCGCTGCTATACTTTTCCTTATACTTGCTGATTTTTTCTTTTTAATATTCTCACAAAAATTTGCCTTGAAAATTCTGCTCTTCTTTTATATATTTTTCACTTTCGATCTACACTTTTGCCATTCGTTATGCACTTATTTATAACCCATGGAAAGCCACAAATTAAGGTCGTGACTCTTCAAGTGAAAAGGTCCTTTTGAAGGTCACAACTCCTCTCAATAGGTCGGCCAAGGTTGACAATTTCGTCGACATTTCCGTCGACAATTCCATTCACTTCCGTCGACATTTCCATTCACTTCCGTCAACAATTCTGTTCATTTCCAGCAACAATTCCATTCACTTCCATTGACATTTTCGTTCACTTATGGCAATCAATTCCGTTCACTTCCGGCAATAGTTCCATTTGACATCAATGACAATATTCCAACAATCTCCCCCTTTGTCATTGATGGCAACCACATACTGAAACTGCTCCCCCTTGCTGCACTATCTCTTATGTTTGAATCCTTCTTTGTTGTAGCTCCCCCTTTTTGTGACATCCTCTTTCTGTACTTCTCCCCCTTTGACATCAATGGCAAAGGGTCTATCCAAGACCTAGTACTTAGCTCCCCCTCAACTGATGCTTCCCTTCAGTGGCAAGAAGCAAAAGAAATTACTCCCAACTTATGTCGTAGGTACTCAAATGTTTCCTTTGGAAGTGGCTTAGTGAAGATATCTGCAATCTGTTCGGATGTGGAAACATATTCCAATTTTACTTGTTGTTCTGCCACCTATTCTCTCAAGAAATGATACTGTATAGGGATATGCTTAGTTCTGGAATGCATAACTAGATTCTTCGAAATACTTATCGCACTAGTATTATCACAGAATATGGAGATTGGATGATTATACTCTACTTTGATATCTTTCAAGGTTTGTTTCATCCATAGAACTTGTGTACAACATAGCACTGCCGCTATGTACTCTGCTTCTGTTGTGGATAGAGATACAAAATTCTGCTTCTTACTCAACCATGATACTAGGCTATCTCCAAGAAAGAATGCTCTTCCACTTGTACTTTTTCTATCATCTACACAACCTGCCCAATCTGAATCCGTGTACGCTACCAATGTGAAGTCTTTACCTCTTGGGTACCACAACCCATAATCCAAGGTTCTCTTTAAATATCTAAATATACGTTTTACGACTTGCACATGTGTTTCTTTTGGAGCTGTTTGAAATCGTGCAACCATACCTACTGCTTGCATGATATCTAGCCTAGATGCCGTCACATATAGTAAACTCCCAATCATTGATCTGTAAAAAGTTTGATCAGTATTCGGAGATTCATCATCTTTGCTCAAATTCGTACTTGTAGCCATAGGTGTGCTAACAGGGGCACACTCCTCCATATGGAATTTCTTCAACATCTCCTTTACATACTTGCTTTGGGATATGAATATTCCTTTGTTAAATTGAGAGATTTGTAAACCAAGGAAAAATGAAAACTCATCTAACATGGACATCTCAAATTCCTTTTGCATATCTTCAACAATTATCTTAGACATTTCCCAATTGTCTCCTCCAAAGATTATATCATCTACATACACCACAATAATTAACTGGTGATCTCCTTCAATTTTGATGTAAAGATTACTATCAGCATATCCTCTCTTGAATCCTTGGTCTTGTAGGTATTTATCAAGCCTAGCATACCATGCTCTAGGAGCTTGTTTCAATCCGTACAAAGCCTTCTTCAACTTACACACATAATCCTTGTTTTCTGATAAGAGGAATCTTTCTGGTTGTTCTATGTAAACTTCCTCTTCTAGATTGCCATTTAAAAATGTTGATTTAACATCCATTTGATAAACTTTGAAATTTTTGAATACTGAAAATGCAAGAAATATTCGAATTGCTTCTAATCTAGCAACAAGAGCAAAAGTCTCTTCGAAATCTACACCTTCTACTTGAGCATACCCCTTACATACCAACCTTTCTTTGTTTCGAGTGACTTGGCCATTTTCATTCAATTTGTTTCGAAAAACCCACTTAGTGCCAATCACATTCTGATCTATTGACCTGGGCACAAGTTCCCAAGTCTCATTCTTCTCAATTTGATCTAACTCTTCTTCCATTGCTTTTACCCAATGTTTATCATGACTAGCTTCAGAAAAATTCTTAGACTCTACCTTGGATAACAAAGAGAAATTTACATGCTCAGGTATACTTACAATTCTTCTTCTGGTTTGCATCCCAGTATCAATGTTGCCAATAATCTAACTTTCAGCATGATTCTTCTGAACAAAGCAAGATGGTGCTTTGGTGTCCTGCCTTTCAGATTCACTCAATTTTTCTACATTTTCTTCCTCCCCTTCTACAATATTGGGTATTTCTAGAGGCTCTTCTAAAGGTTCTTTTGCCTTTTGATTCATGATCTCATCTATTCTAACACTAGCACTTTCTACGATAGTTTGTAGCCTTTTGTTATAACATCTATAGGCTTTGCTTTTGATGGAGTAGCCAAGAAAAATTCCTTCGTCAGCGCTTGAATCAAATTTGCCCAAGTTTTCTTCATTCCTATTGATAAAACATTTACTTCCAAACACTTTGAAATGTTTGACCGAAGTTGGTCTTCCTTTCCACAAGTTGTAAGGAGTTTTGTCATTATTAACTCTGATTTGCCCTCTATTCAAGATATATACTACTGTATTAACTGCTTCTCTCCAGAATATATCTGATAGCTTAGATTCATTCAACATAGTTCTAGCCATTTCTTGAACGTTTCAACTTTTCCTTTCCGCCACTCCATTTTGTTGTGGAGTCTTTGCAGCCGAGTATTGTCTCTTAATTCCATGATCTTCGCAAAACTCAATGAATTCATTTGAAATAAACTCACCTCCTTGATCTGACCTTAGGCATTTTATTTTCAGCTCTTTTTCATTTTCTACTAATGCTTTGAAAGCTTTAAACTTTTCAAATGCTTCTGATTTTTCTTTTAGAAAGGCTACCCACGTTATTCTAGTATAATCATCAATGAGCAACATAAAGTAGCTCTCACCTTGCATTCTTTCAGTTCTGGTAGGACCACAAAGATCCGTATGAATCAACTCTAGTGGTTTGGTGGTCGAATATTCCTTTGTTTTGAACCTTGTTCTGGTTTGCTTCCCGTGTTGGCATTGCTTGCATAGAGTGCTTGAAGGTTTCGTTATCTTGGGCATATCTCGCACAGCCTGTTTGTTGCTGATTTTCACAAGATTATCAAAATTTATGTGCCCTAACCTTCTATGCCATAGCCAACTCTCTTCAACTTGACTCAGACAACATTTCTCTCCTCTCATTTCTTCAAGCATGTATAGGTTGTTTGTGGTTCTATGAGCATCTGCAATTAGTTCTCCTATGTCTCTTTTTCTTATCTAGTGAACTTCATAAAAGAACTTGAGTGTGTCCTTGATCACACATTTGGCTAACACTTGGAAGATTATGCTTTAACCCTTTCACATATAACACATTTTATGTTTTGGTTTTTTCATTATCGAGACTAGGTGTACCTTTTCCTGTTATTCTGGCTGTAGTGTTGTCTCTGAACTTCACCGTGCCTTCATTGACCCTTTTTAACGAGATGAGTTTGCTTTTATCTCCAGTCATGTGTCTCGAACATCCACTATCAATGAACCATCGTTGTCCATCTCTAGCATGGAATGTTGTTTGAACAATCATGGATTCTTCTTGCTTCTTCTTCCAGGGCTTTGATGGTTCTCTTTTCTTTATCACTAGAGCTTTGAACTTTTGATCTTGTCTTACAGATTCAAAAACACTTCTACAATAGCGTGCTATATGTCCATAGTTGTTGCACTTGTAACAAACTATAGCTTCATCAAAGTTTGATAAACGAGCAAATGAACTGTAGTTTCTGTTCGAAGCTCCATAGGTTCCTTTGTTTCTGCTCCTGACTTCATTATCCTTGGCTCTCTTTCTACAATCTAATTTCTTATGACCAAAATGATTGCAATAATAATAATATCCATCAAAATAATTACCAAACCTGGTTTTATTTGCATATCTTGGAGCAAAAGGTCTTCTGAAGTTTTGTTCTCCTTTGCTTTCTTTGTTGATAGAGCTGGTTTTTGTATTTTGGGCTTCTGGGTCTCCTTTTTCACTGGTTCCTTAAGAGTTTCAGCATAGCTCTTAGCTTTCTCTTTTTCCTTCTCATACCCAATGTCGAACTTGTTAGATGGTGATCTTTGGCTCTCTAGAATCTTATTCAAAACTTGAGTGCTTTTCTCAGATTTGAATTCACTTGCTATTTTAAAATTCGCCTTTTCTAGATCCCTTTTTAAAACATCTATCTCATATTCATACCTTTCATAGTCTTCTCCTTTCTTCTTTAGCTGATCCGTTAGATCTTCTTCAATTTTCTTTGCTTCTTCGGTTTGGACTTTTAGATCAGCAATCACCTTGTTTGATTCCTCAAAGACTTGTGATGTCTTCGTTTTGAAGTCTCGATTCTCTTCTTCATATTTTCAGAGTTGTAACTTTAGTTTCTGATTCTTCTTCTTAAATGCTTTTATTTCTTCCAACGCGCAAATAAGTTCTTCTAGGTTCACTTCACCTTCTTCCATGTCTTCATCTTCCTCCAAATTATCTTTGTTGGTGGTGGCATTTTCTTCTGTAGCCATGAACAAAATCTCTTCATTATCACTCTCAACATCACTTTGTTTTCTTCGGATAAGCTGATATACCTCTTGGAGTATAGGCTTTTCTTTTGTTTCTCAAATCTTTGCTTGTCTTTGCTCGGCTTGAATCCCTTTTTGTACTTTGATTTGTTTCTCTCATCATCACTATTTCCTTTATTTGGACATTTCGCTGCAAAATGACCAATTTTACCACAATTAAAGCATTTAAATGGTAACTTTCCTTTATATTTGCCTGATCCTTTCTTTAGCTTCCGAATGAATAGAGCTTCATTTTCATCTTCTTCACTACTTGAATTTTCACTTGATTTTGGTTCTTTGATCTTCTCTTTCTTCGAGACCTTGAATGATGCTTCTTTCTTCAACTGTCTCTCAAATTCAGTTCTCATTTCGTAGGCTGTAAGAATTCCATGGAGCTCGTCCATTTTCATCGTGTCTAAATCCTTCATTTCTTCAATGGCGGAGACCTCGCATCAAATCTCAATGGTAGGGAACTCAGGACTTTCTGAACGATCACAGATTCTTCAATTTTCTCTCTGAGTCCTCGAATGACATTAACAATCTCATCGACACGAAGAAGATACCCAACAATGTTTTCATCATTTTTCATTTTTTAACTTTCAAACTAACTCTGGTGGGTTTGGAGTTTTGTTTTTCTAACCTTACTATCACCTTCATAAATAGTGTTGAGTTTATCCCAAATCTCTTTTGCAGATTCACAATGCATAACCTTAACAAACTCATTTTTTGAAAGCCCGCATAAGATTGCATTTATAGCTTTTGAATTGTTCTCACTGGCCTTTTTTCCGGTGGCATCCGTTGGTGCAATTTGTGGCGTTGTGTATCCTATTACCACTACTTGCCAAATATCGAAACCTAGGGCCATCAAGTAAGTCTTCATTCTTATGCTCCAAAATGTGTAATTCATTCCATCGAACAAAGGAGCCTTGTTAGTGGAAAAACCATCTAGCACTTGAGATCCTGCCATATGTGCTTTCCAAGATCTACCTTCTAGCAATTGTGCTAACACCGAAGGAACCGGCTCTGATACCAATTGTTAAGCACACGCTTATACTGAGAGGGGGGATGAATCAGTATAAGATATTTTTTCGCTTTCGACTATTAATCTTAAATCCAAAACCTCAAATTACTCCGCAATTAATATATTCAAAGCAATCAAAGAATACAATGCAAAACCACACATTACAAATAGACACAGATTTGCGTGGAAACCCTTTCGGGAGAAAACCACGAAGAAATTCTCTTAATATAAATATTCATAGGCACCAACCTACTGGAGCACCAACCCAAAAACAATTTTGTAGGCACCAACCTTCTCAGAAAAAATCACTCTTCTATCTCAAATTTGTTGTCAAAACAACGGATGATAGAACACTTGTTTTCACTGCTATACTCTTCTTTATACTTGCTGATTTTTTCTTTTTAATATTCTCACAAAAAATTGCCTTTAAAAATTATGCTCTTCTTTTATATATTTTTCACTTTCGAATCTACACTTTTGCCATTCGTTATGCACTTATTTATAACCCACGGAAAGCCACAAATTAAGGTCGTGACTCTTCAAGTGAAAAGGTCCTTTCGAACGGTCACAACTCCTCCCAATAGGTCGGCCAAGGTTGACAATTCTGTCGACATTTCTGTTCACTTCTCGCAATCAATTCCGTTCACTTCCGGCAATAGTTCCTTTTGACATCAATGACAATATTCCAACAGATACAAGGGCATGAACCCTATAGGGACCTGGAACATTCTAGAGTGCTCAGCTGCATAATAGAGAGACTGACAAGTACGCCTATGGTGTTGACCAAGGGAACCAACTAGATAAAGTAACAGAAAGAATCAGCAAGGGCCCACAATCTGTCGGATTAATGCACTCATCAAAGGAGTTGCACAATATCCCCTCTCTATTTTGTAAACACCACTTTATCAAAGAAAAAGTGAAAAAAGAAGGAATCGGCATGGTTGTCCTTCAAGAAATTTGCAAATCATGAACAACACAGGTTATTCCGAACACAAAAATCTGGGTAACCAAACAAAGCATCAACAACAAAGAGGCACATGCACAATGATCCAATGGGACCCCTCCAGGTAAGTATTACATTCCTCCCAGTTTTTTCCTTGGGTATATGTGATGTTTTTTACTCCAATGAATTGCAACTGACATGAGAAATAGTTAATATATACAAGCCTCCATCTGGGAACAACAAAATAGACCTGTTAGGTCAGCTAACCAGATGGATAACTACCTCCAAACCCCCCAATCTATTATTAATGGGGAACTTCAATACGATAAAATCCCTGGAGATAAAAGGAGGCAGCTCAAGATTTAATCTAAGAACAGCTACAGCTCTCACTGATCTAGCAGTCACTGCATCATTGGTGGATATAGACCTTGCACAAGGCTCTTATATTTGGTGCAACGAAAGGAAGGGCATTTGCTATATAGCATAAAAATTAGACAGCATTTTAATATCAAATCAGTGGATTAGACAAATCACCAAGTCGATACGCAAGTCAATGATTCCACATTGTCTAACCATTGGCCCATATCCCTTCATACATCAATGAAACAAGGAAAACAAGGGCAAACTCAAATCAGTTTGAAAAAAAATGTGGTTCTCACACCCTTGATTTTCTAGTGTGGAAAAAACATAACTTGAACAGTTCAAAATGGGTAAAAATTTGTAAGTGGGAGGAGAGTTGGGAAGCTCACCCACCTCTAAGCCAAGCAGTTAACACAATCAAGAAATAATACAGAAACAAGGTTCACTCTATTCTTGTATTAAATGGAATAAGAATGATGTATAACTAGAAATCAACAAAGAGTTGGATTTAGAGAACCAAGAAAGCAAAGAGCTATATAGCCCCGCATCAACTCCACTAATATGGTCAATGAAATTGTTTGTCAATGAGCTAATGAATATGAAAAGGAAACTTGACAATTTATAGGCAAAATAACATTTGAAGGATGACAATTTGAAAAAATTGGCATCAAGTAATGGAGAAGCTCCGATCTGATTTATGATCATTGTCGACGTTTTGAGCCACCTCTTAGGCTCATCATCAAGAAAAGATCCCATTGACCCTAATTCATATAAGGGCGTTTATCAAATTTTGTACGCTTGTGGAAAGTCATACATTGGTGAAACCAAGAGGACAATTGGTACTAGGATTAAAGAGCATTACCCAGAGTTTCGACATAGTAGAACTCACAAGTCAGCATTAGCGGAGCATTATCAGCTTACTAAACATCCCATTAACTTCGTGGGCTCAAAAACTTTGGCAAAATTTGACAATTGGTCCAAAAGAAGAATAAGAGAGGCTATTGAAAACAAAAACTTCCTAAATCGAGATGATGGTTTATTAATTAGTTGTTCTTGGCTGCCTTTAATCAAAAATTGTCAACACATTATGTTGACTTCACATGCTTGTTTTTGTACTACTGCTTGTATTTATGCATTTCAGGGTGGGAGACTCTTCTTGACATCATACTTGTCCTGATGATGAGCCTAAGAGGTGGCTCGAAACATCAACAATAATCATGAATCAGATAGCAGCTACTCCAATACTTGATGCCAATTCAATACACTGCAAACTTTCAACTGGTAATTTAAGTTGAAAAAACTCATAGAATCCAACTAAAAACTAATGCAATATAACACATTGCTCATGGAACAAGTAAACAACCTGCAAAACATCATGGAAAAGAGACAGCAAAAACTGCTCACCTAAAACGAGTTTTAAGCCAAAAGAAAGTGACGGGGGAATTTATCATGAATGGCAAAGGGAAACAACTGTAGTATCCCCAATTAACTCGCTGGAGATATATTTAATTAAAACGCTGACCACCATATGTAAATCGCTGACTACCATGCAAACAAACACCAAGAAGGAGATCGCTGCCATTAGGAGGAGCGTTGCCATTTACTAAGGAACAGCAGCAAGGAAATCGCTGCCATTAGGAGTAGCATTGCCATTTACTAAGGAACAGCAACAATTGCTTAAGGAGATCGCCAACTAACAACAGTCTTTAAATAACATTAGTTATTTATTAATTATTTAATTAAGGTGTTAATCACTTTCATTCAATAGATGGACGCCACCCTTGAGAAAGTCACACCTTTTAATGTAAGGTTGAAGATATAAATAATCCATTGTGGGAATGAAAGAAGCCATTCAATTATGTATTCAATCATCTAACTTCGTATAAGCGTCATGCTATACAACCACTCTCAAGGACGAAAGCCCTTGTGATTATAATAGCCCAAGGACAAAACCCCTTGTAGACTTATATTTTATTTAATTTATTATTTTAAATGCAATATTTATATTTATAAAAAAATATTATTTAAAGTAATTCCGAAAAATTCAAATTAATGTAAAATATTCTGATTTGGAATATTACCATAACATACCACTGATCTAAAAAATTCAATCTATAATAGAAAGCATAGAAATTAGAAACAAATTGAGGAGGGCCACGTCTTGGGCACAAGCAATAAAAGGACCATCAGCCAACCAAAGAGAACTCATATAGAGGCAAGTCATATTACAAATGAAAGAAGAAAGAAATAGACACGATAGAACCACAAATATAACCATAGAAGGAATGGACTACTGAGAATGCGAAAACACTAGCAAATTAACAAAAGGCTTTCTCAAAGACAAACTACGATGGATAGGCATATCTATCAAGCATACAAGATCCAAAAATTAATAGGAGGGAGAGACAAGCATATCAAAGTTATTATGAAAAACATTCAGGACAAGAGCATGTAACTAAGAAACAGAGGACTGCTCAGAGGCATGCATTTCGTACTAGACAAAGACCTAACTCTAATACAATAGGAAGAGTGATAGAGAGGATGGGAGAGTAAAACGAAAAATGCAAGAAAATGGGCATGTGTAATATTCCAAATCGGAATATTTTACATTAATTTGGATTTTCTAGAATTTCATTAAATAATATTTTATAAAATAATGATTTAAATAATACTAAAGTCGAATTGGATTAATTGTTTACTTCGGAATATAGATTTTGAATATTAAAAAGTCACACCACAAGGGGTTTCGTCCTTGGGTTTGAATGCAAAGGTTTCCTTCCTTGTATCTAGATTATGTAGTTTAAGGGGTTTCGTCCTTAAATGCACTTGTATGCCGCTGCTTATACATGATTAAATATTTGAATTCATAATTCGATGATTGCCTTCTTCCATTCCTAGGATGGAATTTGTATACCTACAACCTTCCATTGAAAGATGTGACTCTTCCAAGGGTGGCGTCCTTTTATTAAATTAACGTTGTTAACAATTTAATTAAATAACAATTAGTTTATGTTATGTGGATGTATCATTGGCGCTACACTTTAATTGCTTTAAAGACCCTCATTAAACTTGGCGCTTCTCCCTTGCTTGGCAATCCCCTTTGTCGCTTGTCTTTTACTACTGCAATCTCCAATTGGGGACATTACAGCATGGCGGAAAAATGAAAGGCCACATTAGTCACCGAACAACACAATAAATAGGGAGTCATAGGGCCCTAGATGCACTTAATAGTGGTAACCTAGAACTACACAGGTCTCGAGTTAGGGCCCATAGCAACTGAAAGAGACATCATCATACTTGTCGAAACATGTGGGCATAATGGTTGCAAAGTTCCAATTTTTGGAGGGTATAAGAAAGTATTATTTTGGAGCGAAAGGACTAAAATTGGCAAAGAACATGGAGGATGAACGATAATAATAAGAGAAACATGGGGTAGAACCATAAGAATGGAAAAAGAAGACCCAAACAAATAATGCATATGGATGAAAATAACCAAAAATGAGCAAATAGTTAGTCTTGCAGCTTGTAACTTCACACAAGAAGGATTGAATTCATAAAAGAAAAAGAATTTAGATTGTGAAGACCCATATGAATCACTAAAAAGAGACATCTCAATTTATAGCACTTTGGGGTAGATTATGCTAAGAAGAGACTTAAATGAGAAATGAAGAATGGTATAAAAGAAATCCACTGTGGTTGGAAGAACAAGAAGAACAATAATGGGAAAAGGTCTCACATGATGAACGACGGGTTGTCACACACTATGGGTAGAAACTAGTGGGGATGTGCAATTTATATAACCTGACCATACACAATGGCATGGGCACATCCCTGAATTCAAGAAAATTCATATGCGAACCATACAAAGGTTTGAGCGTGGTTGACTATGTTATTTTTTAGTAGAGCTTTATATCAAGACTAATGGAGATGCAAGTTAGGAAGTGTACTATAGAACTGAAATCTGATCATAACCCATTCCACATAACGATAAGTATGCAAAGAAATATTCAACAAAGAGATTATGTCCAGAACGATCAAGACAAGCCATCTTTACAAGGTGGTATCATAACTCATGACAATCAAAAAAATAAGAACAACACTTGAAAACACTAAGAAGAAATAGTGAAAAATGGCATATCTTGTATATCTATGTACCTAGTAAATGGCAATATATTGATTTATGTGATTCACAAAGCACAAAGTTCATGCAAAAGATGTACGCCTACGAGGAGAAGTAAAAGTTGCTTTCTAGCAAAACCCATGGTGTGTCAAAAAGTACAAGACAAGAAAGAGAACTTGAAGGAACTTGGAATGGATAAAGTAAATAGAAAGGCTTATGAAGACTTGTGAGGTCTAAAAAGGAAAACTATACGAGGAGAAAAAAAATTGATCTCTCAAGAAACATATTTCTTAAGGCTTACTCGTACGAAAAACTACTTTATGAAAACCCTATTGTGATTGTATATGTATTTTGTGATTGAACATCCCTTCTCTACTGTAGACTTAACCCATGGAAGTTGTCCAATATCTTCCAAAGTTAAATCAAGGCAATGTACAGCACATGGGCTCCAAAACATAGTATGGTACTTCTCCATCAAAAAAATTCCTACTGCCACACAATTAGCAATGGTATTTGTAATAAAGTGCACCACATATTGTGGCAAAACCTCAGTCACAACCTTTTCAAACAGATAAAAAGTGTATATACTGATTTTACTTTGTTAGATGCATCCACAAATTTGAGGAAAATCGTGCCTCTGAAGTCATTGAAATTGATCAAGGTACACCTCCATCTGTCCACCCATCAGACATAATAGGGCAACCTATCTTTACTCAATCTTTATGATGGTCAACAAGTACATCACTCACATCTTGTGCCGCTTCTTTTAACACATCAACCCTAAGGCTTTTGTATGATGGGGCTTAAAGCCAAGGTCTGCAACAATAACTACATTTAATCATTGCTTGCCAATAGGGAGACCTTACAGCAGTGAAAGGGATGCGAGGGTAGTAACAGAAATTGGTGGTTGGCTTTCTCACTTGTGCATGTGCACATGAATAAAATTGTCTCTGAAGATACTCAAATCAATTCTAATTTCTATGATAATGCATGGATGAATTAAATATTGCCATTGGATCCTCATGGCTACAAACATTAGGATCATCTTCTTATAACATGCAAATTAAATTATTTAATGTTGTGAAACAAGAAAGGATGTTATCTATACATGGAATTAAAAGGGAGGAAACTTCTCTCAACCTAAGGGCATACTTGTATGTGACCATCAACATGTTCACAAATGTAGAGAGGAACTTAACTAGAAATAGATCAAAGTTACACTAGACAAAAAACATAAGGTGAAGTTTGCAAAAGTACAGTCATAATAGCATCCACATTGATCCAAATCAAGACAACTAGCCATATATCAAAAACAATTTCTCTAACCATGGATATACAATGAACCAAAGGAGAAGCAACTATATAATATAATACCATTAAATGCAAACACCAATAAGAATCACAAGATGTGTGGTCTCATCCTATGCTTTGAGGCTGAAGCATGGAACAAAATACTATCAGAGGCAAACACCAATATGATAAAACAAAAACATAGGAATAAAAATGGAAACCTTATTGATTTTTGAAATGGTTCTCACGTTGTAATAGACCTTGCATTTATAATCAGGAAAATAGCAAAAGCACGAGAATAAACAAATTCTCAAAAATAACCTATGGGTTGTAACATAGATTACATACTCGGCGATTAGTCGCCGAGTGGGCGAGTACTCGCCGAGCAGAACCTGAAACCAGTATTCGCTACTCGTAATCAACAACCCCCAAATGCTTGAGCCTCGGCAAGTACTAACACAATATTCGCCAAGGCTCAAGTACTCGTGCAAATGCGTCCAAAACGCGTTAGAAACTTCCAGACGCGTCCAGAACACTGGAAAAATGTGTGGAAAACTATGTTACCAGATACGCCCACTGCAAGCCATGGGAGCACGAGAGATATGGCGACAGGTATGGAAGCACGAGAGGAGCGCGGGGAGACGCCCAGGGAGCGTGCCTGGGCTGCGGATACGCTCGGGTACGTCACCCAAACGTACCCATGCGTATTCGCAGCCTAGGAATGCTCCCTGGCCATATCCTCGCACTCCTGGATGCAAAAGTTTTTTTTTTTTTTTTTTAAATTCAATTTCACCTAAAAAAAGTCAAGCATGGACTTCAAAATACAATTAAAAACAAAGTAAAGTGGATTCCCAACCCTAAAAGTAGCATTCGTACTCATTTTATAAGATAACAACACATTTCTCTTTCATTGCATTTTTCACTCTCATTGCACATTTGTTCACTCTTGTTAATTTTTTCAATTGCATAAACTTGGAACTCCTTCCTTGTGCTAAACCTAAACAATTGCCTTGACCTATTTGGCGCCAAGGAGCTTGAGGAGCTTGCAAGAAAGAGGATTTGTTGATTTAATGTAAGTTTTTTAGATTTGTGGTTTTTTTGTTTTGTTTGTAACTAGTTTTGATTTATTTATTTTTTGTTATTCTTTTAAATTTTAACCGTTATTTCCACAAATACCAAATGCAATGATTATGTTTTTAATTTTAATAGCAATTGTTTTAGTTTTTAGTTTTTACCATTAAGTTTTAATAGCAATTTTTTATTTTTTACGAGGGGCTATAAGGATTTGTCATAAATTAGAATGTCCCAAGGTGCAAGTGTTACTTCAGTGGGGCAAGGGATAACCCCCAAATTTGATCTGCGAACACCCCTTTGAAAGCATGTGACAGTATTAGAACAAATACCTGGTGGAGGGTGTTTTCATTGGCTTTGCTCAAAGTATAACTATAAATACAAGAGCTCATATAGTCAAGTGAAAGCTCATTTGTGTGCAATTTTTGGCACTGGAATCAGAGTTTGTAGTGGGCCAAGCATAAATGGAAAGCTGGGAAAGGGCTTGCCATAGGCAAAGATCTTTGCATACATCAAAGAGCAAGAAGAGGCAGATGCCATTGTGGGGCAAAGATCGAAGCATCCTTTGAGAAAGAAAAGATCACCACTTGTTGATCCATCTCGTGCTAATGTGGTGACCCCATCACACCTCTTTCTTGCTACATCCATTGCAACCAAAGAGGAAGAGGATTCACCTCTCAATCGAAAGAGAACAAAAGATGCAGCGCCATTAGATAGGGCATTCCATAATGAATCCAGGGATAGCGGAGCAGAGCATCATGCGTTGTCTTTACGCATGTGGGTTGTCATTTAATGTTGTTAGATCACCATACTGGCAAGATATGGTGAGATGTATCAATGTTGCCCCTAAAAGGTGTTAACCACCTTATTGACAAAAGAAAGAAAACAAGTTGAAAATACATTGAAGCCCATCAGGTATTCATGGATCGAAACAGGGGTGTCCATTTCCAATGGATGGAAAGATACAGAAAATAGGCCATTGATTAATGTGATTGTAGTGAGCCCTAAAAGGGCAATGTTTTTTAAAGCCGTTGATTGTGAGGGGCAAGTGAAGAATGCACAATTCATTGTTGACATCCTGATAGAGTCCATTAAGGCAGTGGAGCCTCAAAATGTTGTCCAAGTTGTAACGGACAACGCTAAAAATTGCAGAGCTGCGGACATGTTGGTTGAGGCAAGGTATGAGCATGTATTTTAGACACCTTGTGCCGTTCATTCTCTCAACCTTATGTTGCAAAAGTTGGGGATAAAAATTCACTAGATCAAACAAGTCTATGAAGAGGCGAGTGAGATCCAAATGTTCATAACCAACCATCACATGTCCCAAAGAATCTTCAAAACCTTCTCAAAATTGCATTTGTTGAAGGTAACTCTTAATTTTATTTTATTTTATAAGTTTTTAATTTGTAGTGTTTTTATTTTTGAACATTTTTTTTAAGTTTATTTGTTTTAATTTTGTATTAGGTTTCTAAGACTTGATTTGCCTCACACACCATAGTCTTGAGACGACTTGTTAAGGTGCATGAGGCATTGAAAAGCCTAGTCATCAACAACCTTTGAGGTGTATGAAGGCAGGCAAACAATGAGAGGGCCACAAAGGTGAAAGGATGGATTCTTGATAATGTGTGGTGGGAACGTGTGGAGTATTTGTTAAGTTTTACTGAGCCCATTGTCAGCATGTTGAGATATGTGGACATGGATCATCCATGTTTGGGTGAGATTTATGATGAAATTGACTCAATGATTGAGAACATTAGATCCATCATAAATGCCAAAGAGCAAGATCCCATGGAGAGGTTCTTCAAGGTTGAGATTTCAGAATTAATAAGCAACAATACAATGAACAAGAGATCACCACAACATAAGATATACGTAGAAAACCTTGCAATGTGCAAGGAAAAACCACAGGGCAATAGCAGCTTGAATCTTCTATTAATTTCAGCAAAACTCCTTTTCTTACAAAGCTTCCTTCCTCAATGGCTTGGCCTTCTTACTCCTAGCTTACATACAAAGCTTATGCTTATACTTCAAGCTTACAAATACAAAGGACTGAATCCTTACTTATAGAATTACATAAGAGGAAGGGAGAAGAGAGAAACAAGAGAGAGAGAGCCCAAAAATTGGCTCCACACTTGGAGAGGGGCATAATGTTGTGAATAGTTAAACACTATTGATGAATAGTGGCAAATAACAGTGATTAGTGAAAGTTGTCTCTCACATGTGCCAAAAAAAGGTAATCAATCACCTTATTGGCAAAGATCTCATTCATGTCACAACTTTGTCTTTGTCTCCCACAAAAGACAAAAGCTCATCAAACAACCTTTTGACAAAACTCACCTACCATGTGCCTCTAAGTCAAAAAGTAGAATCACCTTTTTGGCTTACCTCCATGTGCATTCAAGAAATGTGCCCCACATTCAAATCACCTTTATGTGACTTAAATCTATCCATCTCCATCAACTTTTGTCCATGTGCATCCAAGGATGAAATGTGCCCCATTTCACCTATGCACATAAATAGTGAAATATGCCACATCACATGTGCAATGGATATTGGATTCATATCCTAACATAATGTGTTTGTTGTGCCAAACCTTCTAAAGGGTATTTTCTACCACTTCGGCTCTATCTTGCCAACCACGTCTTTCCATCCAACTACATCAATTCCACTAGTCTCTTGCCTAATGATGTGTGTTCTTCCAATCCTCCTACATGCACAATATCTAATGTAATAATCAAGACCTCCATTGGTAGCATAACCTCTCTCCCATAGACCAGTTGGAAAGGTGTATATTTGTTCAGCCATTTGTATGTTGTTCTATAGGCCCACAACACAACTTACACTCAATTATCCCAATCCTTACGCCCAACATCACAAATTTTAGTGTGCACAGTTCCCAAGATCTTGTTAAAGGCCTTTATCGTACCATTTGCCTATGGATGTTAAGGTGTTGTCTTGTGATGTGCAACCATGAATTCTTTCAACAATATGCACACCGTCTCTGTAAGAAAATGAGTCCCTCTATCACTTTTTAAACTTAGACACCCATAGCTTGTTATCATGTTCTCCGACAAGAATCTAGCTACAGTTGTCACTGTACAATTCTTTGTAGGCACAACCTCAACCCATCTTGTTAATTAGTTGATAGTGGTTAAAATATAACACGCACAATTACGTCATGCAAAAGGGTTTATTGGAACCACAAAATCCACACTTTATTTGTCAAATGGCTATTGCGCAACAATCAAGATCAATAGCATATCATTCCATCTATTAGGCTTACCCACTCTTTCGCAAATATCACATTTATACACATATTTCTTTGTATCCTTAAACAATGTCAACCACCAAATACCCAACCAACATGATCTTATGCGCATTTTTCACTCCTGCATAGTGTACCCCAATAATGCCTTCATGGCACTCATGCAACAAACTTGCACATTCGTCCTCCAACACACATCTACTCAGTACTTCATCTCCCCATTTTGTGTAACACCCCCCTATTAGTTGATACAAAACAACCCCTACTACCTACTACTGCTTTTGTTTTGCCATCCAGTCACTTGGGGCTACAACTGAAGATAGTGATGAAGCTACACCTTCGTGCAACTTAATGACCATCTTCCCCAAGGAGTCATGCACTCCTTTCATCTCAGGGTAATTCCATGGGAATAAGTCTTTGAACTCCCTAATGAGTTCCACGATGTGAGCAAACTCCGTCCAATAATCCCGTCCAATAATCCCCAATAATTCCGTCCAATAATCCCCAATAGTAGTTGTTGACTCACCACAAGTCAAAATGAGTCAACCCCTATAGTCAAAAACTTGATGTAGGGTTATATTATGTCAGAGTGTTTCATAGTCTATTTGATGTCATTTCATATGTGTTTAGCCTTGGTCATGGTCTAATTAAGTCTTTATGTCATTCTGAGTCATTTACAGGGCATTTTAGAGTCATATATGAAGTTGCACGGTTTTCAAGGTATCCAAGTGTTCTAGTTTTCCTTCCAACGTACAATATGTCAAATTCCTTGTCAGGAATGTCAGTCCTATCTGAAACTTGTAGGTTTTCTAACTAAAAATCAAGAAAACAATTGAAAAGAAGTTTTGGTACTTGTACGGCCTATAGGAGAATCTGACACGTGTGGCAACCTTGTCGGATGACTCTTCAACTTCCCTGGACTCATCTCAACGTTTGATCAGCTTTGGAAGTGCTAAAAATGGTCCAAAACCGTTCTCCTCCATCGCCTTTCTAGACATGCAGAACCAGTCAGCATGTTTTTAGTTGGTAAGACCAATAGGAAGACTTCCAGGTCAAATGCCTTTGGGGGGTGATAGTACACTCAATCAGCTTCAATTTCATATTTGGAGTGCAGGGATTGGTCACTTGTGCTTTATAAATCATCCTTTACAAGTTGACTATGTTTTTTTGTTTGTTAAACCCCATGCCCTACAGGTTTCCTTCTTGTATGGACAAGGCCTTACAATCCAGATGATGTAATTGCCTCCAAAGGACATGGACAACTTCCCCACATGGTTTCCAGCTTTGGTTTCATGATTGGAGTTGAGTTTATGAGTACAACATCTCAAGTTTGCAAGTTGGTCTCATTTGGGATGACAGGTAGGTTTCCACTATCTGCAGAGTCTTCATGTCTTGGTAGTGGTTTCAGAGAATGGTGATAGGTTGATTTTCATTTTTCCAATGTCCTCTTAATCCCCTCTCATTTCAAAACTCACTCTCCAAAGCAATCATACATGGAGTTGCAGTCATAAGTGACACACAGTCAAAGTTCCTACAAGTGTTCATTGACAGTCATGTCGGGTCACGTGTATGAAGCTTGTCTAACACGTTCATAGAGGTGTGGTGAGTTTTTAAGGTGATGAACGTTCTCTTGCACTAAATCAATCAAGCTAAACCACTCCACAGTCCATGTTTGCTTGTGGCAGTTTGCTTTCCAACACACTCAGGTCTGCAACATTAATGTGCACCTACAAGTGCCATACAAGACATATTCACGTTGGAAAGAAGACTTTTGGCCTAGTTTGAAGTTTTTATCATTTCGGAGTTTGCTTGAACCCTCCTCAAGGTCTGTAGGGTTTGAAGGATGTCCTAGTTTTCCATGGGAAGCTTTTGAGTTGCAGATAGACTTGGAGATTCATGCCCACGTATGAAAGAGATTTCAGAGACTAATTACCTTAATCTATCTGAACAGAGACCTTGCCATGCTTGTAACATTTTCATGATGAGGTATTTTGAAGTGCCAACTCGTCTGGGGTTTCCATTTTGCAGCCCAAGTGCAAAGGCAGTGGTTTGGCTTGAGGAAGGATCATTTGGTCAGAAGAGCATGCTGATATAAGTTGCCCATTTCATACATTTTTACACTGTAGAATGTGAAGTGTTCTCTGCAGTGTTGCATGTTCAAATAGCTCTTCAATGTGTTGAAATGCAATGAAAGCCTAGTTATTGGATAGGGGGCTCTTTGTGAATACAAAGGACACCATGATCCTCAAAGGACAACCAAACAGGGTCCACATTCAATATTAGGTATAAACCATCACCTACAGGCTTCATTTGGTTACTAAATAGTCACCTACAGTTTGACTGTAGTGTGACAATAGGTGAAGACAAGTGAGTCAGACATTGGCAGGCCTACAAGTACATTGATTTGAGTTCAAACCAATATGAAATGAGCTCAAAGATCTAGAGGAGGTATTAGAGCATAGATACAACGCCAATCACAAAGTTTCATTCACAGGTGGGTCCCTGTTCTGAGGTAAAACACAGTCAGGTCTGAGTTGAGTAGGGTATGCATTGAAGGAGTCAGTATGGATGGTGGAAAGTTTGGAAATGTTATGAATACATTCAAGATGAGAATGGGATCCTAATGAGATGTTCAAGACAGGCCACAGAGCATAAAGTGAGTTTCAAGCACACTACAGTCCACGTTTGCAACCCTGCACAGTCAACACTTGTACCCAGTCAAGTACAAGGTATGCTATGGAGAGATTGGCAAGGGTTATGATGCTAAATGTGTTTGAAAGGACTCCATAGGGTTGGTAAACACCCCAATAGACTCTAATACAGTGAAAACAGGGCATGATAAGGCTCCAACAAAGCAACCTACAGTCCAATATGTAAAGTCTGCATACAGTGAGCTACAACTTGGTGTTTTCATGGTTGGCTAGTACAAACATAATGGATTTAGGTCCAGGTGAGTTAGATGATGACCTTGGGAACCTCAAGAAGGTCTTGGAGCATTGTATTCAAAGCTTAAAATATGCAACCAGCACCTACAGGCAGGATAAAACACAGGAACACAGTCAGTTACCAATCAGACCTAGCTGAGCAAAAATAAAGGTTAAAGGTGCAAGCATAGATGATGGAGAAGATTGGTAAGCATGATGAACACTTGGACAGTGACAATAACCATTCTAAGACACCCCAATAGCATAGAAACAGGGGAAGGAAAGAGTCTCTAACCTGCATACACAGTCATACTTGACACCCTGCACACAGTGAATCACTTGGCAGTCTGTCTTGAGAGTTATTGATGTTTGGAGGGTCTACTCATGAGATCAAGCCTTGAAATCTTACATAGAAGGTCCTCATCACCTAGAGGAGCCTATAATGCCTCCCTTTTGCATGGGACAACAGAGGAAGTGCCCTCTGTTCTGTCTCGGGCAGAGGGCACTCCCAAAACATTGAAACCCTGCAATTTCAACAGGTAAGGTCAAGGGGATGATTGGAAAGGTAGTGAAACCTTGCAGGAAGATTTCATGAGTTGTGTTAGACATGGAGAAACGTAAGAAAACAATGCACAGAGATTGGGGACCAACATGATGATCCAAACTCACAAGAATGCAGTCAGCATCCATTAGGCCTAGGCTAGGCCTAATACCTAAAAGAGGGTCAACCTCATTTCCAACACCAAATAAGCATGGAAAAGCATTGGGATACCTGCTTGGGGAGATATAAGGTATGTTCAGACTTTTGGAATGCATGACAGATCACAGGGAAACCTCACTATAGCTCAAAGCCAATTCAGGCCTCTAACAAGGAAAAGAGCTCGAGTAGGTAGATTTGGGAGCTCACATCTATTTGGAGGCTTTGCATGAGCCTAAGGAGGTAAAGGACGTTCAATAGGGTCCTTAGCTTGCTTTTTGAAGAATTTGTTCAAGGATTGAACGTCAGACCTTAATGAACAATCACTAAAGGTCAAAACTGCTCTAAACCCTCACAAACCCTTGCTAGTGACCCGATTGGGAAGATGAGGTAGAAGATGCATCCAGAGGGACCAGAATGAGCATGAAAGTGATTGAACCCTGCAGAGGACTCACCAAAGCTACTTCCCATCCATTTGAGGTGTTCCCTACTTGTACAGACGGGGGAAATGAGCTTTTCTTGACTGTTTTTGGTGTTTTGCAGGTTCTAGCAAGAGTCAAAGGATGCAATCAACTTTGGGAGGGAGCTTAGGACTTAAAACTAACTCGTCATGATCATTTCATGCTTCAGCAAAACTCCTAAGTGCTTCTGCAAGTGCCTCCATCTCAGCCAGTCAAAACTGACATAGTGAGCAAGTTGGTGAGAAAGTGAAAAAAGCTAAGTGGGAGATCATTTAAGGTGTACCTGAGGAATCTAAGGCTATGAGAGGCCTTGACATGTGTCATTCACTCCTTTGTACGGATTTGCATGGAAAACTGAAGCCAACTTTGAAGCCAATTGTGAGGGGTGAGTGAAAGAAGAGTTATTTGGACTGCAGGCAGTTATAACTCATCTCCAGAAGAATCCTGATGATCGAGGATGCAACCAATGCATGGTAGAGCATGTCCGCAACCCCTCCCCCTCAATGCAATCATCACTTTTGTCCCTTGTCAGTTGTGGGACATTACAAAAGGGCCAAATGATGAAGGCAGTTTTCTGAGCAAACAATGAGGAGTCCTACGCCACATTTCAGGAGTTTCATGCCTTTGAGGACCATTTGTCCTATCAGAGCTTGCATGGTCTGTCTCACACTCATTCTCTTACATGTATAACTCCTTTACTCAGCATGACACATGTCTTAGTGACTCTTGGACATCATTCTCTTCTTCTCTCTCTACAATTCTATTAGTGGCCATTTTGGCTATTGTAAGCTAATTCCACTCCATGTATGGCAAAGCCTTGCTGGAATGATATTGTATTTTGCCGTTGAACAATAAATGCAAGTTTGGTTTTGAGTACATGAACATTTGTCTAAGTGCGCAAAGTGATGTATGGTGAGGTTAAGTGATAATCTTCTATCCTTGCTTCCCTTATCCTCTCATGTTTATGCAAGAGTTCCTATTCTAGTAGGTCATATGAAGTGTTGTCAATCGTATGGGTCTGTCTTTTAAGTCTACAATGAGTCTTAGTGTCTACAACTAGCCTATGGTTCACTTACCTTGGATAGCCCTCATGCATCTCACCTCCATATTGAAGCACTTATGTTAGAATCTTTTAGGACTTGGAAACTAGTTTGTATGCCTTGTTTCTTAGTGCAAGAAGTATGATGGTCATATGGAAATCCTCTTGGTGTATCACCCCGTTATAGTAGTTTCATTTCATGGAGACTTCTATCCATTTTCCCACAAGCAATCAACTAGTTTAAGTGATAAGCATTTCAAGATACATTCAGAGAGTTGGCCCTTAAATCTAGAGGCTTGCTTCCACCATAGGGACACCCACATACCTAGAAGTATTCCCATGTTGCCCAAATCTGGAAGAGGCTTGAACACCCTCTCCTAGAGTGCAAGATTTGGTGACATCAGAAGACATTCAAGGTTCTTCTTCAATTCCCCTATTTGCTTCCTTCATGCATAATCGCTGGTAGTCATACTTCTTGTCTTGATGCATGCCTTCGACTAGTCTTTCCCTAGTGATAGTCTTCTCATTCAAATAATCCGCTTCCTAATATGCCCCCAATTCTCCTGCTACCTTGCAGAGAACTTTCTCATGACTTGGCTTCTTGACCCATGCGTCTTCCAAGGCTTGCGCATGACTCACATTGTTTCCCCAAAAGTGTTTGAGCATTCCCCCTCTTCAAAGAGACCTACATTCCCATAGTCTTATTCATGATTCACTCTCGGAACCTATCTTCCATTTGCACATCATTATTACACACCCCCACGTACATGGCTTTCAACGACGCATTCAACTTTTCATCTTTGACCCGAACATGAAGGTATCTTAGAAATCTTCCTTGACCTTCTCCCAATCCACAGTCTCTCTTTTAGTCATGACTCTCACTAACTATATACCATGCACATGCCCATGACTTCAAGGTGACAAAGAATACATGTACCAACAATGTTAGTAGAAAAAGTGTCGCTTGATTTGTCCATTCTTTCTCTCATCTATTCAAGTGCTCTGACAAGTCAATCTCCCCCAAGAACACTCGCATTAAGTTCCTCCTTTCTCCACCCAAACCGTACAAGAACACTTCCTTGGGCGTCATCTAGCTTGGTGAATAAGGTTAATGCGTTGCCCACCATTGCACAAAAGTGATGCACAAGGTGCATACAAATGTTGTAGCATGATCCACCTCCTTGGGCAGGGATGCTTCCAGGTCCCACACATACTCATCTACGCAAGTCATGCCATCATATTGAGGTAGTTTCCCCAATCTCCCCTTGCTCAATCTCAACACCCTCTTAGGTGCTTGAGTCACCTTTGGAACCCACTTCTTGGTCATCTTCCTAACCGACCCCGGTCTAGTCTTCTTGGGTCCACATTTGAACAAACCACTCCTTATAGGGCTTACACCCCCTGACTTCACATGTGTGCATGTCCTTCTAGTCACTTCACATTCTTCCTACACCCATCTTGTGCACGCATGACTAATTGTATCAAAAATAGATGAGTAACCCCTGTCATCCTTGGATCTATGTATTCCTTACCTTGTGTGGTAATATTGTATATATGATTTATCAGATTATCTCTCCTTTAGCATTTACGCTCTCCACATAGGATGGCTCGTGGTTGTCATCTTAAGGGATTATCACCCTTCCCCAAATTACAAAACTCGTGTAGCACTACTTAAAGATCATATCCGCCTTGTTTTCATAACACTGTGGCATACCTAGTAAAGCCAAATTATGAGTTGCTTCTGCCAAAGGATTCATCTCAGAGTCAGCCTTGAGTACTTCCATTATGGTCAAGGCAACATCCTTTAAGACTCCTAATGGCCTCAAACTTGAATTATCCACCATAAACAACACATTAGTTGAAGGCATTAGCCGAGGATACCATCATTTTCCATGCATCTGTGTCAAGATGTTTATTTATGCCCCTGTGTTAATCAATATGTTGTGCAGCTCCCAATCAGTCACAAAAGCAAATAATGTTAGCTCCTGGTCATACAACACATTTCTAGTAGCATGAACTTCTTCATTTTTCCACGGACTTGTGCATACTCATCCCCAACTAGTCCTCCAACAACATAAACATCCCTTGTTTCTTCAACATGGACACGATTTCCATGATTTATGTTGTTTCTTTGTCAATAATACAATTTGCATTTAGGTCCTTCGCCATGCGCAGCCCTTCCTAAAGACTATATACAATATTCATTGCATCAGCTAGCAATATTTTATCCACCAACACATTTGAGTAGCCTAACAACACTACTCCTAGTTGGCACATCACATATTTTTGTGGAACTAACATCTCCATTGCCTCAATGTCCACTCCTCCCCATGTGGTGATGGTCACCTTTAGGCCTACACTTCCCTTCTAGGCAACTTCTTTAATAGTCTAGCTCCCTTTGCCGCCATGTCCTTTTGTAGGATCTTCTACCAAATGTCTAGGTAATCATCCAACTTGTGCCACTGATTGCAATGATGACAAGGAATTTAGTACATTCCCTTTGATAATGGCATGAAACAAGTTCCTTGGAACCTATTTCCTCCTCTTTCGCTACCACGTCTGCCAGAATTCCTCCCACCATAACCTCTTCCCTGATGAGGTTGTTGATTCTACACAGAAGTATTTTGCTGCATTTGATCAAATCCTCTGTTCTACTCACCACAAATCTCATCAATGACCCGATAGATTATTGTGTCATGAGTATTATCACAGACCTTACAACTAATAAATTTGACCTGCCTAGCCTTTAGGACCGATACACAATTCCTCATCTCATGTCCCTCCTAACACAACTCACAAAAAGCAATAACAATTCTACTTTCTTGCATGTGCAATTGTTCTTTGTATGGCCTTCCATCTCAAAATCCGTGCACCACAATCCTCATTGTGACTTTTGTGCATTGTTATCAAACAACATCTGCATTAGCGTAGCCATCTTTGATATTTGAGCCTCCAAGAAGTGACTCACTCCAATAACAAAGTTTTGTGCAACTTCCATATGAAGTGCATCATCCAATGCTTCGCACACATCAACAAAATATTTCATGGCTAGTTGTCTTCAAAACGTTGTCAACAACCCTCCAACAAATCACTGCACATGTTGAAAAAAAAGGAATCACATACGATAGCTTAGAAAGTAATGTCTTGAAACGTGCATCATACACGCACACACTCTCAACAATTCCTTGATGAATCTCCTTCAAAGCAAAAATGCTTTGTTGCTCAAACTTGGAATGTGGAACTCCCTAAAAAAAGCAATCTTGAGTTGGTTTAGTCTACTACAGTTTGACTTGGTTCAAAAAAATTGTACCAGGTATGTGCATGATCCATCAATGTCATGGCAAACTAGCTTGACTTTCACTCAAGTGATATCTTCCCTTTTGCATGCCAAGTGATCTCGAGTTTGTGGATGTGATCCTCCGCAACTTCATCAACATCTTGTAAAAGACTTTCGGTTGTTTTGCAAGTTGATATGCATGCGCACCACTCCCCACAGTAGTGTTTTCCATTCCTCTAGTTGTTTGTCCTACGCTCCCTTACACAGCCAGATGAAACATTCCCAGCAACCAACAGACCTTGCACACCGGCCCCTCCGATTAGCGTGCTCATCTTCACAACTCTTCAAATCACTGTAGTGAATGGAATCTCCTAGTCCACCATAACTCTCCTCGCTTAGTCATCCAAACTTAAGTTAGTCTAGAAGAAAACTTCACAAAAACAAACATGACACGCTCAATTATCGGTTGATTGAACAGAGAGTCGAGATCCCCCATCAACCTCCACTTGTGTTTTCACAACCTTCATCAAAAATTGACTCCCCATCTAGGGATTCCTCACTGTGCACCGTCTCTTCCTCATTGGAACGACTATCTTTTTATCGCGAACTAATCATGTGCCCTCCCCGTATAATGCGGGTCCTCACGACATTCAAATGACTTAGTTCCCCCTCCCCCATGGGTCTACAATTTGTAATCTTTCCCTTTCCACAGTCATCCATATTCCCTTCCCTTTGCGCTATGTCGACGTCTCCTCTAGTTCTCCCATGCCTAGCCCTTACGTGGGGTAAGGTTTACCCAGCCATGGCTAGGGTTTCAACAACAAAATTTGTTTGCTTCAACAACTCTACAACGCACTCTCTCAATCTCCACACTCTCAACAAATAGAGCCCTAGCAACAAAACCAAAATGTTATGTTTTTTCATAACCTTCATTACCTTGCATAGGCTAGGTAACGCACAACAAATCGAGAGCACTCAACCTTACTACACCGGCATATCACTTAAGCCCAAAGACTTGATCACTCACCCAAGGCATAGCAAGAGAACACCAAAAGCCCCATTGATATCAAGAGAATGAAGAGGATAGAAAGCATGCATAAAGAAAGAAAGAAATTATATTAATGTCCATGGATGACCAAAAGTAGGTCAATGGGACTCGAGGATACAGTCATTATCAATAGAAAATTCAAGGAAAGAGAACCCAAGAAGCATAAAGAAATTCTCAACTCAAACCCTAGCAATCAACAACACATCCAATTTAGTATACATTCCTTTATATTCATCAAGTATTTACATACCAGGTACATCTTCCATGTACAAAACCTTCATTATAGCAATGCTCGTATGCATTTGAACTTACAAAGCTTGAACACACAGTACATAAGTCCTCTATGGCTGCATATTCCCACAAACCCAAAGCTTGATCTCCAATTCGCCTTTCACCTGAAAAACATGTGACTTCCCAAGTTTGTTCAAATGAGAGTTTGAAGATCCTATTTATAGGTTTCCCATACACCCTCGACACCTCCCTGCTAGCACTAACTTGGCTACCAACTGTCCATCTTAACAATTGTCTATACATATTCCCAACTATGCTTTATAGTTGCCAACTGTCTATGCATATTCCACGAATATGCTTCTTCTCAAGCTTGATGCCGGCCATCTGCATTATCATTTCTTTGGTGCTTGATGCCTATAGGATCTATGTTTCTTTGTGATCCATGTTTGTGTTTCTTTCCAGCCTGACACTATTTCCCCAAAAGTGTGCTTTCTTTATATTGTGCACTGCGCACTATACTTCATGTGCATCGCACACAACTTGCGTGCCATCCTTTATTATACTTGGTAAGATAGCCTAACATAAAGGAGTGTGTCTCACGTGCACTCTTTCATGCTTAGCATTATTTTAGGTTGCCTTTAGTATCCAAAATTGAGGGTCAACACGATGGACAAATTATTACTTGACTCATGATTTTACAGATGCCATTAAAACCCAACAATGTGTACAAAGAGGATCGTTGGTGAGCTTGTACTTTATGTTGATGATTTGATCATCGACGGGAGTTCTTCCTCTTTGATTTAGGATGTGAAGTCGGTCCTGACTCCCTTCCAATATGGAGTCACATTGTCTGCCAAGTGTTCTACACCTTCAGTGGATGCCACATTGTAGGCATCCTTATCTATTTGACTCATTGTCAGCCTATCTTGTCCTTTATTATTGGACTAGTCACTCGATTCATGCAAGATCCACACAAGAGACATTGGAAAGAAGCAGAGAGCATTACTTTGGTATATCCAAATTACAATTCAGTATGGCATTGAGTGTACCTTTGGGGACTCGGCATAGTTAGTGGGTTATACAGACTCATATTGATCAAGCAATGTTAATGATTGCAACTTCACTTCTAGCTACAATTATCATCTTGGTTTTGGTTCTGGTCTGGTCACTTGGTTGAGCAAGAAGTAAGTTGTTATTGCACTGTCTTCCACGAAGGAAAGGTACAGTGGAGCAATCAACGAAGGCCACGATGCTTTTCGGATATGTTAGATTTCCACTAAATTCGGCAATCCACTGGAGTAACCCACTGCCCTTTGGTGTAACAACTAGAGTGTTATCCACATTGCTCACAACCTAATGAAGCACTAGCACAAAGCATATTGAGATCCATATCCACTTCATCAAACAACTCATTCAAGATCTTGTGAACAACTTGAAGTATTGTTGCACATAGGATCAAGTTGCAAACACCTTCATTAAGCCACTGGCAACAACAAAGTATGTTAGCCTTCCAGCATGTTAGGGGTGAAGGAAGTTGTCATTAAGGGAGGATAGTGTTTAGTTCTTCCTCCTTCCCCCAATTCCCCAAGTTAATCTTACAAGGGGATATTAGTGTACAAACATTAGACTTGGGCTTTCGAAGTTTTCCTAAGTTGGTTAGTCATGGTATTTATGCAAATCGTAATTGTAAATATGGATAATTCCTTGACTGTCCATATCCATTAGTTAAACTAGAATCAGTCCTAGTTATCTATTTGCATGCATTATCTACCTAGTTGAGTTCACAAAGTTTAACTTGGTAAATCTTTCTATTTTGGGAGATAACTCTTTGTCGCTCCCAATTTTACCTCTATCTCCATATGGTTATAAGTAGAGGATAGATCTGCACATCATTAAGGTTGATTATTAGCATGGTAATAAAATGAGTCATTTATTATGTTTGTGTCAATCATCTATTCATTTGGATGAATTTGTATTGAGAGTGCAAGGCTGTTTAAACAAGGGTGTCATTGGTTAACCAACGAAATAGTAATCATCAGAGGGTGATCATGGGTTAGTTTGCATGCAACTCCCACTCGAGTCTATACTATGCAGACTTTTCCAATTACCACTCCCTCTCAATCTACTCAGGTTGCTATTCCTATTGTCCATCCTTCACCAGGCCATTACTTAAGAATCTACCAGCGCCACTGCAGTTGGTCAAAGTGTTAGTGCAGTCACAAATGATGATGATTTACACTTCGTTACCACTTGACGGATAGGTTGGGGATGCAAATACTTCAGATTAACCTATACACAAAGCGCTAGACATTCCAGCATCTTCCTCATGAGGACCAGCCTAGCTCAGTTTATCCTCTAGACGGGAGGGATATAGAGGAGATAAGACATTTACTCAAGGTCAGCCTAAGCATAAGCAGGGTGAGTAAGGTCATGCAAAGCAAGACAGAAGTGATGAAGCAGATGCGGATGATGCGGAGGATGAGTTGAAGAAGTAAAAAGTATGTTATAGAGAAGGTTCACACAGAGATATCGGCATCAAAGCCTTTTGCTAGGGTATGTATCACACTTCAATACCAACAGCAAAGGGAAGTGGGTTGCGTTACCCCAAGTTGTCCAAGGGGAGCCCAAGTGCAGGTATGGACAAATTGGTAGACTTTTATGAGAGGATAGCAGATTTATATGCTGGTGTTATGCAGTAAATATGAGACAGGCCAATACATTCTTCTAGAAGACTAGAGCACAAAAGATGGTTTTAAATGGTTTTAAACGTTTAGTATGGTTTTGTTTGAGATGGTCATGAGCCATACTTCCAGGAGACAGATTGAGCGAGAGTAGAAGGAATAGGTCATTCCACAGGTTAATGCAGGATGGGCATTGCTCACACAGTTTCCTGATCTTTATGAGCCCCTACCTTGGACCTTGTGTCATATCTCCATATAGAGAGTTAGCATTACCATATATTATCTCAGGAGACAAAGCATAAGTTGGAGGAGGTATATATCAAAAAAACAAACTTAGAAAATGAAAATCAGCAATTGAAACAAAGGAATGAGGAGCTGGAGAAGAAAAAAGGAGTTGAATAAAAATCATGCCATTCATCAAGTAGAACTCAAGCAATGGTAGGAGCATAGCAATAAATTTGAGTGTAAATGGACTGTCTGGGATATTGATTTGAATAAATTAAAGGCCGCCAATGAAATTTGATGTAGGATTTAAAGTGAAACGCAAAAGCCCTCTGAGAGCTCCAGCACTAGCAGTAGTTAGGGTAGCATGCCCAAGCAGCCGAGCACAGACAGCCGCAACTCCAGGCTACTTTGAATGCAGAAATAGCCACGTGATAGAAACTACAAACCTCTTTGGCCATAAAAACATTGGTGCAAGAGGAGACACGAGGAGCCTTGGGCAAGGCATGACACAAAGGCAACACTACTCTCAGGCTCCCAACAGAAACTTATGTCATCAGACTTCTGGAAAAAGTATCCATTCACAGCCAAATCCCCCTCTTCCTTCTAGTTGGCAAACTATCAATATTTCGCCAGTTTCTTGAAATAATTTTCTTTACGACAGACTACAATTGCAGTCGACAATGACGACAATTTTAGATTTCGGATTAGTCTGTTCACGATGCATCATAGTAGCATTAGATTCTTCTGGATGCAACTGGACATAAACTCACTGACATAGTTGAATCCAAAAGAATCTACTACTACAATGGCAGACAACAATGGACAAACAAGAAGTATGAATGTCAACTGAACTAGTGATTCACATTGGCAGGCTAGGATTTGAAGATGAAGAAGCACTGTAAATGTGGGTTTTGAATCTCGATAATATAAAAAACATTCAAACACGGACAAAGATTTATACATAGAATGGGAAAGAATATTTAGCAATAAATCATAACATCATCATTACAGTATACGAGAACACAGAGTATAGAAATGATATTTCTTCAATATATCTTAATTTACGGTGCATCATATACATTCAAGATTAATTACATGATATAATCTGACAATGAAACACGGATGCAGATCCCCAATCCATTGGAGACAACTCGTAGATATGGGAACATCACAAGAGCAGGAGCAAGGATTGACCTCAGTGCAACAACACCCAAGCTCAAAAAGTAATCACTTGTACATCCTAACATAAAGGGAACATAATAACACTCTTAATTCTCTTTTATTCATACTTTATCTTTCTTATGGCCATGTACAATTATAATGAAAATTGCATGCTTCATCATCTCATGCAACTTCATTTGAAATTTATTTTCTTTAACGCGAACAAATATTCAATTGAAAATCAGAGAGAGAGAGAGAGAGAGAGAGACTTCAGCTCAGAGCAAGGAAAAATATTTACCAACTTTGACAAGAAACCTGTCACAATTTTTATGCTGAAGTAGGTATACTAAAAGCATGTAAGGTAAAGAGTGTAGATAGACCTCTGGAATTTCTTTAAGAACTGCTTCCTCTGCAGCTGCTTTTGTTCTTAACAGTCGAGAAGGCGATGATGGAGATGCTCCAAGACAAGATACTTGTATAAACCTCATAATACCTCCATGTTCTTTAGCTATCTACATCATTTTCAAGTTAAATTGATATACATCATGCAGTTGTTAATAAATATTAAAAAACAACAATAATATTTTTAGTGTCACGCTACAAACTCTTAAACCAAGTGTCTGGAAACAGAAAACATATCTCGCATGCTCTCACTTGATAATTTTCATAAAGCACAAACAAATTATCTTCAAAACCAAGCTTAGGAGCCATACTCAAATTTCATGTTGTATTAAGTTCGACTAAAAGAAGCAATATGGCAAAACTTTGATATGGTCTTCACATCTAACCTACCAGAACTATCTCCACCATAACTTTTCAACTCACTAGCTACCTATTAGCTTTTGATTACATATCGAACTACTGCCTATGATATTATGTATTTTATTTTAAGTTTGAATCGATGAAAATTTTACTTTAAGAGCACTATAGTTCCTCAAATGTTTTAAAGAATATTGCAATCTTGATTAATATTTGATTCAAACTGTTTTCAGGATTTCTGACTTGCCTTAGCTTGTTTCAAGGATTCAATTGTGCAGGTGTTGAAGAACTCTTTGCAAAACAAACACTAACTAAAACTAACAAACTTCTGGATGCTCATCAAACTTCAAAATTATTGACCGCTTAGATTATTATATAAAAAATGAACAGATTATGAACCAAATTATTATTAATTAGTTATCAAATGATAGTGAAATTGAGCGATACGACTACCGATCAAATGATACCAAAGTAATTGCAGTTGAAAACCACTATTTCAAGCGCCACTTAAGGGAAATTATGGAGATTGGTAAACATATAATATTTTAAACAAGGATGATGGCTTAGGTTTAAGACAACCCTGAAGACCCATTCTATGTAATGACAAAAGGTACCCTCACTTTAAAGATGTAGCAATTTGATGTTTTAAAATTAGTGGATTGTAAAAAGTTAAAATTTGCAATAGCTACTTTATTATTTGAGCCCACTTGGCACCATATAATTAATTAGTGTAGACATTAAAATCTGGTATTAGACACTTGGCAATGTGAGTCTTGACCTACATTCACCTTCCATGACATGTGCATACGCATATGGATCTTATACACCCTTCTCTCACATCTACATGTTTTCCATGGATCCAACCTTCCCAATTTGCTATCAATCACTTATAAGAATTCCCTAGTATGTGCATAATCTGTGCATATCATACTCAAATTGTCTCCAAATCCTGAAATCAATATTCCAACCTTTCAGACGAGTCCGCCAAACTTAGAATCCTGTGGAACTAACTCTTAACGAGCTCGAGCTCGTGCCAAGCAACGATCATTTTTCAAATTTAAATTATCTTCATGGGTTGATCCATACGTTTCACATGTCAGTGGCGTGAAAAAGTGTCCAAAGAGTCCCATATAAATAGACTAAGTCTAAGCCTATTCCCTATCTAGCAAGCATATGCCATTCACAAGAAATCACTTGTACATTTGAGAGGAACATCTCTAAACAGCACAAATTTGCAAACACCTCCAAGGAGCAAGCCCTAGCTAAGTCTGAAGCACTCAAGCCAAGCCAAATTTGCTATTTGCCAAGTGTTGAAAGCTAGATTACGGGTAAGATTCAATAAAGGAAAACAGTTGCACACATACACCTAACAAGGAGAATACTTGCGGTTTGACTTCCTCTTCAAAATATTGGATATGTAGGGAGCACTTAACCATTCATTAGGGAGTGGTTGAGGTCAACTCAACCCATCATTATTTCCCTTTTGCAGGTCTAAACCTAGTGTCAAAAATGGACCTAGAGCATCAAAGAGGAGACAATTTTTGGATACCACGCACACAATGAGCCCTAATATTGCACACAAAGACGGATTACAAACAGGTGCAATGGCCTATACTGAAACAAAGAGGCACTATACACCCAAATGAATCCGGTAGAAAGTAAACACTATCGCCTGGAGTAGGCGTCCACAGACTAATGGATTCATCTGAGCACATCCAAACACCTAGTTCCTAATTTGAGTGACTCACAATCTACTTCCAACCCTTTTATCACCTACTGACCTACACAACACATTAAATACACTAATTATCTTAATCCTTTAGGTCATTTCTAATTATAGTAGGTGTAATTGTTTAATCAAATTTTGCCACTTTACATTCATGTTTGTGTATCATTGCTATATTTTATACAATAAGAACTCTCCTAAGTTTTATCCTGTTTAGATTACCTTAATCAAAATAAGGTAAAATGTATTGGTAAAATTAATCTTAAAAGCTAAAGCTGCACAAAAAGCTAAGGTTACCACATATGAGGAACAACAACATGAGCCCTTCATTATTACTAATCTACCTTTTGGAGGTACTGATTCCATCGTAGATGTTCAAACTATTACTATTGTTACCATTCCTATGTCTACGCATGTGATGTCCACCCATAATATGGGAGCAACACAAGGTTTCCATCAGACTACCATGCCTATTCCTACACAGCTAACCTCTGTACATCCTAGGATGGCTACTCATGTTACATCATCATCATTGCCTACTACACATCCCTCGAGCAGACTATTATAGCTCTGTCGGCTAAGATGTTGCAGTAAAAGTAGGTTGCTTCTAAAGCAAGTCATTCAACTACTCTCATGCATTTCTTCATAATCGATTCGCCCTAGAGATTTCAGCGTATCCATTACCTATGGGTTTTGTAGATCCTAAGCTTACATTATATGATGGTAAAGGTAATCCAGAGCAACACCTCAGAGCATTCCACGCAACATGCTTAGATTATGCATCCAATGACAAGTTGTTAACTAAGTTATTCTCACGAAGTCTTAATGACTAAAATTTGCAATGGTTCTATGATCTCCTGTAATGCCCCCTTCAGCGAATCTGAGTTACCATTAACCTATTCCAGTTCCCGTAAGCTAAAGTGGATTTTGGTTAGGGAACTTTGGCGACCTAAGATGAGTTTTCTAAGTTTCTCTGAGTTTTTTTTGGGTATTTTCCAATGGTGACGGCTATTTTTAGTAAGCTACTATTTTTAGTAATTTACTATATTCAGTAAACTTACTATTTTTAGTAAGTTCCAATTGAGCTTCATTTGGACCAGTTTGGAGTTTTGACTCACTATTTTTGGTAAGTGTTATATTTAGTAACTGGTCTCGGCTCCTATTCAACAACAGTGCAGAATTTCCATTTTTGGCAAGGGTGAGTCCTTTCAATGGTCAGAGTTATTATTTGTTTATTCATCACTCAAGTTAATAAAGTTGCTAATTGAATTAAGTGAGAATAAGCATGGGTTATAAAAGACCCCCTTGGCCTAGTTGAGCAACGTTGTTTTAAAAGAGGGGACAATGTACTTTATGTTGGACGCCCCCTTTGGGAAATATTTGGTGATATTTTAAAAAAGGTTAAAGATAAATGTTTTAAAAAAAGAAAAGAAAACAAGGTTGGGCGTGGAGTTTTGAAAAGGAAAAACATTTTCAAAATAGAAGTTGCCCTAATCACTCCCTCATCTATGTAATCACTCTTTGAGCTCTCATTTGGATATGAAACTTTGGCAACATAAGGAGACTATGTTGGATTTTTTTCCAAAATACAATTACCGCTGGTTAAGAACGAAAACCTTCATCTCACGTTGTTGGTTTTGGTGAATTGTGACCCACCCTAGCTGGTTGGTGTTTGGTTGGAAGTTTTTACAGTGTTTATCTTGCTAGTTGACATTTTGGCGTTGAATAAATGAAGATTTTCACAGTGTTCTGAGTTGTGTATGGCACTGAATTTGGTGTGTGGATTTTATAATTTAGTGAAAACTCCTAAGAAATTTTTATTTGGTTTCTACTTGGTTGGGCGTTCCCTCTAAACCAATGGATGGAATTTAATGGAGGCTGCATGATTTATTGGAGCAAATCACCCACCTTGGGATTAGTGCCACTTACAGGAAATTGGAACAACAAACAAGGAGTTCTGATCTGAGCATTTTATGATGAAAATCTGTTGTAAACAAGAGTATTTCCAGGTCTGATTTTAGAATGAAAACTTCTGATTTTATATTGAATTGTATTGGCATATGTTTTTAATGTAATTCCACCTTATTTTCCTTGCATTTTATGAATATATCAATGTATGTGCAAAACATAAAACCTATCTACAATCACCCATCTTATTCTGAAAACAATACACAAAATATATATTAAAAAAAATCAGGGGCAACCATTACATCTCCCGTTCCAATCAGTTAAGGCATTCAATCATTTGGCCAATCAGTATCTAACACATTTTTCGATCAATATTAGTAAGAAATTGTCTTATGCTCAAATTGCAAAACTCAAGCAAGGATCCAACAAACTAATCAATGGCCATATGCTTCGATATAAGACCATGCTTTCTAAGATGACAAATCCTATGGCCGATAATGACATATGTTTTTAATGTAAATCGACCTTATTTTCCTTGCATTTTATGAATATATCAACGTATGTGCAAAACATAAAACCTCTCTGCAATCACCCGTCTTATTATGAAAACAATACACAAAATATATGTAATATTCCGAACCAGAATATTATATGGAAATTTGATTTCCTTGGAAAATCCGTTTAAATAAATAAATATAGAATTTGTACTTTAGAATAACTTATTTAAATCAAATGAATTTTCAGTATATAATTTCAGAACTCGAATTTTACAATAAACATCTCAGGGATTTACGTCCTTGAGATTGGGATTACAAAGGTTTTTGTCCTTGTATCCAATCTTACTTTTGAGGGGTTTCGTCCTCAATTGTAATTGTAAGCATTAAGCTTATACAGGTTAAATGTTTAATACATAAATGATTTTTGATGATTTCCTTCCATTCCCATAATGCTTTATTTGTACCTTCACCCTTACATTGAAGAGGTGTGACTTCCGCAAAGGTAGTGTCCTTCCATAATAACTTAAGTAATAATTAATATATTAACTAATTAATAACTTCACTAATTGTTGTCCCTTCATAAAGTGTTGCGTTGTTGGCCCTTCATAAATTGCAGCGATTTCTTTAATTAATGTTGCTCTTATTCCTTGCAGCGATTCCCTTTTAAATAGCAGTAGTTCAGTGTAGGAATGTTATTAGTTTAGTTAATAAAATCCAATGAAATACCTTCCCATTTTTGAGTAGAAATGGGTAGGGGTTGCAACAAGCCTACTAGAAATTCATGCTCTATTTTGCTCCGTTGGCAAGTAGGACATTCTTGAATATACTTAAGAACTTCACTCTTACGCCCTTTCCAAAAGAACAGTTCTCTTCCCTATTTATATGTCTTAAGATAACTTGGATAGCCTGCGAAAGGGTTGTTATGAATAGCCTTTAACATTTTATGCTTAACTTTTGATTCCAGTACCAAGAAGATTCTATTTTTATAAAAGATGAGACCTTCTACTACCTTATATCGTTCATCCACAGTTTTTCCCTCTAAGATCACATTAGCGAACTCATTTTTAACATATTTAGCTATTATGAAAACCTTTCAATCAGCTGCAATTGTAGATATGGGGCACAAAGATGGTTTTCTCGATAATGCATCTGCCACAACATTATTCTTTCCTTTCACATATTCAATGTCGAAATCAAAGGCTTGGACCTTGCTCACCCATTTTTGTTGTCTATCATTTAAATCCTTCTTAGGAAAAATTTCAGACTATTATGATCCGTTCTCGCCACGAATTTCCCACGTACCAAATATTGACGGAACTTGACCAGCGCATCCCTGATTGCCAACATTTCTTTATCATATATACAATACTTGTGCTCATGATCTTTTAGTTTTCGGCTTTCGAACACAATTGGATGACCTTGCTACGTTAGGACAACACCGATTCCTTCCCCTGATGCGTCACATTCCAGCACAAAAGGTAAAGAGAAATTCGGTACAGCCAACACGGGGCATGAACTCATTTCTTTTTTCAGATCATCAAATGTTGATTTAGTAATTTCAGTCCAATGAAAAGCTCCATTTTTTGTTAAATTAGTCAAAGGGGCAGTTATCCGAGAGAACCCTTTAACAAACCTTCGATAGTAAGTGCATAACCCCAAGAATCTTCTTAATTGAGTCATGTTAGTAGGAGGGGGCCAATCTAATATAGCTCGGATTTTATCTTGATCAACGTGCACTCCTTGTCTATTGATGACATGCCCCAAGTATAAAATTTTCGTCATTCCGAACTCGCATTTAGACATTTTAGCAAAAAAAGATTGTTGCTCCAATATTTCCAGTAGTGTCTAAATGTTTCAAGTGTTCCTCCCATGACGTACTATATATCAATATATCATCGAAGAAAACCAACAGAAAGTTTTTCAAATGTTTACCGAATATATGATTCATACAAGACTAAAAGGTGGCTGGAGCATTGGTTAATTCGAAAGGCATAACCAAAAACTCGAAATGCCCATAATGACATCTGAATGTTGTTTTTTGAACATCTTCGTTTCGCATTCGTATTTGATGGTATCCTGATTTTAAATCGATTTTGGAAAAGAAACTAGTTCCATGAAGCTCATCGATTAATTCATCAATCCTTGGTATCGGATATCTATTCTTAATAGTTTTTTTATTCAATTGACAGTAGTCATTCTCAATGTGCCATCTTTCTTCTTAACTAAGACCACAGACGAGGCGAAAGGACTTGAACTTGGCCTAATATGCCCATCTCCAACAATTCTTTGATAGCTTTTTCAATCTCATCTTTATAGATTTCGAGGTGACGATATGGTGTAATTATTATTGGCTTGGTACTGGTTTCTAACTCAATAATATGTTGAAACCCTCTATCTGGTGGCAACCCATGTGGGATATTCTCAAAAACCTTAGCATGTTTAGAAATTATGGGTTGAATATCTTCATGAGGTCTTTGTGGTTCCGATTTTGTAGAACTCACAAAACATTGTGTTGCCCATGAAACTTGGCCTTCCCTGAAAGCCCCTTCCATCCTCTTGGTTGTAACCACTTGGGGGGCTCCATTAGCCATAACGTGAAGAACTATTTCCTTCCCATCTATCTTAAATTTTAATTCCATGGTTTGATAGTTTTGGGTAAATTCCCCCACAGAATGTAGCCATTGTACACCTAGTACCAAATTTGTTTCACCAATGCCCACTATATAGAAATCATTGTTTATTTGATGTCTCTTCAATGTGAGATGGAGTAGTGGAATTCTTCGAGTGCATGGACTGGTAAAACCATCAGCAACTGTCACCTTAAAACCTTGAAATTCTTCTGTTTTTAACCCATTTTTGTTACCGACCCTTCATCAATGAAGTTGTGGGTGGCCCCACTATCTATAAATACGGTGATTTTATGTCCTTGTAGACTCCCTCTTACTCTAAAGGGATGGTATCTTGGAGCTCCTGATAAAGTTGCAAAGGTACCCTCCAATGTCTTTTCCCCTTCATCTAATTCATGTATTGTTTCTTCAACGATGACCTCTTCTTCGTCAGGTTCACCATTTGAAACAACTTCGATGTAATGGACTTGCCCCTTTCCCAAACAACAATCCCTCGTACCCAAGGGTCCTTACAAGTGAAGCATAAGTTTTTCCTCAGCTCATTTCTTGTTTCTATTTCTTTACCCATTTTAGATGGATCTCTTGGTTGGAATCCTTCTGATTGGAGTGGTTTTCTTTATTGGTTATAGGGTGTTGTCCCTTGTTGCCCTGAAGGCGTGGTTTGTAGCTGTCCATTATTGGTTTTTTTTTGTTGTATAAATAGCACAATTTTATTCCTTGGTGTTGATGTCTCTAAATCTAGTGTTTTTTTAATTGTTTCTTGGAGAGAGAAATGATTGAAGGCTTTGACCAAACCCTTGAGTAGCTCAATCAATCCTTCCATAAACAATACTATGAGCCTCCTTTCAGTAATGTCTGGAACCATCACGACAAGCCTCTGAAATTCTACCACATAGTCTTTCACATTGCTACTTTGTTTTAATAATGCCAATTCCCAGAAATGAATTTCAAGGTCAATTCTATCAAATCTTTCTATCAACCTCTTAGTAAATTCGTCATATGATTTAATAAGGTCATGCCCCTGCGTATTCCATCCATGGTACCACCATTCATGAGCTATTCCTTCGAGATGGAAGGTTACGAATTTTATTGCTTCTTCTTCCATCATAGGTTGGAGAGATAAGTATATATCTGATTTTTGGATCCACGCTCGAGCTATGCATTTGTTAGAGCCGTCAAAAGTAAACAAAGTTAATTTACCCAATGCATGTTGAAGATCTTTTTGATTATTTTGGGGTTTACGCTCCATTCTAGTGCCATTACGATTTTTTTTCATATCCATAAACTTTGTGAGCAATATTTCCCTTCGTAAATCATCTGAAAGGGCTCAATATTCTTCAAAATCAGCTGTAAAGTCCTCTCCAACGAAGTTTGGGTTTCTTCTTCCATACTGGATTCTACTCTTGAAATAAATTTGGGCTGAAAAGCTATGTTTGAAGAACTCAGTGGTTTTGCATAAGATTTTATTATGGCTAGTATTAGAACGACCATTTTCCTCATTTTCATGAGTTGTCAAAGATTGCATCGCGAGGGCTAACTGCGTCATTATAATAGCCAATTGTACCTGACCTTGGACAAGCCTATCAATCCGTTCATCATCTCCATTCTTTTCTTCCATATTTGTCATTTCTTCTTCCCTTTCTATTTCTTCTCTTTATTGATCGGAACCCTTATTTTAATTTCTCAAATAATAGCGGATTTCTTTATCTTCGTCTTGCATGAAGTTTACGTTCCATAGGTTGGCAGGATGAAGAGCTCTAATACCACTGTAATATTCCAAATAGGAATATTCTATGGAAATTTGATTTCCTTGGAAAATCCGTTTAAAATAAATAAATATAGAATTTGCACTTTAGAATAATTTATTTAAATCAAATGAATTTTCAACATATAATTTCAAGACTCGAATTTTACAATAAACGTCTAAAAGGTTTACGTCCTTGAGATTGGGATTACAAGGGTTTGCATCCTTGTATCCAATCTTACTTTTAAGGGGTTTCGTCCTTAATTGTAATTGTAAGCATTAAGCTTATACAGGTTAAATGATTAATACATAAATGATTTTTGATGATTTCCTTCCATTCTCATAATGCTTTATTTATACATTCACCTTTACATTGAAGAGATGTGACTTTCGCAAAGGTAGTGTCCTTCCATAATAACTTAACTAAGTAATAATTAATATATTAACTAACTAATTAATAACTTAACTAATTGTTGTCCTTTCATAAAGTGCTGCGTTGTTGGCCCTTCATAAATTGCAACGATTTCTTTAGTTAATGTTGCACTGCTAATCCTTGCAGCGATTCCCTTTAAAATAGCAGTAGTTCAGTATGGGAATGTTACAATTTATTAAAAAACAAAATCAGGGGCAACCATTACATCTTTCGTTCCAATCAGTTAAGGCATTCAATCCTTTGGCCAATCAGTATCTAATACATTTTTCGATCAATATTAGTGAGAAAGTGTCTTATGCTCAAATTGCAAAACTCAAGCAAGGATCCAGCAAACTAATCAATGACCATATGCTTCGGTATAAGACCATGCTTTCTAAGATAACAAATCCCTTATGCTCAAATTGCAAAAATCAAACAAGGATCCAACAAACTAATCAATGACCACATGCTTCGGTATAAGACCATGCTTTCTAAGATGACAAATCCTATGGTCAATAATGAGTTACAAAATATCTTCAAGCAAAGTTTGTTTGCTCCTCTCCACAAGTCCAATATATTCAAGAAATTCAATTTATTTGATGAGTTATGCCATACAATTAGAGATCAAGAAGTTAAACTCATAGCTTTGAACAAACTCAAATATGTGCCTAATGCTGCAACTACTTTGACTTCAAAGTTTTAAAGCAAACCAAGTTACAAGGTCAAAACAAATGATACTAAGAGGCAAAAACAACAGTGAATGCAGTATCCCAACCTACTAATTGGCTTGTCTTATCCGCTCCACACAGGAGGTTGTTTTCACAATTGCCTCAACCTCCTCATATACTATCACAAAAGATACTAGAGTGTAACCTTATATACTAATTGGCTTGTCTTATCCGCCCCACAAGAGGTTGATATGAGTAGGCCTACACCTAAGGGCTATGACAATAATGCATATCATGCTTATCATTGATGTCTTGGACATTCTACGAATAAATGCTTCAAGCTAAGGCATAAGATACAAGATCTTATTGATGACAACATTATTGTGCTTGGCACACCTACAAATGATTCAAGACCACAACAAACTGGGAATGCAAAGTTGAAATTTTTTTCCGATCCCTTTCCAAATCATGTAGCAATAGAAACTAAGGATACTATTGAGATGCATATGACATACAATGCACATCCTCCTACTTCGACATATGATCACCCATTGGACGATATTTGGTACACTTACAAGCACATCTATACAACAATCTACAATTACATTTGATGGCAATGAGATCGCAGATGATGATCCTACTTATACATCACCATGTATACAAGCATACATTCATTCACAACCTATACATAGTGTCATGGTAGACAATGTTTAAGCAAAAACATATGTACAATGACACTTATTCATACTCTTGGATATGCACATGAAGATTTGATGGATACAAGGATATCCAAAGGGTTTGACAGCACGGAACAGAAGCCCCTTGAGCGCATTTGTGCTACCACTTAAGGCAGGCCCTTTAGTAGTTGCTACTTTATTCTTAGTCTTACCAAGTACATGAATATTTGGCATGTTATTGGGACATCCTTAGACACATAAGTTCCATGAAATATTGTCTTCAGTACATAGATGGGTCAAGTATATACATGGTAGTCAGGTGGTCACAATTTCAGGTGTTCCATATGAGTATCATATTCAACAAGAATTTCCTCCACCCCACCGCCACCACCACAGTCAATTATGCCATCTATTCAATCTCATTCTACGTAGACAATTCAGAGGAAGGTAGGTAACCTTCCTAGACCAGTGCTTCAATGCCCATTACATCAGAGTTATTCAGGAATCACGACAACCATTATCTACTCTATCACGTACTAAGCTAATGTTATAGATAGTTCATTGTATTCCATGGCAAACACAAGCACATGTTTCTCCTATATTACTACAGATTTCACAAGATACTATGCTCCCTAGAGTTATTCATTGTCCGTAGGATCCAATGAATCATAATAATGATGATGGTTACTATTGACTAATTTGACCACAAGTCAAATTAGGTCAACCCTCTATATAGTCAAACTTTTCATAGGGATCTTCTAGAGTGTAAAATGTGTCCCATGGTCTTAATAAGGTCACATTATGTTTATCTTTGTCATATTTGTCTATAGTTGGTCTTATGTCATCTAGGGGCCACATTTGGGGTCATTTATTGAAGTAGTATGGTTTCCATGGGAAGAATAGTGTGTCCAAGTGTACTTTAATGTCTTACATGTCAGCATATGTCAAGGAAACTGTTTTGAGACTGACAAACTGCAGGTGCAACGTTGGAAACAAGAAGATCAAGCAGTTTCATATGGTTTTAGGCAATTGTACGGCCTATACAACAATTTTGGCACGTGTGGCTACTTCAAAAGTCACTTGGGATTCCCATGATCCATTTCCACGCTTGGGCAGCTTTGACAGACTTGGAAATGAGCAAAAAAGATATTTCTTTCCTATCACTCTCTTAGACAACTCAAAAAGGTCAACCAGACTCTGCTTGGTATGGCCAGGAGGAGTTGAGTTAGAGCAAATGCTTTTTTTGAGGGATGATAGTATTCTCTGTGTACTACAAATTCATGGCAATAGTTTCAAGTTTGGTGCACTATGCTTCATGAACCATTGTTAAGAGTGCTAGTGACTCTTCTCTGCCTGCATATTCCCATGGCCTTCAATTTTTCTCTTCTGTTTAGATTGGTCTTTGCAAACCAAGTATGGTAAGTGATCTTTGGAGAGTATGAACATCCTTCTTACAAGGTTTCTAGTATAGTTTGCATGTGTGAGTGTGAACTGATAGGTAGGATCACTTTCATCTTGCTAGTAGAAGACTCTTGCTAGTCTGCAGACATTGTTTCATCAGTTGCAGAAGTTTCTCTCATGTAGTGCTCTCGGATCAAAGGATACATGTTTCCACTGCAAGAATCACGAGCAGGAATCGAGTAGGAATCGCGAGCTGAAAATACAAGAGGAAATCACGAGCAGCTACAAATTGCCACTCATGCTTCGTCATTTTGCAACGGGTCATTCCCTTGCACATGTCACGTCTGCAACTTCTCCTGGTTTGACACAGTACGTCTTCCTACTGTCTCAGTGTCCTGCGAGCAGATCACAACTTTGCTTCATGACTTCACAACATTGCTTTGCCACTTAGCATCGAGGCACGACGGAACTCAAACAATCACACAATGTTGACTTTCGCGAACTAGGGCACAAACCCAAGTCAACGAGGGAAAGCACTGTTATGGGAGAGAACACTGTTAAGGCAATAATAGCCATGGGCAGAAGGGCACGGGAATGATGTTGTGAAGCAGTCCAGTTTTTTGTCTTTGTAGACTGTGTAATTTAGGCATACGAAAATGACAATGCTGACACAACAAAACAACGAGCAGTCCCAGGGCTTGCAGTCAAAGTCTCGATGGGTAGTGACAATACTTTTCCACAACAGTGAGGAGTGTGTGAACACCAACAACAAGTTCATCAAATTTGAAACTGCAACACAGCAGTGAGCTTTTTGTCACAATGTGAACAACAACAGATTCTTCACTGAGCATACAGTCCAACGTTGAACGTATAGATATGAGTCACATCAATTTGCAGATTTTGTGTAATGTGCAGTTCTTGTGACAATAAGTTCTGCTAATTTTAATTTTAGACAATTCTAGACATCGTAGGTCTTGTACGGGTAGAGCTAAATGCTACAAGGGGACTCACCCCTCTTGCCCATCTCTCTCACTCCCATTCAAACAATTCGACCCTCTACCCCTCTTCTGCTTCACACTTCTGCAGACCAGAGGAAAATGGCTAACCCCTCAATTGCAAAAGACAGCAACATCAAGGAAATCACAGGGCTTCTGAAACCAAGTACAAAGAATTGCAGGGACAATGGGAACAACCTTTGTCAGGATCTGATCAATAGAATCCAACGCGTGGAATCCGCAAACCAGACACTTCTGAAAGAAGTTTGTGACCTCACAAAAAGGTAATAGCAGTTGAATTTGAGAATGCTTCATTGAAAGCAATGATCAACACCAACAAGGAGCAAGGTGTTTTCACCTCTAACGACACCTTACACGTAGAAATAATAAATATCAAAAACAAACAAGAAGAAATCAGATCCCAACAAGCTTCCTTTAAACAAGAAACGGAAACACACATTCATTCATGGGCACAGATAGTTAGTGGCAGAGATAAAACTCCCCCCTTATGGCAGCAATTGAGGAGGTTGTTCAGGCCAAGCTCACAGAAGAGCATACCAGACGTGCTCGAGCATTGAACCTCAAGGTGAGGGGGCTTCCCCTAGCTCTTTCCTCCCCAGACCCCATGGTTGTTGGGACTTTGTTCCTCAGGGATAATCTAGGTATTCACAATGTGATTCTTGACAGAGCTTGGTTGGGTTACGACTCCACCCTTTTTCTTCGGTTCAGGGCTGCAACAGACCAGCTTAGGGCCCTTAAAGCTAGATGGTTGCTATTCTCTCTTCCTAGTAAGATCTTCCTTGACAAAGAGTTTACCAGGTCATATATTGTGGAGCTCAAATGCTCCAGAGAGTTAGTTATGGCAGCACGACAAGCAGGGAAATGCGCAATTATTAGGAACCTCAAAGCAGTATTCAGGGACTCCTTTCCTCCAGGTTGGGACTCCCGACCCGAGACTTCTAAAATGACGTGCCAGTTGGGAGAGGAGATAGGGTAGGGGGATCTCTATCAATTGTTGGAATGGTAATGGCTCTTTTTGGTCATCACCAAGGCTATTATATGATGTTCTTGGGTTATCGAACCTCTTCATTACCGAGACCCACAAGAGCCCTGTATGGCCTCTCCTAGGTGTCACAGGTTATTACTGGTTGTCAGCGTGCAGACAGGAGACTCGATGCTCCAGTGGGGTCAGAGGTTTAGGTGGAGTGGCTTGTTTTACTAAAGACACTCTCCGGTGCAGGGTCTCGGTGGTTGCCTCCAATGAGTTCACCAGATTCATGTGGGTTAGGATTAGGGGAGCTGCCCCCCACCCTAGGGACATCTACATTGCAGTGTGCTACTTCCCTTCGGCTTCATCACCATATGCTATCCACAATGCCCCTGAAGGGGACCCTTTTATAGATTTGTTCACTGGTATCACTCAGTATTCTGCAATTGGAGAAGTTATCCTCCTAAGTGACTTCAACGCACGTAGCAAAGCTTCTCGGATCCTCCTTCACGATCGTTCTACCAATGTGTTCTATACCGAGGAGATTGATCCAGACGCAGTTGGGCTTCACAGGGTGTCAGATGATATTTTAGGACCCTTTACAGCTTACGGTCGGAACCTCCTATAGTTGGGAGAATCTCAGGACTTGATCCTGAACGGGCTCACATGCTTCCCAAATTCTCGCTTTTTCACGTGCAGGCCTCATGGTGAGGGGCCGAGTGTGGTGGATTATGTCCTATCTAGCCAGAACCTACTACCCTCTATCAGTTACTTTTCTATTCAACCCATCCCACTTGCAGATAATGCTCTTCTTTCTTTCTCTATCCAGGTTGGTACCCTCCACACTTGCTCTCCTCACACAGTACCCTTCTCTAAACTACCTCGTACCACCTTCTGCTTCGACGATGGGGACTCGGATATCTTCTCTTCCCACATCCACCAGTTTCTCCCCCTCGAGTCTCAATTCTTCTCGCTTGAGGATGTTGCCACCAAATTCACTTGTCTTTCATCCACCATTTAGGAAGCCGCCCTTAAGTCATTTCCTAGCTCCACTAGGGCCACACCCCCTTCACATCAGCCTAATAATCCCAGCTCATATAACACTTGTCCCATGAATAAGTGGTTCGATGAGGACTGCAAAACTCTCCACCGCCAGATCCACCATGCTTTCATCCATGACCACCACTCCTACCCCACACTAAAATCCTTGTATCGTTGTCTCTTCCGCCGCAAGAAACGTCTCTTTATCTCTTAGAGAAGACAAATCTTACGAGATTCATTCACCCACTCTCCCAAGCAGTTTTGGCGTACCATCTTTCGCCGCCACTCTCCCCTCCCTCTTGAGCTTAACCTTGGATCGATGATCTCCCACACATCCACTCTCTATGATATTTCAAGGCAATCTCCGATTCATGTTTCCTCCCCACCGTCTTCTTGCCACCTATTCACATACAAGAACATCAGAGAATCTGTGAGAGCGATGAGCAACAACAGGGCCGCTGATGAGGAGGGATTTCAAGCAGAATTCCTCAAACATTGATATTAGGTTTTGGGTGGTTACTTGGTTGATCTCTTCAACCATGTGGTTCGTTCAGGGTTTCCACCATCTTGGTCACATCACATCATTCATCCGATTCACAAATCGAGCCCTAGCTCAGATCCCAATAACTGCAAGATCATGGTTGGCCACACATTCTCAAAAATATATGCTACAATTCTCCACATGCAGCTTTCGAGAGAGTTGGGGCAACGACACCTCAAAGCTAGGGGGCAGGCAGGGTTCTGACCAGCTCATCAGACCATTGACCACATATTTACTCTCTAAGCCATCATTGAGGAGGCACGTCATCGCTCATCGAAAGTCAATTGCTGCATTGTAGACTTTCGAAAAGCTTCTGACCCTATTCCATTGGAGGCCCTTTTCCAAAGGCTCAGAGAGATTAGTATTTCGAGACCATTCTGATAGCCATTGTGTGCCTCTACGAGATGGTCCTCGATCGCATCCGCACTGCCCATGGGTTGTCAAACTTTATTAGGAGTACCACTGGGGTTAAACAGGGCTGGCCCCTATCCCCCACTCTCTTTGGTATATACATCGATAAGTTAGAGACCTTCCTTCATGAGCATATCCAGGATGGTGATGGTTGCCTTCTCCACTAGTTGTTGATTTCTATCCTATTGTTTGTGGACGACGTGGTCCTCATGGCCTCCTCCCTCGAGGGGTTGCAACGACAGTTAGATGCCCTGGCTCTTTTCTATGATCTTCAACAATTGACAATCAACTTGGACAAAAACAAGGTTATGATTTTCAATGGGTTGAAGACCTCACACCTCCATTTCTTCTTCAGAGGAGAGGAGATTGAGATTCCTAGCATCTATAACTACTTGAAGGTATGTTTCTCTGTACCCCGCTTTAGCATGAGACAGGCCCTCCAGCCTTGCATCAACAAGGGGTATGGTTCTTTAGCCCTCCTTGAGAGACAGTGTTTTCGAAACCACCTTCAAGACATCTCTTCCAAGATGTCCCTCATGGACACACTTATCAAGCCTACTGTCCTCTACGAACCTGTGGTTTGGAGACCCTCTTTGCTTGAGTCAGATTGGGCTTCGGTTGAGAGAGTCCAGACACTCCACCACATATCAGGTGCAAACAGACTGTTCCCCAGCACATCATCCTTGCAAAGTTTGGGCCCTGTCCCTTCAGACTGGAGACTATGTTTGATCTAATCTCTTTCTTGCATTGCATCCGGAGCTTCGTTGACTCAGCGAAGGGGCGTGACAAAGACCCGTACTTAGCTTATTGTTCTTCAGAGGCTATTGCCTATTCTGACCCTATTGGTCGGACTCGTTGTTATGCTGGGGTCTCAAATCTCTTAGGGTCTATGGGGATTATGATGGATCGTTTTCCTCCGTTTCAGTACTCCTTGGATGCTCTGAGCCACCTTCTACCTACCAGATAGAAGATGAACAAGATTATCATGGAGATATTTACAAACAGTACATTCATACCACTTGGGTTAACCCCTACAGGGGGTTACGTCCAAAGATGGCCTTTTATCCGAAGCATTATATGGAATTGAGGAATGGGCTTATTGTCCGTCCTCAGTACACTTTCCGTCATTTGATGCATGCTCTCCATATTCCCTTGGACAGTTCAGAGAGGGTTCTCATAGGCTTCGAATTGAGATAGATCCCCAGATGGATTGGATAGATAGGATATGTCGGTTATGCAACCTTCAGGAGGTCGAGTCAGAGGAGCACTTCATCTTCCATTGCCTCATCTACTATGAGATCAGAGGGAGGTTCCACTGCCTCTTCAGGGAGACCCAAGCTCTCTCCGTCTTCTTTAGATATGAGGACCAAAGATGTCTGGCTCTATACATGCAGGAGGCCCTTAGGCTTCGTGACCACATGATTCAGGGCCACACTAGACCACAGTCTATCAAGCAGACTACTTCCTTCTTCACTGTGCTACCTTCGAGGAGAGGCACTAAGCGCCAGATCAACCCCAGCTCGTCTTCACACCCCAGATCAGTACGGATCCAGGGGCCTTTCACAACCCCCCCGAGATCTCATCGGCATAGCCATTCCAATTCCAGTGCCATGAGTCAAACTAGATCCACCAGATCATGGCGGTGTGTTACTCCCTCTAGACAGCAACACACGAGATAGACCAGACACTCCACCTCCTCCACTGGTTATCCATCTATTTTGAGTTTTTTCTCGACGGCTTTGGATGCTAGGAGAGTTGGGTCCACTCCTTGATGGACCTCTCTCATTGCTTCTCCTGGTTCTTCTCCCATCTTGCATTTCCCCACCTCTCCGTTTGGCTGAGGTTGTTGGTTGCAAGTTGTTCTTCGCCTCTTTCCTTTCTGGCTACTCCCGCTCATTGTTGTATTGTTTCTCTTTCAACTTTGCTTTCTCCTTGGGAAACCATTTGGTTTTCCCACTTTGCTCTGACACTTTTGTACTCTGCAGTACCTTTGACCTACTTTTGTGGTCATTTGTTGGACATTAATATATTTATCTTATCTTATCTTACATTGCATGGTGATCAGTTGTTCTTTTGGAGATTTAGTCTCAAGGAGTAGCACCTAATGGAGTGAAGAGGTCTAGAAACATAGCACAATCAAGAGGCCCTGCAACATCCACCTACAGGGCTGTGTGAAAATGCTTAGACAGAGGTGTGGTTGATGTTTAGAACCTCTGAACATCCATATGATCTCATGTTTCATCCGCAATATGGTTAAACCACCGAGAGACCCAATGTTGACAAGTTTCTGATTTGGCACACAGTCCTAAATCTGATGTCCACCTACAGGGAGCTCCAACAAAGGTCTGAGCAATGTTGAAATGGAGATGTTTGAACTCGCTTGACGCTTTTGAACAAGTTTAAGAGCATTGAGAAGGCCATTGTGACAAAGGTCAGGTCATTTCATACAAGCAGACTTGAGTTCAAGGTTTGCAAGTTGAGAAAGTTGCATTTGAGACACTTTACCTTAACTTCTTTGAATCACATTTTGCTCATATGCTATGCCACTCCACGGTGAAGTGTCTTGAGGCATGGGGATGAGCTCAAAATATGGCTCATTATTTACATAGTATTTCCTTTATCTCATCTCTCCAAGGATATAATATTATGTAAATCATAAACTTTTAGCTCACTATAGCTTGGAAAATAGATATTTTATCTCATTTATGTCAAAATAAAGATTAAGTTACTACCTTGTCATTTATGCCTAACAAATAGCATGTTTTAGTGTTTTGGTTTTGAAGAATGTACAGAAAAGATGGCAAATGCAGCTTGATAAAGAAGCTCCAAGTTTGATTCCATTTTTCCTAAGCTACAAACCTACTCAGCGGATATCTATGGACTCAACCAGTCTTTATCTACGGACCCTGCAGACTACCAGCCTTGGGTAATACTAAAGAACTCATATCTACGGACTATGTAGATACATTCCTATGAATTTTGCAGGTTCGAAGCCTAAGATGTAGATTTGGTAGGAAGATCAATAGTAAAAAATAATCATCCCAGCTGGAATCACATCAAAGAAATATTTGCCTCCTATTTTGAAGGATTCAATCTTGATATATTTTGTATATATTTGGACCTTAGAACTATTATAGGGATAATATAACTGTTTTGTGATAATAGTTGGATTCTCCAAGATTATAATCAATCTGAATCTCCTATCTTTGGGGAGCAACAAATTGATTAGTAATTCTATTTTTCAATATACTGTCTTTAGTCCAAAGAATGAGTATAAATATTTACGTTTTCCTCTGGAGTAAATAATAATGAAGATAGATATATTTTGAACTCCAAAAATATTGTAAATTTTCCAGCGTTCATGAATTAATGCAAAATCATTCCAGTTTTCAATATTGAGTAAACTTCATTTCTGACTCTAAGAAAAGCAAGGGCCCACTCTCCTTGGAACCAGAGATTTTTGTACCGTATTTATATTTCTATTAAATCAATTTTCCATTATTAGATAATCATAGTATCTTCAATCATTGCATATCTTAAGTCATTCATAAAATAGTAAATTATGGGTTTAAATTTCAATAGTATTTCATTTTTCCAACAAGTGTGAATGAAGAGTTAAATCTAAATTTGTAAGCAAAGTGTGAATTAGATTTACATTTACAGTTTCCAGCAAAGTGTGAATTAGATTTACATTTACAGTTTCAACAACTGTGAATTAGATTTACAATTTCAAGCAAGTGTGAAAGTGTGTTTTAATTTTAAGCAAAGGATTGAATTAGTCAGTAGTCTCTGTAGAGTAAAATTTTACTCTACATTGCATTTAAATTTTCAGTCGAGCACTGCAGTTTTAGTTCCCGCGTACCTTGGTCGTAGTGGCAGAGTTTTGGAGCAGAGCGCGGATTTCTTTTTCGTCTAAGTGTCAAAGTGTAGCAGTCCAAGCACGAGTTCTTTTTCCCCCTTTTGTTTTCTACGCTTCATTTTGCCTTAAGTGTTGAAGAGCAGGGGAAGCCGGCAAGTGTCGCTTTCCGAAACACGGAGCCGGCCAGCTGGCGTCGTCCGAGACACTTTTCGTAATTTTCAGGAAAGCCGCGGATCGTGCCACGTATCTAATAGCAGCTAAGCGGAATGCACAACATGTCGGCATCCGCATCTCATATCGGCACCCACATTGCAATAAGCTAAGCAGCAGGAAGAAGCGGAAAGCGCCAGTGGCAGTCGCAGGAGGACCTAAACTACTTTTCAAAGGAAAGCGGAAGTCACCACGTGTCGGCATCCGAGAGACAGTCGGTTCAACGCCGGGGTTCAATGTTTTGGTTCAATACCTCGGTTAATGTGTAGATGGCGCGCAGTGTTGAACCATTGAACCATTTTGGTTCATCGGGCGGTTCAAGGGAGTGTCCCAAAAAACCAAAGGGGTCAAGTACCTTTTTGAAAGGTAGAGAAGCGTCATTCCATTTTGTTTAAGTGCTGAAGTGCAGCGGAGGCTGCCAAGTGTCACTCTCCGAGCCCCTTTCTACTCCATCCCCGGAAACAGCGGAAGACACCACATAACCCTAGTAGGAGAAGCGAAAGATGTCACGTATCTTCCCAAGAACAGCGGAGGCCACCACGTGTCAACTTCCGAGAGACCATCTTCGAGTTTCATTGCCAAATATAAATTGTGTTGGGTCCCGGGTGTTATTTCAAAGGTCTGTGACAGCGCCAAGTGTCAACATGCGAAGACTGCCACGTGCATTTGTCCCCTTTTAAAAGTTGCTCGGGCAAGAAACGCGGTGAGTAATATTTTGTTAAAACTGCTAAATATCGAAGAAGCGGATTGCGACAGGGGTCGAAGGCGGAGCGTTCCTAAGCAGAATATAGAGAAAGCAGAAAATGCCACGTGTCTTCGATAAATCAGGCGAAAAGCGCCAAGTGTCGTTCTCCAGTTCCTTCCAAGCAATAAGGAGAATTTCCGAAAATTGACTAAGTGTCATCTTCCGTTCCAACAGAACAGAGTGTTCCATGTATCTGTTATAGCAAAGCGAGATGGAGAAAAACTCGGCGGGAGTTATTCTTGGTATATGGAACAGTTCACCGGGTAAATTTATGGAGCCTGCAAACATTAAAAGGGTTGTCTGTTTGCCCCCTGTAAGTGGAGGCAGAATAGACAGTTGAGCGGCTAAGCAGGGGATGGATGAGAAAATTCAGGCGCAAAAGGAGGTACTAGTCATGAATCGCCATGCCGCAGTCAGGGCAGCCACCCCACTCCAACATGGCCCTTCCTGATAAGACCAGGATACATCCAAGGCATTGAAAGCGCCGTTTATTTGTCCCCTGTGAGTTAAGGGCGGAATAGAATTGTGCGGGAAAGGTGGTGATGGGATGAGACATCCGAGGCTATAAAAAGAGAAGAATTGTAAAAGTAGGGGGATTCGATAGTTTTAGATTTTCTAGAGTTGTGACCAAGTAATATCATTTGCTTTTGTCTCATTTTTTTGAGTTGTAAAGTTGATGTAACTGTGCATGTTTCTGTGCCTTTTATGTGGCTGAATGAATTAAGAAGATGGAACTCTATGCCTTGGTTGATATTGTCTATGTCATTTGCAAAAGTAGTCTATGCTGTAGATTTTCTAGAGTTGTGATCAAGAATGTCATTTGCTTTTGTCTCGTTTTCTTGAGTCGGAAGTTCTACATAACTGTATGTGTTTCTGCGCCTCTTATGTGATTGAAAGATTCTTATAAGAAGATTGAACCCTATGCCTTGTTGACATTTTCTGTATCTCAGCAAAAGAAGCCTCTGTTATGAGCCTCTGTTTCTATTATTTGATCTTTTACATTGATCATGCACTTGTTTGCTCTTAAATGTAAATGAATCCTACATATAGTCTCACTGTGCTCAAGTTAGGATTAGGATTACACTCAGGCACATCGCCATAGCTAGGTTCATTTCCTGCATTTGCATTTCTGTTTAAGTTTCTATCATTTTCCCCCACACTTGATACAAAAGAAGAGACCAGCTTCCCTAAAATCTGGAGGTTGTTTCAAGCCGCACTATCCCACAGCTTGAAACTTCCCATTGTTGATTAGAATCAAGCGCAATTTGAAGTATCAACAGTTTTTGGCACGCCCGGTGGGACCAATCTTTCAAAGAGTTGAAGAATTTTTGGTGTATTGTTCGGCCGACTAGCCTTTGGAGGTTTTTATTTTATCAACACCAGCGGCGACTCTGAGTTGAATCAACGGGTTAAGCAGTCCTGGTATTATCAAGAAATCACCATTTGGTATGTATAATTTTGTTACTCATAGCTATGAGTCTTATTCTCCTTATATATTTTTAATCAAGATCAAGTTTCTCGTGGAATCACGTCAAGCAACAAGGATGCATATGGTCATGAGTTTTGCCTTTCACAGGTCCGATATGACCAACCTCAGCCTTGTCATGAGCTATACCAGTCTTATGCCCAGTCTCCCCAATATGTCACATCCCTTGCTTAACCTAATCTCATTTCCACCTTCAAAAAAGCATTACTGGAATATAAAAAATATGTATTGGAGTTTGATAACAGAAGGGGATGCGGCCAAGAAATTCCTAATCATGTCATCCATCAAGTAAAGGATGCAGTAGATCTGATTAAAAGTGAATGGGACCCCATTGAAAGAGCAAATTGGCAAAGGCTTACATATGAGATGTTGGATGTGTGTGGCTTGATTGCATTTTTAGAAGAGAAGCTGAGCATTCATGAGAGACAGCCTTACCAAGTCTATCAACCTGCACATTCACTGCCACAAGTTTCATATCAGATATACGCAACCCCTGCTCATGAGCCAAATCGAACCTATCAAGGTTATTTCCCCAATAATGTCGAGTCTATGTTGGCAGAGAAGGAAGTGGACTCCAAACCCTCACTTTCCTCTCAAGTCCCTCTCACCATTCCTCAAGAAGCTTCTTGCTTTTCATCTCAGCCTTCATACACTCCCCACTTCTATGATGATTCCTATGAACTCCAAGAAAAACTTTTTCAGGAAAATCTAGCTAAGCAAGTTGAGGAATTAGAGGCAAAGATGAGATTGCTTAGAGAAAGAGAGATAGAGCTTTCAGACCTTAAAGGGGAGCCTACGCCAAAAGATACCTCTTATACCAATCCTCAGGTCCTTCAGCATGATGACAAGTTTCCAAGTTGGAAGAAAGAAGATCATGAACCAGCTGAAAACTTTGAAGAAGAGTATACTTGGTTCATGGCTAGTCAAGAAGATTTCATGACGAATGAGGAAATCACCATAGGTACACCCTTTGATGAACAAGAGAACAAGTCACAAGCTTTTGCCTTAATCTCTGATGAGGAAGAGATCATTTCTGACTTTTGTCTCACTTTGCAAGAAGATATGGAAGAGCATGGACACTCCCTTGATCAAGTCATTGAGACAGGTGACACTATTCTTCAAGAAGGCTATGAACTGGCTAAATGTGGAGAAGACAACATTGAGACTCAACTGAGTATACAGAGGGGATGCCAGCTTTCAGATTTATCCTTTCAAGAAGTTGAAATCATCAAGGAGCATGATGATGCAATGAAACCCGAAAATAAGGCAAAAGGAGATAAGCCAAAAGATGATGTATATCAAAAGACACATAGTGGAGAACCAACAGCCATCGATTTCTTGATGAGACACGACAACATAAAGGACCAGTATTTGACACGCTTTCAAAGACAAGAAGAGCTTATGGATGTCGAAAGCATGTTTGACTCAGACTCACTCGAATGCAAGGAAATCCGTGTGGCCTACACAGAGGACATTTCACCAAAGATATACCTGGTTCAATCACTTGTATGGCAACTAAAGCTGGCTTGTCGTGAAGGAGACGTTAGAAATTTTGTTTTTGATCCCGAAGGAAAATAAAGATGCTTAATTAATGTAGTTAGGTAGTTTCTCATTCCCGCATTGTTTTTGTTTTCTGTTGTTTTCCCGCTTTCCTTTAAAATAAGTGTTTTAAAACACAGAGTTGGCAGCTTAGAAAAATTTAAAATTCTTTAAATTTTGCCGCATTGAATGCTTTCCAAATCTTTCGAAATCTCTAAGGTACCTTGTGCCGCAACTTGCACAGCGTGTCCAACTCGCCATTCCTCGAAGATTGAGTAGAATCTGCTAACGGTCATCTGAATTTAATGTCATTTGAGACTTGATAGGTCCATAAATATCCCTTGGCAAGATTTAAAGTTTACAAATTCTCAAGCATTCCTGCACCTACGAAAATACCCTGCTCTTTGCGATTTGTTAGCACCTGGTAATTTGCTTCAGCAAGAGTGTTTCTGTCTTGCACAAGGTTCATACCAGGTATTACATAAAAGATATAGAAATGGTGGGAGCATCGTCTTCAAAACAAAGAGCTGGAACGTCTGAATCTCTTGATAGGTTGCTTGCTAGTAAATCATATGCTTCAGCTCCTGCGCAACCGTCGAGAACCTATCCAAGAACCAGAATCCCGGGAGTTGGTCAACCCAGTGACCCCTCAAAAGTAAAGGATTACGCAGATGAAATCATGGGCCCAATCTTGCAAAAAGCTAGTAGCAAGAGTCTTAGAGAAGGGGCACACCAGAGGTGTCTTCAAAGGGCCCGAGCAGGGCAATATGAGACGTTCGGCATGAGGATGTGGACCTCACAACTGGCTCAGTTCATTGTCCCAGCGGTGCATCCATGCCCTGACTTGATTGAATTATGCACAGACTTGCTTCACGCACCATCTTGCACCATTCAACAAGGTCCCTTCATGGTGCAGATCACACCACAAGCTATCAGGAACATGCTAGCCCTACATTATGACAATACCGCTACATTCCCCACTGTTGATAAGATGCAAAGAACGTAGGCGAACGTCAACACTCAGACAAGGTTTTTGAGGTCTAAGTTACAAATGACGGATGGTGATACTACGGTACCCAAGCTCCCTGCAGCAAGGGGGCAATTCACACAAGCCAACCAAGACGCGCTGTCAATGATGGCTCTCATCTTTGGCATGAAGGATGACATAGCGGTATATGCAGAACAAATGGCCATCCTTTTCAAGCTAAAGACTGTCGACAAGACGCAGGGATATCGACTTGATTTCTCGAAGCATATCGCCTTTTCAATAGTGGAACAGCTGACTCAATTCAGATCAAAAGGGGTGTTTAGGTATTCCTCTTATTTGTTCCATCTCATACTGTATCAAAACCCCAACCTTTTCACCCAACATATGGATCTGAACATATATGACCCGGGCTTTGACCCCCAAAGGACCATTCATGTGTCTACATGGACACATGTTTTATCAAAAACTAGCGACCTGTATGATTTTTGGAAACTGTTCGTTACTCTCGTTCTTTGTTGCCTTAGCCCTGAACTTGTCATGAACAAGTTATTTCCAAGTGTTTCGAACCTCCTGGTCAGTTGTCCAATCCCGTGTGACTTCTATTTTGGGTCCCATCACACAATCATAAGGGTTCATGAGTTTTGTGGGGAACTAGTGTTGCTACCGAAGACTTTTAACTCTTAGGTTAGCATTCCTGGAGGTCACCAAGCAGGTGTCAGTAGTCGACAACGAGTATGGCTCCGAAAAAAAGAAGAGAAAAATGTACAATCTCTAGTGGATGGCAGGCAACATGACTTTGGAAGCCAGAGATGCTGAGACTGTGCTGCTGAGAAAGCTGGCCTTCCTAGATTTCCTGCTAATCGAAGACAAATGGGTTTACGACCCAAATGATTTCATAGCTTCCTGGGTAAGGACCAATAGGATGGGGGCCAGGATTGCACATGAAGGCCGCCTTTTTTGGGAGACTAGAAAAAACCCTACAGAAGATGCTCCTGGTCTTTATGTTGAATTGACAGATTTGCTCCTGCCACAGAATAGGCCATGGAAAACCTTCTATGATAAGCAGAGGGATTATGATCCCAAAGTCAGGATGACTTCTGGTTTGAGAAGGACATTGAACAACAAAGATTGGGATGCGGAGAAGATTGAAGCCTATTGGAAATATAGGGAGGAAATTTCTCAAACCACCCATACTTTCGGAAGCGTGGATTCAGATGAAAGATGGGAGGAACTCTGGGATGAGTGTCATCCCTCCCCTGCATCGAGTCCAGAAAAAAGCCAATTGCCAACACTCGGTACAGGGCAGAAAGCTAGCGCGAGACCAAGCCAGCAACCACAAGGCTCAGAGCACGCTACAGCTGCAGTCACTACATCAACCTGGCCCCAGCCTCTTAGCGTCGTGGACCAACAAAGGAGTGTGGTGTCTTCACCACCAAAGGCTTCCCCATCATCGGAAGTTATTGAAATCCCCGATTCTCCACAAGCACCACCGGCAACAGCAGAGGTGGAAGGGACGCAGACGCAGCCAGAGTCAGAGACACCCAAGGAGAGGAAGAAGGTGCAGTTCCAAACAGATTCAGAAGAGGAAGAGAAACCTTCACAGTGCCAAGTGCCAAGTGCAGAGCACTGTATTTCTCCCTCAGGTAAGTATTACTCCTCCCTCTCAATCTGTTCCTTTTCCTGTCGGCATGATGCCTCCACCTAGCCAAATGACACCTCCTATCACCTCTACCATCCCCATTTCGCAATTCACCTCATCCTTGACGCCTCAAGCCCTAACGTTACCTCATTTCTCCCCCTCTATTCCCAAAAAGATGCCCCTTCAGCTCACCCCTAGCCAACCACTGGCTATTTAATATGGTCTGTCACAAAGATATCCTTTCGCGAGAGGATACATTGCATCCCCTTCCACCTTCCAGACGCAGGGCGATGCTACTAGGAAGGCAAGAGAAGCCCGGATGGAGAAAAAAAAAACTAAAGAGAATAAAGCATTGGCTGTCCCACACCTGCGGTCACAATTTGACCCTATTCAGCAACAACTGACGGTGACCCATTTGTCACCCAATGTCGTCAAGCCGAGTGAGCAGATGCAGCCGGAGGATTATACAATGAATGCAGTGGCCATTGATATGTCCCTATTCATGGCCCAGGACAGAATTGCGCTGCTGACAGAATCCACTTCTGCAGTCACAAAAGATTATCTGAAAACATCAAGAAGACTATAGAAGATGGAGGCCGATTTGGCCAAAGAAAAGGCAAACCATAGCAGTTTGGCCGAAAAAGTAAATAAAAAAGATAATGAAATAGCAAGCCTGAATAAACAGTTGCAAGATATTGTTTCCCCTCAGACTCACCGGGCAGTCCAGGCCCAGAATAATTCACTAAAAGCAGAGCTCACACATGCAAAAGACGCATCGACGGCCCTTAGGCGGGAGAAAGCAACGTTGCAGGGAAGACTCGAAGGACATTAGCTGCAAGTTACTCAATTGCAACAGAAGCTGCTGGATGAACAAAACGACGCTGTGGCTTTTCAAGCCCAGTTCCAAGCGGAGCAACAGAAAGCGGCGCAACTGACAATAGAGCTGGCTAATAGGCCAAAAGGTGTCGGAGTGATAACACTGGTAAAGGAGCTATACAAATCAATGTGGAAAAGAATCTCCTCGGAGATTACTCAACTCAAACCATCTCTCACCTTCCTGCTCAACGCACAGCAATTGTGCGAGAAGGTGGAAGATTCAGTGAAGAACACTAGCTACAGTCGCCGACAAAGTCACGGACTCTCGAACCTTGTTGCAGAAGCTCTACGACGCAACAGATACGACACTGCCAGCCGCAGGTATCACTGACAGAATGGTTACCGCAAAACGAGTCAATGAGGTGCTCAGTTGCAATGCCGCGGCCAATAGTTGCAAAGAGCTTCTCGAAATCATTAAGGCATCGGCGAGATGAGACAGCATATTGAAGATCTAGTGCAACTGGGTCTTCATTCTCTGTTTTCGGACGCCAACACAGTGCTAATGGTTGATCAAATTGAACCATTGCTACTGACCAAACAGAAGAATCAAACAGTTTTCCAAGACCTGCGGGATGATTCCTCAGTATCAAAAGTTCTGGTACCTGTTGCCCAACTGGAATTCAAGTTGAAGGCTACAGTTCAAATTTTGCAGAATTTTTCACACAAGGATATCATTCACCTTGATTTAGCCTTCACTGACTTATAGAACAAGCAAGGGTTATCTGACCATGAATGGTCCATCTACTAGACAACACTTTTGAAGCTATAAAATTTTGAAATTTTGACAAAGCGGGAGTTGGGTTTCTTTTTGAGCAGGGTCAAAAATCCTGGGGGTCGCAAGTAACTGTAGAGTATAATTTTACTCTACATTGCATTTATATTTTCAGTCGAGCACTGCAGTTTTGGTTCCCGCGTACCTTGGTCGTAGCGGCAGAGTTTTGGAGTAGAGCGCGGATTTCTTTTTCGTCTAAGTGTCGAAGTGTAGCAGTCCGAGCACGGGTTCTTTTTCCCCCTTTTGTTTCCTACGCTTCATTTTGCCTAAGTGTTGAAGAGCAGTAGAAGCCGGCAAGTGTCGCTTTCCGAAACACGGGCCAGCCAGCTGGCGTCGTCCGAGACACTTTTCGTAATTTTCAAGAAAGCCGCAGATCGTGCCACATATCTAATAGCAGCTAAGCGGAATGCACCACGTGTCGGCATCCGCGTCTCATATCGGCACCCGCGTCTCATCTATTTTTTGGCAAAAGGGTTGCAATAAGCTAAGTAGCAGGAAGAAGCGGAAAGCGCCAAGTGGCAGTCGCAGGAGGTCCTGAATTATTTTTCAAAGGAAAGCGGAAGTCACCACGTGTTGGCATCCGAGAGACAGTCGGTTCAACGCCGGAGTTCAATGTTTTGGTTCAACGTTTTGGTTCAATACCTCGGTTAATGTGTAGATGGCATGCAGTGTTGAACCGTTGAACCATTGAACCATTTTGGTTCATCGGGCGGTTCAAGGGAGTGTCCCAAAAAACCAAAGGGGTCAAGTACATTTTTGGAAGACAGAGAAGCGTCATTCCATTTTGTTTAAGTGCCAAAGTGCAGCAGAGGCTGCCAAGTGTCACTCTCCGAGCCCCTTTCTAATCCATCCCCGAAAACAGTGGAAGACGCCACATACCCCTAGTAGAAGCGGAAGATGTCACGTATCTTCCCAAGAACAACGGAGGCCGCCACGTGTCAACTTTCGAGAGACCATCTTTGAGCTTCATTGCCAAATATAAATTGTGGTGGGTGCCGAGTGTTATTTCAAAGGTCTGTGACAGCGCCAAGTGTCAAAATGCGAACACTGCCACATGCATCCATCTCCTTTTAAAAGTTGCTCAAGCAAGGAACGCGATGAGTTTTATTTTGTTAAAACTGCTAAGTATCGAAGAAGCAGATTGCGACAGGCGTCGAAGACGGAGCGTTCCTGAGCAAAATATAAAGAAAGCAAAAAATGCCGCGTGTCTTCGATAAATCAGGCGGAAAGCGCCAAGTCTCGTTCTCCGGTGCCTTCTAAGCAATAAGGAGAATTTTCGAAAATTGACTAAGTGTCCTCTTCCGTTCCAACAGAAGAGAGTGTTCCATGTATCTGTTACAGCAAAGCTAGATGGAGGGAAACTCGGCGGGAGTTATTCTTGGTAGATGGAACAGTTCGCCAGATAGATTTATGGACCCTGCAAACATTAAAAGGGCCGTCTGTTTGCCCCCTGTAAGTGGAGGCAGAATAGACAGTTGAGCGGCTAAGCAGGTGATGGATGAGGAAATTCAAGCGCAAAAAGAGGTACTAGTCATGAATCGTCATGCTGCAGTTAGGGCAGCCGCCCCACTCCAGCATGGCCCTTCCTGATAAGACCAAGATACATCCAAGGCATTGAAAGCGTCGTCTGTTTGTCCCCTGTGAGTTAAGGGCAGAATAGAATTGCGCGGGAAAGGTGGTGATGGGATGAGACATCCGAGGCTATAAAAGGAGAAGAATTGTAAAAGAAGCAGGGAGATTAGATAGTTTTAGATTTTCTAGAGTTGTGACCAAGTAATATCATTTGCTTTTATCTCATTTTTTTGAGTTGTAAAGTTGATATAACTGTGCATGTTTCTGTGCCTTTTATGTGGCTGAATGAATTAAGAAGATGGAACTCTATGCCTTGGTTGATATTGTCTGTGTCATTTGCAAAAGTAGTCTATGCTGTAGATTTTCTAGAGTTGTGATCAAGAATGTCATTTGCTTTTGTCTCGTTTTCTTGAGTCGGAAGTTCTACATAAATGTACGTGTTTCTGTGCCTCTTATGTGATTGGAAGATTCTTATAAGAAGATTGAACCCTATGCCTTGTTGACATTTTCTGTATCTCAGCAAAAGAAGCCTCTGTTATGAGCCTCTGTTTCTATTATTTGATCTTTTACATTGATCATGCACTTGTTTGCTCTTAAATGTAAATGAATCCTCCATATAGTCTCACTGTGCTCAAGTTAGGATTAGGATTACACTAAGGGGCATCGCCATAGCTAGGTTCATTTCCTGCATTTGCATTTCTGTTTAAATTTATATCCTTTTCCCCCACACTTGATACAAAAGAAGAGACCAGCTTCTCTAAAATCTGGAGGTTGTTTCAAGCCGCACTATCCCACAGCTTGAAACTTCCCATTGTTGTTGATTAGAATCAAGCGCAATTTTAAGCATCAACAGTCTCTTCTTTCAGTGTGTGAAGTAATTAGTTTAGAAGAATTCTTTCATTGATAAAAGTTAGATTAGAATCATCAAAATCCCCCCAAGACCAACTTATAGATCTACCATCGTAAACCTTACTGCAAATAGCTTTAGCAACCGGTCCTGGTTTGATTAAATGAAAAGTTAAACAACACTCATCATTTTTGGCGCCAATGCTTACGACTTTAAGGTGTTAGTAAGGTAAAACTTATTGATCTATATAAAAAAAAAAAAAAAAATTAAGATCATAAAAGAGCAATCAATTTATGTTTCGACCAAGAGACTCAAAAGGACAATTTGTTTCAAAATTTCCTCCAAAACTAACAGCAGAAAGTCCTTCAACATCTCTAGTTGAAAGTCCTACCCCAGAATTTAGAGAAGAAAGTCCAACATCTTTCGCTGAGAGTTTAGAACAAGCTGTCGAATCACATCTTCAAGAGTCTCCTGAAATCCTATTTGAGACTAGAACCTTGCCACAAGTAAGTCCTATAGGAAGAGTACATTCAGATTATCCACTTATAGGGGGAGAATACCTTGACACTGCGAAAGATTTAGAAGAAGCATTTGAACAGGCTATAACCAAAAAGAGTTTTGAAGAATTTGAACAACCCTCAAGAAGCCATACCAACATTCACTGGATAACTAATCCTAGTGTTGAAGACACATCAGAGGAAGAAGATATGGGTGACCAACAAGAACGACGGGTTGTACAACCAAGAAGGACTTTTTCCTTTCCAATTGTTGCAGATCCTAATGATCAGCACTATGAAAAATATTTCTCCTACAAATTTGCCCAACTTTTGGGAAAGATCCACTGAAGACCCTGATCAGTGTTTGTTTGAATTCAAAGTTTTCTGTCAAACTTATGACTACACATTAAAGATTTTTGAAGAATTTGAACAACCCTCAAGAAGCCATACCAACATTCACTAGATAACTAATCCTAGTGTTGAAGACACATCAGAGGAAGAAGATATGGGTGACCGACTAGAACGACGGGTTGCACAACCAGGAAGGACTTTTTCCTTTCCAATTGTTGCAGATCCTAATGATCACCACTATGAAAAATATTTCTCCTAAAAATTTGCCCAACTTTTGGGAAAGATCCACTGAAGACCCTGATCAGTTTTTGTTTGAATTCAAAGTTTTCAGTCAAACTTATGACTACACATCAGATAATCAGAAACTGAAATTATTTCCATCAACACTCAAGGATGCAGCCATGAGATGGTTCATGGGTCTGCTAGGCAACTCCATCCATAAATGAGCAGATATAAAAACTGAATTTTTAAACAAATATCAGGATTATTGTAAGGTAAGAGAAAGAAAGGAATAATTTTTTAAAATTAAATAAAATGAAAATGAATTCTTAGAGGATTATTTGGACAGATTTTCATTCACACACAAGCAAAGCAGTTATCCACTTACTGAGGAAGTCCTAAAACTTGTTTTTCTCAAAGGATTAGATGAAGACATTAGAGATGCATTGAACTTAATGGGTGGAGGAGATATAAACAAGCTAGCCTCTCATCAGATTTCCGAACTTTGTACTAATTATTCCCAGACAAAACCAGGGATGAGAAAAGGAAGGTTGGAAAAATCTAATGACTTGGGCAAGTTAATGGAAGAATTCGCTAATCTAAAAACTGATATTTTGGTCACACTAAACAGTACATTAGACGGTCTTCAAGCTAAAGTTAATGCAACAGAACCATTAGCCATTTACTGTTCTAAGTGTAGATTGAAACATGTTCTCAGAGATTGTCCTTTAAACAAAACAAACATTTCTTCTTGTGGAATTTGTGAGGGAATAGACCATGACACAAACCATTGTACTCTTCTGCCTACTCTAAAAAATCAGATAAAAGCAATTGTTCAATCTATTGAAGAAGTAAATTATGTTCAAAGACAATTTTCTTCACAAAATCAGAATCAAGGACAATTTGGTGCAAGAAATTTATTTAATTCATGGATGTCCCCATGGAATGTTCCAACACCTCCACCAATGTGGGGTCAAAATCAAATGCCACCAACGCAAATGTCATGGCCTGGACAAGATTGGGTATCCCCTCAACCATGGATGTTGCCACAATAGCCATGGGTACCTCAACAACAACCATGGGTACCACAACAACCTCATCCACAATGAAATCCGCAATGGACCCCTCATTAACAATATAATCAACAAAGAAGGCAACCCCAACAGCAAACCATAATGCCACCCCCTGTTATTCAATAGCGAGAACAAGTTAATCAACTCCCAATGCTTGCACAACCAATAGCAAATCCAAAGAATAAACCACAAGCACCCATTTATATCAATGACCAAGGAGAAACTATCAATGTAAGGGCCATTGATTGTTCTGATACACAACTAAGACCAGGGAAAACTGTAAGAGAGCCTCTAATTCTCATTTCAAAGATACCTGATGAAAAAGATAAAACACAATTCCCTAAACCAAACAATAAGGAAGCTGAAACTAATGGTCCTGAAAAATCCAAGGAAAATATCAATACACCAACAACCCCTTTTCCTGAAAGATTGAAAGAAATTAAAATCAAACACGAATTAGATTTGATCCACAAATTACAAAAAAATAGCATTCAGGTACCACTATTACAAGCTATTAAGGACATTCCTAAACTGAACAGAATCATCAAGACTTTGTGTGTCAAAATCCCTGGAAGGAAAAAACACTACTCAAAAACCATACATGTTGATGGTAAAGTTGTTGATTTGTTAATAGAAAAATTGTTAATACCCAAATATGCAAACCCAGGCAGTCCAGTTGTAATGTCTCCATTTTCGAGTTCACTTGCAACACAATTAGAGCTAACTATCTGGGTTGGTGACAACATAATCAGAAGAGTATTTTGATGTCACCAAGGTATTCGGGTGATCTAGTGGCTTTGTATGATACTTTTCGGAGAGATTTCGGACTCTAGGTTCGAACTTGCTATTTTTGGCAAATTAGAGTTTTTGTCCGTTTTGTGTTTTTCAGTGTTGGAGATGGAGCGTCTCATCGAGACCTTTTTAGCAAGCTATAGATCACTAAATTTCGAGTTCATTTGGACCTCCGTTTTAAAGTCCATAAATTAATATTTTTATTTATATATTGAACTTTGGAATTTAATAATTAAAGTGACTTAAATAAAATATTAAACCATAAAAGTTACTTAAGTGAAATAATATTATTTTAATATTATTTCTAGAAACTTCTTGAAGGGGTGGAGAAAAAGTATAAAAGAAGGTCAAGTTAAGCTTCTAATCATCCAAGAATTGATATTTGTTTTCGATATGCCCATTGTGGAGCCAAGGGTTTCTGCAGTTTCTACATTCGATCATTGAGAACGAAAACTCTTTTTGATTGGCATAATTGAGGTGGTGAAAGATCCTCCAAAGGGTTGTAAAGTTGAGGAAGTTACTTCAGACTTTCTACTTGTTTTTCATTGGCAAATTTTGGAGTTTGTTTAGGGTAATTAGGGAGAAGAAATGGTATTATTTTTCGAGCTTGGCATTGGCATCGATTTTAGCATTTGAGGAGATTAAAGTCTGATTTTTAAGAACAGCAGTCTGATGTAATTTCAGATCTTATTTCAGCATTCCTAGGAGCCACAATTTTATTCATGGAAGCCACAAAAGGCAGCGATTTTATTTCCTAAGTTAGGCGCTCCATGCTTGAGGGCCCTACGATCATTTTCAGCGCTTGAGTGGAGTCTTTAAGGCTGCAAATTATTTCATCTCAAAGGGCAGGCATAAAAACAGGGGCGGCTCATATAAAGGCTTGGTTTGGCATCAAGGAACTACCATTACATCCTCCAAAGGCTGTCTTCTCTACATCGATTTAGAAGACTTCATAATCAAGTTCCTCTTGTAATTCTAAAGTAATTTGCACTATCATTTCAGTCATTTAGTCTTGCTGTTGTAGGTAATCTTTCTCAATCAGATTTGGCATTGTGTTGGATATTCATTGTAAGCCAAGAGTCTTGGCTATTCCATCTGCATTGTAATCAATTATTTGAATTGAATAAGGTGGCATAAGGTTGCATTCACTTAATAGATTATTTCAATCTTAGATTGCATGACAAGTGTTTGTTAAAATGTCTTATGGTTGTAGGTGCACATTTTTCACATGTCTAGATCCTATATATGCGTTTGAAGCGACCAAAAGAATTGCATTTGCTTTCTAGTTCTTTGCTTAGACATCTTAGTAAACATTTGCAAGCATTTAGATCTCGTTTGAGATTATTCCAAGCAAGTATAAACAAACTGAAACTCAGAATCAGCAAGCAATAGGGTTACATGACAAATGTTTGACGATATTCCTTGAGAATTTAATTAAGCAACTTAAGGGCAAATTGGACAAGGGATATCACACCAATCATCACAGTTACAATAGGAGGAAAGGAAATTTCTAACGTTCTAATAGACTTAGGGGAAACAATTAATGTCATGACTACTGACACTCTTCAAACACTGTCCCTCATAGAAATGCAACCTACATCTACCATTCTCCAAAACGCTGACCAGTCTGTAACCAAACCAGAAGGAACCATAGAAAATGTTGCAGTACTTATTGAGTCTTGAGAATATCCGGTTGATTTTATGGTGCTGCAACCTAAAACAAAGAATTTGGGATATCCTCTAATCCTAGGAAGACCATGGTTAGCCACTGTTGCAGCACTGATTGATTGCAGGTCAGGGGATATGACCATTTCCAATGGTTTAAAATCCAAATGCATTTCCTTGTATCCTTCCGCAAAACCATCGGTGAACAACATAAAAAATCTTTGGGTAGACAAATTAGACAACAAAACAAATGATCTTTCATCATTAGCCATGATCACAGTTTAAAAACATTTAAAAGAATTGAGTGAAGATATTATTCCACAGTCTGAGGAATATGAGCATTTAGCAGAATCTACAGACTTTGCAAAAACTACGAATTCTGTCAGAATAGAATCTATGGACTCTGCAGAAACTACGGACTATCCCAGAATAGAATCTACAGTCTCCTCTGAGATATCTTTCCTCAATCCTTCTATTACCTCTTCATATGATCATAGGCTAATTTAGTCAAGCTATGGAACTAGGCAAAAGAACAACAAACACAATTTTTGAATGTATTTCATTGCCCATTAGCAAGAGCTCTTCCTCCTAGAGAAGGATTTGTCAAAAAAGTAGCAACATTCCATATGATACTCCCTCATCCATGTCCTCTGAATTCACTAAGAAGTGAATTTAAGCAGATAAAATCCAATCACCCAGACACAAAACCTCTTATGATACTACCTGGAAAGACTTTGAATATCAACAGTTGGTTAACCAATGATGTGGAAGTACAACTTTTTGAAGTCCTAGAACAACATGCTAAGGCTTTTGCTTGGGATTATATTGACATGAAAGGAATTCACCCCAGTGTATGTAAACATTACATTTACATAGAATCTGTCAAACCAGTGAAACAACCACAAAAGAGAATAAACCCAACATTGAAAGATATAGTGAAAACAAAAATTCAAAAATTATTAGATGTGGGATTCATTTACCCCATCTCAGATAGTCAGTGGGTTTTACCATTGGTGATTGTTCCAAAAAAGAATGGGAAGTGGAGGGTATGTGTGGATTATAGGGAACTAAACAAGGCAACCTTGAGAGACTATTTTCCCTTACCTTTCATTGATCAAGTTCTTGATAATTTAGCAAGAATGAATTTTTTTTTTTTTGCTGGATGGATTTAGTGGATATAACCAAATCATAGTTGCAGTTGAGGATCAAAACAAAACCACATTCACTTTCCATTGGGGAACCTTTGCTTACCGAGTGCTTCCATTTGGTCTTTGTAATGCTCCGACAAACTTTCAAAGAGCAATTTTGGCAATATTCTCTGACCTCACAAATGATTGTGTAAAAGTCTACATGGATGATTTCACTGTCCATGGAGAAACCTATCAAAAAGCCCTTACCAATTTGGAAAGAGTTTTGACAAGATGTGAGGAACATCAACTATCATTAAGCCATGAAAAATGCTTGTTAATGATGGATCAGGGAATAGTGCTAGGACATCACATTTCAACAAAAGGTATTTAGGTAGACCCAAACAAAATTGAGATCATTTCCAATTTCCACATACACAAACAGAAGTAAAGAGTTTCTTGGGTCATGTTAGTTATTATAGACGCTTCATAAATAACTTCAGTAAAATAGCTGCTCCAATGTTTGCACTTCTTCCAAAGGACAGAGAGTTTATATGGAATGATGATTGTCAGCAAGCCTTTGAAACCATCAAAGCTAAACATAGTATTGCTCCAGTATTGAGAGGTCCAGATTGGACACAACCTTTTCACATATACACAGATGCTTTCAACATAGCAATGGGTGCAGTCTTGGGACAGAAAGATGAAAATGATTATATGTATGTCATTTATTACATTAGCAAAAACATGACTACTACTAAAAAAAATTACACTACAACTGAAAAAGAATTCCTTGTTGTAGTCTATGCAATAAATAAATTCAGACATTACATAACAAACTACAAAGTGTTTATCTACACAGATCATTCGGCCATTAGGTATCTTACCAACAAACCAATAATGGGAGGTAGGATTATCAGATGGTTGTTACTCCTACAGAGATTTGATATTACTATTATAGATAAACCAAGACAGTTTAACATGGTTGCTGATTTCTTGTCCAGAGTCAATATTTCAAGTGAAGAACCAATGGAGGATGATTTTCCAGATGAACAAGTATTTGCCATTTCAATAGATTCTCCATGGTTTGCTGATATTGTCAATTATCTTGCTACAAGGAAGTTTCCTCCACATTTTTCACACAAAAGAAACAATTAATTAGAAAAAGTTCTTTTAAATGGATTAATGGAATATTATTTAAACTTGGCCCTGATCATGTGTTTCGTAGGTGTGACAAATAATGAAGCATATGATATCATGAGAACTTATCATAATGACCCGGGAGGACATTACTCAACTCATAGAACAATACATAAAATCCTTGGAGCAGGTTATTATTGGTCTCGTCTTCACAAACAAGTGAAAAAGTATATCAGATATTGTGATGCATGTCAGAGAACTAAGCAGCCCACTCTTTCAACTGAGATGCCTCTCCATCCTCAACTGGTTCTAAAACCATTTAAGAAATGGAGAATTGATTTTGTTGGACCTATAGATCCTCCTTCTAGAGGAAAAGAATATATGTTAGTCTGCACAAACTATGTCACCAACTGCGCAGAAGTAGAAGTTCTAACTCATGCTCGAGAAGACATTGTGACAGATTTCCTATACTTCAAGATTATGCAAAGATTTGGTGCTTCAAAAGAAATAGTTTCAGATCAAGGACCTCAATTCATGTCAAAAATGATAGAATACTTCATGAAAGTGTATCAAACTCAGCATAGAAAGTCTTCTTCATATCATCCACAAGCCAATGGATAGGTTCAAGTTACAAACAGAGAATTGGAGCTTATTTTAACAAAGATTGTTAGTACCAGCCGAAAGGGTTGGGTAGACAAAGTACCAGAAGCAATTTGCGCTTGTAATACTACTTGGAAAACAACTACTGGCTTCTCACCATATGCACTGGTTTATAGTAAAAAACCTATATTTTTTGTTGAATTTGAATTACAAACATTGAAGACAGCATTGGCAGTGGGAATTGAATTGGACACAGCACAAGAGGAGAGACTCATGCAACTCAATCAACTCGATGAAATGAGAATGGAAGCATTACAGAAAACTGAATTGGTGCAGAATCAAAGGAAAATATGGTATGATTTACATATCAAACAATGAAAGTTTCAAAAAAGAGATTAGGCACTATTGCTTGACTCTAAATTTCAACAATTCAAAAGAAAACTACAAACAAGCTGGCTTGGACCTTATCAAATAGAAGAAGTTTTTGAAAATGGTTCAGTAAAATTAATGCCCATTGATGACAGCAGGACTCTTCCAGTCAATGGTCATCAGTTGAAACTTTATCAAAAACCTCTCAATAAAGAACACTTTGTACAGAATATGAGACACCAGGTAGCTTTCCTAGAAGAACTTGTTTCTTCCAGAGAATTGGTACCACAATGATTGTAAAAAAATAAAAAATAAAATCAATAGTGAAACCCTATGTAAGGATGCTATTGACAATGCATGGTTGGAAAACCAGCTTGCTAGCTGGCCATGCATTGCATAAAGGACCTTGGTTAGAAAATCAATAATCGCTGACCAAGGGGCAAAAATTTTAAAAACAAGGAATCTGATCAGCGAATCTTGATTGGTTTCTACAAGCAATAAACTTCAAATATTGATTCCTTTGAAATATACTAACTGATTCATGTTACTCTACTTGTGCAGGACAAATCGCAGAGAAAGAACTTGATCTAAGGTATGAATAAGTGAATGATAAGTTTTATTTATTCATGTTTAGTAAATTAAAAGTTTTTTTTTTTTTTTAATTTAAATAAGATTGATCCTACAGAGATGGAAGATATGATTAGATAATCATGGAATCCTTAAATAAAGGAATAAAAATAGTGGACAAACACAAAAGGGGATCAACAAGATGTGTCATAGTGAACAATTGCATGCAATTAATTGCATCATTGTCATTATGATGGAACATCATGACATCTATGGAAAGCTTCAAAATAAAAGGTGTTTTAATCATTAATTGATTAAATTTATAAACTTTTTGGCGACAGTATAACTAATTGCCCCTTCCACGTGAGCCATTAAAGTCACCATGTAAAGCCATCATTCAAACGGCCACATTTATGATTATGTCACCTCAGCAGTCGGAAGTTCCACTCCATAGACATCAAGTGAAGCCAAAATTTATGATTATATTGCCATCAGCGTGTGGGAAGTTAACTCCATATGTGCCTGCCGAAATTACCAATCCCTATGAAGTACATCAGAAATATTCTTTTGTGAATTTCAAAAAAAAAAAAAAAATCAATGTAAACCCTAGTTTTAATTTGTTAAAGTTCTACGACTATTCGTAGTAATTTGATCAGTATTCATCCAAGGCAGAATGGGGCAGAAGACACGATCAAAGCCAAAGACACCCACCAAATTTCTCAGTGACAGGGCTTCTGTAGCAGCGTTTGAAGCAAATGGTTGGCTTCCCTTTATTCAAAAATTCCAGGGCTTTCATGAAACACTGGTAAGAGAATTTGTAAAAAACCTTACCCTTGATTTTTCCATTGTTGAAGGCATAGTCATTCCAGTTTCTAGTCAAGTTATTAGCGAAATCATAGAAATCCCAGACACACGGATGAAAGTAATAGGGAGAGTTCCATTCAATGATCTTATTGCTCAATTCAATGGCAATAAAAGAACTGGAACTACATGTTTGTTTAATTCAAAAGGAAAGGCTAAAGGTATCCATAGAGATTCACTACCAAAGCCATGGCAGTCTATAGCATTTTGGGAGATCAAATACATAACCTGTGAGAGGCAATGTAGCCTTTTCGCTGGAGAAGCTATGAAAATATTGATACATATGAAATATGGAAGACAAAACCCCCAGTGTAGAATTAACCTCCCATATTACCTATATGGTGGCCTTCAAATTATGACAACCACTCCTAATGCTACTCTCAGACATCATGGTCTTATTCACATTATTAAGCATCATTTCTTACAGCAAGGAAAAGAAGTTTGGGAAGCCTGGGAAAACAGAGTTATTCGGCAAATTCCAGCCCTACCTATACAAAACGCTGGAACTTCAAGTTCAACTCAATCATAAAGACCGTCCAATACAGCTACTCCATCCACTTAGAAAATAAAGCATAAGCAAAAGCAGTGTGTGGTTTCAAAAAAAACTCCTTCAAGAAAGATTACCAAATCTCAAGCTGCTCAAACCTCCATTGTTTTAGAGGCCCCACAAGAACCTCAAGCACCTGTTGAACAATCAGTTCATTTGCCAAAAACAAAGAGATTAAAATGAACGGCTTCCACTCCAACAGGGCATGGATTTAACTGTTGCAGCAAATGAACCATCAAGTGTAGCTCAAAAAATCAAAAGAAGAAGAAAATTGATCTTAAATAAAGATGAACAGGAGGCAGTAGATACTTTGGATAGTCTTAGACAGCAATCCCAACCTTTAGATCAACAAAACATTGAACAAGGAACTTCTGAAACAACACCTGTGAAAAAACTTGTTGTCAGACCTGTTATTCAGCTGCTTCATGACTCAGGAAGTCCTCCAGTCAACACAATAGAAACCGAAGGTGAAAAGGATAATATTACTGAGGAACAAAATGTTCAAATTGAAGTTCCAGTGGACAAAAGAAAAGCTCCATGCACATTTGAGGAAGGAGAACCATCTAGTCCAAAGGACCATGTGATGCAGCTGACATTGGGACTTTCCAAGTCTCAAGCACTGATCCAACAACAAGGAGCAGACATTGCTGATCTAGTCAGCAAACTTCACAGTAAGGATCAACTTAATTCCATGTTAGTCAAAAAATTAGAAGTAATATCTTTGGATCATGATTCAGAAGTTAATAAATTGAAAAAAATCATGGAACAAAAAGACAAAGAAGAGATTGAACAATGGATATCTGTAGAGTCTTAAGAAAGAGAACAGAGTGTTACAGTAGTCATTGAACTTTCCCAAGACCTTTCCTATTGCTTCTCCTCAAAAGGTCAATCAATACACTTCCACCTCTAAAACATTTGTGAATCAAAGGAGTCAAACAAGCCATCCATTTGTTCCTTCATTAGATAAGTTGTATCAAGCACAGAATGAATATCAGACAATCAAACAGAGGAATAAGGATTTAGTTGTTGTGAATGATAAATTGCAAAATGAGAAACAAATATTAGAGTCCAGAACCCAAACTCTAGAAAAAGATTTACAAAATGCTTGCAAATTAGCTGAAGCTCTTTTAGCTTGTAGAAGTCCTCCTGCATATAATTTGTTTCTCTTTGAGCAGTTCTATAGTTGGCAAATCCTTAGAATCTCTTGTCAGCTTCCATACAAAATTCTGAATCCTTCTACATTTTTGGAAATCTTTTATAATGCTGGCCCTGACAATCAAGATCTCCTTTGTGAATTCTATTTGCATGACTTAAATATAGGAAACCATGATCACAACAAATTTTTAATTAATCTTCATGTGGGAGATCTTCAATTACGAGCACTCCATTCTAATTTTAAAAATCAGTTAGCATGGAAAAGAAAATTTGAAGATTATTCAATCCATGCTAAGACAACAGGGTTATGCATAAGACCAAGCTTTTCCATTCCTAGTCTAATAAAACAGAAATTGAAGGATGTTTACCGGAATGTTGATGCCAAAAATCATTATTTAGAAGCCTTATATAATTGCACCATCTCATTTGATCTTTTCATAAGGCAGAATTTTGATTCAATTGTTGCAGCAAGTGTTAAAAGATGGGATTTATTACCAGTCTCTCTCCAGAAACGTGAAGTTATATCTCCTAACAATGTAAGATGGAGCAGAAGAAGAGCTAAAGCAGTTCTTGAGGAAATTGTGAAAGTACTGAATTCTAATGGAGATAAGATATGGATTGGAATGAGATACAGAACCCCTTTGTTAGTTATACCAATTCTGGGATGGAAAAACTGGGCACCACAATCTGATGAACAATTTGATGTCTGGAAAGATCCGACTCTGACCCAGAGAGGATTCACCAGTAATGAAGATTATCATATAAAAGATGAATTTGATGACTATGATCTCAGCGAAAGTCTAGAAGACAGAAACAGAGCTTATGGAGGCAAATGCAGTTTTGTAAAAGGGTCTTGCAAAAGGTAAAGCTTGGGGGAGATGATGAGCTCAAAATATGGCTCATTATTTACATAGTATTTCCTTTATCTCATCTCTCAAAATATATAATCTTATAAAATAAGATAAGATAATTATATTAATGTCCGACAAATGACCACAAAGGTAGGTCAATGGGACGGCACCATACAAAGCCAAGCATTCCAGCAACGTGAGCGACCACCATGATCAAAAAGAGCACTAGCCTCAAAAGAGCGATAGGCAAGGTAGATGTATATGTCCATGCTAGCTGGAGAATCTGAAAACCCTTCGATGCGGTGTAAAAGCGACACAAAGCTGAAAATAGTCTCCAGTCTAAAAGGACAAGCCCGGAACTCAGCTAGTCTCCAGTCTTATGTAGATCATAAACTTTTAGTTGAGTGTAGCATGAAAAATAGATACTTTATCTCATTTATGTCAAACTAAAGATTAAGTTACTACCTTGTCATTTACGCCTAACAAATAGCATGTTTTAGTGTTTTGGTCTTAAAGAATGTACAAAAAAATGGTAAATGCAGCGTGATAAAAAAGCTCCAATTTTGATTGCAGTTTTTCTAAGCTACAGACCTACTTAGTTGATATCTACGGACTCAACCAGTGTTTATCTACGGACCTTGCAGACTTCTAGCGTTGAGTAATACTAAAGAACTCATATCTATGGACTCTACAGGTCCATTCCTATGGACTCTGCAAATCCATATCTACGGACTCTGCAGGTCCATTCCTACAAACTCTGCAAGGCCGAAGCCTAAGATGTTGGAGATTTGGGAAGAGGATCACTAGTAAAGGATAATCATTCCAGCTGAAATCACATCAAAGAAATATTTGCCTCCTATTTTGAAGGATTCAATCTTGATATATTTTGTATATATTTGGACCTTAAAACTATTATAGGAATACTATAATTGTTTTGTTATAATAATTGGATTCTCCAGGATTATAATCAATCTGAATCTCCTATCTTTGGGGAGCAACAAATTGATTAGTAATTCTATTTTTCAATGTACTATCTTTAGTCCAAGGAATGAGTATAAATATGTACGTTTTCATTTGGAGTAAATAATAATGAAGATAGATATATTTTGAACTCCAATATTGTAATTTTTTTAGCTTTCATGAATTAATGCAGAATCATTCCAGTTTTCAGTACTAAGTAAACTTCATTCCTGACTTTAAGAAGAGCAAGGGCCCACTCTCCTTGGAACCAGGAATTTCTGTACGGTATTTATATTTATGTTAAATCAATTTTCCATTATTAGATAATCATAGTATCTTCAATCATTGCATATCTTAAGTCATTCATAAAACAGTAAATTCTGGGTTTACATTTCAATTGTATTTAATTTTTCCAGCAAGTGTGAATGAAGAGATAAATCTACATTTGTAAGCAAAGTGTGAATTAGATTTACATTTACAGTTTCCAGCAAAGTGTGAATGAATTAGATTTACATTTACAGTTTCCAGCAAAGTGTGAATTAGATTTACGTTTACAGTGTCAGCAAGTGTGAATTAGATTTACAATTTACAATTTCAAGCAAGTGTGAAAGTGTGTTTTAATTTCAAGCAAAGGATTGAAATAGTCAGAAGTCTCTTCTTTCAGTAAGTGTGTGAAGTAATTAGTTTAGAAGAATTCTTTCATTGGTAAAAGTTAGATTAGAATCATCAAAATACCCTCAAGACCAACTTATAGATCTACCATCATAAACCTTACTGCAGATAGCTTTAGACATTGGCTCTGGTTTGATAGACATCAATCTAAAAGATTGATTAAATGAAGAGTTAAACAACAATCATCCCCTGGGCAGTCTAAGTGGTTTCTCTCATGTAGCCCAAGCATAGGGGCAATGCCTTGACAAAAGAAAATGATTGTTTGATCAAGTGATGATGATGTTCTAACTCAGGTAGGTTTTGACCTGAGGCACTCAGTAAACACCCAAGGTAGGTTTTGACCTGAGGCATGAGAAGAGCCCATATAGGTATGTAATGGTCTGAGTAACCTCAAGAAGGATCAAAGAAGATGAAATCCAGTGTCAAGGAACACATCACCACCTACAGGGGTCCCTTTTTCTCTCAAAATGTCACCTACAGTCTGACTGTAGACTCACAATATATTTAGAGTAGGCAGTTTGAGTGTAAGCACAGGTCTCTAGACATGAGATGAGTTCAAACAAGTGTGAGATGATCTTGATGACTTCAAGAAAACCTAGGCATGTAACACGTCTAAACATGAACATCACCTACAGGCATCCCCTTTTCTTGAGTAGGTAACACAGTCAAAAAGTCTGCAGATTAGCCTAAGCTAGTGGGAAAAGATGGTTTGAAGGTGGGCAAAGATGTATAATAGGATGAACATGTAGTTTCCACTCTCATAAATATCACATGTTTCCATGTTGTCCCTAGAACCAAACACTCTGACTCAAATGGAGATGGAACAAGCCAAACTCTGCATATAGACCCTACAGACAGTACACAAATTAAACATCTAGTCTTAGGTTTTTTGAAGCATTAAGAACCCTAGAGGAGTGATCTAACCATGGAATTTTGCACAGAAGATCATCAAGACCTATTTCAGACTCCCATGGCCTCAATTTGGCCAAACAAACAAGTAAAGCGCCCTCTGTTTTGTCTCAGACAGAGGGCACTCCAAGTCAAGATGAAAATTGCAGGTTTGGTGTGTGGATGTTGAAAGGGTGACATGAGGAGTCTTGGAGCACCATAGAATGAGGTAAGGAGTTGAAGTAGAGGTATCTAAACATGAATAGTCACCCACATTCACTAGAAACCACTCAGAGGTGGTTATGCGCAGTTAGAAACAGTCAAGCCTATTAGGCCTAGAACTAAGTCTAAGCCCTAATGAGGCTCAACTTCATTTATAAGCCCAGATGAACCTTCCAAGCCAATTAAGGGCCTTCAAGGGGAGATATGAGGTTGATCACAACCATCAGTGTGCAGAGGAATAACACAGAGTGGTCAATTTGACCTAAAATCATCTCAGGGGTGTCTAGGATGGAGTCAAGGAGCTCGAGAGCCATCTTCAAGTGCTCATATCTATACAGACCTATTGCATGGTGCCTCAGGAAGCTAGGAGTAGTTGAAGGAGGTCCTACACTTGGTTTCAATGGCATTTGTTCAGAGGTTGGACGCCAAGATTATATGAACAATCCTTAACAATCCAAACAACTCAAACCCCTCCTTAAACCCTTGTCTAAGACCCAATGGAGAAAATAGGAAAGAATATGGACTTAGAGGGGGTCAGTTGGCCATGAAAGTGCCTTGGACATATCTAGCACTCACTCAAGGTCTTGGACATCCATTTGGTCTGTACTTTCACTTGTACAGACAATGTAAAAACAGGGTTTCTTGTAGTTTTTGTTGTGTTCTGCAGGTGTAGAAGGGAACTAAGGAATGAGAATCATTGGGGAAGGTCTGTAGAGACTTATTCCCACTTCCTATGCTCATTTCTAACATCAATTGTGCATGAAATGCCCTCTGCTACACCATTCATCACAGGCAGTCTCAAACAAATAGTGAAGATGACAAGTGACTGCCTAGTGAAAAGATGAGAAGTCCAATTCGGGATCTTTTTAAGGTCTAACTAATGGAGTGGAAGGTAGAGGGACTCTAAACAAGTGTCCTAACACCTCTTCCACGGATTTGGTTGAGCAACTGAAGGCCACTTGGATGGCAAATGTGAAGAATGAGGCCTAGAAGACCAATGAATGATTGCAGATGGAAGTACAAGTGTCATGAAGAAGGCTATTAGTTAGGGAGGCATCTGATGACTGTTATATCTTGTTTCCAACCTCCCTAAGAAAGTGCACACGTGTCAAGTCTTCCTAGTCTGGTTTTGAGCAGTCAAGAGATGCCTCATCATGAAGGCAATTTCAAGAAGGCAGTTGAAGGGTCTCTATGCCAGTTTGAGGAATTTTTCATGCTTCAAATGAACACTTGTCCAAGAAGACCATGGTCTATTCCCCACTTCATTCTTCTGCAATGTAATTGGTCCTCATCACTTGACACTTGGCCTTGTGACCTTTCCACTTCCCTTCTCTCTCTTCTCACATGTTTTATAAATGCAAGCCATTTTGGCTTTTGTAAGAAAATCTACCCCTGGTATGGCGAAGCCTTGCTGGTTTGATACTGTATTTTGCCTTTAAAATAAAGATTTGCAATATGGTTTTAAGTTCACAAGCTATCTTGTCTAAGTGTGTGAAGTGATGTACAGTGAAAGGTCAAGTGATTAGTATCTATCATTTCTTTCTCTCAACTCTTCCATGTTTGATGCAAGTAGTTCTCCCTCTAACATGTCACAAGAAGTGAAGTCAAGTGCATTTGTCTGTCTTTAAGAGTAGGGAGTAGCCTTAGTGTCTGCAATCTAACCTCTGGTTCACTCACCTCAAGTAGTTCAATGCATATCACCTCCATGTTTGAAATACTATTGTTAAAGCAATTCAGGATTTTGAAACTAGTGTTGTGAGTCATGTTTTTTAATGCAATTGTATGGTAGTCTAGTGGAGATCTTTCTAGTGTATCACCTCATAAGAGTAGTTTATTTACATGTTACTTCTATCCCTTTTCATCCAAAAAAGTAATAGTGTAGGAAATAAGCAAGCAAAGAGAAACCTAGGGAGCTAGCCCTTAAACCTAGAGGTTTATCTCTGATCCAGACAACCCATAGGCTTAGAGGTAATCCCATGTTGCCCAAATCATAGAGTAGGCTTGAACAACCATCTCTAAGGTGCAAGATTTGGTGACAATAGTTACATTATAGCATGAAATCATTCCTCAAATTCAAATACAACTACATGTAATACTACTCGCTTACGACATTTCATCATTTTCATGTTAGATACAAGACCTACACATGACCATCCCCTTGATTGGATAATTGGTTAGCATTTTACATTAGCAAAATATTTTAAAAATTAAAAAAATTAAAAAAATCAAAAAGTCAAAAAATCAGGGCCTAAGTATGGCATGTTTGTTACTTCACATTATTCATTTATGTTACTTATCACATCTTTGATAGATTACATATCATTTTTCATATGCACATGCATTTCACAGTATATATGAGTGTGATGCAGGACATACAAGTTGTATTGATATATAGAAGCACAGATATTTGACGTTCCTATAAGCAGGGGCCATGTCAATGCTAAGGGCATCTTATTCCATAGGTTACATTGTTACGAGTTATATCTTTCTATTACCTTACCATTTATCATGTTAAGCTACACTAATTGTTTACACATCTTGCTCTTGCTTATATTCTTCATAGTGCCACATATGCTACTTTGTTATGTTGTAACATTGACATATATTGATGATGTAAACTTTCTATGCTTCATTGTTGCTATTTCATTAATTAGGCTAATCATTGATTATGCTTTGTTTGGCCCTTGGCCTTCTTTATACTTTTGCTCGATTGAGTGTATCATTGTATACCTCTTTCTTTAAGCCTTACGTGGCATTTGATTGTTCATTGTATCTTGCCCTTGGCCTTGTGTGACATTAAATGTTATTGTGTGCTTTATTATGTGCATCATGGCCATAACATTGTTTGCTTATGAGTGTATATATCTAGGATTGTCCACTGAGTTTGTTGATTTTGTTGAGTTTGTGGTGACGTGATCCATATCACACTTTTTCTTATCTGCAATGTCAAGATTCATATCATGCACCTTCCTGCGTAGTTCATTATTCAATACTTATATCAGTAGTGGTAACTACTACATACCTAATTTCTATATCTATCTTGACATGACACTTATATATCTCACGATATATGTTTCATATATGTTATGATGACATATTTTCCACATGTTAGCACACACCTCTAAATAATTACATTTTTTTATATAACATGATGCAATTAACTCCTCTTTTGAGATAAATAATTCACAAGCTACATTACTCACCTCAAAAGGGGGACATTAGTGAGCTTACCAGAGAGATTTAAACTTCTATAAACAAAAAAAATCAGATTTTGAGACAAAATACATGATTCAAAAAGTTCAGATCAGTATAGATTATCAGTTTGGTTTAGATTATGGGACAAATGTTTGCATATTGGCACAGAGTTTGTGTGCGCAATGCACATGCACATATTTTACAAGAACATGAATTACAAGGTTCAGATATTTACAGATTAAGACAGATTTTGGGGCATATGCAATGCATATTATAAGAACACGAGTTACAAGTTTTGAAATTTGAAACAAAATAAGATATAGATGCATAACATTTTATATCATGTTGACACTTATTAGATCAGATTATAGGGCATGGACATCGTTCATGCACATACACACTATTACAGTGTTCTATTGTGGCATCGACAATAACTAGAAGTGAACACTTTGAAATTATAAGTCTGTTTGCAACAATTGATTCAGCTAATTAAGTGGTGTGGTTGAGGTTCAACATTGGTCAATAGCCTAGGCACTACTCTGCGAGCCCAATATGTGGCTTCCCCTTTCCAACTTGAGGTCCAAGATTAGTTAAACGAGTGGTGCAGTTGAGGTTTTGCGACGTTCAACGGCCTAGGCACTACTCCCTCTTCATGAGGGTTGAGGCATTTATCTTCCCAACCAATGGCCTTGCATTTAGTACATAAATCAAGGCATGATCACCTCCAATTCTCCAAATGTTTCGGCTGAAAGCACGATTCTCCAAATGCTTCAGCGAAAAGCACAATTCTCCAATGCTTCAATAAGGAAGCATCATCTCCAACACATCATAGAGCAACATGGTTCGCCCACTTATAAGTGCATTCCTTGCTCTTTAAATTTCAAAAGTTTACTTTTCAAATTTCATTTACATATATGGACATTGATTGATGCATGTTCATTGCAACTTTGCATGGAGCAAGCTACACATTCAAAGCCTCCTCCCAAAAACAAAATGTGTTGTACATACTCAGGCACATCTCTTTATCCTATTACTCTAGCATTGTATTTCATTTCAATATTAGAATAAAAGGGAGAATTTGTAAACACTAAAATTTGGTATTAGACACTTAACAATGTCAATCTTAACCTAAATTCAACTTACATGACATGTGTGTACACATATGGCTCTTATACACCTTCTCACACATTTACATGCTTTCCATGGGTCCAACCTTCCCAATTTGCTATCAATCACCTATAAGAATTCCCTAGTTTGTGTCTAACCAATGCATTATAATACTTAAACTGTCTCCAAATCAGCATTCTTGTCTTTCGAACAAGTTCTTCAAAGTTGGACGCCTACAGAATTACACGAGTGTACTCTGACAACTCATCATTGCACCAAGCAACAATCAATTTTTAAATCTAAATGGTCAGGTGTTGGCTCGTGATCAAAATTTGGATCCTAATGTTTTAGTCATGTATACTAGATGTTTCCTATGCCCAATTGTATGCTTATAAGACACTATTGTAAAACATTTCATATTCAAAACATCACATCAACCATGTTACATGGTTGAGTCAGTGTGGAGGTGATATGGACATCTTCAAAGTGATAAACTCAGTAAGTTTTAGCTCTTGAATTGAAAGAGTTTTCCATGCATAGTGAAACCACTGCTCTTTACAGGGTAGTGGTTGTCTAACCGTTGGTGTATGAGTGGTACTTGTGTAATGACCGTGGTGGAATCAAAACCGCTAGTTTGCATGCACCGACAGTTTAGCCGCCATCCAAAAAGCCTAAAGTTGAACGGTTGCAAACATTTCTTATTCTCAATGGCAATTCATTTAAGCTTCTTGGCGAACTTCAAAGATGAAAGAGCATAAACACAGATCTTGGTAAGGCAGAAGGCATCAGAAAATGCAGTGAGAAGTCATTAGGTCAAATTCACATTGCAAGTTGCAAGTTTGAGTCTTTGTTCTTCTTGTTTCATTGTTTTCTAGTTGTAGATGGTTGAATCAACCGTGTTGGAGTTGAGTGAAGCGTCTGATAAAGTGCAAAGCAGTCACGTGTGCGAGTTTTAAATAGAGTGGTAGTGAGAGTTATGTCCATGAAGGCCATCTTTGGCAATACCTTGTACAATTCTTACATAACATAATGGAAGGGGAGTGCAATTGCCTCACCCACTAGGGTTTTACCCACATCGGGAATCTCCAGATAACTCTTGTGTTTATAGTGTGCTTTGTTCATTCTTATACTTCCAATTTATATCCAAAAGGTTGTACATTTTATTTTCAACACTTGTTTATCTGTTTTAGCATGGTTAATAGCTTAGAACAATCATCTTCCAATCACTGTTAAGCTAAGAGTGATAGGATCCATGTTGGTGAAACTTAGAGTGGAATATCCACCTAGTTTATAGATCAGATTGGTATCAGAGATGGTTTAGCATTAGTCCTCGGTGTGGTTTTGTGTGTTTATGACTACATTGCAAGTTTATGCTCGTCACTAAAGCAAGTAGTGCTAGTGGTCAACGTATCCTAGTTCCCTTTGAAGCAAATATTTCCACAAGAAAGTGAAAACAAGAGATCAAAAATATGGGCCATGTTGATGAAAAAGATGCCCAAACAGCAGAAGAGTGATTTCACAAGATTGAAAGAGTAGCAGCTAGCATTTCTTTTTTTAAAAGTAAACTTGACCAGTTGGAGTCCATCATGGAGAAGCTTGGTGTTTCTGCCGAGGCGCTAAAAGCACACAAGGACAACACCCCTGAAACTCATAAAAAGAAGAGCAACCCCATACCAACCAAGCTCCACCTCCATTCAAGGCTAAGGCAAAGATAGATAAGATAAATATATTAATGTTCGACAAATAACCACAAAAGTAGGTCAAAGGGACTACAGAGTACAAAAGTGTCAAAGCAAAGCGGGAAGACCAACCGATTTCCCAAGGAGAAAGCAAAGTTGAAAGAGAAACAATACAACAATGAGCAGGAGTAGCCAAAAAGGAAAGAGGCGAAGAACAACCCGCAGCTTTCAACCTCAGCGAAATAGAGAGGTGAGAAAATACAAGATGGGAGAAGAACCAGGAGAAGCAATGAGAGAGGTCCATCAAGGAGTGGACCCAACTCTCCTAGTATCCAAGGCCGTCGAGAAAAAAATCAAAATAGATCGATAACTAGTGGAGGAGGAGGTGGAGTGTCTGGTCTGTCTCGTGTGTTGTTGTCTTGAGGGAGTAACACGCCGTGATGATCTGGTGGATCTAGTCTGACTCTTGGAGTTGGAACTAGAATGGCTATGCCGATGAGATCCCAGAGGGTTGTGAAAGGTCCCCCGGATCCATACTAATCTGTAGTGTGAAGTCGTGCTAGTATCGATCTGGCGCTTAGTGCCTCTCCCCAAAGGTAGCACAATGAAGAAGGAAGTAATCCGCTGGATAGACTGTGGTCTAGTGTGGTCATGAAGCTTGAGGGCCTCCTGCATGTATAGCGCCAAACATCTCTGGTCCTCATATTTGAAGAAGACGGAGAGAGCTTGAGTCTCCCTGAAGAGGCAATAAAACCTCCCTTTGATTTTGTAGTAGATCGGGCAACGGAAGATGAAGTGCTCCTCTGACTCGACCTCCTGAAGGCTGCATAACTGGCATATCCTATCTGTCTAATCCATATGGTGATTTGTCTCAATCCAAAGCCTATGAGAACCCACTCTGAATTGTCCAAGGGGAATACGAAGAGCATGCATCCAATGGCAAAATATGTACTGAGGACGGACAATAAGCCCATCCCTCAGTTCCAGATAGTGCTCCGCATAAAAGGCCATCTTTGGGCGTAACCCCCCGTAGGGGTTAACCCAAGTGGTATGAATGTACTGTCTGTAGACATCCTCCCTAATAATCATGGTCATCTCTTGTTTGGTAGGTAGAAGGTGGCTCGGAGCGTCCAAGGAATACTGAAACGAAGGGAGATGATCCATCATAATCCCCATAGACCCTAAGAGCTCTGAGACCCCAGCGTACCAACAATGAGCCAGATCAATACAGTCAGAACAGGCAATAGCCTCTGAAGAACAATAAGCTAAGTACGGGCATCTATCACGCCCCTTCGCTGAGTCAGCAAAACTCCGGATGCGATGCAAGAAAGAGATCAGATCGAACATAGTCTCCAATCTAAAGGGATGGGCCCCAGACTCTGCAAGGATGATGTGCTGGGGAACAGTTTGTTTGCACCTGATAATGCGGCAAAGAAGTGTCTGGACTCTCTCCACTGAAGCCCAATCTGACTCAAGCAAAGAGGGTCCCCAAACCACAGACCCATAGAGGACAGTAGCCCTGATAAGTGTGCCCATGAGGGACATCTTGGAAGAGATGTCCTGAAGGTGGTGTCTAAAACACTGTCTCTCAAGAAGGCTAAAGAACCATACCCCTTGTTGATGCGAGGTTGGAAGACCTATCTCATGCTAAAGCAGGGTCCAGAGAAACGTACCCCCAAGTAGGTATAGGTGCTGGCAATCTCAATCACCTCTCCTCTGAAAAAGAAATGGAGGTGTGAGGTCTTCAACCCGTTGAAAACCATAACCTTGGTTTGGTCCAGGTTGACTGTCAACTGTCAAAGATCACAAAAAAGAGCCAAGGCATCTAACTGTCATTGCAACCCCTCATGGGAGGAGGCCATGAGGGCCACGTCGTCGGCAAACAATAAGATAGAAATCAACACCTGGTGGAGAAGGCAACCATCACTGTCCTAGATATGCTCATGAAGGAAGGTCTCTAACTCATCGATGTATATACCAAAGAGAGTGGGGGATAGGGGGCAGCCCTGTTTAACCCCAATGGTACTCCTAATAAACTCTGGCAACCCATGGGCAGTGCAGATGCGACCGAGGACCGTCTCGTAGAGATGCATAATCGTTGTCAGAAGGGTCTCCGAAATACTAATGTCTTTGAGCCTCTGGAAAAGGGCCTCCTGCAAAATAGAGTCAAAAGCTTTCCAAAAGTCTAAAAAGCAGCAATAGACTTTCGATGAGCAATGACGTGCCTCCTCAATGATGGCTCGGAGAGTAAATATGTGATCAATGGTCTGATGAGCTGGTTGGAACCTTGCCTGCCCCCTAGCTCTGAGGTGTCGCTGCTCCAACTCTCTCGAAAGCCGCATGTGGAGAACCGTAGCATATAGTTTTGAGAACGTGTGGCCAACCATGATCATCCTGTAGTTATTGGGATTTGAGCTGGGATCCGATTTGTGTATCGGATGATGTGATGTGACCAAGATGGTGGAAAACCTGAGCAAACCACATGGTTGAAGAGATCAACCAAGTAACTACCCAAAACCTCATATTCGTGTTTCAAGAATTCTGCTTGAAATCCCTCCTCATCAGCGGCCCTACTGTTGTTCATCGCTCTCACAGCTTCTCTGATGTTCTCGTATATGAATAAGTGGCAAGAAGAAGTGGGGAGGAATCAAGAATCAGAGATTGCCCCAAAATATCATAGAGAGTGGATGTGTGGGAGATCATCGATCCAAGGTTAAGCTCAAGAGGGAGGGGAGATTGGTCGGGGAAAATGGTACACCATAACTGTTTGGGAGAGTAAGTGAATGAATCCCATAAGATCCGTCTCCTCTGAGAGATAAAGAGACGTTTCTTATGGCGGAGGAGACAACAATATGAGGATTTCAATGTGGGGTAGGAGTGGTGGTCATGGATGAAAGCGTGGCGGATCTAGCGGTGGAGAGTTTTGTAGTCCTCATTGTACCACTTGTTCACATACGATGAGATTCAACCATATGATGGGGATGTGAATGCAGAGAGGCTAAACCATTGGCTAGCCCAACTTGAAGTATATTTCAGTTTCAACTAGATTAATGAAAGACAATTTCTTTTACAAGGTTAAAGATAGCTAATCGTGCTTTAACTTGGTTTGAGACCTATGTTCAATTTTTGGTTGTTAAACAACTTCTTCCTATTACTAAGTGGGTAGATTTTAAGATGTTAATCAAGAAGCAATTCTATCAAATTTGTTATGAGGAAGAGAGGTCCATGTATTAGCAATATCTTTGACAAAAGCAAGGCCAAAGCGTGTAGGAGTACACAAGTAAGTTCCACAAGAAGACTATCCAAATGGGCAAAGATATAGCAGACCGTGACATCTTGATAAGGTATGTGGATGGACTCCATAGCCATTTGATGAGACCAGTCCTCTTGGCCAAGACTATGGATGTAGATGAGGCTTGTTCTTAAGCTCACTACTTAGAGATGGACAAAAAGATGGCTTCGTCTACCTCTACTTCCAAGCAACAAGGCAGCTCCAAGCAAAAGGGTAAAGGTAAAGAAAAAAGTAAGCATAGTGTTACTTTTATTTCCAAGAAGGTTACTAAAAGACATTGTGGAAATGTGATGTTGATAGTCATTTCGAGGGACAATGCTGGAAGCCCCATCTGAAATTGCATACGTTCAAGAACAAGAAGAAAGCTATGCCTTCTCTCCAAGGTGAGTACATTGGTTGTGACTCCGTTGTAGATGACACTTTGTGTTGTACCTCCATCAATAGAGAGGTATGTTTGGGTAGTACCAATGCTCAAGAGAGTGAACTTTCTAAGTTTTTCCATATTAAAATTCAAATGAAGAAAACAAAAATCGATGCTCTTTTTTATACTTGTTCACAAGTTAATTTGATAAGCAAGGAATTGGTAGACAAATTAGAGTTTGAGACTTATGATCATCCAAGTTAATATTCTTTTGGTTGGGTGAAGAAAAATGTAGACATCAAGGTGACCAGGTAATGCAAAATTAAGTTTGGTACTAATGCACATTTCATTGATGAAGTTACAATGGATGTTATGCCTCTTTATGTGTGTGGTGTTGTGTTCAGCAGCCCTTCATGAGAAGAGCCAACCAATATCGTTTGGTGAAGGATGGCAAGAGCTACATCATTTCAGTCTACAAAGGTGATTCTAAAATATCTTTGGTAAGTGCCTCTGAAACCAAGAAGCTTATTAATGCTGGGAAGTATCTTTGATTTTCTTGAGAGATATTCAAGATGAAGTGGCTGCAAATAAGACTTTTTGTAGCATGTTTACTAACAAAGCGCAAAAGCATATGCGAGATTACATGCAACAGTTCAAAGAGGTTTTCCATGAGCCTACAGGGTTACCACGGCAAGGCCTATTGAGCATGCAATTCTTTTGCTACCCGATAATCCGCTTCCAAATGTTGGGTTATATAGGCAGTCCTTGAAGGATGCCAATGAGGTAAAACGACAGTTACAGTCTTTGATTAATCAAGGTGTAATCCATCCTAGTACTTCTCCATATGGTTCTCCTATTTTTTTAGTACCTAAAAGGGATGGTTCATGGAGAATGTGTGTTGAGTATAGTAACAAGATAACCATCAATAATAGGTACCCTCTTCCACGGATTGATGATCTTTTTGATCAACTTTAGCATGCCAAGTGTTTTACTAAGTTTGATTTGAAATATGGGATTCACTAAATGCGGATTAAGTAAAAAGACGTTTGGAAAACAGCATTCAAAACAAGGCAAGGGTTGTATGAATGGTTGGTTCCATCTTTTAGGCTATGTAATGCACCAACTACTTTCATACGGTTGATGATTAACGTAATGAGACCTTTTATTGATTTCTTTGTAATTGTTTATTTAGATGATATTCTTGTTTTTAGCAGAACTTTTGATGAGCATATTAATAATCTTAAACAATTTTTGCAAAGTTTTAAAGAAGAATAAGTTATTGTTAAATAAAAATGTGAGTTTGCTCAACAATCACTTGTCTTCTTGGAGCATGTGGTTGGAGACGGGGAATTGAGGATTGATCCAAAGAAGGTAGAAGCCATCATGAATTGGACAAAGCCTTCCAATGTGACTGAGACAAAGAGCTTTATGGGTGCAATTCAATATTTGAAGAAGTTCATCAAGAACCTTTATTCCATAGCCACATCATTGCACGCCATTACAACAGGTGGTAAGACTTTTACTTGCAATAAGAAGCAACAAAGTGTATTTGATATGTTCAAACATAAGATTAGCCATGTTTTGTTTTTAGCTTTGCCTAACTTGCAACTACCCTTTGAGGTAGAAACGAATGCTAGTGATTATGCTATGGGGGTTGTCCTACTTCAAGGAGGTAAGCCAGTATGTTACCATTCAAAGTTATTTCACGGTGCAATTCTAAATTATTGTCCATACAACCTAAGTCACCGCATTCAAATTTAGATTCAAATTCGTTGAGGATAAAATTCGGAAAAAAAAATATTACTAAAAAATCTAAGATAAAATTTGTGTTTAAATTCAACTAATAGAAATAAACTTGTTTTAATCTAATAGAAATAAACTTGTTTTTAGATTAAATCTTCAAAAACCAACCCAACATTCAAAAAAAATTACATTTTATATAAGTAAACATGTCAAAATAACTTTCTACCAAATAACTATCATAAATTGATTGAAATAAAAAAAATGCTTTGAAAAACACATTAAATATCAACAATTAAAACATTTTCAAAAAATTATAGATCCAAGTATTAAACTTTTCTATGGGCTAAGGCATACTTGTTAGATCAAAAAGCTCTAGATCATCAAGATCACTTGGCTCAATGTCATCATTACTAGTATCATCATTAATTTCACTTTCACCTTCAAGTTCATCACAAACAAAAAAATGTTGAAACTTCTTCTTCTTAGAAGTACAAGAATATTTTGTCACTTTTCTCACGGTCGATCATTAATTTTTGTGAACATAAACAGGTTCCCCTAGCATTCTTGATAACTTTTTTTTAATTGAAGATGGTCAAAGCTGCTCCAGTTCCTCTCACTAGTTGATGCACTTACTCCTTGACTCAAGATTTGAATTGCAAAATGTTATAGTTCAAAGGTTTCTGCTCCATAGAATTGCCACCATTCATCTCCATCCATGTTTTCCTTGTCATCTATAATTGATTGGGTTCCAAAAAACCCATCTCCCCTGTAGCCTTGAGTTGCTCTTGTTTTCAATGCAATATCTCGATCAGGAACAAGCTTTCAATGGCTGCATAAATCCCACACATGACTTCACAATCACTTTCCCTTTCTATATCATACAGTATTGGCTTCGAATAACATGTCGTTGCATGCAAATGGGTGTGCATCATCTTCCATCTTCCATCACAAATATCTCATATCCCATTGTATCTTGTTTTCACATTTTGAAAGCCTTTTAGATGGCTTCTTTACAACGGTCCATACCCTCATTAACCATGTCAATACAAGGGATGGCGGCATCAACCATGCAAACCATGGGAACTATGGGTGCACGCGTTTTTAGAACCTTAATAGCATTTTCCCAAAAGGCATGGCTTAGAATGATTTGCTCTATGTAATATCCCCAATTAAATCGTTGGTATATCATCAATCACCAAGCAGATCAACCACCAGCAAATCGCCACTCACCAAGCAAGACATCAAATCGCTAAAATGCAGTCAACAATAAGGAATCACAGCAGTAAAGAAAATCGCAGGTCTATGGGAATTGTAGGTCTTAAAAGAAAGTCACAGCCGACAGTGAAGGATATAGAAGTCGTCCTTGAAGAGCAACGTCACATCTCATTTAAGGAATCGCCATATAGAAAAGTGCCCTACAAAACTGCAATTTTTACTTATTAATGAAGAGCGCCTATATCAAACAGCAGTAATTAATAAAGTATTATTTAAATACAACATCAATTAATTATTAATTAATTAATTGGTCATTTGCATTCATTAGACAAATGGATGCCACACTTGGGACTTCGATGGAAGGTTATGAAGTATTAATAGTCATTCATAAAAACTATGCATTCAAATATATAAACCATGTACAAGCATTATGCTTTACATTACTTTTAAAGACGAAACCCCTTAATTATAGAATTAGATTTCAAAGACGAAGACCCTTGTCATCTCTCTAATTAAGAACGAAAACCCTTGTCATCTCTCTGATTTAAAACGAAACCCCTTGAGAATTTACATTCCGTTACTTTAAATCTGACAATCTATGTAAACCATTAATCAATTACATTTTATTATTTAAATTATTATTTTCAAGTCCAAATCTATATTTATAAAATTTTATCTCAAAAAGAATTCCAAAGAATCCAAATTACAATATAATATTCTAATTTGGAATACTACAGTGATATCAGAGTTGTTTTCTAGCCAACTTGTGAACCATGGGATCACTATTTGTTTTTCAAACCTTATGGAGTTGAGTGAGTCACAGAATGGAATAGGGCATTATGAAGAAGTGTGGTCGAATGAAGCGAAGAAAGAGTCAAGATTTGAACTCCAAAACCCTATAAAGAAGTTTTTAGAGGTATGCTTAAAAAATCCAAAAGTCGATGAAGGTTGTGAATTAGAGACTAATTGCACACAACCATCCCCAGCAAAATATGAACTGGAAGCTGATTCCATGTCTGCATCTTTTGTAGGAGGGGCTCAAGAGGTATTAAAAGAAATAAACTATGATGAATGACATACAGTTAGACTTGAAACTGAAAAGTCTTCAGGTGAAATGCATGTAGTCTCTAATCTTCAAACGTATGAAGATGCATACACAAACAGTGATTTATTATTTGGGAGAACCATTACTAATTACAAACTAGGAATGAAATCTTAAGTAATAATAATAATAATAAATTTAACGTCCACGAGACTAAAAATAGCCTATGGGACAGCAAGACAACTCAAGCAGATTTAAGTAGCACTGTTCGCTTCTTGTGTAGGCTGATGATGAGCCCCCCCAATTGCTCATTGTGCTCTTCGTTGAATAGGTTATGCCAAGAACTGACACATATAGTATCCGCAAATTTATCTCTGCTATCTTTGTAGGCCTCACATTCTAGAATAAAGTGCTGTTCAGTTTTCACTTTCCCAGAATTGCAAAATCTGCAAATTCTCTCTTCTCAAGCCTCCTTTGGCCTCTTCCAACGCCCGGTCTCACAACGAAGTTGGTGAGAGTTGGTTCTCAGCTGAGCAATAAGAATTTTAGCCCTCCAAGAAATGTTGGCTCCTATGTACGCTTTTTCGAGTTGATCACAAGTGGGGTTGAACTCATTTATATAATATAGTTTCTTCCTCCCGATCTCGCTTCCCCAATTTCTCTTGTAGAATTTCTACATAACAAAGACTTTTATTTCTTTATTATTTGTGGGGCACATATTGAATTGAATATTCCATTTACTCATCCATGTGATGTTTTGTTGCATCCATGTCCTTTTTCGCTTACATAGTGTGTCACTAAAAACAACTTTAGGCCATCTATCCTCTTCCATTTTTTCGATTCTTTTTAAATAGCTTAAAAGGCGAACCATAGCAAGTGCCTCGATAGGAACAGCCCCCATTTCACTTAGCATGATGTCATATGAAACCGTGCTTTTGATTTTAATCTTGCTTGTAATCAAGCGCTTTTGGATTCCTTCGATTTGTTCCATTGTGCTATAGTAGTGCTGCTGGCCCATAATTCACACCCGTAAAGAACAACTAGCAGCACAAGAAGACCGAACAAGGTTTGAATAGTTTTCCAATCCCACAACTCCGCTTCACGGCACTTATTCTGAAGAGCATAGAAAGCCTTCCACCCACCTAATGTCCTTTTATACCTACAGCTAGACCAGCTTAGCTTTTTGTTGAAATCGATGCCAAGGTATTTATAATCCGCAACCTCTTCGAGAAGACTTCCATTGTAATAAAATTCATGTTGATGCTGTTTTTTATTATTAGAGAAAATCATAACCTTAGTCTTGTTGATATTGACCTGCATCCCCACCATTCTGCAAAAGCGCTCAAGAGAAGATAGATGGTCTTGCAAACCACAGGCAGATTTGGTAATTAAAATGAGATCATCCGAATATAAGAGCAACTTTATAACAAATTCACCTAGCTGAATGCCTTCACCCTTTTGTATGTTTAACCACTCTTCCATTTGGTCAATATATAAACCAAATAAAGTAGGAGACAAAGGGCAGCCCTGTTTGACCCCGATATCGCTCTTGAAACATTCTGAAATGCCATCTGAAGTTCTGATTTTCACTTTCACCTCTTCGTACATCCTATGAACAGCAGCTCCGAGATGCCTAGGAATCCCCAATTCTTCCATCCTGAACCTTGCATGAAACGAAGGAAATTCTTTTCTATCTTGCATGAACCACATATTCAAAAATTATGTGTTTTTTGTACGCCCTGCAATAGCTGATAAATCCAACATGAAGAGTGAAACACCACCTTCCTTTGAGGGGTCAGAGGATTTGAAAGGTGTGAAAGCTTTTCATGTTTTGGGGCTCTTTGAAAAATTAACTTATCACATTAAAAAAAAAGTTTGTGGCCAAGAGTTACAATGCAAGGCCATTGGCTGTAGCAGGACCAGGTGTTCCTTTGTTTGAAATATTTATAAATAAAGATGGTAATCAAGAATACAAGAAGCAGGCGGTCTACTTGCAGCGGAATGAACAAAGTGCACATGGTACATTATCACAATGGGCTAAAGATATTGAAGAACACAAAATACATCATAATGATATTCAGCCTACCATCGAGAGGCATGCCAAGGTAAAAATGGGAGGGCGGAAGAAGACTTCAAGGTTGTCTAACTTTACCAACATGCAAAGTCGATTTCAATCAAATTTTCAGTTCTTTGAAAGGCGCTTCTAAGAGCAAAGCATTTGCAGTACTCGACTCAAGGCCTACAAAGAAAATAAATGCAAACAATGAAGAATGGAAATATGCAAGTGTAGCAACAGAAATATCCAGCTATTTAGCTCTTTTTGAAGAGTTGTGCAAGCGGGTTCAAGAAATGCTTATCCAAGAGCGAGTTGATATTTGTGGAGACTCTTCTATTGGGAAGAATGACATAAAAAATCTGGATATTAGAGATGAACACGAGTTGTTTATTGAAATCATTGATGATGATGGTATGTGTTGTCTTCGTCAAAGTGAAGACAAACTTCAGTGTGTGCAAGAGAAAGGTCTTGAGGATTGTCCCCCGAACACAAGTTCTAAGTTTCATAAACCAGCTGATTGCCAAATTAATGCACACTATCAACAAGATATCATCGGCTACAATCTTAAAAATAAACAAAGATGGAGAGCCAGCCAAAATGATTGATAGAATATGAAAATCAGGAATTGAAGTCACAGAATACTGGAGCAAAAAAATTTATCGAGAATGTTAATAAGAAGCTTAATTTTAGCCACAATTCTCAGCTGTCACAGCAACATGTGGAATCAAGAGCTAAAGTAGATGGGAAAGGTGGGTTCAATATATTAGTAGATACTGTAAACAGTTTGCAAGATCTTTCAAAGAACATCAGGGATTGTGACTTGTAGAACATAGAAAAGTTGTCTGAGGAGAAAATTAGAAAACCTGAAAAGATTGCAGTTGAAAAAGGTATGGAAGTTGATGTTGTAGATCATAGATGGAATAACCGGCGAGTGACCGCCGGTTGGTTGGTTACTCGTCAAGAATTCCCAGTGGCGAATACTCGCCACTCGAACTCGTTGGAATAGGAAAAAAAAAACCGGAGAGTAACCGGCAGTTACTCGCCGGTTCTGTGTCCCGCAATTCCCACGCGGGATTAACGCTGCAAACACGTTGAAACGCAGATTTTACCCCCCAAACGCTCCTCAAACACGAAAAAATACGCGAAAATGAGTGTTAAAAAATGCAACACACCTCCTCACCTTCACTCACACAAGATTTGGAGCATTCTAAGGCAGAGTGAGAAGATTTGAGCAAGAAATTTCCAGGTTAGTTCATTTTTTTTATTTTTTTTAAATTTCCAAGCATAGAAATGAATTCTCAATTAATTGAAAACATGTTAGAGACATATTTGTGATGATTAGTATACAAATTTTATGCATTCCATTTTAATTGCATGCATTCCACGAATTTCCATCAAATTTCATGCATTTATTTAATTTTATTTTTTTTAATTTCCAAAACATGTAAATTAATTCTAATGCAATTGAAAACATGTTTGCTACATATTTGTGATGCTTAGTATACAAATTTGATGAATTTCATTTTTATTACATGCATTTCGTGAATTTGCGTAAATTTCATGCATTTATTTATTTTATTTTATTTTAAAATTCCAAGCATGTAAAGTTTTGTAATTAAATTAAATACATGTTTGATAAGTATTTTTGTTGCTTGGTATACAAATTTTATGCATTTTCTTTTAATTGCATGCATTTGGTTCAATTTTCGTGTTTATTATTTATTTAAAATTATTGTTTATTATTCCGTTAAATAATTGTTATAGATTATATTTTTAATTTGATCATTAAAATTGTAAATCGTAAATGCATTTTAGTTTTTGTTTTATAGTTTATAATTATCATTTATTTATCGTATTTTAATTAATATTTTGTATTTAATTATTAATGTTTTTATTTTTTAAATTTTTTATGTTGATTTTAACATTGTTGCGTTTTGCAGGTTATCCATTAGCAAGCAATGGCATCCAATAGTGGATCAAGGTCACATTCAATCAGTGGTAGCCAGTCGGCTCCGCCCCATGCTCGCACAGGGGCATGAAAGTATATTACGTGGGTTGGAACGTCTCAGACGGTTTCGATTTGCAACTTTTGTTCGAAGAGAATGTTAGGAGGCATCAATCGCATGAAGTACCATCTTTCATGCATTCCTAGCCGTGATGTTACGTCTTGTCTCAATGTCACTGAAAAGGCGAAACAAGAGATGATGACGGGGCTTGCTTCATTAGATGAAAAAAAACTAGAGAGAGAAAGGATGCAAGCAACCCTATCAACGACCATTGGTACCACATCAGCAGAGAAAGAAGCGGCAGCGATGACAGAGATTGTGGGCTCTAGTCATGGTCCAAGTAAGTGCCATGGTACATATGCACCACCTTCGTCTCAATTACACTCCTTTGTGCCTAGAAACACTCATGGGGCACAACCTTCACTTGAGGCTACGGGATGGAACAAACAGAGGCATGTAGTAACAGATAAAACATGCGCAAATTTTTGATATTTCAACAACCTTCCCTTCAATGTGACGAACAACTCATACTGAGAATATTTGGTTATAGTTTTGACCGTTGCAGAGAAAAGGTACAAGGCACCCTCTCGAAAAGACTTGAGTGGGAAGTTGCTTAAGAATGCAGTTGAAGACGCAAAGTTGATTGTCGAAGATCAGAAGAGATTGTGTCATAAATTTGGATGCACCATTCTTTATGATGGATGGACAGATGGAAGGACCGCACCCTAATCAACTTTTTAGCATCTTCAAATAGTGAGCTTGTATTTTCGAAATCTATTGATGCATCAAATAAAATTAAAAATGAAAAAACTTTGAATTTGATGCTAGAGGAGGTGGTCTCAAAGGTGGGCATCGAGAATGTTGTCCAAATTATTACAGACAATGCAGTAGCATATGTAGCAACTGAGAGACTTCTTACGGAGAGACATCCATGTCTCTTTTGGACACCTTGTGTGACACATTGCCTTGACCTTCTTTTGGAGAATACTGGCAAACTAGATTGGGTGAGACCACTTGTCAAAGAAGCCAAAGACATAACTAAGTATATCTATAATCACCCTTGGGTTCTCAACTTGATGAAAGAGCACACCAAGGAAAAGGAGCTTATTCAAGCAAAGGTCACAAGGTTTGCAATCAACTTCCTTACATTGCAAAGTATTTGTAGTTTGTTGACTCCTTTGAAACAGATTTTTCTCTCAAGCTTGGATGGAGTCATCTTATTCGAAGAACGTTGATGGAGTGAAGGTTTCGAAGATAGTTTTCAATGAGGCTTTCGAAACGAAAGCTACAAAGATTGTTAAGATAACTTGAAATTGCAATTTAAATTTGAAAGTTGTTTTGCTTGTTTTCAATTTTTTAAACTTAAAAGTTTTTCTTTTATAATTTATCTATAAGTTTGTAACACTAAGTCTAAATTTAATTTGTTTGTAACTTTGTAGCTTTCAGAGCCTTTGGTGAGGGTTTTGCGATTGGTTGATAGAGAGCAAAACCCAATGGGATATATTTATGAGGCCATGGATTGGACCAACGAGGCAGTGCAGCATTATTATAGAGAAGATTGTGCCAAATTTGATCCCATTTGAAAGTTGATTTATCGGATATGGAACAATCAACTCCACCAACCCATCCATGCAGTAGGTTACTATTTTAACCCCAAGTTTTTCTACTCTGATGGCTTCACAGATGTTAGTCGAGAGGTTATGGAGGGACTCTCAACATGCATTGAGAGTATAACCCCTGACATTGAGGTGAGAGACCTCATTATTTCAAAGCTGAAAAACTACAAGCAAGCAAAGGGAAGGTTCTTTTCTTCAGCACTAGCCATCCGAGGTAGAACCACACAATCACCAGGTAATATAAAATGAAGTCTTTACTTGTAGTTGTACTTGTACCTTATCAATTACATATTTACAAATTTACAATTATTAATTTTTTACAAAGTTTTGAACATCTTGTTTGTAGGGTCATGGTGAGAATCTCGGAGTGAAAATACCCCAAATCTTCAAAGGCTAGCCCTCCAGATTTTATCTCAACCTTGTAGCGCATTTGGATGTGAGCACAATTGGAATTTGTTTGACTCTATTCACACGAGGAAGCGCAACAAGTTGAGTCAAAAACGACTCAATGACTTGGTGTTTGTGCAATACAACCTTCGACTTTGCACAAAGTTGGAGAACGCATCGAAAGAGCCTATCAATCTAGATGAGATCGATCCCTACAACGATTGGATTGCACAGGAAAAGGAGGCCCACATATTCACAAAGGAGGAGATTGTTGATTTCAAGAGGCAAGCTATGAAGAGTGTAGCTGAAGCAGCAAGAGAGATTGGATTGGAGGACATCCTTGGAGATGTGGCAAATGCACAGGCACAGGGACAGGTGGAGGTGGAAGCATAGGGGCAGGTGCAGCCTTCTAAACAGAGCGAGAAAGGTCAGTCGAGTGGTAAGACTAGAGTTTCACAACCTCTCTTATTTTTCCAGAGGGCAAAAAAGAGAAAATTATAGATGATTGTAATTTGTACTTGTAGTCTTGTCGATTCTTGTATAAGCTATTTGTACTTTGAGACTTTGTTATATTTGCATGATTATGCGATTTTGTACATTCTATGTATTCAAATCTAATAGAAACTATTTTCCCTATGTTTTACAAACTCATTGCATCTATTTTGTTTCTATAATTTCTAGAAAAATAATGTTATTTTTAAAAAATTGAGTATTTTTTGCCTTTAACAGTTATTGTCGGTTATTCAATCGAATGGGTCGAATAACTGTCGGTTACCCATTTTGGGCCCTCGATGAGTACTCGCCCCAAACGGTTATTCCAACTATGTTGTAGATTATGCAAAAATAGAATTTTCATGGGAGAGAGATGCAAAATGAAAGTGATGAAGAAGACAATGAAAGGATATCATTAATATAGAAACAAATGTTATTATCTTTCAAATGTTCCCAGAGTACGATAAATCGAGACATGGAGTCTACTTATGACAAGGATGATACAGAAGATTGCCTTCATACCTTCATTCTAAAGAATGAACTTGGCAAAGTTTGCACTTTGTGTGGCTTTCTTGGGCAAACTATTGAAACAATCTTCGACATCCAATGGCCAAAGGCTTGGAAGGGTACAAAATATTCAAGGCATGTCCCTAACAGAGAACTGGGGACTGTTTTAGGTATTGATAATCAGAGATTTTCCAAGAGGACAGAGCAGAAAAGACCTGTATTGAAACTTGTGGTCCGTTCTCATCTTCGAAAGCATATGAAATCATACCAAATTGATGGGTTTGACTTCTTACAAAAGAACCATATAATAGAATAACCTGGTGGTTGCATTTTGGTACATACACCAGGTACAAGGAAAATGTTTCTTGTTATTAGTTTACTAAATGCGGTCACCCAAATACATACTAGGTGATGGATATTATTGTCAGGGACACTCTATCAAAACAATATCAAAGAGCTCTTTAATCTTTTGAGACTTATTAGACCCAACACCTTAGAATTGGACTCCTTTCAAACAATCTTTAGACGGTTGATCACAAACATTCATGGAAGTGAAATGCATCAAAAATTGCTTTACAAGAGGCATACTCAAGATCCACTGGAGAGAATATTATGCGATGTGTTTGATTATGCACTACAGAGTAGCAGTGAAGAGGTTAAAATGACCGCGCTGCATGATCTTCAAGAGGTAACTGCACTATTTGTACACTACTATAAAGGAGTTATGCTAGAGGATTTGCTTGGATTGTTTGATTTTACTGTCAAGTTGGATTTAATACCTAAAGCCATCCTTGAGGTCCATGAGAAGAAGTTGAGAAATAGAAGTATCAACAAGTATTTAGTTCAGTGGAAAAATTTGCCAATCAAAGATGCCACGTGGGAAGGAACAATAATTCTTGAACATCCCAATTTACAATTGCTTGAGGACAAGCAATTTGAGGAAGGGAGGTCTGTAATATCCCCAATTAAATCACTGGTAATATCCTCAATCACCAAGCAAATCACCACTCACCAAGCAAGGCATCAAATTGCTAAAATGCAATCAGCAATAAGGAATCACATCAGTAAAGAAAATCGCAGGTCTATGGGAATTGTAGATCTTTAAGGAAAGTCGCAGCCAATAGTGAAAGATATAGAACTCGTCGTCCTTGAAGAGCAACATCACATCTCATTTAAGGAATCGCCATATAGAGGAGTGCCCAACAAAACTGCAATCTTTACTTATTAATGAAGAGCGCCTATATCAAACAGCAGTAATTAATAAAATATTAATTAAATACCGCGTCAAATAATCATTAATTAATTGGTCATTTGAATTCATTAGACAAATGGATGCCACCCATAGGAAGACATACCACTTGGGAAAAGACATTTGGAAGAGACACATCTTTCGATGAAAGGTTATGAAATATTAATAATCATTCGTTGGTATGGAAGGAATCATAAAAATTATGCATTCAAATATATAAACCATGTACAAGCATTATGTTTTAAATTACTTTTAAGGACGAAACCCCTTAATTGTAGAATTGGATTTCAAAGACGAAAACCCTTGTCATCTCTCTAATCAAGGGCGAAACCCCTTGAGGATTTACATTCCATTATTTTAAATCTGACAATCTGAAGAAAACCATTAATTAATTACATTTTATTATTTAAATTATTATTTTTATGTGCAAATCTATATTTCTAAAATATTATCTCAAAAGGAATTTCGAGGAATCCAAATTACCTTATAATATTCTGATTTGGAATATTACACTAATGCTTATCTTTAAACTTTTTGCAAAAACAGAATCTTTCCACTCTTTGCTACAAACAATGGATCAGAGAGCTTCATTCTGCTCAACCACTCTTTTCAATGTGATAAAGAAAAAGGCATATATTGTGTCACATGGCTTCAACAACTCCTTGGATGTAGGCTTCTTATATATATTCAATGTGAGGTGATGAGTTTTTATGAAATTGGCAATTGTTCTTCCTCTTTGCACTGCCTCATGTACCCAAATAAATCAATGCAATGAGTTGCACAAGGGCTCCAATAAAATGTGGGTATTTTTCTACTATCAACTTTCTAGCCCCCACACAATTGTTGATGCTATCAGTAACAACTTGGACCACATTTTCTACATCAACTTCGATAATTGCTTTGTCCAAAATGTTGAAGATCTGCTCTGAAGTTTTCATATGTTCCATGGCGTCAATTGCCTTTATAAATAAAATGTTTTTAGGGCAATAGACCAACACAGTGATTAACGGTCTTTAGCGTATATCTAACCAACCATCACTCAAAATGGTGCACCTTGTTGACTTCCAAGAGTCTTTAATGTTTTCCAATTTTTCAGTGCCCCTATCTTTTAATCGCTTCAAAAGAGTTGTTCTCAGAGCTTCTCAACCTAGAGTTGTGTATCCTTTGCTATATGAAATTGATTGTTGATAGCATTTTATAATAAGGACTCCTTGTGACATTAAATGGAAAGGCAAATTTGTAAAAGAAATCAGCCCATGCATCATCAACTTGCACCTTTTCTAAAAGCTTCTATAGATTGTTCAGTGTTGTTGTGCCACTACCTTTTTGTGGCATTACTAAGCTTGTGAACATGCCAGAGGAGTAAGATGTGTGTTATTATGGACCTAAAAAGTTCCTCTTGGATTCGCTACTTTATTTGTGCCATTTTTGATCGACTACTAATGAATTATTGTACTCTTTCTCCAATACTGCTTTTATTTCAAAATGGGCATTCGGACATGCTTCCACACCACCTCCCTTACCCCCTAATATGCCAAGAAGAGGGTCCATTACCCTTATTAATGTGGCTATAAAAGAGTGCTGACATAAAATGCATGTGACGATATTAGTTCAACTCTCACGGTTCATATATTTCCATCCTTCTATTGTTGATTTTGGAGGCGCCAGACTAATGTAATCTAGGCCCTGTAGGAATGCGTTTTTGCTACAAATGAAGATAAATAACAAAACGTTTTAAAATAAAATTATAAAAAATAAACTATATTTTAATTTAATATTTAAAAACTAAATATATAAAAAATGTAAAATGAAAATGATCATCATATAAAGCTATCACTTTATAATTATATATAAATAATAAATAATAAAAATAGCATATTAAAATAAAACTATTAAACAAAATAGTGAACTACGGACAGCTTACTTGTGTAACTGTGTTACACAATAAATCAATGTTTAAGAATCAAGACTATAGCCGCAATAGGGCCAATGTAGGATTTAATAACATTCGTAGGAGAATGTTGTTCTTGGACCACATCACCACAGGTGCCTAGGATGGATTTAGCTTTCTTGAGTACATCTAGAATGTGGCATTCTCATTGAATGTAATCTATAAGTGTGCATAGAACTTCAAACTCGTCAAAGTCTGAACTTGAAGAACTTAGACCTGTGTAACCACATTCGCCTTTGGCAAGTAGCATTTGTACTGCAACATTTTCTAAGGTGCATGCAATGTTTATACTTTGGCATGGCCGCACACCTATCAGGGTTCACAAGCTACAAGTTTCCACAAGCCCACAAATGGCGTCACAATTTTTCAGCTTCAACAATTATACTTACAACCACTTACAATAGAGTCGCACGATGCAGAATGATTGCGGAATGAAACAAAAGGAAAATGCTAAGTTCAAGTTTTTGTCAACCCTAAAATACAAATTTAATCCTAATTTTTTTAGCATATTCGCTTTTTGAATTCGTCATTTAATTCGTATGAAATTTTTTCACTCCTAAAAATTCAACAAATTTCAAATTTTATCAATTAAATTCAGCAAATGCAGTTACACAGCTTCCTGTAACAAAGCCACCTTGTTCCAAGGAAATGAACTTGGGTAGGAGCTTCTTCAACCTATTAGCCATGACTTTCAAAATGACCTTGTAAATGAAATTACAAAGAGAAAGGGAAGCTTGAAGGAATCAAAATAGCTAGCATTTCCTTTTTGGGAATTAGGGCAATAAAGGCGGAATTCAACTGTTTCAGAAATTCCTTAGCTCTATCAGACCCTGGAACGGCAACCATAACATCATTCCCAACAATGCCCCAATAAAATTGAAAGAAGCCAGCTAAGAAGCCATCTGGACCAAGAGCTGTATCAGGCTTGAGGGAAAAAACAGCCAACTTGACTTCTTCATCAGAAATAGGAGCAGAGAGGAAAAGATTATCTGAATCCAAAATCAGAGATGGAATTTGGCTCAGAATCTCATTTCTGGCAGCCAATTTGTCTTGCAAAGAGTCAGAGAGAATGTCTTTGTAGAATATTTCTGCTTCTAAACTAATTTCCCCAGTTTCCACCAAAGCTTCCTGGCAGAGCGATAATTTTGGAAATCCTATTAAAGTTTCTCCTCATTATAGCTGTCTTGTGGAAGAAACATGTGCTCCCATCCCCCTCTTTCAGCCATCTCTCCCTGGATTGTTGCTTCCAATGGATTTCTTTTTGTAAAATAAGCTTGTTCCAATCTTCCACAAGCTTTTCTTCCTCTGCTTTCAAATCTTCAATCATGCCATTCTGTTGGATGAGGCTTTCAACAATGGATATTTTAACCTCCAATTCCGACTTTTAAGCTAATAATTTGCCAAACTCCTTTCTATTCCAATCTTTTAAGAAGATTTTAATAGTCTTCAGTTTTTGGCTTATCACAAACATTTTTATCCCATTGACTATTTTGCTCCACCATTCCTTTATTTTATCAGTTAAGGGAGCTTCTTTTGTCCACATTAATTCAAACTTAAATGGCCATCTCTTTGGAGGAAAAGCGGAGAATGAGGAAAGACTGATGGGCCAGTGGTTATAACCAGTCACCAACAAGATTTTTGTTTCAAAAACAGTATCATGTTGGATCCAATCAAGACTTTGAAGAAATCTATCCAACCTTTCTTCTATTTGACCAAGTGTACATGCCATATTTGGGCTTTACATCAATCACTGGAAAGTCCTTTGTGAATTGAGCAAAGTTTGAGGCAGATTGTTATAGAATAACTGAGTTTCTGGATTTTTCCAAGGGTGAAGTAATGGTGTTAAAGTCCCCACCCAATATCCATTTTTCACTAGAATAAATGCTCGTGAAACTTTTTAGGGACAGCCAACAAAGGTTTCAGTCAGGACTTGAATTTGGGCCATAGACATTGATACAAATGAAGCTTTGATTTGACCCAATCTCATCAAATCCAACTGCTTGCCAATTAACACACTCATCTAGCAAAAATCAAGAAACAGTAAGTCGGTTCCAGACAATAGCGAATCCATTAGAAGAGCCTAATGCACTTTTTGTTGTAAAATTACTAGTTCTCCAAATTTCCTTCATACTTTCACTAAAAAGACAAGCCTCCATCTTTGTTTCCTAAAGGAGTAGGAGTAGGATACAAGGCTTTTTATCTAAAATAAGCTACTTTAGCAGCCTATATTTGTGTGGGGCATTTAGCGCACACAAATTCCATAAGAGAACTAACATGAAGAGGGGTTGGCCTTGTTGCTGCTGCTGCAAGTATAGGGCTTATCCCCTCGAGACGCCATTTGTTTTTTGCCTGATTTTAAAGCTTGTTGATTCCCTTCCTTCTTTTTCCCTTTTCCTCTTCCTGAAAACTAGTCGGATCCTTATTTTCCTTATTAATGCTTAGCTCCTGTGACTTAGGTAACATGTCTGAAATTTGCTTCTAGTTACCTTTCCCAATGTTGATTTGTGCTTCCATATTTCTATAGTAAGAGCGGTGGCCTTCCTGGCTTACCATTCCCTTCTTGAGCTTATTTAAGGGCTAGTTTTGACATTTCTATTTTGTTTAATCCTGCTTGGTTTAGAAGATTTTTTAATTGTGACAAACAAATCTTCCAACCCATATCCTTTTTTTTAGTCGGACTACCTCGTCAAGATCCTCTTCATCTACAGGCCTCTCCTCCTCTTCCGAAGCTTCATGTTGATCTTCAAGTGGATTGTCTGCTAATTCTTTAGGTATCTGCCTCTAGTATTGAATGTTAAGCTGATCGCGCAATGTTTCCTTGACCAAGGAATCCATGATTTCTTCAAAATTCCCTTCCTACTTGTGGAGTGATAGTGGAATGCCAAATTTGTCTGTTGTGACTTGTTCCTATGGCTTCCAAAGCTTCTTTGGTTTTTTCCCCCTTTGTTTTTTCTTTGGTTCCCTAAAACCTTCAGTCCGATTTCCCGATAGAAGTTTGAGAAGGACAGTCCCTTACAAAATGACCATGGGAGTGGCAGTTTCTACATCTAAAAGGGACATTTTTGTAATCCAATTCTTGTATCCATTCTCTAGTCTCGGATTTGAATTTTACTGCCAAGAGCAATGATTTGAATAAATCCATTTTGACACAAATCCTCACATAAACCACCAGGAGACCAACTTTTGTTGATTTTGACATGCAAATATATTCGCCCAACTGATTTCCCACTAGTTTGAAGATTTTTTCCTTCCATGATTCAGAAGGAAGGCCATAGAGCCTGGTCCAGACTGGAACCATAGTTAAATCCTTTGTCTTTGGGTTCAAACCTTCTTCCTAAGGTCTCATATACAGTCCAGCCCACCCCATAAACCATGGGCCAGATCTAAAGATATCATCTCTTTGCCTTGAAGAGTTAAAAATGACTTAAAAGTATTCTTCAAGCAGAAGATTTACCTTTTTTGCAGACCTGATATTCCAATTATCCCCAGCCATTTCTGGAGATCTGTCACGCTACGCCAATATCCCATAAATTTGCATATCAAAGCACGATCTCTTAGATGCAAGATTGTTTCTTCTATCTCTCTGTCGCATACCTGGATGACTGGGATTGTCTTTGCCGCAAGGATAATCTGCGTACCCCCTGCCCTAGTAACCCTCACAGTGCTTCGTCCCTCCATTCTCCATTTCTCCTTTGCCTATGTTTGTTCCCTCTCCATTCGTTGTTGGTCCTTCCTTTGCTTTGTTTGATGCAGGTAGCTGCTTGTCGATTGCAGCTCCCTGCATTTCTTCACTAATTATTCTGCAATTTTCAATTTCTTTTTTTCAAATAAATTAAGCTACATTTCAAAGTGTACATGGGGGTGGACCTGGGTCTGTAATGTCCAAGCGTGTGTTCCGCTTGGTTCACATGGAGAAGTCTAACCCTACCTCAAGGTGTCCCCAGTCACTTCAAAGTGTAGGTGGTGTGCAAATGCCCCACTCCACACACCACGGGTAAACCAAGAATCAAACTCGAGACTTGGGCGACCTAAGTCGTTGATCCCATCCACTCAAGCTAGCCCTTGCGGGCACCATTAATGTATTTTGAACGTATAATATTATTAATAATTTTATAAACCTATGATATTATATTATAGGTTATGTGGTTTTTTTTCTGTTGATTATGCACAAAACATTGATATTGTGTTTATTTTTATATTTTTTACATTTTATGTAAGGACATTTCCATGCTGCACTGGATACAGGGTCCCCAAAAAATCAGTGTTCTACCATATTCAAACCTGTACCCATTTTCGTTTCCTGGTAGCTTATAAAATAAAAATAAAGCATCCATCCGTTTCTTGCACACAAAAAATTTGCCAAGCCAGATTAACTTCCATGGTTTGAACTTTCATTGATATGGGCATTTAGTATATTGTCTCTGGAAAGATCTCAAAATGATCTTTACCATAAGGTAGCTTTCATTACATGATTACATTGAATTCTATCGTTTTCTCTAAGTTGTTTAAAAGGCATTGTTAATTCATTGAGGGTTTATATGGTCAACTTTCTCAAGCCATAATGGGATGCTTACTAGCTAATGAAATGCTAGATTGTTCTATGTACGCTCCGCATGTCATCTTAGAAACTATGAATTTGAGTTGTCTGGCTTCTTGTAAATGTGCAAGGTGTGAAATATATTCAACATCCAGACAAAAATCAATTGACAATCAGCATGCCAGACAGGTTTAAATGTCTTGATATGTCCACTAACTTGATAATCCAACAGACCTACTATCATTTTCCTGCAGCTTTGAAACAAACAATTTCAGAAAATATATCCACTCAAAGAATCAAAACCAATAGCTAACAATAGCCCTACTTTGTATAAGTTTTATCAACTTTATTATTTCTGTTGCCATGTCTATCTTGTAAGGAAAGTGATTCCCATAATGGAGCTTCAGGCTATCTTTCATTAATTTCTATGACAGTAAATTTTGGTGAAAACTTCTAACTGATGTTTATATTGAATCTTTCAGAGGCAAATCAATTAATTGAAACACCGAGTTAATCTCAAACTTTAGGTGTTTCACAGATACCAAAGGTTTGTGTTTACATCTGAAAAGTTCTCTTTTATTGACTGTTCTCACTTTCTTTCATAGTTTCTTAGGCGCAAATTCTTTAATCCTTTTCTTACCTTTTGGCAATAAATTTAAGGCACTAGAAAAAAGTAGCATCCCAGTTTCAACATTTATAAATTCTCTACGTGCAACAAGTATGAACCAGGCATAAATATTAAACAAATAAGTCTGAAAATTATAAGAGTAACTTACAGTGCATCAAATTCAAGACATAAGTAAAACCCTATGTTGCAACAAACGGACGAAATTAGGTCCTTGGAAACTTCAGAAAAAAAAAATTACAGAAAATGGAGGAAACTTTGGGGTAGAATTCTTAATGAAACGGAATGAAAAAGGAAATCAGCATAAAACGGTATTGGAAATTGTTCCAGAAGCTTTAGGAAAAGATATCAGGAACTTTCGGAAAGTCCTAGAGATGGTATTTGTAAACCTTTGGAAACCTTGAGTACAAGTACCGGAAACTCCAATGGCTGCAAACTGCCAGCAACATCTTCTGAAGTTTCTGGTCTTTCTTCAGGACTTTCCAAAAGCTTCTGGGATGGTACAACCTTTTCAGAATCCCATAAATAGGTTTCCGGCCTTACTAAAAATGGCTTCCTGGATTGAAGATACAAAACCTTAAGTCATTAAAACTTTAAACAGGACGAGAAAAGGCATACAGGTAAATATTCACTTTCAGGTTTACATGGGGTGAAAACAGGTTTCATGAAAGAAAAAAAAGGAATGATTATAGGATAATAAGGCAAGTTAAGCAAGTGAAAAAGTAGCAAAGTCAACAATAAAATATATTTTAAAACTTCAGAACAACCCGGACAGTACCAAGATTTAAGTTAAAAACTGTCAAAAGCTCAAATTGAAAGCATGTGTAGATTTTCACTAAACAAGACAGAACCAGTCACTTTCCCAGATTCAGTAAAGAAAAGAAAAGCTGTTCTACCTTTGCAAGATGCTCAGAAATTACTACATTGACATCTTCAAAACTGAAATTGCGCGTCTCGTACTCTCTCCCTGTTAGAATAACAAGAGAATAAATCCAACTAAAGAATTTAAGCCTTTGGTTTTTTGCATCCGACATGAAAGCAAAACCCCGATAGATTCAGTGATTACATACCAATAAGATTGATGACAACATTAGATTTTGCCATCACTGCCTTGATTGAACTTTCATCTCGTGGATCATACTTCATTGGAATTATCTGACATTAGGAACAATGTTCAAACCCAGCCACATAAAGAAACAAAATGTTAGCAAATTGTTAAGGATTGATGCCAATGAATAAACTACACATCTAAGAAAACCATGAGTATTTGTTAGTTCTTCAAAACCCCATTATGATGATTCATTTAGTTTGACTAATTTTCATGGTTCTAGTGTAAATGCTTATGACACAATTAGGGGAACTGCAACAAAAAATTAACTAAATTCAAATTTCGAAAACATTAATGCCTCATACCTGTCCTAAATCGCCCATTAGTTTCAAATGCCTTGGTGAGTCCTCTGAACCTCTGAAGGGAACTAGAACTTGAGAGCCCACTTTAGCTGGGCATTGATGAAAAGAACAGTTTAAAAAATTAACAAATACTAGTAAAGAGGAAAACACCTAGAAATAAAATAGTCAAGATAAAGGAAGGATAAGGAGTAAACCAATATATATAGATAACTGTGAACATAACAAAAAATTGCAGCAAAAGCAAGGACAGACAAAGCATAAGAAAAGATGTGATATACCGAGCTGCTGGACAACATATCGACCTAGAAATCCTGTGGCTCCAAAGACAGTTGCAATGATACCACTGACATAGTTAATTGCAAACAAAATTATTAGTTAGACATTCTAGTTCTTTGAAATTCTCATTAGTTAAATTGAAAAAAAAAATCTCACTGGTTGGATTGATCAAAATTCTCATTAGTTGGTTTAATTTTCTAAAAAGAGAACCCAAACTGCAATTTCACATCTATTGTGTTCCAGTACCCTTGACCGACTTTGATCACAAGAGGGCAATAATATAATTCCAATTTCTGTGACAATCAGCTTGGATAATATAGGTGTATGCATAAACTCAAAGCCTCTTTGCCAGCTTTAATAAGATAAGCATTAAAATACCTGACAGAAGACCTGCCTCCTGTTCCCTTCCGAAGAAGGTGCCCAATACCCTTGGTAGTAAGAGACGACGCAGAACGCGAATAATCAAGCCTGTACTCTGTGGCAAAAAATTAACCCAATCAGTAAAAACCCAAACAAAGTTTGAAATTGTTAATTTACAAAAATACAATATAATTATTTTTTTAATTAAATTGGAAGCAAGATCAAATAAGCGAAAATCCAGGTTGAATGTCATGAGCTTTGCTGCAGTTGAAACCCCTAGAAGACAGTTTAAATGTTAATATTGGGTAAAATACAGTATGTAATTCTAGGTACGGAGTTCACAACAGATGAGCCTAGTTGCACGTCCCATACATAAGATAACCCCATAAGGAAATTTTTTAATTTACCAATTAAAACGAAATCCAAAGTCGAGAAGATCCAATAAATCTTTCAGTTCCCTTTGGTTTAAATTCCTAGAAGACATGCTAAATGTTGAAATTGCATATAATGGCATTCACCCCAAGGTGCAACGTCACCCAAGCCCAAATACCACATTTAACTCATTCATAGTGGAGCTCCCTAACTCATTGAAAAAAATATATCAAAATCCTAAAGATTCAAAAAAAACAAAACTTGAACTCCTATTCGCTTAAGCCACCTAAATCTTTATGCATTTGGTGTTTCCACAGTGCATCATTATGTAATATCGTTTTTGGGAATCAGCAATCTTCATCACATAGTATTCTTGTACAGCAATGGAATAGATCTTACCGGGAGAATTCGCTTCCTGGAAGGTGAAAGCATAACGCAATCCCAGAGTCGCTGAGCCATCTGAGAGTGAACGAAATTGAGCGGCCCGCCTCGCAGCAACCTGCATTGTGCCGATCTTCTGCCATATACAATGTTACAAATAACACTATTACACATAATCACCTCTGAATCAATCAATGTTCAATGTAAACATTTTCTCTGCCCTGGAAATACAGGGCATTCAAACCCTCCAATTTCTGCTCTGAGAAGAAACAAAAAATTAATGTTCCTTTTCTGCCCTAAGAAGCATGAATAATTAAAATTGAGAGGTGAAGCCGGACATTGGGAAGGTCTAATAAACTATATTTGCTGAGTAATTGCAGAGAAAATGTGACAAGTCTCCTGTTGAATTGGATTTCCGATAAAAAGTTCGTTGAAAATCAAAATAAGAAAAGAAAATGTGAAAGCCTACCTTCCAAGAATGTAGGGCCAAATCCTTTGTAACGTGCAAAGATATGTTATGTTTTCAAAGCATGGATCGCCGAAGCGATTCGTGCCGTTCCCCTTGAAGGTGATTAAATTTTGTTTAATTTATCAGCCGGAATCCCTCTCCCATGGTTTAGTGCTTCGTTGGTTAACTTGGGGACCTGGAAACGAAGATCGGTGTTACATATTAAATTTGTTTATTGTAAATATTGTGAGATAGAAGATGAAAAGGAATCTTAAGATTTCAAACTTCCTTCATTTTAAATCGGAGTCCCGGAAAATTTATTGTAATGATGTATTTGGGTTTTAACAAAATGGATTTGGAATACAGGTTTCGTTATGGGTGGTTATTTGGTAACCTTATGTCTTTTAGAATAGTTTTTTTACTATCTATATGTGTCTAAAATAAGAAGGGTTAAAATAAGGAGGGTTATGAAACGAGACCTGTTTTTAGTGATAATATTATTGTGAATTTGTAATGATGTTTAAATTTATTATTAATGTTGTAAAAGTATACTTAATGAAGTTATCATTAAGTAAATCGGATGAAAGTGGTAGTGCTTTTTTTTTTTCAATGGAGAAGCTTATGTATTGTAAATTGTTGAACGTCAAATTTGTATGTATATTTACAATGTAAATTTAATACAACAGTCAATGATGGAAGCAATGATTATAATAGCATAGAACTTTACACATGTTAATAATAATATACTAGATCATTTGACATGTTCTATAATTCTTGATTAGAGAGAGATTCATTTGTATATTAAGACGGAGTTGAGAAGGGAATGGATTTGTCATGTATCATGCATTGTTTAGCATGTGCCAAAATGTATTGCTAAAATTGCATGTAGAAGAAATGTTAATTATTGTCAGTGTCTTGCAAATTTCATTATAAGTTACTTATCCTTCGACATTTAGTATGCAACCAATTGTTTCCAATGTTGCATTGGGTGGATTGATGAAGGCAAATCTAGTGAAACATGTCTATAGCTCAAGAAATTGTGAATTTAGAAGATCTTGTTTCTTGTTTGATGTTAATAAAAAAGATTAACCATGTTTGCAGCTATAATCGTTCAATGATATCCAGGGTTATTAACAACACATGCATATTTTTGTACATTTTTATAATCTCATTTGATTAGCATAGTGGCTAGTCCTTGTATTTGTATCAAGAATTGTTTGTGCTTTAGTTTGTTGCAATTTTACAATGTAAACTTGCTTTAATAATTGCAACTAACGAATTTGATTTTATATTCATTTAAATTAGTGTTATAAAATATTGTGTTTGATTATCTTAATTTATGATATAGGTTTGTGGAATATTGTTTTGTTGCTCTAAATATAAAATTATAATATTGAAGTAATATATATGTATAGTTTTTTATTTATTTTTTATTAAAATATTATTTAAGAAAAATCGATTATACGCTAAGTTGAAAGACGGTTGGCCAAAATATATATGGTGAAGTTGAATTAGTCATATCCAATGGTGTTGCCCAATGGCTATCTAATGTCTTTGATGATACATATGGGTATTGTGAATGGCAGAGATGTACTTTGGCAAAGTTGACAGGGCATTAAACTTTTAAGGGCTCTACACTTTTACGATTTGACACTCCTTAATCCATTTGGGGCCCTTCCACCTATTCAGTCATCAGGCTCTCACATGTCGGGATGTGTTGGGGCCCCCAAGTGTATAAGATGTTGCCACGTGGTAGCATTTTGAGTGTCCTAGTACTGGGAGGTCACTAGACTTGTTTGAACCCCATGGTGCACGATGACACTTAGGATGTTGCCACGTGATAACATCCTGCACATTTGGCTCGACAGAGATGATCGAGATATGTCAAGACCTGAGATGCTACCATAAGGAGCATCCCATGCATCCTAGTACCGGGAGGCCACTGCACTTGTATGGGCCCCGAGGCACGTGGGATGTTATCATGTGGTATCATCCCGACATCTAGGTGCCCAAAGATGACTGGGGTGTCCTATGACCGCCTAGTGCCCAAGATGCTGCTATGTGGTAACATCCTACGCATCTGGGTATCAGGAGGCCATTATACTTGACTAGACCCTAGGGTACATGGCATGCTACCACACGACAGCATCTCACAGACCTGAGTGCCTGAAGGTGATTAGGATATCCTAAGACCATGAGGTGCCTAAGATGCTACCATGTGGTAGCATCCCATGCATCCAAGTGTCCAAAGATGACCTGGGTATGTAAGACATACATGATGTTGCCACGTGGTAGCATCCCATGCAATCAGAGTGCATGAAGGTCATTAGGCTTGTTCGAACCCTGGGGCACATGATTCTACCACATGGTAGTATTCTGTGTGCCCAAAAATGACTTATATGTGCTCAGAATCATGTGGCAACTTTTCACATCTTCACAAGGCTTTTGGTAATTGACAACACCATGTATGTCTCTCGCGGTAGGCCTAGGCCTGTTCAAGGTTGCCTGGCAAGGCAATGACATCAATGACACTCCAAGCTAGCAAGCTAGTGTGATGATGCCATGTGGCATAACCCCACTGCTCTACTATCATGAAGAGGTCTATACCGGTGCAATGCCTATGAGTAGGCATTTGTTTGTTTTTAGAATACTTTTTTTTGGGCGCTTATGTGTGTTTCATAAGAACATTCTTTGAATTTTCATATTCTTTCTGTACATGTTGATTACTGATTTTCATTTGAACTTATCGTTAGTTTAGCTATATTATGCTTGGTTATTATTCATGTAAAATTATTGTTTTGTAGGCTATCAAAGAAAGAAGGTGGAAAGAAATGGCAACTACTTTAAAAATACATACAATAAATGTAGAAATTTATAAATTTTTATAGTTTCATTTTTTAAAGATGCTATAATAATGTTTGATTTTTTCTTGATAGCAAATTAATGTCCTTGGGCAAAAAGTAAACAAAATTAAAATTATGCAAAATTAGATCTTAAACAAAAAATAAACTACAAAAAAAATCTCTTGTGCATGTTTTGGTCTTTTGACTTTGCATTGTATTACATTATTAATGATATATTTGGATATATTTTAAAATATTTAGATGTGAAGCCAGTAGCAGTGGTGATTCATGGAAAAGGTATTGCATAGAGAATAAGAAAATAAGTCACATCTTAAGTATCCAAAATGAGAGATGGGCTAGGAAAGGTCCCTTGATGAATAAAATAATTACATATAAATGCATAAATAAACCTCAAGTGCATCCCAAATGTTTGGGCACCTAGAGGTGATCGGGCTTGTCGAGACCTCAAGGTACACAAGATGATGCCATGTGACAGCATCATGGGCACCCAAGTGTCAGGAGGTGATAGGGCTTTTTGAACATCGAGGACATCAACCTTGCTATCATATGGTCGTATCTTGAATGATCATGTTCATGCTAGTGACTGGTCTTCTTGAGATGTTGGGGTACCTAATATGTTGTCACGTGGTAACATGTTAGGCACCCATGTTCCCAGACATGATTGGGTATATTTGATTGGACTGTACCATACGAAGTGTATACCATGGGGGGGAACACATAAATGTTAAGTGAAACATGGAAAAATCTTATGTGTTGGTCTCATAGATCTAAGGAGACTATTGTATGTACTAAATGATGATTGTCTCGCAAATTATACTAATTTCTACTAATTTAGTCTAATTCTTATATTTCCTAGCTAAAATAACTATTGGCCTAACAATCCCCATCTCATTCCTATATCCAATAAACCTTTACCCCATCCTAAAACTAATTAATTTCCTCATTAAACCCCTAATAGATCTTTTATCTACTAACCTACCCCTTAAATCAACTTAACAATTTAAATTTCATATTTATTCACCTACCACCCTAGCCACCCTAGCCATTCCTACTTCCCTAAGCCTTAAGCCTCATTGACTCCTATCTAATCCCTCATTATCCCATAAACCTATTGAGAAGCCTCTAGAATTGGAGAAGCTCCTCTAAGACTCGAGAGGTCTCTAAACTAGAGACTGCCAAATAATTTAAAATTCGTCCAAAATTCCCTCCATTTTCCTATAAAAGGTTGTGCTTAGGCAATGGCTAAGCTAATTGGAAATCATCTATCAATCCATCAAGCTCTCATTTTGCCACTCTCATTACATCCATAACAACATTATAACTCTCATCCAATTGCCACTCTCATTACATCCATAACAACTCTCATCCAAGCTATTATCCACTTCACACAAGCATTGGAAGCCATTGTCAAGTTCATCAAACAATCTAATAATTCAAGTTTTGACATCAAATCATTCAAGTGCAAGTCTTTGGAATGCAGGCATGAGGAGGTAAAAAGGATGGTAAGCATTTGTTTTGATTTGCCCTCTCTATCCATTCCTATTGGTGCCATTAAGTTTTAGGTTTTTATTACTAATTATAATAATATTGTTTAAAACTAAAATTTGATGCACAACCGTGATGTAGCATGAAAATCTAGGAAACACTGTGGGTTTTCTTGAAAATAGTTTGATGCATTATTTTATGTTTATATACGTTCACTTGAAGTGAATTATTTCCATGCATACCGATACTCGTTTGAACAGTGCTTATTTCCAGGCACTTGTTGATACATGAAGTTAAGAGAACTTGTTTTGTAAATTTTTCATCTGACTTAAAGAATTGATTTTCTACACATATTGGAAATGCTTCTGTGACTCTGCATGTAAATTCTTGCATGACTCTTAAAACATTAGTTATGTCAATTACATTGCATTATGCAAGTTACGATTAGATACAATGGAAAATGATTATGAGATTTGTCTTGAAAAATCTATTGTGACTGTAAAACCTTCATTTATTGATGTAGTGTGCATATAATATACATAATCTAATCGTGTCGATAAATAAAGCCTATAATGGCATCTTGCAGTTGGGGTCAATTGTAATGCCTTTGACATGTTAAAAAGTAATGTGCATTACCTGGTTTAATGCAAATTCTGCAAGGGCTGATCTCTAATGTAGGCCATGAGTTGGATTGCACATGTTATAAATATCAAAGAATGGAAAATGTACTTTTGATATCAGATGATATTGTCTAAGATATTGATAGGATCCTTCTTGCAATTTATTAGACTAGACTGCAAATATATGAAATTGAACAGAAATAATATTATTATATAAATTTAAAAGAATAGAATTACATTAGAAAAATAGAATTACAAAATCAATGGCCTCTTCAAGGGGTAACCTCCTTTGAGCAAGATAATTTCAATACAATTCATGGATGCCTTCATATTAGACTAAGCTCTTATTTATTGTAATCTATCACTAAATAACTACTACTCCCCATGAATGTGGGATTATTCTACTATGACACTATTACATTCTAATATTTTATCTATTATAATGACCTTGAGGGATGTCTTACAAATCATATGCATCCATGGCCTTTTATCAAATAAACAAACTCCAAAAGGATGCCCTCCCCCTTAAAAGTTTTGCCCTCAAAGCTTAAGGTGAGGAAATTGTTGTTGAATGGAAAGGAGAGGTTCCCAAGTTGCATCTTCTGGTTGCATCCCCTGTCACTATACGAGAACTTTGGTGATGACTCGATTACGGAAGGAATGAGAGCACCTACTAATGATATACTTAGATTGTAAAATGAGAGACCATTTGCATCAAGTTTAAGAAGCATTGTCTGAGTGTTGATGTGGCATCCAAGGACCTTCTTTAAACAAGGGACATGAAAAAGTGCACGCATGATAAAGGTGGGAGTTCCAACTTGTAGGCAATAGGTCTACCCTACTGGAGAATTTTATAAGGCCCATGAAATTTTGGAGCTAATTTTTGGCAGCCTTTAAGATTCAAATAGGATTGCTTGTAAGGTTGCAAATGAAGAAAAACCATATCTCCAATTTGAAAGGATCGTTCAGAGTGGTGTTGGTATGTTGATTACTTCATGAAATTTTGTGTTATGTGAAGATTATCATTAAGGAGGCGAAGGATATGGTCAAATATACTAAGGGTAGAATCAATAGCTTGCACTGGGGAGCTCCCTGGTAAATACAAAAAGAAGATAAGGTGGATTTTGACCATATACAACCTCATATGGGGTTAACTTGGTAGCTATGTGGTGGGAGGTGTTGTACCACCATTCTATAAGAGGTAAACATTTTACCCATTGATGTTGTTGCTCTATGATAAAATAATTAAGATAGGCTTCCAAATATTTATTAATAATTTTGGTTTGGCCATCAGTCTGTGGATAATATCTCGATCTCATTTTCAAATGTGTACCAAGATGCTTGAAGAGTTCTTGCCAAAAATGGCTAGTGAAGGTAGGATCATGATCTGAGATAATAGAGGCAGGAACACCGTGGAGTTAGAATATTTGATCAAGAAATGTCTGAGCAATAGTGGAAGCAGTGTAGGGATGGGCTAGAGCACATAAATGAGCATATTTGGAAAGGCAATCCATTACAATAAGAATCACTGATTTACCTCTAGATTTGGAGAGATCTTTAATAAAATCTATGGAAATGTTTGTCCAAATATGTGTTGGAATTGGAAGTGGTTGAAGTAGGTAGCTGGGGTGACCATTTCACCTTTGTTGTGTTAGCAAATATCACATTTAGCAACAAAGGTTTTGATATCATGTTTGAGTCCTAGCCAAAAGAAACTATGACAAACCCGCTCATATGTTTTCAAAAAACCTGAATGACTAGTTGAAGGGGAAGCATGCATCTCATGTAAAATGGGGTGTTTAAAATTGGAGCCTATCATCAACAAAAGGTGACCTTTATATTGCAATATGTGGCCATCCCAAGTATAGCAAGGTCTAATACATGAATCAAAAGATAGTTAAAGAATGATTTGTTGGGTTGGGCTGTCATTATGCCATTTTTTTTAATATCATGGAGCCATGTGGAAATGGGAACAAAGACTACACAAAGGCGTACTAGGTCTTCGAATTGGTGAGAGAGAGCGTTAGCCACCACATTTTCCTTACCTTTTTTATAAGCGATCTCATAGTCATATCCCATGAGTTTATAAATCCATTTTTGTTGATCTGGGGAAGATACCCATTACTCTAAAAATTATTTGAGACTTTGGTGGTCAATTTTGATGCAGAAATATTGGCCAATCAAGTATGGATGTCATTTGTGAACTACATGAAGAATAGCATCATCTCCTTGTCATAGGTGGAGTGTACTAAATTGTGCCTAGTGAGTGCCTTACTAGCGAAGGCAATGGGATGACCTTGTTGCATGAGTACCACACCAAGACCTATGCCACATATATCACACTCAATAACAAATGGTTGTGAGAAATCAAGCATGGCTAAGATGGGGTTGGTGCACATTACTTTTTTGAGTCTATAAAATGTTGTAATATATGTTGACAACTATACAAAGGAGTCTTTAGTTAGCATAGTCATTAATAGTGTTACAATTTTTCCATAATCCTCAATAAATTTCTTGTAGTACCCTGTCAGGCAGAGAAATCCCCCTAGACTTTTGAGTGTGGAAGGTGTCAGCCAGATTATCATAGCTTTAATTTTGGTGGTTCAACATGAACACCATCAAATAAAACAATATGTCTGAAGTACTTAACTTTTAATTTTCAATTAAAACATTTGGAATGTTTGGCACATCAAATGTTTGTAGTAAGAATGCCCAAAATTGTATCTAGGTGGTTGAGATGATCCTGCCATGTGTGGCTATAAATGAGGATGTCATCAAAGAAGACCAAGATAAACTTCATCACGTGTATAAAATGCCATTTTGGGAATGTCAAACTCATGAACATGGATTTGATGATAGCCAGAGTGCGGGTCCAATTTAGAGAAAAACATTGCACCAAGTAGTTCATCGAGGAACTCATTGATGACTGGAATGGGGAATTTGTCTTTGATTGTGAGCTTGTTCAAGTCCTGATAGTCAATGTAGAGTCGTCATGAACCATCTTTCTTATGAACAAGCAAGATAAGTGAAGAGTAGGGACCAGTGTTGGGTCGAATGATGATTGCTTCTAGAAGGTCATGAACCATATTTTCAATTTAAGCCTTTTGATGAAATGGGTAGCGGTTGTGAACAAGGAATACATAGAGGGGAGATTAGTATTGTGTTATTAAGATAAAATCAAGTCCAAATAAACAAACTAAACACTAACACCTCTAACCTAAACACTAGGGAGAGCTTAGGTAACAAAAACTTCATGAAAGCACAACAAAAACATAAAAGACAACTCTTTTACCTTCTGTTGGAGCTCTAAATGAATTTGTTGAATGACATGCTCAGCTTGTAAATCAAGAAGTCTTTGATAATGGAGGTTATATACACATAATATTTTTAACTTTTATGGATTACTAACACTTTATATCTTACAGGAACCCGTCGAGTCTCAATCTCTCTGAATGCATGTCTTAAGGGGTGCACCGAGAAAGGGGTGGGCAAACCATTGGTGTTTCATAAGATTGTTGTCCCTTTTTCCACTTTCCATCTACACACTCATCTCCTAGAAACCAATTACCCTAAGTTTATTCTTCTCAGCCTTACCCATTCTATTATTTTGCCATGCTTCATCCTCCTTTTCTTGCCTTAATTCCATTTTGGACAGTCAGCTGTACTAGGTCGACTGGGTCAATCTTGTACAGTCTAGGGGTATTTTTCAATTTTTGGGTTTGTTAGCCTTTCGATTGTCCTAGCTAAGACCTAGTGAGTTATCCTTGAAAACATACAAGGTCGACTAGGTTGACCCTGTATAATCAATGTTTCTAAGAGGATTTAGGGTAAGATCCTCCTATAAATACAATTTCATTTCCAACCACTTGTAAGAAGAGAAGTGAAGAAGAATAAGTGTGAACAAACATCTACTTATTGACCATTCTACTTGAGGAATAAATCTTAGGGTTCCATACTTTCTTTGGAGATACAGATCTTGTCTTGTGGAAAAATCTTTTGGATGCATAGGTAGGTTATGTAGCCTTGCTTTGATTTATCTTTGTTATCCTTACATACAATAACAATCTCTTGCGAAGCACCTTAGCCAAGGGAGATATTGAGGATTAGTGGGTTCATCTTCAAAGGTAAGTATTCCTAACCTTATTTCTCTTTTGTAAGAGTAGATGGATAATGTAGTTGTGATTCTTTCTTTCATGCATTATGATTTTGTATGCATTGACGTGAGTATATGTCTTTTATGCATGCTTAGTTTACTTTGTTTTATTTCTAACCCCCACTCTGTTCCACAAGCTTTCGTGAGCACTAGATTAGATTTACTTTATTATTTATTAGAATAGAGTGAACATTAAACCTAGGACTCTTTTTGGGTTGTTGCATGATTGTGTTAGACTATAGGCTTTGCAACCCTTCCTAGCATGGTGTATTTTGACAAGTGATCCCCTAGTCAAGTCTAACAGATCCCCATATTGGTCATGCCCCCATTTAACAAATGTATCCCCAATTATAAGTGTAGGTATGCTCTATCTTCTTTGAGCCATGATTGATTTATAGACATGATGCATTCTTTATTGCATGCATTCTAGTGAACTTGACGTGAATCCTATCCCACCACTAGTTGGATTATCTTCACGTTTCCATTTTCATCTTAGTATTATCTTCACTTTGGCTTCACCTTCATATTACATTTTGGTGAACCCGACGGGAACTAAACCTTGCAGGATTTATTCATATTATTTAATTTCTTTCATTCTTTCATCATTATTTTTATCATATATCTGCCATACTAGATCGACTCTGTCAACCCAATATCTAACTTCTATGCATAAGTTTTTAGGTATAGGCTACTAGATCGATCCTTTCAACCTAGTATAGATTTTTAGATTTTCAAACATCCAATCTAGACTACCCAGTCGAACCTGTACATTTTTAGGCATCCAGTTCAGCATACTAGGTCGACTTAGTAGACCTTGTATATTTTAGTCACTCAATGACAGGTTTTTATAAAGCTTGATCGACCCAGTCGACCCAGTTAGTAAAATTTACAAGCATATACCAAGGTTATTGAATAATAATATTCATTTTTTGCATCTCTCATCCACCAAGGTTCTTGTCTATCTCTTTGTCTCTTTCTTTATAGTATTTCCTTTCACAGTTTGTAGTCTTCAAAACTACCCTTACATAGTCAATTGGATCAACACTATCGACCCAATTTTGTGTTTTATGTGTTGTTTGGATAACTAGGTAGACTATGTCGACCCTGTTCATTTTTAAACCTTACTTCCATGGTACAGGTTTAACCCTATCAACCCTATTTTGTATTTTGTGCATACATTGTTGACCATATCAACATTATACCTTGTTTCAAAGTTGGAATCAACCTTGTATGCTAGTAATTAGTTCATACTTTATTTTTTTATTTCTTACATGCTTATAATATATCACATAGCTTAATTAGGTGGTTTTCAATTAATCATTTAGTTCACTATTTTCTATTTTATGCGCACACAGCCAAATCACAAAATTTAAACAAGCATTTTAACATTTGTATACCCAAGGCCAGCCTATTTGGATTTCATCACCAAGGAGGAAGCCGACTTAATACTCTGGTCAAGTATTAATCATGGTTAATGGTATATTTTGGCTAAGTACCTGACATCCTTATCGTTGAAGTGTGTGAAGTGAGGGGGTAGGCCCTAATACCAAGCTTGTATCATTTCCACTACAACCCCTTTCAGCCCAAACTACCTGAAACTATCCTTAGATTACCATTCTAGTTCCTTACTTATAGCCAACTTTCCATCACATTTAAAATCATATCTTAATAATCTAATAAACATTCAGGTTGATCAATTAGTTAGCTCTTTACTCAATTGTATTTTCTATTGCAAAAACTTGCATTAGCCATTGTTGGTGCAAGGTTTTGTGTTGTGTGCTTCAATTGGATTGGCTAGCATTAATCCAATTGACTATTTGTTTCCTTTTAGTTATTTATTTTTAAATTAATTGTATAAGTTGTATTGTTTAAGCCCACAAATTCGTCACCAGTTTCTAAATTTCCCTCTCTACTATACTAGATTGACCCAGTCGATCCTATACCTTTTCCAACCTTTATTCATTGTACTGGATTGATCCAATCGACCCTCTACAGTTTGTAGACCCTATTTCATCTTTTTCCAATCCCTGTTCACTGTATTGGATCGACCCAGTTGACCTTATATAGTTTGTAGACCCTATTTTTGTGATAGGTTGACCCAATCGACCCTGTACTATTTTTGTCATTCCCTTTTTTTATTTCTCATCTCTTTTCTTGCCCTTCATCATGGATTTTTTGTTGGATGACAACACTGAGTTACAGTCAGCAAAAATGATGAATTTTACCAACCCTCATATGGTCTCCCATAGATAGAGTAGGGTTCCTCTCTTGGATGCTAGTAATGTTCATATTTCCACTCGCATAATGAACTATGGGACCCCTCTTAATACCTATTTATAATGTAATCCTCTCTTCTCATTAGAAGATTAACCCAAACTAGATTATACCCCTAAAATGCTCTTCTTTATCTTTGAATTTCCTTAACATTGAAGAAAGGATCCTTTTATTATTTACAATCTTATAATTAGTGGTCAAGTTGAATAACATCGTTCACCTACTCCTAAATTCTCAATTGGATTTGGGAGTACCACTTTCTTTTATTCCCAGCCTCTTCCTTCAATTATGACCCCTTCTCATACCATGACCTCTTCTTCTCTAACTTCTTCCACCTCCATCCTTAGTATATCCACTAACATGGAATGTTCTACATCTAGTGAGCCTCTCATAAGATCCACTATCTTTAATCCTTCCACTAGTGCATCATTTGCTACCCAAGGTAATCATGCTATTAGTGATTCTTCTTATCAACCATTCACTAGTCCATCTTTTGCTACATAATCAAATCTTTCCACTAGTGCCTCACATTCTCAGAATTCCTCTCAAGCTCGTTTTAACACCAATAGTGGCATCCAAGCCACAAACACCAAATCTAATGCTTCTAACAATGCTAATCAAACACATCAACTGTTGTTACAAACACTTAATCAAATGAATACCTTTCAATCTCATAACATAGATCAAATGATGAGAATGCAAAACCACCTTCTTCATCTTCAATCTCATCCTCAACCAATAGTTTGGGGCACACATAACCAAAATGTTCCCCCTCCTCCTCTTCAAGATTCTCAAGGCAATCTCAATTCCTCAACCTCCTTTGGTCAACAAAACCATTAAGCATCTCCAAAATGAACCTCTCACTACTCAAATTGCTAACATTGATATTGGAGGTATCACACCTACAATTTGTTATAATTGATCAACCAATCCCACCCTTCATCTTAAAACATTTGGAAATATTTATAAGGATTGGGTCAAATTGAATACCTTTGTCGCTACCAAACTCTTAGCCAAAACCCTCAAAGGTGATGCCTTGGATTGGTACAACCAACTTATAACTCATTCCATTACTAGTTTGGAGGATTTAGTGAATGCTTTAGTTCAAGAGTTCTAAACTAGTGGTCTTCCTTAAAACACTTTGGCCTTTGTTAAAAGGTGGAAAACTTTGTCAAACAAATGTGAACATAACATGGCTGATGACAATATTTTCCATCTCTTTACTGTTGACCCAATTTTGCCCCTTTGGCAAAACTCTGGTCACCCTCTTTGAAAAGCTATGAAAGGCCAACCAATTTCGGGTTGCAGTCCATCTTCAGGTTCATGCTCAGTTCAACGGAAAGGTTCAAGTGCCTTGGTTCAAAGGAAAAAGTTCAAGTCAATGGTTCAATGCATCTAAGTCCTGCAAAAAATTCAGAGTTTTATGCAATGGGCAGCAAAATTGCCGCGCACAGCAGTGGGCGGGGAAAAAGAGACCGCCAACACAAGTAATGGGCGGCAAAATTGCCACGTGAAGCAGTCGACAGAGAAAAGGAGGCCGTCAACATCGATCAACGTTGGCAAAACTACCGAGCACGGTAGCTAACTTGGCCAACGTCAGCAAAACTGTCGGGCACGGTAGTAAATCGGCCGACGTCGGCAAAATTTCCGCGTGCAGTCCATGACATTGGGTGGTAAAAATACCACTCACAACATCAGGTGGTAAAAAAGGCCTACAAAACACAGAAAAAGGCCCACCTAGCAGGCAGAGGAGCTGGTTGCATGCAAAACGAGGCAGTAAGCATGGTCCCAGTAGACTTATGATGTCATCTACAGTGTTTTCCCTCTTGCCAATGAAGACTTAAGTAGCCACTTGCAAGCAAAAGGCCAATGAGACTCCTCTTGGCTCTTCCCATATAAATACGCATACTTGGCCATTTTAAAGGATCTTCTCCAATTTTGTAAAGAGCACAGCTCTCCAAATTCTCCACCTGAATCAATAAAAGATAGTTTTTACCTCTTTCTTGGATGGATTTTTTCTATGTATGCCTTGAATGTTGGTATGTGTCCAGTCATTGTTCCTTGATGCTCTCACAGGTCTAGCACCAGCAAACCAGTCATCTACAAAGTGCCATTGTCTGTTGCTGCCAAGAGTAGAGTTCTGTTTTGGAGGTATAAAATAGGAGAGGTCACTTACAGTGTGTATTTCTCAGCACCTTGGTGAGTCCCTGTTTCCTGTGCTTTCCATAGGAACCTCCCTGTCATTTCCAGCAGCCTGGGCTTTCTGCCAAGTCTCAGTGTATGTATGTTTTGTTTGATCCTGAGTGTGGAGGTGGGAAGGTCATTTCATTTTTGGTGTATCACCTCTTTAGAGTAGGTTGTTTGTTTTCATGCATTTCTTCTCCCTTTTCATCCCCCCAGTATATCTATATTTTGCACTGCCCGAAACAAACAAGATACATCAGAGGGAACTAGCCCATACCTAGAGACTCTCCTCTCCTGCTTCACCGTCCCACAGGCGAGAGAGGAGTTTCCATGTTGCGGGGAGAGGGTAGGAACCTGTTTTCTTGTCACCGGGTGCAATCTCCAGTCGTCAACATTTACCAATGCCCTATTTTCTAAACTTTAATATTGGGTCCACACTCTCTCTCCACGTACATTGGAGGAGGCTATTGACCAAACTAATTTAAAAGATTTATTTATGCATCAATTCAAGCCACCCCAACCTTTTGTTAGTCCTTGTCTCTTAAAAATAAAAATCATAATATTACCAATGATGGTGTTACAGATTCTTATAACACCATTCACAATGTTCATGTTGTCATTTCTACTCCTTCATTGGAACCAGCTCCTCCTTCTCAACAATATATCAATCCTCATTTATCTTCGCCAAAGAACATTAACGTTCATAAACCTCTATCCTCAGTTGAATTGCTTAAGCATGTACCTAGGCCTCTTCCATGAGATCTTGGACTTACCCATTCTATGAAATCCTAGTATGATCCTAACAAGTTTTGTTGGTTTCATGCTAGTTGGGGTCATTCTCATGAGACATGTACACAACTTCGTAATTTAGCTATCGACTTTATTCTTGGTCCTAATTTTGATCATGATCCTATCATTCAAAAGCATCAATAAGATGATGAAATTGCTCTTAAAGATTATAAATCACATGATAAAAGTCAAGCGTTAAATCAAGCACATGCTTGTTTAGCTATCTATAAAGACCCTCTTCCTAATCATCAACCTATTCAAGACAATCAAGATAAAGCCAGCCCTTCTACCAATAATGTTGAAAGTCTTGTTAAACAAACTTCTGAAGATAATTTAGTTAGCATGACTAATATGCGAGGGGTGGTTGCTTTCATCGATTCCCAACCTATCTACACCCCTCCTTCATCTAGAACATATCATGTTATCTAGGATTCTTATCCAACTCATTTAAATGAGTTGGAGCAATATAACCTTATTAATTTTGACGATCCAATTTCTGATTCTCCTTTGGATAACACTTCCTTTTCTATTTCTACCACTCTTTCGTCATCTTCTAACACTAATGATAATCAAGTTTCTACTAACACTTCTTCTACCAATTCTCAAAATAAACTTGAACCAGCTACTTCATTATCTCAACATGATTTTCAACCTTGTTCTAAACCTTCTTCTCCTTCTTATCGACCTAAGTTTCAATGTACTTCAGCTCCTCCTTTTAAGGACCTCATTAATCATTATGTAACTATATCCAACAATGTTATTATGGGTTATGATGAGTGGGATCCCATCATGGAATTCATTAATCTCCCATCCCAAATTTCATTTCTTGAGCTTATGAGGACTTATCCCCATCATATAAACCATCTGATGCAACTATTATTTGAGATGAATGTCCCTCATCCTCCCCTAGCAGGATGGGAGGCAACCTTATCTGGATCCAAGGATAATATACTACAATAATGTGAAGAGATGTCAATCAACGTTGATGAAACTATAGACACTTCTCTTTCCTTAAAATTTCCCATAGCTTCTATGATTCTTAATGAGATTTTACTTCGTGTAGATGATCCTCCCTTATTCATTAGTGTTAAAATAGGTGATATCCAAGTTAAGCATGCATTGATTGATGAGGGTTCTGGCACCTACGTTGCCTCTCTTGAATTCATTAATACCCTTGGATATTTAGAATGTAATCTCAAGTATACATGCAACACCTACCAAGGATATGATAGAAGGTAAATGCCTTTTCTAGATTGTGTGTGGCTTCCCATTACCATCCCACCTATCACCATTCATGTGAAGGTGATGATCTTTAACTTTCCCCTTTCTTATAACATTTGCTTGGTAGATCATGGACTCACCGTATGAGAGTTGTTACTTCTTCCACCTACCAATATATTAAATTCCCTCATAATGGAGCCATTTATAGGATTTAAGGTGACACTAACCCTTGGATTTTTGAACAATTCTAATACCATGGTGTCTTCAAGATTCTTACTCTTGAGCCTTTGCGCAACGTTCCATTTCATGAGTCACATCATCTTAATTTTCCTATTAATTCAACCTGAGGTTATAATGGGCATCCCGAACTCGTTGGGAATATTCCTCCTGACCTCTTAGATTTTTATGATAATGAACCTAATGAGATTAACCTAAAGATTAAAACTTTTGATCTCTCACCTCACCTTATCTCGTAGCTTCTTACTTCCTTGAAACCTCATTCTCACAAGCCTCCTTACGATGATATTCTTGTAGTCTTAACCAAGACTTGACATTCTATTCACCATAATTCCTCAGATGACAAGGTCATCCCTACTTGTGTCATTGATCTTCACACCCCAGATTATGATGATGGTTATTCCCTAGATGATCTACTCTTAGGCGGTTTTGTCCAGGCTTGTGATGTCAAGATTATCTATTATTATTCTTCTTTACTTGAGTCTTTTTGTGTATCTTCATGTCTTCCCTCATTTATAGCTCCTAATTTTAGCATTTTTCCTCTTTATCATAGGGTAGAGATGGTGCTAACACCTCCAATTTATAAGGAGCATCGTAGGAGTATGCTCATGGATTGTGTTATGATCGAGCCTTACCATTTTTTAGGTACTCTAATCACCATAGTTGGTTTACTCCTGAGATTAGTGTGACCCTTCTTAGGCCTTCTGTAGATCCTAATCCTCTCTTAGAAGAGCCCTTATTAGAACCATTCTCATTCCTGCTGTAGTTGAGCCCATTCTTGGTCCTGCTATAGTTGAGCATGTTCCTATTCCTACTGTTGTTGAGCTTACCCTTACTTCTCATCCCATTACTCCTTTTGTTGAGCCTAGTTCCATTCTTCCTACATCACCACCTGTCCTTGGTGATGGTTTGCTTCCCTTGCCTAAGATGGCTCTTATGCCCACCAAATGGGTTGATGAGTATTCTTTAGCTTCTTCCACTCCTATTATACCTCCTTATGTGAGTGTTTCTCCTAAGACCACTCACAAGCATATCTATTGATTTCATGGGACATATAATCATTCTTATACCCATTATCACAAGTTATGATAATATATTGATACTTTGTGTCCTTCCTCTCTTGCCTCAAACAAAACCACACCTCCCCTGAAGGTTCTACCTGAATATATACCTATATATGGTGAGGTATATTATTTGTGGCACCAATGTGGTACCCATCACACTGATCATTGCTGCATCATTCAATAACATATTAAGGATCACCTTGTATCTATTCCTAGACCTTCTTCCATTCCTCCCATAAGTCATTCTCGCAAGAAGGTTTCTCCTTCTTCTCCCTTGGCTCCAACTCCAATGGTTCCATCTCCTCCTATGGTCCCTTCATCACTTTCTATGTCTCCATCCATGATTCCTTCACTTGTGGACCTTCCCTCATTTTTGGATCCTTCTCCACCTATGAGTCCTTTACCCATAGATCCTTCTCCACTAGCAATTCCTACCTCTCCCATAGAGCTCGCTTCTATGCATTCTCTCAAACATCCCTTGCCTGATTTTCCTTAGCATGATCCTTCAAACATTCCTACTTTTTCAGTTGAGGAGATTAGAAGAGAAGTCTTTTCCCAATTTTCATTGAAGATTGATGAGACATTAGCAACAGTTTATATCGAGCTTCATACAGATTTATCTGATAACTTGGATAATGTGTGTGGGTAGATTTATCAGTACTTATGAGCACATGCATGGTGCTTTTACATTTACATTTTTATTGGATGTGTGCTCTAATTTCATTATTATTTATCTATTATATCATTTAACACTATGTCAAATTTTTCTTATATGGTGATTCTTTACTATTTGGTACTCTAACTTGCTTATCTTGTCATTTGCATTCACATATGATTATCTTTCTTTATCATTGATTTCTTTGTCTTTCTTGAGTTTTTCTCAAAAGTCTCTTCTTGTGTCTTCATGATTGTTTGATTTCTTATGTCTATTTTTCACAGATAATTCTCATTTTGACTTGGTTATACAAACCCTATTCCCTTTGGTCCTTGTTTCCCTTTTACCATGTGATCAGTTAGAAAATAATGCATCTCATTATACTTTCCTTTCACCAGTCCCCATTAGATCTCCCTTTTTCTCTTCTTCATTTTTTGTAAACTAAGCATATACACGGTTGATACTTGAGATCACATTCTAGTTCATTGTTAAGCCTAAGTGTCATAGTAAGTCTTTGTCTTTGGTTACTTAGCTTCCTTTAGGCTTAGCCTAAAGTTCATTCATGTGTACCACTACATCTCTCATGATTGGTCATTCCAAATCCGTATGGAGGAGGAATCTTAAAAAATCATAAAAAAATTAAAAGCCAAATAATTTTACAAAAGGCAATGATATAAAAAGCAAAAACCTTCTTAAAAGTGAAATCACACTAAAAGACGTGATTCAACGCATATCTCTTTTTTCTAGTCGAAGCTCAAACTCCATAGTTGGCCACACAGTAAAGACGATGTCCTTTGGGGTGTCATAGGCTAGTAGATTAGAAGAGGATAATAATAAAAAAATATTTTAGTGCTACCTACTTTCTCATGAAAGTACCCAATCTTCATAGTAAACTGATGACTCTATAAGGGGTCCTGAAGAACAAGAAACACATTGTGGGAAGGTAAGTCCATTTTACCTTTTCTTGTACCAGTATACCTTCATGAGTTGATACTAGTAGCATGATTATCTACCTACAAATCTTTGTGTCTATATTGAATAGGTTTCCTATGTACATTGATGGTCACTAGTCATTCAATGTCTTTTCATGTTCTTAGTATTCCTCTTATCTCATAAGGTCTTCTCATAAGACACCTAAGTCTTATTTTTACACTCTTTTTTTCATTCCCTATATCCCTCATATTTCCTCTTGAGAAATATTGTTTTGTCTACTAATCACTCCCCTTAGGATTTCATTTGTGAGTTGCATTATAAGACCATGGATAGGACCCAACATTCCTCACAAATTACCACCTTTTTCCTTCTCATTACCCACATCCTTTGTTACCCAATTTATCCTGATTTTTCCACCTCAGTGGTGTTCTCTTTGTGAGTTGTAGTGTAAGACCTTGGATTGGACTTGACATTCCTCACAAAATTTTCCAATAATACAAGTCACAATCAAAATTACATGTGTCAAATATGAGATAAGATGTGATTGATTATGAAGTTACATGTCATTGACATGCTTCCCAGCTTGATTTAGTATGTTTTATGCTTACTTCATTTCTCTTTCACTTTTATTTTCTTATTTTTTGAGTGCATGTAAGAATCCAACCATTTCTTGAAATTTTCATGCTTCCTTGCTTGAATTAGTGTGATAAATTTAATACCAATCTTTTGCCAATTTCATTTTTCTCTTATACTTCCCAATGTGATTTAGTATAATTGATCCACTTAATTTAATTTGTTTTTATACCATTTGTACCCTTTTACACATCTTCCATTTTATGACATTGTTTTCATACTTCCCAACACAATTTAGTATGATTTTACTTGTTTTAATTTGGTGCAAAAATATTTTGCTTTGGTTTAAGAACAATTTCATTTTTACCATCCCCTTGGTTCTTTAGACTTTGTCATTTTCTTGTTATTATGCATTTCCTAACTTGAAATAATGTGTAGTACATTTTTTATTGATTATATTTTACCAAGTCCTTTTTTCCTGTTTCTTTTTAACCATGCATGTGTTTTTCATAATGCTAAAAAAGAAACCACATCTCATATATTTTCTATAGCATATACAATAACAACTAAATACATGTGTTAGAAAGAAATATATCCAAATCATCCACAACCACAACCATAATAATGACAACATACACAATCAACATCAATATGCCAAAATGACACATGATATATATATCACATGAGTTCAGATACAATAAATATAACTATATACAATTCTCAAGCACTATGGCTAGGCCCCATCCTATCTATCTTGTGGCCTAGCCACGCTACCTGTTGAGGCCTCTGTTTGACTCCTATGAATAATACATTATAAAGAGGCCATCTGAGATCTTAATCCCTTTACCTATCCCCATAGATGCTCTATCTGCACTTATGCCTACACTAACTCAATCTAGGTCATTGTATGAGCCTGCATCAACTGGGTCTGCATTACCAGGCAACAAATTCAACTGATTATGGGGGAGAAGTAGGTAAAATGGGTGCCTCTTATTGTGGGAGAGATTGGATTGGAGGTAAAGGAAAGACCATACTAATCATATGGATATTATAATCACATGAGTTATTAGTCATGGTCTGAACAATATTTTGATTGGGTGAATGGTTAAGAAAAATCTATTTGAACACATCTATATTTTGATTAGTAGATGCTTTAGGTTTATCTAAGACAAGATCCCCTTGTCAAGCATGTCTTGAACAATGTTCTTGAATGTTTTATAGTTATTAGAATTGTGGCCTTTGACTCGATGGTAGCAATAAAACTCATCCTCCTTGTACCAAGTTAGAATAGGATGTGAGGGGTCCAACTATATAAGAAGATTGATTTGAGGAAGGGTTATGGCTCTTTTTTTTAATAGTTTTTCCAAAATAGAAGTATATGACTCCCCAATGGGAGTGTATTATCTTTGTTCATACCATTATTGGAATTACTTGGTTAGATTTTGGGAAGTCAAGGAATTAGGTTGGTTTGTGGTTATGGAAGAAGCTAATTTAATGACCACTACATTGGTGGAGCCTTTAGATTTTTGGTTAGAAGGAAAAGTTTTAGAATAAGAGGAGTCATTTGATTTGGAATTGGCATTCTTATTGTGCAACTTGACTATTTCTTCGTTTATAGCCCAAATCTTGAGTTTATGTGCCATTGCAAAGGCTTCATCAAATGTGCAAAAAGTTTGTACTCATAGTATGGATAAAATGTGATTAACACATGCTCTTGATAAGAACTCAATAAGATCAAGTTGGGGTAAAGAGGAGAGTTGATTGATTAATCCTCTCTAGTGAGCAATAAAATCTATGATCAACTTGTCATCAAATTGTATAATAGAATAAAGGTCTAGAATAGAAACCTTTTTAGAAATGTTAATAGAGAAATGGTCTAGAAATATTTGTGTGAGTTGGGTAAATGAAAAAAGAGAGTGCCAAGTTATAGAGCTATACCAATCTAAGGCAGCACTCGAAAGAGACATAGGGAAAGTACAAAGTAGTAATGCATCATTGTGTCTTATTAAATAACAAGCATGTCTAAATGCTCAAAAATGTTGTTGTGGGTCTTCTTTAATCTAGAAACGAGTAAATTTGGCAAGTTCCCATTGGCTTGGATAAGGGAAAATAGGCATAGAAGGATGGATAGGCTCATTGCATATCTTCTCATAAGATAACACATTCTTTGAACTTGACACAGATGTCTCTAGATTAGACATCTTGTCCATCAACATCTTAATGAGGTCTAGAGGAGGATTGGTTTGGGAGATAACCCTTAAATTATAGGGAACTTAATAAGAGGTAGAGGGAGCGTATGACATAGCCTACTATAGTTGTGTTGACGTAACATAGGGATAATGAGTCATAGGTTGGGGGGTAGAAACAAAAGGGGCTTGTCCCATTGGGTTAGAGATTATTCTTTGGTTGGATGTTGTTATTATAGGCTGGGTTGTTGGCACAATTATACTGGGTGAAGGGTGAGTTGTAACTCATGTAATTATAGGTGAAAAAGTAGACGAGATGGGTATTGCCAAATTTTGAAATGGGGTTAGACTTGACTAAACTGCTTGTAGTTATGAAAGCAGGGAAGTCCTGCTAGGGTTTAGGTGGGATTGGACAGTTGGTGACACTAAACTTTGGACATTATTTATGGTTGGATTAATTGTTGAAGTGGTGGTTTGAGTAATCATGGGGAAAATAGTAGAAATAACTAAAACTAAAGTTGTCTCCATCAAAGAATTTGGCATACCATATAGTGGGTCACCCAAAGAATTATGAGGTTGGCTCATTGCAAGGTAATGCTGAAGGGTTGCCACATTAGGATCAAAAAATTTAGAAAAATATTGATCTCTTTTAGGCATAATGGGACTTTTGTTGGGGCTAGGAGTATGCTCTGTATCTAAAGTATGCTCCATGACAAAATCAACAACAAGAGGTGAAGGTGGAAGTGGTTGCTAGCTTACATAATCAACAAGAATTTTGGCTTGGCTTCACATCAATACCATGTAAGAAGAAGTATAAATATTCTTAATACTATGTATTAGTGATAGAATAAGGAAAAACTAGGTTTGGGTGTAGGTAAGTAGGTTTTTTTAGCTTGTTATTTTGAGCAAACTAAAATTACATAGTCACTGACATCGATCACTTGATCGATTTCGATAGGTTAAAGTTTGCTGATGTCGATGGGATTAACTAATGTCAGTCACTGTGATATCTTGGGAGATGAAAAATCCAATGTTGTAAAAACCTAGAGGCAAAATCTAGGTAAAATAGAGGATGCAAAAGGTTCATATAAGGAGAATGAACACTCAAAAAACCTAATATAATAGGTTATACAACCTGAGTATTATAAATGGTGTTAATTAAATCAATGGAAAAATGTCCTTACCAAATCCAAAATATAGAAGGCAATAGAAAAGCAAAAAATGAACATACATCCACTAATTGTTAACTCCTAGAGATTAATTTTAGTCTTATGTTGGCTTATACCTTAATCATATGGTGAGATAAGAGTTTGGTTACCAAAGGTATCAAAAAGCAATTTAGAGATGGTTTTAGGTTAGTTTTGGTACTCAAGAGGAAATTTGTGTTAGACTAGGTACATGGCTTGTTATAGGAGCTTGTTCCCCATACTTCATGGTCCTGAAGCCAAGCCAGGATGCTTAGCCAAAATATACCTTCTGTCTAGAGTTTATACTCTACCAAAGATCAGAGTGGGTTCTCCCCTTGGTGGTGAAATCCAAGTAGGATAGTCAGGGAGGGTAAGGTGATCCACCAGGTGATGAAATCCTAATGGGCCTTATCTTAGGTGAGTTTATATTTTTTTTTTGTGAGTGTGATATGGTTGTGTAACATTGGTGCACTACAATTCATTCATAATGCTTGTAATTAACTAGGTGAGCTAATATGCAACAATCAAATAATGAAGTGTAGTAAGTTTTAAACCCAAATTTGAAGTGTTTCAATTTGAATGAAAACAATGATGAAATAGGAGAAGAGAATGAATTTCACTATCCTAATGTGCATGCAAGAAAGAGATAAAGGAGAGATTCTTTTTAACTTGTAAGAAAAATGATAAGTTTCTTTTAGAGACAAAAGAAAGAGAGGGGTGACAAGGAGGAAGAAATTTTAGTTTATTGCCTTTAAACAAAAAATAAAATGTTGAATATTTTTTTTTGAGGGAGAAGAGAAGGAGAAAGTGCAAGGAATAAAATTTTCAAAAGCACCTATATGAACACTTAAAATAAGTAATGAACTTAAAGAAAATTCTAGGGTCCCATTAGGCGTGCCAAAAATATTTCACTAAATTTTGAATCTATTTGATGTTTAAGGAGAAATAGAGATGAAAGGTAGGGATTAGAGATTAGAGAGAACCTAGATTAGTTGCACGCCATATCCAGATGATGTGGAGCACTCCTCTTTGGCTAGGGAGGACTACCTACGAATAAGAAAGTATTACCACCAAAAATATTTGTTAGCAGATATATGAGTGGGCTGCCAAACTTGCACTTATTCCTAGAAGTGTCAAACTTCCTTAGGGATGACAGACCACTTTTTGAAACAAAATTGGTAATAAATAACAAAATGAAAGAGAGAGTAAGAGAGAGATATTTGTACCATTCTTGTAGTCTGAGTGCAACAAAGAGTGACATAGTGCATGTAATGTGAGTTATTAATGTTTTTTGAGGTTGTTTGGGTAGGCTCAGGGAGGTTAGTGGAAATAACCTGTCACTAATGTTAGTTAGGATATCGATGTTAGTAAGGGGATATGACCAATGTTAGTTATATGACTGATGTCAGTTATGTGACCGATGTCAGTAGGGGCATTAGGTTCTCAAGGGGTTGTAAGAGACTTTTTTGAGCTGGGAGGTAAATGTTGGTCAGGTTTGTGAGGTTGGGAAGAGTCTTAAGGGAGTGTGTAAGACTCAAGTGGGTCTAGACACAAGGTTAGTATGTTTGGAGCAGAGGAAAACTAGCGAAGGAGTTTTACAACTCCTCTACAGGGAGAGTTGGGATGTTTATAAAATGATAAATAGTATAATGTAAAGTAATTGTAAACTGACTATTTAAAGGAATTACCAAAACATAGAGATATACTTAGTTAATGAAATGGATGAACCATGGGTGCCAGATAAATGACTTTGATGAGGTGTGTTGAATCAATAGGTGAATAGAAAGACAAGCATGTGCTACCAGTTTAGAAGAATCAAAGCTCTGTGCAGAATTTCAATTCCTAATCTAGACTAATTTGTGTAGAGTAACGGTAAGCTTGGATGTATAAAGTTGAATGCTAAATCCTATATGCAAATAATTGAGTTTTTTTTTAAATTTTTGTTGACCTAAAAACTAGATTTAAATTTAGCTTAAGTAACCAACATTGGTGATCCCACTGATGTTGGTCGTGGGTTAACTGACGTTAATGGCATGAGATTAGGTCAAAGGGCTATTTTTATCCTATCTTCTATTCTTTCTCATGCCAAGTGTGGTATCCCTTAGGAAACGGTAGAAATGCAAGGTTAAGAAGGATGTAGTTAGTTTGGAATTTATTTTTGGGGTGAGAACAAGTCATGGGTAGTTAGGATTAGGGGACTAAGTCTTGAGGTGACTCAGAGGGTAAGAATTAGTCTTAGGATGAGGTGGCCAAGTAAGGTGGCATAAGTAGTTTTTAATTAACTTAATTAAATATTTTAGATTAATTAAATGTGTGAGGGGTAAAATCATGGGTTAGGAAGGCTAATTATTAAAAGCGACACAGGGAGTTATGCACATGTGTAATGTAATTTTGTTGTCTAAACTTACCTTTGGTACTATATCTTGCTTATATTGTCATTTATCTTTGCATATGATTATCTTTCTTAATCATTGTATTATCTTTCTTTCTTGAGTTTTTCTCTAAACTCTCTTCTTGCGTCTTCATGATTATTTGCTTCCTTATCTCTATTTTTTACAGATAATTATCATTGTGACTTGGTTATACAAATATTGTTCCCTTTGGTCCTTGTCTCCTATTACCATGTGTTCAATTAACAAAAAATGTATCTCATTATACTTTCCTTATACTGGTCCACCTTTGGATCTCATTTTTCCCTTCTTCCTTTTGCACAAACTAAGCATATACACGGTTGAGACTTGAGATCACATGTTTGTCCATTGTTAAGCCTAAGTATCCTAGTTAGTCTTTGTCTTTGGTTACTTGGATTATTTTAGGCTTAGCCTAAAGCTCATTCATGTGTATCACTACATCTCTCATGATTGGTCATTCCAAATCCATATGTAGGAGGAATCTTAAAAAAATATAAAAATTTAAAATGCAAATCATTTAAAACAAAAGGCAATGATATAAAAGGTAAAAATATTCTTTAAATTAAAATCACACTAAAATAAATGATTCAAAGCACATCTACTTATTTTAGTCAAAGATCAAACTCCATAGTTGGCCTCACAATAGAGCTAAGGTCCTTTGGGGTGCGGTAAGCTAGAAGATTAGAAAAGGAGAATAAAAAATGTTTTAGTGATACCTACTTTCTTATAGTTTTCATAGTAGATCGATGGCTTTGTAAGGGGGCCTAAAGAATATGGAACATGTTGTGGGAAGGTAGGGCCATTTTACCTTTTCTTGTACCAATCTACGTTCATAATTTGATCTTAGTATCACACTTATTTTCCTACAAAGATTTGTGTCTATAAGCGAACATGTTTCTTTTGTACGTTGATGGTCACTGGTCACTTAGTGTCTTCTCATGTCCTTAGTATGCCTCTTACCTCCTAAGGTCTTCTCATAAGATGCCTAAATCTTAATTTTACATTCCTTATATCCCTCATATTTCCTCTTGAGAAATATTGTTCTGTTTATTGATCACTCCCTTGGGATTTCATTTGTGAGTTACATTGTAAGATCACATATAGTACCTGAACATCCTCACAAATTAACACATTTTTCTTTCCTATTACCCACATCCTTTGTTACCCGATTGTCTTGATTTTTCCATCTTAGTGGTGTTCTCTTTTTGAGTTTCAGTGTAAGACCGCAGATAGGCCCTGACATTCCTCACAAAATTTTCCAATAATACAAGTCACAAATAAAATTACGTGTCAAATACGAGATAATATGTGATTAATTATGAAGTTAATGTAATTGACATGCTTATCAACTTGATTTATTGTGTTTTATGCTTAATTTATTTCTCTTTCAATTTTATCTTCTTATTTTCTAAGTGCATGTAATAATCCAACCATTTCTTTAATTTTTCATACTTGCCAACTTGAATTAGTGTGATCAATTTAAGACCAATCTTTTACCAATTTTGTTTTTCTCTTATACTTTCCAACATGATTTAGTATAATTTATTGACTTAATTAATTTATTTTTATACCATTTTTTTCCTTTTACACACCTTCCATTTTATTACATTGTTTTCATACTTACCAACATGATTTAGTATGATATTACTTGTTTTAATTTGGTGCAAAAATATTTCACTTTGGTTTAAGAACAAATTACTTTTTATCATCTTGTTTTACCATCCCTTGGTTCTTTATACTTAGTCATTTTCTTGTTATTACACATTTCCCAACTTGAAATAGTGTGAAGTACATTTTTTGATTGATTATATTTTATGAAGTCCTTTTTGCGTATTTCTTTGTAACCATGCAAGTGTTCTACATAATGTTAGAAAAGAAACCACTTCTCATATATTTCCCATAGCATATACAAAAATAGCTAAATACATGTGCTAGAAAGAAATATATCCAAAGCATCCATGAACAAAACCATAATAACAACAATATACACAATCAACATCAATATACCAAAATGATACATCATATATATACATCTCATGAGTTTTGATACAGCAAGTAAAACCATGTACAATGCTCCAGCTCTATGGTTGGGATCCATCTTGTCTCTCTCATAGCCTAGTCACACTGCTTACTGAGGCCTCGATATGACTCCTCTAAATAGTACGTTATAAAGAGGTTGTCTGATATCTCAATCCATTTACATGTCCCTCTAGATGCTCCACCCATGCCTATACCTATGCTAACTAGGCTAAGGTCTCCATGCGTGTCACTCTCTCCTACTCTTGCACCTATGTCATATGGTTTAAGGTTGTTATGAGCCTATGTCATCTATGTTACTATATCCAGATGTACAAATCTCTCCTCTACCAAGGCCTACCATGCCCATATCTCACTTATACCCATCTCTATTGGTGGCTACATCCTCTTTCTCTATGTTCGTATCTGCCTTGCTGCCTCCCTTGCTAATCTAAACCAACTTACTTAATCTAGGCTAGATGGTACACTAGGATCCTATAATGTAGTAGGGTCATATGGCTATAGATTCTCATCTAGGATGTCATGGAGTGCTCCCCTCATAAGGGACCCCCATCTCTCCTCCTCATCCTTAGCTACACCTACAAAATCATACCTAGATAGATATTAAATCACTGTTATATCTGAAAATATCTATCTATAGTCTCTATTTCAAAATAAAAACTTAAGCAATAATTTAGTCATCTTTATTACCTATCTGTGTCTCAGCCACTATAGTCTCACCATCTATGTGACTACCTAAGATAGTCTCTCCATCTGCATGACCTCCTAACACCTCCTCTATAGGTCACCTCCTCAATTCAAAGCCAACTGTCATGGCTCACATCCACCTTAACCTGTGCCTAAGTGGCTTATCTATCATCTATTTCTCCTTTGGCTCACCTACTAGATCATCAAGGATGGTGATAGTCTCTATTCTCTCCTACTCTTACTACCTCTATTGATGTCATGTCCTCGGTGGTCGTATCTCATCTCATTATGGATTTGGCGGTGGTATCTTTGGTGCCACTACATCTACACCCCTCTCCTCTTACTCTACTATTTATTGTGCTCATCTAGTCCATGGTCACTCATGACATGGTCTGAGTATCAACCTCGTCACTAGTGGCCCCAATCCCCTACTCCCTTGTGGCTCTCTCATATGTTGATCTCACTACTTGGGAATCAATATTAGTGCCACTATATTAGCTAAGCCCATATATATTGGTATGTATGCCATCATATGTGGCTCTTTCTAATATGTATACTGTTCAACTAACTCTATCATCATTGTAACTAGTGCAATTGTGTCTTAGTTTAGCCATGTAGTTTTTATGTGCCTATATGGCTACCACACTATGTCTACATGTCTCACCATCTGTAGTACTAACACATAGGGTATGGCTTGCACTACTTGGTCCTCTTTCCATCTCTACACTAAAGGCAACCTATCATTGACTGCATGGGTAAACCCAATTAGCCAATACATAGGAAACCTCTCATATATTTGATTCATCTGTAATATGATCACTTCTATCAACTTCTAATATCTGACCATTACCTCATACAAATCATGTATGATCTAGACCCAGATGATAAAGTTGAGATGATATGGTAATCCCTCCTCTAGGATCATCCTTCTCAAGGCTACCATGAATAATGGTAACTTTTCATCTAACTTGTGACATAACACTCACTATGTCACAAGTCATATCACAACTTTCTAGATATCCATAATCTATGATACATATACATCAAACATACTAACTCTCTTACCCACCAATATCATATTCGAGCATGTGGCCCATATGGATAAAGCTCTCCTCTCCTCCAAACTATCTGGTATGCATGTAGTCACCAGTGTTCCTGCTATTAGTAGCCCTACGATGGCATGCACATCCTCTAGAGTGATAGCTACCTCTACCACATCCCTAACCATCTCCCATTTGAAGGTGTTAGTCAATCATTCCTAACAACCAAGGAACATGACTAACATATCTATGCTCAAGGAAATCTTGCACATGTCTGGTATCCCTCTTAGGCTTATAGCTACTAGCCCAATGTTATCTCCTATGGTTAGATGCTCAAGTAGATTCAGTAGCCAAGACACGTCAACAAATATCTAGAACCTAGGTCATCCCTATAAATAAGAAATAACAAAAAATGTATTAGATCCTCCATGTCATCTATAGTCAAAATACATTCTTTTTACAATTTCAATAAAAACAAGCTTAAAACTGCCTTAATTCATTTATTTTTACCTGTTTTTAGCCTACACAGTCTTTTTTGCCCTTACTCGATCATTTTGGACCATTCTAGCCTTCTTTTGGCCTTTTGCATGCATTTTCGTATACTTTTGGTTCTTTAGTCAACCTAGTTTAACCAAAATTTCCCTATCTTTGGCTTGTTTGACTTAAAAATCTAAGTCAACCCTCTTCTTTTCCCTTCCCTAGTACTGCATTATCATTCTAGATTTTTTGGATCCATTGGCAAAACTGTACTAGGTCGACAGTCTAAAAAATGTATAGGATCAACACATACCCACTGGGTTGGTAGTGTAGATTTTTCCCATTTTTAGCCTACTGGGTCGATTGGGTCAACCCAGTTGTTTTTCACTATTGACCCCTTGCATTTTCCTAAAAAATCACCATTTTACAATTTTCTTCCTAATTCCTTCAAACCCATTTGCCTAATTGGTTTTTTCGACCTATAAAATTAAATTTTGATTCATTTCAACATATAGAAATGCTAAAATTATTTTTTTCTAAAAATACACTTAATTCATTAAAATACACAAAAATTGGTTTAAGATTCATAAACCTGCTACCGTTCCTAAAGCCCCTCCTCATCTAGCCTATCGTCTCCTCACCATCCTAGCTCATTTGGTCTCTAGAGAATTTTATCTCTCTTTCACAAACCAAAATAACCAAATGACTTCTCTTTCCCCTATTTAAAAACACATTTCAAAATTTGAATTCTATAATTATTTTTCTACAGATTCCTTATTTTGCTTATATATTTGTTTTTATTCATCCATTTTTTAAACCATAAAATACATTGGATTCGTGATAACGTAGAGAATAATTTCCACTATTATATGCCTATATTCTAATTTTTTTGATTTTTGGCTAGTTTTTGCACTAACTTCTATAGGTTCACCTAGTGTTCTTCACATTAGACACCTTCACATCTCTTGTAATCTAATTTTTTATCTACAATACTAAGGTAAGTAAAGGTATGTGTTTTTCAATTTTATTCTTTCATTTATCTTAGTTTTTTCTTACTCCACTTTACTTAGCATTAGTGTTGTGTGTTATCATGTTCTATCTCGAAGCACCATCCCATGTTGTACTTACGTGACACATGATGATATTCAAGTCGAGTATATGTATACATATAATATTTTCAAACTTTTATCAATTACTAACACTTTGTATCCTATAGGAACCCATCAAGTCTTAATCTCTTTGAGTGCATTCCTTAAGGGGTGCACTAGGAAAGGGTTGGGTAGACCATTGGTGCTTCGTAATATTGTTATCCCTTTTACCACTTACCATTTACACACTTGTCTCCTAAAACCATTTACCCTAAAATTATTCTTCTAAGTTGTACTCATTATAATCATTTGTCATGATTTATTCTCCTTGTTCTTGCCTTGACCCCCTTTTACTTGTTGACTATACTAAGTTGATTGGGTTGACCCTGTACAATTTTTAGCCTCTTATTACTATACAAGGTTGACAGGGTCAACCTTGTACTGTTTATGGATATTTTTCATTAGAAGTTTTGTTATCCCTTTAGCTGACCTAGATTGGGACCTAGTGATTTATCTCTTGAAAACATACAGGGTTGACCCTGTTTAGTCAACATATTCATAAGGTTTTAGGGTAAGATCCACCTATATATACAAGTTCATTTCCAACCATTTGATAATAGAGAAGAGAATAATAATAAGTGTAAACAAACATTTGCTTTGACCATTCTAATTGAGGAATAAAGCTTAGGGTTTCATACTTTCTTTGGATATATGGATCTTATCTTATGAGGAAGTCTTTTGGATGCATAGATAGGCTATGTATCCTAGAGTTGATTTGTCTTTGTTATCTTTACATATCACAATAATATCTTGTGAAGTACTTTAGCCAAACAAGAAATTAAGGCTTGGTGGGTTCATCTTCAAGGTAAGTATTCCTAACTTTATTTCTCCTTTGTAAGAGTAGATAGATAATGCAATTGTGCTTCTCTCCCATGCATTAGGATTCCATATGCATTGATGTGAGTTTATGTATTATATGCATGTTTAGTTTAGTTTATTTTGTTTTTGACCACCACTTTGTTCCTCAAGCTTTGGTGTGCACTAGATTAGATTTACTTTCTTGTTTATTAGAATAGAGTGAATATTAAACCTAGGACTCTTTTAAGGTTGTTACATGATTGTGTTAGATTGTAGGCTTTGAAACCCTTCATATCATGGTGTATTGTGACAAGTGATCCCGTAATCAGGTCTATCATATCCTTAAATTAGTTATACTCTTGCTTAACAAATGTATTCCCAATCAGAAGTGTAGGTATGGTCTATCTTCTCCGAGCTAAGATTTATTTATAAACATGATGCATTTCTAATTACATACACAAATCATTTGAAATAAAATAAAATGATAGATAAAAGTTAAAATACCAATTTCAAAAGTCAAAATCACACCACAAGACATGATTACAATCACATCTCTTATCTCCAATCAAAGCTCAAACTCCACTATTGGCCTCACACTAGAGTTGAGGTCCATTGGGGTGTGGTAGGCCATTAGATTAGAATAGGAGAGTTTAAAAAAATCTATGGTGATACCTACTTTCTCATGAAAGTAACCAATCTTCAAAGTAGACTGAAGGCTCTATAAGGTGTCCTGAGGAATGGGGAATATATTATGAGAAGGTAGGTCCATTTTAATTTTCATACATACAACCTTCATGGGATGATCTACATACTTCATTTGTTGACCTAAGACTTGTGCGGATAAGAGAAGTTCTTTAGAGTCCTTAAGGTTAAAATTCCTCTTGTTTTGATAAACCTAATTTGAGTGTCTTGATTTTGATAAAGAGTTAATCTACTGTGGTTTTTCCCCTTCATTCTACCCTCTACCCATTTCATTTCCCCTTTGATAGGTACGTGTTATTCTAAATCTATTTTCCCTTTTTTTATTCTTCCATTTTCTTCACATCTTATAAACATGCTAGCATAACATTATTTCAATTTTATCTATCTTTAGACTAAATAATATTTTTGAACAACCAAGGATTACTTTCATTACACCATGGATCTACATTTCTATATGTGCCTTTCTTTCTTTCACCATTTATCATTATTGTACCACCCCTTTTTATGGACACCTGAGTCTGTTTCTACTTTCATATAATTTTTCCATTGTTGAGTGAGTTTGGCTTATTACTTCTCACTCACCAATGTTGTTTTCCCGTTTATGCACCTTTTTCCATTGATGATTGAGTAAGGATTGTTACTATTCCCTCATCAATGTTGTTTTACCATTTTTGCTTGCCCATCTTTATCTAAGTAAGGATTGCTACTGCCTTTACATTGATGTTTGATTACCATCCTTTTTGACATGTATCCTTGGTTTAACTTGGTGAGTTTTCCTTTCTTATTTAAGGTTTATTTATTTGTTTTTTTTAGTCTTTAGTAACCTTAGATTTTTGGTTACCCAATTTACTCTAAATTTTGACTTGGTCATTTAGTCTAACATAACACTTGTCACCCTAACTTGTCAAATTTCTAAGTATGCCCCATCTACATAGCACCATTTATCTTAGATTTCTTGTGTTCATTTATTTTTGCTCTTTAGTTTTATATCCTTAGTTTTGTCAAAAGTAGTCTCTGCACCCTCCATGATAAAAACTATAAACACAACAGGCAACTAGCAAGCAATAAAGATAAGCCAAGGTATGCACATATTTAATTTTTAGCTATTTCCCTTTCAATCATTTAATTTTAGTTATTTTTGCTTTAAAATATTGTAACTTTTTTTATTCTCAACATTGTGTGTTGCTATGTTCTTTTATTGAATCACCATATCCTATTGCACCTAAGTGACACGTGATGAGCTTCAAGTGGGACATATGTATACACATAATATTTTCAACCTTAATCAAATACTGATGTTTTCTATCTTGTATGAACCCATCGAGTCTTAATCTCTCTAAGTGTACACCCAAAGGGGTGCACTAAGAAAGGGGTGGGAAGACCATTGGTGCTTTATAAGATTGTTAACCCTTATTACCAATCCAACCAACTCCTAAAAAATTTCCCTAGGCTTTGCCTCCTATTTTTCACCCTCCTCTAGTCATTTACCACCTTAATTTTCCCTTTCCCTAACCTAAACCCCTTTTTGGTAGTTTACATGACTATGTCAGCCACATTGACCTTATATTATTATTTACAAAAGCTTACTAATAACTAAGTTGGCCATGACCGACATAGTTCATTATCTAGTTAGTTTTTTGTCAATTTTAATACTTGGTCAACCTTATTGGCCAAAAATTTTAGAAGGGTTTAGGTTAAGATCCACCTATATAAACACATCCATCTCACCATTCTTAGAGAGATAACAAGAGTTGATTATTCATTTACACTTTTTTACAATCTATTCTTCTACCATTATAATTGAGGAGTCTTACATTAGGTTTTATACTTGGAGAAGAATCTTGTCTTATGGAGAAGTATTGGATGCTTTGGCCTTTCTTACTAATCCTTACAAACCATAACAACCTCTTGAGGAGCACCTTTAGCCAAGGGAGAGATTGAGTCTCGATGGGTTTGTCTTCCAGGTAAGTATATCTAACTTTGATCCTCTATTTAGTAGATAAAAGTATCAAAAGTAATGGATTTGTAATAATATTACTCTCTCCATAAATTACATTTTTACCTATACATAGATTAATTAGGATTCTTTTATGCATGTTTGCTAACCCCATATTGTGCCACAAGCTTTGGTGAGTACTCGATTAGATTTTACTTTACTTGTTATTAGTTTAGTGAATATGAAAACATAGGACATAGTTAGATTTATTGCATAGTTTTGATTGATTGGAGGCTTTGAAACCCTCTCTAGTAATCTTATTGTGGCAAGAGATCCCTTGGCTAGGTCTAATGGATTCATACTAATCATGACCCATATTATCTAATGTATCCCCAATCAGAAGTGTAAGTTGGATCTATCATCTTTGAGTTAGGATTGATTTGTAGATATGATGCATTTCCCATTGTATACATGATATTTTTCTCATAAGTGGCATGATGAATAAAATGTTGAGTCTTGGTTAAGACCACGAGTATATCATCAATAGGAGGAAAATGGGAATATGGTTTTAAGGATGGAAAAATATAGGTGAGGAGATGAGGGAAGAGATTTGAAGTTTTGATCTTGATGTTGATATCATCAAGTTCATCATCATCTAAATATAATAGGTTAGGTTGTATGTTCCTAATGAGTTTAGGGTGACCATTATAACCTTAGGTAGAGTTTACAGTATAATTGAAATGTTGAGATTCCCAAAATGGGATACTAGGTAAGGGTTCAAGGTTTAGAATTTTAAATACACCATGTTATTAGAATTATTCTAAATTCTAAGGTTTTGTATCTCCTTGAATCCTATGGAAAGAACCATTATGGTGAAACTTGATGTACTGGTAGGCAAATGAAGTTAGGGCCCCCATGTGATGAGTCCAAGGCCTGCCAAGCAAGATTTTATAAGAAAGGGTAAAGTATAATATCATAACCTTTACACCAAAAATGAAAGGAGGGATGGTAATACTAAGCCACATGCAACCTAAATGAGTCATTTACCTTTGATCATAACCTTGACATGTACTATATGTGGAGTTAAGATTACACTCAAAATATCTAAGATTTTTAATGAAATTAAGGAAGGCTATACAAGTAACTAAACTCTCATCAATCAAATCATGCTTGACTTGGATTTAACTAATATTTTTGAACTAGGAATTTGACTCAAGAGAGGTGATTAGTATTGTGTTAGTCCCAAAATGAAAAAATAATTGACAAAAACACACTAACTAGCATACATCTCTAGGCCTAGTTACTAGAGGGAGCTTAGTGATGGAAAACCATTTAAAAACACAACTAAAAATGGAAAGAAATGAGAAATATGAACCAAAAACACTAATTTCTTACTAAATCCTTTATTTCTCCAAAAGACTCCTTCGTTGGCTTGCTCAGATTATGCTTTAAGAGATCTTCTTCAATGGAGTGTGGCTACCTTCATCTCCTCTTGGCACCTTTGAGTTTGGCTTGGATTGGCTCAATAATTTGGCATTATAACACTAATTCTAATGGATTTTGGAATTATTTATGCATTATAACTTTGAATTATCCAATCTTAAAATTCATGTGGCAAGGCCTCATATTTATAGATTTTTTCAAATGGGTATAATCATCCTGAACCATCCATCTCAGGATTGAGATGTGTGACTAAGGATTAGTCTAATTTTGCAATTAAAATTCATAAATAGGTTCATCAATATTTGGGATAAAAGAGCAATTAAGAGGCATGGAGGCCATTAATGAGGCATGGGAGGCATGAATCCTGATATTTATGGCATTTATTGCCTAGTGATGTCTTCCCAAGAAATGAGGTCACTTAATGATGCAGATATTCAATATTCATTTCAAAAAATAATCATTCAAAAAATTTCCATGGAATTATTAATTAGGCTCTAATTTGGTTTAATTAGCTCTTAAGCATGATTAAGCACTTTGTGCACAAATTGTTCATAATGCCTTGTTAGTGGTCCAACATTTGACTAGATTAGAATTGGAAGTCAATGTCAAATGTGTTGGATCCATTATCCCATTTAGGATGTTGTCAACATAAAATAACAAAGACACGTGTCTTGTGTAAGAGATTTGCTAGAAAATATGAATCCAGAATGATCTAATCAAAGTTAGCTGGCCCATAAATTGCATTGCCCTATTTAGTGATACTTTAGCTAAAATCAACACTTAAATATGTTAGTTTCACATCATTTAACATGTTTTAGTGTTTTTAAGCTAAATTGTGCATTTTGGTAAAAATTGGTCAAAAGCTTGATTGGAGGTTATCAGTGGCCAGCTTTAGGTGTCTATAGTTTGCCCCTATTTGGGAAGGCATTACAAACTATAAGCATAGTAATGTCTTCTCAAAGAATGAAAAGGTCTTATATGCCTATAACTAAAATGATGATAAACTAACTGTAAGATAATCCCTTCAGGGAATGGTTGGCACAAGTAGGTCGATAAATGATCCCTTAAAAAGAAAGAAGTGAAACGAGGGGACCAAAGAAAAGAATGATGATGGGGTAAAAATATAATGATATTGAAAAAGTAGTCAAAATTTCTGAGAATGCAAGTGGGATGGTGTACAATGGTTTGCCCAAAGGTGCTTATAAGCATCATACACTAATAGTGGCAACATGGTATGATAACATAATGATTTGCCGAAAGCTAGTTATAATCATTGAGAAGATGGAGCTACACCATTTAGGATAGACAAATAAGATAATAACATGCCCCTATATGGGTAGAAAAACTAAAGTGGTGACAACACAATGATTTTCCCAAAGGTGGTTAGAATCATTGAGAAATGCAGATGGGACAACATGCCATGCTTTGCCTATAGGCAGTTATAATCATTGGACCTCAATTATAGAAAACATGATTGATCGGTTGATTGATGATGGTAACTTAACACAGAGGGTAATGATGAATTGGAACAACCCAATAGTAGGGAGATGCTCATCCAAACTAATAAAGGTTGAAATTCTTTCATGGTTAATTACTCAGTTTGGGATATGATTGAGATTGAATCGAGGTGTTGGTGCCAAATAGATGTTGATGCTGCCATTGTTGAATAGAATTCCTAAATCTAAGGTTTGTTGTATCATGTGTCAGTAGGTATCATGGTATAACATCATGAGGAGTTGGCTAAAATATGCATGAGGACTGACTCTCGTAATCCAATACTCAATAGAAAACAATGCACTAATGATAGAAACCATGATGACAATGTAAACATATGAATATAGATGGATTAAATTATAAGTTTGGTTAAGGAATCATCCAATGAACACACATAAATTGAATCAAGGCAACAATGCTGAAAGTAAATAAATATGCAGATAAATAAACAAAATAAGCAGAAACAAACAAACAAACAAACAACGTAATAAAAACCATATGAACATTGCCCCTAGAAAACAGGTGACAACTTAACAAATGAATAAAATGGGGGAATAGAAGAAAAATAAGGGGTTGGCTGAGTTGTCTCCATATGCACTAGGCAAGCGGACGTTGCCTAAAAACTTTAGGCCAAATGTAGTTCTCCCAAGAAATGGGAAGAAAAGGATAAATGATGAAAACAAACGGAATGGATGTGATAGAAGAAAAATATATGGTCTTGAAAAATGACAAGTGTGTGAGAGAAAAGGCCAAAAAGGATGGTGAAACTAAGGGATAAGTGGTTTACTTGCAACTTAGTAAGGGTTCCCAAAATCCTTAAGGCAAAGAAGTGGTTAATGTTTTTGGTTTTTTCTAATAATTTTACAAATGTTTTTGGATTTTTTTAAGTATCTCAACTCGATTAAGAATGATGAGACACTAAATGTTTCAAGCTCACAAAATAGTGAGAGAATTTAATCTTAGGTTGCTCACAAAATGGTGACAATGTTTAAGCTTAGGTTCCTTGTAAAATGGCAAGATCATTCAAACTTAAGTTTCTTGCAAAATGGCGAGAGCATGGTGGAAAGTGTGATTGAGATGACCTCAACAAATATGGAGCACTACCGATATAGTCCTAGAGTAGGACCTCAAGTCACTATAGCTCCAACCTTATGCAGAGGAACCCAACTAGTGTAGCCATCAATTCAAATAAAATAAGCACAGTTGGTAAAAAGCCATAGTATGGCATAATAAATGGAAATTTTGTATGTCAAGGCTCAATAAACAAATATTTCCCCTAGTTTTCCCATAGGTGGTTATAACTAGGACACAATGGCATATATCAATAGTACTAATTTTCCCAAAGGTAGTTATAATTAGTAACAAGACTGGTGATAAGAAAGGAACAACAAATGAAAGATGCAACTACTAAAACTTCTATCATACTGCTCTAAAATATGATCTCTATCTAAAGTACTTGAAAAAACTAATGAAACTGATCGTATTCCTTGGTACTGAAAAGGTGCAACCAATGGTGAAACCAAAATCAAACAGGCTAGGTAGATAGGATTTAGAATATGCTTGGTGGATAGAATGGAATAGTAAAGTAGATGAAACTAAGAGAATGGATAAGAACAATATTTATATAAAAAATAATAGTGATAAAATGGCACAATTTAAATGGTCCTTATAGGTAATACACCATAGCACTCAAGCATAGTACTGCTTGAGGTGAATAATATTCATCAGCTCAGTCAGTTCATCTCTGTCTAGTGTGGCAAGCTTGTATGCTCCTAATCCATAATATGTAGTAATGAAGAAATACCCTATCCAATTTAGTTTGAATTTACCTTTATGTTTCTTCTTAGCCATGGTATTCTTTTGGTTTTCTTTAAGAACAAAATCATTGAGTTCAAATGTTTTATACTTGACACATTGATTATAGTGGCCTTTGAGTCGATTTTGATATGCCTAAATATTTTTGAGTGTAGCTATGAATTTTTCATCAAGTAGGTCTAGGTCTTACAAGTGGGCTACTCGATAATCATGATCATCTAGGTCATGATTAAAGATATACGTAGTGAAGGTAACTTGACCTCAATGGGAAGGATGGCTTTAGTACTATAAACAAGTGAATATAGAGTGGCTCCTATGGGGGTATGGTGATTTGAATGATATGCCCAAAGGGTAGGGAAAATCTGAAGGTGCCAATCATGACCAACATCATTGACAATCTTTTTGAGAATATTGAAAATGGTTTTGTTCTATGCTTCATCCTAGCCATTACCTTGAGGGTAATATGCTATAGAAAAATGTTTTGTGATGTTATATTCAGTACATAGCTTGTCTACATCCTTGTTCTTGAATGATCCTCCATTATCAAATATAATGTTAGAGGGGATATCATAGTGGCAAATGAGATGGTTGAAGATAAATTTGGAAATTTGTTTTCCAATCATGTGAGGGGTATAGCTTCAACCCACTTAGTGAATTATTCAATGATAGTAAGGATATGTTTATGGCCATCAAATGAAATGGGGTTGATCTTTCCAATGAGGTTGAGTCCCCATGTAGCAAATGGCCATGGCATCAACATCAATTTCAAAGTTTGGGCTAGGGCATGAATCAAATTAGCATGCCATTGACATTTATCACACTTCTTTACATATATCACTACATTTGCGTCCATCATGGGCTAATAATATCCAGTACACAAGATATTTTTGGATAGGACTACCCTACTAGAATGAGCTCCACATACCCCTTCATGAACATCTCTTAATGCTAGTGTAGATTTTGACAAAGTTAAATAACAAAGTAGAGTTCCATCAAAATTATGATGGTAAAAGGTGGATCCAAGTAGAGTATAATGAGTGGAATGATGAATAAAGGATTTGGTTTATTTTTGAGATAAGTTAGGTGGTAGAACTTGGTCATGAAGGTAGTTGTAAAGGTCTGAACACTAGATAAAATTAGGACCAATAATATCACAAATCATTACAACAGTTGAAGGTTCATGAGCTGGTGCTAATAAATTCTCAATAAGGAACTGATATTCTCTAGCTTTATCTATTTGTCGAATTAGAGAGCCGATAGTAGCCATGGCATTTATAGTTTTATTAGTATCCCATGGTATATGCTCAAATTGGATGTTTGTAATTTATTGTTTTAGGGTATTGACCATAGCCTTATATGAAACCAACTTGTCATATTTGGTTTTGAAATGATCTGTGACCTGATTGATGATTAATTGAGAATCACCATAAACTTAGAGATGAGATATGTTCCAGTATACTGCCTATCAAAGTCTTATGACCAATGTTTCATACTCAACCATGTTGTTTGTACAAGGAAAACTGATTCTAAATGATTTAGGGATTATATCCCCCTATGGCATAATAAATAAGAGGCATACCCCTGATCCATGTGTAATAAATGAACCATCAAAATACAACTTATAATGTTGTTGCTCAAGAGGTGTGTCAATAATGGTCATTATGGATTCATCAAGAAATTGAAATATAAGGGGCATTGTGTCTATAAGGGGTGCTTCAGGAAGTTGGTCTGCAAGGACCTATCCCTTTATTGCCTTTTGATTGACATACTCTATGTCAAAATCACTAGGAAGCATGATCCACTTGGCCATTCTACCTTTTACAGTTGTTTTAGATAGTAGATACTTGAGTAGATCTACTTTTGAAATGACCATGGTCTTATTTTTCAACATGTAATGGCGCAATTTCTTAGCTATGAAGACCATGGCTAGATAATATTTTTGAATAGGTACATAGTTGTGTTCATATTTGACCAAGGTACGATTTAAGTAGTATACTACACGCTCTTTTCCATTGTTATCATGTTGAGCCAAAAGTGCCCCAAGGGCATTATCTATAGTTGATAGATACAACAAGAATGACTTTCTTCGCATAGGAGGTAAAAAAATAGGTGGATTAGCTAGATAGTCCTTGAGTTTTTGAAAAGTTGTTTGGCAATGATCATCCCAATGAAATGTAACTCCCTTCTTCAGAAGATGTGTAAATGGGTGAAACTTATTTGCTAACTAAGAGATGAAGCATTGGATTGACTAGATCTTGCCCTACAAACTGTGGAGTTGCTTCAAATTGGTTGGTGTTAGTATCTCAATTTTAGCATAGACTTTAGCCAGATCGACTTCGATGCCTATATGAGACATGATGAAGCCAAGTAATTTACTTGAGGTTACTCTAAACACACATTTCTTTGGATTGAGTCTGACTATGTACTCCCATAGTCTTTCAAATATCCTATGTAGCACTACTGGATGGTCGGCCCTGGTTTTTTATTTTCCTAATATGTTGTTGACATAGTATTAAACAATATCATATGATGAATTATGATAGTCATGGCCCTTTGATATGTAGCTCTAGCATTCTTAAGACCAAATGGCATTATCTGATAACAAAATGTTCCCGATGGAGTGGTGAATGCCATTTTATGTTGGTCTTTTGGTGTTATTCTAATCTGGTTATATCCTGAAAATCCATCCATGAGTGAAAGCATTTCATAACCTACTATGGAGTCAATGATCATGTCAATAATAGGCAATGAAAAGTCATCCTTAGAGAAAGCTTTGTTGATGTCTCAAAAATCAGTACAGATTTTGATTCCTTCAGGCTTTTTGCTAATATGTACAACATTAAATATCCATTTTGAGTAGTCAATGGATCAGATACATCCTACTAAATATTTTCCAACTCTTTCTTTACCATGACAAAAATGCAATGATGTATCTTACGTAACTTTTGTTTTACTATTTTGTCATCAGGATTGATCATAAGGTGATGTAAAACTAAGGCAGGGTCCAAACTTGGCATGTCAGAATATGTCCATGTAAATATATCTATAACTTCTCTCAATAGAGTTATAAATACTTCATGTTCCTCCTTAGTGAGGGATACACCTAATTTGATCCATTTCAGGTTTGATGGAGTCTTGATGTTTACCTCTATTGTATCTTCAACTAGAAGGGTCGAACCATGTTCTAGGATAGTAGGCAAAGACTTTAACTATTGGACTATACCAGAGTCCTCTGTTAGGACTTGCTCTTCAACTTCTCCTAGGCATGATGAATATGAGTCCCTCAATGGGAGAATTGGCCATGTGACAAAAATAGTCACAAATTCTTGAATAATTTGATCAAACACTTGTTATTATTCAAAATTGAACTCAGATCTGTAGGCAAGTTCATCGTTGGTGGGCTCTTGGTCTAAATTCAAAGAAGAATGAACACCCCTATCTAATGGTGCCTAAAACAGGTTTTCACCACTAGATTGGCTTTTATCTTTACTTTTTTCCTAGTCAAAAAGCACCTCAAAGAGGTTTTCACTTGGGGACCTCAATGTTTTATTTATTTTTTTGGCTAAGGGTATTCACCCACTCTCTAAAATAGGCTTTGGGATCTAATGTAATTGAGAATCTTGATTTATGATCTCCCAACAGAACATTGTCTCTAAGGCCTAGAAAATCATAGAATGCCTCATCATTTTGAAACTCATCAACTGGTAAACTAGATTCTTTTTGGTCATAATCTATCAATTGTGGATAGTATAATGGCAATGGGTTATTATGAATGATCGACGTAAGGGTATAAATGGAATGAGAGGTAAATAAGTCAGTTTTAGCTAGGTTATCAAAGATGAGGCAATGATGGGATTCTACTTCACTATTAGCATCATCATCACTAGTCATCGGTGATGGAACTTGAATAAGATATGTGGGATCACCCCAGGTAGTTTAAATCCAAGTCTATAGGGTCTTTTGTACTTGGTCATAGAAATTGGCTCCAATGTTCCTTGTTAATTTGGTTCGAGGCCTCATCCTTCATAGTCTTGAATCTCCATGATCCTAATGGGAATAGGATATTTTGCACTTTTATAACAATCAACTTGGTTATCATTGTACAACCATGATTCATCCCCTTCATGGGGGTTTGGTTTTAAGCTAGATGCTAGTACAAACTTGACAGGTCCTTTATCTTTATTTTTTTGTTGAAAATGCATGTGTGGGGTAACTTTAGGTCACCCAAAGGTCTTTGGATTCTAAGGAATATTGGAAACATGAAAGGTATCATGGGTCACATATTCCCCTGGGACATTAAATGAAATGATGAAATGATTAGAAGCTTTAGGAGGTAGTATGTGTGAAAGGAAATCCAAGGTATTATGATCTATGCAATTATCCTATGGAGTATCAATAAGTATGGCCTTTCCTTTATCCTGATTAGAACTTAGATTTATCTTGTATTGGTAATTATAGCTTTGAAACTCAACCTTGAGGTGCTTGCAGTGCTCATATGGGTGCAAATCTCTTGGAAAATTTACTTCCATCCCTGAGTGAGAGAACTTGATACATTGGTGCAAAATTGATAAGACAGTATGAATCTCATATAACCAAAGCCTTCCTAGAAGCATATTATATGATAACTCAATATCAAGCACATGGCAAAGTGTATCATGGGTCAAAGGCCCAATGATAACTTGTAAGCTAATGGTGCCTTGGGATTATCTCTCTTGATTATCACAGACTTTGATAGTTATCATTTTTGGCTAGAGATTTCCCACTGTATACCCAATAAGCTTAATGAGCTTTAGAGACACTATGTTGAGGCCTGATACATTGTCTATAAGGACATGTTTCACTTTATGCCACTTTATATAACTTCTATATATAATGGATTATTATGGAGTGGTCCAAGGGAAGACATATCACTTTGGTTGAATGTGACTTGTTGGGCTGGAGCTAGGTGTCCAACCAAAGCTTGAAATTTATCAGGGGATATGTCACTGGCAACACTGAATTGAGTTAAAAACTCATTTAAAATGTTCTTGTGGATTGTTGACATTTGTAATAAATCTAAAATAGCAATTTATGCTGGTGTCTTCTACAATTATTCCACAATATCAAACTTCTTATCTTAGTCAATGGTGAATGGTTTATTCTAAGGCTGAACGATTGGTTGGATAATAAGGAAAGTGGTAGATGGTTATGGGCCTAGGATAGTAATATTTGACCTCTGAGTTGTGATTTCATAATCAAGATTAGATGTTAGACCATGATTGCTAACAAATGCAAGAAATAGTGTGGGACCAGATATGATAAGTCTCAATTATTGGTGCACTTGTATGTGGTCACATGACAACGATGATTTATCAGTATAAGGTCCAAAAGTGGAAGTCCCAATTTTCTGGTTCATCTATGTGTGGTTTCAGGTCAAATAAGGATTATCCATGTAATTTGGTGGAGTGATATTGTTTAGTAATGGTCTAGATTGGTTAGTGCTTGATCTATGATTAATAGAAATGGTATTAATGCTACCTCCTTCAATATGACCTACAACCTTATTGTAGTCATGTGCAACTACATAGTAGGTTTGTTAGTTGCTACCATTATAACCTTGGTTTTGTCCATTATTCTAATATTGTGGGTTATGCTATTGATTCTGATAATTCTACTAGTTTGGCCTTTGATTTTGATACTTTTGATTTTGTTATTGCACCAAATGATGTTGTTGTTGCTACTGATTGTTATGTTTTTATTATGTGTTATGTTGGGGAAAGAGGTTTTGATAAATCCCAAGAGTTTGATTTGATGTGGAAGCACCATTATCCAATGTTATCTCCCCATTCTCTAACATATTCTCAATCAAATGCTGGATTTTCACACATCTTCATAGATTATGCCCTTTGACTCGATGATATTCATATAATTTATTTTCATGGTACCAATCAGGATAAGGAATTCCTTACAGATAATGATTTGGTATAAGCCAACTAATCAAATTAGCAGTGGCAAGTTTGCAAAATATAGACTCAATAGGCTCTCCTAAGTTACTAAAGACATGATGTATAGGCATAATTCTCCTTGGAGGAGGGGTTTGCAATGGTAAAGGTTATTGTATTTGTTGCACAGGTCTTGGTTGTTGTGCTTGTGGAATTGGTTGGAGAGGTTTTTGGGTAAGAGTAAGCTAAAAAGGTGGTGTAGATGATGCTTGCACTATTTGGACATGTTGTGACTCAGTTACTCCATTTCTCACAACATTCTCATTGCAGTTGAATTGCTTTGGTCTATTTTAGTTATTGGCCTATGCTAGTTGTGATGCTTGTGCTTGGATTGGATGTTGGTTTTGGCCACTTCCTTGGTTAGTACCTTGATTTTTATTAGTTAAAGTAAGCTTGATGATCCATTTATTAATAAGAGCTCACTCAATCAACAATCCTTTGTTGATGATCTCCTTGAAAGTATGTCCACATTGTTGTTTTAGATGATAAGCTATCTCACTATGCAAATTTTTAGTAAACATAGTAGCTATTTATTTATCTAGTAAACTGTGGGTGAATCGACTTGCAAGGGCTCTCCATTACTATAGATAACGTGCAAAACTCTCACCAGCCTTTTGTTTTGCTTGTGTTAAGTCAACCAATGAAATCTCATGTTTGAGATTATACGAAAAGTGATGCACAAACTTATCATAAAGATCATCAAAATATGTTACTAAATTCTTGGGCAAATTTAAAAACAGCTCCAAGGCTTGTCCAGCGAAGGTATTTAGAAACAACAATAAAAGGTATATATCGCTCTATGCCACTGGTTGACATGTGATAAAGAAATCAGTTAAATGGGCCTTAGGGTCACCTTTCCCTTTATATCTATCAAATTTTAGTGGTTCATATCCTAGAGGAAATGATATCTACAAGTACTCCATGTTGAATGGATAAGAACATACGTCATCCAGCTTAAAATTTTTAGTCTATTTCCTAGCTTGAATGGTAGTAATTGCATCCTTGATCTATTGTAATTCTTGGGCTAGGAAACTAGACGGAACATTGGTTTGAGGGAGAACATTGGTTTGGATAAATGGTTGGGAGGTCACAAGTGGGACACTTAGACTGGGGTATGATGGAGATATCTATTGGGGTACGTTGGTTTGGTTAGGAAATAGACCAAGAATATGTATATATAGATTAAGATGTACTTGGAATTGCACATTTGGTTATGTGATATTCTAGTTTGTGTTAGCTATAAAGGTTTGACTTGGAGGATTTTATTGTTGTGATGAAGGGATATAACTATATTGTGCCTATTGTGGTTGAAAAGGGACATCCTACTAACTAATTGAACCTTGTTATTGAGTGGGAACTTGTGAACCATGACCCTATCTCTGAACTTGTGGCACATTTTGAATGATTTGTTTTCTAGTAGGTACTTGGGAAACATGGGAGCTTCCTTATTGCATGCATCCTTGTTGGGAAGTGAATGCATGTTGAATATTTGGCATCTGTCACTAAATAATATTTACACATTATTGGCTAGTCATCATTTGGTTTTGGATTGGTACACTAGTCTACGACTAAAGAGGTATGTTTGTCACTATCTGACGAGGTGGAACATTAGTTTCCCCTTGTTGAGATGGCAATACGTTTGGCCTCTATTACATTGGTACACTAGATTATTCTGATGTTGTGGAATAATACTCATCATTTGTTGAGGAGGAATAGGATTCATCACATTTTGTGGTTGAGGCATGACATTGGGTGTTGGTTGACTACCTAATCTTGTTGGTTTCGCACATGATGAAGCAGTCGATTGAGGTTGGGAAGTAGAAACCCCTACTCCCTAGTATGATGGTACCCTCATGGTATTAACTACAAGCACATGTTGTTGAATGGTTGTTTGTGCATTAGTACCACTTTGATTTGGATTGGATGTTGCTTTCACATTGTCTATTATATTTTGCTCATTATTCTAAGTAGAAACAGAAGACACTTCTTTAATAATGGGCATATGTAGCAAGTTGTCTATTAAAGTGTTTTACATGAATAGTTTTGAACTTTGATTATCTTGACCCATTAACTCTATCAAAACTCCTATTGAAGGAATTAAGTCAATAAGAGGTTTGCTCACCATGGTTATCTGATTGAAATTTGTGCTAGATTCAAGTAGGTTTGATATGCCATCTGCATTTAGTTAAAGTGGTCTTCCATGAGGTTTTTGCCTTTATTAGGCATATTAGGGTCCTGATATGTTGTTGGACTAGAGCCAAAGGATTTTTAGAAGAAGCCTATTGATTGTAAATTATGTTTTGGGGCATTCTTACTAGGCTTCGTAAATTATTATGGGGGAAGTCTACTGGAAACTTGGCCTCTACCTCTATGGATCGAACCAAAATCTCATATTTTTTCTCCAATGAATGACACTCAAATAAAAATCATATGTGGAAGGTATATTAGTAGAGCATGACTCTTGAATAACTGGTTCATCAGTTGTGGGTATTGTAGCTAGGTATTGTGTGGTTTGTTCTTGGTATTGTTCTAAATAAGGTGGTGTATTAACTGAATAGTTAGCCAATGGATCTTGGCTTTGTGCCCCTAATTGAGTATTATAAGAGGGATAAAGATCCATCTCATAAGCAATATTATTTGTGTAAGGGTCTTGCACCATTTATTCCTACATAGCCACATTACTAATCCCCAGATTGTACATGAGTCCACTACAAGTGTAGGAGTACATGTTGGGATCCATCGTCAATGCTTTGTGATAGAAAGGGAAGAGTGTTCTAAAAACTATAAAAGGACAATGTCTAAAAAGATGATGTTCAAACTTGGTCTAGACTCATCAAAAGAATCAAAAGGTTTATGCAAATAATTATGATAACATAAGCTAACGTTAAGTGTCTAATCTTACACATCTTACACAAAAATATTAAGTAAATGAACCAAAAATCAAAATGCCAAACACTAAGGGTGAAGTGTTTCAAATCAGTCTAATCTAGGAAATTAAAAGTTGCTAGGTCTTTTGGGCAAAATGTGGCATCAAAATCTAGGATTAAACAAGGCATGCACTAGGACTCTTGGCCAAATGGTGTCAAAAGTTAGAATTTGAAATAGATGAAAGGTTTAATCTAATGGATTTGAAACACTTATAACAAACACTATAAATTTGATTATTGGACATGGAATCGATCAATTAAGTATAAGGTATGAAATAAAAGACACTTTAGAGATAGTTTGTTTTCTCACAAATAATGGTATAAAATTTGGTTCTTTTGATAAATAAGCTAGACAAAAGTGAATGACGTAACTGTGTTAGACAAAGATTCACAAAGGTACACTCAGATTGGTTTGAAAATATAAGAACAAATTTTGAACTCTATGTAAGAGGGCCTATGAAACAATATCTAAAATGTGTTGGGTAGCATAACAGTGCTAGACTACTCAAAATATGTGACAAAATTCTTGTTTTTAAAAACTTTATAAGACAGAGATAGTTTCACACAAATTTGATAGCATAAAACTACCTTTCTCGACTCAAAATATTATAGTACATAGACTCAAATTGTGAGTGTTTAGCACAAAATGACTTAAGTCTATCAAGTGGTGATAATGATCATGCATCTTAAACGACCTTCAACCCAAATTAGAAATTGAACCTAAGTTACCTCAAGTTTAGTGCAAATGGTGAATCCACTTAACACATCAACCTTATGAACTTAAGAAGGTGAAATTTTGAATTTTGATTATAGATGAAGGACTTAAACAAACTTTGGCAAAGTTTTAGACTCAATTTGGTAGCATAACTACACCAAAGTTGATGATATGACTCCAATTTGAACAAGGCAAATTGATGATTCACATGGGAAACATAACACCTATTTGTTAAAATAAAAATTAGGACTATGTGTTTTGGTTTGTATCATTTGTTCACACCAAATTTAGACTCCAAACAAAACTTTGATATGTAACAAAACTAACTAATTTATCGCTTTTAGATCCTAAACTAACAAAGTTGCTTGGTATTGTTGGAATCCATCAATAGATGTCATTTGAGAGGATTTTAAGTGTTCATCCAAAAGTAAATACACATTATATAGTAGCTCTAATAAACATGGTCAAGTACTACCTACATTGGTCTAAAAATACCTAAGGCCAATGTAGCTCTAATTAGAGGATGATGATGATGATTAGTTATTAGTAAATGATGAGGGTGATGAAGATGACGATGATTAATGATGATGATTAGTGATTAGAAAATTATGATGATGAGGATAACTAGATTAGTGAATAGGAAATGATGAGGATGATGATGACATGAGAAAAATTGGATATGTATAAGGGATCGAATGATGTGAGGTCCTTATACAAGATATGTAATACCCAAGAGCCCATCTTGTGGTGAAAAATCTAGTCGAATTATAGTTATAAGGGTGATGATAACCCTTCAAGAATAGATAACATAGTGATTTATAGAAACCTTGGATAGAAAATTATTGTAGGTTATGGTGTCCCTCCATAATGATGATGAATATTGGGAAGGTGTAGACCAAGGCTTAGTGATAGTAAGGAAAACTATGTTGTGGACTCATTGAGGCTAAAGGAGACCTGTCCTTCAAGGAAGACTTTTAGAGGTAGGATGGGGATGATGTGGATATTAATATGACTTGGGGATATATATATATATATATATAAATATATACACATACTCCAAGTATGGATAAGTGACTCAAGAGGATCCCTCCAACAAATGTCTCTCGACTAGCACTATCTTCTCCACTTGCTAAAATAATGATATTGCCTTGTTATTCATGACTTATTGATAGATTACCACTATTAAGACTAGGGTTAGGTTGCTTTTACCATGTTGCCAGAAACCAATTTTGACCATGGTACTTAACCAAGGTACCAACAAGCTAGTTTTCACCAATGGATGGATTTTTTTTGGGGACTGATTAGGAGGGGTGATGAATAGATACAGTGGATGCAGGATGTCCTATATATGGAGCATAAGAATATCAAGATTACATGTAAAAGTTTTTGAGATGCATGATATTCATGGGATCATCCAATTCTTCTCCCTCAAGTGTGGCTAACTTATATGTTCCTGATCCAAACTTAGCTATAATGACATAGGGGCCTAACCAATTGGCTTCAAACTTCCCCTTCTTGTCTCACTTCAAATTGGTGTTATTTTGATTTTATTTGAGGACCAAGTCATCTACTTCAAACTCCCAATCCTGAATCTTCTTATGGTATTGACTCTTGAGTTTATTCTAATATGCATGGAGGTGACTCAAGGCCTTTTTGTCATTTTTCATCTAGGAGTTCCAATTCCTGTAATCATTCTTGCTTGAGATTATGATCAGTGATGATCCCTCACAATGAGATTCAAAGGGAAGGGAGCTCTACTTGTACTAGTAATATAGCTTTGGCTTTATAAACTAAGGCATATATGGTAGCCCTTGTAGGTGTGCAGACACTGGTTCGATAAGACCATAATGTTGGATATAATTGAGTATGCCAATTACATCTAGCTTGATTGACAATCTTTTTCAAAATTTTGACAAGATTCTTGTTTGTTGCTTCTGCCTATCTATTACCTTGGGGGTTGTATGGGGAAGAGAAACTCTATGTGATGTGGTATTTATGACATATGACCTTAAATTCTTGATTTTTGAATGATTTTTTGTTATCATAAATTATGTTAGCAAGAATATCAAAATGGAAAATGATTTGATTTAGGATGAATTTTGATATTTGGAGGCCTGTGGTATAAGTTAGCAGCATTACTTCTACCCACTTGGTAAAGAACTCTATAGCCATGATTATAAACTTGTGACCATAAGAAGAAGTAGGATAAATTTTACTAACCAAATCAAGGCCCCATATGGAGAAAGTCCATGGACTCATGATGGGTTGTAATTCCTATGTCGGTGCATGGATAATATTCCCATGTTTTTAGTAGGCCACACATTTCCACACATACTGACAAACATCCTATTCCATGGTTGGCCAATAATATCCTATTTAGAAGAGCTTTTTGGCCAGGGCCATTCCACTAATGTACCCTCTATAGACACCATCATGAACCTCTTTGATTTCTTAGGCCACCTCCTCCATTGTTAGACATCTCATTAGGGTACCGTTGTAGTTGTGTCGATAGAGGGTGCTACCAAGAATGGTATATCAGGTAGTGTGATGTCATGTCCCCTTTTTCGTGGACATTGACAGACTTGATGGTTAGCCAATTATACGACCTTCGTAGGCTAATAGGATGGATAGAGGGTCATAATGGAGCTTGGCTTGACTTTGATTCACAGAATTTCTACATTTGGTTTTCATTCAGGGTCTTTCAGACATGTTTGCTTGATGCTCCTATTATTTAGGGATATTTGACATGCAACGGCGCACCATTATTTTGGTATGGTCATGTGCGGAATCACTCCCTGATTCACCTGCTTCGATCGGTTTGAGGATCCGACGTATATTGAGGGAGATATTAATATTTGATTGATTTAATCAAATATTAATTATTTGGTCTCATTAATAATTAATAATTAATTATTAATTATTTGCTCTAATTTTAAATTAGAAACCCTAATGCTAATTTAAGAAAATGATTATTATTTTGATATTGATTCTTGTTAAGAAATTCTTCTGTGAAGACTGAGCCAAGGGTTCCAGGATTCCAATTGCATTGAAGAACGTCAACTCTTCATTGTGTGCGATTCAGAGGTTGTGAAAGATCAGCCGATCTATTGCCAAATTGAGAGATAACTTCATCCAGAAGTTATCACAGAATTTTAGGGTTGAGAGATAACTTCACACAGAAGTTATTACAGATATTTCAGGTATTTATCTTTATTTAGTTTTTGATCCAATAAATTATACAGATAGAGATATTTTGTGCTAGAAACGTATATTTTCAGATCAGGGGTTGAAAACAGGGAAGCGTGCTTAATTGGCGACCGTACAAAGTCCGTACAGGTCCGTACAGATCAACTCAGGAATCGACCTCGGCAGACAGAGGGTTTCCAGTGACCGACATCGGTCGACTGAAGACCGATGTCGGCAGAAAGCTGACCTGCAGTGACCGACGTCGGCAGTTTATCGACCGACGCCGGCGACTGTGTGTTCGACACAGTAGGCCGAGACCTTCCAGAATCCAGTTTTCATTGCCAGATTAGCAAAAGCCAGGGTTTTAAGACCAGGATTTTAATATTCTTTATTTTGTATAACAAAGACTCAATTGTGTAATCGTCCAGAAGAACAAGTAATGAGATCTTTATTTGCTATTGAGAGATTATACTATGATTTGTGTATGCTTATTTTGAATCTATTCTGCAAGTTTGTATCTGTGATCAGAGCTTTATGAGTTTATATATTCCCTGTTTGAAGGGGATATTACAGTTGTTCAGAGCTTTTGTAGAAACAAAAAGAGGCCCCTTTTTCGTGGACATTGACAGACTTGATGGTTAGCCAATTATACGACCTTCGTAGGCTAATAGGATGGATAGAGGGTCATAATGGAGCTTGGCTTGACTTTGATTCGCAGAATTTCTACATTTGGTTTTCATTCAGGGTCTTTCAGACATGTTTGCTTGATGCTCCTATTATTTAGGGATATTTGACATGCAGCAGAGCACCATTATTTTGGTATGGTCATGTGCGGAATCACTCCCTGATTCACCTGCTTCGATCGGTTTGAGGATCCGACGTATATTGAGGGAGATATTAATATTTGATTGATTTAATCAAATATTAATTATTTGGTCTCATTAATAATTAATTATTAATTATTTACTCTAATTTTAAATTAGAAACCCTAATGCTAATTTAAGAAAATGATTATTATTTTGATATTGATTCTTGTTAAGAAATTCTTCTGTGAAGACTGAGCCAAGGGTTCCAGGATTCCAATTGCATTGAAGAACATCAACTCTTCATTGTGTGCGATTCAGAGGTTGTGAAAGATCAGCCGATCTATTGCCAAATTGAGAGATAACTTCATCCAGAAGTTATCAGAGAATTTCAGGGTTGAGAGATAACTTCACACAGAAGTTATTACAGATATTTTAGGTATTTATCTTTATTTAGTTTTTGATCCAATAAATTATACAGATAGAGATATTCTGTATTAGAATAGTATATCTTCAGATCAGGTTGTTCAGCAATCAGGGATTAAGAACAGACAGGTAGGCGGCCGTACTAAGTTCGTACAGGCCCGTACAAATCCGCTCAGGCACCGACATCGGTAGGCAGAGAGCTTCCAGTGACCGACATCAGTCGACTTTTGACCGACGATGGCAGATATCCGACCGACAGTGACCGACGTCGGCGAGATATCGACCGACGCCGGCGACTGTGTGTTCGACACAGAAAAGCCGAGACTTCCAGAATTGCAAGTTTATTCCCAGTTTGCATGAATTCAGGGTTTTAAGACCTTATCTGTAATATTTTTTGGTTTGCATAAGAAAGGACATCTATTGTAATCAGCTGGATGAATGATAAGATCTGTGATTTGTTTATGCATGTTTGAATCTATTCTGCAAATATATCTTGTTCAGAGTTTTGTGTCTTTCATATATCCCTATTAGAAGGGGATATTACAGTGGTATCAGAGCTTTTTGTGCAGATAAAAGAGCCCCTAAATAAGGGACATCACAGTGGTATCAGAGCTTTTGTGCAGATAAGAGAGCCCCTAAGTAAGGGACATTATAGTGGTATCAGAGCCAAATTCCTGCCATCCTGTTGGGCACATCAGAGCTAATGTCTTGCCAACCTGTTGGGTAGTTTGGGTAGATTGAATCAGCAAAGTATCATGATGCCTTCATATACTCAGAAATAGTGGGACAATGATATGAAGAAGCTGGAACACAGTTTGAAGCAGTTGGAAGCAACTCAGAGGAGGATGAATGAAATTCTTTCATATCCTACATCCAAAAACAAACCTGCACGGTATATGACAGCGAATGATGAGTGGGACTTATTACCTCCTCATGTTCAAGAGAGGACGACCTTTGATCATTTTGTCAAGCTGAGGAGAGAGCACTACAGATCACTTAGACGAGAGAGTAACATGTCCCATAATTGTTATGATTATGAGATAGGAGATAGTGAAGATGAGGATGAGTCTAGTGCTTGCACTCAAAGTGTAGAGGTGTGCTCCGATGTTAGTGCACTAAGGGTTGATGATCTCTCAGCTATGGCAGAGATTGTAGAAGAGTCCCAGGATCTAATTATTGCAGATGATACTCAGGAGAACGCTGTGGACAGTTTTGAGGACTTAGTTTCACCAGTTGTTTCTTTCCATATGGAAGAGTTAGACAGTGATGCTACAGTTGTTGATACTTCGTCTGTTGATATGAGCTTTGGCATTGATTTACAGAGTATGGGTGATCATTTGTGTATTGAGGTGGTTGGAGATGAGTACATTCCTGCAGTTGTTGCTGAGGAGCATGTTATTGACGCTGACACACATGTTCAGGATTTGGGAGTACCTGATTCTAATGAGTTGGAGATACCAGTGGAGTCGAGTCTCCAGATTGATTCTTCTCACACATATGACAGTGTGGTATTGTCCGTTGTGCCACCTTTACAAAGGGATCAGTTATGGGATGGATTAATACCATCTTTTGTAGATGGAATTTGCAGTTGCCAATTACACAGCCTACAGTATCGACACATCTAGGGCAGTTGTGATTTCAGATATTGGTTGAGTTGTGTTTGCCAATTTGATTATGGGTTCCTCTTTGTTTTACTTCTGATGATATTGCAGGTACTCACATTGATTCACAGCAGTGCAGAGCATAACTACATTTGGGATCCAGGTGGATCGAGTAGTTCATTGTTCTGAGATTGCTTGGGGACAAGCAATTTCCGGAGGGGCGGATTGTCATGTCCCCTTTTTCGTGGACATTGATAGACTTGATGGCTAGCCAATTATACGACCTTCGTAGGCTAATAGGATGGATAGAGGGTCATAATGGAGCTTGGCTTGACTTTGATTCACAGAATTTCTACATTTGGTTTTCATTCAGGGTCTTTCAGACATGTTTGCTTGATGCTCCTATTATTTAGGGATATTTGACATGCAGCGGAGCACCATTATTTTGGTATGGTCATGTGCGGAATCACTCCCTGATTCACCTGCTTCGATCGGTTTGAGGATCCGACGTATATTGAGGGAGATATTAATATTTGATTGATTTAATCAAATATTAATTATTTGGTCTCATTAATTATTAATTATTAATTATTTGCTCTAATTTTAAATTAGAAACCCTAATGCTAATTTAAGAAAATGATTATTATTTTGATATTGATTCTTGTTAAGAAATTCTTCTGTGAAGACTGAGCCAAGGGTTCCAGGATTCCAATTGCATTGAAGAACGTCAACTCTTCATTGTGTGCGATTCAGAGGTTGTGAAGATCAGCCGATCTATTGCCAAATTGAGAGATAACTTCATCCAGAAGTTATCAGAGAATTTCAGGGTTGAGAGATAACTTCACACAGAAGTTATTACAGATATTTCAGGTATTTATCTTTATTTAGTTTTTGATCCAATAAATTATACAGATAGAGATATTCTGTATTAGAATAGTATATCTTCAGATCAGGTTGTTCAGCAATCAGGGATTAAGAACAGACAGGTAGGCAGCCGTACTAAGTTCGTACAGGCCCGTACAGATCCGCTCAGGCACCGACATCGATAGGCAGAGAGCTTCCAGTGACCGACATCGGTCGACTTTTGATCGACGATGGCAGATATCTGACCGACAGTGACCGACGTCGGCGAGATATCGACCGACGCCGACGACTGTGTGTTCGACACAGAAAAGCCGAGACTTCCAGAATTGCAAGTTTATTCCCAGTTTGCATGAATTCAGGGTTTTAAGACCTTATCTGTAATATTTTTTGGTTTGCATAAGAAAGGACATCTATTGTAATCAGCTGGATGAATGATAAGATCTGTGATTTGTTTATGCATGTTTGAATCTATTCTGCAAATATATCTTGTTCAGAGTTTTGTGTCTTTCATATATCCCTATTAGAAGGGGATATTACAGTGGTATCAGAGCTTTTTGTGCAGATAAAAGAGCCCCTAAATAAGGGACATCACAGTGGTATCAGAGCTTTTGTGCAGATAAGAGAGCCCCTAAGTAAGGGACATTACATGTGATGGATGAAGGCTTTGCATTGATGGTGGTTAAAGTTTGGGGGAAGGATATTGTCATGAAGGTACCTATAAATAAAATGGTACTAGGGTATATTGGTATCATTTATTACACATATTTGGAGTGTATCTAATGATTGATAGGCTAAAATGATTAAATTCTCAATCAAGAAATTGCCTTCTAAGACATCTTCAAGGAGGTCAATTGGCAAGCCTAAGGTGGCCATAGAATTAGTTGCCTTATTGCTTCCTCATGATACCTATTCAAATGTGATAGACTAAAAATTTGTCTTTAATTGATCTACCAATTATTTTTAGGGAAGAAAATTTTCATCCTTCATTTGTAAGTCACCATTAACCTATTTGATAATTAATTATGAGTTCCTAAACACTTGTAATTGCTAGATATTCTAGTGAATATCTAGTTGGACTCTAGATATTAAAGCTTCGTAGTCTAAAATATTATTAGTACAAGGGAAGGCAAGGTGAAATTCTTCTAGAATGAGATCACCTTGAGGGGTGACCAAGAGGATTCCTACCCTTGATCCATGAGTAATAAATGAGCCATCAAAGTATAACTTTCAACTTTTTGCTTTTGAGGTATTCAGGATGGACTCATCTGAGAAGTTTGTTGTAATGGGCTCAATTGCTTCTAAAGGTGCCTTTGCTAGTTGATCTATAATGACCTATCATTTTATAGCTTTTTGATTTGTATATTCAACGTCAAATTCACTGATTAACATTATTGATTTTACTACTCAACCTGTAAGTGCTATTTTGCATAGTAAATACTTTAAATGATCAACTTTGGTGATAAGTTGTACATGATTATTTAACATGTAATTTGAGTTTTTATGGTGCAAAAACTATAGATAAACATGCTTTCTCAATAGGAGTATAATTTAGCTTGTATGATATCAATATACGACTGAGGTAATAGATGGCTTGCTCCTTGCCTTGATCATTATTCTGTGTGAGAAGAGCATCGATGGCACATGACATTGCAAAAATGTAAAGGAACAAGGGCTTTTTTGGAATTGGTGGTGATAAAATAGGTGGATTTGCCAAGTATTATTTTAATCTATCAAAGTCTTGTTGGCATTATTTATTCTAATGGAATATTGTACCCTCATTTAAAATATAGTGAAGGGATGGCACTTATCAGCTAACTGAGAGATGAAATTCCTTATGGCCTGAAGTTTTCCCTTAAGACTACATAGCTGCTTGAGATTAGTAGGTGGGGGAATTTATATAATTACTTTAACTTTTGATAGGTCCACCTCAATGACCCTTTTTGAGAATATAAATCCTAACAACTTTCTTGATGTTACTTGAAAGACACATTTTTGGGGATTGAGCCTTTATATTATTGTAATCTTTCAAAGATTCTTCAGAGAACCACATGGTGTTCTGATCTAAGGTAAGACTTCCTTATAATATCATTGACATAATCGTATATGATGTCATGCATCATATCATGAAAGATAATAGTCATTTCCATTTGATAAGTGGCTCCTACATTCTTAAGGCTGAATGGCATGAATTCATAGTAAAACATCCCCCATGGAGTAATAAATGCTATTTTACACTAATCTTTAGGGGCTATTTTGATTTTATTATACCCTAAAAATCCATTCATGAGGGAAATCTTCTCATACCTAGCTATTGAATCTACAATAATATCGATGCTAGGGAGAGGGAAGTCATCCTTGGGACATGACTTATTTATATCCTAAAAGTTGGTACATATACGAATTCATCCTTGTGGTTTTGTCATAGGGATAATATTAGAGATCCAATCTAAATAATTGATGGGGTGGATGAATTCAGCTTCCATGAATTTCTGTAATTCCTCCTTGACTAGTAATGCCCCCTTAGGATGCATTTTGCATAGTTTTTGTTTAATGGGTTTTGCATTGGGATGGACAACTAGGTGGTGTACCACTAGAGAAGGATATAATCCTAGCATGTTCGAGTAGCTCCATGTGAACATGTCAATATACTTCTTCAGCAACTCCATAAGGCCTTTGTGTTCCTTAGTTGTAAGAGATGCCCCTAGTTTCACTATCTTGGGATGTTTATCAGTTCCAATATTAACTTCAATCACCTCCTCAATAAGAAAGGGTGATTGATGTTATAAATAAGGGGCCAATGAGACTTTTGGATTATCAAAAGCAAAGCAATCTAGTAGTTTAATGTCAATTTCGAAATAGTCTTCTGGCGTTACAGAGCTATGTAGAATTTTATTTGGTTCTTTGGCAGATTCTCCATCTTCTTCAAAATATTCCTCCTCGCTTTGAGTGTGGGATGTTTGTTGTTCCCCAAAATATGTTGATTGGAAAAGATTGATGGAAAATCTCTTTTTATGATTTTTGGATGGTATATAATCTTGAGCTCCCATGAATTCTAAAATAGCCTCATTATTTTGAAAGGTATAAAAGGTGGGATCCTAATTTGATTCCTAGTCTATGAGGGAAGGACAATGGAGGGAGATATTAATGGTGGAAATAGTGGTCTCGAGGAAAAGGTTCATGGTAGTAATCTCCTCAAAGTTATTATAGATAGATCTTATTTTGATGTCTTCATCGAGGAGAGATGACTCATTAGTCAAAAGAGAATTCATAATGATATTGGTTAGATCATCATCATATGGTTTGTATTCTAACCCAAGTTTGATGAACTCTCTTGAACCATGATAGGTTCTAATCAACCTTGTTCATATTTTCCCAGTCCTCTTCCTTTGTAATTCATATTGTCCATCATTTGTTGAACTTTGGGATAGTTTTGCTTGGGTGAGATAAAGACCTCATCATCTAGTATGAGCCAAGAATCATCCCCATATTCAATGTACTCATCAAATAAAAACCCTGCACTTTTAAAAGTTTTTGGCCCAAATTGATATTTGATAGGATTGCTCTTCTTCATACCTGGGGACCCATAGCTTCATGGGGATAAGGGGAGATTGACAATGCAAAAGGTTTTATATTCATATTCTCTGTAGCTAGTGGATGTGATTTTTAGCTTGGTGAGATCAGGTGTTAGAGTAGATGTGGACTCCAGTTGGTCAAGATAGATATATTTGGTAGCCATTAGATTAAGGATATAATTTTTAGTGCTGAGATATGGTGATGGGGATATGGATTGATCCATTTGGTAGCTATGATGGTTGATAACCCCAAGAATGATGAGCTCTTTTCTTAAATAGGGGAACTTTAAGCACTGATGGAGGGTGGATAGTGTGGCTTGCATTTTATGAATCCATGGCCTCCCAAGTAACATGTTATATGATAAATATACATTCATAACATGTACCGAGGTATGATGAATTATGGGTCCCATAATGATAGGAAGATAGATAGTCCCGACCGATGGTCTTTTATTATCATCATATTTATGTATCATTATCACGTTGGGCCCAAGTGATCTTTCAAAATATCTTAGTTTATTGAAGAAATCTAAGTTGCATAAATTAAGTGTAGATCCTCCATCTATTAGGACATGGGAGAAGTAATGATGGGTGATGGTGACTTCAATATACAATGGATAGTTATGATGTGGGCTAGTTGGAGGCAGATCCTAGCTACTGAAAGTAATTTGCTAAGAGGTGTATAGATACATCACTAGTGCCTGGAATTGATTTGTATCTAGGTCATTAGGTACTTTTAAATCACTAAGTACTTGATTTAATATTTCCATATGCAAGGCATATGTCTTAAGGAGATCCATTAGGGAAATTTGAGCAAGGGCCTTTTCTAATTGATAAATAATATCATAGGTTTTATCAGATCCACTTGAGGTTTTGTTATAAGTATTCCCCTTAAGTGCAATATATGAAGTAGAAGGATCATGAGGGGGTGTCACGAGAATCACAATCTTATTATGTCACATAGTGACAATGCAATTGGCTATAGCCCTATTTATTTTTAGGATGGGAGATGGAGGTCAAGTGGAATCTTAGAATTTATGTATTTTTATGGTATTAATGTAATTATAGGTAACATTATGATAATTAGTGCAATTGGAAGGTGATGTCTGACCCTGGTCCCATTAGGGTCTTTGGTTCCTTTGGTCATGCTTTGGGAGAAGATCTTTATAAATGCCAAGGCGTTGATTTGCTAATTGATTTGATGGTGCTTCTTCTATAATCTCAATATCACCTCTTTTTATCAAGTCTTGGATATAGTGTTTTAATTGCATACACTACTCTGTATCATGTCCATTTACCCAATGATATTTACAAAACTGATCTTCATGGTACCAATCAATTTTAATTTGACAATTGTCCACCAGTTTGATTTCCAGTAGAGTAATCATGTTGGTATGAACTAATTATTCTAAGATAATCTCTAGTAGGACCCCTACTCTTGTTAGTGGTCTTTTTAATGTGTGAGGCTTAGGCTTGCCTCATGGTAATTTGATGGTAGATATATTAGGGCATTGTGTGGGGCCCTTCCTTTAGATCATCTATACATGTTATGTTTTGGAATCTGTCTCTCCATCACCTAAAACATTCTTATTCTTATTAAATACCTTAGGTTTTCCTGAAAAGGAGTTATCTATATTTTAAGTGTGCTCATTACAGGATAACAATTTGATGATTCCCTTTTTGATAAGGGCCTTTTCAATTTGCATCCCATTTTTATGATCTCATTAAAAATTTTAGCACACTATAGTTTGAATTGGTATTTTAGCTTTGTGTTGAGGTTGTCCACAAAGATTTTGGCTAGTTTCCTTTTTGGGTACACTGTACCTCAACCAGCTTGCCAAACCACACCATCTGTGTATAAAGTAGACAAGGCTTTCCCCACTACATCATTTTGTGTTATAAAGGTCAATGATAGAAATGTTATGTTCTATATTAAAAGACAAATATCTAACAAATTACTTGGTTAATTCACCAAAGCTTGAGATTAACCCTTTGGGTAGATACACAAACCATTCCAATGTTGACCCTGTTAGACTCTTGGGGAATAGCCTCAATAGATAAGCATCCTCATAAACAAATTCATGGTAATCTACATAGAACACCTATACATGGTCTCTTGGATTTCCCTTTCCCTGATATTTCTTGAATTTTGGTACCTCAAAGTGTGAGGGTAAGGGAATTTACAAAATGTTGATGTATAAGGGAGATGAGTAGAAATCCTCATATCTATATTTGAAGGATTAAGATCGAGGATCCATCTATTTGGAGGGTTTCTTTCATTATTTTCCATTCTTGGGCAAAGGTGGGATTCCCAAGAGGATTGTGACTATCCTATGGGATATGAGTATGGTGGGTATTGTTAACAATGTTGTTGGTATGGCTAAGTTTGTTGGTGTTGTTGGCACTATTGAGGTTAATTGCCATTATTAGTGGTATTAATATTATTGGGATTATTCCATATTAGTGATGGTGGTCATTAATTCTAGAGAAGGAGGTTAATCTATTGTGTGATTTGATCTAGGTAGTCTTCGATGGTAGCCTATCTCCTATTAGCCTTAGTATGGTTGTTAATAAGGTGTCATTGGTGTTCCTCATCATCTATGAATCCATGATCCACTTCTATTTCTTCTTAAGGATTATGATGAGCATGTTGATGAGGTGAATCTAGTCTTGTTGGATGGATTATATTATTTAAGAGGGTGTGATCAAAGTTAGGTAGTAAGGTGCCCCCTATTTATATGGCTCATGCTAGAATTTGATCATGGTTTTTGTATAGATATTGGTCTATGAGATTTCATACATCATCATTGTGGAGGGGATTGTATCCTTATTTCTTTGCCTGAGGTATATGCATGTCACTATGGTTCTCATCATATTCCTGATTAGGATCCATCATTTGTCCCATGGTATTGTTATCTTTATTAGAGCCTTGACCAAGGTGGAATTGAGCTCTGGTTTTGATGACCATGGTGAAAGGTTAAGAGGATGAGATGTGATAGATGAAGTTAGAAATTTTCAAATACTTTATTTGGGATAAAAGTTAGACTAATAGTGTTCAAAGACTTTTAAGAAACTAATCTAGCAAGGATGAGAAAGAGTGATGGGATCAAATAACTTTGTAAACTAGCAGATAGACAATTTGATGGGTGCTAGGGGACAAAGACACTTGATAGAGATGAGGATATCGATGGATGCTAGATTGGTATCTTATAAGGCTATGTATAATGATAATTTCAAGTTGAGGATTTATGATTGGAGAAGGATGGGTGACCACTAAAATTTTAGTTTTTAGACAAAAACTAGTATTTAGGAAGAAGATGGGAGACATGGATGATAGGGATGTGCTATGTATGGAATGTGATGTGAGGATTTGGTCAAAATCAACCACTCAAGATAACTAAATGGGAGAGGTGGATTTGGATTAAATGGGAATGGACAAAGATAAAATTAATGAGAAGTGGTTATATATGGTTTATGAAAGGATGGATATACATAAGTGATAGGAAAAGAATGTGCAATATGGGATGTAAAATTATTAGGATAGATGTATAATGTTCAAAAGCTCAGAATCAAAGTGGTATGGAATAATGTATACACAAGTTGATTTGTTGAATGTGGATGGATTTTATGAGGATTTTTATGGAAGGATTATGGATTAATAATTAAATTGAGATATGAGATGGGATGATATTTGAATGGATAAGAAGGATGGAGTGTCAAAAAGGTGTCAAAGGTGGTATAGGTAGTAGACATGGATGACATGTTATGTGGTTAGAATAATTAAATGTGAAGGATATAGGAGGATATAAAATATGGATTACATGTACTATATGGTTTATAGGATGATATATGGACAAGTGGGGTGAACTAATGGGTAATAATGTGCGATAAATAGACTATATGGATAGACTAATTAAAATTGGATGGTTTATGGGGATAAGATGGGATATAATGAATGACAAAATGAGAATATGAATGGATACTAAATAGGAAATATGGGTTAATACATGATTAGGATGGATGAAATATGGACTATGTGAATGAAGTACTTATAATGAGGTATGATGAAAAAAGGATAAAGTAAGTGAATTATGATGGATTATGGATAAATAGGATAATATATGGATTATGTAAATGATAGTTATGAAAGGTGGACTTATATGGATAGGGTGAAATGGATAAATGGATAATTGATATGAAATCTGGTTTAGAGTGAATAATAATTACAAGAGGATATGATGAAGCGATGACCAAATAGGTGGATGAATAGACTATGTGGATAAGCTAATTATGAAGGGGATATGATGATATAAAAATAATATAGGTGGGATGAATAACTAATCATGGGGGATGGACTATATAGATATTATTGTCCCCCAAAAATATCAGCTATTTTTTGGGACAACATTTGAATTATTTTGGTCCGACATACCAAAATAATCTCTTCCCTTTCCAAATTTTGTCTTGGGCATTCAAATTCCTCATTTTTCAAGCTTTTTAGAAATCTACGGACTGTAAATAGGCTCATTTCTACAAGTTCAATGGGCTTCACGACTTCTACAAAAATTTCCATCGACAAGCATTAGCAGCAGGTTCAACGTTTGGTTCAATGTCAAATGGTTCAAAGGCAAGCTCAATATTTGGTTCAATGCTTAATTCATCGACTCAGTTCATTCAAATTGAACCATCAGCTTAAACCATTTTTGGTTCAACCGATTGGTTCAATGGAATGGTTCATTGCCAAAGTTCAAAGAAGCCCGAAGGCCATTCAAAGACTGCTCGAAGGGTAGATACCCTTGCGAGAGACTCTTCTCGACTCAAAATGGGTCATTGCTTAAGGCCCGAAAGGGCAAGTGCAATCCAAAAAAGTGCCAAATAGAAAATCCAAAAGAAGACAAAGGAATGACACGCTCGAAAATGTCAAATTTAACATAGTGAATTAGCTGTTGATCCTTTAAACATACATGCCAAAATACATTCACAGATCTCAAAGCCAAGACCAACAGAAAATGGAGAAGGAACATAACAGTAAATCATATCCAAGACCTGATTCAATTAACCAGAAAAGGAGGAACGATGAAGATAAGATCAGATCACCAGGAGAACATTGGAAGTTGCAACTTACAATAAGCGCGACTTATTTCCTTGCATTGATAAAATCAAATGGGTAAAGCACCCCTAAGTTCCGGTGTGTCTCCTTAATAGATTCCAAAGCAAAATGATGTATTGATTGTTCCCAAGTCCTTCTTGAAGAGGCTATATAAGGGACTTTCTTAGATTGTAATAGGTATCTCTTTTTTGACATTTAGAACGAAACTCTGCCCAAATTGAGAGGCATCATTGAGAATTTGTGCTCAGTCTGTTAATCATATTTTGTTACTGGAATAAGAAAGCAAGGGAACTTTTCAGACTTTGTGCTGTGATTTCTTTGTTATTAAGGAAACTATTCTTATGTCTTTTTCTTTGATATATTTTCTATTCCATTAATTCAACAAGCAGAATTAGTAAAATTAGTCAGGAAGGTGTCCTGAAGAATCAATTGTGGAGAGACTTTGTGCCCCCATAGCTGCCTTCAGTGTGTTTTCTTTTCATTACTGTGTAAAGGAATTTGAGAAGACTTTATGCCCTCATTGTCCTTCGTATATTACTCTTGAGAATTTCAAGTAGAGACTTTGTGCTGTATTTGTTTTGATATCTCCTCAAGGAGATATGTTCCCTTTATCTTACAAATTATAGTTTAACAATACTAACAATACAACTAAATACAAATCTTTGTTGCTGGGTATGAAGGCTGCTCAAGAAAAAGGCATTAAATTTTTTTATGCCAAAGGGGATGCTGAATTAGTAGTTTGTCAAGTTAAGAATTTATACCAAACTAAGAATGAAAGATTACGCCACTACCGTAACTTGGATTGAAAGTTTTGATGCTTTCAACATTTCTGTCATACCTAGAGAGTCTAATGACAAAGCTGATGCACTTACTATTTCAGGAACTCTCTTAGTTCCTCATTCAGATTTCAAAAAAGACAGGTATACCATTGAGCTAGTTTATAGGCCAAGTGTTCCTGATAATGCTGATCATTGGCAAGTGTTCAATGATGATCATCAAATCATTGCCTTCTTGGAATGAAAAGATAATTTTGAATGGCTATGTTTTGAAGGCAACAAACCTCAAAAGAATGAATTTGTGTCTGAATTCAGCTCAGATATAAATGAAGAATTATTGCAGCTAAAAGAAAAAAAAATTCCCAAAGCCCTATTTTCTCTTGAAAAGCTGTTTGACAAACATGATAGATTCATTAAACAACAACAAATAGACTCGAGTTTCTCTCAAATATTTGATCAAGTGAATCTGTCTACTGAAGAAAATCCCAAGATGATCAATATTGGTAAGTGCTGCACCTTTGAAGAAAGATTCAAGTTCACTTCTTTACTCTGTCAATACATAGATATCTTAGCATATTCTTATGAAGACTTGAAGTCTCTCAGACCAGATGAAATCTGCCATAACATTCCTCTCAAGGCTGACTCAATGCCATACAAGCAAAAATCGAGACAGTATAATCTAAAAATGTCAGGTACTATTCTGTCTGAGATACAAAAGATGTTAAATGCTAGAATCATTTTCCCAATCCATCATTATACATGAATTACAAACATAGTGCCTATAAGGAAGAAGAATGGTGAAATTTTCATTTGTGTAGGTTTTAGAAATCTGAATCAAGCATCTTTGAAGGATAATTATCCTTTACCAATTATGGATCAAGTGCTTCAAATAATGACAGGTGCAGAGATGTTATCAATGCTGGATGGTTTCTCAAGTTATAATCAGGTTAAAGTTGGTGAAACAGACCAATACAAGACTGCATTCGCTATGCCTTGGGGTACATTTACATATAAGAGACTGCCTTTTGGTCTAATAAATGCTGGTGCTACTTTTCAGAGAGCTATGAATCTAGCTTTCAAAGATGAAATTGGTAAATTCATAGTGGTATACCTTGACAATTTGACACTCTTTTCAAAGCATTGATCTGATCATGTACGCCACCTACAGCAAGTGCTAGAGCGCTGCCACTAGAATGGTATTTCCTTAAATCTTAAAAAGTCTATTTTTGGAGTAACAGAGGGGAAACTCCTTGGACACATTGTGTCCAAAGAAGGTATAAAGATTGACTCAGATAGAGTCAAGTCTATTCAAGAGCTTAATCTACCCACAAATAAGAATGTTGTTCATTCTTTCTTCGAAAAGGTGAATTTCTTACGGAGATTCATCCCTAAATTTGCTGAGAAGACTAGACATATTGTGAACATGATGAAAGGGAAAACTGTCTTCAGCTGGACTAAAAAAGGCAAATCAACATTTCAAAATATCAAGACTGCCATTGCTCATGCACCTACCTTGGTTTGTCCAGATTACCACAAAAGTTTCATCATATATAGCTATGCGTCTGAGCATACTCTTTCAGCGATTCTTGTTCAATAAGACAAAGAAGGTATGGAATCCCCCATCTCCTTCATGAGTTTCCATCTCAAAACCCATGAAATGAAGTATTCAAATATAGAGAAGCACGCCTATGCATTGGTAAAAGTAGTCAAACATTTCTGCTTCTATATTCTAAATTCACATACTACTGCCTTAGTTCTTGACACTACATTCAAGTCTATATTAACTTAGCAAGAGTTTGGCACAAAGAGAGGTAATTGGATTGCAAAGATCCAAGAATTTGATTTGGATATCAAGCCAATAAAGCTGGTCAGAGGTAAAGGCCTATGCCAATTGATGGCTAACAATAAGCCAGAAGATACACATCATGAAGAAGCTGAAGTGAAAAATACTCCAACAGTTCTTTTTGTTTCCACTACCAATGAATGGTACTCAGGTATTGCCTATTTTTGGACTTATGGTGAATGTCTTGCTCATTTGTCTTACAAATAAAGGAGGACTATCAGGTTGAAAGCTACCAATTTTATCCTTTGGGATAATGGCCTATACAAGAGAAGCATAGATGGAGTATTCCTTCACTGTGTAGACAAGGAGCAACAAACCTAGCTTTTGAAATCTTTCCACAACTTGGCCTATGGAGGATATTTTTTAGCTTCTGTGACTGCTCACAAGATTCTGTGAGCCAGGTATTACTGGCCAAGTCTTTTCCAAGATGCACATAAGTGGGTGAGAAAATGTGAAATCTGTCAGCAATTTATTGGAAGACCTAAGTTGGCTGCCCTGCTTCTCAAGCCAGTAATCATAGAGGAACCTTTTCAATAATGGAGACTTGATTTTATTAGGATAGTAAACCCATCTTCAAGTGTTGGACATGATTATGTCCTTACAACAACTGATTATTTCACCAAGTGGGTAGAAGTAATCCCAACTAAGCATGCTACTTCAGAAGTTGTATGCAACTTCCTCAAAGAAAATATCATTTCCAAGTTTGGAGTTCCACTCAAAATTGTTACTAATAATGTATCTTATTTCACCTCTCAAGAGATTATGCAATTCTATTTTCATTATGGAATTACACTCTCTCATTCTTCTGATTATTTTCCACAAGGGAATGGACAAGCTGAGTCCAACAATAAGAATTTGGTAACTATTATCAAAAAGCTAGCAGATGATAATCAAAGGACATGGCATAAAGCATTTTTTGATGCTCTATGGGTAGACAGGATCACACCAAAAAGGGCAATTGGTATGTCTCCTTTTCAACTTCTTTACGTTATTAATGCTGAGATACCAATCACCTTGGAGTTACCAGCCTTGAAATTGGCAAAGGCCATTGAAGATCAGACATATGAGAGTTATCTTGACAAAAGAATCATGTGCCTAACTCAGCTCGAAGAACAGAGAACCATGGTGGTGGACATAATTGCTGCTTATCAAACTTTGGTAAAGAAACTCTTTGATCAGAAGGCTAGAAATTGTGATTTCCAGATTGGGGATCAAGTCCTGCTGTGGGATAAAAGGAGAGAACCAAAGGGATACATGGAAAGTTTGAATCCCTTTGGAGAGGCCCATTTATAATTCATCAACACAATAGTGAAAATAGCTTTCTAATAAAATATCAAGATGGCACACTCTTTTCTCTACCCCACAATGGGCAGCATCTGAAACACTTCAATTCTTGAAGTATCAAATCATTGCCTTTGTATATATGTATATTTATATAGTTTTAATTCTATTTTGTTTTGTTTATTTTCTTTTTGAAGCCTTTCATTTCTGGGTAGCATGACTCCATAACCCAATGGTACACATGAAGACACTGGAGATTCTAGATTCTACTCCTTTCAATTCTTTTTGCAATTGACAGAAGTTGCCCAACTGGAGCCAGCTATTGTCCCCCAAAAATATCAGTTATTTTTTGGGACAACATTTGAATTATTTTGATCCTATAGACCCAAATAATCTCTTCCCTTTCCAAATTTTGTCTTGGGCATTCAAATTCCTCATTTTTCAAGCTTTTCAAAAATCTATGGACTGCAAACAGGCTCATTTCTACAAGTTCAATGGGCTTCACGACTTCTACAAAAATTTCCATCGGCAAGCATCACCAGTAGGTTCAATGTTTGATTCATCTTTTGGTTCAACTTAAAATGGTTCAAAGTCAAGTTCAATGTTTGGTTCAATGCTTAATTCATCAGCTTGATTCATTCAAATTGAACCATCAGCTTGAACTATTTTTGGTTCAATTGATCGGTTCAATGTCTTGGTTCAACATAATGTTTCATCGCCAAAGTTTAAAGAAGCTCGAAGGCCATTCCAAGACTGTCGAAAGGGTATATACCCTTGTGGGAGACTCTTCTCGACTCAAAAAGGGTCATTCCTTAAGGCCCAAAAGGGCAAGTGCAATCTAAAAAAGTGCCAAACGAAAAAGCCGAAAGAAGACAAAGGAATGACGCGCCCATAAACGTCAAATTCAACATAGTGAATTAGTTGTTGATCCTTTAAACATACAGGCTAGAATACATTCACAAATCCCAAAGCCAAGACTAGCAAAAAGTGGAGAAGGAACATAATAGTAAATTAAATCTAGGACCCGATTCAATTAACCGAAAAAGGAGGAACGATGAAGATAAGATTAGATCGCCAGGAGAACATTGGAAATTGCAACTTTCAATAAGCACGACTTATTTCCTTGCATTGATAAAATCAAATGGGTAAAGTGCCCCTAAATTTTGGCGTGTCTCCTTAACAGATTCCAAAGCAAAATGATGTATTGATTGTTCCCAAGTCCTTTTTGAAGAGGCTATATAAGGGACTTTCTTAGATTGTAATAGGTATCTCTTTTTTGACATTTAGAACGAAACTCTGCCCAAATTAAGAGGCATCATTGAGACTTTGTGCTCAGTCTGTTAATCATATTTTGTTACTGGAATGAGAAAGCAAGGGACTTTTTCAGACTTTGTGCTGTGATTTCTTTGTTATTAAGGAAACTGTTCTTATGTCTTTTTCCTTGATATATTTTCTGTTCCATTAATTCAACAAGCAGAATTAGTAAAATTAGTCAGGAAGGTGTCTTGAAAAATCAATTGTGGAGAGACTTTGTGCCCCCATAGCTGCCATCAGTGTGTTTTCTTTTCATTACTGTGTAAAGGACTTTGAGAAGACTTTGTGCCCTCATTGTCCTTCGTATATTACTCTTGAGCATTTCAAGTAGAGACTTTGTGCTGTATCTTGATTTTCTGGTTACTACGCCCTCAGTTACATTCTGCTTTTATTTCCAGGAGTATTCTTGTGGTTTGCTAAATAGTACTTATGAAAGAAGAGGAGTACTGTCTATCATTTCCCCTGAGTTTTTCCTTTGATCTGTGCGCATCATCTCTGAAAGAAGAGAGATGGATGGTTTGTCCCACCTATGAGTATTATTTTCTATTTATATATATATATATAGTATACCTATAGGGAACCTCCCCTTGATGAGAGGAGAGATCAGTGTCTTTCTGATGTGGTAAAACTACACATTTGGATGACTTATCTTCTTACTTTGGTTGATCAGACCTATTTTGTTTATCAGTACGTTGATCGACAAAATATTCAACTAACAGATATAATGATGATGATAGATTATTAGGATGATATGAGGATAATATGGATGAAGTTAGGATAGATAAATGATATGGGCCAAGAAGCTTCAAGGAGATAGGATGATGTAATGATAAGATGGGGTGGAGGGATGAATAAGTAGATGTGAGGAATATATTATAAGAAAATGTGATGATATAAGAATGAAAGAGTAAATAGATATATGATCTACGAGGACAAAATAAGCGAGGGAATGAGATGATATATAATTATAGGATGGGGGATAAGTGTATGGTTGATATAAAAGTGGGGTTAATAAGATGTGATGGAATGTGGATAAGACTAAAGGGTAATGTTCTAAACTAATCTATAAAAGTGAGAAAAATGATAATTATATATGAAACTATAGATGTAGGTGAATACTTGGTCTAATATGGTGTGTGTGGATTGGTGATGGAGGTATAGATATGAGATGGAAATATAAAAGGAAATGGATGATGAAGAGAATGAAAAGAAAATGGATAGGCACTATACATGGGATGGTATGAGATATAAATAGGATGACCAATATAAGACAAATGGAGAAGGGAAGTATTATGAAATGGATAAGATGTAGTCAAATATCCAAGGATATGAAATGGATAAGATGTGTATATCAAAATAATATGGAATGGATATAGGTGAGATAATGCATGTAAGATGGATGAAAGTATGATAAGGATCTAATTATAATGCACAAGGAAGAATGTGAATAGTGAAGAATGTCAAAATATGGCGGTGTTAAGTGAGATAGATCCTATGAGGTGTGGGTAGGATGAAGATGTAAATATGATATGGATAAAAGGATATGGGTAAGTGTGATGGTCAAAAGGGTTATGACAAAAGGTAATGGATACTATGTGTTATGGGATGGGTTTAGACACAAGAGGCACTATTGGCTAATTATAGAATGATATTATGTAACTATGGGGGGGGAATATGATGGTCAAAATTTGGTCAAAATTTACAAATTACTAAGGAAGAAATATGTTATTAGGATAAATGTGAAAAGTGATAAGGAATGCAAAGGGTTTGGACTAAGGTAAATGCTATGAAGTGATGATAGGATACAAAATGATGAGATGAAGAAAGGAGATGAAGGAATGGTGATGGGATGATAGAAGTGATCCTATAAAATTTTCCAAGGTATGCACACAAAAATTATGGGTGTGGCCAACTCAGCTAACAAAAAAAATGGGAATATGCACAACACACAAATAATACACACAAAGTACAACCCTAATTAGTAAATTGTATGGGAGTGTAATGCAATGCCCACACCATCTAATGGCTACACAAGTGAGGTTGTAGGCTGGTGACCCATTGAAAAATTGATTGAACCCTCTTGACCTTACTTGCACTTGATGGTTACTTTAGTATTGTTACTGACACCTATAGTGGAACACCTATTACAGCCATAGTCCCCTACTCTAAGGTTTACAAAAGGATCTAGGGGAGTCCTTGATATATGCAATGGTATGTTGGGGCCCAAGTTGATATAGGAAGTTTTTTGACTACATTAGGTATATGGGATTGATCTCTCTTCACTCCATAAAACCCTTTATGGGGAATTCTATTTAGGCCATAATGATAGCTCTCCTTATATTTATACTATATAAAAACACAGAATTTGGTTAGACTACAATGGTGAAATATATGAAACTAACCCCTATAGACTAATCCACATGCATGGTGATGAAATCCACATCATGTGCTATCCTAAGAGTGGGATGAAAAAATAGGCAAACACATGATAAAATTAATTATCCACTTTTAATTACCTATGTGATCTTTTTCATGATACACCAAATTAAGAAAGAAAACACACACAAGAAGTAAATAAGTATTTATAAATAACTAGACAATGATATATCTAAATCAATAATCTTTCAAATATAATAGAATTTAAAGCAAAAATGATAAAGTGGCACCCCTTCCTACAATCAAAAAGGTTAGATATCTGATTGGGGTACCCAAATCCTCAAGGAGGCTACAAGAAAATGGTTAACAACTTAAGTTTTGTAATCATACGAGTACACAGGGCAATCTCATGACCCGAATGCACAATCCCACGACTAAAATATTAATACCATGAGAGATAATTGTGGGTTTTAAAAATGGCAACTAAATACTATAATTAGGACCATGACTGCCAAACAATACTGCTACACTAATCAACAAAGCTGCTACTAATAGAAAAGTCTAAATAACTATATTGTAGTCTTAAAGGAAAATAGTTTGTATATGTCCTAAACTAATAAAAAATCCTTTCAAATATAATAATTATAGGGATTTGTTTTTAATATAATTATTTATGATGAAAATACTATAAAAGCCTAACACTAGCCCTAACTATACTAAACTATAAAGCCACAACTTGGGATGATAATACCGATATTTATAGGGCAACCCCACAACTAGGGGAGGAGTGGTATTGTAAAATGGGATTGAACTAGCTTGTGAGATGAGTCTTTAGGCAGTCTTCTTACTCCCATGTTTTACCAAGTCCCTGCAAGATAGAAAATGCCCCTTATATGTAGAAAATCTTTAGATATAAAGGGAGGTCAAGTTGACTATGTGGATGAATACTTAAGAACACTTATTATCAAAAAGAGAATGATTTTAGACTTATATATTATAGACCCTTTCCTCCCTATTATCAGATCTTGAAAACCCTATAAATGACAAATCAAAAGAAACAAGGGTAGTGTTTTACTAGTTTTTAATGATTATGCAATACCGCAACTGAGAAATACAACCCCACTATTACCAAGTTGATATCGCTACTCAAGGAGTCACATGTTTGTTGAATGAGTGGAAAACTCTTCTTCTTGAACTTAGGATGATCTCTCCTTCCGCTCTACACATAGACTAAACAACAAGAGATAAAAAACCTATAGAGACAGGATGTTATCAAAGATAAATTATATTATAGACCCAGCTATTAATTTGAACAAAACTACTACTAGAATCTACAATATTGCTATTACCAAAAAAACCTTGTTATTTAAAGAATTGTGGGATTGTCAAATATGTCCATACAACCTAACTTTGGAAGAACCAATTTATATCCTACACACAGAGAAATACACACCTAAAGAACAAAAAAAAGTTAGTACAAACAGTCTCAAAATCTAAGGTGTATTATGGAACATGACAATATCACCACTAAAAACATCACTGCCCTGATTAATAGGGTAATCCCATGACTGGTAGAGTCACAGTATTGTCAAAACCTAAAACACTACTAGACCCCTAATCACTAATGGTCATTCTAATTGATATCATTACTTGGACTATCAATATCGCGACTACAATATTGCCACTAACAGTGTAATCCCATTACTTACTTGGAACATGTCAAAATTTGGAAACTCCTTGATGTGGCATACAATTGCTCCTATAATCACCTAAAATGCTTCCAACAAGAGTGTTATCCTAAGTAAGGGAGATTGGTCCCAATGTAGTTGCCAAAATGTGCACCAAATTTAGGATTCTTGCAATATTATCAAAATGAAAATAAAACACCCAAAATCTAATGAGACTAATAACAAAGGATAGAGAAGATAAATCAGAGTTAATTTACCATCCTCTTTACCTTCTCATGCCTCCATTCTTGGATTTGAACTTGTGTGATCGAATTTGAAAGTCTTAATTGTTGGATTACTTGTGATATTCTTGATAATGGCTTCCAAAGGGATATGGGATGTGGATAATGGCTATAATGGATGCTTGAAGTCTTGTATGGATGCTTGATAAGGGAGCTTAATGGCTTGTAAGGATATTTTTCATCTGTTGAAGAGTGGAGGGAAGGTTTATTTTTATAAGTAAATGGGGGGAAGATCTATGGCCCAAATTCAAATTTGGGCCATTAAGATCGATGGTTAGGGAATTTCCATGGAATTTTCAATTCCATAGAAATCTTTAGAATTAGAAAATTCTAGAGAAGGGGACAAGTTAGGGAAGATTTCTAGAATCCTCCAATGCTAGAAATCTCCCCATAGGGTTTAGGTTTTAGCAAGGGATAATGTAGGGAGGTAGGTGGGTGGTTGGATTATTTTTGAATTCTAAAATTGGCTAGTGGGATTAGGGAGTAGGTTAGTAGGTAATAGAGCCTATTAGGAGTTTAATGAAGGGATTAATTGATATTAAGATAGGATAAAGGTTATGTGGGATGTAGGAGTAAGTTATGGGTTTAAGTCTAATGGTTAATATAGCTAATAAATATGGGAATTAGGTTAAATTAGCATAAACTAGTATAATTAGTGGGTTAAACATATTTTAATGCATACAAGGGCTACTTACAAATTTATTGGAAAGAGAGAGTCGTAACCTGATATTATGTTTTGAGATAAAGAGAATTAGTGAATATATGAAAGAGATTATCATCTACTATGTTATGCTCACACTTATTAGACAAGTTCTTCTAACATTTGATGAAATCTTGTGCCATTTTGGTTTCAAGTTTATTATAATTGATAAAGTGAGCCAAGGTGTTCTCAAGGAGATCACTAATTTTAAACTCTTGTACTAGGGAGTTAACTAAATCTTATAGGCTAGTGATAGAATGGGATTTGAGTTAAATGTACCAATATAAAGCATCTCTGGAGATTGTTTTGGCTAATAACTTGGTAGTAACAAAGGTGTTAAGCTTGACCCAATCTTCGTAGAGATTACCAAATGTTTTTAAATATAAGGTAGGATCAGCGGACCCAATATAACTAATGGTAGGTGTGATACCTCCTATGTCAATATTGGAAATTTGAGGTATAAGAGGTTCATTTTGGAGTTATTTGATAATTTTATTGATAAGGGATGGTTAAGGAATGAGGTTTCCATGGGAATCCCTAAGGGGGGTGGGGGGCATTGTGATTTTTCACTCCCCATGGAATTTTTTGAGGTTTATTTTGAAGGTAAATGAGATGATTTTACATCTTCATCATTTGATTAACATTATTATTTTGAAAATAATTCATTTTATTGAGAGTTTATAATAAGAGTTGATGGGTTTGAGTGGTATTTTAACTAGTTTGTGCAGCATGTGAAGATTGGTATTGGTATTAGTGGATTGGGTTGTACTATGAGTAGTATCATACATGACACTAGTGGTGTGGGAAGCATTGGTATAAAAGTAAGCACTAGTAACATGATTGACATGTGTAGCAAAGGATGCACTAGTGGAATGGTTAGAATTGGAAGAAAAAGAAGCACTAGTAGCATGATTGGCATTGGTAGAAAAGGATTCACTAGTGAAATGGTTACCATTAGATTAAAATAAAACAATAATATCATGATTGGCATTGGTATCAAATGATGCACTAGTGGTTTTATGGAAGAGGAGGGCCCTTGGAAAAGGCCCAGTAGAGGTTGAACCTACCATGTTAATAGAGATACTTGGCATGGAGGTTGAAGAGATCATAGAAGAAGAGGTCATAGTGTGGGAAGGAGTGAAAATAGATGGGAGAAGTTGAGAATCATAGAAGGTATGTCCCCCAAATCCATGAGATAATGCAAGGGAGGGTGAAATAGATTCTTCTACTTAACCACTTATCATGAGAATGTAAATAGTTGAAGGGTCCTTTCCTCTATGTTGAGGAAATTCATTAGTGAATAAAATAATTTCATGTGTGTACTCTAATTCAAGGTCATATTCTAAGGAGAAAAGAGTATTATGAATTGATGATGAATAAGGAAGAGTCCCATAATTGGTAGTGTGAGTGGCAATATACACATTACTTTGATTTAAAGTCGAAACCACAAGATGTTTTTGATGAAACCTATTAGGATTGGTAAAGCTCATCATGTCTATTAGATTCAAATCTTTATTATCCTAAAGCAAGAAGTTCATGATGATAAAAGGAGGCTAAAAAGGTGATGAAAAGAAAAGATCAGAAAATGGGGTCTAGATTCGAAGTGGTAAAGCTCATCATGTTTGTTGGATTCAACTCTATGTTATCCTCAAAGAATAAGTTCACAATGAGAAAAGGAGGATAAAAGGGTGATTTAAAGAAAAAATCATAAAATAAGATACATGTTTGAATTGGTCGACTATGTTTTGTACACCAAATAATAGAATAGAGAAAATAGAACATAGTCATATAGATCTATTATATACTACTAAATAGGGAACAAGCCAAGAAAATAAGAAGACATAGTCAGATAGGTTAAATATGTATTGTTTAGATAAGGGATGAATATGAATTTAAGGATATATAGTCAGATAGGTTGATTGTGTACTATAGGTAGAAAGGGTAAACAATCTGTAAGAAATTATATCAATGTGATTGATCCAATTGAAACACATAACATAAACCTTGTACCAACACTAGACAATGTAAGTTTTATAATACAATGTATAATGATCAAATAGTAAGCAATGACTGGAAAGTAAATGATAACTAATTGGTTATCCTAAGTGTTATTAATTTATAATGAGGTTTAATTTTAATGTGATTGGGAAGTTGGTTAAAATAAGGAACTAGAAAGCAATCTAAGACTAGTTTCAAGATGTTTAGGTTGAAAAGGGATATGTATTGGAAATGATATTGGCTTAGTATTGGGGCCTACCCCCTCACTTCACAATATTTTAGTGATAAGGGTGTTGGGTTATTAGTTAATATATACCATTAACCACATGTTTATACTTAGCCATAAAACCAAGTTGGCTTCCCCCTTGGTGATGAAATCTAGATAGGTAGACCTTGGTAAGACCAATGTTTAATGCTTTTTGAATGTAAAGTGATTTGGTAGTGTGTGCAAAAGAAAAAAAATTAGTGTAACTAAAATGGTAATTTGAAAAACCACCTATTTAATCTATGTTTGTTACTCTAAGCATGCATGTAACTGAAAAGGAAATGTGAATTAATTACTAGAAAATATAGGTTAATTTGTTAATTGAAAAGTACACAAAGTTGGTTCAAGTGACACTATATGTAAATAGTGTAAAACATAGTCAACTAGGTTGCTACTGTTATGAAGAAGCAAGATCTATAAGAACACACTTGAATAGGTTAACAATGTCTTCTAAATGGAAGATAGACTATAGAATTATGTTGAATAGGTTGACCAAGTTGGCTATATGGTTGCAATTTTATAGACAAAAAACTTGTGAAAAATAGTAATGAAAGAAGAAAATTTAAATGAGAGATAAATAAATGAACTTTGATGGGATTTAAGATATTTAAGTTGAAAATTTTTATGCTTTGAAGTGTAAATGTTGATTCAAAATTTTGCTAATAGGGTTAACTAGTTTGATGAATTTTAAAAAACCTGTATGATGAAAGATAAGTTGCAAACAGAGTTGATTGGCTTGACTATGTTGGTAGACCTGTTTGATGAAAGAAGAGAATGGTAGATAGAGTAAACTAGTTAGACTATGTATGCAAATATGGAGATAAAAAAGAATACTATGCCAAACTGATCTGAAGACCTGCATAGCCATAATAGAGTTATTTTAGAATGATTGTGTGTTAAACCTATGCACATAATGTTATAAATATATCAAATGGTTTGATATAGTACTAAAAATTTAGTATAATGACAAAATGAAATCATGAAAGAAAACCTACAAGGGTTTGATTAATGTTGGATTCACTAGAATGTATACAAATGGAAATGCAACTAATAAATTAATCAATCATAGCTTGGAGAATATAAATCCTACTTACACTTTCAATTATTCATACATTCGATATTCAAGGTCATGACCAAGATGAATCTGCTAGACCTAGTCAGGGATATCTTACCATAATAACATCACTAGAGAGGGTTCACAAGCCACTTGCAAAGAAATATTATGAAATAACCCTAGCTAGGTCCTATGTTTTCATATTCACAAATTAAATAACAAGTAAATTAAAGTCTAATCTAGTTCTCACTAAAGCTTGTGGCACAAAATGGGGGTAATAAAAATAAAAATTAAACATGCATAAAAGATCTATACTCGTGTCAATTTGAAGGAAATCCTCATACATGGGAGAGAAGTACAAATACAAATCTATCCACTCTTATAAAGGAAAAACAAAGTTATGAATATTTACCTTTTGAAGACAAACCCACCAAGCCTCAATCTCTCGCTTGGCCAAGGTGCTTCACAAGACATTTTTGTGGTATGTAAGGATGACAAGGATAGGTCAGCTTTATGCTACATGAATTATCTATGCATCCAAAAGTATTATCCATAAGACAAGATCCATATCTCCAAACAAATTATTTAAAACCTAAGATATGATCCTCAAGTAAAATGGTGGATAAGTAGAAGCATAATATAATATTCTTCTCATCCTCTTCCTAATAAATGATAAAATGAATGTGTATATATAGCTGAATCTAAACCTAAAGCTTTCTAAAGGTTTAGCCAATAGGGTCAACCCAATAGACTCTATATCATTATTGATAAAAACAAATTAGGTCTTGGTTTAGGTCAACCCCTAGCTGACCTAGACCCTAAATGAGTTTTATCAATTAGAGTACAGGGTCGATGGGGTTGACAGTGTAATGTAAACCATCAAAATGGGTTTTAAGATTAGGAAGGGGATAATGAAGGTGAAATTTTTTTGGAGGGTGAAATATATAAGATAAATCTTAGGGAAGTGTTTTAGGATATGGTTGTGTAGATATAAAATAGTAGTATAGTGGACAACAATCCTGCAAAGCATCAATGGTCTACCCACCCCTTTCCTAGTGAATCTTTTAAGGTGTGCACTTAGAGAGATTGAGACTTGATGAGTTATTGAAAGAGATAAAGCATCAATAATTGATAAAGTTTGAAAATATTATGTGTATATAAGTACCATCACCAATACAAACCCCTTCCTACCTTAACTACCTAAAACCATCTTTAGATTACCTTTTTAGTTGCTTCTTATAACCAACTCTCTATCACATTTATTTACAAAATAATATTATAATTTAAAACATTCATGAATGACCACATAGATTAGTATTTATATCTTTTATGAATACTTTAATAATTTTATGTTGTATTGTAAAAAAATTATCAGCCAACATTAGTTTAAGGTTTGTGTTGTGTGCCACAACTGGATAGACTAGATCGATACAATTTTGTGTGTGTTTATTTCAATTATTTTGCACAATAACACTATATCATCTACATACATAATTATCAAAACCTATCTCTACCTTCAAAACACAATTGATCTTCTCAACTATCTCCTATAGGTTTTATTTCTATAGGATACATTCATCCTATCCAACCTACTCTCTCACAAGTTGGTTAGTATCCCTTTCTACAGAACACAATTTATTTGTCCAACCCAATATCACATAGGTTGGTATTCAATGTCTCCCCATAAAACATAGTTGACTAATTTGACTGTGTCCTTTCCAAAAAAATCAGTTGACCTTCCCTCTAAAATTTGTCAACCTAGTCAACTTTATACCTCTGGGCAGATACTATTTTGAATCTAGATGATTTTACTCCTACTTTTCACCTTTGTTTTCTAATATTAGATATTATTTATAGCATTATGAAATCCCCTATTATAAATGTTTAGATAACCTTAATCCATTTAGATGATATATGGGATGTTTCCTTCCTACCCTTGCTACTCAAGAGCATTCTCACTCTTGATGCACTTTCTGTCACCCCTCATCTTTGGATTGCAATATGGTCCAAATTAATCCAACTAATGACACTAATAGATTAGATCCATTTCACACTTCTCAAGATTGTTATTTATTTAAATAACCTTATTACACTATAGGGGCAATTAACACAAGCATAACCAATAACCCTATAGGAAATATTTTAAACACCAACAACCCATCCACAAACAATTATCCATCCAACAACCCATCCCCTAATACTAATTTATGGAATGTTCCTCTTACCAATCCTAATGATCCACCTTTAAAAACTAATAACCTCAATCCATCAGTTGACACCACTCAAATTCTTACACAAATTATGAAACAAATGAACATTATGAAAACATCTAATACTTATCAAATGATGCAAATGCAACATCATTTACCAAACATGATTAATAAAACTCCTTTTCTTCTACCCTAAAATAAATAAATTTTTATCCCTCCGCTTCTTAGAGATGCCACATGAAATATAATTCCCAAACCATTATGTAAAATAAGATGCTCCAAAATATTCAAAATAAACCTTTATCCCCTTTAAAATTATTTCTATTGATATTGAAAATATCTCTCCAACTATTAATTATGATGGGAATAAAGATCATGCATCTTTCCTTAAAGCATTTGGTAATATTTATAAAGAGTGGATTCAAAGTAATACCTTTGCCACTAAAAAAAAATTAGTCAAAACATTCACAAGAGATGTTTAGAATGGTATAATAAAGTCCCTCAACATTATATATGGCAACTTGTATTGGAAGATAAATTACTAAGAAGGGGGGTCAATCAATCTTCAAAAAATTTCTTTGATAATCTTACTTAAGTAATCATAGATAATTTATATAATCATGTACATCTAGGCAAGATTAAACATCAATCCACAAGATCATGAAATACATGAACATAGTATATATGTGGGAAACCATCAAGGGGAAGAGAACCCATTGATAATTAAAATGGACTATAGTACTATAATAACAAGACCAATCTTTAGTAAACACCAAATCCACATGGATCACCAACCTTAATTAGCTAAGCGTCAACTCAGCTATGATTTAATAAGCAACCATTTGCAAGAAGACACCAACCCCCTAGATGAATATTTACCAACTCAACCAACTAAAACACTATATAAACTTAAAAAACCCTTGTTTCTCATACAATATATGATGATATTCTTTCTCTTCTCTTCGCATAATTCTATCCCTCTCAAATTAGCCTCTATCCTTCTTCACTCAACTAGCCCTCTTCATGGATTGATTAGGTCTTCTGACCTTGATCCTCATATGTAGAACTCTTATATGATATTCATGACATACCTATGATGGTATATACGACCTTATTATTCTTACCAATGTTTTATTAAATTTTATTGTTCTAAACACACACTTAACACATAAAATAAGCCTAATTAGCCTTACTTTTATACAAGACACTTGATCATATCCTTCTTAATTAGCCACACATTATTATCTTCTTATGTCATCTGTGTAATATATATTAGCATATTATAATAATGCATTTTTATCATAATTTGATCACACATTGGTTGCTTATAACTCAAATGTCCCTTACTCCTCTTTTAGGATTTAAGGAGACCTAATAGGCTTTCTTAACAACACCTTACCCTTTGATCTTACTTTAAGCATATTCAAACACCTCACATGGTAGGAACACATCACATGCCACTACAATAGACTTTATACAGCTTTAATTTAGGTTCATTACACTTTTTAGGTCCAACCACCATTTGAACCCTTTCTCAAAACACTGTTCATAAAAGGCCTGTACATATACAAAAAAATTATCTTGAATAACTGAGACATAAACTCAATTTTTCAAGAAAATCATAGAGAAAAATTACATATTCAAAAACCTCATGATATTAGGTTCATCTCAAACTTCATCAAATGCTTTAACTTAAGGTATATAGGCTCAAACTCTTCTCTATAAGATGCTCACTTAGAACTACCAACTAACTTCAAAATACAGTCAAGAAACATGAACTTATGACACCTGATTGAACATAATCAAATTGTAGACACCTAAATCTGGCCACTAATGACCGTCAATCAAGATTTTGACCAATTTCCACCAAAATACACAATTTGGCCTAAAAATAATAAAATACATTAAAAGAGTTGAAATTTTTATATTCAAGTGCTGATTATTATCAAGGTATCATTAAATGGGGCAATGCAATTTATGAAGCAAATAACGTTGATCAAATCATTTCAAGTCAAAATAACATTTTTGCACCTGAGTACTCTATATTTCTCTTTTTTATCAAATTTCTTGCATGAGACACAAACCTTTGTTATTTTGTGTTGGCAACATCCTAAATGGGAATATGGTTCCAACCCATATAACATCGACTTCCAATTCCAATTCAGTCAAAATTTGAGCCAATAATATGAAATTTTAAACAGTTTGATTAATTTGTGCATAAATTACCAATGTTTTACATCAAATTTGACTAATCATGTTCAAGTTAAATTAAACCAAATCAAGATCTTAAGTTAATTTTCCATGAAGCTTTTTGAATATTTATTTTTAGAAATTGATATTGAATATCTACATCATCAAATGCCATCATTTCTTAGAAAGACATCCCTAGGCCATAAATGCATAAAATATCTCATCAAGCCACCCCATGCCTCGTTAAGACCCTCCTATTCCTCATTGATTCCTCACATGCCTCTTAAATTCCCCTTCTTTCCAAATATTTATGGGAGATATTTATGAATTTTATTACATAATTTGGATTAATTCATGGCCACACATCTCAATCTTGAGATGGACGGTCATGGTTGGTCCTAAACTATTTCAAAAATATATAAATAGGAGGTCTTTCCTATTAATTTTTAAGCTTGGTAATGCAAAGTTATAATGCACAAATAATTCAAAAATCCATTTCAATTAGTTTTATAATGACAAATTATTGAGCCAAGCCAAAGCCAAACATGGTGCCAAGGAGAGATGAAAGTAGCCACACTTCACTGATGAAAAATCATTTTGGATCATCCAAGGAAGGTGAAGGAAGGTATTTATTTCATGTTTGAGTTGTGTTTTAGGTTTTTATTTTTTTAACTAATCTCCTCCTTTAAGATAGGCTTAGGGTGTTAGTTTAGTATGTTTTTGATTGATTTGTTTTATTCACTAACACAATACTAATATCCCTCTATTGCAATCCTATGTTCAAAAATGGCTCATATAATGGGAATTAGCCTCAAAAATTTGGTCAAATTGCACCTCCAAGTAACCTACTAACCATTGTCATGCATGATCTTGGATTGTGGAGGCAAACAAGGTAAATATTTTAGCGAAAATGTAATATTTTGTAAGCCACAATTTTATTCTCAAGATTATGTAACCCAGCTTGAATGTGTTCCTAACTCATCCCAAATCACCCCAACTCAACCCTAACTCACCCCAACATAACCCCAACTCACCTGTTCAGTCCAACTTACTTATTCAATGTAACTCACCTGTGTAGCCCAACTCACCTATGCAACCCAACTCGCCTATTAGCCTAGCTCACCTGCCAACCCGACTCACCTATCAACCTAAATTGCCTATCAACTCAACTCTCCTACCAACCCAACTCACCTATCAACCCAACTCGCTTGTGGTACCCAACTCACCTATCAACCCAACTTGATTGTCAACCTGAGAGCTAAATTCTTAATGTCATTTACTTGAACTCCTTAGTGCTTCAAAGCAGTTCATTATAATCTTGTTTTTTTAGGTTGAGGGGGTAGTTTGGAAGTATATTTAAATGCTTTTGACTAACCATACACCTTTCAAATTAGGTTTAAAAAGAACTTTATCAAAAATCATGCACACTTCAAATTTGGCTTAAAATGAACATGTCATGTTTCTCACACATTTGAATTGGTGCCTAAAATGAACCTAAGATTTAGCTAAGTCTTAGGTAATTTTAATTTAGTTCTTAAAACACATCATAAATCTTGTAACATTTTCAATTTGGTGTTTTAATCATGAATCTAAGCTAAGTCTTGAATTTTTAATTTAGGTTTAAAATGAACTCAGGTTTTTATTACTTCATGTGGTTATTTTGTGCAATATTTTCTATTTTTGTACTAAAACCAAAGGTATAGTAATGAATCTAATCAAACATTTTCAAATTTGGTGCAACAAATCAACATCACCTCAATTGTTTCCAAAACTTGCTTATTGATTGTTTTAGTGAAAAGAGACATGCATGTATACTCTCCTATCTGTCCCCTTTATGGAACTTTTAGGATCAAAAGTTCCATCTCATTACAATTTGAGCCTAGTCCAAGGCATAGAAATAATGTCATCTAAATCACTCCCCAAAAACTTGTAATAGTTTGGGTGATCTTGAAATGACCCTAAAGTCTTTCTATCAGTCATTTATTTTATTGCATCTTGGCTTGCAAGGGGGAGTTCATTACCTCCCACAAGTTTTATAAAGAAGATTTGACCCAAGGTTTCATATCCTGCTACTAACTTCAACCGCTCCCACTAAGATCAGAGGTTTGAGTGGTTAAACCACATTCTAGTGTTGGAGTTAGACATGGGATGTATCTGCACTTTGGACATTGCACTACATTAAGCAAACAACGAATGTAGTGATTGTAAAAAGGATAAGACATTTTTACAAATAGCCAAGTGTTTTAGACACCAAATTTAAGTGTGTTTATTTTATAATGTGATGTGAAAGTCATTGGGTAATTGATCTATCTAGACATTTGAAAACTTGTAGATCTTAGATAAATCCCCACTTGTCATGGAAGTGTTGTTGGTGCAAGGTACACCTCAAGGTCCATGTTGTAGTACTATCATTTGAGAGAAGGGGGGTGTAAAAACCCTACTATATAATGCACATTTTACTTTTTGGATAAACACTAGAAGCCTCTCAAATGATGTATATTGATGGATTCTAACAATACCAAGCAACCTTGTCAGTTTAGGACTTAAGAGCTATTAATTAGTTGGTTTTGTCATAGATTAAATTCTTGTTAGGAGTAAAAACTTGGTGTGAATAGATGATACAAACCAAAACACATGGTCCTTATTTTCCTTTGGACAAAGAGGTGTTATGATGCCCCCGTGAATCATCAATTTGCCTTGTTCAAATTTCATCAAAAATTGGAGTCATATCATCCACTTTGGCACAATTATGCTACCCAATTGAGTCTAGACTATTACCAAACATTGTTTATAGTCCTTCATTTATAATCCAAATTCAAAATTTAACCTTCATAAGTTCATAGTGTTGATGTGATAAGTGGGTTCACCATTTGCACTAAACTTGAGAGAACTTAGGTTCAATTTTCAATTTGGGTTATAAGGTCGTTTAAGACACATAATCATTATCACCACTTGATATACTTAAGTCATTTTGTGATAAACACTTACACTTTGAGTCTATGCACCAAACATTTTTGTTTTACCATCTTATTTTCTTTAAGATCATTTGAATACATACTTATAGATATTATCAAAACTTTGAAGATATGTATGCCATTTGAGTTAAGAAAGGTAGTGTTATGCTACCAAATTTGTGAGAAACCATCTTTGCCTTAGAGAGTTTTTGAAATAGACTTTTTGTCATGTCTTTTGATTAGTTTAGCATTTTTATGCTACCCAAAACATTTCAAACATTGTTTCATAGGCCTTTTTGCATAGATTTCAAGTTTGTACACATTTTTCAAGCCAATTCAAGTATACCTTTTATGAATCTTTGTCTAACATAGTTATGTTGTTCACATTTGTCTAGCCTATTTGTCAAAATAACTAAGTTTTATACAATTATTTACAAGAAAATAAACTATCCCTAAATTGCCTTTTGTTTCATACCATATACCTATTTAATTGAGTTCATGTCCAAGAGTCAAATGCTTAGTTTTTGTTAGAAGTGTTTCAAATCAATTAGATTAAAATTATCATCTATTTCAAAGTCTAGATTTTGATGTTGTTTGGCCAAAAGTCGTAGCACATGCCTTAGTTGAGTCTAGCATTTGACGCTGTGTTTGGCCAAAAGACCTAGCAATGGTTTATTTTCTTAGTTTAGATTGATTTGAAACACTTTAACCTTAGAGTTTGGCATTTTTATTTTAGGTCCATTTACTTGATCCTTTTGTATAAGATGTGTAATGTTAGTTACTTAATGTTAGCTTGTTTTATCAGAAATCATTGCATTAACCTTTCTATCCTTTTGATGTATCTAGACCAAGTTTGAATATTATCTTTTAGACACTAAATTTTTAGAGTTTTTAGAAATCTCTTCTTTTTCTATCACAAAAACATTTACTATGGATCCCAACATGTATTCTTACACTTATAATGGACTTATGTACAATCTAGGGATTAATAATGTTTTTACGTAAGAAGAAATGGTGCAAGACCCCTATGTAGATAATATTGATTATGAGATAGATCGTTATGCTTCTTATAATACTCAAATAGGGGCACAAAAACAAGATTCATTGGATAACTATTTGGTTAATACACCACCATATTTAGAACAAGACCAAGAATAAATTACATAATACCTAGCTACGATACTCATAGTTGAAGAACCCGTTTCTCAACAATCGTACTCCATTAATATGCCTTTCACATATGATTCATTTTTATTTGAAAATAATTTTTTAGATAAAAAAGATGAGATTTTTTTTAGAGCTATAGAATTAGGGGCTAAGTTTCCAATAGACTTCCCTCATTAAATTTTACCAAGCCTAGTAAGAATGCCTTACAACATATTGTATAGTCAACATGTCTCTTCTATAAATCCTTTAACTCTAATTCAAATGACATATCAGGACCTTAATATGCATAAAAAAGGAAAGAACCTCATGGAATACCACTTTAACCAAATACAAACATCATATCAAACCTACCTAAATCTAGTGCACAATTTTAATCAGATGACCATGGTGAGCAAATCTCTTATTGACTTAATTCCTTCAATAAGAGTTTTGATAGAGTTAAATGGTCAAGAAAATCAAAGTTTAAACCCATTTACATAAAACACTTCAGTAGATAAATTTTTACACATACCAATTATCAAAGAACTGTCTTCTACTTCTATGCAGAATAATGAGCAAAACATAGTGGACAATGTGTAAGAAACATCCAATCTAAATCAAAGTGCTACTAATACACAAACAACTAGTCAAAAACATATGCCTTTAGTTAATACCATGAGTGGATATATGAACATAATAATGGGAGATTTTTCACCCTAACCTTAATTAGTTGCTTTGTCAAGCACATAACCAACATAATCAGGTAGTCATTGAATAACCAATGTCATGCCTCAATAATAAAATATGACAAATCCTATTCCTCCTTAATAGGTGATGAGTATCCTTCCACAATAATAATCAAAAATGAATATACCATATTAGCAAAGGCTGAATGTATTGCCACCTTAATAAGGAGCAACTAATGTTCCACCTCATTAGGTAGTAGCAAATGTACCTTCTTCTTCGCATACCAACATGCAAATTCAAAACCATATGATATTTAATCAATAGTATATTCATGTTGGTCAGTGATAGGTTACAAATCTAAAATATGCATCCCATTCCCAACTAAGATTCATGTAACAAGGGGGTTCCAATGTCTCTCAAATACCTATTAGGTAATAATTACCTTTTATGCAGAGCATACCACAAGTTCAGAGATAGGGTCTTAGCTTACAAGTTCCCACTCAATATCAAGGTCTGAGTAGTTAACAATAGCTCCCTATTCAATTTCAATAGGCATAGTACCATTATATCCCTCCATCCCAACCTCAAAATCTTCCAATTTAAACCTCAATCCCAACCTAAACTAAAATATCACACAACCAAATGTACAATTTAAACAAGTACATCCTAATCTACATATGCATATTCTTGGTTTGTTTCCTAACCAATCCAAAACATACCAAATACCCCCATAATACCTTGGTCAAAGTGATTCAATTGTGACCACCCAACCATTTACCCAAGCCAATATTCCCACAAGTTTCCTAGAGTAAGAGTTACAATAAATGAAGGATGCAATTGCCACCATACAAGAGGGGAAACAAATTAAAAAGTTTAAGTTGGATTATGTGTGTTCCTATCCTTTCAATATGGATTACTTATAGATTCCATTTCCTCTAGGATATGAACCACCAAAATTTGATAAAACAAGGGGAAAGGTGACCCTAAAGCCCATTTAACCAAGTTCTTTGTCGCATTTTAGCTAGTGGTATATGGCAATATATACCTTTTGTTGTTTTTTCTAAAAATCTTAGTTGGACAAGGCTTGGAGTGGTTTTTAAAGTTTCCCAAGAATTTAGTAACAAATTTTGATGACCTTTCAAAAAAATTTATACAACACTTTTCCTACAATCTTGAACATGGGATTTCATTGGTCAACTTGACACAAGATAAATAAAAAGTTGGTGAGAGTTTTGAAAGTTATCTACAATGATGGAGATCACTTTCAAGCTGATTCACTCATATTTTACTAGATAAATAATTAGCTTTTGTATTTACTAAAAACTTGCATAGTGAGATAGCCTATCATTTGGAACTGTAGTGTGCACATACCTTTAAAGAAATCATTGACAAAGGTTTGTTTATTGAGTAAGCACTCATTAATAAAGGAGTCATCAAGCTTAATTCAACTAATCAGAACCAAGGCACCAATCAAGTAAGTGCCAAAACCAACATCCAATCCAAGCATAAGCATCACAACTGGCACAGGCCAATAACTAAGACCAAAATAGTTCAACTGCAATAGGAATGTTGTTGGAAATGGAGTGACCAAGTAATGCCATGTCCAAATAGTGTAAACATCATATTCTCAACCTACACCACCTTTTCAACTTACTCCTACCCAACAACTTCTTCAACCAATGCCACAAGCATAACAACCAAGACCTTACAACAAATGCCACAACCTTTGCCATTGGAAAACCATCCTCTAAGGAGAATAGTACCTACTCACCATGTTTTTAGTGACCTTGGAGACCCTATTGAATATATGTTTCATAAATTTTCTACCAACTAATTTGATTAGTTGGCGTATACCAAAACATTATCCCTAAGGCATTCTTTATCCTGATTTGTACCATGAAAATAAATTCTATGAATATCATCAAGTCAATGGACACAATTTATGAAGATGTGTGTAAATCAATCATTTGATTGAGAACATGTTAGAGAATGGGGAGATCACATTGGATGGCAATGATTCCACCTCTAATCAGACTCTAAGGATTTATCAAAACCCTTTTCTCCAACACAACCAATAAAAACAACAAAAAAATAATGACAACAACAATAATAGCCAGTACAACAACAAAATTAATAGTATCAAAATCAAAGGCCAAACCAGTAGAACTAACAAAACCAAAAACATCAAAATAATAGACAAAACTAAGTTTAAAATGGTAATAACCAACAAACCTACCATGCAATTTCACATGACTACAATAGGGTTGTAGGTCATATTGCAGGGGGTAGTGTTAATACCATCTCCATTAATCCTAGACTGAGCACCAATCAATCTAGACCATTGCTAAATAATGCCACTCAACCAAATTCTATCGATAATCCTTCTTTTATATGGGACTACATGTAGGTGAACCAAAAAATGGGATTTCCACTTTTAGACTTTATATCGATAACTTGTCCTTACCTTGTGACCACATATAAGTGCAATGATAACCAAGACTTGTCCTATCTAGTCCCACACCATCACCATCATTTTTTAGAAACTATGGTCCTGTAATTCATCTCAATTTTGTAATCATAACTTGAAGGTCAAATATTACCATTCCAAACCCACAACCATCTACCACCTCACCCATTATCCAACCATCCATTTAACCTTAGAACAAACCATTTAACATTGTTTAAGATAAGAAGTTTGATATTGTGGAATAATTATAGAAGACACCAACCTAGATCTCCATTTTATATTTGTTACAAATGTCAACAATCCATAAGAACATTTTGAATGAGTTATTAACCTAATACACTATTTATAGTGACATATCCCCTGATAAATTTCAAGCTTTGGTTGGATACCTAGCTCCCACCCAACAAGTCACATTCAACCAAAGTGATATGTCTTCCCTTAGCCTGCTCCATAATAATCCATTTTACATAGAAGTTTATATAAAGAGGTATAAAGTGAAATGTGTCCTTAAATAAAATGGATTAGGCCTCAACATAGTGTCTCTAAAGCTCATCAAGCTTTTTGGGTACACAATGGTAGATCTCCAACCAAAAATGATAACTATCGAAGCCTATGATAATCAGGGGAATGAATCATGAGACAACATTAGTCTACCAATTATCATTGGGCCTTTGATCCATGATAAACTTTTACATGTAATTGATATTGATTTTTCATATAATATGATTCTAGGTAGGCCTTGGTTACATGATATTCATGCAATCTTGTCAACGCTACGCCAATGTATCAAGTTCTCCCACTCAGGCATGGAAGTAAATATTCTAGGAGATGTGCACCCATATGAACATTGTAAACATCCTAAGGCTAAGTTTCAAAGCTATAATTACCAATACAACATGAATTCAATTTCCAAGTAGGATAAAGGAAAGACCATACTTATTGATTCTCTAGAGGATAATTGCATAAATACTAATACCTTGGATTCCCTTTCCCACATGTTGCCTCCTGAAGCTTCCAATCATTACACCATTTCAACTAATGTCTTAGGATAATATTTAAAGCATGATACCTTTCATATTACCAATCTTCCTCAAAATCCAAATACCTTTGGAAGACCTAAAGTTACCCCAAACATGTATTGGCAAAAAAAAAGAGCAAAAATAAAGGACCTATCATGTTTGTACTAGCATTTGGCCTAGAACTAGACCCTCTCGAGGGAGATGAATCATGGTTATATAATGATGACTAATCTGATTGTTATAAGAGTGCAAAGTATCCTATTCCTAATAGGATCATAGAGAATCAAGACTATAAATGAGGAGGCCTTAAATTGAATCAACAAGGAACCATTGAGCCAATTTCCATGACCAAATACAAAAAACCCTATAGACTTAGATTTAAATGGCTTGGGGGTGACCCCACATATTTTATTTGCGTTTTATCATCAGTGACTAGTGATGATGATGATGATGATGATAGTGAAGTAGAGTTTGATCATAGCCTTATCTTTGATGACCTAGCTAAGACTAACATGTTTGATAATAATGCCATTTGTACCCTTACCTCAATCATTCATCATAACCCATTGCCATTATACTATCCCCATCTAATAGATTGAGACCAAAAAGAATCTAGTTTACTGATTGATGAGTTTCAAAATGATGAGGCATTCTGTGATTTTCTAGGCCTTAGAGACAATATTTTCTTGGGAGATCATAAATCAGGATTCTCAATCACATTAGATCCTAAAGCCTATTTTGGAGAGTGGGTAAACACCCTTAGCCCAAAATAAATAAATAATACATGGAGGTCCCAATGTGAAAACCTCTTTGAGGTGCTTTTTGAGAAGGGAAAAAGTAAAGATATAGGCCAGTCTAGTGGTGAAAACTTGTTTTAGGCACCATTAGCTGCAGGTGTTCATTCTTCTTCAAATTAGACTAGGAGACCACGAATGATGAACTTGCCTATGGATCTGAGTTCAATTTTGAGCAAAAACAAGTGTTTGATCAAATTCCTCAAGAATTTCTAATTATTTTTGTCACATGGATAGATCTTCCATTAGGGGACTCATATTCATCATGCCTAGGAGACGTTGAAGTGCAAGTCTTAATAGAAGACCCTGATATTATCTAACAATTCAAGTCTTTACCTACTATCTTAGAAGATGGCTCAACCCTTCTAGTCAAATATACAATAGAGATAAACATCAAGACTCCATCAAACTTGAAATGGATAAAATTAGGTGCATCCATCACTAAAGAGGAATGTGAAGTCTTTATATATCTATTGAGAGAATTTGTAGATATCTTTGTATGGGCTTATTCTGACATGCCAGGTTTGGACCCTGCCTTAGTTTCAAATCACCTTGTGGTAAATCCTAATTCCAAACTAGTTAAGCAAAAGTTACACAAGATGCATCATCACATTTTTATATTAGTAAAGAAAGAGTTGGAAAAACTTTTATAAGCAAGATTTATTCAATCCATTGACTACTCAGAATGGATATCTAATGTTGTACCTATTAACAAAAGGCCTAAAGGAATCAAAATTTTTACTATTTTTTCAGACATAAGCAAAGACTACATGAGGATGACTTTATATTACCTAATATTGTTATGATCATCAAATCCACAGTGGGTTATGAGATGATTTCACTCATGGATGGATTTTCAAGATACAACTAGATCAGAATAACACTAGAAGATCAACAAAAAACATCATTCACCACTCCATGGGGAACATTTTATTATCAGGGAATGTTGTTTGATCTTAAGAATGCTATATCCACCTATCAAAGAGCCATGACTATCATATTCCATGATATGATGTAGATATTGTTGAAGACACGTTGATGACATATTAGGCAAATAAAAAACCAAGGCTGACCATCCATCAGTGCTATGCAGAATATTTGAAAGACTACATGAGTATAAAGGCTGACTAAATATAAATAAATGTGTGTTTGGAGTAACATTAGGAAAATTACTTAGATTCATCATGTTTTTTAGGGGCATTGAAGTCGATCTAGCCAAAGTCTAAACTATAATAGAGATACCACTAACAACCAATTTAAAGTAGCTCTACAGTTTATAGGGTAAAATCTAATCAATCTGATGCTTCATATCTCAGTTAATAGATAAGTGTCATCCATTTAAATATATTTTAAATAAGGGATTTGCATTCCACTAGGATAATCACTAACAAACAAATTTTTAGTAGCTAAAAGATTACCTAGCAAATTTTCCTATTTTTCTCCCCCCTATGCTAGGAAAATCATTTTTGTTGTACCTATCAGCTATAGATAATGCCTTGGGGGCACTTCTAGCCCAACATGATGATAATGGAAAATAACACTCAAGCCATACATTGATCATGTATGAACATAAATATATGCCTATTTAAAAAACTTGTTTAGCCATGGTATTTGTAGCTCAAAAATTATGACACTACATATTGAACAATAAGACCATTGTCATTTCAAAAGTAGATCCACTCAAGTATCTACTATCTAAAATAGCTTTAAAAGGTAGAATGGCCAAATGGATGATGTTTATTAGTGAGTTTGACATCAAATAAATCAATCAAAAAGCCATTAAGGGGCAAGTTATTATAGATCAACTTGCTGAAGTACCCCTTGCAGACATAGAGCCACTCACATTTCAATTTCTTGATGAATCCATAATGACCATCATTGAAATACCTCTTGAAGATTAGAACTAGAAGTTGTATTTTTATAGATCATTTATGGGACATGGATTAGGGGTAGGCCTTTTATTTATTACACCATAGGGGGATCTAATCCCTAAATCAGTCAGGATCAATTTTCCTTGTACCAACAACATGGCTGAATATGAAGAACTTGTTGTAGGAATTCACCAAGTGGTACAATGGAACGTATCTCATCTAAAGGTTTATGGTGATTCTTAGTTAATCATTAATCATGTTATAGACCACTTTCAGACCAAATATGACAATTTGGTTCCATATAAAGGCATGGTCAAAACTCTCAAACAATAAATTGTCGACATTTAGTTTAAGCATATATCAAGGACAAGTGACAAAATTGAGATGCTCTGGCCACTCTTGGATCTTTGATTTGACAAATAGACAAAGTTAGAGAGTATAAATTCCTCATTGCAAACTTGTTTGCACCACTTCATGAGCCTTTCACTGTCAAATGATTTGTGATATTGTTGGCCCTAGTTCTATCTGGTACTTAGACCTTTACAACTACCTTCACGACCAAGTTTTACCACCTAACCTCTCCTAAAAATAAACCAAAGCCTTTATCTATCACTCCACTCATTATACTTGACTTGGATCAAACCTCTACCACTATAGTTTTGATGTAACTATAATTCATTATTTACCTTTGACAAAATCTACACTAGCATTACAAGAAGTACATGAATGAGTATGTGGAGCCCACTCCAACGGGGTAGTCTTATCTAAGAAGATTTTACATACTTGTTATTATTGGCCCACAATGGATTCAAATATAGTTGTATATGTAAATAAGTGAAACAAATGTCAATGACAAGCCAATTTGATTCATGCCCTAGCCAAGACTCTAAAACCAATGTTGACACCATGACCATTTGCTACATGGGGACTCAACCTCATTGGGAAAATCAATCCTACATCTTCAGATGACCATAAACATATCCTTACCTCCACTAAATATTTAAGTAAGTGGGTCAAAGCTATACCCCTCAATTAGGTGATTGAAAATCATATTTCCCATTTTATTTTCAGCTATCTTGTCTGCCACGACGATATCCCTTTCGACATTATATTTGATAATGGAGGATCCTTCAAAAACAAAGATGTCAAACAATTATGTACTGAATAAAATATTACACAACATTTCTCTATGATGTATTACCCTCACAATAATGGTCAAGCTGAGGCATCCAACAAAACAATTATTAACATTCTGAAAAATATTGTCAATGATGTTGGTCATGACTGACACCTTTAGATATTCCATGCCCTTTAGGCATACCATACCAATTACCATACACCCACAGGGGCCACTCCATACTCACTTGTTTATGGTACTGAAGCCATACTTCTTATTGAGTTTGAGTTGCCTACACTATGCATATCTTACAAGCATGTCCTAGATGATCATGATTATCAAGTAGATCACCTGCAAAAGCTAGACCTACTTGATGAAAAATGCATAGCTGCTCTCAAAAATATTTAGGTATATCAAAACTGACTCAAAGGCCACTACAATCAGCAAATCAAGCATATAACATTTAAAATTGGTAATCTTGTTCTTAAATAAAACTAAAAGAATCCCATGGCCAAGAATAAGCATAAAGGTAAATTCAAACCAAACTCAATAGGGCCTTTCATCATTAATATATATTATGGATCAAGAGCATATAGGCTCACCACACCAGATGGAGATGAACTTCCTAAATAGATGAATATTATTCACCTCAAGTGGTACTATGGTTGAACATTATGGTGTATAGTCTATAAGGACCATTTCAATTGTTCCATTTTATCACAATTATTCTTTGTACAAATATAATTCTTATCATTCCTCTTAGCCTATTATTTATCCATTTTACCATTCCATTATATCAACCAAGCATGTTTTGAATCTTATCTACGTAGCTCGTTTGACCTTGGTTTTGCCATTAGTTTCACATTTTCAACACCAATGAATCCGATTAGTTTCAATAGTTATTTTGATAATTTTAGATAGAGATATTATTTTGGATAAGTATGATAGATATTTGGTAGGTGCATCCTTCATTTCATGTTTCATTCTCTCTCATTTTCTTGATCCTAATTATAACTGTCTATGGGAAAATTAGTCTTAGTGACCTATGCTGTTGTATCTTAGTTATAACCACCTATGGGTAAACTAGGGGAAAAACTTATTTATTGTGCCTTGACCATACAAATTAACCATTCTCTATACCGTACTATGCCTTTATACCAACTGTGTCTATTTTGTTTGAATTGACTACTACCCTAGTTAGATTTCTCCATTATAGGGTAGAACTATAGTGGCTTGAGGTCATACTCTAGGACTATGTAGGTAGCACTCAATCCTTGTTGAGGTTAGTTTATTCACCCTTTATATCCATTTTCTCACCATTTTATGAGTAACCTAATTCATGCTCTCACCATTTTGTGAGCAACCTAAGCCACACTCTTGCTGTTTTTGAGCAACCTAAGCCAGACTCTCACCGATTTTTGAGCAGCTTAAACCATGCTCTCACCACTTTATAAGCAACCCAATCCACACTCTCACCATTTTATGAGCAACCTCAGCTATGCTCTAACCATTTTACGAACAACCTAATCCATGCTTTTTCCATTTTATGAGCAACCTAAGTAATGCTCTCGTTGTTTTGTGATCTTGAACCATTTAGTGTCTTATCATTCTCGATCGAGTTGAGATACTCTAAAAATTCAAAAAACATGTGTAAAACTATTTAAAAAAACTAAAAAAATTGACCACTTCTTTGCCTTAAGGATTTTGGGAACCCTTACTAAGTCACGAGAATCTCACTTGTCACTTAGTTTCCCTATCCTTTTTGGCCTTTTCTCCCATATAATTTCCATTTTTCAAGACCATTCCTATTCTTCTATCACATATATTATGTTTTTTTCATTAATTATCATTTTCATTCCATTTCTTGGGAGAACTACATTTGGCCTAAAGTTTTTGTTGGATATTAAATCCGTAAAACTATGTAGACAACATCCACTTGCCTAGTGCATATGGAAACAGCTAGGCCACCCCATTTATTTTATTCTATTACCCCATTTTGTTAGTTTTTTAAGGTTTTGCCTATTTTTTAGGGGAAATGTTCATATTTTAGAAACCTAAAACCAGCCATCGATAACCTCCAATCAGGGTTTTGGCTAGTTTCCATCTAAAATGCACAATTTGGCCTAAAAGCACTAAAACATGTTAAATGATGTAAAGATGGCATATTCAAATGCCAATTTTGGCCAGGGTATCCCTAAATGGGGCAATGAAATTTATGGGCTAACTAACTTTGATCAGTTTATTTTGAGTCAAAATAGAAAATTTGCACCTACATGCTCTGGACTACTCTTTCTTATCAAATATTTTGCACAAGACTCATGCCTTTGATATTTATTGTTGGCAACATCCTAAATGGGAATATGCATCCAATGCATTTGATAGTGACTTCCAATTCCAATCCAGTCAAATTTAAGACCAATAACAAGGTTTTCTAATCAATTTGAGTAATTTATGCATAAGATGCTTAAACATGCTTAAGAGCTAATTAACCCAAATCAAGGCATAATCAAAAATTCCATGGAAACTTGTTGAATATTTGTTTTTAGAAATGAATATTGAATATCTGCATCATCAAGTGACCTCATTTCTTGAGAAGACATCTCTAGGCCATAAATACCACAAATATCAGGATTCATGCCTCCCATGCCTCATCAATGCCTTCTATGATGCCCTCTATGCTTCTTAATTGCCCCTTCTTCCAATGCCATGATGAGGATAATTGTAAACTTAATTCCAAAAATTGAATTAATCCTCAACCACACATCTCAATCTTCAGATGGATGATTGAGGTTGATTCTAATCAAATCCAAAAATCTATGAATATGAGGCCTCACAACATCATTTCTAAGCTTAGTTAGTGCAAAGTTATAATGCAGGATTGGTTCCAAAAGGCTTCAAACAACTAGTGTTATAATGCCAAATTGATTCCAAGCCAATCGAATCTACTAGCCAAAGGTGCCAAGGAGATATGGAGGTTGTCACGCTTCCATTGCTAAGGACTTCATGAGCACAAGTCAAGAAAGCCACCATTACAAAGGCATTTAGAGTATAAAAGGAAGGTGAAGGAACTCTTATATTTGATTCCTTGCCTTTTAGTTATGCTTGTCATTTTTTTTGTTAACTAAGCTCTCCCTAGTGTTTAGGCCTAGAGATGTTATGCTATTAGTGTGTTTATTTCATCTTGTTTTCATTTTGGAACTAACACAATACTAACCATCCTCTCTTGAGTCAAATTTGTAGATCACATAATGGCACACCTAGTGGGACTAGACACATCCTACACCTAAAGGAGATCCTTTTACAACCTTAAAAAACTTATTTGAGCTTTTAAAACTCTTGTAAATTAGTTTTCTAACTTTTTCTTTCCATTTTTGGTTACCACAATTTTTACACATTAACCGATGTCGATAGAAATACCAACATCAACTACTTGGCTTAACCGACGTCGGTTAGTAAAATTGACATCAGTTAGATCTTGATTGGTCGTAACTAACTTTAGTGGTATTGACCGATGTCAATCACTATGTTTTTCAAAAAACATAGACCCAAGACCTACTTTTCCAAAATTGATTTTTTCAAATTCAAAAGGGCTTCAAAGCTAAAGGACATGCTAACAATTTTGTTATAGGACCAAGTGAGATATTTGCTCAAAACATGTTTAAATAACTTTTGCATGCAAGAATTTAAGTGTTTTTGGTGAATGTTTTCAAAGTTTACAACTAAGACCAAGGGGTCAAATGAACACCACCAAACATTTCATTTGAGTTTAAAATTGAACACACTTGTCAATTTTTAATTGCAATAGTTGTTTAGATTAATCTTGGTTGGAAAAAAGAGGTATGTTTCATGTATGCTCTTTGATTTATCCCCTATAGGGAACCCTTAGAATCAAAAGTGCCATTCTTTCTGCAAGTATCCTAGTCTAAGGCTTAGAAATAATGTTGCCTAAAGCACTCCCCAAAAACTCGCTAAAGTTTAGGTGATCTTGAAAATGACCCTAAAGTCTTTCTATTTTCATGCTTTCTTTGTTTTTATGCAACTTGGCTTGAGAGGGGGACTTCATCACCTCCCACAAGTTCTTTAGGGAAGCTTTGACATAGGGTTTCATCTCCTGACATTGACTTCATTTGACTCTTTTTAGAATTGCACACGGGATGTAGTGGCACTTAGACATCGCACTACACTAAGCAAACAATAGGATGTAGTGGTTGCAAAAAGGACTAGACCTTTTTACAATAAGCTGAGTGATACGGACCCAAAATCCATGCTTTTATTTTTCATTTTTTGACATGAAAGTCATTGTGTAATTGATTCCCCTAGATTGGTTAGAAACTTGTTATATTTTAGATAAATCCCCACTTGTCACAAAAGTATTGTTGGTGTAAGGTGCACCTCACGTTCAATGTCATAGTACTATCATTTGAGAGAAGGGGGGGTGTAAAAACCCTACTATATAATGCATATTTAATTTTGGATGAACACTTAAAATCCTCTCAAATGATGTATATTGATGGATTCGAACAGTACCAAGCAAGCTTGTCATTTTAAGATCTAAGGGCAATTAGTTAGATGGTCTTGTCCAAGATTAAAGTCTTGTTTGGAGTCAAAACTTGGTGTAAACAAATAATCCAAACCAAACATATAGTCTAAATTTTCCTTTGAATAAGGAGGCATTATGCTCCCTGCATGAGATCATCTATTTGCCTAGTTCAAAGTTCATCAAAAGGTTGAGAGTTATATCATCCACTTTGGCACAATTATGTTACTCGATTGAGTCTAGACCTTTACCAAAGTTTTTTAAGTCCTTCACTTATAATTTAAATTAAAATTACACCTTTAAAAGTTCATAGGGTTGATGTGTTAAGTGGGTTCACCATTTGCACTAAACTTGAGGGAACTTAGGTTTAATTTACAATTTGGGTTGAAAGCCATTTAAGACTCATAATCATTGTCCTTTCTTGATAGACTTAAGCTATTTTGTGCTAAACACTTACACTTTAAGTATATACACCACAAAATTTTTGAGTTAAGAAAGGTATTGTTATGCTATCAAAATTATGGAAAAATATCTTTGCCTTAGAGAGTCTTTGAAACAAACTTTTTTATCACACATTTTGGGTAGTATAGTGTCATTACACTAGCCAAATCATTTCAAACATTGTTTCATAGACCATCTTACATAGAATTACAAATTTGTTCCTACATATTTAGACTGATCCAAGTGTACTTTTTGATCCTTTGTCTAAAGCACAATTATACTGCTCACCTTTGTCTAGCTTGTTTGTCAAAAAGAACCAAGTTTTATACCATTATTTATGAGAAAATAAAGTATTGCTAAAGTACCTTTTATTTCATACCTTATACCTAGTTGACCAAGTTCATGTCCAAGAATCAAATGCCTAGTGTTTGTTAGGAGTGTTTCAATCCGTTAGATTAAAACTTTCATCTACTTTCAAAGTCTAGCTTTTGACACCGTTTGGCCAAGAGTCCTAGCACATGCCTTGTTTTAGCCTAGCTTTTGACAATGCGTTTGGCCAAAAGACCTAACAAATTTTAATTTCCTAGATTAGACTGATTTGAAACACTTTGACCTTAGAGTTTGGCATTTCATTTTTGGTCCATTTAATTTCTCATCTTTGTGTGAATAGTGAAACGTTAGATATTTTATTCTAGCTTGTTTCCTCACAAATCTTTGCATAAACCTTTTAATATTTTTGAAAAATATAGACCAAGTTGAAGGCATCATTTATTTTAGATTCTATTCTTTTTAGATTTTTTAGAACTCTTTAAACTTTTATCACCAAACATTGACTATGGATCCCAACATGTATTCCTACACTCATAGTGGACTCATGTACAATCCGGGGAATAGTAATGTAGTTGTGCAGGTAGAAATGGTGGAAGACCCATATGTAGGTAACATTGCTTAATATGGATTCTTATCCTTCTTATAATAATCAATCAGGGGCACAAAGCCAAGATCCATTGGCTAACTGTTTGGTTAACACACTACCTTACACAGAACAGGACCAAGAATAAACTGCACAATACTTAGCTAGAATACCCACGGTGGATGAGCCAGCACGTCAATAACCATATTATAATAATTTGGCTTCCATGTATGATCCATTTTTTTTTGAGCCACATTTCTTTGAGAATAATGATGAGATTTTGGTTAGGGTCATACAGGTAGGGGCTAAGTTTCCAGCATAATTCCCCCATGAAAATCTACCAAGTCTAGTAAGAGTGGCCCATAATATCATTTATGATCAACAAGCTTTATCTAGCAATCTTATGGCTCTATCCAAACACGTAAAAAAACCCCAATATATCCAATCCAGGTAAAAACATCATGGATGATCACTTTAACCAAATGCAAATAGCATAGCAAAACTACCTAAATTTAGCACATGATTTCAATCAGATGAACATGGTAAGCATCTCATTGACCTAGTTCCTTTAACAAGGGTGTTGTGGAATTAACTGGACAAGAGAATCTAAGTTCTAACCCATTTATATAAAGCACTTTAATAGATAACATGATACATATGCCAGTTATTGAAGAAGTGTCTTTAGCTTCTACACTGAATAGTGAGCCAAACGTAGCAAACAATGTCCAATCTTGATCAAAGTGGTATTAACACACAAACAACTAGCCAACAACATGTGCCTATAGTTAATCCCATGAGTAGATCATCATACCAAGGAATAGGAGTTTTTATACCCCAAACTCAACCATTCATTTCCTCAAGTGTACAACCTATAAGATTATATAATGAAATAATGGCTAATGTTACACCTCAATGATAAAATGTGATGAATCCTACTCCTCAAAAAGTAGCAAGTGGTATTCCAAAACAATAGACATAGTCTAGTGTATCAACATAATAGAGGATGAGTACATTGCCACCTCAACCAACAACTAATATTCCACCTCGCTAAGTAATGACAAACATACCTCTTCAGCTGTAGAATAATATGTCAGTCCAAAACCAAGCAATGGCTAGCCAGTAATGTGTAAATATTGATCAGTGACATATTTAAAATATGCAACATGCTTTCACTTATTCATAGGTATTAATGCAACAAAGAAGTCCCCATGTTTCTTAACTACCTACTAGGCAACCATTGGTTTAAAATGTGCTAAAAATCTAGAGACAAGGTCTTGGTTCACAAGTTCCCACTCAACAACAAGGTTCGATTAGTCAACATCATGTCCATTTTCAACCACAGTAGACATAATATAGTTATATTCCTTCATCCCAACCACAAAATATTCCAAGTCAAACCTTTATCATCAACCTAAACTAGAATATCGTATAAACAAATGTGCAATTTCAAGTACATCCCAAGCCACGTATGCATATTATTAGTGCATTCCCCAACCAATCCAATGTACCCTAATAGGTGTCTCCATCATACTCTAGTCAAAGTGTCCCACTTGTGACCTCCCAACCATCTATCCAAACCAATATTCTCCCTCAAATCAGTATTCCTTCCAGTTTCCTATCCCAAGAATTACAATAGATGAAGGATGCAATTGCTACCATTCAGGTGGAGAACCAGACTAATAAGTTTAAATTGGATGATGTGTGTTCCTATCCATTCAACATGGAGTATTTGTAGATACCATTTCCTCCAGGATAAGAACCACCCAAATTTGATAAGTACAAAGGGAAAGGTGACCCTAAAGCTCATTTGATTGAATTCTTTGTTGCATGTCAACTAGTGACATATACCTCTTGATGTTGTTTCCAGGGAGCTTGGCTGGACAAGCCTTAGAGTGGTTTTTAAAGTTTCCCAAGAATTTAGTAACAAACTTTGATGATCTTTTTAATAAATTTGTGTAGCACTTTTCTTATAATCTCGAGCATGAGATTCATTAGTAGACCTGACACAAGCAGAGCAGAAAGTTGGAGAGAGTATTGCAAGTTATTTACAGTGATGGAGAGCCCTTACAAGCCATTTCACTCATAGTTTACTAGTTAAATAATTAGCTACTATGTTTACTAACTATTTGCATCGTGAGATAGCTTATCATCTAGAACTGTAATGTGCACATACATTTAAAGAGATCATTGATAAAGTTTTGTTGATCAAGAAAGTGCACATCAATAAAGGGGTCATCAAGCTTAATTCAACTAATCAAAATAAAGGTATGAATCATGAAAATGACCAACATCCCATCCAAATGCAAGCATCACAACCAGCACAGGTCAAAATCATGAAAGACCAAAGCAATTCAATCAAAATAAGAATGTTGTAGGAAATGGAGTGACCAAATCTCATCATGTCCAAACTGTGCATACATCATCTACACCACCTTTTAAGCTTACTCCTACTGAGCAAACTCTCCAACTAATTCCATAAGTGCAATAACCAAGACCTGCATAATAAATATAGTAGTTTTTACCATTATAAACCACTCCTCTTAGGAGAACTATCCCTACACATCGTGTCTTTAGTGACCTAGGCAAACTAATTAAATCTATATTTCACAAGCTTCCTATCGCTAATATCATTAGTTGGCCTATACCAAAGCATTATCCACAAGGAATTCTTTATCTTGATTGGTACTATGAAAATGACTTTTGTGACTATCATTGGGTCAATGGGCATAATATATGAATATGTGTCCAAATCAAGCATTTAATTGAAAATATGTTGGAGAATGGGGAGATAAAATTGGATAATGGTGCTTTCACTTTCAATAAAACTCTTGGGATCTATCAAAACCCCTTTACCTAACATAATAATCAACAACAACATAATAATCGATAACGATAACAATGGCTAGTGCAATAGTAAAATCAATAGTATGAGAATCAAAGGCCGAACCAATAGAATCAACAATCCACAATGATAAAATAATGGAAAAAACCAAGGTCATAATGGTAAAAACCAACAAACCTACCATGTAGTTGCACATGACTACAACAAGGTTGTAGGTCATATTACAGGGGGTAGCATTAATACCATCTCCATTAATCCTATACCAAGAACTAATCAACCTAGACCATTGCTAAATAATAATATTCAGCCAAATCACCTGGATAATCCTTGTTTGACCTGGGAGTGGATATAGGAAAACCAAAAAACTAGCACTTCCACTTTTGGATCTTATAGTGACAACTTATTCTTGCCTCGTGACCACATGCAAGTGCACCAGCAACTGAGACTTGTCCTATCTAGTCCCACACCATTTCCAACATTGATTATCAATAATGGTCTGCTATTTAATCTTGATTGTGTAATCACAACTCAAAGGTCAAAGATTACTATCCCAGGCCCACAACCATCTACCACTTTACCTATCATCTGACCAACCATTTAGCCTCAGAATAAACCATTCACTTCTGACCAAGATAAGAAGTTTGATATTATGGAACAATTGTAGAAGACACTAGCACAAATTTTGATTTTAGATTTGCTATGGATATCAATAATCCACAAGAACATCTTGAATGAATTTTTGACCCAATCCACTATTTCTAGTAACATATCCCTTGATAAATTTCAAGCTTTGGTTGGACACCTAGCTCCAGCCTAACAAGTCCCATTCAACCAAAGTGATATGTCTTCCCTTGGCCCACTCCATAATAAAGCATTATGCATAGAAGTTTATATCAAATGGCATAAAGTGAAACATGTCCTTATCAACAATGGATCTGGCCTCAACATAGTATCCCTCAAGCTCATCAAGCTCTTGGGCAAATGATGATAGATCTCTAGCTAGAAATAATAACTATCAAAGCTTATGATAATTAGGAAAGAGAGTCACAAGACACCATTAGTTTACTTGTTATCATTGGGCCTTTGACCCATCATACACTTTGCCATGTATTGGACCATGAGTTATCATACAACATGCTTCTAGGTAGGCCTTGGTTACATGATATTCATGCAGTCCTGTCAACACTACACTAATGTATTAGGGTTTCTCACTTAGGGATAGAAGTGAATATTCTGAGAGATTTACACCTGTATGAACACTGTAAGCATCTTGAGGCCAAATTTCAAAACTATAATTATCAGTACAGTATGAATCCTAGTTCTAAGCAGGATAAAGGAAAAGCTATACTTATTGATCCTTCATTGGATAATTTCATAGATCCTAATGCATTGGATTGCCCTTCCCACATACCACCTCTTGAATCTTCTAATCATTTCAATATTTTAGATATTGGATCAGGAGAATATGTGACCCATGACACATTTCATATCACCAATCTTCCTCAAAATCTGAAAACCTTTGGGTGACCTAAAGTCATTTTACATATGCATTGGCAACAAAAGAACAAAGATAAGGGACATGTCACCTTTGTACCAGCATCTGGCCTAGGACCTGACCCTCTTGAAGGGAATGAACCATGGTTATATAATGATAACCAAGCTGATTGTTATAAAAATGCAAAGTATCCTATTCTCGATAGGATCATGAAGCATCACAATTATGAAGGAAGAGGCCTCATACCGAATCAATAAGGAACCATCAAGTCAATTTTCATTACTAACTATGAAAGACCTTATAGACTTGGATTTAAACCACCTAGAGGTGACCCCACATTTTATTCAAACTCCATCACTAGTGACTAGTGATGATGATGTCGATAGCAAAGCAAATTTCAATCATAGCCTTACCTTTGATAACCTAGCTGAAACCAACCTGTTTGATAACAATGCCATTTGTACCCTTACCCAAGCCATTCATCACAATCCATTTCCATTATATTATCCCCAACTGATAGATTGGGACCAACAAGAATCTAGTCTACCGATTGATGAGTTCTAGAATGATGAGGCATTCTATGATTTCTTAGGTCTTAGAGACAATGTTCCATTGGGAGATCACAAATCATGATTCTCAATCACATTAGATCTTGTAGCCTATTTTGGAGAGTGAGTAAACACATTTAGCCAAGAAAAAAAAGTAAAACATTGAGGTACCAATGTGAAAACCTCATTGAGGCACTTTTTGACCAAGGAAAAAGTAAAGATAAAGGCCAATCTAGTGGTGAAAACTTGTTTTAGGCACCATTAGATGGGGGTGTTCATTCTTCTTCAAATTTAGACCAAGAGACCACCAATGACAAACTTGCCTATGGATCCAAGTTTGGTTTTGAGAAAAAACAAGTATTTGATCAAATTCTCAAAGAATTTCTAATCATTTTTGTTACATGGCCAAATATCCCATTAGGAGACTATTGACCATTTTTTGCCCAACAGGCCAAAAAATCAGTCCCCTTCTTTTTCATGCTATTTTGAGCCAGTACTTTTGATTTTGCATGAGTCTTGCAAAATTTTATGGACTCAATAGTGAAGTTTCTACAGACTCTGTAGGTCCATTTCTACAGACTTTGCAGGTTTTTTACGGACTTCACAGGGACTTCTACGAACTCTGCAGGTGTAGTCTTTCAGCAGATGAAGAACCGGTTCAGAGAGTGCAAGGTTTTACAAAGCTTCTTCGAACTCTTGTTTGAAGAAATTCATAAGGAAAGAGAGCTAAAATGGTTTAAAGACACTTTTTCGTAAGGTTGGAAGAGTGGTTCAACGACATAATCTTTCCAAGAGTTAGCATCTTTGAACCATTGAATTGGTTCAATGCCTTGGTTCAACACTTCAGTTCAACGCTTTAGTTCATCAGCAAGGTTCAATGCCTTGGTTCATAGGCTTGGCTCAATTCAAATGGTTTAACGCCTTGGTTTAACGATTGCTTGAACCATTGAACCGGTTCAATCAATTGGTTCAATGGTTGGCTCAAAGGAGCGGTTCAATTCAAAAGTTCAAGCCTCCCGAAGGACAAGTGCCCTTACGAAGGGTAGTTCTGGGTTCAAGAGCCCTTGTGGAGGGTAGGGAGCACTTCAAAGAGGCCACAAGGAAAGAAAGCCATGAAGGTAAGATCTTTTAGAATTTTGTTAAGGCAAGGAAATGAATTCTCTCAGACTTTTGTCTGAAGGAATTCCTTCGAACAAAAAGTCTGAAGAAATTTGAGGAAATCACAAGCCCTAGAAGGAAATTTATGAAGGCAAAGTCACAAGGCAATTCTTTCAGACTTTTTATCTACAAGAAAAAGCCTGAAGCGGGAAAAGTGGCCAAGAAAAAGCCCATGGGAAAAGCTCGAAGCAAGAAACCTGCCGAGGAGCCGAAGGACCACCCAAAGAGTATGTGCCCTTGTGGAGGGCTCTCACTAAGGAAAAGGATGCTTTCCAAGAAGCCAAAGGGTCACTTCCCCTTCAGGAAGGATCAACAAGAATTCTACAAAAAAGGCCAAAGCAAAAAAGTCGTTGGTTTTCAAGCAATGACGGGCCTGAGGACATCAAAGTTAAGCATGACAAACTAGCCGTTAGAAATTCAAATGCAGTGACGAGCCCACAAACATCAATTTTACACCAATAAAATCAAGGGCATGGAAGGCACCAAGTGGAAACTATGAAAGGATTTGACATGCTTTTCCAGTAGTAGCGAAACATGCCACACGTCCCCTGCAAAGCTTGGTGGAAGCTAACAAGTGTCAGCCTTCGCGGTCTCTCTCTTTTGTCTCACAAGAACTGTGGTGGGCCCCAGACAAATTTATAAAGAGATTGGAATTTGACACATGTCCTCTTCTATATGACATTCAAAGGGTGCCTAAAGCTTCCATGAGTCAAGCAGATGCTGCCATATGTCCTGCCTGTTTCACAACAGAACATGCCACGTGTCAGTTATTTGAAAATCAACAAAAAGTGGCTAAGGCAAGCAAAAAAGAGCCCAAGGAATGTAGTGACCCACCAAAAGATAGCCTTGAGGGCTAAAGGAACCAGGATGAGACAAAGTGCAGGAAAAGACAAAGCAGTCCAAGTGGTAAAGGGGAGATGAGTTATTGCCAGATGGTCATTAAATGGTGCAAATAGTGAGCGACGCAGCTTGATTTCTCCATTTGGAATTTATAAGGGGAAAAACCATAGTCTATTTGCAAGAAAAGTGGCATATCCTATGCTCTCAAATGCCAAAGTCAAGATCGGCGATCACACAACATGGTTCCAACAAGCCTCTTCTAGAAGAATGACATCAACAATAGTGACTTCCTCTTCCTGATGCTCTCCGTACACATGGGCCAGCTTGTCAAGAGTGCCAAAGTATTTTCAAAAGAAGCACCAAGTTCCTTTCTCCTCTTTCTATATATTGTAAACTTTTCATTTGAGAAGAGATATTCTCTTAGCCTTAAGGCAAAACTTTGCCCAAAAATCTCTTGGGCTTGTAAGGCAAAGCTTTGCCAGATTTTACCTTGAATCAGGACGTAGCATTTTTACCTGTATTTGGACTTGCACTTTAAAGTATATGTCTATGTTCTTATTTTGTGTTAAGTCATTGTCTTTCATGCTTTTCATAGATCGATTATAGCATGTCTAGTGCATTGTGAAGTCTCTTTTCTGTAGGTCTATCAGAAGTGTCTAAAGAAGGAATATAGGTGCATGTGAATAGGTTGCCTAAGTGTGTCATAGAGCACCTTTGGTAGTTCCTTCCTCCCTGTATCTCTACGGACCCATAACTCACTGAAATAGAAGAGTTTCCCATGTCAGATGAAGTGTATGGGTGCTTCCTCTTGGTGAAAAGTGTATGTTTGGTCCTAAGTGGATCAAACTTTTTTGGTGTATCACCTTTTCATGTTTAGGCTTAGGTTATATTTTCAAAATCTCTCTCTCCCTTTTCATCCCCCCTATTTTACATTTATTTGTTAGTGGTAGGAATCTAGGGCCTAAGAGATACATCAGAGGGAGCTAGCCCTTATCTAGAGACTCTCCCCTCTAGCTTCACCGGTCCCACAGGTGAGAGGGGAGTTTCCATTGTTGCGTGTGGAAGGGCGAGAGCTAGGCATCCTGCCCCCAGGTGTAATCCACTACGTCAATAGAGACTCAGATTCATCATGCCTAGGAGAAGTTGAAGAGCAAGTCCTAACAAAAGACCCTAACATAGTCCAATAGTTCAAGTCACTGCCTACTATCCTAAAAGATGGTTTGACCCTCCTAGTTAAAGCTAAAACATAGGTAAACATTGGGACTCTATTGGACCTAAAATGGATAAAATTGGGTGCATCCCTCACTAAGGAGGAACATGACATTTTCACAGCTCTGTTGAGTGAGTTTGTGAATATATTTTCATGGGCCTATTCTTAAATGCCAGGATTAGACCCCACCTTAGTTTTGCACTACCTTATGGTTAATCCTAATGCCAAACTAGTAAAAACAAAAGCTATGTAAGATGTATCCTTGCATTGATGTATTGGTAAAGAAAGAGTTAGAAAAACTCTTAGAAGTAGGATGTATCTAATCCATTGACTACTTTGAATGGATCTCAAATGTGGTACCTATTAGTAAAAAGTTTGAAGGGATCAACATTTGTACTAATGTTTGAGACAACAATAAAGCTTGTCCTAAAGATGATTTTCCATTGCCTAATATTGACATGATTGTCAACTCCATGGTAGGTTATGAAATGCTTTCACTCATGGATGGCTTTTCAAGATACAATCAAATTAGAATAACACTAGAAGATCAATATAAAATAGCATTCACCACTCCATGGGGAACATTTTGTTATTAGGTGATGCCATTTGGCCTTAAGAATGTCAGAGCTACATATCAGAGAGCCATGACTATCAGATTCCATGATATGATGCATGATATTGTTGAAGACTATGTCAATGGCATATTAGGAAAATCCAAGACCAGAGCTGACCATCCAATAGTGCTACATAAGCTTTTTGAAAAATATGAGAGTAAAAAGTTAGACTAAATCCAAATAAATGTGTGTTTGGTGTAACTTTAGGAAAATTAATAGGTTTCATCGTGTTTCATAGAGGTATTAAAGTCAATCCAACTAAAGTTTATGCTATAACTGAGATGCCACCACCAACTAATTTAAAGAAACTTTGTAGTTTATAGGGTAAGATCCAGTCCATTTGATGCTTCACCTCTCAGTTAGTAGACAAGTGCCATCCATTTACACATATTTTGAAGAAAAGGAGTTGTATTTCACTGGGATGATCACTGCCAAACAACTTTTTAGTAACTCAAGGACTATCTTGTTAATCCATCTATTTTATTACATCTTATGCCATGAAATCCATTCTTGTTATACCTATCAACTACCGATTATGCTCTGGGGGCACTCTTGGTTCAACATGATGATAATGGAAAGGAGCATGTTGTTTACTACCTAAGCTGTACCTTGGTTACATATGAACATAACTATGCACCTGTTGAAAAAGCTTGTCTAGCCATGGTTTTTGTAACTCAAAAACTATGTCATTACACATTGAATAATAAAATCATGGTCATTTCAAAAGTATATCCGCTCAAGTATCTACTATCTAAAACATCTTTGCACTGTAGAATGGCTAAATGGATCATGATTTTAGTGAGTTTGACATAGAGTATGTCAATTAAAAAGCAATCAAAGGACAAGTTCTTACAGATCAACTCACTGAAGCACCTCTTATGGACACCCAACCACTCAAGTTTCCATTTCTTGATGAATCCATCATGACCATTATTGATACACCCCTTGAGGAGCAGCCCTGGAAGTTATATTTTGATGGTTCATTCACTATGCATAGATCGGGGGTAGGCCTATTATTTATTACACCATAGGGGGATCTAATCCCTAAATCATTCAAAATTAGCTTCCTTGTATAAAAACAATGGCTGAGTATAAAGCACTTATTGCAAGACTTGAACAAGCAGTGCATTAGAATATATCTCATCTTTAATTTTATGGTGATTCTCAGTTAATCATCAATTAGGTAATAGATCATTTTCAGACCAAGGATGACAAACTGGTTCCATATAAAGCCATGGTTGACACTCTTAAAAATTAGATTAAAAACATTTAGTTTGAGCATATACCGAAGGCTAGTAACTAAACTATAGATGCCATGGCTACTATTGGCTCTCTAATTTGACAAATAGATAAAGCTAAAGAGTATCATTTCTCATCAAGAATTTGTTAGCACCAACTCATGAACCTTTAATCATTGCCATGATTTGTGATATTGTTGGTCCTAATTCTATTTGGTACTCAAAACTTTACAACTACCTTCATGACCAAGTTCTACCACCTAACCTATCTTAAAAACAAACTAAAGCCTTCATTCATCATTCCACTTGTTATACTTTAATTGGATCCACTCTTTACAATTTTAGTTTTGATGGAACTCTACTTCATTGTTTAAACTTGGTAGAGTCTACATTAGTGTTAAGAAAAGTTCACAGAGTATGTGGATCCCATTCTAGCAAGGTAGTCCTATCCAAAAAGATCTTTCATATTAGTTATTATTGGCCCATGATGGATGTAGATGCCACTACATATGTAAAAACATGTGGCAAATTTCAATGGCATGCTAATTTGATTCATGCCCCAACAAAAACTCTGAAACTGATGTTGACACCATGGCCATTTTCTACATGGGGACTTGACCTCATTGGGAAGATTAACCCCACTTCATCTGAAGGACATAAACATATCCTTATCGCCACCAAATATTTCACTAAGTGGGTTAAAGCTATACCCCTCACATAACTGGAAAGCAAATTTCCAAATTCATCTTCAACCACCTCATCTACCGCTAGGGTATCCCCTCTGAGATTATATTTGATAATGAAGGATCATTCAAGAAAAAATATGTAGATCAATTATGTATTTAATACAACATCACACAACACTTTTCTACAACATATTACCCTCAAGGTAATGGCCAGGCTGAGGCATCCAACAAAACCATTGTCAATATTCTCAAAAATTTGTCAATGATGCTGGTCATGACTGACACCTCCAAATATTCCTTTCCCTTTGGACATAACATAAAAATAATAGTACCCCCATAGGAGCTACTCCATACTCACTTTTTATGGTACTAAAGCCATGCTTCCCATTGAGGTTGAGTTTCCGTCACTACGCATCTCTTTCAAGCATGTTTTGGATGATCATGACTATCGAGTAGCTTACCTACAAGAGCTAGATCTACTTGATGAAAAATGCACAACCATGCTCAACAATCTTCAAGCATACCAAAATTAACTCAAGGCCACTATATTCAGCATGTGAAGTATAGAACATTTAAACTTGGTGATCTTGTTCTTAAAGAAAATCAAAAGAATACCACTATTGAGAAGAAACATAAAGGGAAATTCAAACCAAACTGGATAGGACCTTTTGTCATCACTAAAGATTATGGATCAGGAGCGTATAAGCTTGCCACACCAAATAATGATGAACTTCTAGAGTCAATGAATATTATTCATCTTAAGTGTTACTATGCTTGAATTCTAAGGTGTATTATCTATAAGGACCATTTCAGTTATGCCTTTTTTCACTATTCCTCTTTTTACACATACCATTGTTATTCATCCTCTTTACCGTATCCACTTTCCATTTCTGCCCTATCGACCTAGTGTGTTCTGAAGCCTAGCCCATTTGACCTTGGTTTGTGTCATTCATTACGTAGTTTTAGCATCAAGGTATCTGATCAGTTCATTAATTAGTTTAAGAACTTCAGATAGAGATCATATTTTGGGATAGTGTGATAGAAGGGTTGGTAGTTGCATCCTTCATTTGTTAGTCCTTTCTTACCACCACTCTTGCTACTAATTATAATTGCCTTTAAGAAAATTAGTACCATTTATCTATGCCATTGTGTCCTAGTTATAATTGCCTATGGGCAAACTAGGGGAAATACTAAGCCTTGACATATCAACTTGCCACTTCCTATGCCATACTATATCTTTTTACCAACTGTGCCTATTTTGTTTGAATTGGCTACTACACTAGTCAAATTCCTCCACTGTAAGGGTGGAACTATAGTGACTTGAGTACTCTGTGACTATTTAGGCAACACTCAATAAATGTTGAGGTCAGCTCAATTACCCTTTTCCCAATGCTCTCACCATTTTGTGAGCAATCTATGTTTGAATGCTCTCGCCATTTTATGAACAATCTAAGTTTAAACGCTCTCCCTATTTTGTGAGCAACCTAAGTATAAACACTCTCACCATTTTATGAGATTAAACCATTTAGTGTCTCATCATTCTTGATGGAGTTGCGACAGTTCAAAACACTTCCAAAAACATTTCAAAAAACCATTGGAAAAGAACAAAAACATTGACCACTTCTCTACCTTAAGGATTTTGGGAACCCTTACTAAATTACAAGCAAATCACTGGTCATTTAGTTTCCCCATCCTTTTTGTGGCATTTTTCTCTCACATACTTGCCATTTTCCAAGATAATTCCTATAGTTTTATAATATTCATTCTGTTTGTTTTCATCAGTTATCACATTCTTCCCCTTCCTTGGGAGAACTATATTTGGCATGATGTTTTTTATTGGATATTACATCCGTGGAACTATGTAGGCAGCATCCTCTTTCTTAGTGCATATGGAGACAACTCAACCAACCCCTTCCTTTTCTTTTATTCCCTCATTTAGTTCATTTATTAAATTGTCACCTATTTTCTAGGGGCAATGTTCATAGGATTTTTATTGCATTGCTTTGTTTGTTTGTTTGTTTTTGCTTATTTTATTTTATTTTATTTGTCTCCCTATTTGTTTGCTTTTAGCACTGTTGCCTTGATTCAATTTATGTGTGTTCATTGGGTGATTCCTTTCCCATACTTGCACTTGAATTTATCTATATTCATAGGTTTACATTGTCATCATGGTTTCTATCATTAGTGCATTATTTTCTATTAGGTATTAGATTATGGGAGCCAGTCCTCATGCATATTTTGGCCAAGTCTTTATGGTGTTCTATCATAAATATTACTATCACATTATATAATAAACCTCAGCTTCAAGAAGTCTATTCAACAATGGCGGCATCTCTTCAACACCAACATCCCAATTCATTCCCAATCCTATTCCAAATAGAGTAATTAACCATGAAAGAATTTCAACCTTTATTAGTTCAAACGAGCATCTCCCTAATAGTAAGTTGTTCCAATTCATCATTACCCTCTATGTCACATTATCATCATCCTTATCCAAGTTTATCATGTTTGCCATAATTAGGGTCTAATATGTTGGGTGAATATTTTGTCATCAACTAACTGAAGACAAAATGGGTATATCAACCACAACACAGGGAGATTTACACCAAAAAAAGTGTGGGTTTACCACATCTGGATGAGGTAAATCTTTCCTCTCATCAAGGGGAGGTTCCCTATGAATATTTATATGCTATATGTATATATATAAGTAAGCAGAAAATAATACTCGGGGTAGTTTAACAACATCCACCTCTCTTTTTTTAGAGGTGATGTCCAAGGAACAAGAGAGAGAAATCTTGGTCGTTAGCTAAGAACATTCCTCTTCTTTCAGGAATGATATCTAGCATAGAGCAGAAAATCACTTGAAGTAAGTAAAAAATTTAACCAGGAAACCTACGTAAGCACAAAGTCTTCCGTTGTCTCCTTTGCTGATCCAGAATATGCGTAATCGTAGAGTGAAACAAAGCACAAAGTATTTACCTAAAACTACCAAGGATAAAAGGATCACCAAGATAAAAGTAGCTCAAAGTCTTTCTTCTATCTTTTAGAAACATTCTTAGATAATATCAACACACACACTTTGCTTATTAAATCAAACAGATAAGAGATTATCAGGAAAGAGGACAAAAGAACCATTTCCTAAATAACACAAATTACTTCAACACAAAGTTTGAAATAAAATTGTTTCTCATTCATTTGATGAAATATGATTTACAAGTTGAGCACAAAGTCTCAAGAAGTGTCTCAATTTCAGCAGAGTTTTTGCTCTCAATTATCAGAGATCCATTTACAAAAGAGGTCCCCTCTATATATAAGGAGAAATCTTCAAAATTAAAAAGATTAAAATATAAAAATATCTTAGTCAAAGATGAGTCATCTTTGACTTTTGAGATATTTTTATAGATTTTTTACATGTAATTACATATTATAAAAGTACACGTGAAAATTTCCCAAGTCAATTACAAAGTGCATTTTGAATAAGGCATGGAAGAATAGCTTCAATCTTTATTTTCAGTCTTCTTCATTATCTTCGACTTCTTTAGAGAAACTTCAGTGATCTGAAAGAAATTTTGTTGAAAAGACATCGATGAAGAGGGATCCTTTAGAGAAACTACAGTAATAATCATGATTGTGCAATTAGGGGAAAAATTAGCAATCTAGGAAAATTGCACATTTGAGTGATCATGACTAGGGAAATGCGCTTGAAAAGGCTGAGGCAAGAGCGGGTCAGAAAGCAGAAGAAAAGGGGAGCGGGCACAGAAAATGGAAAGAATAAAGATTTATATGGAGTTAGAAATTGGAGAAAAAGATGCAAGGGCGACAAAATTTGCCGCTCTGGCATGTGGGATAGTCCGTATGCATAGGCGGCAAAATTTGCTGCTTGTGCATATGAGGTGAAAAAGGGCACATGTAGAAAATTTTGCCACCCGTACATGCTTTTCAAGAATGAGTGTAAGGGCAGCAAAATTTGCCACCCTTGTAGGTGTAACGGTGACAAAATTTGCTGCCCATACACATTGGACGCACAGACCTGTATCGGTGGCAAAATTTGCCACCGTTATAGGTGAGAGGAGGGAACATACGGTTAGGGTGACAAAATTCATGGGAGAGGAGGATGGCTGACGGGGAGAAAGGGAAGAAGAGAGGAATGTGGGGATGCATGGGTGACACAATTTTCCACTCCTGCATGGAAGAGACCAAAAGATGCAAGGGTTGCAAAAATTGCACTCTTGCATGTTGGGTGCAAACACTTGTCACGTTCTGCTGAGTCATAATAGGACACGTAACGTATTTTGCTTAAATTTCAAAAACTTTAGAATCCTTTTGAGAGTGCTATGGAAGATGACACTTTTCTGCTCTACTTTGTCTTTTTCCATTGGGCACTTTTCCGTGAGCTTTTCTCTTCAGTCGGGCTTTTCCTTTGCTTTCTTCGAGGCTCTCTCCTCGGGTGAATTCCTTCAAACTTTGGCGATGAACCAACTGTTGAACCGGTCCATTGAACCATGGCTTTGAACCATTCCATTGAACCAAGGCTTTGAACCTCTTGTTGAACTTGCCTTTGAATCGAAAGCATTGAACTGATTGATGAATTGTTTGATTGAACCAAAGGATGAACCAAAGAATTGAACCACTTGGTTGAACTGAGACATTGAACCATTCCTTTGATTGAACCCATCATTGAACTGAAAGCATTAAACTGATTAAACCTGGAACTCGTTAAACTTGTAGAAATGAGCCTATTTATAGAGTCCATAGAAACTAAGTCTGTAGTTTTCTCTAACCTTGAAAGAGTCCGTAGATTTCAACCTTTAAAATCCCATTGAACTTGACCTGCTGAGTCCGTAGATTTTTGAAAAGCTTGAAAAATGAGGAATTTGAATGCCTAGGACAAATTTTGAAAAGGGAAGAGACAATTTTGGTCTGTAGGTTGTCCCAAAAATGAGTGGCATTTTTTGAGGATAACAGTTGGCTCCAGTTGGGGAACTTCCTTCTATTGCAAAAATCAATTGAAGGGAGTAGAATCCAGAATCTCCAATGCCTTAGAAGCATGCCATTGGGCTACGGAGTCATGCTACCCAAAAAAAAAGGCTCTAAAAATGAAAACAAAATGAACAAAACAAAGCAAAAGACTATACAAATATACATATGTACATGGGGACTCATCCGATACTTCAAGAATTGAAGTACTTCAGATGCTGCTCCTTGTGAGGTGAAGAAAAGGTGATGCCATCTTGATAAACTAGCAGGAAACCATTCTATCCCCAGAAATGGTGACCGGTGAATGGATCTCTCCACCAGAAAACCACTTTTCTGTGTCTTCCCCTTGGTTCTCTTCTCTTGCTGCCTCTTGGCAAGACTTGATTTCTAGTTTGAGAACCATGAATCCTGGTTCTCCTGCGGAGTCCCTTTTTTTGATTCTGATGGGCAGCAGCCTAGTCTATTACCATAATTTGCTATTCTGATAGTTCAATCTAGCACATGTCTTGATTGTCCCCTTCAGATGCTTGGCAGACCACCAGCTCAGCATCTCCTTTGTCTTGAGTAGCTCGCCATTCGAGTAACATAGATTCATACTTGACAGTGTTGTTGGTGTTGCTGAACTGCAACTTGTGTAAAGAAGAAAGAATATACCTCTTAGAAGATATCAACACCAACTTAGTCCCAACACATGTAGAGGAATTGCTACCATCCATTTCCCAGATCTAAACATCACCAGAAATGGATCTTCTATCAGATTTCTCTTCATTAGAGATGAAAGACCCTTTTTCATTTATACTGCACCTTACCAATCCTTCTGATGTCTGGTTTGAATCAATTCCTAGATCACCACCTACCAAAATTTCATCTTTAAAAACATGGACGTCCTTCGTGGTCAAGAAGTAATCATCCCTGCCTGAAAACTCAAACAAAATTTGAGCTTCAGGGGCCGATATTTGGGTCTTGACATCTTGTACCGACTCGTCCAACTGATCGGGGTTAGACTGTAGGACTTTAAATTTAGTCATTTGAATTTTGGTCTTTTTAACATGATCAATTATGTCAAATGATTGAATTAGACTAGGCACAGAGGATGGGAGTTCATCTTTTTGGTTTATGGGAGGGGTGGGAGGACTGGCCTGCAAATTTGAAGTAGAAGGTGAAAAAATATTTAGGATACTTACTTTCTCAGCAATCACTGGGTCCTTCGGCTGGATAGGCAGAGTGGTCCCACTGTTAGCAATTAAAATTGCAGGCTGAGGTCACTCCTTTATTTCTCCTTTATTAACTTATTGAGCTGACTGATTTTGGGAGTGGGTGATCACAGCATATGATCCCTCAGATGCTCCACCATTACTTCTGGGTTCATCCTGGTAGTTCAAAAAATTGATGTGGGAGTTGCCAGCTGATTCTTCTTGATAAAACTCAAGTTGGAAAGAAAAATCATGTTCTATTTTCAAATATCTAACTGCTGATTTGGTTAGAGGCACTTTAAGGGCAAGGTTCTTCTACGGGGGAGGAAGGCAATTTGGCTGCCCTTGATTCTTGGCAGCATTACCTTGGTATCCCTGATTCTAAAATGTCTTCCTTGGCATATCCTTATTAGGAGAAGCAGACATAACTTGGGCCATTTGTCTTTTGAGGACTAGCAATTTATTTTATAGCTTCTACACCATTGGATCAGTGGTGGCTGAAGGGGAGTATTTAGAAGAAAGAGAAGATTTACCTCTGTTTGGATCTCTTCTTATCTTTTTAGCCAAAATAAGGTCATATTCTATCTTAGTAGCCAAGTCCTGAACAATAGCAAGATCTATGTGCCTAGCTTGTCTTAGCAAGAAACTCACTTCAGGTAGCTGTGAGTTGATGAAGAAACACTTGAGATTCTGAGGTGTTGGCTGGGTGACCATGGGAATCCTGTGTCTCATCTTGTCGAACTTGGCAATAAAATCCCTCATAGGCTCATGAGGCTCTTTCTTCATCTGAGTGAGATGGGCCAGCAAGGCATGTGCATCTTCTATGGGCTTGAATCTTGCTTCAAACTTGGCTTTAAGTGTATCCCAGTCAGTCACTGATCTAGCCTACAGGTGGTAGAACCAGTCTGCAGTAGTGCTTTATAGTGTCTCCATGAATAGCCTGACCACTATGTCTTCAAATTTCACACCTATTAAACTGTAGGCTATGCTAAAAGTTGTAATGTGTTCATCAGGATGAACTTTCCCATCACCAAAAAATTTGGAAATTTTTTTCCTTGAATTGCGTGGAAGCTCATGTAGGGGTGGAGTCAAATTAAGTGGACCAAAAGAGTTACCCCAGGGGCCTTGAGCCATGATTTGATTTTGTAAAAGTGGGATCACAAATCTAGGTGTAGAATGGATAGGCAAAGCTTTGCTAGCAGCAAAAAAAGAAGCTCTGCCTTGTGCTGGTGAACTGGTAGGGCTGGGAGGAAGACTCCTAGTTTGTTGAAGGTGAGGTTATGGAGGAAACAACTTGAAATTAATCTATTGCACCAACTCAAAAGTAGGGTCAACAACACCTTGGGATTTTTGGCCTCTGGTATAATGTGGAGTTGCCAGATTATAGAAAAAAAAAGAAGAAAAGAGCAAGATCTGCTTCAGCTTGGAGCTTGAAACTTCAAACTGTGCGCTCTTTCCAACAGCTCTAGTTTTGTAGACCAGATAATATAACGGAGATGGAAAAAGATGGTAAGGCTATAATGATAATGGATAAGACATGGAACAGAGTCACTAGACTATATAATGGATAATGGTAGGGACTGCTTCAATTTAAAACTTGAGGTTTCAGACTGCATGTTCATCCCTAATGGAGTCACCAAAAAACTGTTGGGTGAATATTTTATCAACTAATTGAAGACAAAATGGGTATATCAACCACAACACAGAGAGATTTACACCACAAAAAATATGGGTTTACCACATTTGAATGAGGTAAATCTCTCCTCTCATCAAGAGGAGGTTCCCTATGAATATTTATATGCTATATGTATATATATAAGTAGAAAATAATACTCAGGGTAGTATAATAGCATCCACCTCTCTTTTTTCAGAGGTGATGTCCAAGGAACAAGAGAGAGAAATCTTGGTCGTTAGCTAAGAAAATTCCTCTTCTTTCAGGAATGATATCCAGCGTAGGGCAAAAAATCACTTGAAGTAAGTAACAAAGTTAACCAAGAAACCTACGTAAGCACAAAGTCTTCCATTGTCTCCTTCACTGATCCAGAATACACGTAATGGTAGAGTGAAACAAAGCACAAAGTCTTTGCCTAAAACTACCAAGGATAAAAGGATCACCAAGATAAAAGTATCTCAAAGTCTTTCTTCTATCTTTTAGAAACGTCCTCAGATAATATCAACACACACACTTTGCTTATTAAATCAAACAGATAAGAGATTATTAGGAAAGAGGACATAAGAACCATTTCCTAAATAACATAAATTACTTCAACACAAAGTCTGAAGTAAACCTATTTCTCATTCATTTGATGAAATATGATTTACAAGTTGAGCACAAAGTCTCAAGAAGTGTCTCAATTTTAGTAGAGTTTTTGCTCTCAATTATCAGAGATCCATATACAAAAGAGGTCCCCTCTATATATAGGGAGAAATATTCAAAATTAAAAAGATTAAAATATAAAAATATCTTAGTCAAAGATGAGTCATCTTTGAATTTTGAGATATTTTTATAGATTTTTTTACATGTAATTACATATTACAAAAGTACACGTGAAAATGTCCCAAGTCAATTATAAGTGCATTTTGAATAAGGCATGGAAGAACAGCTTCAATCTTTATTTCCAGTCTTCTTCATTGTCTTCAACTTCAGAGAAAATTCAGTGATCTAGAAGAAATTTTGTTGAAAAAGATGTCGATGAAGAGGGATCCTTTAGAGAAACTGCAGTAATAATCATGATTGTGCAATTAGGAGAAAAATTAGCAATCTGGGAAAATTGCACATTTGAGTGATCATGGCTAGGGAAACACGTTTGAAAAGGTTGAGACGAGAACAGGTCAGAAAGCAGAAGAAAAGGGGAGTGGGCACAGAAAATGGAAGGAAGGAATATTTCTCTGGAGTTAGAAATCATAAAAAAAGATGCAAGGGTGGCAAAATTTGCCACCCTGGCATGTGGGATGGTCCGTATGCATAGGCGGCAAAATTTGCCACTTGTGCATATGAGGTGAAAAAGGGCACAGTCGGCAAATTTTGCCACCCGTAGATGCTTCACAAGAAAGAGTGTAAGGGTGGAAATTTTTTTCACCCTTGCAAGTGTAACGGTGGCAAAATTTTCTGCCTGTACATATTGGACGTGCAGACTTGTATCGGCAGCAAAATTTGCTGCCATTATAAGTGAGGGGAGGGAACATACGGTTAGGGTGACGAAATCCATGGGAGAGGAGGATGGCCGATGGGGAGAAAGGGAAGAAGAGAGGAACATGGGGATGCATAGATAGTAAAATTTACCACTCTTGCATGAAAGAGACCAAAAGATGCAAGGGCAGCAGAAATTGCCACTCTTGCATGTTGGGTGCAAACACTTGTCACATTCTACTGAGTCACAACATGACACATGATGTATTTCACTTCACTTTTAGAAAATTTAGAAACCTTTTGAGAGTGCTATGGAAGATGACACGTGGGGGCTTTTGCTTTGCTTTGTCTTTTTTCATTGGGCGCTTTTTTTTGGGCTTTTCTCTTCAGTCGGGCTTTTCTTTTGCTTTCTTTGGGCTTTCTTCTCGGGTGAATCCCTTCAAAATTTGGCGATGAACCAACTGTTGAACCATTACATTGAACCATGGCTTTGAACCATTCCATTGAACCAAGGCTTTGAACCTCTTGTTGAACTTGCCTTTGAACTGAAAGCATTGAACCGATTGACGAATTATTTGATTGAACCAAAGGATGAACCAAAGTGTTGAATTGCTTGGTTGAACCGAGACATTGAACCATTCCTTTGATTGAACCCACCGTTGAACTAAAAGCATTGAACCGATTAAACCTAGAACTCATTGAACTTGTAGAAATGAGCCTATTTGTAGAGTCCGTAGAAACTAAGTCCGTAGTTTTCTCTAACCTTGAAAGAGTCCATAGATTTCAACCTATAAAAGCCCATTGAACTTGACCTGCTGAATCCGTAGATTTTTGAGAAGTTTGAAAAATGAGGAATTTGAATGCCCAGGACAAATTTTGAAAAGGGAATAGACAATTTTGGTTTGTAGGTTGCCCCAAAAATGAGTGGAATTTTTTTGGGACAACATAATGATTATAACCGCTTATGGGCAAATCATTGCACACTATCCCACCTATATTTCTCAATGATTATTACTGCCTTTGGGCAAATCATTATGTTGTCACCAATTTGATTTTTATACCTATACAAGGGCATGTTATTATCTTATTTGTCTGTCCTAATTGGGGTAGCTCCATCTTCTCAATGATTATAACCACCTTTAGGTAAATCATTGTGTTATCATACCACATTGCCACTATCGAGGTACAATGCTTATAACTGCCTTTGGGAAAACCATTGTGCACCATACCACTTGCATTCTCAATGATTTTGACTACTTTTTCAATATCATTATGTTTTCACCCCATCATCTTTCCTTTCTTTGGTCCCCTTGTTTTGCTTCTTTCTTTTCAAGGGACCGTTTGTCGACCTCCTTGTACCAACCGTTCCCTCGAGGGGGCATCATATAGTTAGTATATCATCATTGTAGTTGTAAGTATATAGGACCTTTTTATTCTTTGAGAACACATTACTATGATTATATATTTCAATGCCTTCCCAAATAGGGGCAAACTATAGACACCTAAAATTGGCCGTTGATAACCTCTAATCAAGGTTTTGGCTAGTTTCCATCTAAAATGCACAATTTGGCCTAAAAGCACTAAAACATGTTAAATGATGTAAAAATGACATACTAAAGTACTAATTTTGGCTAGGGTATCCCTAAATGGGGCAATGCAATTTATAGGCTAGCTAATTTTGATCAATTCATTTTGAGTCAAAATGGCAAATTTTCACTTGCATGCTCTAGACTGCTCTTTCTTATCAAATCTTTTGCACAAAACTCATGACTTTATTATTTTTTATTAGAAACATCCTAAATGGGAATACACATCCAATGCATCTGACAGTGACTTCCAATTTTAATCCAATAAAATTTAGGACAAATAACAAGGCATTATGATCAATTTGAGTAATTTATGCATAGAGTGCTTAAACATGCTTAAGAGCTAATTGTTTCTACTCATTTTTACTTGTTTAAATTCAGAAGAAATAAAGAAACTAAAAATAATGGTCAGGGGTTAGATGATACCCGGATGAAGTTGTGCACCGTATCCAGATGATTGAAGGAGCTCCTCTTTGGCTGTGGAGGACGACACCTGTAGACAAGAAAGACTTAAACAAAAAAATGTTAGATAGATATATGGTGGACTGCGAAGTGATATGCTCGGTCCCAGAAGTGTAAAAAATTCCTTGAGGGATGACAGTCCACTAGTTGATAAAAAGAATGTCGGATAAAGAGAAATAATGAAAGACTAAGAAATAGAAAGTAGACAATGCGTACCTGTATTTTGCTGTAAGTCTCCCACAGTCGTCGATGTCGGTAGTTATGCCAGCGTCGATTGGTTAATGTTGTCGATGTCAGTTAGGCTACTGATGTCAATAGGGGCAATGGTCATTGGACGGGACTCAGGGTTATGACCATGGTTGACAGAGGGATTCTGTGGGTTTAAAAGGTCTGTGCAGGGTTGCAGGGAGATGAATAAGGTCTGCAGAAGGACAAAGGTAGAGGCTAGGTTGTCAAAAAGGGTAAGGGTGAGAGGAAGGCTTTTTAGCCTCTCCAAGAAGAAAGTCAGATCTGGTTGAAGGTCGGGTCTAGTCTAGTTGATAGTATTTAGAAATAGTAAATAGAAACTAATTACTAATACTTTCTAAATTACTGAAATGAAAGGGCAGAAGAAATACTTAGCTCTAGTGAGATGAAGAACCAAGGTGTTGAATGCTTGTACCTGTTGTGGCTTGATGCTGAAGACCTCGTGCAATGTTCTAATTCAATCTAGAGTGATTTGCGTAGAGTCTTTGTGGCCAAGGGAGTGTTAGTTGAAGTCTGATGCCTAGTGATGTCTCAGAGTCTGAGAGAGAGCGAGAACGCCAGATCTGAGCGAGAGAGAAGTCAATTCGAGAGTCCAAGAGCGAAGCATCTAAGAGTTTTTGGGGGCGTAACTCAATATTAGATGTTGGTTTATGTAACCGATGTCATCTATCTCACCGGTGTCGGTTAGCAGTTGACCGACGTCGGTGGATGAAGAATGAGTAAACGGGCTAAGAAGCCCATTCTCCATCCGCCAAGTGCACTTGTCGTTGGTGAACAGTCAAATGGCAGGGTTATTAAGCATGAGGGTTAGTTAGGGAATAAATAGGGAGTGAGAATAAGTCTTAGGTAGTTAGGATTGGGATGACTTAGTCATAGGGTGAGTCATGGAGTAGGAAATGTTCTTAGGGGTGAGGTGTCCAAGGCGAGGTGTCCTAGGTGAGGTGTCATGGGTGATGTCAAGGGTGATGTTATTAATTTAAAGTAAGTAATTTATTTTAAATTAATAAAGTGTGTAAGGGACCAAGGGGACCAAGGGGGAGTTGAAAAAGGAGTAGACACAATTTTGGTGTCTACATTTGCCCTTTTTTGTCTTGTTAGTTGTTCTTGACAAACTGCAAGACAAAAATATGAGTAAGTTACCCCAAGTATGGGACGAGGTTATTTTTGTCCTATTGGTTGTTCTGATGAACTGCAAGACAAAAATAAGAGTTGATTGCCCTAGATATGGGATGAGGTATTCCTCCTTAAAGTGGGAGTCAAGGGAAGGTAACCTGATATCGAGTGCCGATTTGATAGGCAGTGGATGAATATGGTGAAGTTAGAGTGTGAACGCTACAATAGTTGAGATTGCATGTATACCACTTCACATGATAGGTAGGTCAAATTGTCATAGGCAAGGTCGAGGAGTGCTAAAATTGAAGTAATCGGGCCCCAGTTTTTAGTCTTAGATGATTGGGTTTAAATGATCAAAGCTGTAGCTCCAATGGTCATCGTGTTCCAAGTATCTCAAGCTCAGGAAGTGCTCCTGGAAAACACGAAAATGTCACAAGTAGTGGGGATCAACTTGGGCACGATCTGATACTTGTGAGGGTCATAATGTGAGTTGTGTACAATTTTGCTAACTATTCATGAGGTAGCATATATGTAATCAAAACAACTAAGGCAAAGTCATCTCGAAAGTGGTCATGGTCTGAGGAGATAGGCGTGATCTCCAAGGTCATTGGTTGAGGTCGGGTTGAGATTTAAGTGATCTCAAATGTTGTTTGTTGTGGTCAGGGAGATGTATGTGATCTCTAATGTGCCCCATTAGGAGAAGTCGAAGGTGACTTATACAGTGTCAGGGCTGGTTGTTTGGTCATGATTATGGACTAGGTTAAAATGGTTCATCCACTAGGTAGATGAATGAATGAATGGCCGATGTCATTAGGGAGACGATCGGGCACATGGCTGAGCTAACCCCAAAAGACTGAGTGCTACCTACATATCTCCTGTTGAAAGGGTTTCAGGCCAATGTAGTTCTGAAGAAGAGTCAAAGTGGTCGATAGTTGTCTTGGTCAGGTTAGTGTTCATAGCATTTCCCATATGTGTGATGGTACATGCTTGATATGATGAATGTATGATGATGTTACATCCTTTTCCATATTATGTTATGGTGTATTTTGTAACATTGGTTAAATAGTTTTTCATCCCTAGCAATTTTCCATATTCATGATGGTGTATGCCAAAAATGAAATGAGTATTTATGCTTCAGCAAGTGTCCATATTGGTGATGGTATATGCTTGACATAAATTGTGTTTGGTTGATAGTTTTCATGTGTATTTTTTTCCATAGAAACATGTGTGAAGGATGATGTCATGTTATAAAATGTTTGGGTTTGGGTTGGTTGGTTTTGGTTATAAAATGATTTGGTTGTATGTGACCAAAGTGTATAAGAAGTGAAAGGCGCATTGCTCTTTCATTGACAAGGACCATAATGATAGCATAGATAAGGCTTTGTGCAAACAAAAGCCCTATTCATGCATTACGTCGTTGACCATTGGTTTATGTTAGAGAATTATTCGAATCACTTGACGTTAAGTGAGCTCAAAATCCCTTGAGTATGTTAGGGTAATAGGTTTGATTATGTTATATGTGAGGATGGGGTAACCCTTTTTGGCAGGAACAACTTTGCCCCTTTTATAGGTGACCTTGAGAATGACTATAGGCAAGTCCATGACTTAATAGTTTGTCAGTCATTTTTTTTTTGGTAGACTGATCAATGCGAGAAGTCCACTTGGGGATGTTGTTTTGGCTTGATTTGTGGTCATATGGAAGCTGATCGGTGCGGGAAGCTTTTGAGAGGGTGATGAGTATGTAGCAAAATTTAGGCATAACCATCCTTCGAGGGAGTGGTCTATGTTTTGCTTTGTATATTTGAATGTCTTTGAATAGCTGTCCTTCAAGGGAGCAGTCTATCAATTATAGCAATGATGCAACTGTCCTTCGAGGGAGTAGTCTACATTTATAGTTTATGACCTTTTGAATAGGCATCCCAATTTTATATGTTTTGTTTTTGACTAAAGTTTTAGTCATGGACTAGACTATAGAGGTTTAAGGGTTCCCTTTTATTAGGACAAAGCATTCATGCTTGACAAAAAGGTTGACTAATGGTTGTAAGGAAAAAGAGTTGAAAGGAATATGGATGGTGATGATGGAGGTTGCTCAAGGGATGAGCTCAAGTTAAACGTCAAGCGAATGATTTCTTGATTAACAATAAAATGGTTGCAGATGAAGGCATTAAGGGGCTCAGGTTCTTGTTGGCCTTCGAGAGAAGACAGATGATAAGTACCTAATCCATCCTTATGCATTATGATGTAAGGTTTAAGTCAATTAGGAGCAAACTTGCCCCATTTGCTTCTTTCCATATTGGTCACATGTTGGTTGTCTTTAAGGACGAGATCTCTGACTTTGAAATCTCACTCTTTCAGATTATGGTTGTAGGCATGTTGTGGTGGATGTGGGATGTGAAGTTGGTTAGTATGTTGTTGGCATTTGGTACAATGCCAAACATAGTTGTTATAGTCTTGGTTAATAGTGGGCCAATAATAGCCTAGGTGGAGGATGCGCTTAGTAAGCGAGTTATCGCTGAAATGTTCCCCACAAAGCCCATCATGGACTTGTTTGATGACATGAGATGTTTCAGCGGTTGTTAGGCATTGGCGAAGGAGGCCGTCGAGACCTCATTTGTAGAGAAGACCCCCTAACATGGTGTAGCGAATAATACACTTGATAAAATCCTACCATTTATTGCTAGAGAGATTAGTTGGTATGATAGAATATGTCAAGTAGTCGACAAGTCATTTATACCAAACGTCATGTGGACTAGAGAGGTTAGAAGGAGTTTCCCCTAGTGATGTTGGTTGAGACATGTCCAAGATAGAAATCTTGGGTTGTGTTGGGTTGAGAGGTCTTGACGAATAATGAATATGTTAAAGGGGTAAAAGCCTGGTCTTTTCCTTTATTCTTCATGGTTTGGGGCCTAGTGGCCACAAAAATAGTGTTAATTTCAAATAAAGGAGTGGAAGGTGGTAGAGGGACCATAGTCTTGTATGGGGATCCTGATTTAGGTGAAGAGGTTTGGGAGGCATGAGATGATGTTGGTAATTTGTCAAAAAAGGGTGGTCTGGAGAATCTTCCATGTGATGGGTGTCCTTTTTCAGGTGTTGGTGAATAACAACCTTAAGGGCACAACAACGCTCAGTATCATGTCTAGGTGTGCGATGATACCAGCAAATTTTTGTGTCATCGAACCAAGATGGTTTTGGTTTGAGAGGTTGATATGATTTAATGGGCGGGAGAGTAATGCTCGAAGACTGCAACAATTGGCATAACATCGAAGCATAAGACCCCCTTGATGGGTTTGCATTCTTTGTTGTAGTAGGTGTTGACAACTTCTGTTTAGGAGTTATAGGAGGAGTTTGTTGTACCACCTTTTTGGTCAGTGGTGTGGTCATATGTGTAGACAGCACTTTTTTGGTGAGAGGCGCCGAATGTTTTGGAGGATGTATGTTTTTAATGGGTGAAGGGAGTAATGGAGGAAATTTGTTTTTGTTAGGTGTTGGAGTAGGGAGCATTCCTATTAAAGTAGAAGGATGTGGACCCAAGATAGATGGTAATGGTGAAGGTGGGGGAGGAATTCTTTGATGTGGTTTAGTAGCCTTCTTTAGCATGGTGTGAGGACTATTATTGTGTGAGGCGAGGTTCAAATCTACCTTCACTTGTGGGTGAGTGAGGTTTGATTGAGGGTGAACACCAAGAGATTTAATCTATTTCGGCATAGTAGACACCTGTGAGGGTTTGGGTGAAGTGATAAGTTCTTCTCTCGATGGATAAGGGTTTGGAGATTTTGGCTCTTCACTTGGATAGAGCACAGGAATGGTCATGGCTTGTGCATGTGGTTGAGGGGCGGGAAAAGTATGATCCCCCATTGTTGATAAGAAGGATGAAGGTGAGACAACCAGCGTTGGTGCCATCAAAACATCCTCCAATATGGGAGAGGTCAAAGTAGACTCTCCCACATGTGAAAAGGGGGTGGATGAAGGACTATCTTCCATCAGTGGAGGACAAATAGGAGAAGAAGGCTCTTCTACATGTGGTGGATAAATAGGAGAGAAAGGCTCTTCTACTTGTAGTGGATAAATAGGAGAAGAAGGCTCTTCTACCTGTGGTGGACAAATGGGTGAAGAAGGCTCTTCTACCTGTGATGAAAAAATAGGAGAAGAAGGCTCTTCTACCTATGGTGGACAAATAGGTTGACTAACCTCTTCAGACTGTAGGAGAGGTTGGTTAGAAACCATGTCGATCGTGTGTATGTTATGCTCTTGAAGGTCATCGGCTATGGCCTGAATGTTGTTTTGGCTAGGGGGATGGTTAGGGAATGGTTGTCTAAAGATGTCTATGTTTTGGTTAGTCGACGCATTCAGGTTATCTAAAACAAGATCTCTCTTGTCTAACATGTCTTGAATGACATTTTTGAAGGTTTTACAATTGTCTGTGTCATGACCTTTGACACGATGATAGTTGCAAAAGTCATTTTCCCTATACCAGGCAGGGATGGCTTTTGAGGAGTCAAATTGAGGTGGTCAAATTTGAGGGAGATTGAGGACCCCCTGCTTGACTAGTTTATCCAAAATAGAAGTGTATGATTCTCCTATTGGAGTGTACTGACACTGTATATACCATTGTTGGAATTGTTTGGTGATGCTTTGTGATGTGGAAGGCTCGAATTGGTTGGTTGTTGTAGAGGATGATGGTCTAATGAACACAACATTTGCCGACCCCTTAGATTTGGAGTTGGAAGAAGAAAGTTTGGAATAAGAATGGTCATTAGATTTTGCGTTACTACGCAATTTGACCTTATCTTCTTCGATAGCACAGAGTTTAAGCTTTCTGGCCATGGTGAAAGCTTCGTCAAATGTGCAGAATGTTTGAATCGGCAAGGTGGATGAGATGTGCTTGGCACATGCTCTTGAAAAGAGCTTAATGAGCTCAGTTTGAGAAAGTGAAAAGGAGAGTTGGTTAATCAAACCTCTCCAACGGGCAATGATGTCAGCTATTGACTCATCATCGAATTGTCTAATAGAATAGAGGTTTGTGATGGAAACATTTTTGGTGATGTTGATTAAAAAGTGGTCAAGGAATAGTTGGGCGAGTTGAGTGAATGAAAAAAGAGAATGAATGGCAATAGAGCTATACCAGTCAAGGGCAGCCCCTGAAAGTGACATGGGGAATATGCGAAGTAATAACGCATCATCGTGTGCTATGAGGTAACAAGCGTGTCTAAACGCTCATAAATGTTGTTGTGGGTCCTCTTTACTCTGAAAGTAAGTAAATTTGGGGAGTTCCCACTGGTTAGGATATGGTCTAATAGGCACCAAAGGGTGAATAGGTTTGTTGCAAATTTGTTCATATGAAAGAACATTACTTGAACCAGAAATGGATGTCTCAATATTAGACATCTTATCCATCAACATCTTAATTAGATCGGCTAACAGATTGGCAAGTGGGGCACCCCTAGGTTGTAAGGTACCTGGAGAGTGTTAAGTGGGGCGTATGACGTACTTGGTTGCATTTGTATAGGTGTAACATATTGGTAGTTCGTCATAGGGACTGATGTTGAGGTCAAGGGGGCTTGTGCCACGAAGTTGGAGGGCACAAGTTGACTAGATACCACCAAAGGTGGTTGAATGGTGGCATTGGTAAAAGGATAGGTAGTCACTCCTACATTTATAGGCATAAGAGTGTGTGGAGTTGAGACAATCAAGTTTTGATAAGGTGTAGAACTTGGTTGAATTGATTGTGGTTGAGGGAGTATAGAAACCCTGATAGAGGTAGGTCTAAAGATAGAAAAGGAGGCCAAATCTTGAGGATTGGCCATGGTCGGGATATTGGTCGAGGCAATAGTTTGAGTTATAAAAGGCTGGGTAGCGGATGTTGTTGATGTCATTACCACTTTAGTGACGAAAGTTGGCATCCGATAATCAAGATTACCTGAAGGGTCTCGCATTTGGCTTCTCGCGAGATAGTGTTGTAGAGCCTTGACATTGTGATCAAGGAATCTCTCAAAGTCTTGATCTCCTTTGAGAACAATAGGAGATTGATTGGTGGGGGTATGCTGGATAGGAATACGTTCAATATCTAAAGTATACTCCATTGGTGACTTGATATGAAAGGTGAGGGTGGAAGTGGTTGTTGCCTTGCATGGTCAACAAGAGTTTTGGCCTGACTGTGTGTCAAAACCATTGAAGGCAAAAAGATTCAGGTTCCAAAAACTATGTGTTTCAGTTTTAGAAAACCAAAAGGTTGGGTTGAACAGCAAAAAAGTTAGGTTTTAAGCTTGCTATTTTGAAAGAAATATTGTTGACAGTGACCGACGTCAGTGGAAAAACTGATGTCGGTGGTGATAAGTTGCCGAAGTCGGTGGAAAAACCAATGTTGATGAATATAAGTTGTCGACGTCGGTATAAAAACTGATGCCGGTTAAGACAAGTTGCTGACGTCAATGGAAAAACTAATGCCAGTTACTGTGTATTTCTAGAAACTCAGAAAATTGAAAGTTTTTGGAATAAAGAGAAATTCTGAGTTGTTTTTTGTCTCAGAATGATGTGTCCTCACCAGCTCAAAAAACTAGATAAAAATTTCAAAATAGATGATGGCAAGCAACCTCTAAATGTTAAATTCCTAAGAATAAATTTTAGAGTAATGGTGGCTTATGCCTTAGAAGAATATGTTTGGGAATTGGGATTTTAGAACAGGTACTAAAAGAAGCAGTCTAAGGTTGGTTTTGGGTTAAGTTTTGGTGCTCAAAATCTGTATTAGGTTTTGTACGTGGCCTGGTTCTAGGATCTTGCTCCCCTCACTTCACGAGCCCAGAGCCAAGCTGGGTCGCTTAGCCAATATATACTTCCCCTATAGTTTATACTCTGCCAGAGAACAAAGTGGGTTCTCCCCTTGGTAGTGAAGTCTAAGTATGATTACCAGGAAGGGTAAGGTATCTGCTAGGTGATGAAATCTTAGATGGGCCTTGTCTTAGGTATGTTTAGATGTTTGATTGTGAATGTGGTCAGGATGTGTAACATATGTGCACTACGATTTATTCATAATGCATTTTAATTACTAGATGAGCTAAATATGCATTCAAGCAGGAGTGAAATGCATTTAATTTTTAACCCAAATTGAAATGTTTTGTTCAGATGCAAACAAGTGGAGAAAAGGTTGAGAGTATGAATCTCACTACTCTATGCAAAAAAGAACAAGAAGAAAAAGAAAGGTTCTTTTTAACTTGCGCTTATGATTTCTTTTCAAAAGAAAGAGAAAGAAGAAGGATGCAAGAAGAAAATTTAATGCATCTATATGAAAGTTTTCTTTTAGAAGAAATGAACCCAAGGAAAACTCCAGGGTCCCACTGGGCGTGCCAAAATGTTTCTACTCATTTTTGCTTGTTTACATTCAGAAGAAATAAAGAAACTAAAGATAATGGTCAGGGGTTAGATGATACCTAGATGAAGTTGTGCACCATATCCAGATGATTGAAGGAGCTCCTCTTTGGCTATGGAGGACGACACCTGTAGATAAGAAAGACTTAAATAGAAAAATGTTAGATAGATATATGGTGGACTGCCAAGCGATATGCTCGGTCCTAGAAGTGTAAAGACTTCCTTGAGGGATGACAGTCTACTAGTTGATAAAAAGAATGTCAGATAAAGAGAAATAATGAAAGACTAAGAAACAAAAAGTAGACAACACGTACCTATATTCTGCTGTAAGTTTCCCACAGTCGCCGATGTCGGTAGTTATGCCAGCGTCGGTTAGTCAATGTTGCCGACATTGGTTAGGCTGCCGAAGTTGGTAGAGGCAATGGTCCTTGAATGTTTCTACTCATTTTTGGTTGTTTACATTCAGAAGAAATAAAGAAACTAAAGCTAATGGTCAGGGGTTAGATGATACCTGGATGAAGTTGCGCACCGTATCTAGATGATTGAAGGAGCTCCTCTTTGGCTGTGGAGGATGACACCTGTAGACAATAAAGACTTAAACAAAAAAATGTTAGATAGATATATGGTGGACTGCCAAGCGATATGCTCGGTCCCATAAGTGTAAAGACTTCCTTGAGGGATGACAGTCCACTAGTTGATAAAAAGAATGTCAGATAAAGAGAAATAATGAAAGACTAAGAAACAAAAAGTAGACAATGCGTACCTGTATTTTGCTGTAAGTCTCCCATAGTCACCGATGTCGATAGTTATGCCGGCGTCTATTGGTCAATGTTGCCGATGTCGGTAGGGGAAATGGTCCTTAGACGGGACTCAGGGTTATGTTTGTGGTCGATAGAGGGATTCTATGGGTTTAAAAGGTCTGTGCAGGGTTGCAGGGAGATGAATAAGGTCTGCAAAAGGACAAAGGTAGAGGCTAGGTTGTCAAAAAGGGTAAGGGTGAAAGAAAGGCTTTTTAGCCTCTCCAAGAAGAAAGCCAGATCTGGTTGAAGGTCGGGTCTGGTCTGGTTGATATTATTTAGAAACTAATTACTAATGCTTTCTAAATTACTAAAATGAAAGGCTAGAAGAAATACTTAACTTTGGTGAGATGAAGAACCAAGGTGTTAAATGCTTGTACCTATTGTGGCTTGATGCTGAAGACCTCGTGCAATGTTCTAATTCAATTTATAGTGATTTGCATAGAGTCTTTGTGGCCAAGGGAGCGTTAGTTGAAGTCTGATGCTTGGTGATGTCTTAGAGTCTAAGAGAGAGTGAGAACGCCAGATCTGAGTGAGAGAAAATTCAATTTAAGAGTCCAAGAGTGAAGCATCTAAGAGTTTATAGGGGCGTAACTCAATGTTAGACATCAGTTTATGTAATCGACATCAGCTATCCCACCAGCGTCAGCTATCCCACCAACGTCGGCTGATAGTTGACTGACGTCGATGGATGAAGAATGAGTAAATGGGCTAAGAAGCCCATTCTCCATCTGCCAAGTGCACTTGTCATTGGTGAACAGTCAAATGGCGAGGTTATTAAGCATGAGGGTTAGTTAGGGAATAAATAGGGAGTGAGAATAAGTCTTAGGTAGTTAGGATTGGGATGACTTAGTCATAGGGTGAGTCATGGGGTAGTAAATGGTCTTAGGGGTGAGGTGTCCAAGGAGAGGTGTCCTAGGTGAGGTGTCATGGGTGATGTCAAGGGTGATGTTATTAATTTAAAATAAGTAATTTATTTTAAATTAATAAAGTGTGTAAGGGACCAAGGGGACCAAGGGGGAGTCGACCAAGGAGTAGACACAATTTTGGTGTCTACACTAATTAACCCAAATCAAGGCATAATAAAAAATTCCATGGAAACTTGTTAAATATTTGTTTTTAGAAATGAATATTGAATATCTGCATCATCAAGTGACCTCATTTCTTGGGAAGACATCTTTAGGCCATAAATGCCACAAATTTCAAGATTCATGCCTCCCATGCCTCATTAATGCCTTCCATCATGCCCTCCATGCCTCTAAATTTAACCTTCTTCCAATTCCATGATGAGGATAATTACAAAATTAATTCCAAAAATTGAATTAATCCTCAACCACTCATCTCAATCTTGAGATGGATGGTTGAGGTTGATTCTGATCAAATTCAAAAATCTTTAAATAGGAGGCCTCACATCATTTCTAAGCTTAGTTAGTGCACAATTATAATGCAGGATTGGTTCCAAAATGATTCAAGCAACTAGTGTTATAATTACAAATTGATTCCAAGCTAAGCTAAGCCACAATCCAAAGGCGCCAAGGAGAGATTAAGGGTGTCAAGCTTCTATTACCAAGGACTTCATGAGCACAAGCTAAATAAGACACCATTACAAAGGCATTTGGAACATCTAAAGAAGGTGAAGGAACTCTTGTATTTGATTCCTTGATTTTTAGTTATGCTTGTCATTTGTTTCTGTTAACTAATCTCTCCCTAGTGTCTAGGCCTAGAAATGTTATGCTATTAGTGTGTTTATTTCATCTTGTTTTCATTTTATAATTAACACAATACTAACCATCCTCTCTTGAGTCAAATTCCTAAATCACATATATGGTTTATATTAAGTTATTTATTTGTTTATTTCTACTTATTTGCTTGTTTATGTGCTTATTTATTTGATTTCAACACTATTTCCTTGATTTGGTCTATGTGCATTCATTAGGTGATTCCTTTCCTACACTTACACTTGAATCCATCCATATTCATACATCTACATTGGCATCATGGTGTCTATCACCGGTGCATTATTTTCTATTGAGTATTGGATTATAGGTCCTTATGCATATTTTAGCCATGTCTTCATGATGTTATACCATGATGCCTACTGACATATACTACAACAAACATTAGCTTCCAAAAGTCTATTTAGCAATGGTAACATTGATATATCTTCAACGTTGACACCCCAATTCAATCCCAATCATATCCTACACAACATAATTAAACAATGAAATAATTTTAACCTTTATTTATTTTAGACGAGCATCTCCCCACTAGCAGGTTATATCAATTCAACTTTATCCTCTATATCAGATTATCATCATCATCAGCCAAGTCAATCATGTTTTCCATCATCAAGGTCCAATGATTATAACTTCATATGGGCAAATCATTGCACACCATCCCACTTGCATTTTTCAATTATTATAACCACCTTTATACAAATCATTGTTTCTCACCAAATTTATTTTTTATATGCCCAAACAGGGGCATGTTGCTATCTTATTTGTCTATTCTAACTAGGATAGCTCCATCTTCTCAATGATTATAACTACCTTTGGGAAAATCATTATGCTATCATACCACATTGTCACTATTAGGGTACAATTCTTATAACCACCTTTAGGTAAACCATTGTACACCATCCCACTTGCATTCTCAATGCTTTTGAATACTTTTTCAAATTCATTGTGTTTCACCCCATCATCTTTCTTTATTTGGTCCCCTCATTTCACTTCCTTCTTTTTGAGGGACCATTTGGTGACCTACTTGTGCCAATCATTTCCTCAAGGGGGCATCATATAATTAGTTCATCATCGTTGCAGTTATAGGCATACAAGAAATTTTCATTATTGGAGAAGATGTTATTGTGATTATATCTTGCAATGCCTTCTTAAATAGGGGAAAATTATAGACACCTAAATCTGGCCACCAATGACCATCAATCAGGGTTTTGATCAATTTCCACTTAAATGCACAATTTGGCTTAAAAACACTAAAATTCATTAAATAAGTTGAAATTTTAATATTAAAGAGTTGATTTTTTTATAGAGTATCATTAAATGGGGTAATGCAATTTATGAAGTAACTAACTTTGATCAAATCATTTTGAGTCAAAATGACATTTTCGCACCTAAGTACTCTGAATTGCTCTTTTATATCAATTTTTTTACATGAGACATGTACCTTTATTATTTTGTGTTAGAAACATCCTAAATGATAATACGATTCCAACATATCTAACATCAAATTCCAATTCTAATCTAGTCAAATTTTGAGCCATTAATATGAAGTTTTGACCACTTTGATTAATTTGTGCATAAATTGTCAAGGTTTTGCATCAAAGTTGACTAATAATGTTTAAGGCTAATTAAAATAAATCAAGAGCTTAAATTAATTTTACAAGGAAATTTTTGAATATTTATTTTTAGAAATTTATATTGAATATTTGCATCATCAAACGACATCATTTCTTAGAAAGATATCCCTAGGCCATAAATGCATAAAATATCTCATCAAGCCACCCCATGCCTTATTAAGACCCTCTCATGCCTCATAAATGCCTCCCATGCCTCTGAAATGCCTTTTATTTACAAATATTTATGAGGGATATTTATGAATTTAATTACATAATTTGGATTAATTCATGGCCATACATCTCAATCTTGAGATGGATGGTCATGGTTGATCTTAAACCATTTCAAAAATATATAAATAGGAGGCCTTGCCTATTGATTTTTAATCTTGGTAATGAATAGTTATAATTCACAAATAATTTAAAAATTCATTTCAATTAGTGATATAATGCCAAATTATTTATCCAAGTTAAAGCCAAACATGGTGCCAAGGAGAGATGAAAGTAACCACACTTCATTGATGAAGACTTCATGAGCACAATTCGAGGAAGCCACTAAAACAAGTATTTTTGAGCATCCAAAGAAGGTGAAGGATGGTATTTATTTCATGTTTTATTTATGTTTTCCATTTTTATTTTGTTAATTAATCTCCTCCTTTGAGATATGCTTAGGGTGTTAGTTTATTGTGTTTTTTATTGATTTGTTTTATTCACTAACATATTACTAATCTACCTCTATTTTAATCCTATGATCACAAAAATTATTTAAATGAATGAATATTATATTATAACATCCTTAGAGAAAACTCCATCAAAAGTATTACAAGAACAAATGGCAACTATTGGTCTTGCATACCAATTTGTTGACCTTCTCTTTCACAAACTCCACTCAGCCATATAAGCCATTTTGGCTTCAATGTTCCAACCTCTTATATTGAATACCAAGATTTTCAAAATCATGGATAGATCATTAAATTACCAAAAAACATAATAATATACTTTAATTCATCACTTTTACACGAAAACACATTAGGAATCATCTTCTGACTTCTTAGTATTTACACCATTAGGTTTGTTAGCAACTGGCTAATTTGGATCACCAAATTTGCACACCTAAGATCTATAACTTATCCAAAAACATTCATGAATAAAACATACAAGTCTCTCACTTTGATCTTTATCTACTTAGTAACTTTGAATTGGTAAACTCTACCTTCTATAGTAAATCTATAAAAAACAAGCTCTTTGTTGTAGGGTATGTTCACTCACTTGAGAAACCAATCACACCTGGATATACTTGAGAGAGTTTAATTCAACCTTGAATTAATTTTATATCCATACCAAATAATTTTGAACACTTCAAAAAAATATCTTTAATATTAGGTCATTATTAGGGTTCTTTGAGGCTTTAGACCAACTTCCAATCTTAACGATCATTCATAAAGCTTAGCTCTTCTTACTAGAAACTAATTCTTGGAAATTTGATTTAAGACCCTTAATCATCTACCATGAATAACTTATTTCCTCATGCAGATGTTGCACATGAAAATGATCACTTAAAAAACCTTCTTAAGTATACAACTCTTCATTTTGTTCACTTCAAGAGACCTTAAAACATTTTTAAGCCTTTTCTTGTACACAATGACTTAAAAATTCATGCACATGATAAAAATAACTTGACTCACCTCTTTAAATGCTCACATATTCACCCATTCCTTGAAAACTAATCATGATACCCTATCTGGCCATCATCTCTCTTTTTTTCTTTCTAGGCCTTGACTTATAAGTCGTAATAGGTCTTAAAGCCAACCTTGTCACCACTGTACAAGCTCTCACCACCTCATTTATATTCCATGAAATATCCTATCATGATTAACTATTGTCAAACACTCTTCATATGTCTTGTCAACTACTCATAATGCCTCATTAGACCAATTAGGATATAGAATAAATCTAGTTACATACTTGGACTGAAGTACTTACCCCTATAGACTTCATCTTAGTACTTATCCTAAGTGATTAAATGCATATTATGTATGCTCAAGCAACCATATATAATTAATCTTATCTATAGATTTAATAGATCATCTTTGTGGCTCACTCAGAGCATCTTTGGAGTTGTTTACAGATCTTTAGATCTCGACTAAGGATCTTTGTAGTTCACTTGAAACATCTTTAGAGTTTTATATAATTTTCAAAGATCTCAACACCTCATATGTAAACTCAAATAACCTATCTTATTCTAAAACACTGTCAAGTATTCTTTTGAGCATTCACATCTTTATAGCTCATTTGGAGCATCTTCATAATTGCTTATATAGATCTTCATAGCATACAACTTTCTCTTTTAAGCTTACTAATTTCATAATGCTACCTACATATACCTTCTCACAAGATCTATACAAAGCTTTTTAGGATGCGAAAAATTTGACATACTGACCTATAATTACTCATGCTGATCTCAATGATATTTTTCAATATGACATAAGAACATTATTCAAATAGTACTCTCACATCACTACTCTCCTATACAATAATAACACTTATTATGTGGTCAAAATAACTCATCATACACATTCGTCAAGGCTTACTTGACCATGTACCTTTATATGAGCCTTTGACATCAATGATAACATTAATACCAAAACTCAAAAATCAATGTCAATGCTCAACAACTTGAGGATTTAGTAAATCCTCTACTTAAGGATGTAGAGATGGAATCCAAAGTGAGTTAAATCAAGCATTAGTCAATAAAACTTAAAAAATGTATAAAGAACATAAATAACTAAGCCAAATCCTTTAATGGGATTTGAAAATAAAAATTAAAATATATTGAAAGAAAACATATACATCAAACCTTCCCAAGAGCATCCCATCATCCAAATGTGACTCCAAACATGATTTTTCTCTTGATTTGGTACTCAAGTCTTTGTCAATGATGAGTGGCTTGCTCCTCCATCACCTTAAGTACACAAATGAAACTAGGCTCATGATATTTGATCAATGTTATTACTATAGTGAATTTATCCTATTATAAATTAAGCCTAATAATTCTACATAAAGAAGACTTGTGGAGATAATTATGCACAATAATTTTAAATGAAAAGAGATTAAAATGATGAGTGAGAAGACTCCTATTTATAGATTTTTGGAAATGATCAGAATCAACCATGACTATCCATCTTGAGATCAAGATGTGTGGCCATGAATTAATTCAATTTTAGATGCAATATCTATAAATACCCTCATAAATATTTGGAAGAGAGTGATATTAAAGAGGCATGGGAGGCCTTAAATATAATATTTGTTGCATTTATGGCTTATGGTTGCCACCTCATAAATGATGTCACCTGATGATGTAAATATTATAAATTGATTTCCAATTAAAATATATTTAATAAATTCCATGGATTTTCCACTTAAGCTCTTGATTTTGATTAATTTGCCTAAGTGAGATTAATCAAATGTTTATATAATTCTTTGGAAAGTGGTTGCTCACATAATCAAACTGGTTAAAATGTCAAGTTACTGGGTTGTAATTTGACTGGAGTTGAATTAGAATAAAGGGTTAGTTTCATATGAACCAATATCCCATTTAGGATATTATCAACACAAAATAACACATGCACATGTCATGTGATTCCAAATTAGAAGAATTCAATGGTTTAGAGTGTCAAATTATGTTTTTGCCATTTTGACTTGAAAAGATTTGAGAAAAGTTAATAATCACATAAAATGAATTTCCCCATTTAAGGATATGTTATCCTAAATCAACACTTGTATATGACAAGCTCAAACCATTTAGCACATTTAATTAATTTTGACCTAAATTGTGCATTTGAGTAAATTTTGAGTAAGATTGACAATTTCAATACAATGGTGTTAGAAATTAGATGTCTAGATTTTATCCCTATTTGAGAAGGCATGGCGAGACATTTAGGTGACAAAACATATTTTCAAAGAAAACATTTGTCAAGAAGAAGTCAGAAGGAAAGGACCCATGATTTCCCCTCAAGAGGACATGTGAGGATAAAAGAAAGGGTGGACTCTTAAAAAGAGATAGAGTGAAATTAACCGATGGATGAGATTAAATCCATATTGAGATAATGATTGCATGCATTGATTCTCAATGATCAAAATATAATATAATATAATGGGCCGTAAAATGATGGGAAGTGGTAAGGATACAATCCAAAAATATAAGCAACACACTTTGAACACACCCAAAAGAGGGTGAAAGCCACACACTTAGGGAATGATCGATCTCGAGACAAGTTGCACACTTTAAAATTACCAAAATGAGGGAAAAAGTCCATAGATCTTAGAACTAGAAGAAAAAGGAAAGTGTTGTTCCAGAGAAAGGAAATAATAGGGGTGCCTTAATAGAGTGGATTTGATTCATTGACAAAATAATTTTGCCCCAATCGAGCTAATTTTGACCACTAATAATTAATTTTGCCCCAGTAGGGCTGATTTGATTCTAAAATGGGTCTAAATGTTGTGCCCCAGTAGGAAAAATTCATAATCATAGTTAAAAGATATAACCTAAAACATATATTAAATATGAGTATGCAAAAATGTAGATGTGATGGTCTAATGACTGAAACATGCATAAAAAACTAGGCATACAAGGATGTATAAAGTGATGAACAAAAGAATAAAGGGTGGCTAAGCTAAACTGAGATACGTCATGTATCCAAGCATTTCCTACATAGTCCAAATGAACCTTAAACCAATTTAGTTTTTCCAAAATTGGGATAAAATTTAATGAGGAATGAAAAATAGAAGAAAACAAACCACTATTCGATTAGATTCATAATGTATGCCAAGAGATGCACATCTTGTATAGAGTCTTACATATAAGCCATTAGTGTTTAGTTTCATTGGTGCAATTGAGAGCTAATAATTGGAGATGCAATATATTTTTTGTTGGAGAGTTTTTATTTATGTCATGGTGATGTCATGAAAGTGTCTTGGTGAGTGGATGAAGAGCTTTGATAGTCTATATGACAATGACAAAGTGTGAAATGTGCTTGTCCTAGTGTGCTTGAAGTATGCTTGGTTAATATTCTTCCTTGGCATGATTACAGATGTTTAGAGATGAGTCTTAAGTATCGATCAGGTGAAATAGGTCCCTTATCTATATGTTGAGAGATTGTGTTCATGAGTGGTATTCATTTGATTCTTCATTATGTTCATCTAGACATTTTGGTCCACTGGCAAAAAATCTAAGTAGGTAGTTTGATGACAACACCATTTCCATGTGGGAATGAGTCAAGGAGAGTTAGTCATATGGTTGTGATCACATTAGTCCCTAGTTTTTATGTACTATATATCAATTCATGCATTAAAGTATGGTCAAAGATATGAGGGTGAAAAGTTGGCTTCTCAATCAGAATTCATTATTTTTTTGCAACCAAATTTGCATATAGCTAGAAAGAGCTGAGTAAGTAGTTTGATGATGGAATATCTCAAACATGTGGAAATTCTAGGAGAAGGTGATCATATGGGTTTGTTTAGTTTTGATACTAGTTTATTTTTGCTAAATTTTATATCATATGATGAAGCTGTCAAAAGATTACATACACAAAGTTGGGCTTCTAGGCAGTTTGACTATGTTTTTCCATAGCCAAATTTGTGTGTGACAAGAAAGGCTAAGTAGTCATTTTGATGATGTTATATATTTCACGTGTGAAGGTGTCAAGAGAAAATGATCATATGGATCTATTTAGTTTTGTACATAGTTTATTTGAACTAAATTCTAGATCATGCATTGAAGCAAAAAAAGGTTATGTAGGAGTAAAATTAGTCTCCCAGATAAATTCTAAGCATAGTTGGCTCTATGACAAAATATTTTGAGAAGGTATTTTAATGACGATATAAATTTCACATGTGAAAGCTTTAGGAGCATTGTGTCACATGGTTGGATTGTCCTATGTGAGGAGATTATTTGGTCCAAATTTGAGATTATGCATTGAAACACAAAATATATTATTAAGGTTAAAAAATGACTTCTCAGGCATATTAAAAGGGTCCCCATACTTATTCATTTATGCACAAGTTAAATTTTGAGCAAGATCGATGGTGTGCATGGCTCCAAGAAGTCAAAAAGTAATGAGATAAGGATAGGTGCATGATGTTTCATGAATAAGAAAAGGTATAGGATAAATATCTAATGATGAGTAGGTGTTCATACAGATTGATTAAATGGTGAACATTGATCACTAAAGCCTTGATTGATCCATAAATATCAATGAAGTGCATTGAGTCAACATTTCAAGAGTGCTTGAGATAAGGTCAACTATCATATATTTAACATTTGGCTTTGGTGGACTATGTGTTAAATCTCATACAAGATCGATGGTGTGAGATTTATCCAAAACTAAGAGGACACTTGATGCAAGCATTGTGTTTGAAGGTTAACTATGACCGTTTGTATTTGAATATTTGAATTTACAAAGGAAAAAATAGTCAATGGTTTTTGGACCATGTCTTTTGATCCAAGAAAAAATTGCTCATGAAGTAGAAATAAAAGATAAAGAGGACTCCATGATACATATAATGAACCTGATTTGAAGATTTTGAAGTGTGTAAAGTCAAATATATTAATGTTTAAAGTTGACTGTATTTGTGATTATTCTGTAAGTGACCTTTGAAGGATGTTTGAGCTTATATAGATGATATTTTGATGTCTCATGATGAATTGGATATTAAGGAGTGTTTTAGACTCTATGAGGATGATCTATGTGGATTTTGTAGACACCTAAATCTGGCCACCAATGACCTCCAATCAGGATTTTGGATAATTTCCACTTGGTGTAAACAAATAATCCAAACCAAACACATATTCCAAATTTTCCTCTGAATAAAGAGACATTATGCTGCCCACATGAGATCATCAATTTGCCTTGTTCAAAGTTCATCAAAAGCTTGGGAGTCATATCATCCACTTTGGTACAGTTATGCTACCTAATTGAGTCTAGACCTTTACCAAAGTTATTTAAATTCCTTAACTTATAATATAAATTTATAATTTCACCTTTATAAGTTTATAGGGTTGATGTGTTAAGTGGGTTCACCATTTACACTAAACTTGAGGGAACTTAGGTTTAATTTCCAATTTGGGTTGAAGGTCATTTAAGACTCATAATCATTGTCATCATGTGATAGACTTAAGCTATTTTGTGCTAAACACTTGCACTTTGAGTATATGCGCCAAAACATTTTGAGTTAAGAAAAGTAGTGTTATGCTGTAAAAAATTATGGGAATTTTTTTTTGCCTTAGAGAGTTTTTGATTTTTTTTTTGTCACACCTTTTGGGTAGTATAGCATCATTACGCTACCTAAAACATTTTGAATATTATTGCATAAAGTCTTATACTCAGTTAGATAACTGACATCAGTTTGAAAATGTAACCATCATCGATTATATATAACTGACATCGATCACTGTGTTTTTCTTAAAACATAAACCTGAGAGCTCTTTTTCTAAAGTTCATTGTTTCAAACCCAAAAGAGCTTTAAGGATAAAGGACATGCTAACATTTTTGCTACAGGATCAAGCTTGACATTTGCTAAAAACATGTTTTAGAAGATCTTTTGCATGCCTAAAAATCAATTAGGAACCTTATTTTTATGTTTAACAAAAAAATTAAATGTTTATGGTGAATGTTTTCAAAGTTTGCAACTAGGACCAAGGGGTCAAATGAACACCACCTCATTTTATATTTGGGATTAAAAATGAACTCACCTTTTCAAAGCTTTTTGTATTTACTTAGTTGTTTAGATTAAATTTTTATTTGGAAAAAAGAGAGATGTTGCATGTATGCTCTTCCATTTATCCCCTTTAGGGAACCCTTGGAATCAAAAGTGCCATTCCTATTGCAAGTAGCCTAGTCCAAGGATTAGAAAGAATTTCATCTAGAGCACTCCCTAAAAACTCATCAAAGTTTGAGTGACCTTGAAAATGACCCTAAAGTCTTTCTACTTTCATGCTTTCTTTATTTTTATGCAAACTTGGCTTACAAGGGGGACTTCATCACCTCCCACGATTTCTTTAGGGAAGATTTGACTTGAAGTTTCACCTCCTGGCATTAGCTTTATTTGGCTCCTAATTGGAGTTACACACTGGACATAGTGGCACTTTGGACATCATACTACACTGAGTGAATAATAAGATGTAGTGGTTGTAAAAAGGACTAGACCTTTTTGCAACAAGCCAAGTGATACAGTCCTAAAATTTATGCTTTTCTTTTATATTGTTTGGCATGAAAGTCATTGTGTAATTGGTTCCCCTAGAAAGTTCAAAAACTTGTTAGATCTTAGACAAATCCCCACTTACTGTAGAAGTATTTTTGGTGCAAGGTTATCCTCAAGGTCCATGTCATAGTACTATCATTTGAGAGAAGGGGGTGTAAAAACCCTAATATATAATGCGAATTTACTTTTGGATGAACACTTAAAATCCTCTCAAATGACGTATATTGGCAAATCTAAACAATACCAAGCAACCTTGTCACACCTTTTGGGTAGTATAGCATCATTAAGCTACCTAAAACATTTTGAATATTATTTCATAAACCCTCTTGCATAGAGTTACAAAATTTTGCCTTCATTTTTAGACCAATCCGAGTGTAATTTTGTGATCCTTTGTTTAAAGCATAGTTATACCGTTCACTTTTGTCTAGCTTGTTTGTCAAAAGAATCAAGTTTTATACCATTTTTTATGAGAAAATAAACTATCTCTAAAAGTGCCTTTTGTTTCATACCTTATTCCTAGTTGATCAAGTTCATGTACAAGAATCAAGTGCCTAGTGTTTGTTAGAAGTGTTTCAAATCCATTAGATTAAAAATTTCATCTATTTCAAAGTCTAGCTTTTGACACTATTTGGCCAAGAGTCCTAGTGCATGCCTTATTTGAGCCTAGATTTTGACATCGCGTTTGGCCAAAAGACCTAACAAATTTTAAATTCCTAGATTATATTGATTTGAAACACTTCAACCTTAGAGTTTGGCATTTTGATTTTTGGTCCATTTACTTGCTTATCTTTGTGTGAACAGTGAAACGTTAGATACTTACACTAGATTTTTTCCTCATAAATTTTTGCATAAACCTTTTGATCTTTTTGATGAATCTAGACCAAGTTGGACCATCATCTATTTTAGATTCTATCTTTTTTAGAGTTTGTATAAATCTTTGACCTTTTATCATAAAACATTGACTATGGATCCCAACATGTATTCTTATACTCGTAGTGGACTCATGTACAATCTACGGATTAGTAATGTGGTGGTGCAGGAAGAAATGGTGCAATACCCCTATGTGGATAATATTACTTATGATATGGATTCTTATCCCTCTTATAATACTCAATCAAGGTCACAAAGCCAAGATCCATTGGCTAACTATTTGGTTAATACACCACCTTACTCATAATAAGACCAAGAAAAAACCACATAATACCTAGCTATAATACCCATAGTGGATGAGCTAGTTCTTCAACATTCATATTCTACTAATACAGCTTCCACGTATGATCCATTTTTATTTGAGTAAAATTTTTTAGAGAACAAAGATGATATTTTGGTTAGAGTCATAGAGGTAGGGGCCAAGTTTCCAACAAACTTCCCTCATGAAAATTTACCAAGTCTAGTAAGAGTGCCCCACAATATCATTTACGATCAATAGGCCTCTTCTAGAAATCTTATGGCTCTAGTCCAAACAACATATGAAGACCCTGGTATATCTAATCAAAGTAAAAACATCATGGTAGATCACTTTAACCAAATGCAAATAGCATATAAAACCTACCTAAATCTAGCATGTGATTTCAATTAGATGAACATGGTGAGTAAGCCTCTTATTGACTTAGTTCCTTCAACAAGAGTGTTGATAGAGTTAACCAGACAAGAAAATTCAAGTTCTGACCCATTCATATAAACCACTTTGATAGATAATTTTATGCATATGCCCATTATTAAAGAAGTGTCTTCGACCTCTACACAGAATAGTGATCCAAACGTAGTGGAGAATGTGCAAATAACATCCAATACTAATCAAATTGGTACTAACACAAACAAATAGCCAACATGTGCTTATAGTTAATCCCATGAGTAGATCATCATACTAGGGAATAGGAGTTTCTACACCCCAACCTCAACCAACTACATCCTCAAGTGTACAACCTATGGAATTAAGTAATCAAACAACAACCAATGTCACTCCTCAATGATAGAATGTGATGAACCCTACTCCTCCTCAACAAGTAACAAGTGGTATTCCAAAACAATAGGAACAATCTAGTGTATCAACATAATAGAGGACAAATACATTACCACCTCAATCAGGGGAAACTAATGTTCTACCTCACCAAGTAACGACAAACATACCTCTTCAGTCATAGACTAATATGCTAATCCAAAAAGCAATGAATAGTCAACAATGTGAAAATATTGGTCAATGATAGATGTCAAATCTACAACCTACTTTCAATTCCTCACAGGGATTCATGCAATAAGGACGTCCCCATGTTTCTCAAGTACCTATTAGAAAACCATTAGTTCAAAATGTGCCACAAATTCAGAGATAGGTTCTTGGACCACAAGTTCCCACTCAATAGTAAGGTTTGATTAGTCGGTAGCATGTCTCTTTTCAACCATAGTAGGCATAATATAGTTATATCCCTCCATCCCAACCACAAAATCCTCTAAGTCAAAATTTTACTGCCAAGCCAAACCAAAATATCACGCAACCAATTATGCAATTTTAAGTACATCCTAATCTATGTATGCATATTCCTAGTCCATTCCCCAACCAAAACAATATACCCCAATAGGTATCTCCATCATATTCTGGTCGAAGTGTCCCACTTGTGACCTCCTAACCATCTACCTAAACCAATATTCTCCCTCAAACCAATGTTCCTTCCAGTTTCCTATCCCAAGAATTATAATAGATGAAGGATGTAATTGCTACCATTCGAGTGGGTAAATAGAATAAAAATTTCAAATTGGATGATGTGTGTTCATATCCATTCAACATAGAGTATTTTCAAATGCCATTTCTTCTAGGATACAAACCAATGAAATTCAACAAATACAAAGGGAAAGGTGACCCTAAGGCTCACTTGATCAAATTATCTATCACATGTCAACCAGTGGCATATAAAAATATATACATTTTGCTATTATTTTTGAGAATATTGGTTGGACAAGCCTTGGAGTGGTTTTTTAAGTTGCCCAAAAAATTAGTAACAAATTTTGATGATCTTTTTGATAAGTTTGTGTAGCACTTTTTCTATAATCTTGAGCATGAGATTTCATTAGTGGACTTAACATAAGTAAATCAAAAAGCTGGTGAGAGTTTTGCAAGTTATTTATAGTGATGGAGATCCCTTTCAAACCATTTCACCCATAGTTTACCAGATAAACAATTAGCCACTGTGTTTACTAAAATTTGCATAGTGAGATAGCTTACCATCTAGAACTACAATGTGCACATACTTTCCATGAGATCATTGATAAAGGTTTATTGATCAAGTAGGCACTCATTAATAAAGGAGTCATCAAGATCAATTCAACTAATCAAAATCAAGATACCAATTAGGGAAATGACCAACATCAACATCCTATTCAAGAGCAAGCATCACAACTGAAACATGCCAATAACCAAGAAAGATCAAAGCAATTCAACCGTAATAGGAATGTTTTTGGAAATGGAGTAACCAAATCCTATCATGTATAAAGAGTAAAAACATCATCTACACCACCTTTTTAGCTTAATCCTATCCAAAAATGTCTCTAACCAATACCGTAAGCACAACAACCAAAACCTACACAAAAAATATAGCAGCCTTTACCATTGGAACCCCCTTCTCCTAGGAGAGTCATGCCTACATGTCATGTCCTTAGTGACTTAGGAGAACCTATTAAGTCTATATTTTACAAGCTTGTTTATACTAATCTAATTAGTTAGCCTATGCCAAAGTATTATCTTCAAGGCATTCTTTAACCTGATTGGTATCATGAAAATGAATTTTGTGACTATCATCGGGTCAACGAGCATAATCTATGAAGATGTGTCCAACTCAAGCATCTAATTGAGAATATGTTGGATAATGGGGATATAACATTATATAATGATGCTTTCACTTCTAATAAAACCCTTGGGATTTATCAAAACCTTGATGTAGCAATCAATAATAACAACAACAATGGCTAGTGCAACAATAAAATCAATAGTATCAAAATCAAAGGCCGAACTAATAGAATTAACAAAATAAGTAGCAGAACCCACAATGATAGAATAATAGATAAAACCTAGGTCAAAATGGTGACAAACAACAAACCTAACATGTAGTTACACATGACTACAATAGAGTTGTAGGTCATATTGCAAGGTGTAACATTAATACCATCTCCATTAATCCTAGAGCAAGCTCTAATTAGCCTAAACCATTGCTAAAAAACAACATTCAACCAAATTACATGGATAATATTTCTTTGACTTGGGAATGCATACAGGCAAACCAACAAACTAGGACTTCCCCTTTTGGGCCTTATATCGACAACTCATCCTTGCCATGTGACCACATGTGAGTGCATTGAAAATTGAGACTTGTCCTGTCTGGTTCCACACCATTCCCAAAATTGGTTAGCAATAATGGTTCATTATTTAATCTTGATTATGTAATCATAACTCAGAGGTTAAAGATTACTATCCTAGGCCCATAACCATCCACCACTTTGCCTATCATCCAACCAAATATTTAGCCTCAAAATAAACCATTCACTATTGACCAAGACAAGAAGTTTGATATTGTGGAAGAATTGCAGAAGACACCAGCATAAATTTATATTTTAGATTTGATGTGAACATCAATAATCCACAAGAACATCTTGAATGAATTTTTGACCAAATCCACTATTGATAGTGACATATCCCCTAATAAATTTCAAGCTTTGGTTGGACACCTAGCTCCAACCCAACAAGTCACATTTAACCAAAGTGATCTATCTTCCCATGACCCACTCCATAATAATCCATTATACATAGAAGTTTATATAAAATGGAATAAAGTGAAATGTGTCCTTATAGACAATAGATCTGGCCTCAACATAGTGTCTCTAAAGCTCATCAAGCTTCTTGGGTACAAAATGGCAAATCTTTAGCCATAAATAATAACCATCAAAGCCTATGATAATCAGGAAAGAGAATCACAAGGCACCATTAGTTTTCCAGTTATAATTGAGCCTTTGACCCATGATACACTTTGTCATGTGCTTGATCTTGAGTTATCATAAAATATGCTTCTAGGTAGACCTTAGTTACATTAAATTCATACAATCCCATCAATGCTGCACCAATGTATCAAATTTTCCTGCTTAGGGATAGAAGTGAATATTCTAAGAGATTTACACTCATATGAACACTACAAGAATCTTGAGGATGAATTTCAAAGCTATAATTATTAGTATGGTATGACTCCAAGTTCTAAATAGGATAAAGGAAATGCTAAACTTATTGATCCTTCACCAAATAATTGCATAGATCCTAATACCTTGGATTCCCTTTCCCACATGCTGCCTCTTGAAGCTTCTAATCATTTCACCATTTCAAATAATGGAATGAGAGAGTATGTGACCCATGACATATTTAATATTTCCAATCTTCCTAAGAATCCAAAAACCTTTGGATGACCTAAAGTCACCCCATATATTCATTGGCAACAAAAGAATAAAGATAAGGGACCTATCATATTTGTACCAACATCTAGCCTAGAACCTGACCCTCTTGAAGGGGATGAAACATGGTTATACAATGACAAACAAACTGATTGTTATAAAAATTCAAAGTATCCTATTTCTAATAGGATAATGGAACATCAAAATTATGAAGGAAGAGGCCTCAGATCGAATCAACAAGGAACCATCCAGTTAATTTTCTATGACTAAATATGAAAGACCTTATAGACTTGGATTTAGAATGGTTAGGGGTGACCCCACATATCTTATTCAAACTCCATCACCAGTGACTAGTGATGATGATGTCAATAGCCTCACCTTTGATGACCTAGCTGACACCAACCTATTTGATAATAATGCCATTTGTACCCTTACCCTGGCCATTCATCGTAACCTATTACCATGATATTATCCCTAACTGATAGATTAGGACCAACAAGAATCCAATCTGTTAATTGATGAGTTCTAGAATGATGAGGTGTTTTGTGACTTCTTAGGCCTTAGAGACAACATTCCATTAGGGGATCACAAATCAAGATTCTCAATCAAATTATATCTTGCAACCTATTTTGGAGAGTGAGTGAACACCCTTAGTAAAAAACAAATAAGTAAAATATTGAGGTCCCAAAGTGAAAACCTCTTTGAGGCACTGTCTAACTAAGGAAAAAGTAAAGATAAAGGCCATTCTAGTGGTAAAAACCTATTTCAAGTCCAATTAGATGGGGATGTTCATTCTTCTTCAAATTTAGACTAGGAGACCACCAATAATGAACTTGTCCATGGATTCAAGTTTAGTTTTGAGAAATAACAAGTATTTGATAAAATTATTCAAGAGTTTTGACTATTTTTTTAACATGGATAGATCTCCAATTAGGGGACTCCAATTCATCATGCCTAGGAGAAGTTGAAGAGCAAGTCCTAACAGAGGACCCTGACATAATCCAATAGTTCAAGTCATTGCCTACTATCCTAGAAGATGGTTTGACCCTTCTAGTCAAAGATACAATAGAGGTAAATATCAAGACTCCATCAAACCTAAAATGGATAAAATTAGGCATGTCCCTCACTGAGGAGGAACATGACATCTTTACAGCTCTGTTAAGATAATTTGTAGATATCTTTATATGGGCATATTTTGACATGCCAAGTTTAGACCCCACCTTGGTTGTGCACCACCTTGTGGTCAATCCTGATGCCAAACCAGTAAAACAAAAGCTACGTAAGATGTATCCTTTCATTGTTGTATTGGTAAAGAAAGAGTTGGAAAAAATCTTAGAATCAAGATGTATCTGATCCATTGACTACTCAGAATAGATCTCTAATGTGGTACGTGCTAGTAAAAATCCAAAAGGGATTAGAATTTGTACTAATTTTTGAGACATCAAAAAAGATTGTCCTAAAGATGATTTTTCTTTGCCTAATATCGAAATGATCATTGAATCCATGGTAGGTTATGAAATGCTTTCACTCATGGATGGCTTTTTAGAATACAACCAGATCAGAATAGCACCAAAAGACCAACATAAAACAACATTCACCACTCCATGGGGAACATTTTATTATCAAGTAGTGCCATTTGGCCTTAAGAATTATGGAGCTACATATAAAAGGGATATGACTATCTTATTATATGATATGATGCATGATATTATTGAAGACTATGTCGATGACATATTAGGAAAATCAAAAACCCAGGTCGACCATCCAGAAGTATTGCATAAGATATTCGAAAGATTACAGGAGTACAAAGTCAAACTCAATCTAAATAAATGTGTGTCTAGTGTAAATTAAGGCAAATTACTTGGCTTCATCATGTGTCATAGAGGTATTGAAGTCAATTCAGTTAAAGTCCATGCTATAACAGAGATGCCACCACCAACCAATTTAAAGTAACTTTGTAGTTTGTAGGGTAAGATCTAGTCAATCCAATGCTTAATATTTTAGTTAGTAGAAAAGTTCCATCCATTTACATTAATTTTGAATAAGGGAGTTGCATTTCACTAGGATGATCACTGACAAATATCTTTTCAACAACTCAAATACTATCTTGTTCATCTGCCTATTTTATTACCTCATATGCTAGGAAAGTCATTCTTGTTATACCTATCAACTACCAACCATGTTTTGAGGGCACTCTTGGCTCAAAATGATGATAATGAAAAAGAGCATGCCATATACTACCTAAGCCATACCTTGGTTACATATGAACATAATTATGCACTTATTGAAAAAGCTTATTTGGCCATGGTTTTCATAGCTCAAAAACTGTGCCATTACATGTTGAATAATAAGACTATGGTTATTTCAAAAGTAGATCTTTCAAGTATCTAAATTATAAAATAGATTTGCAAGGTAGAATGGATATATGTATCATGCTTCTTAGTGGCTTTGACATAGAGTATGTCAATCATAAGACAATTAAAGGACAAGTTATTATAGATCAACTTGTTGAAGCACCTATCACAAACACACAACCACTCATGTTTCAATTCTCTAATGAATCCATAATGATCATCATTGACACACCCATTGAGGAGTATCCTTGGAAGGTATATTTTGATGGTTCATTTACTATTCATGGATCTGGAGTAGGCCTATTGTCTATTACACCATAGGGGGATCTAATCGCTAAACCATTTAGAATCAGCTTTCATTTTACAAACAACATGGCTGAGTATGAAGCACTTATTACAAGACTTTCAAAAGTAGTGCATTAGAATATATCTCATCTCCAAGTTTATGGTGATTCTCATTTAATCATCAATCAGGTCACATATCATTTTTAGACCAAAGATAACAAGCTAGTTTTATATAAAGCTATGGTCGACACTCTTAAACAAAAAAATGCCAACATTCAATTTGAGCACATGCTAAGGGCTAGTAATATAACTGTAGATGCCATGGATACTATTGTCTCTTTGATTCAATAAATAGATAAAGCTAGAGAGTATCAATTCCTTATCAAGAATTTGTCAATACCAACTCATGAGCCTTCAATCATTGTAATGATTTGTGATAATATTAGTCTTAATTCTATCTGGTACTCATACCTCTACAACTACTTTCATGACCAAATTATACCACCTAACCTATCTAAAAAACAAACCAAATCCTTCATTCATCATTCTGCTCATTATACTCCACTTGGATCCACCTTTTACCATCACAATTTTGATAGAACTCTGCTTTATTATTTAACTTCAATAGAGTCTATAGTAACATTAAGAGAAGTTCATGAAGGAGTATGTGGTGATCATTATATTGGGGTATTCCTATCCAAAAATCTCTTATGTACTAGTTATTATTGGCCCACAATGGATTTAGATGCCACTGCATATGTAAAAATGTGTGACAAATGTCAATGTCATGCTAATCTGATTCATGCCCCAACAAAAACTTTGAAACTAATGTTGACACCATGGTCATTTTCTACATGGGGACTTTACCTCATTAGGAAGATTAACCCTAGTTCATATGATGGCCATAAACATATCCTTACTACCACTAAATATTTCACTAAGTGGGTTGAAGCTATACCTCTCACTTCATGATTGTAAAGCAAATTTCCAAATTCATCTTCAACCATCTTATTTTCCACTATGGTATCACCTCTAACATTATATTTTATAATGGAGGATCATTCAAGAACAAGGATGTAGACTAGTTATGTATTGAATATAATATCACACAACATTTTTATATAGCATATTACCTTCAAGGTAAGGGCCAGACTGAGGTATCCGACAAAACCATTATCAATATCCTAAAAAATATTGTCAATGATGTCGATCATGATTGGCACCTCCAGATATTCCCTACCCTTTGGGCATATCATACCAATCATCATAAACCCATAGGAGCCATTCCATACTCACTTGTTTATGGTACTGAATCCATCCTTCCCATTGAGGTCAAATTACCTTCACTGCACATCTCTTTCAAGCATGTCCTAGATGATCATGACTATCGAGTAGCTCGCTTGCAAGAGTTAGACCTACTTGATGAGAAACACACATCCATGCTCAACAATCTTTAAGCATATCAGAACTGACTCAAAGGCCACTATAATCAACATGTTAAGTATCAAAAATTTGAAATTGGTGATCTTGTTCTTATAGAAAACCAAAAGAATACCATGGTTGAGAAGAAGTATAAATGAAAATTCAAACCAAACTAGATAGGGCCTTTCATCATTACTGCAGATTATGGATCAAGAACATTCAAGCTTGCCACACCAGATAGAGATGAAATTCTTGAGCTGATGAATATTACTCATCTTAAGTGGTACTATGATTAAATGCTAAGGTGTATTATTTGTAAGGACCATTTTAGTTATGCTAGTTTATTACTATTCTTCTTTGTACAAATACCATCCTTATCCATCCTCTTCACTGTATCCACTTTTTGATTCTGACCTATCAACCTAGTGTGTTCTAAACCCCTATTTGACCTTGGTTTTTTCCATTCATTACACAGTATCAAGGTATCTTATCAGTTTCATCAATTGGTTCAAGTACTTTAGATAGAGATCATATTTTGGGATAGTGTGATAGAAGTTTTGGTAGTTATATCCTTCATTTATTATTCCTTTCTTACCTCTGATCTTGCTTCTAATTATAATCACCTTTGGGAAAATTAGTACCTAGTTATAACCACCTATGGGTAAAATATGGGCAACATTAATCCTTGACATACCAACTCTCCACTTCCTATGTTGTACTATGCCTTTTTACCAATTGTGCTTATTTTATTTGAATTGTTTGCTACACTAGTCAAATTCCTCCACTATAAGGGTGAAACTATAGTGACTTGAGGTCCTACTTTGGGACTATGTAGATAGTGCTCGATACTTATTGAGGTCAGCTTAGTCACCCTTTTCCCCATGGTGTCACTATTTTGTGAGCAACCTAAGCCATGCTCTCACCATTTTGTGAGCAACCTAAGCTATGCTCTTGCCATTTTGTGAGCTTGAACCCTTTAGTATCTTGTCATTCTTAATTGAGTTGAGATACTTCAAACAATTCCAAACAATATTTGAACAATCATTAGAAAAGAACAAAAACATTGACCACTTCTTTGTCTTAAGGATTCTAGGAACCCTTACTAAGTTACAAATAAATCACTTGTCATTTAGTTTCCCCATCTTTTTTTTGGCCTTTTTTCTCTCACACACTTGCCATTTTGCAAGACCATTCCTCTTATTCTCTCACATCCATTCTATTTATTTTCACTAATTAACACACTCTTCCCATTTCTTGGGAGAACTACATTTGGCTTGAAGTTTTTTATTAGATATTACATCCATGGAACTATGTAGGTAGTGTCTACTTGCCTAGTGCACATGGAGACAGCTCGACCACCTCCTTCCTTTTCTTCTATACCCCCATTTTGTTCATTTGTTTAGTTGTCACCTATTTTCTAGGGACAATGTTCATATGGTTTTTATTGCATTGTTTGTTTGTTTATTTTTGCTTATTTTATTTATTTATCTATCTATTTGTTTACTTTCAACATTGTTGCCTTAATTTAGTTTATGTGTGTTCATTAGGTGATTCCTTGTCCACACTCACAATTGAATCTATCCATATTCATATTTTTACATTATCATCATGGTTTTTATCATTGGTGCATTATTTTTGATTGAGTAGTGGATTACGAGAGTCGGTCCTCATGTATATTTTTCAACCAAGTCCTCATGATGTTATACCATGATGCCTATCGACACGTGCTACAAAAAACCTAAGCTTCAAGAAGTCTATTTAGTAATGGTGGCATCTTTTTAGCACTGACATCTTGATTCACTCCCAATCACAACCCAAATAGAGTAATTAAACATGAAAGAATTTCAACCTTTATTAGTTTGAATGCGTATATCCCTATTAGTAGGTTGTTATAATTCATCATTTCCCTCTGTGTTAATTTATCATCATCCTTGGCCAAGTTATCATGTTTTTCATAATTAGTGTCCAATGATTATAACTGCCTATGAGTAAATCATTACACACCATCCTACCTACATTTCTCAATGATTATAATCACCTTTGGGCAAATCATTATCTTATCACCACTTTACTTTTTATACTTATACAGGGGAATGTTATTATCTTGTTTGTCTATCCTAACAAGGGTAGCTCCATCTTCTCAATGATTATAATGTTCTTTGGGAAAATCATTGTGTTATCATACCACATTGTCACTATCAGGGTACAATGCTTATAATTGACTTTGGGCAAGCCATCGTACACCATCCCACTTGTATTCTTAATGATTTTGACTACTTTTTCAATATCATTTTGTTTTAACTCCATCATATTTATTTTCTTTGGTTTCCTCATTTCGCTTCTTTCTTTTTGAGGGACCATTTGTCAACCTACTTGTGCCAACCATTCCCTTGAAGGGGCATCATACAGTTAGTTTATCATCATTGCAGTTATGGCATACATGACCTTTTCACTCTTTGAGAAGACATTGCTTTACTTATATCTTGTAACACCTTCCTAAATAGGGGCAAACTATATACACCTAAATCTGGCCACCAATGACCTTTAATTAGGCTTTTGGCCAATTTCTACTTAAAATACACAATTTGGCCTAAAAATAGTAAAACACGTTAAAATATTTGAACCTGATATATTCAAGTGTTGATTTTAGCTAGGGTATCCCTTAATGGGGCAATACAATTTATGGACTAGCTAAATTTAATTAGATCATTCTGAGTCAAAATGCCAATTTTACACCAAGGTACTCTAGATTGCTCTTTTTTGTCAAATCTCTTATAGGAGATATGTGCTTTTGTTATTTTTTATTGGCAACATCCTAAATGGGACAACGGTTCTAATGCATCTAAAATTGCCTTCCAATTCCAATCTAGTCAAAATTTGGACCAATATCAAGGCATTCTGATCAATTTGAGTAATTTGTGCACAAAGTGCTTAAACATGCTTAAGAGCTAGTTAACCCAAATCAAGGCATAATTAATAATTCCATGAAAACTTGTTGACTACTTATTTTTAAAAATTAATATTGAATATCTACATCATCAAGTGACCTCATTTTTTAGGAAAACATCTCTAGGCCATAAATGCCACAAATATCAGGATTCATGCCTTCCATGCTTCATAATTCCTTCCATAATGCCCTCTATGCCTCTTAATTTCCCCTTCTTCCAATATCATGATGAGGATAATTACAAACTTAATTCCAAAAATTTAATTAATCCTCAACCACACATCTCAATCTTAGGATGGAAAATTTAGATTGATTCTAGACATTTGTAAAAATCTATAAATAGGAGACGTTACCACATCATTTCTAAGCTATTTTGGTGCAAATTTATTATGCTGAAATATCTTAAAGAAACCATTAAAACTAATGTTATTATTGCAAATTGATTCCAAGCCAAGCCAAATGATAAGCTAAAGGTGCCAAGGAGAGATGGAGGTAGCCAAGCTTCCATTGCCAAGGACTTCATGAGCAAAATCTAAGCAAGCCACTACAACAAGAATTTTGGAGCATCCAAGGGAGGTAAAAAAAAGTTTTCTTTTGCATCTTAGTTATGTGTTTTATTCATGTTTGTTAACTAAGTTCTCCCTAGTGTCTAGGCTTAGAGATGTTATGATAGTTAGTGTGTTTTTTTCATTTTGTTTTCATTTTAGAACTAACACAAGACTAACCATCATATATTGAGTCAAATTCTTATATCATAAATTTTAGAGGTGTGATCAATCTATCTTGAGTATGAACAATGCTTAAGAAGTTGACTGTATATTCGATAATGATATTCCTATGTATAAGTTCTCTATTTGAGTTATTTGAGCATACACAAAGGTGAGATAAGATGACTATGATCATTTTATTATGTGTAATGGGACATAAGGAGTGTACCTATACATTTTAGAATTCATATTATGTTCTTATTTTGTTTGATGGTGTGTTAAATGGGTGAATAGGTCTCCATGGGACCTATAAGAGATACAAGGGCCTTGTTAAAACATGTAGCTACTTAAAGGTGATTGATAGATGCTATGGCCAACCTATGATTATATTTTTGAGATACACCTTTGTATGATATATTTATTAAGGGTCAAGACATGCCTAATGGCTGAACAAGGTGTTGATTATTAAGATTTCTCTATAAATAGTAAAAATAAAGATGATGGTTTCTAGATTTTTTTCAAAGATTGAAGAGAGATTGAAGAGAGTCTTGTGTGTGTGTATTGGGGAGAGAAGGAGAGGTAGATTTACCTAAGGATGAGTTGAAGATAAAAATATATTGAAGACTATTTTTATGACCCATAGGTCATAATTCTATTGGCTTAATAGTGCTCTTATAGATTTAGTGTGAGTGAAGGTGAAGATTGATAATCATAGGTCCATCATTAGGTGTTGAAGACATCAGTGCAAAGGTGGATGCATTCATAAGTGTTATTATGTTAGCTTATCATCTAAGTTGGTTGCATCCTCCTTGAAAGGTGAAACTTAATAAAAGTTTTGGTTGTTATTGTAGCTCAACTAGACATGTGTAGCAGCACCTTGTGGGATTGTAGTCTCACTAAATAGAGATTGTAGTTCCTTGATTATTTGTAGATGGTATAAATTGGGTCTTTTTATTATAGGATAGTAGTCTAATTATAGGTTTTAGTGGGTTTTCTACCTAAGAGGGTTTCCCACGTATGTCATGTGTTATGTGATTGATCTTGCATTATCTCTCTTGCTCATTGATATGAATGTTATGTATACTTCATGAATGCTTGTGGTAACTGATTAAGTATTTGGAAAAATCAAAATTGAAGTTGGATTATTTGGGATCATTGATTCACACCCACCCTCTCAATGATTTTACCTCTAATAATTGGTATTAGAGTAGCTCCTTTGGTAAAGTCTTAACAACTTGAAGGTGATTCAAGGTACAATACGAGTAGTCATCAAGGAGGTTTTTATACTAAGCAAGCACTAATGTTTAATGGATTTAGTTATGATTTTTAGAGTATAAGGATGAGGACATATATTATGACCCTAGGTTTTGATGTATGTAAATCTCTTCTGGATGGTTATGTTGCTCTAATTACTCCTCCATCCAGTGCTATATACAAGAAGTTATTTGAGAACAATTTCAATGTGATAAATGCTATCACTTGTGGTCTTTCAGAGACTAAATACACCAAAGTAATATATTATACATATGCTAAAGAGATATGGGACAAAATGAATATCAGTTTTGAAAGAGATTCAAAGCTTAATATTGATAAGTTATAGACTCACATAATATAATTTGAAAGTCTCAAGATGAAGGAAGTAGATTTGGTGTCATAATGTTTGCATAGAGTTGATGAGATTGTAAACATCATCAGAGGTCTTGGAGAGAATATTGAAGAGGAAATTGTAGTACAAAAGGTATTAAGGCATCTATCTCTCAAGTTTGATCTGCTATATAAGATAATCATGATCTTACTAAGTTGGATATGGATCATTTACATGGCACCCTTACTACATATGAGATGAGAATAAATGATGGTATACCACTAAAGAAGGAAGTTGAATTTAAGATAGTGATGAAGCCTAAGAATAAGTTCTAAGGTAATAAATCTAAAGAGGATGACATTTTTGATATTGATGAGGATGAAGTAATTGCTTTGATTACTAGGATATTGAACACATGTTCAGGGAAGTATAAGGGTAAACTATCCTTCAAATGTTTCAATTATGGAGAGATAGAACATTTTGATTAGAAGTGTCCTCATAAGCATGAGAAGATTGATGATGAAGATCATGGGGAAGGAAAAAATGAATACAAGAAGACATATAGGAAGAAAGTATTTAGAAAGTATAACAACAACAATAAATCCTTCAAGAACAAGAGAAGTCTCTACACCAAAGAAGATTGTAGCTCATCAGATGAGAGTGAATACAATGACTCAAAATATGCTCATGAATATGATGGTATTGAAAAATATGATGCTCTATTCATGGATAAATAAGGAATTTTCTCACATCGTAAGGAGTCTACTTGGAGTGATTCAGATGATGATGAAGATGAGGTAGACCATGAGACTGTATTGATGAATTATCTTGAAGAACTGAAGATTGAGAAGAAGATCGATAAAAAGATGAAATCTAAACTCAAGGAATATGAGGAATACTTTAGTGTGTATGAGGAAAAATTGAATGAAAACACCAAGGATCTTGAAGATATGATCAAGCATCTTAGTTGTCAATTGGAAATTTTATCTGCAAGCCTAAAAGCTAAATAAGATGAATGTTCAAGGTATGTTTATGAAAATAAATCATTGAAATTTTAGATAGAAAAGATAGGTAGTAAGGTGAAGACATTTATGAGATTTGAAATAAGCTCATGTGATTTAGACAACATTATAAATGGTCAAAATAATGTTAGTGATAAAAATGGTCTTGGATATGAAGAAGAATAATAGAATGTTACTCAAGACAAGATGAAGACTAATGTGAACTCGAACAATCATACTTTGAAGACAAATTATTAGACAAGGACTAAAGGTGCCAACATAATGAAGAAAAATTAAATCAAATAGCCAAATTCCATGAGGTTTTCAAGATTCAATGGTTGATATTACACATGTAATCAATTTGGACATAGGGCTAGAGAATTCAAAAGACATGTTGGAAATAAGTTTGCATGGAACTACGATGGAGGTCATCAATCAAAAGCTATGAATAGAGTTAAGTGCTTTAATTATTTTAACATAAGACATTTCAAATTTATATCCAAATAAGGTATGGTAAGATATGTTTCTTAAAAAAGGTATGGTGTGCTACAATTGTGAATAGACAGGTCACATTTCTTGTTTTTGCAAGTGTTTCACTAGCTTTTGTCTATTTTAAATCTAAAGGAAAATAGAAAGAAGGATGGGGATAAGTGATTAGAATGAACCCAAATTTGGTTTGTTCACCATATCTAGATTTTTTGAGCACTCTTATTTGGATGGTGAGGTCTACTTGCAAATAAGAAAGCACTATCACAAGATGTTTGTTAGCAGATAAATGAGTGGGCTGCCAAGCTAGGAATTTGCTCTAAGAAGTGTGAAACTTCCTTAGAGATGATAGTCCACTTTTGAGAGACAAAAGAATAATAAATAACTAAAAGAAAGGTAAAGAGAAATTGAAAAAGAGATAACTTTACCATTATTAACAACCTGTATGAAACAAAGAGTGATAGGGTGCATGTGAGGTACTCTATATATGTTTTAGAACTTGTCTGGGTAGGTTTTTGAAGAGGCTAGGGAATTCACAGTCACTGACATCCGTAGGGGAGTGACTGATATTGGTTATACTACTGAGGTCGATAGTGAGGTGATCGATGTTGGTTAGGTACCGAGGTTGATAGGGGTAATAATTGTTTAGGAGCTTGTAGAAGGCTTTTTTAGGTCTAGGAAATGGTTTAGATTAGGTCAGAGAGGTTGGGAGAATTATGAGAGGGAGATTATGGCTTGATTAAGTCTGGTCAAGGGTTTGATATGTTAGGTTAAGGGGAAACAAGTAAGGAAGCTTTGTAACTCCCTCACAGGGGTACGGTAAGAAGTGCATAAAGTAATGCAAACTAGATATAAAGAAATAGTAGAATAAATATTTAAATGACCTACAATATTAGTGATGTACTTATCTATGGTGGTCACTAAATGATAAGTTTTAGGTTGATGGATCTTATCAAGGAATCTGAACCTAAATGCTTGAATAGAGAGAAGAAATGGGTGTTATTGGTCCTCAAGAGCTCCGTTGCTTATTGTGATTGATTTATGTAGGATGATTGTAAGCCTGGATGTGAAAAAATAGAATGCCAAGAGCCTGAATGAGAGTAAGAATCAATTTTCTTAATTTTTGCTAACTTGAAGTACAAGTTGAAGTTTGGCTTATATTATTGATATCAGTGATCCCACTAACATTGGTCGTGGGTTGAGTTACATTAGTGGCCCTAGAACAGGTAAACCTTACTATTTTTGGCATGGTTTCTATTATTATTCAGGCCAAGTGTGACACCTATTATGAAATGGTAAAAATAAAAGGTTAGGAAAGAAGTAGTTGTTAAGCATGAGATATACTGAGAGGGGGGGGTGAATCAGTATATCATATATCTTATAAAACTTTCCCTTAACCAAATTCCACTTAATCAAACATTCAAGATATGCAATAAAACTCAAATAATAAACACCACACAAGATAGAGAGAGACACCAGATATAACATGGAAACCCAATGTGGGAAAAATCACGGAGAACAATCTCAAGTATATGAATGAGAACTAACCTAAAAAATATTCACAAGCACCAAGTTGTAGGAGTACCAACCCCTTCACTGAGCATCAACCCAAAAACTATTCATGAGCACCAACCCACAGGAGCACCAACCCCTTTGCTGAGCACCAATCCAACAACTATTTGTGATCACCAACCCATAGAAGCATCAACTCCTTTGCCGAGCACCAACCCAAAAACAATTCATGAGCACCAACCCCTTTTCTGAGCACCAACCCAACAACAATTCATGAGCACCAACCCATAGGAGCACCAACCCCTTTGTGTATACCACACAACTATCTCTCAATGTTGCTATCTCAACAAATGATAGTTCATTACAACATCTCTTTCCTCTCTCTCACCTTTGCTCTTCTAAGCTAGATATAACAAACACAAATCATATTCATCTCTCACAAATGCTCTTCTAAGCTAGATATTACAATATCAAATCAACCTCTATCTTCCATATTACAAATGGCTTCTCAAGCCTTTATTTATAGATTTTCAAATGACCTTTGGCCTTCCCCCTTTGTGACCTCAATCCTCATGGAAAATGGTGCCAAACTTGTATGACCCTTCATATCCTTGCCTTTGAAAAGTCATGTGGTGACCCTTCATGAGCAAAAATGTCCTTCCCTCTTTTGTCCTTATCTTGGTGACTTTTCATATTCCTCAAAGTGTCCCTTCATGAGAAATTGTGCCCTTCCTCTTTTGTCTTCACTTGGTGACTCTTGAAATTCCCTAAGATGACTTTTCATGGGAAAATGCATCCCATCCTTCTTTTGTCTTTACCTCGTGACTCTTTGACTTCTCTATGGGCCCTTATTTTGTCTCATATGCAACCAAAAATATATTCATTAATATTAAATAAATATTAACTCACATTAGCCAAGATATATCAATTACAAATATCATTAAATGTAATGGGGCCTTTATCAACAATAATGCTATACCTTTGACATCAATGACAATATTTCCAATAGTAGTTGTTTAGTAATTTAGTTTGGAAGTGGGAATAAGTCTTGGGTAGTTAGGATGAGGGGACCAGGTCTTGAGGTGACTCATCAGGGGAGAATTAGTCATAGGGTGAGGTGGCCAAGTAAGGTGGAAATAGGGTTTTTTTAATTAAATTAATTAAGTATTTTAAATTAATTAAATGTGTGAGGGGTAAAAATATGGGTTAGGGAGATTAATTGTTATTATTGAAATGGGCTTAAGGGGGGTTTTAACACAGGGAGTTATGCACGTGTGTATGACATAATTTTGGTGTCTAAATTTGCCCCTTTTTTCTTGTAATTTATACTGACATTTGCAAGACAAAAATAGGATTTAGATGCTCCAAGTATTGGATAAGGTATCCCCCCTTAAAATGGGAATCAATGGAGGAAAAATTAGAATCAGGTACCAGTTTGATAAAAAGATAATTGTGTGAATGGTGGAGAATTGAGAATTGATTTGTATGCATAACACACAATGAGCTATAGCCATCAAAGTCAAGAATAGGCAAGATTAAGGAGGACTCAGATAGAAGTAACTAAAGCATAACTTATAAGTAATAGCTGATAGGTAAAAACAATCAAAGTTATAGTTCTAATGGTTAATGTGCCCTAGGTATCTGAGGTAGGAAGTGCCCCTAGGAAACATAAAAGGATTGAAGGTGATAGGACAGGCTTGGTTTCCATCCACAATACCTAAAATACATGTAGGTGCATAATAACTAACTATAGAAGAATAGCCTAAGTGGTCAGGACAAGCATTGAAAGGGTGGTGTAAAAGGGTCAATGAGAGAGGAAATATTCATGATCTCCAAGCAAAGCTATTGAGGGTAAAGATTTAAGTGATATTCAATGTCATTTTGTCATGGTTGGGGGAGATATATGTGATCTCTAGCTACACTAGTGTATGGGTAAGGTTTTAAAAGTTAGGGATTTTAGGTTGGGGAAAATAGTATTGGCATGGTGCCGACATTAGTTACATTTGCTGATATCAGTAATAAAAAGCACTAACATTGGTAAACCTAGGGAAACATTGCTAATGTCGATAGGTGTAAGCACTGACATTGGTAGGTTAGGTCAAGAATGCTGATGTAGATGACTAACTAAACCTAATAAAGTGGGGTTTGGTGGTTGACCAAACTCATTTGCAAGTTGGTGATTTGTGAGAAGAAAATAGAGATTAAGAGTGATTTGAGATGGTAGCTTTAGGAGAGGACCCAGTGGGAGGTGCATAACCATAGGAGCTAGTGGTGCCAGCCAATAGGAGATGGAGAGATGAGGTAAGAGCCTACAGTAGTTTGATTTGGTATTTTTAATTTTTAGGCTAAATGAGAGGTGGGGGTGTAGAAAATGTTAGTAGATAGGTAGAAAATAGGTTAGGGTAGGTGTAGGATAAGTTAAGGGGTTTTGTTGGTAGGTTTTTAGGGGAAATGGGTAAGGTTATATTTGGGTTGTTTGGCCCTGGGGCCAAACCAGTCACTGACATTGATGAGGTCAACTGACATCAGTCAACATAACACCGAGGTCAGTAGTTTCCTATCAATGTCAGCCATTACGTAGGTTGATAAAACATTGATGTTGGCATTAATGCTAACATTAGTGATTATTGAAAATTAGCAAAATAGGAGAAAGGGTGAGTTTTGGATGTCCAGTGGAAGTAGTCAACTAGCCTAATGGTAGAGCTAGCCTCAAAAGACCCTGTGTCATCTGAGTGCTGCCTACATAGCCCAATTTAGGGCCTTAGGATAATGTAATTCTCCCAGAACCTAGGAAAAAGATCTAAAAAGGTGTGTTTTAGGGAAAAAGGTAAGTTGAGATAGTTTGAGAGGTTTAGGGCTTTAAAAGATAGGTCATAGTGTCAAGAGTCAAGAATATAGGGTACGAGGCCTAGAGTTGGGATAAGTAGGTAGGCTTAGGGTAGAGAGTGAAAGGTAGTGAGGCCTAGGGTAGAGAGAGAGGCAATGAAGCCTAAGGTAGAGAGAGGGGTAGTGAAGCCTAGGGTAGAGAGAGATAGAAGCAATGAATCCTAGGGTGGTTAGTAAGGTGGGTATATGGCTGAGCTAACCTCATAAGACCCCATGTTCACTGAGTGTTACCTACATAGCCTAGTTTAGGGCCTTAGACCAATGTATTTTTCCTTGTGAGAAGGGAAAAAGGTGGTGATAGATTAGATTAAAAGGTATATGACTTGAGTTGTTTATGTGTATGGAGGTAAGCAAGGATGGAGTTAACACTACGAGATTGTCTATTGAGGATTTTGACATGCATGAGGAGGGATGCCACTCCAGATGAGTGAGAGCATATGATAACCATGGGGTTAAGAGTACAATGGTACTATTGAGTCATGTGAGATGTGTCTCTGATGATAGCTTTGATTGAGAGGTGGGATCATACCACCAACACTTTCTATCTACTGATTAGAGAGTTGATAGTGATGCAGGAGGATCCATATAAGATTATGTGGCTACCACTCCAGGGTGAGGAGCTCTTCACATGCTTGAGAGAGGAGCATGATATACATATGGTCACATTATATGGAGAGCATGTCAATGAGGTGACTTACTACTCTGTGAGCTTTGCATATGAGCCATTACATATGGCTGATGAGCAGCAACATCATCTAAGAATCTTGATGATGATTGGGATCATGATGTATGCATTACTAAATGTAGATAGAGGGAGATTATTGATTTCTTTGACAGGTGTGCTTACATAGATAATTGAGTAGTAGACTATTTTTGCTTGGGGTCTAGTATTTTTAGCACATTTATACATAGAGCTATGGGGTTTGAGGCTGCAATGGTGATATAATTTATGTGTCAGTCATTTGCTGCACTATTGGGCATATGAACACATAGTGGTGACATGACCACTAGGATTACCTAACACTATCATGGCTGGCTTCAGGGTTGGTTTTAGATGGTGGAAAGAGGGGATGGCATAGACCTAAGTGGATGGCATGGTGTGAGACATTGCCTATTATAGGTGTATGATCAAGGGCTTGATCCCTATAGATATCTTGGGGAGACCATAGGTAAAGCAGCTTATTAGGTTGTAGAGCTCACTATGGGTTAGGGGGAGATGGTCTGGTGAGTTAGAGATGGTACTCATAACATGGGTTAGGAGTCAGTTTGGGATACTGTAGGATATTTCACCTACCTTCCCTTGATACATGTAGGATGACATAAATGCACCCATACCATTACCTTAGGATATAAATGGGCCATATTTTTAAGAGCTACCAGTAGGGTCAGGTGTTGGGGACCTAGGGTTTACAATGGCCTATACAGCTTAGTGGGTAGTGTTACATCTAGTGGTGGAGGTCAAGAGGCCACCACCAAATTTATAGGGGTTAGTTAGAGGGATTTAGTGCTACAAGCACAAGATATAGTAGTATAGGCTTGAGATGTAGTAGTGCAGGCTTGAAAGACAAACCAAGCATAAGCTTTAGCCTTATAGGGGTAGGTGGTGATGTTACAAGGTTAGATTGGGGATCTACAAGGTCAAGTTGTAGCACTATAGGGCCAAGTGATTATTTTATAGGTGTTTCACTAAATTTTGTCTATTTTAAGTCTAAAGGAAAATAGAAAGAAGGATGGAGATAAGTGACTAGAATAAACCCAAATTTGGTTTGTGTGCTGTATCTAGACATTGTGAACACTCCTATTTGGCTGGGGAGGACTACTTGTAAGTAAGAAAACACTACCACAAGATGTTTATTAGTAGATAAATGAGTGGGATACCAATCTATGTGCTTGTTCTAGGAAGTGTGAAACTTCCCTAAAGATGATAATCCACTTTTGAGAGACAAAAGAATAATTAATAACTAAAAGAGAGGTAAAGAGAGAGTAAAAGAGAGATAAGATTATCATTATTAACAACCTATACATAGCAGAGAGTGACAGGGTGTAGGTGAGGTACTTTGTTTTTGTTTTAGAAGTTGTCTAGGTAGGTTTTGATGAGGCTAGGGAATCCATAGTCACTGACATTAGTATGGGAGTGACCGATATCGGTTATACTGTCAAGGTTGGTAGTGAGGTAATCGATGTCAGTTAGGATGTCAAGGTCGATAGGGGAAATAATTATTTGGGGAGCTTATAGAAGGATTTCTTAGGTTTGGGAAATGGTTTGGATTAGGTCAGGGAGGTTGGGAGAGTTATGAGAGGGAGATCATGGCTTGGTTAAGTCTGTTCAGAGATTTGGTATATCAAGATAAGGGGAAACAATAAAGGAAGCTTTGTAACTCCCTCATGGGGGTACGAACAGAAGTGTGTAAACTAATGCAAGGTAGATATAAAGAAATAAAAGAATAAATATTTAAATGACCTATAGTATCAGTGATATACTTAGCTATGGTGGTCACGAAATGATAAGTGTCAGGTTGATGGTCCCTATCAGGGAGTCTTAACTTGAGTGCTTAAATAGAGAGAACAATTAAGTGTTATTGGTCCTCAAGATCTTAGTTACTAATTATGATTGACTTATATAGGGTGATTTTAAGATTGGATGTCAAAAAATAGAATGTTGAGAGCCTAAATGAGAGTAAGAATTGATTTTCTTAATTTCTACTGACCTAAAGTATAGGTTGGAGTTTGGCTTATATTATCGATGTCGATGATCTTGCTAACATCAATCATGGGTTGAATGATGTTGATAGCCCTAGAATAGGTAAACCTTTCTATTTTTGGACTATTTTTTTTGTTCATGCCAAGTGTGACACCTATTATAAAATGGTAAAAATAAGAGGTTAGGAAAGAAGTAATTTAATAATTTAGTGTGAAAGTGGGAATAAGTCTTGGGTAGTTAGGATGAGGGGACTAGGTTTTGAGGTGACTCATCAAGGGAGAATTAGTCATAGGGTGAGGTGGCCAAGTAAGGTGGCAATAGGAGTTTTTAATTAACTTAATTAAGTATTTTAAATTAATTAAATGTGTGAGGGGTAAAAGTATGGGTTAGGGAGATTAATTGTTATTATTAAAATGGGCTTAAGGGGGGTTTCGACATAGGGAGTTACACACATGTGTGTGATGTAATTTTGTTGTCTACATTTTCACCTTTTTGTCTTGTAATTTGTACTAACATGTTGCAAGACAAATTCTCCAAGTAATAATGAGGTATCCCCCCTCAAAATGGGAATCGACAGAGGAGAAACCAAAATCAAGTAATAGTTTGATAAAAATGTACTTGGGTGACTGGTGGAGAATTGAGTATCACTTCATATGCATATACCACAATGAGTTATAGTCATCTAAGTCAAGAACATGCAAATTTAAGGAGGATTCAGATAGTAATAACCAAAGCACAACTTGTAAGTGATAGCTGACAGGTCAAATCAATCAAAGTTGTAGCTCTAATGGTCAATGTGTCTTAGGTATCTGGGGTAAGAAGTGCCCCTAGGAAACACAAAATGGTTTATGGTGATAAGAATGGCTTATTTTCCATCTAAAACACCTAAAATACATGTGTGTACATAATAACCAACTATAGCAGAATAGCCTAAGCGGTCAAGAAAATCAATGCAAGGGTGGTGTAAAAGGATTAATGAGCGAGGCAGTACCTGTGATCTCCAAGCAAAGTCATCGAGGGTGAAGATTTAAGAGATCCTTAATGTTATTTTATCATGGTTGAGGGAGATATATATGATCTCTAACTATCCCAATGTATGGGTAAAGTTTTTAAAATGTTGAGGGTGGTTGGTTATAAAAGCATTATAGAAATGGTGCCAATGTTATCGATATCAATATTTAAAGTGCCAACATCAATAAATATACGTAAACATTACCGATGTCAGTATTCATGAGTACCGATGTTGGTAGGTTAGGTCAAGAATACCAACATCAGTGGCTGACCAAACTCTATAAAAGGGGGTTTGGCAATTGACCAAACTCATTTACAACTTTGTGACTGGAGAGGAGAAATAGAGATTGAGAGCAATTTGAGATGGCAGATCAAGGAGGGGACCCAATGGGAGGCACATGACCATAGGAGCCAGTGGTACCAGTTAGGAGCAGATGGAGAGATGAGGTAAGAGCCTACACTAGTTTGATTTGGTATTTACAAATTTTAAGCTAAATGAGAGGTGGGGGTGTAGAAAATGTTAGTGGAGTGGTAAAAAATAGGTTAGGGTAGGTGTAGGATAAGTTAGGGAGTTTCGTGGGTAGTTTTTAGGGTAAATGGGAAAGGTTGGGTTTAAGTTATTTGGCCATGGGGCTGAACTAGGTGTTGATGTCAGTGAGGTCGACTGATGTCAGTTGATACAACACTGAGGTCAATAGTTTTCTGCTGATGTCAATCATGACATAGATTGATAAAGCACTGATGTTGACATTAATATTAATGTTAGTGACTATATAAAAGTAGCACAATAGGAGAAAGGGTGAGTTTTGGATCTCTAGTGGAAGCATTTAACTATCCTAATGGCTGAGCTAGCCTCAAAAGACCCTATGTCATCTGAGTGCTGCCTACATAGCCTAGTTTAGGGCTTCATGCTAATGTAGTTCTCCCAAAACCTAGGAAAAAGATCTAAAAAGGTATGTTTTAAGGAAAAAGGTAAGTTGAGATAGTTAGAGAGTTCTAGGGCTTAAAAGACAGGTTATAGTGTCAAGAGTCAAGAATATAGGTAGTGAGGCTTAGAGTTAGAATAGGTGGGTAAACCTAGGGTAGAGAGAGAGAGGCAATGAAGCCTAGGGTGGTTAATAAGGTGGGTATATGGCCGATTTAACCTCAAAAGACCCCATGTCAATTGAGTGATACCTACATAGCCTAGTTTAGGGCCTCAGACCAATGCAGTTCTCCCAGTGAGAAGGGAAAAAAGTGGTGATAAAGTAGATTAAAAGGGATGTGACTTGAGTTATTTATGTATGGATGTATGTGAGGATGGAACTTACATTGTGAGATCATCTATCGAGGTTATTTTTGATGCTAGAGATTGCACCAGGTGGCAGGAAAATAGGTTCCTACCCTCTCCCCGCAACATGGAAACTCCTCTCTCGCATGTGGGATGGTGAAGCAGGAGAGGAGAGTCTCTAGATATGGGCTAGTTCCTTATAATGTATCTTGTTTTTTTAGCAAGCAAAAATTTATGTACATGCATATATATATATATATATATATATATATATATATATATATATATATATATATACAGCTATAAACTAGGGGGATGAAAAGGGAAGAAAGTGCAAGAAAGCAAACAACCTACTCTAAAGAGGTGATACACCAAAGTAAAGGTTTGACCCTCCCACATCCACACTCATAATCAGACCAAACAATATGACATGCACTTCAGGCTTGGCAAAGAAACTAGTTTACAAGGAAAGATAGGGAAAGGTCCTCAGAAAAATAGAGACAGAGACTCACCAAGGTGTTGTACTACACACACTGTAAGTGATGTTAAGTTGTGGAGCTAAAAGCTTCACTGATGCAGACATGAAGGAGGGTGCAGAAGGGTTGCTGAGTGTCATAAACACCAGCGTTGGTCAGGCCAACCGACGTCAGTAGGATAGGGCAGGAGAGCAACCGACATCAGTCAGAGATCGACCAGCATCGGTGACCCCCAGGCAGACAGGGACCGGCATCGGTCGCCTGTATGGTTTGACTGCAAGTATATTATGGGCAGTTGGTTGACGAACCAAGTGTTTGCATGCTTAGTGCTAATTATAGACTGAGAGCTGCGGATCTAATTATTGTACTAGGTGTTTAATTATTGTTTGGATGAGTTCTATATAATAGACTCATGGTTGTATTGGAAACTTGTAGCTAGGGAGTAAGAGAGCAATTAAGCTCCTTCAGAGAGAGGTAGAGCAATGGTGCATTCCTCCTAGTGCCGCAGTACCAGGTGTGTTGGTGCTGGATTGGAGAGTCAACTGGATTCTTCATGTATGTATGATCTTGGTCATTAGGTGAGCATGGCTATGATAGGAGATCTACATGGTAAGTAAGATCATTGATATGCAGGTGTATGTGTGTGCAAGGTCAAGGTTCACAGGTGTGCAGAACCAGCTTGATCTGTAAGTTGGAGATCAGATAAGATAGCAACACAACGGGGAGCAGTATCAGGAGAGATCTACTTGGAGTACAGGTGTGTACTTGTGGAGTGCATGGAGCACTTGTGGAGTGCGTGGAGCACAGGTATAAGGTGAACACCAACTCAGTGTGTGAGTTGGGTGTTGGGACCTAGGAGAGAGAGCTTTGAGGGAAGATTTACTGTTTATGTCCTAGAGGTGTGGGAGCCCTAGAGGTGTGTAAGGAAGAAGAACTGTGGCAGTCTTCTTTGTTGTATTTCCTTCTGAAAGAGTTATTAATACAAGTTGTGTATTGTCTCTCATATTTTGTGTTATTCTGAATTCTAGTTACTTGTTGATTCTGGTTATTTCCGCATGTTAAGTTGCTTGGTTTGGTAATCAATTGTGTGCTTCCAGTGTTTCGCATCCTGACAAGTGACTTCCCTTGTCTTACTTCTCAAAAGAACTCTTCTCCTGTGAAATGCAAACTGGAGCCCTATAGATGGCTGGTCTGTTGGCATTAACCTGTGAAAGCATCGAAGATAATGACTAAACACAAATAATACTCATAACATACACAGAAAATTTATCCAAGATGGAGGCAAAAACTATATTTTATTGATTCAAGTGGAAAATTTGTAAAGCTGCGCTCTTTACAAAAATGGAGAAGATCCCACAAAATGAACAAGTCCTGGTCTTATATGGAAAATCCAAGAGGAGACTCATTGGCACTTTGCTTGCAAGTGGTTGCTCGAGTTTTCATTGGGAAAGGGGAAAAACACTGTAGTTGATGTCATAAAATCTGCTGGGACCATGCTTGCTGCCTTGTCTTATTCTCCATTTTGTCTTATCTGGTCTACGGCTTGCCTTAATGTTTTGTCAGGCTTTGAAAGTCCTGCAGACTTGTTCGGGCTTGGTTTGGTCTCGCAGGCTGTTTAAAGTCCTGCGATCATTTTATCGCTCACTATTGTTCATGGTAATTTTACCATAGTGGATTGTCATTCTCATGCTTTATATTAGCCACATCAGATCTGTGCTAACTTCTGCGGCTTGCTTGTATGTTTCACAGGCTTTGTTCAGGTTATTTCCCCGCCTTCCCTCTGGCCTTTGACTTAGACTAACATCGGTGGATCTCTATTTGCCTTCGCTGTCTACCGAGCACTTTATATGTTTTCTATAGACTTTTTAAGCTCCATGGACCTTTGCCGGGCCTTCATAACTTCTTTGCGGCTAGCTCTTCTACCTTTGTTATTTTGACGGGTCTTGTGGATTTGAACTATCAGGTCCTACCTATTTCCTTGCGGCTGCTTTGCTGGCTTGCGTGGACTATCTCTCAGCTTTGTATATTCCCCACAAACTTTGTATTTCCTCATAGACTGTTGTTGCTTGTGCTCCTGCAGGCCTTTCACGGGCTGCGATAGGCTTTCCCCACGAGCCTTTTTTCCTCCGATCAATGTTGTTCACGGTAATTTTGCCACTCACTGCTTCCCATGGCAATTTTGCCACTCACTTCTTCCCGTGGCAATTTTGCTGCTCACTGCTTCCTGCAGCCATTTCATCGCTCATTGCTTCCCGTGGCCATTTCACCGCTCACTGCTTCTCATGGCAATTTGTGCATGGACTGTCGTGCACGGCTTGTTTTTGCTTCATATGAGCTCGACCCAATTTTTTTACCCACAAATGTTTTCTTGCAGACAAAAGTTCATAGAAATTCATCCGCATTTTGTATCTATATAAAGCCAAGCCTTTAAAAGAATTGCAAGCCTTTTTTTTTAAGCCATGCCCGAGTTTCAGGACTTGGTTAAAAATGTTGAACTTATTTTAACCTTGGACTTTGAACCACAATGAATTGAACCTTAGACTCCACAAAGCGTTAAACATGAATTTGAATAAGGCCATGGATGAACTAGACTGCTGAAACAAGAATTCAGTTCAATGGTTTGGTTCAACCATTTTTTAATTGAAAAGCTGGACCCTAAAGATGAACCAAAACTGAAGAACCAAGTGTTGAAATTGAACTCACTGAACTTGCTAACTGATGAATTACACCGAACTGATGCTTGAAACGGAACTATTGAAACCTAACCATGGACTTTGCAACCCAAAATTAACTGGCCTTTCATAGCAACGGAGATGTTGACAAAAACTTTCCCTGTGGGCAAAATTGGTCAACAGATTGGCGACTCATAGGGTAAGCGTGCCTACTATGCTTAGAATCCAGTTGCCTTAAAATCCATTGGGTGCGGAGTCGGATGATAACTTTGAAGAGAGTTCACAACAGCTCTCGAGATCCCATAATTGAACATGAAGCTTTCACCCCCAAACGTAAAAGGAAACACACAAGGCTAAAAAACAACTAACCGTGCAAACTGCACCTAGGAAAAATAGGAAACAAAACAAGGGAAACTATGTACAGCCAAACCAAAAATTTAGTTGCAATGCTTCAGATGTATCCCATTAACTGGGATACACAATTTTTTGCCATCCGACCTAGAAAGTTGGAATGCGTTATGCTGCTTGCATTGAGTGATCATGTAAGGACTGCTCCATAGGGCATCAAATTTTGCATGCTTTCTAGGTTTAGCTCTGTCTTTGTCCCATTTCAAAACAATATCTCCTTCAGAGAAATCTTTTGATGAAGATTTCTTGTCGAAGTGTCTTTTTATTTGCTACTGGTGACTAGACATAGCAGCCATGGCACAATCCCTTATCTCTTGGAGCTCCATTAGCTCACACAGCTTGACTTCCATGCTGGTTCCTTCTTCTAACTATAGCTAATGGGTGAGATCTAATGCTGGCAGCTCAAGTGAGATGGGAAGCCTAGCTTCCCTTCCATATATGAGTGTATATGGGGAATTTTTGATTGATCTCTTTAGAGTGATTCGATTGGCCCATAGAGCTATCTTCACCTTGGCATGCCAAGTTCTCTAATTTTCTTCCATGGTCCTCTTTATAATTCTGATCAAATTCTTGTTGGTAGACTTAGCCAGCCCATTCCCCTGCGGGTAGTAATTTGATGAAGTGCTAAGGTATATACTATACCTTAGTGCCCATTCACTAGTTTTGGTTCCCAGAAAAGCTAAGGCATTATCTGAGATTATGGTGGTTGGGACCCCAAACCTTATCACTAGGTCTTCATAGAAATCCAAGACTGCGCTTTCATTTGCTTCCTTCAAAGCAATGGCTTCCACCCACCTGGTGAAATAATCCGTAGCAGTCAGGACCCATTTGTGTCTAGCACTAGAGGGAGGATTGATCATCCCTATGAAATCCAAGCCCCACTGCATGAATGGTTGTTCAACTTGAATGGGCTATAGGGGCATGGCAGCCAATCGCTATTTTCTATCAAAAAGTGCACACTTCTGGCACTTCCTTACCTAGGCATAGGTATCCTTGAAAAGAGTGGGCCAAAAATAGCTAGCTCTCATTATTTTTGCTACTATGGTCTTAGGGGTGAAATGGCCGCCTGCTGGCCCATCGTGAAACTCAGCCAATACCTTGTCAGCCTGACTGGGGTCAATACATCTTAGGAGAACCCCAGAGAGATCCTTCCTAAATAATACTCCATCAATCAAAACATAAGGAAGGGACTGAAGTTTAAAATACCTTCTTCTAGCCCTACCGAGACCCTATGGATATTCGCCCATAAGAAGGAAGCGCCTCATGTCTAGCGTCCAATCTCTTATGACAGCTGTTTCTTTTGCAGTGGTTGCATCATGGATCAACAAGCTGTCTTCACCCTTTTGTCTTAAATCTGTAGCTAGCTATTCACATAGGCCCCATCTTCTCACCAACTTGGCAATTTTGATGTCTATGTCGTACTCCATCACTTTGGTGATTCATCCCACTCTTTTCTCGTTTAAGTCTCGATTGGTCAAGAAATCCTTGACACTAGGATGTGGAACCATGAGATGGATCTTTCTATTTGACAACATATATCTGAATTTCTTCAGGCTATGCACTACTTCCAGGACTTGCTTCTCTACATAGGTGTACCTGATTTTGAAGTCCTCTAACCCTTGGCTAAAGAAGGCAAGTGGTTGCTCAAGGTCATCACTATTTGGTTGAGTAAGCATAGCAAATATCACTTCTCCATTGCTGAAGGTATAGATATTGAGGTCTTTATTGAAGTTGGGGCTGATTAGAGTGGGAGCTTGGGTCAAAGCCTGTTTGATGGCTTCAAAGGTATCTTTTCTTTGTGTTGTCTAGTTGAATTCCTCACCCTTCCTTAGCATAGAGGTTAGGGGTTTAACTATCTCAGGAAACTTTAGAATGAACCTCCAAATGAAATTTATCTGGCCAAAGAAACTCTGCAGGCCTTTCTTGTGCTTTGGTAGGGACATCCCCAGGATGGCACGAACTCTCTCGGGGTCAATAGACAAGCCTTCCTTGGACACAATATGGCCAAGAAGTTTCCCCTCATGAACAACAAATACACATTTCTTTGGATTTAGAGAGATGCCAAATTCCCTGCACCTCTCAAAAATCTGCCTGAGGTGTTTCATGTGCTGGCTCGCCTCCTTAGAGAAAATCGTTATGTCATCAAGGTACACTAGCATGTTCTTATTTATCAAACCACTGAAAGCCATGTCCATGGCTCACTAGAAGGTAGCACCAGCATTGGATAGCCCAAAAGGCATCTTTTGGTAGGTAAACGTTCCACATTTAGTGGTGAAGGCTATTTTGTATTGGTCACAGCCTCGCACCAGAATCTGATTATATCCTGAATAACCATCCAAGAGGGAGAAACGTTCAGAATTAGTTACCTTTTGGAGGATTTGCTCCATGTTCAGAAGGGGATAATGATCCTTTAAAGAGACTTTATTAAGGTCTCTGAAGTTGACGCACAGCCTGATCTCCCCATTTTTCTTTCTAACTGGAACCAAATTGGCCAACCATGAGGAATGTTTGATCAAAAATATAATGTCAGACTCAATCAACTTGACCAATTCTTTCTGCATAAGGAGTTCGATCATCAGATTAATAGGCTTCTATTTTTGTGTGACTGGTTTTGCACCTTCCTCTAATTCAATGGTGTGATGGGTGAGTCTTGGATCGAAGCCTTTCAAGTCACTATAATTCTAGGAAAAGACGTCAGTGAACTCTTGACACATCACAATGAAAGCTTGCCTTTCTTGAAACATGTAGACCTTACCAAGCGCTAGCATCTTGTCCTTGAAGATTTCAACTTTTTCATAATTCTCCTCTCTGGTAGTGATGCATGCTTTGTCATCTCTTAGTTGGTCATCTTCATTGAAAATACTTTCAAGTGTGACCAGAACCTTAGGGAGTTTATTGTTCTTCAATTGAACAATTTGATTTCCGTATTACTGCTGCAATTTCACTTGATTGTGGATTGCAAACTTGGCTTCTTCCTACAGGAAGAGAGTTATCTACTGGTCACTTTTAAAGACCTGCCAATTTGTAACATTGTCTAGAATTGAAGGCTGAACCACCACTTTTAAATGGTGTGAACCACAATCCCTACTTATCTCTTTTGAAACATCAAATTGGGCGCCAACAGCTGCCAGCCTGTCGGCCTACTTATTCTATTCCCTGGGAATTGAGGTAATGTTAAGAGCAAGGAAATCCTCCATCAAGTCCCAGACTCTGTGCTTGTAAGACTTCATCAAGGAGTTCTTGGTCAGGTTTAGGCCTCTTATTTGGTTCACAATTAATTCACTATCCCCTAGGATTTGCAACTTCCTGATCCCTCTCTTTCTTGCCCACTCAAGTCCATGAATCAAAGACTCATATTTTGCATCATTACATGTGCAAGAGAACTAGAAATGAAAAGCTGAAAAGTACCTTTATTTAGAAGGAGATACTAACATTGCCCCACCACCAGTGCCCAGTTTACTTCTGGAACCATCAAAGTATAGCTGCCACAGGCTAAGGTCTTCTTTGTTTTCCTTCATTATATTGGGCATGATGGCGCCTTCTTCATGCAAGCAATAGACACCAAGGTCTGCTTCCTCAATAAACTTATAAGGATTGTGCTCAAAGTTATCACTTCCCCACTCATCCAAGAGTAGATCTGCGACTCCTTCAAGAGCGGAAGATGAAGATTGGTCCGTTTGAGACTCTTCTGGATCGATGATAGTGTAACTGACATTCATTACCTTGGGTGAATAGGGATCTAGGTGGTCCTTATAGAGTGGCTCATATTCAATTTTCACTTTGGTCCCGTACTTGGTTTTGAAAACTAGATATGACCAATTCACTGCTAGATAGCCACCTATCTTGGACGTAAAGTCTCTGGACAAACATATTTCAAAATATGGAGGAATGTCTGCTACCACTATATCATGGGGGATTGAGAATGTCGGCCAGGCATGCAATGTTAAACTCAATCCTTTGAGGATTCCAATTGTCTTTGCAGGTGTCCCATCTAGTTGCAAGACTCCTTTGTTCATTGCTTCATACTTTAATCCCATCTTATCAGCAATGCACTTGGGCATCATTGAAGTGTTGGCCCCACTGTCGATTATGCAATTGTGTACTAATAAATCCCCTATGATCAAAGAAACATAAAAAGGGGGAGTCTTTTCTTCTTTCTTTACCTGACTTGAAGCAGAAGGCTGCCCATTCATCATTAGGATGTTATTAGTGTCTGCTGCGATGGCTTGTCGATCTAGTTCATGCAATTCTTTCTTCAATACCTTATTTTGTCCTGGAAGAGACAATGAATCCCATAGAGAAATGCTCACATGCAATTTCTTCATTTGATCAACTATATTAATTTGGGGGCTGATTCCCTTCATGCTTTCCTTTGGGCTGATCCTGACTGGAGCTGTAGACTGAGGAACTGGAGGTGCAGACGGTTGTCTGGAAATTGGGGCCCTTTGAAATGGGTGTGATGGAGGATTCATTATTGCTTGAGGGGAAGCATGTGCTTCTCCAACTACTCTTCTTTTAAATCTTGTGTTGGCTGCAATGCAATCAACCTGATTGTCTGTAGTTCCCCCATGATTAATTGCACAAAGCTCGCCCTCTTCGTGATTTATCAGGGTAGAATCTAGCTGAGTTTGATTGTTACTCATGCTGGGCTGAGCTGAAAACTCAAAAAATTGGGAATGATCAGCAGCCTGGTTCTCTGAATTCTAAAAAAAATTCATCATGTCATTCGTATGGACAACTTGCTCTTAACCATCTCCCATGGTCGAATAGCTAGGCTGTTCCTGTACAAGGTTATTTTGAACTGGCATCATGGCTTTAAATGACGAGAAGGGGCCGACATTGTGATTTTGAAAAGGCCTAGTTGTTGTGAGTTGCCCTTAACCTTGATTATAATTCTGAAAGGGGGGTCTAGGGCCTTGACCATAATTTTGGTATCCCTAATTTGGTCTGTTGCCTTGAGCCTGCTGCTGCCTTTTTATGGCAACAAGTTCGTTAGTCATGTTTTGCAACAGACTTTTTACCTCGTGTAGCTCATTTGATGGAACAACAGCTGGTTTCTCAATGGTGGGTAGGGGAGCAATTATGGGAATAATGATATGAATTGGGGGAAGCAATTTTGGGAAAAGCGGCATGTTAGGCCTAGGAGTGATCTTTCTAGCTTGTACCAAGCAATTCTCAACTGTTATGGCGATGTCGTAAGCAACAGGCAATATGTGCCCTCCCATAGATTAGATCATCACTGCAATGTCACTGTTTAATGCTTTCAAATAGTATAAGAAAGCATAGCTAGGAGTTGGCCTTACCAGGATGGGAATCTTATCCCAAGTCTTTTGAAACTGCATGTTGAAGTCCTGCATATACTCATGTGGAACTCTCTTTATAGTCGTCAGTTGCTCAGCAAGAGAGAGGCCATCACTTTTTTCTCCAAAATGATTAGTTCAATGGGTGCCCAATTCATTGCAAGAATGTATGGAATTCATAGGCAAGGTTTCATACCAATCAAGAGCCTTGGATTTAAGGGACAATGCCAACAATCTGATGGCAATATTTTCCTCTGTTATATTGTGAATATTGCAAAGGTTGGCAATATTCTTGATATGCTCAACAACTGTAATTGGCCCCACTCCATCAAAAGAAGGCACATTTTTTAGAGCTGTTCCTGGAATTGGATCATAACGTGGGAGGTTTAAGGGGCTCTCACCGCGAAAAGTTGCAAAATGCAATGCCATGGCTGGAATGGGCTGTAACTGTGGCTGAGCTGGGTTGGTGTTCCTAGCAACAAGTCTAGGAGGATTTACGAATGGATAAGGGCAAGTTCTTTCAAACCTGAGCCTTTTAGTAGATTTTAAAGGTAGCTCAATGAAAACAAAAGGGACCCCCCTTGAAGCTGACCTTGTGGTGACTTTTGGCATAGAAGTTTAAGTGACTGGTCTTAAAATAAAGAACTAAGCTCTTACTAGTGGAGTCGCCAGATGCTGGAAATATTTGAAATGACTGTAGTAGGACTAACATCAATTCTGAAATACTATTGCATTGAAAACTAATAAAATTCAAGTCCCATTGGGCGTGCCAGAACTGTTGACGCTGGAGATTGCACCTAGTGGTAGGAAAACAGGTTCTTGCCCTCTCTCCGCAACATGAAAACTCCTCTCTCGCTTGTGGGATGACGAAGCAGGAGAGGAGAGTCTCTAGATATGGGCTAGTTCTCTCTGATGTATCTTGTTTGTTTTAGCAAGCAAAAATTTATGTACAGGCATATATATATATATATATATATATATATATATGCAACTATAAACTGGGGGGATGAAAAGGGAAGAAAGTGCAAGAAAGCAAACAGCCTACTCTAAAGAGGTGATACACCAAAGTAAAGGTTTGACCCTCCCACATCCACACTCAGAATCAGACCAAACAATATGACATGCACTTCAGGCTTGGCAGAGAAACCAATTTACAAGGAAAGACAAGGAAAGGTCCTCAGAAAAATAGAGACAGAGACTCACCAAGGCATTGTACTACACACACTGTAAGTGACTTCCCTTTTCTTACTTCTCAAAAGAACTCTTCTCCTGTGAAATACGAACTGGAGCCCTATAGATGGCTGGTCTATTGGCATTGACTTGTGAAAGCATCAAAGATAATGACTAAACACAAATAATACTCATAACATACATAGAAAATCTATCCAAGATGGAGGCAAAAACTATATTTTATTGATTCAGGTGGAAAATTTGCAGAGCTGCACTCTTTACAAAAATGGAGAAGATCCCACAAAATGAACAAGTCCCGGTCTTATATGGAAAAGCCAAGAGGAGACTCATTGGCGCTTTGCTTGCAAGTGGTTGCTCGAGTTTTCATTGGGAAAGGGGAAAAACACTGTAGTTGATGTCAAAAAATCTATCGGGACCATGCTTGCTACCTTGTCTTATCCTCCATTTTGTCTTATCTAGTCTATGGCTTGCCTTAATGTTTTGTCGGGCTTTGAAAGTCCCACAGACTTGTTTGGGCTTGGTTTGGTCTCGCGGGCTATTTAAAGTCCTGCGGTCATTTTATCGCTCACTATTGTTCATGGTAATTTTACTGTGGTGGACTGACATTCTCGTGCTTTATATTGGCCGCGTCGGATCCATGCTAACTTTTGCAGCTTGCTTGTATGTTCTGTGGGCTTTATTTGGGTTATTTCCCTGCCTTCCCTCTAGCCTTTGACTTAGACTAACGCTGACGAGTCTCTGTTTGCCTTCGCTATCTGCTGGGAACTTTATATGTTTTCTATGAACTTTGTAAGCTCTGTGGACCTTTGCCAGGCCTTCATAACTTCTTCACGGCCAGCTCTTCTGCCTTTGTTATTTTGACAGGTCTTGTGGATTTAAACTATCGGGTCTTGCCTATTTCCTCGTGGCTGCTTTGCCAGCTTGCGTGGACTGTCTCTCAACTTTGTATATTCCCTGTGGACTTTGTATTTCCTCGTGGACTACGGTTGCTTGTGCTCCCGTGGGCCTTTCACGGGATGTGGCAGGCTTTCCCCGCGGGCCGTTTTTCCTCCGCTTAATGTTGTTCATGGCAATTTCACTGCTCACTACTTCCCACGGCAATTTTGCCGCTCACTGCTTCCTACGGAAATTTTGCTGCTCACTACTTCCTGTGGCCATTTTTCCACTCACTGCTTCCCATGGTAATTTGTGCGTGGACTGTCATGTGTGGCTTGTTTTTGCTTCATATGAGCTCAACCCAGTTTTTTTGCCCGCAGATGTTTTCTTACGAACAAAAGTCTATAGAAATTCATCTGCATATTGTATCTGTATAAAGCCAAGCCTTTAAAAGAATCACAAGCCTTTTGTTTTAAGCCGTGCCCAGGTTTTGGGACTTGGTTAAAAACGTTGAACTTATTTGAACCTTGGACTTTGAACCACAACGAATTGAACCTTGGACTCCACAAAGCATTAAACATGAACTTGAACAAGGCCATGGATGAACTAGACTGATAAAACAAGAATTCAGTTCAATGGTTTGGTTCAACCATTTTTTAACCAAAAAGCTGGACCCTGAAGATGAACCGAAACTAAAGAACCAAGTGTTAAAATTAAACTCACTGAACTCACCAACTGATGAATTACAACGAACCGATGCTTGAAACGGAACTATTGAAACCTAACCATGGACCTTGCAACCCAAAATTAACTGGCCTTTCATAGCAAAGGAGATGTTAACAGAAATTTTCACTATGGGCAAAATTGGTCAACAATTATTAACATGCATGAGAGATGTTACTCCAGATGAGTGGGAGCTTATGGCAACCATAAGTTTAGGAGGATTGTGATGGTATTATCATGTCATGTGGGATGTGTCTCTGACGATAGCTTTGATTGAGAGGTGGGATCATACCACCAACACCTTCCATTTATCAACCGGGGTGTTGACAGTGATGTAGGAAGATGTGTATAAGATTCTATAGCTACCACTCTAGGGTGATGAGATTTTCACATGCTTGAGAGAGGAACATGATATACACATGGTCACTTTATATGGGTAGCATGTTAGTGAGGTGACTTACCACTCTATGAGTTTCACATACGAGCTACTCTATATGGTTGATGAGGAGTAACATCATATGAGCATCCTGATGATGATCAGGATCATAGTGTATGCATTACCAAATGCAGATGGAGGGAGATTTTTGATTGATTTGATAGGTTTGCTTACATAGATAGTTGAGAAGTGGACCATTTTGTCCTAGGGTCTAGTATTTATATCATAGTTATACAAAGAGCTGTGGGGTTTGAGGCTATGTTGGTGATATAATTTATGTGTCAATCATTTATTGCACTGTTGGGTGTATGAGCACATCATGGTGACATGACCACTGGGGTTACCTACTAATATCCTAACCAAATTCAAGGTTAATTTAAGATGTTGGAGAGAGGGGTTGTCATAGACCCAAGTGGATGGTGTGGTATGAGACATTGCCTACTATAGGCACATCATCGAGGGCTTGAACCCTACAAATATCTTATAGACCATATCTGACATACCCAATTTTTAGAGGGCAGGTAGAGTAAATTGTTGGGTTGCAGAGCTCACTATGGGTTAGGGGGAGATGGGTTGGTGAGTTGGATATGGTTCCTATAGCACAAGTCAAGTGGCAATTTGGTCTATTGTAGGATATTCTACCTACCTTCCCTTGATACAAGAGGGATGACATAGAGGCACCATTACCATTATCCCAAGAGACTGATGGGATAGATTTTAAGGAGCTATGAGTAGGGCCAGGTGTTAAGGACCCATGGTGTATAATGACCTATATAACTTGGTGGGTAGGGTTACATCCAGTAATGGAGGTCAAGATGCCACCACTAGATTTATAAGGGTTAGTCAGAGAGAGGGATGCATCGCTACAAGCTTAAGATATAGTAGTACATGCCCAAGATGCAGTAGTGCAGGTTTAAGAGATAGCCCATGCATAGGTGTTAGCCTTATAAGGGTAGGTGGTGATGTTACAGGGTTAGATTAAGGCTCTATAAGGTTAGGCTATAACACTATAGGGACATGTGTGCATTTGACAAGGTCAAGTGACTATAGTGACAATAGAGAGAGATAATATGAGAATAGTAGGCTAGGCTACTCCTCCTCCACCACCACAAGGACCAGTACAGGCTAGGCCATCATCAAGTGGTATGGGTCCTCTATAGACTATATCTATGGTGAGATATTTGACTACCTTATATGAGATTGTTTACTATGAGAGGACGATTAGAGAGTTCTCACAAATACAGAGATATTTAGAGTTTAGAGAGTACGAGAGGTTGATGTCATGTATAATGGATTTTATCTCATGTCAACATATATATAGAGAGAGTGGTGATGATATTGCCTCCTCATGACCACACTAAGAGCCTCAAGGACCTTAAGTATCAGAGTTTGCTAATTTTTATTTATATATGTTACATGTATACTGGCCTATGAGCTAAAGATGTGAGATGTACATTTTGAGATAGATTTATGATGTTATGATGATGTAGATGATGAATATATACTTTCATCACATATTATATATATGAGATGTTCATTTATTGCCATGTGTTCATTTGAGATGAGTTGCTTATGATTATGTTGATGATATGGATGATGTTTATTTTATGCTATGTTAATTTGGATGTTAATGTTGATCATGTTATTTGAGTTAGACTAGCCTTTCCCATTTATGTGATGTTATATGCATAGTTGATTTGTTAGTTTCATCTTAGCATTTTTCCATATTTCTGATGGTGTATAATTAAAATGAATAGATTGATTATGTTAATTTATTTTAGTATTTTCCATATTTGTGATGGTGTATGCATAAAATAAATAGGTTGGTTATGTTAGTGTTGGTATGACATTGTTTCTTCATCTCAAATAGAGATATTGACATGTGATGTGGATGGGAAAATAAAGAGGTAGAATGCTTGTGCATTAGAAAAGACCATAATTTAGAACATAAATAAGCTTAGGAAAATGAGCCTCTTTCATGCCTTATATCTTTGAACCATTGTGTTTGTTAGAGAAGCGCCATGTTTACCTTATATTAAGTGAGCTTCATAGTTCCTTGAAAGAGTATGAGGGGAAAAAGGGTAAAATGAGAAAAAATGTTTAGATAACATAACCTACCAAGTAGAAATTATGTCCCTTTTGTGGATGACCTAAGAGCTAATATAGGCAAGTCCATGATTGAAATCTTTCTTTCTTTTTTTTTGTGTGTAAGCTGATCAATACGGGAAGCCTACAATGGGATTTGGTATAGGTTAAGGTTGTGCAAATAGGTGAGGAGCCCTTTGAATTTATTTTTCCCTTTGAGAATAAATCTTGGCTTAGCCATTCTTCAAGGGAGTGGTCTAAGCATTTGTTTTTAATCTTAAATAGTTGTCCTTCAAGGGATTAGTCTATTGATAGTAGCAAAGGGAAGTTATACAGATATCATACAAGGGAGTAATCTACATTGAAAAGCATGCCCTAAGATTTTATAAATTTTTCAAATATCCCTTTTTTTTTTTTTTTTTTTGTTTTTTGCTTTTAGTCATGGACAAGACTAGAGAGGATTATGAATTTTCCACTGTGAGGATAAAACCATACCATTGTGTAAGTTATCTAAGTATATAAGAGTAAGGGTGAAGGGGAAGGGAAATGAATGTAAGAGGGATGCTCAAGGGATGAGCTCCAGTTAAACATAAAGTAAAGCGATGCTAGTTTAACAAAGGAATGGTTGTAGGTGTAAGGCATTTAAAGGCTTAGGTTCTGGCCTTACTTCAAGAGAAGACAAGAGATAAGTTCCTAAACCATACTTGTGATTTATGATATAAGGTCCAAGCCAATTAGGAGCAAAATTACCCCATTTTATTTTCTCCATGTTCATCACATGTTGATTTTATTTTAAGATGAGATCACTTATATTGAAATCTCGCTCTTTGAGGTTTTTATTATAAGCATGTTTGATACATTCTTGATAGATTTGGAGGTGGTTGAGGGCTATGAGATGGCGTTCATCAAGTAATTCAAGTTGGGCCAAATGTTCTTGGTGAAAGTCATCATTAGTAAGTATGTCATGTAGAGAAATGCAAAGAGAAGGAATCTGGATCTCAAGAGGTGAAACAGCCTCCATCCCATATACCAATGAAAAAGGTGTAGCACCCATAGGGGTTCGAATGCTAGTGCGGTAAGCCCATAAAGTAAAAAGAATGTGTGTGTGCTATTCCTTGCCTATATCTTGACTACCTTCATGATAATTTTGGTCAAAGTTTTGTTAGAAGCTTCTAATTGTCCATTAGCTTGGGTATAGTTTGGTGATGAGAAGCTTAATTTGATTCCAAATGCATCACAAAGATCTTGAACAATCTTGTTTTTGAAAAACTTGCCATTATCAGTTAAATTTTGTGAGGTACACCAAAATTATGGATGATGTAATGGTTAATGAAGTCAACAATTTTTTTAGCTTTAGTGGAGATGAGAGGGATGGCCTCGACCCACTTGGTGAAGTATTTAGTGGCAATAATGATAGAATGATGATGGAACGATGATGAGGGTTAATCTCTCTAATTATATCTAAGCCCTATTGAGAGAAGGGGTAATAGTCTTTAGAAACTTGCAATGTATGACTGAGAATGTGAAGGAGGTTAGTATGTTGTTGACACTTGACACAACACTAAATGTAATCAACATAGTCTTGATAAAATGTGGGCCAATAATAACCAAATTGAGGATACGTTTAGCAACTATGTGACCATTGAAATTCCCACCACAAATCCCATCATGGACTTCCTTAATATTAAAGGGAGTCTCAGTAATAGCTAAGCATCTATGGAAAACACAATCAAAACTTCTCTTGTAGAGAAGTCCCCCTAGTATAGTGTAATGAGTGGCACATTTTATGAAGGCCCATTTCCCATTATTAGAAAGATCATGCGGGGTAATAGAGAAGGAAAGATAATCTGTGAGTTGTTTGTAATATAAGTCTTGTTGGTTGGTTGTTACATTTCTGATAAAGAGGATGTTAGCTAATATATAGGAGGGTAATGTTAAGCGATGCACGGTGACATAGATTCTCAAAGAGGAGGATGAAGAGGGTATGTGTGAATCTAGTGAAGCCATAATGTTAGCAAACTTGTTTGTAGACCAAGAAATAGTTTTCAAGAGATAAGAGTTAAATGATCCCAAGAGTGTATCTACATGATGTTTATATCGCTAAATTTGTTTGTTTTTGCATAGGTAGGAACCATTAACATGGTTAACTACTAGCTGAGAATCACCAAAAATGGTTATGGATTTGATACTCAAGAAGAGAGTTGTTTGAAGTCCTAGAATCAAAGCCTCATATTCAGACCTATTGTTAGTGCATTCAAAATCTATTTTAAATGAAAAGGAATAGGATTGTAATTTAGAGGAATAAGAATGACCCCCACACCCCCACCATGATGGCATTTATATTCATCAAAGAACATCATCATTTGATAGGAGATGTCATCGGTGGAGAGTGTTATAATAGATTCATCAGAGAATTCAAGGTTTGAAGGTTAATTGTTAGGTAAAGGGGTAGTAGCTAATTGGTCAGTGATTATTTGCCTTTTAATATATTTTTGTTGAATAGACTCTATGTTAAATTTAGCAAGAAGCATAAGCCACTAAGCTATATGTTGGTTGTGATATGGTTTGGAATGCATGTATTTGAGAGGATTAGTATGGGTGACCACATAGGTTTTGTGATTTAGGAGAAAATGACAAAGCTTAGAGGTAGAAAAGACTAACACAAAGTAAAGTTTTTCAGTATGGGTATATCAAGTCTCATAATCAATAAGTGTGTCACTTATGTAATAAACCACCTTCTCTTGATGTTGGTCATCTTGATGTGCAATCATAACACCTAGAGAATGGTCTATTATGGAGATGTATAGGTAAAAAGGCTGATTTTACTTAGGTGGAATAATAACTGATGGGGAAAGGAGGTAGTGTTTAAGTGCATCAAAAGCTTCTTGGTAATCTGTATTCCATTGGAAGGAGACATCATTTTTAAGGAGATGGTGAAAAGGTTGGTAGCCATTTGACAACTGGGAAGTGAAGCATTGAATTGACGAAAGTTTTCCTTGTAGGCTATGGAGTTGTTTGATATTAGTAGGTGGAGGCATTTATAGGATTGATATAACCTTACCAAGGGGAGAGAAATGATAAGACCTAAGATTTTACCAAAAAAACACCAAAGACACATTTATTTGGGTTTAGTCAAATGTTATATTGGAGGAGATGAGTGAATCTAATTTTGAGAATTGTCATGTGTTTTTGATGAAGTTTAGACTTAAGAAGTAAGTCATACATGTAATCCTCCATAATTTTATGTAGGAGACAATAGAAAATGTAGGTCATGGTGCATTGGTAGGTTGCACCAGAATTCTTCAAGCCAAAATGCATGACCCAATAATAGAAAGTCCCCCATGGGGTAATAAAGGTTGTCTTGTGTTGATCCTTAAGAGTGACCAAGATTTGATTATATCCAGAGAATCCATCCATAAGTGATAGCATCTCATGGCTAGTTGTTAGATCAACAAGTTGGTCGATACTAAGTAATGGGAAATCATCTTTTGGACAAGTGAGTTTTAAATCATGATAGTCAGTGTAAATATAGATTCCCTCAGTAGCTTTTGTGATAGAAATAATATTACAAATCCATTGCAGGTAGTCGATGGGTTGGATAAACTTATTATAAAAGTGGTGTTGGAGCTTTTCTTTGACAAGGAGAGAGATACAATGATGCATTTTTTGAAGCTTCTTCTTAATAGGTTTAGCATTTCAATTGATGACAATGTTATGGTTGATGATAGAGGGGTCAATACCAGGAATGTCATTGTAAGACCAAGTGAAAGCTTTGCTATGGTCATTAAGAAACATGACATAATTAGCTTGCTCAGAGAAATATAAAGATTGGCCAATCTTGAGGATGTGAGGGTTATCATGCGAGGGTAGGTTGATGTCAATGGTTGATTCATTTAACATAGCTTGCATTTTAGATGGGAGCGATAATTGGATATAGGAATCATCCGCACCCATGTAGGTGAGAATTGTGTCATCATCTTGACATTGAATAGTATTAATAGTGGGATAATCTTCATCAATTATTTCAAGATGAACGAGAGGAAGGGAACTTGTTTCCTTACCCTGATGATAGGTGAGAGACCCCAAATGGATGGCATTTATTGAAAAAAAAATTAGGAAGTATACATACCTTTGATTTAGTAGGTGATTGTGGAGAAGGTGGAGAAGGATAGACTGGTTCTTCAATAATTGGTTCATGGGAGGTTTTAGTGAGTTTATTTGGTTCGTCATATCCCACCCCATGCCTCTTTTTAGAATTTTCAATGGTGTTGTTAGTAGGATATTTAATAGGCATATGGACACCTTATTTGTAATGACCCAAACCAAATCATTTTGAGGCACACCTATAGAGATATGTGTGAGTGAATCTAGGGTTACTTAGGAAAGAGAAATCACAAGAAAATGGTTGTGGTGAAGAAGACATATTACTGACAGTGAGAGCTTAATCAATTCCCCCATATGTGAAATTGGTTCAAATTTTAAGGGGCCCATAAGGGATGACCATCCCAATATAGGGATCATAATTTGGGTGCATTTGAATCCTTCCATATTATTATGGAGTATAGACCATGTTGAGCACCAATAAATGATATCCATCGAGTGATAAATGTTGAAAGGTCTCCTCCATGGGATCGTTATCAAGAATTTGTGTTATCGGTATCTATGTAACCATGGGAGTGGAGCTTGTGGAAGATTTAGAAGCATTATACAAGGAAGATGATGTTTTCAATGGGATGAGAACATCATTGGGAGTATAGGTCATATTACATGTTTTAAATGGAGGTGGGTCAATAGGTATAACATGTACTTGTCTATCATGCTCAAACTTGACACAATGATGTAAAGTTGAGGGTACACATGCCGTAGCATGTATCCAAGGTTGTCCAAGTAGTATGTTATATTGAAACTCTCCTTCCATAACATATAATATCTTGGGAATTGTAAGGGGACCTACATGAATATGTAAGACAACAATGCCCATCGTAGTAGTTGTAGTATCATTAAAGGAATGGAGTACCACATCAATTTGAGACATGTAATTGTTAAGAAGGGCTAGCTATTTATAGGCATGGGTGGAAATAATATTAATAATGTCTCCCCCATTGATCATAACTCTCTTGATATGAGTTTGATCAATATATGTGGTAATAAAAAGGGTAGAATCCTAATCTTAAGGGTGAAGTGGAATTTATGAATCACTAAAAGAAATTAGGGAGTCAAAATTAAGGGACCTGACAAAATATACAAGAGGTTGGGGATCATCTGATTGTACCTCAATTGCTTGCAAATCACTAGTCAATGCTTGATGATTTTGGGATGAATTTTGGATTAACTCATACAAAGACATTTTCACAAGAGTTTGGTGAAGCTGTTTCACCATTGAGCTTTGGATAACGCCTGAAGATGTTATTTTAGGAACACCTAAGATGGAAATCTTAGGATTAGTAGGGGAAGTATATTTGGTGAAGGGATGGGTCCAAGGTGTAGTGACCTTTTCCTTAGCTTTATCTTTTTGGTTTTATGACTGTGTGGCCACATTAACTGTGTTGATTTGAAAAGTTGGTGAAGGAGGTGGTAAGGGGGTTACAACGACATCTTTGGGTTTGAATTTAGGTGGAATAGTAGGAGGCACTGTAGATGTTAAAGGTGAAATAAGAGGAATGTTAATGGGAGTATCATCTAAGAGAGTGTCAACATCGAAGTGTTGTTGAAAAACCATTGTGAGGGCTTTACAATTCTCAATATCATGTCTAGGTGAGTGATGATATAAACAAACTTGTGTATCATCAAACCAAGATGACTTCATTCCAAGAGGACTATAGGGCTTAAAGGGAGGAAGAGTTATTAAGAATAACTGATGTAAGAAAAATATTTAAGAACCTGCAAGTGGGCTCCTGCTTGTTATGTTAATAGGAGTGGACACCTTCTTTTATTTTGGTGTTGAAAAGGCAATTTTACGTGGCATCTTATTTAGAGATGGTGGAGTTACATGTTTTGATATCACTTTATTAGTGTTAGATGTGAAAGGCCTTCTAGATGGTAAAGGCAGGAGTGGAGGTAGCATAACCTTTTGTTTGGCTTAGTTAGATGATATTCCAAATAAAGTAGAAGGGTGTGGCCCAAAAATGGATGGTAAAGTTGAGGGTGGAAGAAGGGATCAGTGAGATTTAGGTAGCTTAAAATTCTTATGTATTTTAGAGCAAGAAACTTTAACTTGTGGTCAAGAAGTTAAATCTAATTTCACTTGTGGATGAATTAAATTAGAAATGGGGTGTACACCTAAGGGCCTGATTTGCTTTAATGTAATAGATTCCTATGAGGATGAGGGTTCTGACATAGATGACTAAAATTTAGTTGCTTTTGGTGAAGAAGATGTAGCTTTATCAAAGACCTTAGGGTAAAGGGTAGTAAGGGGATTGGTGGTAAAGGTTGACATTCATTGTGTTGGATACAAAGTTTTAAGCCAGTCCCAAAATGTTGCATGGTCAAGCTTTGTAGAGTCAATAAATTCTAGACTTTTCACCAAACGTGAGAAGGGTTTTGATGAAGTTGATGTAGGCCTTACAGTTATGTATTTAGAAGGTTGTAGTGTTTGGGAAAGAGGGAAATTATTGGTTTTTGCTACTTCAGGCCAAAGATGAGAAATAAATGTAATGGGGTCCTCTTCAACAGAGATGGGAGAAGAAACTTGATCTACCATGGGTGGAGGGGAGGTAGGTGAAGTAGTTTCATCAAGAGGGTAAAACATAGGTATTATGGCCCCTCAACATGTGGGCAAGGCATGGGTAAAGTATTATCCTCCATAGGTAAAACTAGGGGTAAGAGTGGTGCAATTGGAGTAGGCACAATAGGTCTCTCGTCTATTATGGGAGTAGATGAAATGGAATCTTCTAGGTGCAAAGGTGAAGTGGGTGGGGTGCTACTATCTATAGGTGGAGGAGAAGTAGGGGAAGAAGGTTACTTAAGAGGGTATATTGCAGGAATGATGTTCCCTTCAACATGTGGTTGAGGAATAGGTAGGATGTGGTCTTCAAGTGGTAAGAGGATAGGTAATATTGGTGTAAATGGAATTGGGATTACAGGCTCCTCAAGTGGAAAAAGGAGTGGTTAAGGAGGCTCTTCCTCTTGAGGGAGTGGAATAGGTGAAATAATCTCTTCTACCTGAGGAGGAAGAATGGGAAAAATAGATTCCATAGAATGTGGGGGAGAAGTCAATGAAATAAATGTCTCCTGTTGAGAGGAAGGTTGAACTGAAGGTAAAGGAAAGACCGTATTGAATGTATGGATATTATGATCACCTAAGTTAGTTGTGGACTATATCATATTTTGATTTGGTGAATGGTTAGGAAAATGGTATTTGAACACATCCATACTTTGATTAGGATATGCGTTAGGATTATCTAATATGAGCTCACCTCTATCAAGCATATCTTGAACAATGTTCTTGAGTGTCTTGTAATTATTAGAGTTGTGGCCTCTAACTCAATGGTAATCACAAAACTCATCTTCCTTGTACTAGGTTGGGATAGGATGGGAAGGGTTGAACTATATAGGAGGTTTAATTTGAGGAAGGTTTATGACCCCTTGTTGTAATATTTTCTCCAAGATGGATGTATATGATTCCGTAATGGCAGTGTATTATTTTTGTTCATACCGTTGTAGGAATTGCTTGGTCAGATTTTGAGAAGTTGAATAATTTGACTGGGTTATGGTTATGGAAGAGGCTAACTTAACAACCACTAAGTTGGTGGAGCCTTTAGCCTTTTGTTTAGAGGGAGAAGTTTTAGAGGAGGAGGAGTCATTTGACTTGGTATTGGGATTATTACTATGCAACTTGACTTTGTCTTCATCAATAGTGTGAACCTCAAGTTTCCATGCCATTGTAAAAGCTTCATCAAATGTGTGAAACATTTTTACCCAAAGTGTGGATGAGATGTGCTTAGCATATGCCTAGGAGAAAATCTCAATAAGCTCAGGTTGGGGTAAGGAGAATGAGAGTTGATTGATCAAGCTTCTCTAATGAGTGGCAAAATATGCAATAGACTCATCATAAAATTGTCTAAAAGAATAAAGGTTTGTTATAGAAACATTTTCAGAAATGTTAATAAAGAAATGGTCTAGGAATATTTGTGCAAGTTGGGTAAATGAAAAAATGGAGTGCTGAGGTATAGAGCTATAACAATCCAAGGTAGCACCTAAAAGAGACATAGGGAAAGTGCAAAGTAGTAATGCATCATCATGTCCTATTAAATAACAAGCATGTCTAAATGCTCCAAAGTGCTATTGTGGGTCCTCTTTACTATGGAAATGAGTAAATTTAGGGAGTTCCCATTGAATTGGATAAGGGAAAATACACACAAAAGGATGGATTGGTTTATTGCATATTTGATCATAAGATAATACATTCTTTGAACTAGAAAGGGATGTCTCTAGATTAGACATCTTGTCCATTAGCATCTTAATGAGGTTTGAAGGGGGATTAGTTTGGGGGATTCCTCCTAAGCTATAGGGAAGCTTATAATAATCAAAGGGAGTATATGACATAGCTTACTGAGGTTGTGTCGAGGCAACATAAGGATAATGAGTCATTGGCTGAGGTGTGGAAAGAAAAGGGACTTGTCCCATTGGGTTGGAGACTATGCCTTGGTTGGTTGTTGTTACTGTAGGTTGAATTATTGGCATGATTGGACTGGATGAAGGGTGAGTTGTAACTCAGGTAATTATAAGCCTGAGGGTGGATGGAATAGGTACCACTAAATTTTGGAATGGGGTGTGACTTGGCTAAACTAGTTATGGTTGTGAAAGTAGGGAAGTTACACTAGTGTTTAGGTGGGATTGGGTGGTTGGAGATGCCACATTTTGGACATTGTTTATAGTTGGATTAATCATCAAAGTGGTGGTTTGGGTAACCATGGGGACAATAGTGGAGGCAACTGAAACTAAAGTTATCTCCATTAAATAGGTTGGCATACCATAAATTAGGTCACCTGAAGAATTATGAGTTTGGCTCATAACAAGGTAATGCTGAAGGGATACCATATTACAATCCAAAAATTTAGCAAAATATTGATCTCCTTTAGGCATAATGGGAATTTGGTTAAGGCTAGAAGTATGCTCTATATCTAAAGTATGCTCCATGACAGAATTAGAAGTGAGAGGGGAAGGTGGAAGTTGTTTGCTTGTATAATAGGCAAGAATTTTGGCCTGAGCTCATGTTAATACCATATAAGAGATGGTTTAAATAGTCTTACTACCCTGTATTTGAAACAAAATAAAGAAAAAATAGGTTTGAGTGTAGGTAAATGGGTTATTTTAGCATGCTATTCTGAGCAAATAAAACTACACAGTCATCGACATTGGTAGGGATGACTGATATCAATAGGAATAGTTCATCGACATCAGTGGAATAACTGATGTCAGTAGGTAAAGTCTATTGATATCGGTAAGGTTAACTATTGTTAGTCACTATGAAATCTTGGGAAATATAAAATTTGATGTTTTAAGAAATTAGAGGCTAAAATTCGGTAAAATAGTGGATGTAAAAGGTCTATGTAAGAAGGAATAACACTCAAAAAACTTGAGATAACATGTTATACAAACTAAGATTTTAAAATAGTATTAATTTTGTGAATAAATAGAAAAGCGTCCTTACCAACTCAAAAATATATAAGGTAATTGAAAAGTTAAAAAAAAAAATATTTAGCCAACAATTATTAAGTCCTAGAGATTAATTTTTAGTCTCATGTTGGCTTATGCCTTAATCAGATAGTGAGAAGAGAATTTGGTTATCAAAGGTACTAGAAAGTAATCTAGAGGTAGTTTCAAGTTAGTTTTGGTGCTCAAGAAGAAATCTATGTTAGACTAGGTACATGGCTTGTTATAGGAGCTTGCTCTCTGCACTTCATGAACTTGGAGCTGAGTCAAGCTGCTTAGTCAAAATATGCCTTTTGTCTAGAGATTATACTCCACTAGAGAATGGAGTGGGTTCTCCCCTTGGTGGTGAAATCTAAGTAGGATAGCCGAGTAGGGTAAGGTGATCCACCAGGTGATGAAATCTTGATGGGACTTTTCTCAGGTGAGTTTAGATGCTTGTTTATGTGAATGTGATTTGGATGTGTACATAGGTGTACTACAATTTATTCAAAATGCTTATAATTAACTAGGTGAGTTAAAATGAAATAAGTAAACTATGAAATTTAGTAAGTTTTAAACCCAAATCTAAAATATTTAGATTTGAATGAAAACAAAGAGGAAATAGGAATAGAGTATGAATTTGACTATCCTAATGTGCATGCAAGAGGAAGTAAAAAAGGGATTCTCTTTTTTTTGTAAAAGAAAATGACAAATTGCTTTTAGAGGCAAGGAGAAAAGAAAGAAAATTTTAGTTTTAATGCCTTTTAAACAGAGAATAAGATATTGAATTTTCATTTTTAAGAGAAAAGATAAGGAATAAGTGTAAGAAATGAAAATTTCACTATAATGCACCTATATGAATATTTAAAACAAGAAACGAATGCAAAGAAAACTCTAAGTCCCACTAGGCATGCCAAAAATGTTTCACTAAATTTTATCTATTTTAAGTCTAAAGGAAAATAGAAAGAAGAATGGGGATAAGTGATTATAATGAACATGCATTTGGTTTGTGCACCATATCCAAACATTGTGAGCACTCCTCTTTGGTTGGGGAGGACTACTTGCAAGTAAGAAATCACTACCATAAGGTGTTTATTAGCAGATAAATGAGTGGGCTGCTAAGCTACGTGATTGTTCTAGGAAGTGCCAAACTTCCATAGAGATGACAGTCAACTTTTCAAAGGAAAAAGAATAATAAATAACTAAAAGAGAGGTAAAGAGAGAGTGAAAGAGATATAAGATTACTGTTATTAAAAACTAGTACATAACAGAGAGCAACAAGCTGTAAGTGAGGTACTCTATGTTTTAGAAGTTGTCTGGGTAGGTTTTGAAGAGGATAGGGAATCCACAGTTGCCAACATTGGTATGGGAGTGATTGATATCAGTTATACTACCAAGGTCGATAGTGAGGTGATCGATGTCAGTTAGGCTACTGAGGTTGATAGGGGTAATAATTATTTGGGGAGCTTGCATAAGGCTTTCCCAGGTCTATGAAATGGTTTAGATCAGGTTAGGGAGGTTGGGAGAATTATGAGAGGGAGATCATGGCTTGGTTAAGTCTAGTCAAAGATTTGGTATGTCAAGTTAAGGGGAAACAAGCAAGGAAGCTTTGTAACTCCCTCATGGGGGGTACAGTCAGAAGTGCATAAAGCAATGTAGGGTAGATTAAAAAAATAAAAGTATAAATATTTAAACAACCTATAGTATCAGTGATGTACTTAGCTGTGGTGGTCATTGAATGATAACTGCGAGGTTGATGGTCCTTATTAGGGAGTCCAAACTTGAGTGCCTAAACAGAGAGAACAAGTGGGTGATGTTGGTCCTCAATAGCTCATTTACTAATTGTGATTGACTTACGTAGGGTGATTGCAAGCTTGGATGTCAAAAAATAAAATGTTGAGAACTTGAATGAGAGTAAGAATTGATTTTCTTAATTTTTGCTGACCTAAACTATAGGTTAGAGTTTGGCTTATATTTTTGATGTCGATGATTTTATCGATGTTGGCCATGGGTTAATCAATATCAAAGGCCCTAAAATAAGTAAAAATTTCTATTTTTGGCCTATTTTCTATTATTTTTCATGCCAAGTGTGACACCCATTATAAAATGGTAAAAATAAGAGGTTAGAAAAGTAGTTTTTTTAGGAATTTAGTTTGGAAGTGGGAATAAGTCTTGGATAGTTAGGATGAGGGGACCAGATTTTGAAGTGACTCATCAAGGGAGAATTAGTGATAGGGTGAGGTGACTAGGTATGGTGGCAATAGAAGTTTTTGATTAACTTAAGTATTTTAAATTAATTAAATGTGTGAGGGGTAAAAGTATGGGTTAGATAGATTAATTGTTATTATTAAAATGGGCTTAAGGGGGGTTTTGACATAGGGAGTTACACACATATGTGTGATGTAATTTTGATGTCTACAATAGGGTTAGGTGACTATAGTGATAGCAGAGAGAGATAGTCTAAAAGTAGTAGGCCAGGCTACTCCTCCTCCACCACTATAGGGACTAGTACAAGATGGACCATCATAAGGTGTTATGGGTTCTCCACAGATTGTATCTATGGCAAGATATTCTACTACCCTAAATGAGATTTCCTACTATGAGAGGGTGATTAGAGAGTTCCCATAGATATAGAGATATTCAAAGTTTAGAGAGTAAGAGAGGTTGATGTCATATGTGATAGCTTCTATCTCATGCAGACGTAGATGGGTAGAGAGTGGTGATGACACTGCTTCTTCACGACCACATGGAGAGCCTCGAGGACCCTAAGTATTAGAGTTTTCTAGTTTTGATTATATATGTTATATGTATACTAGCCTATGAGCTGAAGATGTGAGATGTACATTTTGAGAGAGAGTTATGATGTTGTTATGATGTAGATGATGAACATGTACTTTGATCACATATTATATATATGAGATGCTCATTTTTTTTCATGTGTTTATTTGAGATATATTTCTTGTGATTATGATGATGATATGGATGATGTTTATGATATGCTATGTTAATTTGGATGTTAATGTTGATCATTTTAGTTGATTTAGACTAACCTTTTCCATTTATGTGATGGTATATGCATAGTTAGTTGGTTAGTTTCATCTTAGCATTTTTCCATATTTGTGATGGTTTATTCTTAAAATGAATAGACTAGTTATGTTAGTTTAGTTTAGCATTTTTACATATTTTTGATGGTCTACGTGTAAAATAAATAGACTAGTTATGTTAGTGTTGGTATGACATTGTTTCTTCATCTCAAAGAGAGATACCGACATGTGATGTGGATGGGAAAATAAAGAGGTAGAATGCTCGTGCATTGACAAAGACCATAATTTAGAACATAAATAGGCTCAATAAAATGAGCCTCTTTTATGCCTTATATCTTTGAACCATTATGTTTGTTAGAAAGGCATCGTGTTTACCTTATGTTAAGTGAGCTTCATAGTCCCTTGAAAGAGTATGAGGGGAAAAAGGGTAAAAGGAGGAAATTTTTTTAGGTAGCATAACCTATCGAGTAGAGATCAGATATCCATTTTGTGGGGGACTCGAGAGCTAATATAGGCAAGTACATAGCTTAAAGATTTTTTTTTGTGTGTAAGCTGATCAATGTGGGAAATGTATAATGGGATTTTGTATGGGTTAAGGTCGTAAAAATTTGTGAGAAGCCTTTCAGAGTTGTCTTTCCCTTTGAGAATATATCTTGGCTTAGCCATCCTTCAAAGGAGTGGTCTAAGCATTTGTTTTTAAGTTTAAATAGATGTCCTTTAGGGGAGCAGTATATTGATAAGAGCAAAGGGAAGTTACGTAGCTATCCTTCAAGGGAGTGGTCTACATTGAAAAACATGTCCTGAGATTTTATAACTTTTTCAAATATCCCATTTTTTTTTAATTTTTAGTCATGGACGAGACTATAGATGCTTAGGAGTTTTCCATTATAAGGATAAAACCATACCACTGTGTAAGTTATCTAAGTGTATAGGAGTAAATAGGAGTAAGGGTGAAGAGGAAGGTAAATGAATGTAATAGGGATGCTCAAGGGATGAGCTCAAGTTAAACATGAAGTAAAGAGATGCTACTTTAACAAAAGAATGGTCACAGGTGTAAAGCATTTAAAGGCTTGGGTTGTAGTCTTCCTTTAAGAGAAGATAAGTGATAAGTTCCTAAACCATACTTGTGAGTTATGATATAAGGTCCAAGCCAATTGTGAGAAAACTTACCCCGTTTGCTTCTCTCCATGTTTTTCACATGTTGATTTTATTTTAGGATGTTATCTCCTATATTAAAATATCACTCTTTGAGGTTTTTTTTATAAGCACATTTGATACACTCTTGATAGATTTGGGGGTGGTTGAGGGCTATGAGATGACGCTCATCAAGCAATTCAAGTTAGGCCAAATGTTCTTGGTGAAAGTCATTATTATTAAGTATGTCATGTAGAGAAATGTGAAGAGAAAGAATATAGACCTCAAGAGGCAAAACAACCTCCATCCCATATACCAATGAAAAAGCTGTAGAACCTGTAGGGGTTTGAATGTAGTGCGGTAAGCCCATAAAGCAAAAGGAATGTGTGTGTGCTAATATTTACCCGTATTGCTGACTACCTTCATGAGAATTTTGGTCAATGTTTTGTTAGAAGCTTCTACCTGTCCATTAGCTTGGGGATAGTATGGTGATGAGAAGCTTAATTTGATTCCAAATGCATCACAAAGACCTTGAATAGTCTTGTTTTTGAAAGACTTGCCATTATCTATTATAATCTTTTGAGGGACACCAAAATGATAGATGATGTGATGGTTAATTAAGTCAACAATTTTATTAGCTTTAGTGGAGATGATAGGGATGGCCTTGACCCACTTGGTGAAGTATTTAGTGGTAGTAATGATAGAACGATGGTAGAGTGATGATTGAGGGTTAATATCTCTGATTAGATCTAAACTCCATTAGGATAAGGGAAAAAAGTCTTTGGCAACTTGCAATTCATGACTGGGAATATGAAAGAGATTAGCATGTTGTTGACACTTGACGTAATACCAAATGTAATCAACACAATCTTGATGAAGTGTGGGTCAATAATATCCAAGTCAAAAGATACGTTTAGAAACTATGCGACCATTGAAATTCCCACCAAAAATCCCATCATGGACTTCCTTAATATCAAATGGAGTCTCAATACTAGCTAGGCATCTAAGGAGAAGACCATCAAAACTTTAATATTAGAGAAGTCCCCCTAGTATAGTGTAATGAGTGGCATGTTTTATGAAGGCCCATTTCCCATTATTATAAAGATTAGGAGGGGTAATAAATAAGGAAAGATAATCCATGAGTTGTTTGTACCATAAGTCTTGTGGGTTGGTTGTTACATTTATGACAAAAAGGATGTTAGCTGAGATATAAGAGGGTAATGTTAAGCAATGGATGGTGACATAGATTCTCAAAGAGGAGGATGAAGAGGGTATGTGTCAATCAAGTGAAGCCATCATGTTAGTAGAATTATATGTAGATCAAGAAATAGTTTACAAGAGATAAGAGTCAAATGATCCCAAGAGTGTATCTACATGATGTTTATATCACTGTAGAATTTCATTTTTGCATAGGTAGGAATCATTAACTTGGTTAACCACTAGCTAAGAATCACTAAAAATGGTTATGGATTTGATACCCAAAAAGAAAGTTGTTTAAAGTCCTAGAATCAAAGTCTCATATTTGGCCATATTGTGAGTGTACTCAAAATCTAGTTTCAATGATAAAGACATAGGTTCACCATCTAGAGGAATACGAATGACTCTCACACCCCCATCAAGTTGGCATTTAGATCTATCAAATTACATTATCATTTGATAGGAAATGTCATTGATTGAGATCATTACAATAGATTCATCAAATAATTTAAGGTTTGAAGGTTGATTGTCAGGTAAAGGGGCAACAACTAACTGGTCAATGATTGTTTGCCCTTTAATAGATTTTTGTTGAATGAACTCTTAGTTGAATTCAACAAGAAGAATGAGCCACCGAGCTACACATTGGTTGTGTTATGGTTTGGAGTGCATGTATTTGAGGAGATCAATATGGGTGACCACATAGGTTTTATGATTTAGGAGATAATGGTGAAGCTTAGAGGCAGAAAAAAACAATGTAAGGCAAAGTTTTTCAGTATGGGTATATCAAGTCTCATAATTAATAAGTGTGTGGCTTATGTAATAAACTTCCTACTCTCAATGTTGGTAATCTTGATGTGCAATCATAACACCTAGAGAATGGTCTATTGTAGAGATGTATAGGTAGAAAGGTTAATTTTCCTTAGGTGGAATAATAACTAATGGGGAAAGGAGGTATTGTTTAAGTGCATCAAAGGCTTCTTAGCAATATTTATTCCAATTGAAGGATACATCCTCTTTTAGGAGATGGTGAAAGGGTTGGTAGTGATCATACAACTAGGAAATGAAGCAGTGAATGGACTAAAATTTGCCTTATAGGCTATAGAGTCATTTGATAATAGTAGGTGGAGGAATTTCTAGATTGCTCTAACCTTAGTAGGATCAACCTCGATACCACATAGAGAAATGATAAGACCTAAGAGTTTATCAGAAAGAACACCAAAGACACATTTCTTTGGGTTTAGTCAAACATTATATTGTATGAGTCGAGTGAATATGGTTTTGTGAATTGTCAAGTGTTCTTGACAAATTTTAGACTTGTCGAGTAAGTCATCCACATAATCTTCCATAATTTTATGTAGGAGATCATTAAAAATGTAGGTCATTATGCATTGGTAGGTTACACCAACATTCTTTAGGCCAAAAGGCATGACTCGATAACAAAAAGTCCCCCATGGGGTAGTAAAGGTTGTCTTGTGTTGATCCTCAAGAGTAACTAGGATTTGATTATATCTAGAGAATCTATCCATAAGTGATAGCATCTCATGGCCTACCGTTAGATCAACAAGTTGGTTGATACCTAGTAATGAAAAATCATCTTTTAGATAGGCAAGGTTTAAATCATGATAGTCATTGTGTTGTCCCCCAAAAATATCACTAATTTTTAGGACAACATTTGAACTATTTTGGTCCTATAGACCAAAATTGTCTCTTCCCTTTTCAAAATTTGTCCTGGGCATTCAAATTCCTCATTTTTTAAGCTTCTAAAAAATCTACGAACTTTGAAGGCTTAAATCTATGGACTCTACAGGCTTGAATCTATGGACTCTACAGGCTTGAATCTACAGACTCTGTAGGCTTGAATCTATAGACTCTGCAGGAAGAGAAATCTATGGACTCTGCAGGAAAATAAAATCTACAGATTCTGTAGACCAAGTTCAACGGGCTTCATAGGTTGATTTCTACAGACTCTATAGGAAAGAAGCAAGCTTTCAACACTTAGGCAATCTCAAAGTTGGTTCAATGACCAAGTTCAACCAAAAGAGTTCATCGGCAAGCTTCTAAGTAAGGATTGAACCATTGAACCTTGAACCATTTTGGTTTAATGAGTTTAATAGGTTTAAAGGTTCAACATCAGTAGCAAGAGTTCAACCACTTCTACGTTCAAAGGCTTCTACAGTCAGGTTCAATTGAAGGAATTTTTGAGGCTTGAACTATTGAACCATTAAACCACTTTGGTTCAAAGGTTCAATGGGTTTAAGGTTCAACATGTTCAACGCATTTGGTTCAAATGAGGATCAAAAGGACTTAGCCAAATCAAAGGGAATGAACCATTGAACCATTGAACCAAAGCTTGGTTTAATGGTTGGTTCAATGCTTCGGTTCATTCAGTCAGTTCATCCATCGGTTCAACAGCTTTTGGTTCAATCAAAGGGTTCATCGACTTGAACCATTTTGGTTCAAAGCTTGGTTCAATGTTTGGTTCAAAGGAGTGGTTCAATACAAAGGTTCAAGAGAGCCTCTCGAAGGGACAAGTGCCTTGTGGAGGGCACTTGGTCGACAAAAACACCCTTCAGAAGGGTCATTTTCAAGGAATTCGCAAAGGTAAGTTCTTTCAAAATTTTGTTTAAGGCAGCTGAAAGACAAAGGGATTTCCTTCGGGAAAAAGACTAAGGTATGATTCTTTTGGACTTTTGTCTAAAGGAATTCCTTCAGACAAAAAATCTGAAAGAATTCAGAAAGGCTACGGGAAGAAAGCCCGAAGGAGTTTCGCAAAGCCAAAGAACAAAGCAATAATTCTTGCAAACTTTTTTTTCGTGGGAAATTGTCTATAGGAAAATGTCTGTGGGAAAATGTCCGCGGAAAAAGTCTGTGGGAAAAGTGTTCGCAGAAAAAGTCTTAAAGAAGAGCCAAAGAATTTATCCCAAAGGCCATCCGAAGACTACCTGAAGGTTAGATACCCTTGTGGGGGGGCTCTTCTCGACCCAAAGCGGATCATTTCTCAAGGCTCAAAGGGTAGGTTCCCTCTAGGAAAGCTCAAATGACAAAGCCAAAGGAATTGCCAAGAAAAGTGACATGCCCATGGACATCAAAGTTGCGACAATAAAATAGCCGTTGATCCTTGTAGGTTTAAATCTATGGACCTATATGCATTCAAAGGATTTAAGGCCAAGATTAGTAAGAAGCGACTAAGGAACAAAACATCAAATTGAATCAAGGACCCAATTCAATTAACTAGAAAAGGAGGAATGATGAAGAAGGATCAGATCACTAGGTGGACATTGAAAGATGTAAACTTTCAATAGCGTGACTTGTTTCTCTGCATTGAGAAAAGCAAATGGGTAGATGCCGCTAAATTCTAGCTTGTATTCTTAACAAAATTCAATGCAAAATGATGTGTTACTATTCCCAAGTCCATCTTGAAGAGGCTATATAAGGGACTCTCTTGTTAGTGTAAAAAGACATCTCTCTCTGACAATCAAAAACAAAACTCTGCCCAAATTGGAAGGCATTACTGAGACTTTGAGCTCAGATTGTTGATCATATTTTGTTATTGGAATAAGAAAGGAAGTGACTTTTCAGACTTTATGCTATGATATCTTTGTTTTTTGGGAAACTATTCTTATGTCTTTTTCCTTAATATATTTTCTATTCCTTTAATTCAACAAGCAGAATTAGTGAAAGTAGTCAGGAAGGTGTCCTGAAGTCAACTGTGGAGAGACTTTGTGCCCCCATAATTTCCTTTAGTTTGTTTTCTTTTTATTTCTATGTAAAGGACCTTGGGATGACTTTGTGCCATCATTGTCCTTCATATCTCACTCTTGGGCAATTCAGGTGGAGACTTTGTGCTACATCTCAATTTGCTGGTTATTATGTCCTTGGTTACATTTTGCAATTAATACTAGGAATATTCTTGTGGTTTGCTAAATAGTACTTCTGAAAGAAGAGGAGTGCTTTCTATCATTTCCCTTGAGATTTTTCCTTTGATTTGCACACATCATCTCTAAAAAAAGAGAGATGGATGGTTTATCCTACCCCTGAGTATTATTTTTTGTTTATATATATATATATATATATATATATGTATAACATATCTATAGGGAAACTCCCCTTGATGAGAGGAGAGATTAGTCCCCTTTTGATGTGGTAAACCTACACATTTGGATGACCAATCTTCCTTCTTTGGCTGATTAGACCTATTTTGTTTATCAGTATGCTGATCGACACAATATTCAACCAACAGTTTTTGGTGACTCCGCTGGGGATATAACCCATTATTGTTATAACCTATCCATTGTACTTTGTTGTGGAAGAGCGAATTGCTCCAGTGTTTTCCCATTGTTAAAATTTTCCTTCCAGCCTCACGCAATAGTTTTTGGTGACTACACTAGATATATACATAATTTTGTGCAATTTGGAACCTCAAGTTTCAGATTGAAACATCACTTGTGTCTTACCTACTATCATTATAACCCTTATCCATTACAGACTATGGTGACTCCATTTCATGTCTTACCCATTATCCATTTATAGCCTTACCATCTTCCTCCACCTCCGTTATTTTATCTAGTCTGTAAAATCAGAGCTACTGGGAAAGAGTGCACAGTTTGAAGCCTCAAGCCTCAAGCTGAAGCTGAACTAGTCCTTTTCCATTTTTGTTCTATAATCTAGCTACTCTATCCAGATTTGTTATCGCTATTTTTATTAATTAAATCATGGCAATTCGAGGCCCTTGGGGTAACTCTTTTGGCCTATTCAACTTGACTCCACCTCTGCATGAACTCCCACGTAGTTCAAGAAAGGATTTCCCCAAATTTTTTTGTGATGGGATAGTTCACCCTAATGAACACATTGCATCCTTCAACATAGCCTGTGGTGTTATAGGGGTGGAATTTGAAGACGTGGTAGTCAAGCTTTTCATGGAGACACTACAAGGTGCTGCTGCAGACTGGTTCTACCATCTACAAGCTAGATCAATGACTAGCTAGGATACACTCAAAGCTAAGTTCAAAGCAAGGTTCAAGCTCACAGAAGATGCACATGCCTTGCTGGCCCAGCTCACTCAGATGAAGAAAGAATATCATGAGCCTATGAGGGATTTTATTGCTAGGTTTGACAAGCTGAGGCACAGGATTCCAATGGTCACCCAGCTAACACCTCAGAACCTCAAATGCTTCTTCATCAATTCACAACTGCCTAAAGTGAGTTTTCTACTGAGATGAGCTGGCCACATAGATCTTGTTGTAGCTCAACTTTTGGCCACTGAGGTAGAAGATGACCTTATATTGATAGGAAAGATAAGTAGAGACCCAAATAGAGGCAAACCCTCTTCATCTTATGAATATTCACCCATAGTCACCACTGACCCAATGGTACAAAAGCTAGCAAATGAATTGCTAGCCTTGAAAAGGCAAATGACACAAGGTATGTCTTGTGCTCCTCTATATAAAGATATACCAAGGAGGACATTCCCTAATCAACCATTTTAAGGCAACGCTGCTAGAAGTCAAGGGCAACCAAATCATCTTCCTCCCCCATAGAGGAATCTTGCCCTTGAAGCACCTCCAACCAACTCAATAGTTGGATATCTAGAAACAAAGCATGTTTCCTATTTCCAACCTAAGTTTGAGCAAGAAAATGGTACTGATCTCTTCAAGGAGGATCAAGAAGAATCAACTGGTGACTCCTACATTGGTTTCCTGAATTACTAAGATGAACTCAAAAGCAAAGGAGAATCTATTGATGGATCATATGCAGTATTCACTAGGTCCCAGAATCAGTTAGCCCAGCAGGCTGACAAAGAGAAGACAGAGGAGCGACTCCAACTAGCAATTTTAATTGCTGAGCAGAGAACCCCTCTTCTTTTCTAATTAAAGGACTTGATGATTACCAAATAAGTAAGTACATCAAACATCTCTGCACCTTCTACTTCAAATTTGTAGATTAGTCCTCCCCCTCCTAAAAACCAAAAGGATGAAATCCCATCCTCTCTTCCAAGTCTATCTCAGTCATTTACCATGATTGATCATGTCAAGAAATCCAAAATTTAGATGTCTGAGTTTGAATCCCTACAAGCCAATCCTAAGCAATTGGACATTGATGGAGAATCAAGTGTGGACCTGTCTGAGGCAAAAATTATGGTTACCCAAACGTCAGCCCCTGTAGCTCAAATTTTGTTTGAGCCTTCAGGTAGGGGTAATTACTTCTTGACCACAGAGGATGCTCATGTCTCAGTTGATGAAACTCTTGTAGCTAGCAATCTAGGATTTCATCCAAATAAGGCATCAAAAAAATTGGTAGTGCATAGTACAAATCAAGAAGGATCTTCCATCTCCCATGAAGAGAAATCTGATAGAAGATTAGCTTCTGATGATGCTTGGATCCTAGAATCCAATGGCAGCAATTCTTCCACCAATGATGGAGTAGGGACTGTGTTGATATCTCCTCAAAGAGATATGCTTCTTTCATGCAATTTGTAATTCAACAACACCAAAAACACAGCTGGATGCAAATCTATGTTTCTTAGATTGAAGACTGCTCAAGATGAAGAGATCAAACTCCTTCATATCTAATGAGATGCTGAGCTAATGGTTTGTTAGGGGTCTGATGCTAACAATCAAAGCATGTGCTAGACTGGACTAGCAGAACAACAAGCTATGGTGGTGGATCATACTATTGTATTCCAAAGTCAGCAAAAGGAACTCTTAGCAGAGAGAGCAAAGAGTTATGGTTTTTAGTTTGAAGACCACGTCCTACCATGGAGCAAGAAGAAAAAACCAAGAGGAAGATGTATAAAATTGGTTTCCTAGTGGAGAGCTCCATTCGCCCATCACCATTTCTGGGGGCAAAATGGTTTCCTACTAGTTTATCAAGATGACACACTCTTTTCTCTACCTCATAATAGGCAGCATCTGAAACACTTCAACTCTTGAAGTATTAGATCATTGCATCTGTATATATGTATATTTGTATAGTTTTTAACTCTATTTTGTTTTGTTTGTTTCCTTTTTTGATGCCTTTCATTTTGGGTAACATGACTCCATAGCCCAATGATACACATGAAGACACTAGAGATTCTGGATTCTACTCCCTTCAATTCTTTTTTACAATTGATAGAAGTTCCCTAACTAGAGCCAGCTGTTGTCCCCCAAAAATATCACTCATTTTTGGGAAAACATTTAAACTATTTTGGTCCTAAAGACCAAAATTGTCTCTTCCCTTTTCAAAATTTGTCCTGGGAATTCAAATTCCTCATTTTTCAAGCTTCTCATAAATCTATGGACTCTGCAGGCTTAAATCTATAGACTCTGCATGCTTGAATCCATCTTGAAGAGGCTATATAAGGGACTCTCTTGTTAGTGTAAAAAGATATCTCTCTTTGACAATCAGAAACAAAACTTTGCCCAAATTGGAAGGCATTACTGAGACTTTGAGCTTAGATTGTTGATCATATTTTGTTATTGGAATAAGAAAGCAAGTGACTTTTTAGACTTTGTGCTGTGATATCTTTATTTTTAGGGAAAATGTTCTTATGTCTTTTTCCTTAATATATTTTTTGTTCCTTTAATTCAACAAGCAAAATTAGTGAAAGTAATTAGGAAGGTGTCCTAAAGTTAACTTTGGAGAGACTTTGTGCCTCCATAATTGCCTTTAGTGTGTTTTCTTTTTATTTCTGTGTAAAGGACCTTGGGATGACTTTGTGCCCTCATTGTCCTTCGTATCTCACTCTTGGGCAATTCAGGTGGAGACTTTGTGCTACATCTCAATTTGCTAGTTACTACGTCCTTGGTTACATTTTGCAATTACTACTAGGAATATTCTTGTGGTTTGCTGAATAGTACTTCTGAAAGAAGAGGAGTGTTTTCTGTCATTTCCCTTGAGATTTTTCCTTTGATTTCCACACATCATCTCTAAAAAAAGAGAGATGGATGGTTTATCCTACCCCTGAGTATTATTTTCTATGTTTATATATATATATAACATATCTATAGGGAACCTACCCTTGATGACAGGAGAGATAAGTCCCATTTTGATGTGGTAAACCTACACATTTGGATGACTAATCTTCCTACTTTGGCTGATTAGACCTATTTTGTTTATCAGTACACTGATCGACAAAATATTCAACCAACATGTTGCAAATATAGATTCCCCTAATTGCTTTTGTGATAGGAACAATATTAGAAATCCATTGTAGGCAGTCAATGGGTTGGATAAAGTGAATAGAAAGGAGGCATTGGAGATCTTATTTGACAAGGAAAGCAATATGAGGGTGCATTTTGTGAATATTATACTTAATAAGTTTAGCATCTCAATTGGTGACAATGTTATGGGTGATGATAGAGGGGTCAATACTAGGCATGTAATTGTAAGACCAAGCAAAGGCTTTGCTATGGTCATTAAGAAATGTGGCATAGTCAGCTTGCTCAAAGGAATCTAAAGATTAGCCAATCTTGAGGATGTGAGGGTTATTATGGGAGGGCAGGTTGATGTCAATGGTTGATTCATTTAACATAGCTTACATTTTGGATGGGAGTGATGGTTAGATATAGGAATAATCTATACTCATGTAGGTGAGATTTACATCATCATCTTGAAATTGGATAGTGTTAATAATGGGAGAGTCATCATCAATTATTTCAAGATGAATGAAAGGAAGGGACCTTGTTTCCTTACCCTCATGATAGGTGAGAGGCCCCAAATGGATGGCATTTATTGAAAACAAATTAGGAGGTATAAATACCTCGAATTCTGTAGGTGATGGTGGAGAAGAAGGTGGATAAGGAGATATTGGTTCTTTGACAATTGGTTCATGGGAGGCTTTAGTGAGTTTATTTGGTTAATCATATCCCACCCCATGCCTCTTTTTGGCATTTTCAATGGTGTTACTAGTAGGATATTCAATAGGTGTATGGACAACTTGTTCATAATGATCCAAACCGAATCCTTTCCAGGCACACTTATAGAGATAGGTATCAGTGAATCTAGGGTTATTCAGAAAAGAGAAGTCATAGGTAAATGGTTGTAGTGAAGAAGATGGATTGCTGACAGTGGGAGCTTGATTAATTCCCCCATATGTGAAATTAGTTCAAAGGTTAGGGGCCCATAAGGGATGACCATACCAATATGGAGATCATAATTTGGGTGCATGTGAATCCTTCCATACTCTTTTAGAGTAATTAACATGTCAAGTGTTAATAAATGATATTCATCAAGTGATAAACATTGAAAGGTCTCCTCCTTGGGATCTTTGTTAGGAATTTGTGTTACCGTTATCTATGTAACCATGAGAGTGGAGCTTGTGGAAGCTTTAGAAGCATCATGTGAGGAAGATGGTGCTTTAAATGGGATGAGAACATCATTAAGGCTATAGGTCATATTACATGTTTTAAATGGAGGTGGGTCAGTAGGTATAACATGTACTTGTCCATCATGTTCAAACTTGACATAGCAGTGCAAAGTTGAGGGTACACATGCCATAGCATGTATCCAAGGTCATCCAAGTAGTATGTTATATTGGAATTCTCCTTTCATAACATATAAGAACTTGGGAATTATGAAGGGACCTACACAAATATGAAAGACAATAGTGCCCATCATAGTAGCTGTAGTATCGATAAAGGAATAGAGTACCGCATCAGTTTGAGACATACAATTGCTGGTAAGGCTAGTTGTTTATATTAATGGGTGGAAATAATATTAATACTATCTCCCCCATCGATCATAACTCTCTTGATATGAGTTTTATCAATATATGTGGTAATAAAAAGGGTAGAATCCTGATCTTCAGGTTGTTGAAGTGGAATTTCTAAATCATTGAAAGAAATCAGAGAAATAAAATTAAGGGAGCCAACCAAAGTTGTAGGAGGTTGGGGATCATCTGATTGTACCTAAATCAATTTCAAAACACTAATCAAAGATTGATGATATTGGGATGAGTTTTGGATTAACTCATACAAAGACATTTTCATAGGAGTTTAGTGAAGTTGTTTCACCATTAAGCTTTGAATAACATCTAAAGATGTTGTTTTAGGAACACCCAAGATGGAAATATTAGGATTAGTAGGGGGATTTTCTTTATTTAAGGGATGATTCCAAAGAGTAGTGACATTTTCCTTAGCTTTATCTTTTATTTTTGTGACCGTGTGGCCACATTAACTATGTTGATCTGAAATGTTGGTGAAGGAGGTGGTAAAGGGGTTACGATGACATCTTTAGGTATGAATTTAGGTGGAATAGTAGGAGGAATTATAGATTCCAAAGGTGGAATAATAGGAAGGTTAACAATAGTGTCATCAAAGAGAGTGTTGACATCATAGTGTTTCTAAATAACCATTGTGAGGGATTTACAACTCTCAGTATCATGCCTAGGCGAACACTGATATAAACACAATTGTGTATCATCAAACCATAATGGATTCATTCCAAGAGGATTATAAGGCTTAATGGGAGGAATATTTATTACTAAAGATTGAAATAACTGATGTAAGAAATTTTTTTGAGAGCCTGCAAGTGGGCTCACACTTGTGCTAATATGAGTGGACACCTTTTGTTTCAGTATTAGAAAGGTAATTTTATGTGGTGCCTTGTTTAGTGATGGAAAAGTTACATGTTTTGATGTCACTTTCTTAGTGTCAGATGTGAAAGGCCTACCGGATGGCAAAGGTAAGAGTAGAGGTAGCTCAACCTTTTGTTTGGCTTGATTAGATGATATTCCAACTAAAGTAGAAGGGTGTGGCCCTAAAATGGATGGTAAATTTGAGGGTTGAAGAAGGGATCAATGAGATTTAGGAGGCTTAAAATTAATCTATATTTTAGGGTGAGAAACTTCAACTTATGGTTGAGGAGTTAAATCTAATTTCACCTATGGATGAATTAAAATAGAAATGGGGTGTACACCTAAGGGATTTATCTACTTTAATGTAACATATTCTTGTGAGGATGAGGGTTTTGACATAGTTGGATAAACTTTAGGTGCTTTTGGTGAAGAATCTCTAGTTTTGTCAAAGACCTTAGGGTAAAGGGTAGTAAGGGGATTGGTGGTAAAGGTTGAGATTTGTTGTGTTAGATATGGATTTTTAAGTCCATTCCAAAATGTTGTATGGTCTAGCTTTGTGGAGTCAATAAATTCTAAAATTTTCACCAAATGTGAGAAGGGTTTTGATGAAGTTGATGTAGGCCTTATAGTTGTGTTTTTAGAAGGCTACAATATTTTAGAAAGAGGGAAATTGTTGGTCTCTACTACTTCAGGCCAAAGATGAGAAAAAACCACAATGGGGTCCTCTTCGATAGAGATGTAAGTAGAGACTTCATCTACCATGGGTCGAGGGGAGGTAGGTGAAGTAGGTTCCTCAAGAAGGTAAAGCATAGGTATTATGGCTCCCTCAACATGTGGGTGAGGCATGGGTAAAGTATGATCTTCCATAGATAAAAGAAGGGGTAAGAGTGGTGAAATTAGAATAGGTACAATAGGTCTCTCATCTATTATGGGAGTAGATGATATAGACTCTTCTATGTGCAAAGGTGAAATGGGTGGGGTAACACTCTCTATAGGTGGAGGATAAGTAGGTGAAAAGGGTTCCTCAAGAGTGTATAATGCAAGAATGATGTTCCCTTCAACATGTGGTTAGGGAATAGGTAGGGTGTGGTCTTCAAGTGGTAAGAGTATAGGTAATATTCGTGAAAATGAAATTGGCATTCAAGGTTCCTCAGGTGCAAAAAAGAGTGGTAAAGGAGGTTATTCCTCTCAAGGGAGTGGAATAGGTGAAATAGGCTCTTTTACTTGAGGAGGAAGAATAGGAAAAATAGATGCCACTAATTGCGGGGGAAGAGTCAATGAAATAGGTATCTCCTATTGAGAGGAAGGTTAAACTGAAGGTAAAGGAAAGACCATATTAACCATATGGATATTATGATCACCTAAGTTAGTTGTGGACTGGAAAATATTTTGATTCGATGAATGGTTAGGAAAAGGTTGTTTGAACACATCCATACTTTGATTGGGAGGTGCATTAGGATTATCCAAGATGAGATCATCTTTATCAAGCGTATCTTGTACACTATTCTTGAGTGTCTTACAATTATTAGATTTGTGGCCTTTAACTCGATCGTAACTACAAAACTCATATTTATTGTACCAGGTTGGGATAGGATGAGAAGAATCAAATTGTATAGGAGGTTTAATCTGAAGAAGGGTTATGACACTTTTTTGCAATAGTTTCTCTAAGATGGATATTTATGATTCACCAATAGGACTATATTATATTTGTTCATACCATTGTTAGAATTGCTTGGTCAGATTTTAAGAAGTCAAGGAATTTGATTGGTTTGTGGTTATGGAAGAGGTTGACTTAATGACCATCACATTGGTAGAACCTTTAGCCTTTTGGTTAGATGGATAATTTTTAGAGGAGGAGTCATTTGACTTGGTATTGGTATTCTTACTTCGTAGCTTGACTTTGCCTTCATCTATAGCATGAACCTCAAGTTTTTGTGCCATTGTCAAAGATTCATCAAATGTGTGAAAAGTTTGTACCTAGAGTGTGGATGAGATGTGATTAGCACATGGCCATGAGAAAATATCAATAAGTTCATGTTGGGTTAAGGAGAAGGAGAGTTGATTGATCAAGCTTCTCTAATGAGTGACAAAATCTGCAATAGACTCGTCATCAAATTGTTTGATAGAATAAAGGTCTATTATAGAAACCTTCTTAGGAATTTTAATAGAGAAATGGTCTAGGAATAAATGTGCAATTTGGGTAAATGAGAAAAGGGAGTGCTAAGGTATAGAGGTATACCAATCCAACGTAGCACCTGAAAGAGACATAGGGAAAGTGTGAAGTAGTAACGCATCATCATGCCCTATTAAATAACAAGCATGTCTAAATGCTTGCAAGTGCTATTGTGGGTCCTCTTTACTTTAGAAATGAGTAAATGTAAGTAGTTTCCATTGACTTAGATAAGGGTGAATAGGCACATAAAGATGGATTGGTTCATTGCATATATAATCATAAGATAATACATTCTTTGAACCAGAAATATATGTCTGTAAATTAGATATCTTGTCCATTAGAATCTTAATGAGGTCTAGAGGGGGATTAGTTTGGGGGATACCTCCTAAGTTATAGGGAAGCTAATAGGAAGTAGAGGGAATGTATGACGTAGCATGTTGAGGTTGAGTCAGGGCAACATAAGGATAATGAGTCATAGGCTGAGGTGCAAAAAGAAAAGGGACTTATCCCATTAGATTGGAGACTATACTTTGGTTGGTTGTTGTTATTGTAGGTTGGATTATTGGCATGGTTAGATTAGATGAAGGGTGAGTCATAACTTGGGTAATTATAGGCATGAGGGTGGATGGAATAGGTACCACTAAATTCTGGAATGGGGTGTGACTTGGCTGAACTAGTTGTGGTTGTGAAAGTAGGGAAGTTACACCAGGGTTTAAGTGAGATTGGGAAGTTGGAAATGCAACATTTTGAACATTGTTTATAGTTGGGTTACTCATCCAAGTGGTGGTTTGGGTAACCTTGGGGAAAATAGTGGAGGCAATTGAAACTAGGGTTATTTCCATTAAAGAGGTTAGCTTAGCATATATTGGGTCACCCAAAGAATTATGGGTTCAGCTCATAACAAGGTAATGCTGAAAGGCTGCTACATTGCGATCAAGAAATTTAACAAAATCTTGATCTCCCTTAGGCACAATGGGAATTTGGTTAGGGATGGGAGTATTCTCTATATCTAAAGTATGCTCCATGATAGAATCGAAAGTGAGAGGGGAAGGTGGAAGTGGTTGTTGGCTTGCATAATCAACAAGAATTTTGGCTTGAGCTCATGTCAATACCATGAAAGAGGAGGTTTAAATAGTCTTACTACTCTGTATTTGAAATAGAATAAAGAAAAACCAAGTTTGAGTGTAGGTAAATGGGTTATTTTAGCTCGTTGTTTTAATTAGATGAAACCACATAGTTGTCGATGTTGGTAAGGGAGTGATCGATGTCAGTAGGAAAAGTTTGCCAACGTCAATGGAATAACTGATGTAGGTAGGTAAAGTCTATTGATACTGGTAGGGTTAACTAATGTTGGTCACTATGAAATCTTGAGAAATAGAAAATCTAATGTTTTAAGAAATTAGAGGTTGAAACTAGGTAAAATAGTGGATGTAAAAGGTCTATGTTAGAAGGAATAACACTCAAAAAACTTGAGATAATAGGTTATACAAACTATGTTTTAGAAATAGTATTGATTTTGTGAGTCAATAGGAAAGTGTCTTACCAAATCAAAAATATAGAAAGTAATTTAAAAGCAAAAAAAAACATTCAACCATCAACTATTAAGTACTATGGATTAATTTTTTGTCTCATGTTGGATTATTCCTTAATTAGATAATGAGAAGAGAATTTGGTTATCAAAGGTACTAGAAAGCAATCTAGAGCTAGTTTTAGGTTAGTTTTGATGCTCAAGAGGAAATCTATGTTAGACTAGGTATGTGGCTTGTTATAGGAGCTTGCTCCTATACTTCATGAACCTGGAGCTGAGACAAGTTACTTAGCCAAAATATATCTTCTATCTAGAGATTATACTCTACTAGAGAATGGAGTGGGTTCTCCCCTTGGTGGTGAAGTCTAAGTAGGATAGTTGGGTAGGGTAAGGTGATTCACCAGGTGATGAAATCCTGATGGGCCTTTTCTCAGGTGAGTTTAGATGTTTGTTTATGTGAATGTGATTTGGTTGTGTAACATAGGTTTACTATGATTTATTCAAAATTCTTGTAATTAACTAGGTGAGTTAATATGCAAAAGGCAAACTTATTAAATGCAATAAGTTTTAAACCTAAATCTAAAATTTTTAGATTCAAATGAAATTAGAGAGGAAATTAGAATAGAGTATGAATTTCACTATCCTAATGTGCATGCAAGAGGAAGTAAAGAAGGGATTATAATTTTTAAAAAAAGAAAATGATAAATTGCTTTTAGAGGCAAGGAGAAAAGAAAGAAAATTTTAGTTTAATACCTTTTAAACAGAGAATAAGATATTGAATTTTTCATTTTAGAGAGAAAAGAGAAGGAGGAAGTGCAAGAAATGAAATTTTCACTATAATGCAACTATATGAATGCTTAAAACAAGAAATGAACCTATGGAAATCTCCAGGGTCCCACCAGGGATGCCAAAAATGTTTCACTAAATTTTGTCTATTTTAAGTCTATAGGAAAACAAAAAGAAGGATGGGGATATCCAAACATTGTGAATACTCCTCTTTGGTTGGGGAAGACTACCTGCAAATAAGAAAGCGCTACCACAATATGTTTGTTAGCAAATAAATGAGTGGGCTACCAAGCTACGTGCTTATTCTAGGAAGTGTGAAACTTCCCTAGAGATGACAGTCCACTTTTGAGAGGCAAAAGAATAATAAACAACTGAAAGAGAGGTAAAGTGATAGTGAAAAAGAGATAAGATTACTATTATTAACAACTTGTATGCAGTAGAGAGTGATAGGGTACAGGTGAGGTACTCTATTTGTGCTTTAGAAGTTGTCTAGGTAGGTTTTTGAAGAGGCTAGGGAATTCATAGTCACCGATGTCATTAGGGGAGTGACTGATATCGGTTATACTACTAAGGTTGATAGTGAGGTGATCAATGTCAATTAGGCTACTGAGGTTGGTAGGGGCAATAATTGTTTGGGATCTTGCATAAGGCTTTCCTAGGTCTGGGAAATGGTTTAGATCAAGTGAGAGAGGTTGGGAGAGTTATGAGAGGGAGATTATGGATTGTATAAGTCTAGTCAAAGGTTTGATATGTTAGGTTAAAAGGAAACAAGCAAGGAAGATTTGTAACTCCCTCATGGGGGTACAATTAGAAGTGCATAAAGTAATGTAGAGTAGATATAAAGAAATAACAAAATAAATATTTAAACAACCTATAATATCAATGATGTACTTAGCTATGGTGGTCACTGAATGATAAGTGCTAGGTTAATGGATCGTATTAAGGAATTTGAACCTGAATGCCTGAATAGAGAGAACAAGTGGGTGTTGTTGGCCCTTAAGAGCTTAGTTTTTGATTATGATTGACTTATGCAGGGTGATTATAAGCCTAGATGTTGAAAAATACAATGTCGAGAGCTTAAATGAGAGTAAGAATCAATTTTCTTAATTTATACTGACCAAACCTATAGGTTGGAGTTTGGCTTATATTGTTGACGTCAGTGATCCCACCGACATCGACCATGGGTTGACCAACATTGATGGCCCTAGAATAGGTAAACCTTACTATTTTTGGTCTATTTTCTATTATTGTTCATGCCAAGTGTGACACCCATTATAAAATGGTAAAAATAAGAGGTTAAGAAAGAAGTAGTTATTTAGGAATTTATTTTGGAAATGGGAATAAGTCTTGGGTAGTTAGGATGAGGAGACCAGGTCTTGAGGTGATTCATCAGGTGATAATTAGTTGTAGGGTGAGGTGGATAGGTAAGGTGGCAACATGAGTTTTTAATTAACTTAATGAAGTATTTTAAATTAATTAAATGTGCAAGGGGTAAAATTATGGGTTAGGGACATTAATTGTTATTATTAAAATGGGTTTAAGGGGGGGTTTCAACATAGGGATTTACACATATGTGTGTGATGTAATTTTGGTGTCTACAACAAGCAAAGGTCTACAAGATAGAATAGATTTAATCATGCTCTTAAAGTCTAAGAAAGAAGGAAAGTCAACACATGGAAGCCAAAGATGAGAAGTGTGATTCATGATGAGACTATAGGTCTAAGTAATCTATTTGATATGGTGGAGAATTCTTTAGAATTTAAAGAGTGCCAAGGGCTCTCATTGTTTCCTCATGTTGAGAATAAATAGATCAAGATCAAAGAGAAGACCAAGGTGCTTATTAAAGTGAGTCCTGAGGTATGTATAGATCCAAGTGAACATCTTGCTATTGTTAAGCATGTATCATATTAAAAAAATCAATTATCTATGCCTAGTAATGAGGATCAAAACCATAAGGTGGATCCTTCAAATGAAAAGGTATGTAATGAATCTATGTTGTCTCCATGTATTTTCAATAAAATCATATAAGAAAAGGATAATGTTGTAGTGGATGAGGAATTTGTTTCACCTAATCCAAAGAAGAAGAAGAAGAAGAATAACTATAAGTATCAAATGACCAAGGAGGAAAAGGAATATGAGGAGCTATGGGCAAATCCTAGTTTCACACCATGGTAAAACATTATGGTGTAGATGAGTTCTTTATCTATGCTTCTTAAGAGACTCCTTTTAGTGAAGAATCATGTTTGTGTACTCAATATAATAATGCCAATCAAAGAAGGTCTTTGGTTAAGGGGGAGCAATAAGTTCATGAGCTTGTTTTAGAAGTTTGTGAAGGAGCTATAATATAGAGTTTGAATAGGTGGTTCCATGTGGATTAATGAGATTGATTCAATGTCAAGAGTTTGATGCTCAAAAAGGTCTATACACTTCTTTGTGATGTGTTATAGGTGTTTTTATTATCTGAATGTATGTATTATGCTAATTGAAGGTTTTTTGAGTGATTTTTTCTTAGTTTCTCCAAAATTTCAAGGTATGTTTATTTCAATGAGGGTTCTCAAGTTGGTTGAGAACATGTTTTGTGTTTGGTGAGTGGCATGAAGTTTTGTTGGTGGTCCTTGTAGTAACTTGAGAGAGGAGGCTAGTTAGCATGTGTGATGGTTATTCATGGTGTGTATGGAGATCTAAAGATGCTCAGAAGGTACAATAGCTCAGAGTTCTTAGGGAGAGTCCTTCTTAGATGTTCTTGGTGAGTTCCATTAGATTTCAATATTTTGGTGTGTTCTTTCTTCATTGGTTACAATTCTTGATTGAAGAGAGTATTAGCATGGAGCAAGAGGATGTTGTCATGGAAAGATGAAGTAGGCTCAAGGTAAAGGGGAGTTTGTATCATCTTTATAGTATGGTCCTTTCCTATTTGATAGTATTTTTAGATCCTTAGGATTAGTTTGTGCCAACTTTGTCATTATGTCAAAGGGGGAGAAAGTTTTTATTGTGGGAGTGCTTGAAGAGAGAGAAGGTGAGATGTATATTACTATATATGATGGTTGTTGAAAATAATGACAAAGGGGGATATTTTTGAAGAGTTTTTAGTGATGTCATGGAGGCTTCTTAGTGAGTGGATGAAGATAATTTATAGTCTATGTGACAATGACAAACTATGCAATGTGCTTATCCTAGTGTGCTTGAAGTATTCTTGGTTGATCTTCTACTTTGGCATGGTTAGTGATGTTTAAAGATGAGTCTGAAGTATTGATCATGTGAAATAGGTCCCATAAGAAGTGTTCTATTCTTTGATATCTTGTGTGAATGAGTGGTATTCATCTAGTTCTTCATTGTGTTCATCTAGACATTTTGTTTCAGTGGCAAAAACTTTGAGTAGGGACTTTGATGATATCATAATTTCCACATGGGAATGAGTCAAGGGGATTTGGTCATATGGTTGTGATTAAATTAGTCCCTAGTTTTTATACACCATATCTCAAGTCACGCATCAAAGCACAGTCAAAGATATGAGGTTGAAAAGTTGGCTTCTCAGCTAGATTTCATTATTTTCCCATACTTAGCCAAATTTGCATGTGGCTAGAAAGAGTGAGTAAGTAGTTTAATGATGGAATATCTCACACATGTTGATGTTTTAGGATAAGGTGATCATATGGGTCTATTTAGTTTTTAGACTAGTTTATTTATGCTAAATTTTATATCATATTATGAACTATGTTAAAAGATATGAATATGCAAAGTTGGGCTCCTAGGTAGTTTGACTGTCTTTTTCCATAGTAAAATTTGTGTGTGAAAAAAAAATATGAGTAGGCATTTTGATGATGTTATATCTTGCACATGTGAAGGTGTCAAGAGAAAATGATCATATGGGTCTATTCAATTTTATGCATAGTTTATTTGTGCTAAATTTTAGATCATGCATTGAAGCATGACAAAGGTTATGCAGGAGTAAAGTTGGTCTCCTAGAGTAATTCTAAGCATAATTGGCTCTGTGACATAAGATTTTGAGGTGTTTTAATGGAGATATATCTTTCACATGTGAAGGCTTCAAGAAAAATGTGTTACATGGTTGGATTCTCTTATGGGAGGAGACCATCTAGTCAAAATTTGAGATCATGTGTCAAAGTGCATAAGAAGTTATTAAGGTTCAAAAATGGCTACTCAGGCATATTGAAAGGGTCCCCATACTTAGTAATTTCTACACAAGTTGAAGTTTGTCCAAGATCGATGGTGTGTGTTGATCCAAGAAGTTAGGAAAGAGTGAGATGAGGATAGGTGCATGATGTTTAATGACTAAGCAAAGTTATAGGAAAAGGATCCAATGGTGAGTGGGTTTTCACATAGATTGATCAAATGGGGAGTGTTGATCGATAAAGACTTGACTAATCCATAGAGATTGACATAGTAGGTTGAGTGAATATTTCAAGAGTGCATGAGATAAGGTCAACTTTCAAATGTTTAACATTTGGATTTGGTAGATTATGAATTAAATCTTAAAGAAGATAGTAGGTGTGATATTGATCCAAAGCTGAGATGACACAAGATGAGAGTGTTTGAAGGTTAACTATGATAGTTTGTATTTGAATATTTGAATTTACAAAAGAAAAACTAGTCTATAGATTTTGGACCATATCTTTTGATCTCAATAGAATCTACTCATGTAGTACAAAGTAAAGATAAAGAGGACTCTATGGTGCATCTAATGAACCTAATTTGAAGATCTAAAAGTGTGTATAGTCAAAGATATTAATATTCAAATTTGACTATGTTTGTGCTTATTCTAAAAGTGACCCAAGAAGGATGTTTGAGCTTATGTAGATGTTGTTTCGATGTCTCATGATGAATTGGCTATTAGGGAGTGTTGTAGAATCCATGAAGATGATCTATGTGGATTGTATAGGTGTGATAAATCTATCTTGAGTATGAACAATGCTTAATAAGTTGACTGTTTATTTGATAATGGTGTTCCTATGTATAAGGTCTCTATTTGAGTTGTTTGAGCATACACAAAGGTGAGCTAAGATGACTATGATCATTTGAAGATGTCTAAGGGTATATAAAGAGTGGACCTATCAATTTGTGAAGTGGTCCTATGTTCTTAGTTTGTTTGATGGTGTGCTAAATGGGTGAATATGTCTTCATGAGACCTATAAGAGCTACAAGGTCCTTATTAAAAGGTGTAGCTACGTAAGGGTGACCCATATATGCTATGGTCAACTTATGAAAATTGTTTTAAGCTATGTATTCATTTGATAGTGTTGGAGAGTTGTCATGTTGATGTCATGGTGTTGTCATGGAGCTATCCTATTGAGTGGATGAAGTGATTTGATAGCCTATGTGACATTGACAAAGTGTGTAATGTGCTTGTTCTATGCATGCTTGATGTTGGCTTAGTTGATCATCAAAGTTTGACTAATAATATGTGTTAAAGGTTGAGTATGGTGATTGGATCATGTGAAAGAGGTCCCTAAAATGTTATCTAAGCTTTGAGATCTTGTGTGCAAAAGTGAAATTCATCTATTTGATCATAGTTTACTTCTAGACACTTTGGGTTCAGTGGTAGAAAATTTGAGTAGGTAGTTTGATGATGTCACCATTACCACATGGGAATGAGTCAATGAGATATTATGGATATGATCATAGCAGTCCCTAGTTTTTTTGTGCCAAATCTCAAGTCATGCATCAAAGTGTGGTTAAAGATATGAGGGTGTAAAGTTGGATTCTCAATCATAATTAATTATTTTCCCATACTTAGCCAAATTTGTTATATGGCCAAAAAGAGATGAGTAAGCATGTTGATGAGGTCATCATTCACACATGTTGATGTATTAGGGTAAAATAATCATATGGGTTTGTTTATTTTTTCTATTTTTTAGATCATGCAATATAGCGCATTAAAAGATATGCATATGTAAAGTTAGGATCCCAAGCAGTTAGACTGTGTTTTCCCATACTTAGCCAATTTTACAATGTGGAAAAAAGAGCCAAGTGAGAATTTTAATGATGTTATATCTTTCATATATGAAGGTTAAAATAGAATTTGATCATATGGGTTTATTCAATTTTGAGCATAGTCGATTTGCACTAAATTTGAGATCATGCACTAAAGTATGACAAAAGTTATGCAAGAGCAAAGTTGGTCTTACAAACATATTTTGACATAGTTGGCTCTATGACAAAAAAAATTTAGAATGAATTTTAATGGCATTATATCTCACATGTGTGAGGGTTATAGGAGTAGTGTGTCACATGGTTGGATTATCCTAAGGAAGGAGATCATCTGGTCCAAATGTGAGATCCTGTGTCAAAGCACAAAAGAAGTTATTAAGAATCAAAAATTGATACTTAAGCATATTTATAGGGTCCCCATACTTGGTCATTTTTGATAGTGTTAAAACTTGAGCAAGATCAACGGTGCACATTATTCCAAGGAGATATAAAGAAGAAAGTTAAGGCTACATGCATATTGTTTAATGACTGAGTAAAGGTATAGGATAATGATTTAATAATGATTGGGAACTTATACATATTAATCAAATGGTGAGCATTTATCATTAAATACCTAGTTGATCTACAAAGATCAATGGAGTGCATTAAGTCAACATTTAAAAATTACATGAGATGAGGTCAAAGTGATTGAGGTTCAAGGTCTAACATTGGTAGAATATGCATTAAAGATCAGAAGAAATCAAAGGTGAGTATTTGATCTAAGTAATGAGTTCACGAGATTTGAGCATTGTGTTCAAAGGTTAACTATGATTGTTGTTATTCAAATATTTTAATTTTACATAGGGAAAAACTAGAGCTCTATATTTTGTCCATATATTTTGATAAAAGGATAATTTACTCATGTAGTAAAAATAAAAATGGTAAAAGACTTCAAGGTGCATCTATCTATATAGATTTGAAGATCTGAAAGTGAGTATAGTCAAAGTTATTGAGCCTATTAATTTACTATGTGTTCATGCATGTTCTACAAGATACTCGAGAAGGATGTTTAAAGTTTTGTAGATGTTGTTTTGATGTCTCTCGATGAATTAGCTATTGGGGAGTATTTTAAACTCCATGAGGATAATATATGTGGTTTTTGGAGGTATGATCAATCTATCTTGAGTATGAACAATGCTTGAGAACTTGAATGTATGTTCTGTAATGGTGTTCATATGTATAAGGTCTCTATTTGAGTTGATTGAGCATATGCAGAGGTAAGCTAAGATGACTATGATAATTTGAGGATGTCCTAAGGAAAAAATTAGTGGACCCATGTATTTGAAAGTGGTCATATGTTATTTTTTTCTTGAAGGTGTGCTAAATGGGTGAATATGTCTCCATGAGACCTATAAGAGCTACAAGGGCCTTATTAAATGGTGTAGCTACTTAAGGGTGACCCACAGATGCTATGTACAGCCTATGAAGATTGTATTGAGCCATGTATTCATGTGAGATATTCCTTAAGGGCTAAGGCATGACTAATGGTTGACCAAGGTATTGATTATCAAGATTGCTCTATAAATAGTGAAATGAAATGTGGTGATTTCTAGACTTGTAAGACTTGGATGAGGGAGTGCGAGTGTAGAGCCAAGTGAAGGAGAAAACATTTGAAAGAGAAGGTATAGGTTAGTGAGGACTAGAAAAGAGTGAAGAGGATCAGACATGCTAGTTTGAGCAAGGTGTTGAAGGTGATCACATAGGTCATTAGACCTAATAAGCTTATAAGAGGTAGAATGGGTGAGTATGCTCAAGAGGTTGTTTGAGAGATATTTAAGAGAGGATTATGTTTGAACTACAAAGTGAAGGAAGGGTAGAGTGTTTTAAGGATGAATTGAAGAGTAGATCAGATTGAGGACTGATTATATGACTTGTAGGTCATAATCTATTAGTAGAATAGTGATCTTATAAATTGAGCGTGAGTGAAGGTGAAGAGTGATAATCAATGGTCCATCATTGGGTGTTGAAGACATCAGTGAAAAGGTGTATTTGTTTATATGTGATGTTGTGTAAGCTCAACATCTAAGGTAGTTGTAACCTCCTTGTAAGGTGAACTTGCTAAAAGGTCAGGTTGTTATTACAACTCAGCTAGATAAGTGTGGTAGCACCTTGTGGGATTGTAGTCTCACTAAATAGGTATTGTAGTTCCTTGATCATTTGTAGATGGTCTAAATTGGTTATTTTTTTTATAGGATATCAATCCAATTATAAGTTCTAGTGGGTTTTATTCCCCAAGAGGGTTTCCTATGTATGACATGTGTTATGTTCTTGATCTTGTATTGTCTTTCTTATTCATTGATATGAATGATGTATACCTTATGATTCTATGTATTAAATGATTAAGAGTTTAAAATAATTGGAATTGAGGTTTAAATTATTTGGGCTCATTAATTCACACTCCCCTCTTAGTGGTTGTACCTCTAACAATTGGAATCAAAGCTAGTCCTTTGGAGGAATCCTAATAACTTGAAGGTGATCCTAATTAGGTAAAAAGATGGATAAGCAATTTAAGAAAGAAAATAAATAGTGGAAGGCTGTGATCAAGGAACTTCAAGATCATATATGTACCTTAAAGAAAGATACCAAAGAGGATGAGAATATTATCAATTATCTCAAGGTTCAATTAGTAGATGCCAAGACAAGTTTGTGTTCATAATAAAATGACATCATCTATGATGAAGAATATTTCCATAATATTAGAGAAGATGACAGAAAGAAAGAAGAATTTGATCTAGAAGCTAAGCTTATGAGTGCACTTGGTGAACTAAAAGAGGAGAAGAAGAAGAATCATAAGATGAGAAATTTGATCAAAGGTCTTGAAGCAAAAGTAAGTTCTTTTGAGAGAAGTTTGATATAACAAGTATTTAAAATAAAATATGACATTTATAAATAATCTAAGAGTGATAATAAGACTATGTAATTTCTCAGAATTTAGATCGAGATTTCATGTTCAAACATGAAAGCTAAAGATGTTGAAATTGATCAATTAAAGACTAATCTTGTTTTCATAAAAGATGAGTATGAAAAGGTCATAATCAAGATAGACAAGCTTGAAGAATAACAAAATAAATCAAAAAAATTAAAAAAAGATGGAAAAAATATCAATAATCTCAAGGATTAGTTAGGGGTAGCTAATGTAAATATGAAGACAAGAGAAGAAGGATGTAGACATATTAAGACTCAATTAGAAGAAGCAAATGCCAAAATGAGTTCAAGGAAAAGTGAGTATGATGAGATGAAAAATGAGATAAAATTGTTGAAGAATGAGCATGAATAGCTCATAGACAAGTTGAACAAGCTAAGAAAGGATCATGAGAAGTCTGATCAGGTCAAGAAGATTACAAAATTGAAAAGCAATGAAAGAAGGTCTGTTAGACAACCAAATGCTTCAAGGTATGCTAGTTTATTTCATGGTCATTGTTATAAATGTAATAAGTATGGTCATAGAGCTAAGGACTGTAGAATGTATTCAGTTAAGTATGGAAATTCATGGAGCTTTGATAGAAGGAGTTTTTGGTGAAAGATTGATCATAATTCAAATATATCAAAAGGTACAAATAATGTTATTTGTTTCAATTATCATAAGAGTGGACATATTGCTAGATTATGTACACATGGTGTTAAGAGGTCTTAAAGTTATGTCAAAGGATATAGATCTCCAATTGTCATCAAATTGTATACCTTAGGACACTTTATTTAGATCCTACAAGTTGATGCAACATGAAATCATCTCTCAAGTTGTGGGGAACTTGTAAGAGAGATGAATCTCTAGGATTGAAAGGGATAACTCCATAGATTCTTATTTAATATGCCTATCACCTAATACAATGCTTGTTCATGGAAAAGGGTTAGAATTTTTACGTGAAATAAAAACTATACTAAAGAGGTGATAAACCAAAACATATCACATAGACCATCACACTGCTACTAAGCAACAAATCTTTCCAAGACCAATTATAGGCATTGAATGACTCTAACATAATTGCTTCAATATGAAGGTGGCATGCATAGGACAATCAATAAGATAACTGATATAGGGGAATATTTCACACCATAGAGACAATTGCTTTCTTGAATAAGAGTCTAGTACAATTAATACACTTCACATGACCTGTTAAAATCAGAACTCTTGCGTAAACATGAAGGATAAATGGAAGTAAGGATGATACTATCACTTGGATCTACTATTCATCACTCACACACCTAGAAAAAATGTTCATAACTTAGAATTATACTTGTATTTAATGTTTAAAAACAAAATGTAATGTCATACTTGTAGGGCTTCACCATACTAGCTGTGGTCTCTCATACAATGGCCAAAATGGCTCACGTTTATAGAAATTAGAAGAAGAGAGAGAAAAGAGAAGTTAAAGAGGCACAAGGACAAGTGTACAAAGATGAAAATTAGTTACAATGCATATAATTGAGTTGGAAAAGGAGTTATGAAACTAATTTTCACATGATCACATCCCAAATAAGCCTCTTCTCCAAATGTGGTGTAACATCTTCTCAATCATTCTCTCTTAGAAACTGCCTTCATCATGTGATTTATTGAGCATTCCAAAGAAAATTAGGGAAAAGTGTCTCATGTGTGCTAAGGAGAGGGAGTTACAAAGATGTCTCCACTTGCATTGGAAATTTTCTTAATCATGGATATTCTCTTACACAAGCCCAATCATCATTTACAACTATGATCACTCTCTAATAGGTTTTTCTTGACAATTGGCACTAGCATATTCTTATTTTCCATAACTGATTCATACTAGGGGTCTCATGACACATGGTAAGACACTTCATACACATGGAACTATTAGTCATACCTTAAAAGGTCTCTAAATTTAGGTTACCATGCTTTTCACTATGTCACTTTAAAGACTGGCTAAAGTGAGAGGCCTATTAGGGGCACTTGTGAACATTGCTAGGATATGGAAATTACATAATGAGTTTTTTCAAGTCCCAAGCTATCCTCCCAAGTGATTTTTATCTCATGATCATCTTCAAGACCTATAAAAAATAAGAAATCTTCAAATAAACCTATTTTTTGCTTGAATTATATATATTTCATACAATCTATCTCCATAGCTCTGATCCTCATGAAGTTTTAAACAAATTTTATTTTAAACTCATGGTCAAATTCATTCATTTGGATGCACTTTGAGCCTCATTTCTTCCATTGGGTCACAAAATAGGGTTTTTGAAGGTTTTGAGGTCACTTGGACTCTTAGCCTTTGTTAATAAAGGATACACATTAAATTTATCTCAAAATGAAACTAAAGGCTCCTCATGAACCCTATATAACTTCCATAAACACCTCAAGGCCCCATGCAAAGGCTTGTGAAAGATATGAGCATTCGAAGATGACCATTCAAGTCATTTTCATGTATTTTATGAGTGTTTGTGTGTATCAAGCCCAAAAATGGTATTTTTGTGATTATTTATACCATCTAAAAGGTCGTACACCTTTATTGTACCATTATTGACCTATTAAAATCATTATAATTTCTCACCAAGATCTAAGAATGAAAATGACTACCTCTTTAAAACTAGGTCTATACCTTGCTAATGGGTCTACCTGCACCTTTGAATCAAATGACTATTATTGACCCTTACCATGCACTAATATAGCTTGAGAACATCATGTTCATCCCAATATTAATTATTCAAAGAACAATAATTATTGGCAAGAGTTATAATTTGAAATGACCTTGCATTTGGAACTAGATTTGCATGTTTCATCACTAGGCCTGCCTGTAGACCTAGTTGACTATACCACCTTGTTTACAGTCCAACCTTTTAAACTAGTTTCTCATGTTTTTCCATGTGTCAATGTGAAGCCAAGAACTTTTCCCAAGAAGTTGGATAATTTTTTAAACAAGGATGAATAAATTATATTGTTAAGAGCTCAACTCAAGCAAGCTCAATATCAAACAAGTGCTCCTCCTAATGCACAATACTATCCTCAATAAGGATATAGAGCTCCATCCCAATACAATTATTAAGGGAGAGGACAAAATCAATAAGGTTACATTAGGTATCCTAATGCATATAATATGTAATGAAATTACTTTAACCATAAAGTAAAATAGTAGAAATAGATCCAAATATGACTGAAATATATCAAAATATATGATAATAGACAAGCCACTTCGAGGGGGAAACCTCAAAAAGTTTCAATAAGAGTAGAATTCAAAATATGATGATAAAAAATTACCCACTACCTCCTATATATAGTCTATCTAGGCCATGGTTACTCCATAGGCCAACCTACTAACCAAATAAATGCATAGAGAAATGTGATATAGCATCAAAGAGGGATAAGTAAGCCAAAAGTTAGCTATTCCTATCCTAATACATGTGATAGGTTAGGGGCATAGCATGCCCTTCCCCTTCAAACCAACATTGTCCTCAATGTTGAAGAACTTTGGATGTTATTGCAAAAAGTCTTCACCTTTCCAAGTTGCATCTTCATTGCTCATGTTCTTCCACTTGATCAGATATTCCCTAATCTCTCTGGTTCTCAACCTCTTAGTACATGTTTAGAGGATCTTATCTAGTTCCAAAATGATTCATCCTTATTCATCTATTTCTAGGAGCTCTATATGGGCTAAAACTTTCTATCCAATGACCTTCTTCAAATAGGAAACATGAAATACTGGGTGTATGCGAGATGAATGAGGTAACTCAAGCTTGTAAGCCACACTTCTAATTTTCTACAGAACCTGATAAGGGCCATAACACTTAGGATCAAGTTTATTTTCCTTTTTTTATTGCTTTAAGGACATCTAATTTTAATGATGCAAACGTACAAATACCCTATCACCCACCTCAAAATTTTTCTCACTACGGTGTTGATCTGCTTGTTGCTTCATCCTATTTTGTGCCAAGGCCAAATTCTCTCTCAAACTAGCCAAAACCTCTTATTGATGCTACATGTGCTCCTTCACATCTCAAACCTTGGTTTGCACCTTTAATGAATAAGTGATGGAAGGTGGATGGTAACCATATAGTGCTAGAAATGGAGATATTTTAGAAGAGGTATGGAAAGATGTGTTATAACACCATTCTGCAAGTGGTAGTCATTTAACCCAACATTTTTGTTTATCTAAAACAAAACAACAGAGATACCCCTCTAAACATTTGTTAACCACTTTTATTTGTCCGTTATATTAGGGGTGGTAAGATGAGCTATGAGCTAGCTGAGTACCCAAATAGGAAAATAGTTCAATCCAGAAATTACTAGTGAAAATAGGATCATGATCACTTACAATTATTTTTGGGGTTCCATGTAATTTTAGATCTACCTCCAGAAAAATAGTTGCTATTGTACTTGCTAAAAATGGGTGTGAGAGAGCACAAAAATGGGCATATTTTTTAAGCCTATCCACAATGACCAAGATAACATTATTACCTTCAAAACAAGGCAACCCTATGATGAAATCCATGGAAACCTCCTCCCACATTTGACTAGGAATTGCTAACGATTGTAACAGAGCTGGGGTCTTAACTGTCTCACCTTTATTCTATTGGCATATCAAGCATTCTGCCAAAAAATTTTGTACATATCCCGTGAGTCCTTCCTAAAATAATTCTTTCTTAATTCTATGATAATTTTTCAAGAACCTTGAGTGTCCCCCAATTGGAGATGCATGCAACTCCGCAAGAATCTTATGCTTAAGCTCTGAATCTTTGCACAAGTATAACCTACCCTTATACCATAGGAAATTACCTTTCCATTCAAAAATTTAGAGGCTAAATTACCTTGATGGAGATTCTAAATCAGAACCTATGTATCCTTGTCTTGCTCCCATTCTAACCTGGCTTCATCCACCCAATCTACTTGCAACATAGACATTGTACAAAGTAATGCTTTTGTGGATGTATCCCATCTGGATAGTGCATCTGCTACTACATTATTTTTAACCTTCTTGTAGATGATTTTAAAATCATAACCCAACATTTTGGTTACCCACTTTTGTTGTTACTTAGATGATAATCTTTGATCCAAAAAGTATTTGAGACTATCATGATCCATTTTCACCTTAAAGTGTCTACCCATTAGATAAGGCCTCCATTGTTTAATTGCATGAAGAATAGACATCATTTCTTTTTCATCGATAGGTTTTTGTAAATTCTTACCTTTGAATTAAGGACTCTCAAATGTAATGGGTCTTCCTTCTTGCATTAGTACTGCTCCCAACCTAGATCTATAAGCATCGCATTCAACAGTGAATGTCTTTAAGAAGTATGAAGTAGCCAAAACTAGAGTGGTGCACATATCTACTTTTAGCTTATCAAATGCTTTGGTGGTGGCATCATTCCAATGGAAGGCATCCTTATTTAGAAATGCAGTGAGTGGAGCCGCTATGCTACCATAACCTTTCACAAATCTTTAGTAGTAACCTGTTAGTCCTAGTAACCCTCAGAGGTTTTTTAGAGTTTTTAGCATGGGCCATTCCATCATAGCTTTGATCTTCTAGGGATCATCTTTGACACCTTCATGGGAAATAATGTGACCTAGGTACTCTACCTCCTATACTCTAAAAGCACATTTAGATGGCTTCGCATAAAGCTAATGCTTCTTCAAAATTATCAACACCTGTTTCACATGTTGCAAACGTGCTTCCCATGTCTGACTATACATCAATATGTCATCAAAGAAAACCATCACAAACTTCCTTAAAAAAGGCCTAAAAATAGTGTTCATCAAGCTCTGAAAAGTAGATAGTGCATTTTTAATACCAAAGGGCATTACCAAAAACTCATAATGGCCCTCATGTGTTCTAAAAGCAGTTTTATGAACATCTTCAGCCTTCATTCTAATTTGATGGTACCCTGAGTGAAGATCCAATTTTGTGAAATAATTAGCGCCATGCAACTCATCAAGTAAATCATCAATTACTAGAATAGGAAACTTATCTTTGATGGTGTACTTGTTGAGTTCCCTATAATCTGGGCACATCCTCCATGTGTCATGCTGCTTCTACACCATGACCACTGGTGATGAATATGCACTTTGGTTATGCTTGATGATCCCTGCCTCCAGCATCTCATGGACCATATTTTCAATTTCAATCTTCTATGCATATGGATATCTATATGGTCTGATATTTAGTGGTTGACTCCCTAGAAGTAGTTAAATGGCATGATCATGTTCTCTTTTTGGTGGTAGTCCTTTTGGCATGGCCCCAAAAATAGATGAGTGGTCATCAAGAATAATCTATAGATCAAGATGTGTAGATGACTGTGAGGGTTAAACTTCTATGGAACATAATCATGCAATAATTCCCCCTGCCCCCTTTTTTAGCATCTTGTTCATCTGATGTGAACTAATCAATTATGGAGATTTTGCTCGTAATCTACGTAGTTTAATTTTCCTACCTTCAGAATGAAAGCACATGAATAATTTTTGGAATTTCATCTTAATGGTACCCAAGGTTATGAGCCATTAGACTCCCAAAACAATGTCTATGATACCCATGGGAATAGAAAATATAGGAGAATCAAGATTGTACTCACCCACAACAAGCTTAATACTATGGCATTTATTTGAACAATTAATTACACCACCATCTACAATCATGACCTAAAATTTTGGTGCTAGGTAGATGAAATAGTTCAATCAAGTGGCCAACTTATGCTTGATGAAGTTATGTGTGCTCCCCAAATCAATCAACACTGTCACCTTTTGTTTCTTGAGGAAACCCACCACCTTAAGATTTTGTGGAGTGCTAATACCTAAAAGTGCATGACAAGAGATTTTAGGTTGGTAATCTTTAGGTACCTCCTCTATCTCTTCCTCATCATCATTGGAGGCATCATCTTATTCTTCATCTTCATTAGATCCCTCAATGTAGAATAACTTCTTCTCAACACATCTATGTCCTTTGCTCCACTTGCTGTCACAATTGAAACATAATCTTTTTACACGCTTCTCTTCAATTTGCTGAGGGGTCAATCTGGTAGGTGGAGGAAATGTTGCTGTCAATATGCTACGATATTTGAAGTGAGTGAATGGCCGATTCTTATTATCTATGAATTTTTCCTCAGCTCTATGTGCCATGATAATAGAATCAAAAATCTTTAGTGGATTAAACATGAGTTACTCATGTTGAATGTGGTCCTTGAGTCCACCCAAAAATAGGTCATTCAAGTTCTCCTTAGAAATTGTCTCCACACATAAGGATAGGTTCTAAAAATGATGAATATAATCTTTGATGGAGCCATTCTATCACAATTTTTCTAGCTGGATGAAGTAATTCTCTGTCACACTATTGCCATAGTGTAATTGTAGCTCCTTTGTAAAAAATGACCAGGTGACACTGAGAGTCATCTTTTTATTTTGAGCACACAACCATTGATACCAAATGAATTTATCAGGTTCAAGATAAAAAGATGCCATGTTAATCTTCTATCCACCTGGGATCTGATGCAGATCAAAAAAATTCTCCATTTGGTTGATCCAATTGAGTGGATCTTTTCCATCAAATTTGTGCATATCCCCCTTTGGTAACAGGCTCCTCTTTGGCAATGTAGTTGGATTTGAAGTAGACTGGTTGGGAAAACCACCTTGGTGGGGTTGTGTAATAGTGATAGCTAGATGATTCGACTGATTATTTTTCAAATCCATCATGATATCTACCAAACTATCTTTTATGGATTTCATATTAGATTGTATGCCTTGTACCTCACTTTAAATGCCTTGCACACTATAGTCAAGTTGGCTCACTTTGTGATCTATATCAGAGAACCTTGGTACAAAGGATATAGTACATCCCCCTTCTGACTCCATCTCTTCCTTGATAAGAGATTTACCTGAAGTTTTAGCACCCTTTCCTTGGCCCTGAGTTTGTGGACTTTTCATAAAAGGACTTTATGATGTTGACCTTGATTGGCACTTTTGACCCAACTTTGACCAAGTGATTTTGGACTTATGTCAGCCTCAAATCAAAACATAAAAAGAACATACCCTATCCAAATTTTTATAATCTTTCCAAAAATGTAAATAACTCAGCAAAATTCTTTGAATTATGCATTATAGATCAATTTTATGAAAAAACCTAAAATGGAAATAACTATTTTAAAATAGATCCAAATGAGCTGAAATTTTAATGGAAGATTAATTTAATGATTTTGAACCTCTAGTGAAGAAATTGAAGAGAAATTAGAAACTATTTTTTATATATATCCAAATTTAAAAAATTAGGGTTTCGCCCACAAGATTGCCCAAATTGCAGCTTTGATACCACTTGTAATGAAATTACTTCAACCATAAAGTAGAATAAAATAAATAGATCTAAATATGACTAAAATATATTAGAATATATGATAATATACAATCCACTTCAAGGGGCCAACCTCCACAAGTTTCAATAAGAGCAGAATTCATAATATGATGATAAACAATTACCCACTACCTCCTATATATAGTCTATCTAGGCCATGGTTACTCCATAGGCCGACCTACTAACCAAATTAATTCATAGATAAATGTGATATAGCATCAAAGAGGGATAATTAAGCCACAAGTTGTATATTCCTATCCTAATACATGTGATAGGTTAGGGGCATAACATAATATAAATTCTACTCCTCTCATAAAGGTTGTTGTTCCAATTCATGCAAATCTAGTGTAAAGAGATGATCATGTGGAACAATGGGGGTAGCTTCAAGGTCAATTTACACATGATGATGGAGGAACTAGCTATGATTTGAATACACAAGAGGAAGCTACTCCTTACATGACAATAAAAGAAGCATATCTAAGCTAAAGGGATAGTCATGGAGAAGGCAATAGCCCAAGTGTGGGAATGTTGAATTTTCAAGTAAAAGATGATTTTGTGTTGACTCAAGGCATTTCAATTATAGCCAATACAAGGGGAAAAAATAGAGAATTATGAGAAGGCCAAGAGATATGAATAGATCCAAGTGATACCTCTCCAAGGTCACAAATCACCAATCAAGTGCTGCACCTTCTACAAATCATGTTCCTCAACAAAATTAGAATGTAAATACAGCTACCAAGATTACAACACAGTAGGCTACATCTCCTTCATTACCATAAAAAAATTAATATAAATTGAATTCTCCATCTCTAAATATTGTGGACTCATTAAAGGGCACTAAGACAAGCATATCTCTTTGGGAGGTTCTACATATACCTGGTCAAAAGGAGATTTTACAAGAGGAGTTAGTAAGCATGCATGTGGCTCCTCAATATTCAAAGCATCATAGTGTGGATCTCACAAATTCTCCAAATAATATTTTAGATCCTTATAATAAAGTTCAAAATCCTATACTATTTTACCTTACACTCATTGTGGGAGATAAGTTGGTCCACAATTGTATTGTGGATAGTAGAGCAAGCACTACTGTTATGCCTAAAGTAGTGGCTGATAAGCTAGGTTTGAACTATGAGCCACATAGTAAAGGTGTGTTGCAGCTGGAATGAACTCTAACCAAGATGGTAGGATTGGTCAAAGGTCTGAAAGTGTTTTTACATGGCTACCCTTGCTTATCTATCATGCAAGATATTGTGGTGGTGGACCTTCCAACATACTTTGACATATGCTTGTCAAGGGACTTTATAACCAAGATAGGAGGATACCTTTCTACTGACTAGTCCTTTCTAGATTTCAAGACAAGGAATGGAACAAAGGTAACCATAAGGACTCATCCTTTAGCAAGGTTCTCCATTGATCCATACTTGGGGACAATGACAAATCAAAATTGTCTAATCAACAAAGAGGAAGAAACAATCATGGATGGTGAAACATCTTCTCTTCTTAAAGGTATTTTTGACCTCTATCTTGACAAGTATAACATTGAAACACATGGAATTTATCCTTACACTTTCATTAAGGAGACTGATTTAGGAGTTTATTACATGCATGAGGAGAATGTCCCAATTCCTTCACTCACCAATGAAGATCATGAGCGTGATGGCATGTGGGAAATGTTCTTTAATGGTTTAAGGATAATATTAGGCATAGGATCTAGCATCATGTTGTTTTATCCATCAAAGAATCAGTATTACTCTTCTTATAGGTTTCACTTTAGCTGTACTTGCAATGTGGCAAAATATGAAGGCCTAGTCATGGTCTCTAATGGGTAAAGAAGAGAGGAATCAAGATTTTGAAAGTCTATGGAGATAGTGAGCTGGTCATTCATCTAGTAAGAAGTCAAGATATAGAAAATAAACCCTTTCTCAAGTCCTAAATGAATAGGGTATGGGATCTACTTGAAAATTTTGATGCCTTCAACATCCAGCCCATACCAAGAGACTTGAATAAGCATGTTGATAGATTGTCTACAATAGGAACATGTTTTGACTTAGCTACTGATGTTAAACAAGAGAAGGATCAATCCCATATCAATATCATTGTGAGACCTTCCATTCTAGATAATGAAGTGTCATGTCAAGTGTTTGAAAGTGATGAACACATTGCACACTTCTTGAAAAATGAGGTAGGCTTCTCTTTAAGGAATCAAAAGAAGTTACATGAGCATTATGAAGAGAAACTTATATAACTGAAGACAAATAAAATACCCAAAGGGCTGATTACCTTAGAGAGTATCTTTAATGAGGATGATCAAAATAAAAACTAAATAATGAGCATTTCAACAAAAGAAAACTATGAGAGAGTTCTGATTTTCAAGGATAAACTTTTGAAGATTGGCAAGGTTTTTACTTAGCTGGAATGGCAATATTTTATTGCATTATGTAAAGAGTTTCATGACATATTTGCTTGGTATTATAAGGACTTGAAATGATTTGATCCAATTCTAGATCATCACACCATTGAGTTGGAGCATGGAGCTAAACCTGTAAGACAAAAACAAAGACCTATCAGCCCTAAGGTAGAAGAACTCATGAGGAAAGAGGTGATGACATTGATTAAGTCTAGGATTATATTTCCTATCAAGCACTCAACTTGGGTAGCAAAACTTGTGCTAGTTTGAAATAAGAATGGATAAATTAGATTTTGTGTGGATTTTTATGATCTAAATAAAGTGTCTCTCAAGGATCATTATCCACTCCCTTCCATGGAACAAATTCTACAAGTTGTTTCAGGTTGTCAATGTTTCTCACTTCTTGATGGTTATTCAGGCTATAATCAAATATTGCTAAATGAAGAGGATCAATTCAAGATAGCCTTCAACACCAAGTGGGGGACCTTTGCCTACAAGAAGATGCCATTTATTTTATCCAATGCTAGAGATACATTTCAAAAGGAAATGGATATAGCTTTCAAAGGTTTGATCAATAAGTTTTTTCTTGTTTACCTTGATGATATAACCATTTTTTCAAAGGATGTTGCTAATCATATGGGACTTCTAAGGCAAGTGTTTGAGAAGTGTAGAGAGTATGACATATCCCTCAATCCAAAGAAGTGCATCTTCTCCATCCATGAAGGTAAGATTTTGGGTCATTTTGTTTCAAAATAAGGCTTATCTATTAACCTCGAAAGGATTGAAGCTATTCTAGGCTTGTCTTTTCCTCAACACAAGAAAGGGATATAAAGTTTCTTTGGAAAAATAAACTTTGTAAGGAGGTTTATCCCAAACTTTGCAGCTATGGTAAAGCCTATCACAGCCATACTAAAAAAGAATGAAGTTTTTACTTGGACAAAGGAAGGTAAAGGCAGATTTGAGGAAATCAAGAAAGCAATTGTAGCATCTCCCACTCTCTTAAATCTAAAATTTGATAAAGATTTCATTCTTTATACTTTTTCTAACCTTGACATAGTCTCAACTATGCTTATGCAAAAGAATGATGAAGATGTTAAGTGGCCAATTGCTTTCTTTATCCAAGGCTTAGATGACTACAAAGTGAGATATTATTTTGATGAGAAGCAAGATTTAACCATTATTAGAGGATTGAAAAAGTTTAGGCATATGGTTTACAACAACAAGATCCATGTCATGGTTTCCCATCCTAGTACCAAGGAGTTTCTCCTAAGCAAGGATGTTAATGAGAAGAGAGCTCGATGGATAACAAAAGTAATGAAATATGACATTGACGTCAAGGTAACTAGCTTGGTAAGAGGAAGAGGTTTATGTGAGCACTTAGCATCTGACCTTCAAGAGCCAAAAGAGCAAGCCTTGGTAAATCAAGTTCAAGACCAACCAAATTATCAAATGCAAAATCAAAGTTGGACATAAGACATCATTGGTTTTCTTCAAAATGGTGAGTGTCCCAATGGCTTAAACAAATCTTAAAGAAGGTATTTTAGGATGAAAGCTATTCCTTATTGTCTTGTGGATGGCATTCTCTTTAAGAAGGATGTGAACAATGTGTTTCTAAGATCCATTAACAATGACTAATTTGATATGCTACTAGAAAAGTTCCATAATGGTGCAGATGGTGGTCACTTCTCTCCTAGAATAATAGCTACAAAAATAATGAGAGCTGGTTACTATTGGCCTAGTATTTTTAAGGACTGTTATCAATGGGATAAGGTTTGTCTTCAATGTGATTTCTTTGTTGGCAAACTAAAACTTGTATCTCTTTCATTGAATCCTATTCAAGTGGACTAGCCCTTTATGTAATGGGGCCTTGAATTCATTGTCATGATCAACCCTCCATCAAGTGCTTGAAAAAAATGGATATTGACTACTATGGAATACTTCAAAAGGTGGGTAGAGGCTGTTGCATTAAAGGAGGCAATTTTTTTTTATCTTATAATTTTATGATAGCATTGTAACAAGGTTTGGGGTTCCTCATGTCATCATCTCAGATAATACACTTCCCTTCATAAGTGCTAATTTTTTTGATTGGGTAGCAAAGATTGGAGTTTATTTGAGTACCTTATCTAACTACTACCCTCAAGATAATGGATTGGTTGAGTCTACCAATAAGAACCTCATCAAGATCATCAAGAGGATGTTGGAAACTAATCAAAGAACATGGCATAACAAACTAAAGATTTCCTTATGGGTAGACAAAATCACTCCCAAAAATTCAATTGGTAATTCTCTCTTTGTGCTTGTCTATGGAAGAGAAGTGAGGTTGTCCATATCACAAGAGATCCCTACCTTAGAGCTTGCAAAATGGCTATATTTACTTGGAAACATTCCCATGGATATCAGATTGATAGAATTAATGTAGCTATAGGAGGCAAGGGATGATGCACACAAATCTTTGGAATACTATCAAGTTCTCATGAAGAAATCCTTTAACAAAAGGGCAAGGGCAAGAGTGTTTAAAGAAGGTGACTTCGTCTTGAAATGGGATGAAGATAGAGTAAAACCAAGCAATCATATAAAGTTTGATACTTTTTGGAGTGGTCCTTACATCATCAATAAGTGCAAGCAAATAAACTCCTTTCAGCTATCCAAAATGGATGGAGAAGAGATACCTATTTCAATGAATAGGATCCATTTAAAGTCTTGATTTTGACACTTGTTGGCCATGTCTTCTATATGCCTTATTTTGGTGTGTTTCCCTTTCAAGCGTTTTCTTTCCTTTTGTTGGTTATGTGTGTGTCTCTCCATCTTGTGTGTTTGGCCATGGCTTTTTCTTTTAACTCTTGTTTGCCTTGCATGACTCCATTCCCAATGGAAGGATTTAGGTGACTGGTCTTATGAAATAACGGGAATATCTCCACTAGAAATAGTCAAAATGTTGACCATTTTTTTCATGACCATTTTGTGTTTTCCCTTTAGCTCTTTTCATTTATTTCTTGGTCACTTGATTTATTATTTATCTTTTCACTTTGGCCTCTCCTAGTTTGGGATCTTCCTCCTTGTTCTTTGCCTTTCCCCTTTGTTTTTTCCTTCCGGATTTTGTCTTAACCTTTCTCATTTTGTTTTGCCCTGAAGTGCCCTTCGAAAAAGTTCTGAAGGGCCACTTCCCTTCGAAGTGCCCTTCAAAATTTTCTAAAGGCACTTTTCCTTACCTTGTTTTTGTCTAAGTGACCCTTTAGATTTTTCCAAAGGGCACTTTTTGTCTAAGTGACCCTTTGGATTTTTTTGAAGGGCACTTTTTGTCTAAGTGACCCTTCGTATTGTTTTTGAAGGGCACTTTTTGTCTAAGTGACCCTTCAAAAAAAAAATGAAGGTCACTTCACCTCACTTCATCATCCAAGTAACCCTTCAATAAAAATATTGAAGGGAACTTTTCATCTAAGTGACCCTTCGAAAAAATTTGAAGGGTACTTTTGCTGAAGTGTCTCTATTTTTATGAATTTTTTCTTTTTTCTTAGTTTTTTATGAGACAAGATAAAAACACAAGATGAAGGGTGTGTACCTGGTAAACATGTGCTCATTGATAACTAGATAAAGAGATAACTCATTTTTTTCTTAGAAGGAATACCTGCAATAAGACAACACTACCACAAGCTTGTTCGTTAGATAAAGATGCAGGGTGAACCGCCTAGCATATGCTAGATCCAAGAAGCTAAAGCTTCCTTGGATGGCTGTCAATCCACTCCCCTAATAAAAAATGAAGATGATAAAATAAAATAAAGGTAATTGTATTTAAATTAATGATAAATTAAATTCTAAGTACAAAAAGAAATGAAATACTTATTCAAATAAAAATGACTAAATCTAGCACATGCTAAAACTAGTCAAGGCAAGGCCATAGTTTTGGGGTTTGGGTAAAATGGTAAGGGTCAAAAAGATTATTTTATTGTGTTGGGTAAATGATCAAGGCTAAAAATAGACAAAATTTTAAATGGATAGATGAGTCAAAGAAGAGAATATGTCAAGTGTGGCAAAGAGGTGAAAGAGGTCAAGTGAGGAATATGGCAAAGAGGAAAAATAGGGTAAAGTGGTAAAAGGGTAAATGGTAAGATGAGGAAGGGATGAAGAAAAGAATGGTGAAGGGAGTGAAAATGTTAAGGGAAGGGAGGCCAAAAGGAAATAAATAAAGAAATTGAAATAACAAAATAAAAGATTACCTCAATGTTTGTAGATAATTATTGATGAAGATGGTTTGTTGAAGATTGTTGATGAAGATGTCTTGAGGCAATTTCGGTAGAGATTCATTAATTTGAATTATTTTACTCTAATATGTGGAAGATTAATGAAATATTTGAAATGGATGAACACCTGTAATAAAATTTGGGCAGCAATACTCCAACATTTCAACCTCTCCCTTAGGTGAAGGAGAGGGGGGGTATTTATAGTTTTTTTGTGAGGAAACATGCCAAAAGAGGGAACCTTGGAAGTATGGTGAATTTTTACTCAAGGTCAAGGATGAGGTTGGTAAAATATTCCTATGGGGGTTGTCAAGTCTCCCTACCTTGCATGCTAGTCCAAGTTTAAAAGGAATTGTGCACATGGTTTGAAAATGGGATCAAAGACTTTGCTACACCCTTATTTGTCCTCATTTATGACTTTTAAGAGTTATCCTACCAAATGTGGTGCCATTTCTCAATGGGGCATGGGTGAGTCAAGGTGAGGTGTGTGAAGATTCCAATTTTTGTTGATAAGTCTCTTATTAGTGCTAAGAAGTCCAAAATGGGGGCTCTTTGTCTCTCCAAAGGTTTGAAAGGGGAATGTAAGTCAATTTTGAAGGCTATTTTCATGTGAAAATTCAAAACCACGTCAAATGACTTACCCTTGAGGAGAAATTTGAACCATTTCAAGTGGGGACCCTTGTAATGCTTAAATGAGTTCATTAAGAATCTTGGAAAAAAGGGCTAAAGGTGGGGTACCAAGCCATGTCACTTTGCCACATCATTTTGTCATGTAATTTTCCATGTCACTTTCCATGTCATATTCCATGTCATCATGAATAGTGAAAGTGGGTCCCACAGTGAATAATGATGATGAATAGTGTTTTGTGAATAGTGTTTTTGAATGGTATTTTCAAATAATACTTTTTCTATAGAAATGGGTAGAATAGGGAATTTGGTTAAGTTAGGAGGGTGGTAGAAGGGGTTAGAAAGGTTTTAGGAGGATTTAAGGTGGTCTCAAGGCATTCAAACACCTAGAACTGCAAGTGTGTAGTTTTCTAGTGTCTACAGTCCCTTTGGATTTTTTTGAAGGGCACTTTTGCCATACTCTTTCTCAAATGACCCTTCAAATTTTATTTGAAGGGAAATTTTGTCCAAGTACCGTTCAGGATTTTTCTTGAATGGTCACTTTTGACCATTTTCTCCAAGGTTACCCTTTGGGATTTTTCTTGAAGGGCCCTTTGTCTATAGCCTACCCTTCATAAAATTTTTGAAGGGCCATTTCCTTTGGAAATGCCCTTCATAATTTTTTGAAGGGACCTTGTGTCCCTACCTAGGTGTCCTTTGAAACTAATTTGAAGTACACTTTCCCAAGTGTCCTTCGGGAAAAGTTCCTGAAGGAAACTAGCTGTTGCCCAGAAGCTAAAATTCTTGAAGGAATTCCTTCAGACAAATTATTTGAAGGAATTAATTTAGGAAATTTTACCAAAAAAATAAGCCCAACTCAAATGGATTCTGATGACATGTTTTAGAATGTCAATTTTGATGCAGCCAACTAGCCATTAGGATTCAAAGAATGACATGCCATAGGACATCAAATTTAGGGTGGCCAACTAGCCATTGGGTTCACATTGGTGATGTGTCCTATGATGTCAAATTTAATGTAAGGAACTAGCCATTAGGGTGAAACTTGGTGACATGCCACAAGACATCAAGTTCATGCCCAAAGCCTTCAAGCAAGAAGTGAAGTAACATGGAAAACCTGAATGATTCTATAGTGTAAATTGAGATTTGTCAAAGAGTTGACTTATAAATTTTATAAGTAAGGAGACTTAAAGAACCCAAAGGATTAATCAAGGAGTAGAAGGACTCAAAAAACTTGAAAGGGTCTTAAGCAAAGCAAAATCAAGTTTTCAAAATATCTTTACCTATAAACTTCTATAAGTAGAAGCAATCAAAAAACCCAAAAAAGTAAGCAGCCTTGATAGTGAAAATTAGGTTTCCCAACATGCTTGACTTATAAGTTCTATAAGTAAATCCATTTAAAAAACTTGAAGGGGTCTAAAGTGAAAAACATAGAATCTTTTAAGAAGAATCTAAGGTTCACATTAGTGATCTGAGCCATTTATTATGGAGGGTCATCTCACCATTGGTTATGCAGTGATCCTGGTCATTTCAAGAGGGTGAATCAAAGAGAAGGACAAATTCCAACTAAATGAGAGAGTAGCTAGAATTAGTTTCACCAGGATGATGATGACAAACCATTTTGGAGGCTTCTATTTTGGCACCCAAAATCTCTCTCTTCTCTCCCTCTTTTTCTATAAATAGGACCCTTGGGATCTTATTTTATCATCCATAGATAGTACGGTGAAGCCCTACTAGAATGTTGTACCATTTTCTTGAATTTTAGCAAAGAAGCATAAGTCTATTTTCTTTCTAAGTTATAGACATTTTCCTAGGCATGCAAGAGACACAGAGTGACAACAAGTGATGTTTTATCCTTTTGTTCTCTATCTTTCATGCTTTTGAGCAAAGAGTTGATCCAATGGGTCATGTAGATTGCATTCTAGTTGTATGATATTTTGCATATGTGTAACCCTTTTTTGGACTATATAGGTTGTCTTTCTAGTTACTTACCTTATGTGGTCTCATTAAATTTGTCTCTACATTGAAATACTTATGTTGGAATATTTTAGAGCTTGAGGTATAGACTATATTATGTTGTATTGTGCACAAGTATAGGGCATACATGTGGATACTAATTCTTGGTGTATCACCATTTTAGACTAGGCTATTTGTCTATGTAAAATTCAGACTCTTTTCATTCATACAAGCTGGTTCAATAGTTTTATTGCATAAAAAGCTAATACAAAGAGCTAATCCTTTCAACTTGGAGGTTCATTTCCACTTACAGGCACACTTACAGGCCAAGAAATGTTCCAACATTGTCCAAATCGGGAGGAGGCTTAAACAACCCTCTTCTAGGGTGCAAGATTTGGAGCCAATAGTTATCATATCACCCATTTCCCATTCAACCATCTACCTATCACCTACTTTCCCTTCATACCCTCTCTAAAATCAAGGGATTATGAAGTTACTTGACACAAAGTGATCAAGATACCTTCTTTTTCAATAAAAAAATGCTTGTGTGAAGCATTCAAAAGGCTTATTTTCTTTAAGTCCATCCAACTTCAGTTTTGTTAGGCCCTTACCAATGAACACATCATGCCTTTTTATTACCCTCTATTCATTAGTTCATGTGGGCATATGTCTCATGATTCTTATCTCTTTTCCACATTTAGTGTGTTATCTAAACCTACTTTATGTGATTTCATTAGATCTCCATATCACATATCATATCAAAACATTCCAAACATCATTCTCATCAACATAATAATCCATATACATCATAATATTATGAACCATGTCCATAAACCATATCCTATCCATGAACAAAACATCAAAACCATAAAACATCAACAATCACATTGCAACCTCATTATCATCAGATCAATAATCATTTATCATAGCATAAATAACATAAACCACATCATATCAATAAACATCATCGATAATGTCATATTGCTACTTCTTATAAACATAACAATAATTCAAAACATTAGCACATCATATCTTAAACAAACATGACTAAATCATCTATCACATATCCATACTCCTATTCGATGAACCACATCATCATATAAAAATACTCTCTATGAGCCACATCATCATATAAATAAACATAATCAAACAAACCATTATCAAAACCATCAATCACATGTCCATAATAATATCTATGAATAAACACATCATCCAATATGTATAAACCCAAACATCACCTAAAATATACACATATTATAATATTAATCATAAGATCAAACATCTCATCACAATCATGTTTTGACTCCCTCATCACATTATCAAATAACATAATAAAGTGACCCATGACCATCAATATCATCACATGCCTAAATTATGAGTCCACATATCATCTCATAGAGCATGGGGGATGAGAAACCTATCATTTCATCATAACAAAACATACATTATGAACATCCATAAACATTACCACATACCTAAACTAATGAACCATAAATTTCATAAGCATCATCCACAAATATCTCAAAACATCAAATAAACATAACAACCATAAAAACCATCAACATCAATAAACATCCATAATCATCATAAAATATCATCATCATATACATCATAATAAAATTAATACATTTCAATGAGTATATAATCCTTAATAAGAAATACATGTAATAATGTATAAATATCTCTCTCATATACACCTTGCATCATCAACACGTAGGCTAGTATCAAAATCAAAAACATATACATCATATAATCTCATATATTAGGCCCATAGAGCACCATTACCATTGGCCCCACTTACATTTGCACCTATACCTATACTTTCACTACCATCTAGTAGTGGTCCCCCTAATCTCCCTACGTGACCCACTATAGAGGCCCACTATCTCAGACCTGCATTTACACTTGCACTATCTAGGTGCTAACTTTTGGAGATTAACTAATCTCACTTAACTAACTACTTTAAATTCTAGAGATTACTCTTTTTTGACTACATATTTGACCACATCCACCATGACATTGGTTATTTTTGACCCAAACTATTCACCTTTTTATGATGACCCTACTTGGTCCTTTTAATTGTACTGACCAACCTTGCCATGTTGCACTTTTGAAATTATCACCACCTCATGCATGACCAAACCATTTATGTTTTTCAAGGAAGAAATTCCTACCTTGGATACCTATGAAAATACCAACCCTATCTAGATTGCTTGATAGGCATGACCCAATCAGCTATGACCAATACTATGGACCGGTTACCCCTCTCATACATCCCTCTAAAAATTGACCTTATTTTTACCAACATTGGAAACTTTAGTCTTTGAATGATCTTGAATATTATACTTAGTCACATTTTGTGCATGTGTTTGTATTTTAAATTCCCAACCCTTTTTATCACCCACCTCATGACTCACCATCTATGCCTTATCAAACCTTGACCCAATTTTGGTTTCACCTCATCGACTCCTAGTTTGAGGGGGACTACCTCCTCCCATACTCAGGGTAATCAAACCTTCCACCAAAAAATCCATTTTTATTTTATAGCTTGGTAAAAAATCATATAACAAAAAGGGGAAAAATATAAACACTAAAAAACTACACACAATAGTTTTAGATGTCAAAATACCTTGGAACCCTATCTGACCCTGAGTCTAGTTAACTACTTCATAAACTAAGCTCACTCATTTACTAAATTACTAACCTAACCCTTTAACCCACCCCTTTTTAAACCTATCTTCACCCATTTTTATCTAGGCACTCGACCGTCGATGGTCAACTTAACTATTGATGGTTAGCCTGACTATCGACAGTCATGTCTTTAACCTTATTAAAAAGCATTACCAACTATGTATGAGATAAACATGGCATACATTAGTATGTCCACCTTATGTGATGCCAAATAACTACAAATAATCATAAAGAGCAACTTTATCCTCCTATCTAATTAACAACTTCTTCTTATCTAATTAGAAACTTCCTCCTATCTAATTATCAACTCCATCCTATAAAAGGAAAAGAGTAGGAGGTGAATAAGGATCGATATCCAAGTTATAAAATCTTCATACACATAGGTATCTAGCCTTATTTTAACAATGAAGTAGTAGAAAAAAAGATCTAAACGTCTATTTGAGTCTCGATCGAGGACAAAGTACTATCACTCTGGCCAAATTGCTCTAGCCTTCCACCATCAACAATCTAGCAAGTTACATGTAACTTTGTACTTGTTTTTTTATTTTATTTCATTTCTAACCCTCCTACCCTGATCAAACTTATCTCCTAGCTTCCCATCACTAAATAGACCCATATTCAAATCCCTACTTGACCATTTATCTAGTTTGTAATTCTTTTTTTGATCATTTCTAGAAACACACATGTAACTACTCGTGGTTAACCCAACTACCGATAGTCACCTCAACTATTGATGGTTACCTAACCACCGACGATCATCCCAATTGTTGATGGTTAACACAACCAATGATGGTCAAAATGGTAGAAAATAATAAGTTATTTTTATCCCCTTAACCCCAACCAAACCTTGTTTTCTATGTTCCTACCTATTCACAGTGCCTTCCCTAATTTTTTGAACCTAACCCCAACCATCTTAGCATGAGTACTGACCCACTTTTACCACATTTAGTAATTTTATTTGAACAAGATTTTTCATTTTTTATTATTGCATGCATTTACTTTCATGTTATTGAATGCAATTATTTATTTATTTTCATCTATATCAACTTAATTATTATCAATAGTAGATTGACAGCCTCTTAGCAAGTATACACTTTTTGGATCTAGCTCATGCTAAGCAGTCCATTCAACTATTTTTCTAACAACCCCTTTTCTAGTGTCTTTTTTTATCTACATGTTATTCCTTCCAAGCCAAATAAGAGTTACCATCATCATCTATATCATGTGCACACTTTTATTAGGTATTCCTTTACACACTCCTTTTACTAGTTTTTTACTTTCTTTCAAATTAAGAAATGAGCAAAAATTATGAGAACAAGTACTATCAAGATGTACTTAGAAAACCAAATAAAAGAATAAGACAAAATAAGAACACAAAAGAACAAAAATAAACAAGGAATGAAAAAAAATAGAAGGAGAGACAAAGAAGCAATAAAAAAGAAAAAAACATCAAATAAACACACACAAACAAAAGTTAGTCATAATGTTAGTGAAAATAAAAAAATAATTGTTCATGTATGTGTAGTAGAGGAATTAATTTCTATAACAATATAATAAAAATAAAGAACACAAAGTTGACTTCAAGTGATAGGGAAATAAAAATACAAAAAAATGGGAGAAAAACAAGAAAATGAAAGGGGTTGGTCAAGCTAACTCTAGATGTACAAGACAAGTAGATGATGCCTACATATTTCTATGAATTCAAGATCCAACATCAAATTCAAGCCAAATGTAGTTCTCCCAAGAAATGAGATAGAATAGAATTGATGATAATAAAACATGATTGACATTGTAGAAGAAATATGGAAAATGGGCTCATAAAATGGTGATAATACTCAAATCAATGCTCTTATAAAATGGCAAGAGCATGGAGAATAAAATAAACAAAAATGCAAGATAATGTTTAGTTAAATTTTATTGATTATTTTATAATGTTTTTAGGTTTTTTAGGATAAGCAAAAGAAATGAAATAATAACAAAAGGTCTAGGATTGATCTAGCTAAAGAGATGCACACCCATAAGTAAGACTTCAAACAATAGCTAAACTGGAACCAATGGGGATCTTAGATATAAATAATGGCATATAGAAACAACTAATCAAGGAGATTCACATGTGAGAGTATAAGTTCCAATAACATATAAAGCCCATTGCAATGGCCCATTATCATAAATTGGTGAAAGTGAGATCATGTTAAGGAAACAATGCCTACCAAATAACAACAAAATAAATGTAGAATAATATGCAACATGAGATAACCTTGAAGAACCATTCAGAAGGAAAATACCATGAGATGATGTATCCATGTTCACTCATCTATAAAAGGAAGCTATAAAATATTGTTCAAGATAAACTACTTTGTATAACTAGCACTGAATATGTTTAGAATGTCTGAGTCATAGTCATGATCATAATTGGTCAAGGGATAAAACTATCTAGATTATAACAACCCAGGGTATGAAAAGAATATGGTTCTAAAAATAATGGTCCAAAATAAATATGGTCAAAAAGAAGATGTTCTAGGGTGATATAAAAAGAGTCAAGATGGAATATAAGCAATCCAGAGTGCTAACAATCCAAAGCTTCAACTGTCTAGAGTCATGAAAGAATATTATTCTCATGAGAATAGTCCAGGGTGTAGACACCTAAAATTGGTCACCAATGGCTTCATACTAGACTTTAGATAGATTCTTACCAACCTTTACAAATCCAACCTAAGATCATTAAATGTCTAAAATTTGGCTTCATAACATGCAATTTATCTTATAGACCTATTAAATAGGGAAAATACACACCTCAAATAATTCAAATCTTGTAAAAAATGCTAAAATACCTAAATAAAATCAATTAACATGTGAAACCTAATCAAATGCCTAAATTGAATTATCTATGAGTAATTAAATGAATTATCAAAAATGATATACAAATCAAAGAATATCTTAAGAATTCATAATTACCTTATTATGAGTTATCAAATATCCAAAAATATCTCAACATGCCTATTCATTGCTAATCATGACCATTTAACACCTTTTAACTCTACTGGGGTTAATTAACTCATTAAGGTTAGGTTTGAACTCATTCTAAGCTCTAACTACACTATAACTCACCTTGGGTTGGGGTTAGTTACTAAACCTATAAATATATGCATTTTTCTCTTTAATTAGGGAGATTGGACATAATAATGTTATAATGTTGTTTTTATGACAAGATTGAAATATATAGAGTTATAATGCCAAAATTGTGAATCACAAGCCAAGACATCAAGCCATAAATCTACATCAAGGAAGCATGATCCAACCAATGGTGCCAAGGAGAGAAAGAGATAGCCAAGCTCCATTACCACAGACTTCTTGAGCACAAGCTAAGAAAGCTAATGAAGAGACATTTTGGAGCATTCAAAGAACATAAGAATTTTTTCTTACATTTTAGTTTTGATTTGTCAATTGGTTTTCTTCACTAAGTGTCCCCTATGATCTAGGCATGGAGGTGTTATGATTTTTTAGTGTGTTTTTAATTTCATTATTTCAATGGAAACTAACACTTGATCTAACCTCCCCTCCATCAACAAATTCTTAGCATCATGAATGGCATGCTTGATGGGATAAGAAGTATCCCACGTACCAAGGAGACTAAGATGCAACTCATAAATCTTCAGATGAATGCTTGACTATCATCAAAATTGGACTTTTAGCTTTTTTTTGCCATATTTTTTATTTTTGTGTTCACTCAAATTTATATAAATACTGACATTGTTTTTCCATAACCAGTATCATTCCTTACTAACTAACATCAATCATGTGTAACCAACATCGATCACTATGTGCATTTCCATAACTGACCTCGGTCACTATACAAGACATCAAGCTAATAGGCCATTTTTTAGAGCTTTGTTTAGGGTCATACAAACTCTATTTTTGATGATTTTTTTAAAACCATGTATTTTCTCCTAAAATTTCAAAATATGCTATCATTTTAACTTCAAATTGCATTGATGTTTCAAAAAATATTGAAATGGGATGTTGAATCTTTTTAAAGTTTCTAATTTTTGTTTTATGGTTTAATTGAATTGTGTTTTCTTTGTCTAATCATCTTATTGTAAGTTTTGTTGAGTTTTTGTACTAACCTTGGGCTAATTAACATTTTTGAATTGTGTTTGTTTTGCCTTTAGGTTTATAGGACAATTGATCTTGATATTTATCAAACAATATCGATTACTACTAACCAACATTAGTTACCTAATAATGTGTTTTTAAAATACAAACTCGAGAGTTATTTTTTGAATGTTTGTGTTTCTCTTAATTTTTGCTCATTTATTAATTTTACAAGAAGATAAGAAACTAGTAATAAGGGTGTGGTATAAATACCTAGTTTTTGATGCACGTGTAATCTAGATGAGTATGGAGAGCTCCTCTTTATCTTAGAAGTAATAACTTGTAGATAAGAAAGAACTAATAAAAGGGGTTGTTAGCAAGATAGTTAGCTAGAATATCTAGTGTATGGTAGATCCAAGAAGCGTGAGCTTGCTAAGAGGTTGTTAATCCACTCTTTGTTAATAATTAATTTGAAAGAGATAAAATTAAGATACTTGCATCAAATAACAAAAAGTACTGAAATGAAATATAAGAAGAAAGTGAATGCTTGATACAAAAAATGACTAAATATAACAAAAACAAGTCAATACTAGAGCTAAAATAGATTAGGTTAGGTTCAAAAAATTAGGTAGGGATCTATGAATAGGTAGGGATATAGAAAGTCATATTTGGTTTGGGGAAAGGGTTTGGAAATAACTTGATATTATTTTATGCCACGGTGACCATTAGTGGTTGGGTTGACCATCGATAGTTAAGCTAACCATATATGGTTGGATAACCATCGATGGTTGGGGGGGACCATCAGTGGCTATCTTAACCATCGGTGGTTACCTAGGGATTCTAATAAAATTTAGAAAAGAGTTGTAGAATGGTTTGATAATTAGGTAAGGATTTGTTTAAGGGTCTGATTAGAAACAAGAGGCTAGAAGATAGGTGTATAAAAGGTTTGATCGAGGGAAGAGGTCAAAAACCAAAATAATAAAATAGAAGTACAAATATACCTGGTACTTGATAAATGGTTGATGGTTGATGGTTGAAGCAATTTTGGTAGAGTAACAATACTTTGCCTTGAGAGTAATTTTGTTAGAGGTTTGGATCTTTGTTGCTGTTATTGAATTATTGGAGGAAGACTAATTGTGCAAGAATTCTTGAATATCTATGTGCAAGAATTCTTGTGATCATAGATCTCACCTCTTACTCCCCTCCTTTAATAGGCAAAGATAAATGGAGGATATAAGGTTCCCTAGTAGGTTGGCTTGCTGATTTTGATGTTTGGGAGTTTTTTAGTAATGGGCAAGGTGAGATATATTTAATTATGCCATCTTATCTTGCACAATTGGTATTTTTATAAGAAAGAGGAGGACTTGATCATTGATGGTTTGACTAACCATCAGTGATCAAGTTGACTATTAACAATCGAGTATCTAAAGGAAAAGAGGTTAAGGTGGGTTGAAAGAGGTTGGATAAAGGTCAGTTAGTAAGTTAGTGAGTTTATTTAGCTAATTAGCTAACTAGAATCAATGTTTGATGGGTTGTTTAGTGGATCAAGAAGGGTTAGGTGGTCCCTAAGGTATCTTGAGGCACATCAACATCTAGTATAGTTTTCTAGTGTCTATATTTTGCCTCTTTTTGTTATGTGACTTTGAATTAAAAATCTACAAAACAAAAATATATTGCTTGATTGAAGGTCTGATTACCTCAAGTATTGGAAGAGGTGTCCAGCTCAAACTTGGAGTGAATAAGGTGAAACCAAAATCAAGTCAAGGTTTGATAAGTGATTTATGGTGAGTCATGAGGTTGGTGACAAGGGTGGTTGGGAATTTGAAATGTAAACATGCACACAAAATCTAAATAAGTGTGATAGCCAATATCACATATAGACTAAGGTTGCCAAAAGGTTGGTAAAAATAAGGCTGATTGTAGAAGTACAAATGATAAGGTAACTAGTCTATAATGTTAGTCATAGCTGATCTGGTTACTCTATAAGTCTCCTAGACAAGGTTGGTATTTTTGTAGGTATCTGAAGTAGGAGCATTCCTTTAAAAAATAAAAATGGTTTGGTTATGAACTAGATGGTGCAAATTCAAATGTTCATCATGGCAGGGTTGGTTGATGTAGTGAAAAACAAAAGGCAAGGTCATCATAGAATATGTGATTGTTTAGGTCATAAAAATGACCAACGTCAAGGTAGACGTGGTTGGGTGGTTGGTCAATTAGAGATGGTATTATTTGAAAGTTTATTTTGGTTTGGTGAAGTAAGTTTATCTACAAAAATTTGCATTTAGGTGTAGGTGCCTAAAAAAATTAAATGTGATACCTTAATTATCGATGGTTAGGGGTTATAAGGTCAACTGTTGATGGTCACTCTGATAATTGATAGTCAGGGGGAAACCCTAAAAGGTTGACGAAAAAAATAAAAAAACACAAGTAATTATCACTTTTAAATTATTGAATCTAAGCTTTCCATGCATTTTTATGATTTGGGTGATTTCTATTTTTGTTGTGAGAAATGTGACTAAGTGGTTGTTGACGTGGTGATTGTTGATTAGGTGGAGGTGCATGTTTGAGGTGATTTAGCTAGGATTGAGATGTAGGGTAAAAAAGGATGTAGTTTAGTAGATAGACATGGGATTCATCCTCAATAGTGATCAAATAATGAGGTAGGTGATGTTATGAATTGATAGATTAGTTGATTGTGTTTGTTGTGAGGTTGAATGTGGGTTTGGTGGTTTATTTGAATAGGGGTTTTTGGGGGTTTTGGCCTAGTTTTAGGGTTTAATCATTATTAAAAAATTTACTTAATGATATTTGAAATTGATGGAGTATTTGGGTTGGGGGTAGGCTATAGGGTGGAATTAGGTAATTTTGTTGAAATTTTATTGTTTTAAGAGTTTTTTAGGAAGGTAGTGTTTCTATTAAAATTTTGGTTTCAATTTCAAAGAAGAGAAAATGAGAAACTTAGAGATATGGTCAAGGCTTGTGTACCTGGATGTAGTCTGCGCACCGTAATCCAGATGCTGTGAGTACTCCTCTTTGGCTGTGGAGGAATGACACCTGCAAAGAAAGAGAGACTTGGACAAAAAGGTGTTAGATAGATAGATGGTGGGTTGCCAAGTGAAAGCTTGTTCCCAGAAGTATGAAAACTTCCTTGAGGGAGGTCAACCCACTGTTTGATAAAGATAAAGTCTGATAAAATACAGAATGTAAAGTACTGATATGATAAAAGACTAAAAAGAAAAGGGAAGCAAAGGCTTACCTGAAAGAAGCTATCGAACTGGTCACAGTCACTGACGTCGGTGGTCCTACCGGCGTCGGTTGGTCAAGATGCCGACGTCAGTTAGTCTGTCGACGTCGGTGGAGGAAGCGACCGACGTCGGTCAGGGAAATAGGCTTGGATGAGGTCTGGTCAAGTATGTGGTCCATGGATAGGGTCTGGTTGTGTAGAATGGTCTGTGGACGGGTCTGGGACAGAGTTTAGGCCTGGTTTAATGGTCTGGGGTCTGGCTCTGATAGTTTGGTTAAATGGGCAGAGTGTATGGTCTGATAGAGGACAGAGGCAAAAAGGGAGATGAAGAAGATAAGGGTTCAGGGCTGGCTTGGTTAATAGTCTGGTCTAGGGAGAGGGAGTGTTTGATCTAATTCATAATACATAAAAGCAAATGACTAGGAAACACAAAGAAAACACAGACAATATACTTACCTGTGTCTGTCAGAGGAGTGCTATTGATGTCGTACCTGTTGCTGATGTAGAAGAAGTCTGATGCAGAATACCTGTCACTGCACCTGAGGGAGAGAGTGAGAAGCTTGGCTGAGAGATTGGCAGATTGATGGATGGTCAAACACTGAAGATTGAAGGATTCATGATTAGCTCCCCAGATTCAGAGTTTGTGATTAGAAGTGTGATTAGACACATGATTAGAAATTGTGATTTTTTGTGATTTCTTGTGATCTGGGTCAAGAAAGAGGTTAGACATCAGTTTAAGTAAACTGACATCGGTGATCCCGCCAGCGTCGGCCGACAGTTGACCGACGTCGGCAGGTTCAGAATGAGCAAAAGGGCATCAAGCTCGTTCTGCATCCACCAAGTGCATAATTGGTTGGAGAATTGGTTGAAGGTAAGGATAAAGACGCATGAGAGTTGGTTAGGCAGTTGGAGAGGAGTAAGAATAGGTCTTGGGTGAGTCATAGGGTAGGAAATGGTCCAAGGCGAGGTGTCATAGGCGAGGTGTCATGGGTGATGTGTCAAAGGAGGGGGGATTAATTCAAAATAAGTTAATTATTTTAAATTAGTAATTGAATGGGTTAGAAATGGGTTAGGAATGGACCAAGGGGGAAGGTGACCAAGGGTTAGACACTTTTTAGGTGTCTACATTTGCCCCTTTTTATCTTGTTGGTTGTTCTAGATGAACTGCAAGACAAAAATAGGTGGTGGTTGCCCCAAGGATGGGATAAGGTTGATTTCATCTTGTTGGTTGTTTAGTGAACTGTAAGACAAAAATGAAAAGAAGATTGGTTGCCCCGATTATGGATGAGGTATTCCCCCTCAAAGTAGGAGTCGAGGGAAGGGAACCTGGAATCGGGTGCTGATTTGACAAAGAGTGGATGAAAAAAGGGGTGAGGGTGAACACTGCAAAATTTGTGATTGCACGTATACCACTGCACGAGATGGTCAGGTCAATTGTCACAGGTCAAGGGTCAAGGAGTGCCAAAATTGATATAATCGGGCCCCAGCATTTAGTCATCTGCTGATCGGGTTACTCAATCTAAGCTGAAGCTCCAAATGGTCGTCATGTTTCAGGTATCCCAGGCTCAAGAAGTGCTCCCAGAAACATGAAAAAGTCATAAGTAGTGCGGATCAACTGGCTTGCGATTCTATACTTGTGAGGGTCCAAAAATAGGTCTGCACACAATTTTGCTAACCAATCATGAGGTAGCATATATGCAGAAACAACCAAGGCAACGTGGTCTTGGAAGTGGTCAGGGTCAGAGGAGATAGGCATGATCTCCAATGGTCATTGGTCGAGATGGATGAATGGATGAAAGGATGTGGCCGAGCTAACCTCAGAACACTGAGTGCTACCTACATAGCCCTTGTGTGAAGGGCCTCAGGGCAATGTAGTTCTTCCTAAAAGGGAGGAAGGGTCAAAAAGATCGATGGTCTTGGTCAAAGTGGTCGATAGACTGGTCTTGGTCAAGGTCAAGGTCATGGATTGATTTTGGACGAGGTCAAGGTCATGGTCAAAAAAGGAGGAAAGAAGGTTTGTCCATCAGAGAGATGAAAAAATGAGGGTGGTCAAGCTAACCCCAGATGATGTCGTGTCATCTGAGTGCTGCCTACATAGCCCCAGTCTTAGGGCCTCAGACCAATGTAGTTCAGACTTGAGAGAGTCAAAATGGTCGATGATGGGTTTGGTCATGTGTCAAAATGATGAGGAGAAGAAGATGTCACAGCCTTTTCCAAATGGTGTATTCTGTAACATTGGTCAAGAGGTCTTTCATCCCTAGAAATTTTCCATATTCGTGATGGATGTATGCTAAAAATGAATCGGGGTCTATTTATGCTTCAGCAAGTATTGGTTTATGCTTAATCATAAATTGGGTCTGGTCGATAGTTTCCATGTGTATTGGTGTCCATAGAAACTATGTGAAAAGGACAAGGATGATGCCTGATGTCATGATGAAAATGTTGAGGTTGGTTTGGTAGAAAAAAGTTTGGTTGAATGTGACCAAAGTGGAAAAATAAGTGAAAGGTGAATTGCTCTTTCATTGACAAGGACTAAAAGGGAGAGCATAGATAGGGATTGTTAGAACAAAAGCCCCGTTCATGCATTGCATCGTGGACCAAGTATTGTGCTAGAGAAGTAATCGAATCACTTGACGTTAAGTGAGCTTGAAATCCCTTGAGTATGTTGGGGTGATAGGATGAGTTATGTGATATGAGAGGATGGGGTAACCCTTTTTGTGGCAGGAAAAACCTTGCCGCTTTTATAGGTGACCCAAGAATGACTATAGGCATGTCCATGACTTTATAGCTTGTCAGTCATCATTTTTTTTTTTTTTGACGGTGAATTGATCGATGCGGGAAGTCCACATAGGGATGTTTGCTTGCTTGGTGGTCATGTTGTGAAGCTGATCAATGCGGGAAGCTTCAAAAATAGGTGTTGCCTGTAGCAATATTTAGTCATAGCCATCCTTCGAGGGAGTGGTCTATACTTTGCTTTATATGTTTGATAAGACTTGGCCTAGCTGTCCTTCAAGGGATCAGTCTAGTAATATAGCAATTATGTAGCTGTCCTTCGAGGGAGCAGTCTACATTTATAGTTTATGACCTTTGATATGATAGGTATTGAAATTTTGATATATGTTGACTGAAGTTTTTAGTCATGGATGAGCCTGTAGAGGTTTAAGGGTTCCCTTTTATAAGGACAAAGCATTACTTCTTGACAAAAAGGGGTGACTAGTGTTAAGAAACAGGGTTGATAGGAAAAGGAATGACAAGGACAGGGGGTTGCTCAAGGGATGAGCTCAAGTAAAACGTCAAGTGATCGAGCACTCGACTAACAATAAAATGGTCGAAGATGCAAGGCATAAAAAGGGCTCGAAGTTATAATAAGTCTCTGGGCCATGCTTGTGTGTTGTGATAAGGTCCAAGTCAATTAGGAGCAAACTTGCCCCATTTGGCTTTTTCCAGATTGGTTAGGTGCTGATTGATGGATGTGAAGTTGGTTGACATGGTTGTTGATTGGTCGAGAAAGGTTGAATGTTTGGTCGAGAGGTCTGATTGATTGATTGGTTGAAATTTGGTTGAGACTAGTCAAATATTTGGTCGAGGGTCGGGTTGATGGATATTTGATCGAGGTTTAAGATTAAAGGAGTGATTGATATGTGGTTGAGACTGGGTCAAAAGATTGGTTGAGGTTTGGATGAAGGTTGAATTCCCCCAGCGGGTAGGGAGAATGTTTGAAATATTGGTCAAGATCCATTGAGGTGTAGTGGTCAGATGGACAGTATTAATGTCGAATAAGGGAGTTAAAGGTGGCAAAGGGACCATAGTCTGGCATGGAGATCCTGATTTAAGTGATGAGGTTGGAGAGGCATGGGTCGGTGTTGATGTTTTGTTAAAGAGGTGGTCAAGAGGATCCTTGATGATAAGGGAATCCTTTCTCTGTTGTTGACGAGTGACAGCTTTGAGAGTGCAACAACGCTCAGTGTCATGTCCCAGAGTTTGATGATAGTGGCAAAATTTAGAGTTGTCAAACCAAGATGGACTTGATCCAAGAGTTGATGAGTGGTATGGTGTTGAAGGCTTATTGATAATGTGGTCGAGAAGAAGGGTGTCATTAACCAGACATTGGCAAATGGCGACCTTGAGGGCATAACAATGTTCCGTGTCATGTCCAGGCGTGCGATGATATGCATAAATGCGAGTGTCATCGAACCAGGGTGGTTTAGGTCTGAGAGATTGATATGGTTTAAGAGGTGGGAGGTTGATGTGAGAGGACTGCAACAATTGCCATAAAAGCAAGGTATAAGAACCTGCTGATGGGTCTGGATGTTTTATTGTAGTGAGGGTTGGTGACATTGGTTTGAGGGGCATAAAAGGTGTTGGTCGATGGTTTGGAGGAGATATATGTCTGATGGGTTGAGAGAGTAATGGAGGTGACTTGTCTCTATGAAGTAAGGGAGTAGGGAGCACCTCTATTAAAGTGGATGGATGTGGACCCAAGATTGAAGGTAATGACGAAGGTGGGAGAGGAATCCTCCGGTGTGGTTTAGTGGTCTTTGTTGGTTTGGGTCGAGGGCCACTATTGTGTGAGGCGAGGTTAGATGTAGGTTTGGGTTTAGATGTGGACAAAGGTGAGTGAGATGTAGCAATCTCGGGCAAAGGGCAAGAGGAAATCGTAACTGGGTCTTCCTTGGTTGAAATGGGCGAAGAGACTGGGTCTTCTCTTGATGGAGAAGAAATAGAAGAGTGCAGCTCCTCAAGTGGGCGGAGGGCATGGATGATCGTGCCTTCAACTTGTAGTTGAGGAGTAGGCAAGGTAGGGTCTTTGGATGAAGGTGGGCTTAATGGCATAGGTGTGGTCAAGGCGTCCTCCAGTATAAGAGAGGTAGATGGAGGACTAATAGGAAAAGAAACTTCTTCACCCTGTGATGGAGGTTGGTTAGGGACAAGAGGTAAAATAGTGTTGATTATGTGAATATAATGGTCTAGGGGGCCATTGGTCAAAGTCTAGACGTTATTTTGAGTAGGTGGATGATTTGGGAATGGTTTCTTGAAGATGTCAATGTGTTGGTTGGGTGGGGCGTTCAGGTTATCTAAAATAAGATCCCCCTTGTTGATCATGTCTTGGATGATGTTCTTGAAGGTTCGGCAATTGTCGATGTCATGGCCTTGGACGCGGTGAAAGTGGTAGAAGTTGGCCTCCCTATACCATGTAGGGATGGATTTTGAAGGGTTGAATTGAGGTGGTTGAATTGGAGGGAGATTGAGGACCCCCTGCTTGACGAGTTTTTCCAAAACGGAAGCGTATGATTCTCTAAGTGGAGTGTAGGAACGCTGGATGTACCGTTGTTGGAATTGTTTGGTGATGCTTGAAGATGTAGAAGGTTGAGAGTGATTAGTTGTTGTCGAGGATGGTGATCTAATGACCACAGTGTTGGCCACTCCTTTGGGTTTGGAGTTGGTAGAAGAAGAAGGTCTAGAAGAAGAATGGTCATGGGATTTTGCGTTGGTATTACACAATTTGACCTTATCCTCTTCAATGGCACAGAGTTCAAGCTTTCGAGCCATGATGAAAGCTTTGTCGAAAGTGCGGAATGTCTAAATCTACAAGGTAGAAGAGATGTGGCTGGCACATGCTCGAGAAAAGAGCTCGATGAGCTCAGGTTGGGGCAAATGGAAGGAGAGCTGGTTAATCAGGCCCCTCCAACGAGCGACAAAATCGACTACAAATTCATCGTCAAATTGCCTGATGGAGTAAAGGTCTGTGATCGAGACTTGTTTGGTGATGTTGATAGAGAAATGGTCGAGAAATAATTGGGTGAGTTGAATGAATGAAAAGATAGAATGTCTGGCAAGAGAGCTATACCAGTCAAGGGCGGGGCCAGAAAGTGACATAGGAAACGTGTGTAATAATAACGCATCGTCGTGGGCAATAAGATAGCAGGCATGTCTGAATGCCTGGAGATGTTGTTGTGGGTCTTCCTTACTCTGAAAGCGAGTAAATTTAGGAAGCTTCTAATGGTTGGAGTATGGTTGGATAGGGACGAAAGGATGGATGGGCTCGTTGCAAATTTGCTCATACGAGAGAGCATTGTGTGAACCAGAGATAGAAGTTTCGAGACTGGACATTTTATCCATCAGCATCTTAATGATGTCTACTGATGGATTGGTGGTTGGGGCGCCCCCTAGGTTGTAAGGCACTTGAAAGAGGCTAGAGGAGACATGTGACGTAGTCAGTTGCGCTTGTAGGGGTGCAACGTATGGATGACTAGTCGCAGGGACATAAGTGGAGGCTAAAGGTGGTTGTGTTATGAAGGTCGAAGGTATAAGTTGACTAGGCACCGCCAAAAGTGGTTGAATGGTGGCACTGGTAGAAGGATAGGTTGGCACTCCTGCATTTGTGGGTGCAAGAGTGTGAGGGGTCGAGACAATCAAGTTCTGGTATGATGTAGAACTTGGTTGAATTGCAGGTGATTGAGGGGGTAATGGAACCCCGATGGAGGTTGGTCCAAAAATGGATGGGGAGGCCAAACTTTGTGTATTGGCCATGGTCGAGTTAAAGGTTGAGGCGAAAGGCTAAGTCGTAAAAGGCTGGGTGGCGAATGGTGTGGATGTCATCGCCACTTCACCCGTGAGGTCTCGCGTTGGGTTTTTTGCGAGATAGTTTTGGAGGGCTGCGGTATTGAGGTCCAAGAATCTTTTGAAATCTTGGTCCCCTTTAGGGATGATGGGAATTTGAGTTGGGGTCAGTCCTGTAGGAGTTATTTCAGTCTTCGAGTGGAACTCCATGATAGGACTGGTTAGGGACATGGTAGACGAAGGCGATTGATGGCTAAAGTGGTCAAAAAGAGCCTTGGTTTGACTGTGTGTCAAAACCATACAAGGCAAGAAGAGGGTCAGGGTCCAGAAACTATGTTTTTGCAGTTCCAAAAACTTAGAATGAGGTTTTAGTAGAAAAAGGGGTCGGGTTTTAGGCTGCTATTTTGAAGAAAAGGACTGTGACAGAGATTGACGTCGATTGAAAAATTGATGTCGATGAGTTCAGATGGCCGACGTCGGTCAGGTAACTGATGTCAGTGAATAAAGGTGGCCGACGATGGTGGTGAAGCCGATGCCGGTGACTGTGGTTTCCAGAAACTCAGAAAACTTGAAGATTCTTGGAAAAAAAAATGAAGAAAGCATCCTCACTAACTCAAACAAACAGATGAGAAGAGAAAAAAAAACAGAGAGAGACAGACAGGCCCTAAGCGTTAAATCCTAAGAATCAACTTTAGAATCCTGTGGCTTATGCCTTAAATGAATGTTTGGGGAGGTTGGCTGATAGAAAGGTCCTAGAAGAGGCAGTCTACGAATGGTTTTGGGTCTTGTTTTAGGCACTCAAAAGGTCTGTATTAGGTTCGGTACGTGGCCTGGTGCTAAGGAGCAAGCTCCCCTCACTTCACAAGACCAGTGATAAGCTGATCTTGCTTAGCCAAAATATACCTTGCCTAGAGATTATCCTCTGCCAGAGAACGGAGTGGGCTTTCTTCTTGGTGATGAAATCCAAGTAAGATCGCCGAGATGGGTAAGGTATTCGCTGGGTAATGAAATCCCAGTCAGGCCTTGTCTCAAGTAGGTTTTATGTTTGTTTTAGTGCATGTGGTTCGGTCGTGTAACATGAAGTGAACTAGATTTATTCAATATGCGTTTGTTAATTACTATGTGTGGTCTAAGAGAATGCAAGCACAAGTAGAAATGAAAGTGCAACGTGTTTTAAGCCTAAGTCGAAAATATGAAGTTTGAATGAAGACAAGTCTGAGAAAGGGTTGAGAGTATGATTTTGGACTAGTCTAGAAGTGCAAGAAAGATAAGAAAGGTTCTTTTTAATCCTGCTTATGGTGTCGTTTGGAATAGAAGAAAGAGACGAGAAGGGAGGAGCCTAATGCACCTAAATGAATGACAAGAAAGGGAACCCGAGGAAGAACCTATGGTCCCACCGGGCATGCCAGAATGTTTTTATTAAAATTTCGCTTTCAATTTCAAAGAAGAGAAAATGAGAAACTTAGAGATATGGTCAAGGCTTGTGTACCTGGATGTAGTCTGCGCACCGTAATCTAGACACTGTGAGTACTCCTCTTTGGCTGTGGAGGAATGACACCTGCAAAGAAAGAGAGACTTGGACAAAAAGGTGTTAGATAGATAGATGGTGGGTTGCCAAGTGAAAGCTTGTTCCCAGAAGTATGAAAACTTCCTTGAGGGAGGTCAACCCACTATTTGATAAAGATAAAGTCTTATAAAATACAAAATGTAAAGTACTGATATGATAAAAGATTGAAAAGAAAAGGGAAGCAAAGGCTTACCTGAAAGAAGCTGTCGAACTGGTCACAGTCACTGATGTCGGTGGTCCTACCGGCATCGGTTGGTCAAGATGCCGACGTCGGTTAGTCTGTCGACGTCGGTGGAGGAAGCGACCGGCATCGGTCGGGGCAATAGGCTTGGACGGGGTCTGGTCGAGTATGTGGTCCGTGGACAGGGTCTGGTTGTGCAGAATGGTCTGTGGACGGGTCTGGGATAGAGTTTAGGCCTGGTTGAATGGTCTAGGGTCTAGCTCTGATAGTCTGGTTAAATGGGCAGAGTGTATGGTCCGACAGAGGACAGAGGCAAAAAGGGAGATGAAGAAGATAAGGGTTTAGGGCTGGCTTGGTTAATAGTCTGGTCTAGGGAGAGGGAGTGTTTGATCTAATTCATAATACATAAAAGAAAATGACTAGGAAACACAAAGAAAACACAGACAATATACTTACCTGTGTCTGCCAGAGGAGTGCTGTTGATGTCGTACCTGTTGCTGATGTAGAAGAAGTCTGATGCAGAATACCTGTCGCTACACTTGAGGGAGAGAGTGAGAAGCTTGGCTGAGAGATTGGCAGATTGACGGATGGTTGAACACTGAAGATTGAAGGATTCGTGATTAGCTCCCCAGATTCAGAGTTTGTGATTAGAAGTGTGATTAGACGCGTGATTAGAAATTGTGATTTTTTGTGATTTCTTGTGATCCGGGTCAAGAAAGAGGTTAGACGTCAGTTTAAGTAAACCGATGTCGGCGATCCCACCGGCGTCGGCTGACAGTTGACCGACGTCGATGGGTTTAGAACGAGTAAAAGGGCATCAAGCCTGTTCTGCATCCGCCAAGTGCATAATTAGTTGGAGAATTGGTCGAAGGTAAGGATAAAGACGCATGAGAGTTGGTTAGGTGGTTGGAGAGGAGTAAAAATAGGTCTTGGGTGAGTCATAGGGTAGGAAATGGTCCAAGGCGAGGTGTCATAGGCAAGGTGTCATGGGTGATGTGTCAAAGGAGGGGGGATTAATTCAAAATAAGTTAATTATTTTAAATTAGTAATTGAATGGGTTAGAAATGGGTTAGGAATGGACCAAGGGGGAAGGTGACCAAGGGTTAGACACTTTTTAGGTGTCTACAGGTAGGGTTAGGTAGTTCACCATCGATGGTCACACATAGTTACTATCAGTGGTTTAACCCAATCATCGATGGTCAAACTAACCATTGATAGTCATAGTGATCATTGATGATGGATTTTTTGGGGAAGGTGGGTTGATTAAAAGAGTTAATAAAAATGTTTTAAAAGGTGTTTTTCTAAAAGGTTAAAATGCCAAGTGTAGGCAAGGATAGGGTGATTTCCAAATAAGATTGATGTTTTGAAATGGTTGTGGGTTAGGGTTAGGTATTAATTTGAGAGGTTTAGGGAAGGTTTTGAAATTATTAAGGGTTAATGGTAAAGGTTTTTTATAAAAGAGTTGAATTTCTTGTGTGATAGGCTAGTGTAGGTATTGAAATTGTTTGGGGGTAAGGATCACTTTCAAGTGATACCATGATGTAGAGGTAATGGTTGTGTTAGTTTGTAAATAGGTTGATTTAGGTGGATGTAGGTTGATAAATAGGTGGATTTGGGTAGAATGATTGAAATGAATGGAAATGAGTAATGGAAATGAAAAACTAAGTGTGCATGCTGACTTTAATTTTTGTAGGCATGAGATCAAATCTAGATGAGGGATCAAGTTCCAAGGATATTTATAGAGGTCCATGGAGGGATGACTGAGGATGATTGAAAACACATGAGGGAGGTCAACCTTGGGGCCATGAGATACTATCAGTGCTTACCATCAGATATAATGATAATCATGGCCCTCATTGAGAGATGAGATTCGACCATGAATACCTTGCTCTTATCAACAAGAGAGATGACCATCCTGCTATAGGATATTCATAGGATCACATAGATACCCATTTAGGGGGATCTAATTTACCATATTGAGAATGAGGAGAGGGATGAGCAAATGGAACTTATATATGGTGAGGATTGGGCCCTTGCCAGGTGGCATGTAGGTGGTTTTGGTTATGGGCCATTATACTAGAGGGATCTAGATGAGAGGTGTTTGATGGCAATAGTGATGATGGCAGTATCTTATTTTGCATTATCAAATTTGAGCAATGGACAATTTCCTTATCTATTGATGGGAGCGTTGGTGGAGATTTTGCTTGGTAGGATAGTGTTTAGGTGGGCACCAGTTTTGTTGGTCTAGATATATAAGGAACTCTAGGAATTTTGTTCTCATAAGAGGTATGGCATTCATGTTGGGTTTGTGCCTTGTGTTTGGGCATATGAGCATATTAGAGTTCTAATACCACTAGGGCTACCATGGGAGGGCTATGCCCAGATGAATTTTAAAGGGGGTTTCATGTGATGAAGGGGAGATTATGCATTGATAAGAACTAGAGGAGAGGTGATATATATTGACTAGTTTAGAGATGCATTGGAGGGTTGGGTTGTGGGTGATGTGGTCTAGAGGCACTATGTCAGATTTTTGAGGTGGGCCCTCTATAGACATCATACATTGTCATTATAGAGTTAGAGATGGATCTATGGGAGGAGAGAGGGTGAGACTGAGCTCATCCCATTTGATAGAGTTCAAAGGTATTTTGACCTAGTTCAAGGGATTCCAGGTTTATTTTTGAGGTACAAGAGGGAGGATGCTAAGATTTTGTTACCTGAGCCATAGCCAGAGGAGGTGGTCATAGATAATGAGGAGCTACCAATTAGAACAGGGGTTGATGATGTTGGTGTTGTTGGAAACTATGTAGAATTACACTAGTCCCTTTATGCAATGACCAATTTTAGATGGGATGATGGAGGTTGATAGGCCATGGATGTGGATCTAGCTATAGGAGGTCCACATTCATAGGTATAGGGTGGTAGATTTTATGGATAGGTAGAAGCAACATTAGCTTCCACACAAGCATAGATTATAGGGTTATAAGGATATGTATCCACATTATAGGGCTAGATTATGACTTTATAGGGTCAGATTGCCATTGTGATAGGTGAGAGAGATCAGGCTAGGACCTCTTTAGGTTTGGTGACCTAGGAGAGGGATACCCTAAGATAGAGGTTAGGAGAAGCAATAATACCAGCATGACCACGAAATACCATCCCTATAGTGTGGTACTTGGCCATAGTGGAGGAGTTGAGGTATTACAAGGTCATTGTGCTAGCATAATATCTTGAGTGGCCCCAATGGGGTGAGTACAGAGCTAGTTTAGTAGGTGGGGAAGCTATGGTGACTCTAGGTCAGTGGGATGCATTAGTGAGTGGAAAAATAAGAATCCCAAGAGGACTGGAACTAGACATTAGTGGTAAAGTAGGTGGGGCCAATAGTCATGGTGCCCCTGGGGGATGATATGATATGATATGATATATAGATATAGATGTACATGATTTTGATATCAGCTTGTGTGTCAATGCAATGAGATGTACATGCTTTGAGATAGAGATGATATACATATTACATGTATTATTTATTTTGATGACATAATGTATATGATGTTTATGATGATGAATAAATGTTATGTTTCATGGTTTATGGTTCATGGTTTAATTGTTTTGATGTTTTATGCTTTATGCTTATGAGATGTGGACTCAATAGTTTAGGAATGTGATGATTATGAATGATGTTTTATTTTGTTCATGGATATGGTGTTGATTGATTATGGATATTGATGTGGTTTAAGTATGATGTTATGATGATGATATTTAATTTCTTTTATTATGGATGTAATATTTGTTTATGGTTATGATGTCATCATATAAAGTAAGATAAAAAACTAAACATGAGAAAAGAGATGAGACTCATGAGACATATGTTTGCATGAACCAATAATAAGAAGGTAAGGAAAAAACATGATGCATTTTATTTAGTGAGGAAAAAACAAAAAAACCAAAGTTAGATCGGCTTAAATAACCTAAGCATTTTGAATGCTTTGCAATAGCATGCTTTGGTTGATAAATAGGTGTCTTGATCACATTATGTCAAGTAAGCTCATAATCCCCTTATTTGTAGATGGTATAAGGTGGGGTAGGTGGTAGGTGAAGGGTAAATAGGTGATTGGTGAGGCAACCTTATGTGGGTTAATTTCCCCCTTCTATAGGTGACCTAAGAATTATATTAGACAAGTTCATATCTTCATGCAAGGTGTAGACTGATTGATGCAAGAAGTCTACTAATGAGATCCAATTACAAATTTCTTGGGATAGCTTGTTATAATTTTTATATAGGGTCCTTTGTTACTTTTTTTTTGGATAGGTTTGTGAAAGTGATCAATGTGGGAAGATTCAAATGATTGCTTTTGACCCATTTGACCTATCCATCCTTCAAGGGAGTGGTCTAAGTTTGGGTTTATTTATTTGGTATCTATCCTTCAAGAGAGCAGTATATATTTTGAGAAATTTAGTTTTTGGGTAGTTATCCTTCAAGGGAACAATTTGAAATGCTAGAAACTTGTGACCCAAGTGATATTTTGGTATCCCAAAGTGATTTGATGCTAAGTTTAGACATGGACAAGTCTATATAGGATTAGAGGTTTACCTTTATGATGGTAAAATTTTTAGAACAAAAGGTTAAAGATAGGTGAAAGGGGTGATTTTGAGAGACAATGACCATGGGATTCTATCTAATTAGAAAAAAAAATAATCCATGAGAACCATGCTATGGGTAGAGTCATGGTACCCATATTTAGGATTAGGCTATAACTATGATGGTTAATCACATGGTTTTATGTTGTAATAAATTGTCCTCAAAGGGATAGGAGGATGGTGTGAGGGTGAAAATCTTGTAAATCAAGGGATGAGATTAAGTTAGGTAAAAATGTGAGTTTGATCCCTATTTTAATAAAATAAAGGACATAGATGTGAAGCATTAAGAGGCTTAGGTTCTGTTCTACCTTTGTGAGAGGATAAATGGTAAGATCTTGATCCATACTTATGGGTTATGATGTAGGGTCCAAGTTAATTGAAAGTAAACTTGCCTCTTTTGCTTTTCTCCATATTGGTTACATGTTGGTTTTCCTTTAGGATGAGGGCTTTGATATTAAATTTTCATTCTTTTAGGTGCTTTTTATAGGCACATTTGATTCATTCCTGGTAGACATGAAGATGGTTAAGTTTTGAGAGGTGATGCTCATCAAGTAGATCAATTCATGATAGACATTCTTGATGATAATATCTCTAAAAAATGATGTCTTGTAAAGATATGTAAAGAGAAGGAATCTAGACTTTGAGAGGTAAGACTGCCTCTACTCTGAAGGCTAGAGAGAAAGGGGTAGCACTCACAGAGGTTTGAATGCTAATGCAATAGGCTCATAAAGTGAAATGGATGTGCAATTGACAATCTCAAATTGAAGCATTGACTACTTTGGTTAAAATTTTGTTAAGGGTTTTGTTAGAGGCTTTTGCCTATCCATTTGCTTATGGATGGTAAGGTAAGGAAAATCTTAACTTAATGCCAAATATGTCACAAAGACCTTGAAATTGTTTGTGTTTGAAATATTTGACATTATTGGTGATGATCTTATGGGGAACACCAAAATTATAGATGATATGATGGTTGATGAAGTCAACAATATTATCATATTTGGTCGAGATGAGAGGAATAACTTTGACCCAATTAATGAAATACTTAATACTGGTGATGATGGATTGGTGTCATTGAGAAGAATGAAGATTGATTTCCACAATGAGATTGAGTCTTATTATGAGAAGGGCCAATAGTCTTTAGATACTTGAAGGCCATGGGTAGGTGCATGATGTAAAATGGTGTGTTGTTGACATTTAACACACTTTTCTACATAATCATAGCAGTCCTAGTTGAGAGTAGGCCAATAGTAGCTAAGGTGAAGGATACATTTAGTGACAACTAAACCACTCAAGTATCCCCCACAGATTTTATCATGTGTTTCATTGATGGCATTGGAAGATTCATGACTATATAGATGATAGAAAAGGAGACTATTGAATCTATGTTTGTAAAGTATTTCACCTAGTATGGTATAATGAGAGGTACTTTGAACAAAGGCTCTTTAAGTATTCCTAAAGAGTTTGGGAGGAATGATGTCGAGGTTGAGGTAGTTAAAGGTTTGCTCATAGCATATGTTTGATGGATATGTTTCCATACTACAAATGGTAGGAATGTCAGAATGGATATAAGATGGTTTGATAAAGTGATGGATGGTAACAAAGAGTTTATAATTAGTAGGTTGAGATGAAATTTGGGAAGCAAGGGAAGCCATTATATCCACAAAATTTTTGGTAAATCATGGAATAAACTTGTAGACACCAAAATTGTGTCGACTCCCCTTGGTCCCTTACACATCTTATTAATTTAAAATAAACAACTTATTTTAAATTATGACATCACCTCGACACCTCACATAGGACACCTCGCCTTGGACACCTCACCCTAAAACCATTTCCTACCCTATGACTCACCCTATGACTAAATCCTTCATATCATAACCACCTAAGACTATTCTCACTCCATCCTAACCTCCTAACTCTCGTGCCTAATAAACCTATCTTTTAACCATTCTCTAATGGAAAATGCACTTGGCAGATGGAGAAATGGGCAAAGGGCTAAAAATAGCCCTTTTACCCATTCTCTAGCCGTTGACATTGGTCAACTATCGGCCGACACCGGTGGGATCACCGACATTGATTTCATAAACTGAGTTCTCGGCTCTCTCTCTTCTCTCTTAGACTCTTCCCCCAAATCTAATCTCTCTCTCTCTGGCTCTCTCCCTCAGACTCTTGGATGTGGATGCGCACACTCTGAGACTAAGCATCAGACTTCAACTAATGCTCACCTGGCCAAGAAACTCTACACAAGTCACTCGAGATTGGATTGAAGCATTGCACGAGGACTTTGACATCAACCACAACAGGAATAGGCATTCTAACACCCTTGGTTCTTCTAATAGAGCTAAGTATTCTTCTATCTCATTTTAGTGTTTAGAATACATTAGTAATTAGTTTCTATTTACTATTTTTGAATACTATCAACCAGACCTGACTTCCTCTGGAGAAAGGCTAAAAAGCCTTCTTCTTATTCCCACCTCCTTTGACATACCTACCCTCTACCTTTGCCTCTCCTCAGACCCTACTCACTATCTTGCAACCCGTCACTGACCCTTTAACTCCTAGACCTTCTGTCGACCACAGACATATTCCAAAACCTGTCTAAGGCCCATTGCCCCTACTGACATTGGTAACATAATCGACATCGACATATTGACAAATCGATGGCGATAGAACTACTGACATCAGCGACTATGGCAGATTGATTGCAAAGAACAGGTACAGATTATCTTTATTTCTCTTTCTTAGTCTTTCACCATTTCTCTTTATACGACACTCTTTTTTTCAAATAGTGGACTATCATCCCTCACAGAGCTTTACGCTTCTGGGACCAAGCATATCGCTTGGCAGTCCACCATATCTATCTCTAACATTTTCTTTGGTTTAAGTCTTATTCTTATCTATAGGTGTCTTCCTCCACAGCCAAAGAGGAGCTCCTACAATGTCTAGATACGGTGAGCAACTTAATTCGGGTAATGTACAAACCCCTAACCCTTTATCTTTAGTTTCTTCTTCTTCTGAATGTAAAAAGCAAAAATGTAGAGAAACATTCTGGCAAGCCCGGTGGGATCCTGGAGTTTTCCTTGGGTTCATTTCTTCTAAAAATCAAACTTTCATATAGTTGCATTCTCTTCTTACATCTTCCTTCTATCTCTTTATTGTGAAAAGACACCATTAGCACAAGTTAAAAAGAACCTCTTTCTTTTTCTTCTTGTCACCTCTTCCCTGCATTTTAGAGTAGTGAAAATTCATACTCTTAACCTCTTCCCCAATTGTTTGCATCTGAACAAAACATTTCAATTTGGGTTAAAAATATATTGCATTTCATTCTTGCTTGAATGCATATTTAGCTCATCTAGTAATTAAAAATGCATTATGAATAAATTGTAGTGCACATATGTTACACAACCAGATCACAAGCACATCAAATTAAACATTTTAACATACTTGAGACAAGGCTCGTCTAGGATTTCATCACCTAGCGGATACCTTACCCTTCCTGGCGATCCTACTTGGACTTCACTACCAAGGGGAGGACCCACTCTATTCTCTGGTAGAGTATAAACTATAGGCAAAGTATATATTGGCTTAGTGACCCAGCTTGGCTCTAGGTTTGTGAAGTGAAGGGAGCAAGCCCCTAGCACTAGGCCACGTATGGAACTTAACACACATTTTTGAGCACCAAAACATAACCCAAAACCAACCATAAAATTCCTCTTTAGGACCCGTTTTAAAAGCCCAATTCCCAAACACATTATTCTAAAGCATAAGCCACCACGACTCTAAAATTTATTCTTAGGAATTTAACGTTTAGAGGTTGCTTGCCATCATCTATTTTGATGTTCTTATCTGATTTTTTTTGAGCTGGTAAGGTCACATTCTGAGGTTTAAAAACAACTCAGAATTTCTCTTTCTTTCAAAACATATCATTTTTTTGTGTTTCTAGAAATACACAAAAACTGACATCAATTTTCCCACCGATGTCGGCAACTATCTTCACCGACATCAGTTACTTGACCGACATCATCAACATATCCTCATCGACATTAGTTTTTCCACCGACATTGGTCACTATCAACAAATTTTCTTCCAAACAACAAGTTTAAAATCTAACTTTTTTGCTATTAAATACACATTCTGGGTTTCTAAAACTAAAATACACAATTTTTAAAATCTGAACACATTTTTCCTTGGATGGTTTTGACACGTAGTCAAGCTAAAACTCTTGTTGACCACGCAAGGCAACAACCACTTCCACCTTCGCCCTTCATAACAAGTCACCAAATGGAGTATACTTCAGACACTGATCATACTCCTACCCCAAATCAACCTCCTATTATTCTCGAAGGGGATCAAGAATTTGAGAGATTCCTTGACCACAACGTCAAGGCTCTCCAACACTATCTTGTAAGAAGCCAAAATTGAGACCCTTCAGGTAACCCTATTTATGGGATGCCAATTTCCTTAGTTGAAATAGAAATAATATCAACAGCCTCCGTTACCCAACCTATGGTCACTCAGGCCATTGCCTCAACTAATAACCCAACCATGGCCAATGTTCAAGATTTGGCCTCCCCTTCTATTTTTGGACCTACCTCCATTGGGGTTTCTGTACCCTCTCAACCAAAAATAATGCAAACAAGTTCAACACCTTTTTAAAACTTATTATTTCTATCCCACCCACTCTTGCCCCCATCAATACAAGAGTGAATACCTATCCTCTAACTGGTGTTGCCACCACTCAACCTCTTTTGGCAACATCTACTCAAGTTGTGCCCTCTAACTTCATGGCACAACCTCCCTTGACCTCAACATCAATCCCTATGATGAACTACCAATATGTGGCACCTATAAAAACACAACCAAGTACATCATACGCCCCTCCCAACATCTTTCCAATACCTTACAACCTAGGGGGTGCACCACCTGCCAATCCATTAGCCAATCTAATCAAGATGCTGATGGATAAGATGTCCAATTTTGAGACATTTGTTTCAAGTTCAAGGAGCATTCTTTCATATGAAAAAAATATGTAATGAACCTATTCACCCTTTGGTCCCTATTAGACCATATCCTAGCCAGTGGGAACTCCCAAAATTTGCTCATTTTCAGAGTAAAGAGGACCCACAACAACATTTACGAGCGTTTAGACATGCTTGATACCTTATAGCACACGATGATGTGTTACTACTTCACACATTTCCCATGTCACTTTCTAGTGCTGCCCTTGATTTGTATAGTTCTATTACCAGTCACTCTCTTTTTACCTTCACTCAATTACCTCAATTATTCCTTGACCACTTTTCAATTAACATCACTAAAAAGGTCTCTATCATGGACCTATATTCTATTAGACAATTCGACGATGAATCAGTAGCTGATTTCGTTGCCTGTTGGAGAGGTTTAATCAACCGACTCTCCTTTTCTTTACATCAACTTGAGCTCATTGAGCTCTTTTCAAGAGCATGTGCCAACCACATCTCATGCACTTTGCAGGTTCAAACATTCTGCACATTTGACAAAGCTTTCACCATGGCCCGAAAGCTTGAACTCTGTGCGGTCGAAGAAGATAAGGTCAAACTGCGTAGTAAAAATATTAATGCAAAATCCAATGACCCTTCTTCTAAATATTCCTCTTCCCATTCCAAGTCCAAGGGATTGACAAATGCTGTGGTACTTAGATCATCATCTTCTACCACAACTAATCAATCTGACCCCACTACATCACAAAGTATTACAAGACAATTCCAACAACGATATGTACAACATCAATACACTCCAATAGGAGAATCATATGCTTCTATGTTGGATAAATTAGTGAAGTAGGGGGTCCTCAATCTCCCTCAAATCTAACCTATCCAATTTAACCCCTCACAAGCCATCCCTGCATGGTATAGGGAAAATGACTTTTGTAATTATCATCATGTCAAAGGTCATGACACAGACAATTGAAAAACCTTCAAAAATGTTATTCAAGACATGTTAGACAAGGGGGATCTTGTTTTGGATAACCCAAATGTGCCAGCTAACTAAAACATAGACATATTTAGACAACCTTTTCCTAACCATTCCCCAAGCTAAAACAATGTTCAGACCATGGCCGATGACCTTCAAGAGTGCAATATACGCATGGTCGATATGGTTTCTCCTTTCATTCCTAACCAACCTCTCCCACAGTCTGAAGAGGTTAGTCAACCTATTTCTCCACCATGGATAGAAGAGCCTATTATACCCATATCACCCCCACAACATCAAACACATCCTCCACACATACTTCTACCTCGTGAGGAACTCATATTCCCTGTTCTTCTTGCCCCCACCTTCCCTCTTCTTTTACCATTGGAAGAAGTTACCATTCAGACCCCACACCCTCATGTAGAAGGGGCCATAATCCCTCTACTTCACCCTTTAGAGGAGCCTTCCTCTCCTAATTTTCCTCCACAGATGGAGGATAGTCCTCCATCCACCCCTCTTTCACATGTAGGAGAGTCTACTTTGACCTCTCCCACATTGGAGGATGCTTTGATGGCACCAATGCCAGTGGCCTCGCCCTCATCCTTCTTATCACCAATGGGGGATCATACTTTTCTTGCTCCTTAACCACATGTCGAAGGCATGATCATCCCTGTGCTCTATCCTCTTGAAGAGTCACATTCTCCAATCCCTTCTTCGTCGAGAGAAGAACTCGCCACTTCACCCACTTTGGCCGAGGAAGATCCGGTGATGGTTTTCTCTCACCTTTGGCCTGAGATCACTGCATCCAACACATTTCCACTCTCACTATCACCCAAATCGCCCAAAAGACCAACTATAAAGCCTTGCATGACATCACCTAAACCTTTTTCTCGATTGGCAAAAAACTTAGGATTTCTCCATTCTAGGAACCTAAAACATGAGGCGTTATGGGAGTGACTTAAGTCTCCTTATCTTACACATCCTGCTTTACCTTATACTGCCAAGCCTTTTGTGACTACTCACCCCAAAATCTCTAACAAGAATTAGGCTTCTACTTCCAAATCTTTAGAAACTCAACCTTCCATATCCGAACCTAAACCCTCACAGGTGTCCACCATCCTAAAACAGGTTAAACCTCTTGGTGTTCACCCTGTACCGAACCTCACTCACCCACAAGTGAAGGTAGATTTGAACCTCGCTCCCCATAGTAGTGGTCCTCACACCGTATTAAAGAAGGTTACTAAACCACGTCAGAGAACTCCTCCCCCACCTTCACCATTTCCCTCTATTTTGGGCCCACACCCTTCCACCTTAATAGGAGTGCTCCCTACTCCAACACCTTACAAAAACAAATCACCTCCATTAGTCCCTCTACCCATCAAACATATATTTCCTCCAAAAAATTCAGCACCTCCCACCAAGAAAGTGCCATCTACATGAGTGGCCACACTGCCACCCAAAAAGATGGTACGAAAAACTCCTAAAACTCCTAAACAGAATTTGTCAACCCCTACTACAACAAAGATCACATACCCATTAGTGGGTTCCTATGCTTTGATGTTATGTCAATTGTTGTAGTCTTCTAGCATCGTTCTCCCACCCATTAAGCCATACCATCCTCTCAGACCAAAACCATCTTGGTTCGATGACACTAAAATTTGTGCGTATCATCACACACCTGGGCATGACACTGAGCGTTGCTATGCTCTTAAAGTTGTCATTAACCAACACCTAAAAAAGGATACCCTTCTCATTAAGGATCCTCTTAACCACCATTTTAACAAATTACTGACACCATCCCTTGTCTCTCAAACATCCTCACCTACATCGAGATCTTATCGCGAGACTATGGTCCCTCTACCACCTTCTCCCCCTTTATTTGAAATAAATATTGTTAATGTGGCCACCAGGTCCCAAACTCTAAAGGATAAAGGAAAAGAGAAGGTTTATTTCCCTTAGACATATCCATTTGTCAAGCCCTCTCCATCACCAAAACCCAAGATTTCAATCTTGGGCACATCCTAACCAACATCTTCGAAGCCAATTCGTGACTCCATGGTGAAACAACTTCACCAAACCCCTATGAAGACATCTTTTTATGACCTAATACAAATCTCTCCATAGCATCACCAAGCCTTAATCAAAGCTCTATAGGTAGTGGAGGTCCAACCTGAAGACCCCCATCCATTGGCTGTGTTAGTCAATTCATTACCCACTATTGCCTCCATCACCTTTAGTGATTTTGAGATTCCAAACTCCAACCTGGAAGATCAAGATCCCGTCCTCTCAAACTAAGCCTATTAGGCAAAAGCTTCATAGGATGCATCCTCATGTCACACTCCTTGTCAAAGAGGAGTTTCATTATCTTTTCTCTGTCTCATTTATCCAACCCATTGATTATTCGCAACGGGTGTCAAACATTGTCCCTGTAAGAAGCAACTGGGGGAATTTGACTTTGTATTGACTATCACAACCTCAACCAAGCATCAAACAACCTCTTAATCATCTCCATATCCACCAAAATTACATCAACCATGCCTACAACAAAAATTTGAGAGAGCGAGATTTCAAAATCAAAGATCTCGTCCTTAAAGAAATCCAACACTGACCAATATGGAAAGAAGAAAATGAGGCAAGTTTGCTCCTAATTGGCTTAGACCTTATATCATAATGCACAAATATGGATCAAGGACTTATCGTTTGTCTTCTCTTAAAGGCTAACCAAAACCTGAGCCCCTTAATGCCTTACATCTCTGACCATTTTATTGTTAATCAAGTAATCATTCACTTGATGTTTAACTTGAGCTCGTCCCTTGAGCAACCCACGTCATCTTCATTCCTATTCCTTTCAACCCTTTTTTAAAGCAGTAAATGCTTTGTCCTAATAAAAGGGAAACCCTTAAACCTCTATAGTCTAATCCATGACTAAAAGTTTAGTCAACAAACAAAACATAAAACTGAGATGCCTATTAAAAGGTCATTAACTATAAATGTGGACTGCTCCCTCGAAGGACAACTACATTAGTGCTATAATTAATAGACTGCTCCCTTGAAGGATAATTATTCAAAGACATCAAAACTTATAAAGCAAAACATAGACCACTCCCTCGAAGGATGGCTATGCCCAAATTTTTGTTACAAACAACACCCTCTCAGAAGCTTCCCGCATCGATCAGCTTCACATGACCACAACACAAAACAAAATGACATCCCTAAGTAGACTTCCCGCATCGATTAGTCTACCAAAAAAAATAAAAAAATGACTGACCAACTATTAAGTCATGGACTTGTCTATAGTCATTCTCAGGGTCACCTATAAAAGGGGCAAAGCTATCCCTGCTAAAAAGGGTTACGCTATCCTGACATATCACATAATCAAACCTATTACCCCAACATATTCAAGAGATTTTGAGCTCATTTAATGTCAAGTGATTCAAATACTTCTCTAACATAAACCAATGGTCAATGACGTAATGCATAAATGGGACTTTTTGTTTACAAAAACCTTATCTATGCTATCATTATGGTCCTTGTTAATGAAAGAGAAACGCGCCTTTCACTTCTTATACACCTTCATCACATACAACCAAACCAAACCAAACCCAACCAAACCAAACCAAAACATGTTCTCACCATTAACATAACATAATGATTTATTTAATACAAATACCAATTTGTGTTACATAAATTATCATAGCCCATTCACACTAGTTTCTATGGAGAACAATACACATGGAAACTATCAACCAAACACAATTTATGTCAAGCATATACCATCACCAATATGGAAACTTGCTGAAGCATAAATCATCTCATTTCATTTTTAGCATAACACCATCACTAATATGGAACATTGCTAGGAATGAAACACCATATAACCAATGTTACAGAATACACCATCACATAATATGGAAAAGGCTGTAACATCATCATACTCATTTCATTTTTAGCATACACCATCACAAATATGGAACATTGCTAGGGATGAAAAACCACATTACACCAATGTTACAGAATACACCATCACATAATATGGAAAAGGCTGTAACATCATCATACACTCATCATTTCTTACATGACCAAACCAACCAACAACCTCTATGACTCCATTTTCCCTTTTGGGGAGAACTACATTGGCATAAGGCCCTTGAAATAGGGGCTATATAGGTAGCACTCAGTTGACATGGGGTCTTCTGAGGTTAGCTTAGCCATTCGTTCATTCGTCTATCTGATGGACCAATCATATAACCTTTAACCATGACTTAACCTAGTCAAAACCAATCCATAACCTACCCTCTTCTTCCCTTTTGGGAGAACTACAATGGCTTGAGGCCCTTGAAATAGGGGCTATGTAGGTAGCACTCAGTTGACATGGGGTCTTCTGAGGTTAGCTCGGCCATTCATTGGTTCATTTACCTAATGGACCAACTATCTAAACCAATCCAAAATCATGACCAAACAACCAGCCTTGACATTGCAGAAGTCACCTTAGACTTCTCATGGGGCACATTGGAGATCACATATATCTCCCTGACCACAACAAACAATACTTGAGATCACTTATATCTCAACCCAACTCGACCAATGACCTTGGAGATCACGACTATCTCCTCCGACCACGACCACTTTCGAGACAACTTTGCCTTGGTTGTTTTGATTACATATATGCTACCTCATGAATAGTTAACAAATTATACGTAACCCACATTATGACCCTCACACGTATTGTTGGATCATGACCAAATTGATCCCCAATATTTGTGACATTTTTGTGTTTTCCAAGAGCACTTCCTAGCCTGGATACTTGGAACATGATGACCATTGGAGCTACAACTTTGATTGTTTAACCCAATCAGCTATGACTAAAAAGTTGGGGACCGGTTATTTTGATTCTAGCACTCCTCGACCTTGCCTGTGACAATTTGACCTGCCTATCATGTGAAGTGGTATACGTGCAATCTCAACTCTTGTAGCATTCACACTCAAACTTCACCTTCACCACCCACTGCCTATCAAATCAACAATCGATTTCATATTGCCTTCTCTCGATTCCTGCTTTGAGGGGGAATACCTCATCCCATACCTGGGGCAACTAACACCTTATTTTTGTCTTGCAGTTCATCAAGAATAACCAACAAGACAAAAAGGGGCAAATGTAGACACCAAAATTGTGTCGACTCCCCTTGGTCCCTTACACATTTTATTAATTTAAAATAAACAACTTATTTTAAATTATGACATCACCTCGACACCTCACCTAGGACACCTCACCTTGGACACCTCACCCTAAGACCATTTCCTACCCTATGACTTACCCTATGACTAAGTCCTTCATATCATAACCACTTAAGACCTATTCTCACTCCATCCTAACCTCCAACTAACTCTCATGCCTAATAAACCCATTTTTTGACCATTCTCCAATGGTAAATGCACTTGGTGGATGGAGAAATGGGCAAAGGGCTAAAAATAGCCCTTTTACCCATTTTCTAGCCACCGACGTCGGTCAATTGTTGGCCGATGCCAGTGGGATCGCCGATGTCAGTTACATAAACTAAGTTCTCAGCTCTCTCTCTTCTCTCTTAGACTCTTCCCCCAAATCTAATCTCTCTCTCTCTGGCTCTCTCCCTCAGACTCTTGGACATGGACGCGCACACTCTGAGACCAAGCATCAGACTTTGACTAATGCTCACTTGGCCAAGAAACTCTGCACAAGTCACTCTAGATTGGATTGAAGCATTACATGAGGACTTCGACATCAGCCACAACAGGAATAGGCATTCTAACACCCTTGGTTCTTCTAACAAAGCTAAGTATTATTCTATCTCATTTCAATGTTTAGAATACATTAGTAATTAGTTTCTATTTACTATTTCTAAATACTATCAATAGACCCAACTTCCTCTAGAGAAAGGCTAAAAAGCCTTCCTCTTATTCCCACCTCCTTTGACATACCTACCCTCTACCTTTGCCTCTCCTCAGACCCTACTCACTGTCTTACAACCTTGCACAGACCATTTAACTCCCAGACCCTTCTATCGACCATAGACATATTCCAAAACCCGTCCAAGGTCCATTACCCCTACCGACATCAGTAACATAATTGATGTCAGCATATTGACAAATCGATGGTGGTAGGACTATCGACATCGGTGACTATGGAAAATTGATTGCAGAGAACATGTATGCGTTATCTTTATTTCTCTTTCTTAGTCTTTCACCATTTCTCTTTATACGACAATATTTTTGTCAAATAGTGGACTATCATCCCTCACGAAGCTTTACGCTTCTAGGACCAAGCATATCGCTTGGCAGTCCACCATATCTCTCTCTAACATTTTCTTTGGTTTAAGTCTTATTCTTATCTACAGGTGTCTTCCTCCACATCCAAAGAGGAGCTCCTACAACGTCTGGATACCGTGCACAACTTAATTTTGGTAACATATAAACCCCTGACCCTTTATCTTTAGTTTCTTCTTCTTTTGAATGTAAAAACCAAAAATGTAGAGAAACAAAATTGGATAAGGTAATGATCAAATGATGTTAAGAGTACATTTACTATCTATTTATACAAGACACCATTATGACATTGGTAGGATCTATTGACCTGGTTGATCATAATTTGGGAATCACCAAAGACACTAATGGTCTTAATTCCCAAGGTTATAGTGGTTTGGAGACCTATCATTAGGGATTCATACTCACCCACATTGTTGGTGCACTCAAAATCAAGTTTGAAGGAAAGGGGAAGAGGTTCACCATCAAGGGGAATGAGAATAACTCTAACACCCTCAAAATGATGGCATTTGTAGCCATTAAATAACATGGTCATTTGGTAGGTGGGGCCCTATTGAGAAAGATCCATGATGGAATCATTTGGAAATGAAAGAGGAAGTGGTTGGTTATCTAGTAGAGGAGATTCAACCAATTAATCAGTAATGACTTGCCCTTTAATTGACTTCTATTAGAGGAACTCAAGGTCAAACTCAATTGAAAGTATGAGCCATTTAGCCATACGTTGGTTTTGGTATGGTTTAGAGTGCATGTAATTGAGGGGGGTTAGTGTTAGTGATGATGAATTTTTTGTGATTGAGAAGGTAATGATGAATTTTGGAATCCATAAAGACTATGTTGAGGCAAAGTTTCTCGAAATGGGTGTACTAAGTCTCATACTCTATAAGTGTTAAACTTATGTAGTAGATAACTTGCTCTTTATTTTTTTCATCATGGTGAGAGAGAATTTCCCCTAAGGAATGGTTAGTGGCAAAAAAATAAAGGTAGAAGGGTTGGTATTCTTTAGGTGGGGTAAGAATGGGTAGATAAAGAAGGTATTATTTGAGTGAATCAAAGGCTTGTTGGTAGTCCTTGGTCCACTTAAAAAATGTATCTTTCTTGAGAAGATGGTGAAAGGGTTGACATCTATTTTATAATTGAGAGATGAAGCAATAGTTCGATTGGAGCTTCCCCTACAGGCTATAGAGTTGATTAAATTTGGTTGGAGGTGGCATCTTTAAAATTGATTTGACTTTGGTAGGGTTTAATTCAATTCCTCAAAGAGAGATGATAAAGCCAAGGAGCATTTTAGATAGGACCCTAAAAATACATTTCTTGGGGTTAATTATGATGTGGAAATGAATTAGGCATTTGAATATGATGGTGAGAATAGCTAGATGATCCTTGGGATGTTTGAATTTCCCAAGGAGATCATCTACATAGTCCTCTATGATTTTATGGATGAGATCATGGAAGATGTAGGTCATCACACATTGGTAAGTTACTCCAACATTTTTTAGACCAAATGGCATGACCCTATAGTAAAAGGTTCCCCATAGGGTGATGAAAAATGTTTTATGCTAATGTTTAAGGGTAATCAAGATTTTATTATATCCTAAGAAACTATCTATGAGAGATGACATCTCGTGGCCAATTATAAGATCAACAAGTTGGTTAATGATAAGCAAAGGGAAGTAATCTTTTGGGAAAGTAAGGTTGAGGTCATGAAATTTAATATAGAGGTGAAGTCCCCCTATGGTCTTGGTAATGGGAATGACATTATAAACCCATTGAATATAATTGATGGGTTGGATGAAGTCGACAGACAAGAGACATTGAAGCTCTTCTTTGACTAGAAGGGTGATGTGAGGGTGTATCCTACAAAGCTTTTGCTGAATAATCTTAGCAATAGGATGGGTGACAATGTTTTGGAGGGATATATAAAGGTAATTATAGGCATATCCTAATAAGACCAAGCAAATGCTATGCTTTAATCATGAAAGAAAGAAGGGTAATCTTATTACTCCGTAGAATCTAAGGATTGACCAATCTTGAAAATGTGAGGGTTATCCTAAGTACCAAGTTGACATCAATAGTGAATTTTTTCAACATGGTTTGGTTCTCGTGAAGAAGGGATTTATGGATGGTATAATCCCCCATACCGAGTTAGGTAAGAATAGAATCATCATCCTAATGTTGGATGGTGTTGATGGTAGGAGAATCATTTTCTACCATTTTAGGATGGATGAGAGGAAGGGTTTTAGTTTAGAAATACTTTTGAAAGGTTAAAGGGCCTAAAATAAATATATTGATAAAAAAAATAGGAGGAATGATCTCAAAATCCTTAGACTTTGAAGGAAACTAGGTTGGTGAAGATGGGACATTTTCCTCAATAGTGGTGATGGGTTTTAGTAAATCAATGGGTTCTTTTGGTGGTACAAACCCAAGACCAAATAACTCATGAGGTTTCTGAGTCTTGATAGCAGGTAACTCATGAGGTCCATGATCATAATAGCCAAGGCCAAATCCCTTATAGGCACACCTATGAAGGTATTAATTGGCAAATGTCAGTTTTTCCAAATAGAAGTTAGAGGTAAATGGTCAGATGGTAGAGGTAGTTGTGGAAGTAAAAAGTGAATGATCAAGTCCCCCATATATTAAGTTGGTTTTATGGTCGAGAGGTCCAAAATTAATGATGGTTATAATTTTGGGTTCATAACTAGGATCATGGTTAAGGTTCTCATACTCTTGAAGAGTAAGGAAAGCATCTAAGGCTAAAAGATGATACTCCCCTAATGAGAGACATTGGAATGTGGGTTCTATGGGGTCCTCTACAAGGATTTGATTAGAAGGGATAGATGAGACAGTTAAAGCTTTATTGATGGTAAGAGTAGATTTTTTTTAGTTTGTGGTGAGGTTGATGATGGAGGAAGAAGAACGTCATTGGGTCGGTATGTCATGTTGCAAGATACAAAAGGACTAGGGTCAGCTTTTATGATAACAACTTGACCTACATGTTAAAAATTAACACATTGGTGTAAGGTAGATGGGACACAAATCATGGCATATATCTAAGGGTGTCCAAGTAAGATGTTTTATTAGAACTCAATTTTTACAATGTAAAATAGTTATGAAATTATGTGAGGTCCCGAGCAGATGTGGAGGATGATTGTCTCCAAGGTAGTGGCCATAGTATCATTAAAGGAGCAGAGGATCACTATAGTTTTTGACATGATATTCTTAGGTAGTTGGAGTTGGTCATAAGCATGAGAGGAGATAATTTTAATGTTATTTCCTCCATCAATCATCACCCTTTTGATGTAGGTTTGATTGATGTATGTAGTGATGAAGAGGGGAGGATCACGATATTTAGAATGAACAGAAGGTATTTATGAATCTTGGAAGGTGATGAAGGTAAAAAGTTGAAGGGATCAAAAAATATATGTAAGAGGTTGAGGGTATTTTGGTTGAACCTCTATTGATTGTAGGGCCTCTATTAATACTTGGTAGTGATAAGGTAAGGTGTTGATTAGTTATTAAAGGCTAATCTTCACCGGCGTCTAGTGAAGTTATTTTAGAACCACTCACTAGATGGAATTAGAAGGGTTGGAAGGAAAGGACCCCAAAATAGATATTTTGGGTTTGGGTGAAGGTGAAGGTAAAAGTGAGGGTTCTTGGGTTAGGTTGGAAGGTTGAGGGGTGGAAGGGTATGTCCATGGTATGAACACTTTGGATTTTCCCTTATCCTTTTGTTGTGCTCGAGATTGGGTAACCATATGGATAGTGTGGATTAAGGATGTGTTGGGATAGATGGTTGCTTTGGATCCAAAAAAATATGTATTTATGATTCTTGGAAGGTGATGAAGGTAGAAAGTTGAAGGGATCCAAAAAAATATGTAAGAGGTTGAGGGTATTTTGGTTGAACCTCTATTGATTGTAGGGCCTCTATTAATACTTGGTAGTGATAGGGTAAGGTGTTGATTAGTTATTAAAGGCTAATCTTCACTGGTGTCTAGTGAAGTTATTTTAGAACCACTCACTAGATAGAATTAGAAGGGTTGGAAGGAAAGGACCCCAAAATAGATATTTTGGGTTTGGGTGAAGGTGAAGGTAAAAGTGAGGGTTCTTGGGTTAGGTTGGAAGGTTGAGGGGTGGAAGGGTATGTCCATGGTATGGACACTTTGGATTTTCCCTTATCCTTTTGTTGGGCCCGAGATTGGGTAACCATATGGATAGTGTGGATTAAGGAGGTGTTGGGATAGATGGTTGCTTTGGTTCCACATCACTTTAAGATGATATTAGAGGAGTAGGTAAATGTTGTATGGGTGGTTGGGTTGGTAATAAGCTCAATGGAGGTTCATCTGATAATAGATCATATTCATCTCATAAGCTATGCATAAAGGCTTGGAGAGCTTTACAATTCTCATGTCATGTCTAAGAGTTTTATGGTATAACCAGATCAAATTATCATTGAACCATGATGGCTTACGATGTGAAGGGAAAAAGGTTTTAATGCTGGTAGGATTAAGGAAAATGTTTGCAAAAACCTTTATAGAATGGTTGAATAAGATTTGAGAAAAGGTGTTGAGGGTGTTAGGTTTTTGGTATTAGGAGTGGGAGCCTTCTTATAAGTAGGATTTACCATGGAAGTTGTAGGTGGTGGGATGGTTTTGGTGGGTGGTTTTGGTTGGGATTGTTTAGTTGTGGTTGGTTTTGAGGTGGAGGGTAAAGTTTTAGAGATAGGTGGAAAGGTATAGGTAGATAGGTTAGATAAGAATGATGGGGAGTTTGATGATTTGGTAGAGGTAGGTGTAGGTAGAGCAAAAGGAGAAGGTTTAGTAGATGAGGAATAGGTGATTATGGGAGGGTTCACCTTCTTAGTAGAAGGATGAGATCTTAATATGGTAGAAGGATGAGGTCATAAAATAGAAGGTAAGTGTGAAGGGGGAGGTATGGCTCAGGTTTGAGGTGGTAATTTGGTTGGCTCCAATTTTTTAGTTGGTTTGGTTGGGGTTTTATTTAGTGGACTAGATGGGGTTAAGTCCAACTTCAAAGATGGGTGAGTAAGGATAGGTATAGGAAGTATTCCTAGATTCTTAATGGGTTTGGTTAGATAAGCATAGGGTGATTTGAAAATTTTAAAAGGAGGTGGGTTAGATGGTTCTCCTATGGTTTTGGATGAAGAAGTGTTTGAGGATGGGGTTGCAGTGATGATAGGTTTGATGGTGGATGCAAGTGAGGTTGAAGGTTTAGGTTTGTTTTGGTAAGGGAACCCAAGACAATGGAAAAAGGTGGCTCTATCTAGGTTAGGTTGAGAAGTGAAATATAGAATTTGGACCAATCTAGAAAAAGGATTGTAAACTGGTTTGATTCCTTGGTCATTGGTTGTTAAGCCCATAGGTGGAGATGAGGGAATAGTTTATTCACCTTTATTCTTGATGGAAGGTTCCAAGATTTGGGAGTATGTTTCCTCTATGGAAGGTGTAGACAAGGTAATCTCTTCTTTTGGGATGGTTTCCAAAGAAATGATGGGTCGTTCTATGATAGGGGAGGAAGGTGCGATGGTATCAAGTGAAGGATTGGAGATGGTTGTTTCCTTGGTTTGTGTGTCCAAAATAATGGAGGGTAATTCAATCATTTCAATATGTGGAGTGGGTGAAGAGGTTGTTGAAGCATTGGGTGTCTCCTTTGGTATTTCTATCGAAGGAGATGTGGATAGGTCCATGGTATCATAAAGTAAAGAAAGAGGGGTAGATACTTCCTCTATTTGAGTATCCAAAGGAATAGAAGGTGAGTCCACCACTTCAATGAGTGGAATGGAGGAAGAGGTAATTGAGGTAATGGTTTCCTTAATAATAGGTTCACTAATAATGACATTAATCATATGGACCTCATGAGCATGAGATGATTCCATTTTATTATCATCATAGTTGGTAGAAGGGGCATGGTTGGGAAAAGGTTTATGAATGATGTCAAGGGACTGATTTGGGGGTGCATTGGGATTATAAAATACAAGATTTACTTTATCAATCATGTTTTGGACAATAGTTTTAAAGGTATTTCACCTACTAACATCATGTCCAATGACATAATGGAAAAAACATAGATCATTCTCATTATACCAACCAGGTGTAAGGTGAGAAGCATAAAATTGTTGGGGAGGTTTTATGGGAGGAAGTTGTATGATGTTTTCTTTGAGTAGTTTATCAAAAAATAAATCATAAGACTCCCCTATCAGAGTATATTATTTTAGAGAAACTTGGTTTTGATTATGGTTTGGTTGGTTATAAGAGTTAGAGGAATTAGTTGGGTTGGGTTGGTTGATAGTTAGAGGTGAATTGGCTTTGAGGACAACTGAGTTTGTGGATGCATTGGGTTTGGTGTTGGGATGGTTATATTGATTGGTGGTTTTGGTTGAGGAAGGATAATTGGATTTAAATCTAGAATTTTTGTTTTATAATTTCAATTTTCCCTCATCAATGGCTTGGATTTCTAATTTATGTTCCATGGTGAAAGCCTCATCAAAAGTCCTGAAAGTTTGAACTTGAAGAGTAGGGGAAATATGTTTGGCACAATCCCAAGAGAATATTTCAATCAACTCAGGTTGGGGTAATTAGAAAGATATTTAGTTGATAAAACCTCTCCATCTAACTAAGAAATTGGTAATTGATTCATCATTGAATTGCCTAATGGAGTAGAGGTCGGTAATAGAGACATTTTTAGATATATTGACTAAGAAATGATCTAAAAATGTTTGGGCAAGTTGCAAAAAGGAAAATATGGAGTGCTTGGTTAGATAACTATACCAATCCAAGGATGGTCCCAATAAATACATGGAAAAGGTATGAAGGAGAAGAGCATCATCATATGCAATCAAATAACAAGAATGGTGAAATGCTATTTAAGTGTTGTTGGGGGTCCACCTTGATTTGGAACTTGGAAAACTTGGGTAGTTACCATTGAGGAAGATAAGATCAGATAGTGATGGATAGATGGATAGGTTAATTGAAAATTTGATCATAAGATAATAGGTTATGAGCCCCAAAGATAGATGATTCTAGGTTGGTCATTTTGTCTATTAACAGTTTGACCAAATCCATTTGAGGTTGGGAAGATCCATAATTATATGGTAAGTTTAGTTGAGGTTTGGTGGTAGCAATATATGGATAAAATGTAGAAGGTTGAGAAGATACCACATATTGGTATGTGGTCATCAGAGGTTGGGATGGTGCCACATAAGGGATGATGGGCACAAAAGGAAGGGTAGAAAGTATTATGTATCCTTGTGAATCAGGAACATATTTATAGGATGTCATAGGTATTTGTTGAGGGATTGATATGGGTTGATTTTTAGATATGGATGGGTTGGTAGTTGCTTGGGGTTAAGTGGCAAATCTCATGTTAATAGGTGGAAGGGTAAGAGGTATGGAAATCACCAAATTTTTAAGATGGGTAGAAATCGATGAGTTGGTGTTGATAAGGGAAATGGTGGAAATAGGGTTAGAAGATACTCCCATGGTAAATGAAGTAGGGGTAACAAGAGGTAAGGTTTCTCATATGTTGGAGGTGTTTGGATATTGATTGGGATGTTGGATTGTGTTTGGGTGGTGGTAGTGGATGAGATATTGGAGGAAGAAGATGCTTGGGTGGTCATAGGCTAGGTAGAGGTATCTCCAACCATAAGATGGGGAGGCATACCATAAGGTAGATATGTAAGAGGAACAAAAGTAATAGGGGTGTGGTATGCTAAGGTGTTGAGGTAATGTTGGAGCACCATGGAGTTATTATCAAGGAAGGTAGTTAAATTTGCATCACCCTTGATAACTATCTGAGGCATGGTAGGAGGGGGAGAAAGATGAGGATAAATTTCAACTTCATAAGTATACTCCATGGAATAAGAGGAAGAGGAAGATGGTGGTTCTTGGTTGGTTTGATTCCTCAATTGTTGTCTAGTAAAGACCATGTGAGGAATAGAAAAAAAATGATGAAAAGCTCACAACTCAAACACAAATAAAGTAAAAGAAAATGAATCTCAAGGCAATAAAAACATACACTAAAGTGCATTCAAAACTTAGGATTCCTTTTATAATGCTTTTGGCTTATGACTTAGAAAGTGTGAAGAATAAATTTGGTTTTTAGATCAAGTACTAGAGAGAAAATCTAAGGTTGGTTTCAGGTATTAAAGGCTCTCAAAAAGAATCTATATTGAATGTCAGTATGTGTTTTGGTATTTAGGCCTACCCCCTCACTTCACACACCACAGTGATAAGGGTGTCGAGTGCTTAGCCAAGATATACTAAATTTTAGAGTTTATACTCAACCATAGAGTTGATTTGGTTCTCTCCTTAGTAATACCCTCCAAGTAAGATTGTTGAGAAAGGGTAAGGTTACCATTAGGAGATGAAATCCTAGTCGGGCCTTATCTCAAGTTTTATTTTGATGTGTTGATGTATTATGTGGTTTGGTAAAGTGTGTGATAACAAGAGTGAAACTACGATTAATTACTTTGATTTTAAGTTACTAAATGAAGTAAAACAAATGAGAGTTAATGTATGCAAGGTTTATTTTAAGCTCAAAAGAAATTCCAAATTTCATTGTCTGAGCAAACAATAAAGGAAGAAAGGGGCACCTAGATGATGCTTGGGTCCCACTGGGCATGCCAAAATATTTCTCTTAATTTTTTCTCATTTATAAATTTTGGAAGATGATAAGAAACTAGTAATAAGGGTGTGGTAGATGTTGGGTGAATATTTTGTCAATCAACTAACTGATGAGCAAAATAGGTCTGTTCAACCATAGCATAGGGAAATTGGTCAGCCAGATGTGCAGGTTTACTACATCAAAAGGGGACAAATCTCTCCTCTCATCAAGGGGAGGTTTCCTGTAAATATGCAGGAGCTATATACTATATATATATGCAAAAAATAACACTCAGGGGTAGGATAAACCATCCATCTCTCATTTTTAGAGATCATGTTCACAAATTAAAGGAGAAATCCTGATTAAATGACAGAAAGCACTCCTCTTCTTTCAAAAGTGTTGTTCAGCAGACAAAAGAAACCTTTCATGTGGTGACAAGTAACTGTAATAGGGCACAGTAACACAATAGGATGAAATGTAGCACAAAGTCTCCACCTTTGACTGATAAATAGTGAAATATGAAGGACAATAAGGGCACAAAGTCATCCCAAGGTCCTTTACACAGAAATAGAATATGAAGGATAATGAGGGCACAAAGTCGTCCCAAGATCCTTTACATAAGAATAAAAAGAAAACACACTAAAGGCAATTATGGGGGCACAAAGTCTCTCCATAGCTGGCTTTAGGACACCTTCCTAATTACTTTCACTAATTCTACTTATTTAATTAAATGGACAAAAAATGTATTAAGGAAACAAACATAAGAACAATTTCCCCAATAACCAAACTATTCTAGCACAAAGTCTGAAAGTTGCTTGTTTTCTTATTCAAATAATGAAATATGATCAACAATCTAAGCTCAAAGTCTCAGTAACGCCTTTCAATTTGGGTAGAGTTTATTTCTAATAACCGAGAGAGATATCATCAAAACAATAAGAGAGAGTCCAATATATAGTGCTTCAAGAAAGACTTGGGCACTTTGTTTCACAAAAAATGGCTTATGATGCATTTAATGCTTTTAATGCATTTTAAATTCTATCCATGGGCTATGCTAGAATCAATCATCAGTTTTTAATATGGGCCGCTTTATGTGTTTCCTTATGTGTGCACAACTGTTCGCTCTACTCAATGCGAGAAACAGGCTGTGCCATTGAATGTTTGTGCTCTCTGATGTCCACCTGATGGATTGCATCACCTTCTAGAAACATATCCCATGCATAGATATTTTTTATCTTTCTCCATTATTCCCCCTTTCTTGGCTATATTTTGTCCTTTTCTATGCGATCTGAGCTCTTGGGCTATCTTTGGCTGATTACTAAATTTGTTTACAGGGTCTGTGCTTAAGCTTGTAAGGATCAATAGTTATTTTGTTGTTGCAAATTTGACATGTTTGGGTCCATCATCATTTTAAATCCAATGGCTACTTGGTTGCCCTAAATTTGATGGCTGCAGGCCCATCATCCTCTTTAGCAATTCCTTTGTGTCTTTCTTGTTTGCTTTCGCTGCTCTTAACAAGTGACATGTGGCACATTCTACTATGAAATAGGTGAGGACACATGGCAGCATCCGCTGAGTTTATAGAAGCACTATAAAAACATTTAGGACTCTTTTGGATCCATGTGGACACAGACACTTGTTTCACTCTGCTTGACCTTAGCACCTCGCCTGGGGCCCACCACAGTCCTTACAAAATAAAAGGAAGAAACTGTAGATGTTGACACGTGGTGACTTCTACTGAGTTATAATAGAACACATGGCATGTTCTATAGCTTTTAAACTTATTAAAAACTGTGTCTCAGAAGATGACACTTAGCAGCTTTTTCTATAATTTTATAAGGGACACGTGGCGGCTTCTACTGTAACTTTATGAGGGACATGTGGTGCATTTTGCTGCAATTTGAGGTTTGATATTTCCTAGAGGGAACTTGCCCTTCAAGGTCTTGATAAACATTCCACTTTCCCTAGTGAGAGCCTCCTGCAAGGGTACCTACCCTTCGAGATCTTTTGGGCAACATTCGGGCTTTTATTTCCTCGATGGGTTTTTCCTTTTTTGGCAGACTTTTCCTTCAGACAAAAAGTCCAAAGGAATTCTTTCGGACAATTTGTCCAAAGGAAATCTTCCTTCACTTTGCCTCTACTTTCTGTCGGGCTTTCTTTCAGCGGGATTTTGTCTTTGCTTCGAGCTTATTTATTTGGACAAAATTTTGAAGGAATTCCTTTGGACATTTTATCTGAAGGAAATGCCTTAATCATTTTTCCTTAGTCAATTTTTTGCATTCTTTTCTTGAAAGAGAACTGTGCCCTCCATAAAGATTGTTCAAGCCCAAAAATATCCTTTAGAATTTTACAATGGTCCATCTGCTCCTTGCTTGCCCTCTGTAAGGGCTATTTGTCCTTGGTTCATTTTTTGAAGGAATTCTCTTGGTTTGCTTTTGCTCATTGCCTTCTGTAAGGGCACTTGGCTTGGTTCACTGCCCTCTACAAGGGCACTCAGCTTGGTTCATTGCCCTCTGTAAGGGCACTCAGCTTGGTTCACTACCCTTCGCAAGGGCACGTGGCTTGGTTCACTGCCCTCCATAAGGGCACTTTTTCCTTTGGTTTTGGGGTAGCCCTTTGAACCTGTCGATTGAATCGATTGAACCAACTTTGGTTCAATGGTTCAATGGTTCAATCAGCTCAATCTCTTTATTTGACTAAGTCTTTTTTTGATCTTTTGAACCAAACATGTTGAACCATATGGCCATTGAACCTGGTGAACCATTAAACCCATTGAGCCTTTAAACCAAAGTGGTTCAATGGTTTAATGGTTTAATGGTTTAAGCCTTCATCTCTTTGATAAGTGTTTTGAAGCTGTTGAACCTTGAATCAGTTGAACTTTGAACTTGACAAATGCACTTAACTCTTGTTGATGACATTGAACCTTTGAACCCATTGAACCTGTTGAACCAAAATGGTTCAAAGTTCAACGGTTCAATGGTTCAATAGTTCAAACACTACATAGAAGCTTGATGATGGACTCTTTTTGTTGAACCAAGGAATTGAACTAATCTTAAAAATGACTAAGTGTTTAAAACTTATTCTTTTAATTGAACTCACCTGTAGAAGCCTTTGAACCTATTGAACTTGTTGAACCTGCTGATTTCAAGCATGTTGAGTCTATAGAAACATATCTGTAGAGTTCATAGATTTAAGCTTGCAGAGTCCATAGAAATGATTTCATAGAATTGGTGGAGTTTGTAGACATGAGTCCATAGATTTAAGCCTGTAGAGTCTGTAGATTCAAGCCTGTAGAGTCTGTAGATTCAAGCTTGCAGAGTCCATAAAACTTTGAAAAAGCTTTAAAAATGGAGAATTTGAATGCCCAAAACAAATTTTTGAGAAGGGAAAAGATGATTTTGGTTGTTGAACCAAAATATTTCATAAGTTGTCCTAAAAATTAATGACATTTTTTGGGGACAATAGCTGGCTCCAGTTGGGAAACTTTCTTCAATTGAAAACTTGGAACAACTGAGGGGAGTAAAAACCAGAATCTCTAGTGCCTTAAAGTGCACCATTGGGCTATGGAGTCATGCTATCCAAAAAGAAAGGTGACAAAAACAAAAATGAAAGCACAAAAATAGAACTAAAGACTATATAAATGCACATATGTACAAGCTGATCTTATCTGATACTTCACAGATTGAAATGTTTTAGATGTTGCCCACTGTGAAGTAATGAAAAGGGTGTACCATATTGATATTTCAATAGGAAGCTATTCTAACCATTGAGTTGATAGATAATAAATGGGCCTCTCTAAAGAAAATCAAACTTCCCATGCATCCCCTTTGGTTCTCTTCTCTTGTCCCACAACAGGACTTGATCTCCAACTTGAAAATCATAATTTTTTGCCTTCTGGTCGAAGAGCTTCTTCACCAAACTTTGATGGGCAGCAATTCGGTCCACCACCATAGTTATCTATTCATTCATCTCAGTCAAGCACATAATCCTCTTATCAAGGGGGCTTTCATATGTCTGATCTTCAATTGCCTTGGCCAATTTTAATGCTGGCAATTCCAAGGTGATTGGTATCTCAACATTGATACCATAAAGAAGTTAGAAAGGAGACATACCAATTACCCTTTTTGGTGTGATTCTATCTATCCACAAAGCATCAACCAATGCTTTATGCTAGGTCCTTTGGTTGTCATCCACTAGATTCTTGATGATAGTCATCAGGTTCTTATTACTTGATTCAGCTTGTTCATTCCCTTGTGGAAAGTAATCAAAAGAGTGAGAGAGGGTGATCCCATAGTAAAAATATAATTGAGTAATCTCCTAAGAAGTGAAACACGCTACGTTATCTATTACAACCTTGGTTGGAACTCCAAACCTAGAAATGATATTCTCTTTGAGGAAATTGCACACTACTTTTGAAATAGCATGCTTGGTTGGGATAGCTTCCAACCACTTGGTGAAGTAGTTAGTTGCTATAAGGACATAATCATGTCCATCACTTAAAGATGGGTTTACAACTCCAACAAAATTAATTCCCCATTGCTGGAATGGTTCATCTATGACCACTGGCTTGAAAGGTAGGGTAGCTAACTTGGGTCTCCCAACAAACTGTTGACATAGTTCACATTTTATTACCCACTTATATGCAACTTAGAAAAGAGTTGGCCAATAATGCCTGGCTCACAAAATTTTATGGGCAGTCATAAGAGCAAAAAAATGTCCTCCATAGGCTAGATTGTGGAAGGATTTCAAAAGTTGGCTTTATTTCTCCTTGTCCACACAATGAAGGAACACTCCATTAAGGTTCCTCTTGTACAAGCCGTTGTCCCAAAGGACAAAATTGGTAGCTTTTAACATGATAGTCCTCCTTTCTTTGTAAGATAGGTGAGGACACTCACCATAAGTAAGGAAATGAGCAATACCTAAATACCACTCATTCATGGTGGAGACAAAGAGGACTGTCAGTGTGTCTTCCACCTCTGCTTCTTTATGCTCTATTTCTTCTAGTTTGTTATCAGTAATTAATTGACATAGGCCTTTTCCTCATACTAGCTTTGTTGGCTTGATGACTAGATCAAACACTTGGATCTTTGCAATCCAATTGCCTCTTTTTGTCCCAAACTCTTGTTGAGTTATTATGGATTTGACCGTGGTATCAGGAACCAAGGCAGTAGTGTGAGAATTCAAGATGTAGAAGCAGAAATGCTTGACTGCCTTCACCACTGCATAAGCATGCTTTTCCATGTTTGAGTACTTTAGCTCATGAGCTTTGAGAGGGTATCTCATGAAATAAATGGGAGATTCCATACCTTATTTATTCTGTTAAACCAAAATTTCTAAAAGCACGTGTTTAGAAGCATAATTGTATATGATGAACTCTTTGTTGTAGTCTGGACAAACCAGAATTGGGCCATGGGCAATGGTAGTCTTAATATCCTCAAATGCTGACTTACCTTCTTTAGTCTAGCTAAAGGTGGCCTTTCCCTTCATCATGTTCACAATGTGTCAAGTCTTCTCAGCAAACTCAGGGATGAACCTTCGTAAAAAATTCACCTTCTCAAAGAAATAGTGAACAACAGTCTTACTTGTAGGCAAGGTAAGCTCTTGGATAGACTTGACTCTGTCTAAGTCAATCTTTATGTCTCCTTTGGACGTAATGTGTCTTAGAAGTTTCCCCTCTGTTACTCCTAAAACTAACTTCTTGGGGTTCAAGGAAATGCCATTTTGGTGGCAGCGCTCTAGCACTTGTTGCAAGTGGCAAATATGATCCAGACGATGCTTAGAATAAATGGTCAAGTCATCAAAATAAACTACAATGAACTTACACATCTCATCTTTGAAAGCAAGGTCTATTTCTCTCTGAAAGGTGGTGCTAGCATTTACCAAGCCAAAAGACATCCTTCTATATGCAAACATGCCCTAAGGTGTGGTGAAGGCAGTCTTGTGTTGTTCTGCTTCACTAACTTCAACCTGATTATATCCTGAGAAGCCATTTAGCATTGATAACATCTCTGAGCCAATCACTATCTGAAGTCCTTGATCCATGATGGGCAAAGGATAGTTATCTTTTAAAGATGATTGATTCAGATTTCTAAAATCCACATAGATGTGAATTTTTCCATTCTTCTTCCTTAAGGGAACTATGTTGGCAATCCATGTGGAATGATGGATTGGGAAAATTAATCTAGCATTTAGCATTTTTTGTATCTTAGACAGAATAGTACCTGATATCTTTGGATTATAATGATAGGATTTCTACTTTTAAGGCACCAAATTATCTTTGAGAGGAATTTTTTGATGAATTTCCTCAGGCCTGAGCGACTTTAGATCATCATAAGAGTATGCCAAAACATCGATGTAATAGCGAAGCAGGTTAGTAATTTTGAGTTTCTCCTCTAGAGTACAACACTTTCCAATGTTCATCATCTTGGGATTTTCCTTGGTACCCAAATTTATCTAATCAAACCCATGGGAGGAGCTTGAATCCATTTGTTATTATTTGATGAACATGTCGTGCTTGTCAAACAGTTTCTCAAGAGAAACTAGTCCTTTAGGAATCTTATTCCCTTTTAGCTACAAGAATTCTTCACCTACGTCTAAATTCATTTCATGAGCTAATTCAAGTTTTTGGAGCTTATTACCTTCGAAGTGAAGATGTTCGAAGCTATCTTTTTATTCCAAAAAGGTGATGATTTGGTTGTCACCATTGAACACTTGCCAATGATTGGCATTATCGAACACACTTGGTCTAAAGACCAATTTGATAGTGTACCTATTTCCTTTGAAGTTTAGATGAAGAACTAAGAGGGTTGCCAAAATAGCCATTGAATTCCTTGGGTATGGTAGAGATGTTGAAAGCATCAAAGCTTTCAATTTCATCCTAGACTAGATTGTGGTAATGGCATAATCTCTCATTTTTGGTTTGATACAGGCTCTTTGCCTGACAAACCACTAATTCAACATCTCTTTTTGCATGAAGGAGTTTGATGCCTTTATCTTGAGCAACCTTTAATCCAAGCAATAGAGATTTGTACTCAGCTATGTTGTTATTGTTACTGAACTACAACTTGTATGAAGAAGGAAAAATGTCTCCTTGAGGAGATATTAACACAATCCTAGCTCTTGAGCTAGTAGAAGAATTGATGCCATCAAATTCCAGGATCCAAACATCATAAGAAACTGATCTTTCCTTAGATTTCTCCTTGCTTGGAAGGGGAAATTCTTCTATGTTTGCACTGTGCTCTCCCACATCTTTTATTATTCCATCTGAACAAATTTTTAGACTATCATTTTCAAAAGTTTCATACGCTGAAATATGAGTATCCTCTGTGGTCAAGAAATAATTACCCATGTTTGAAGATTCAAATAGAATTTGAGCTTTAGGGGTTGATGTCTAAGTGACAACATATTTTGATTCTTTTTTAGGAAGCAACCTTTACATGATGCCTTTGATAGGGATCCTTACTTCAAATAGGTCCATGCTCAATTCTCCACCAACATCCTTGCAAAAATTTCACCCTAGAAGAATGCCATATGAGGTTGGAACATCAGCCACCAGGACTGTCATCTTGATTCTTTTGTCTGGGAATGCTGTAAATGCAAATTGGGCATCTTTGATTTGTCCTAGCAGAGGTACTTGTTTGTTTTCCATGGAAAAATATCTCCCAAAGGTTTTGGTCAGTGTGAGTCCAAGAGATTCTACCACCTTTCCAAGCATGACATTGTCAGATGCACCTGAGTCTATGATGCAATTGCTCAGTTTATAACCATTTATCAATAGGGAAACATATAAAGGCTCTATTTTTCTAGGGGCAGTTGGAGGAGTAATGACAAGATTTTTTGGGATGGGTATGTTCCTTGGGGGATCATGAGTTACTTTTTTAGCATCTTGTCCTGTAGGGATGGATTTATTCTTCACACACTCTACCAACTTGTCCAACTGCTCAGGATTGGCTTGTAGGAATTCAAATTTAGACATTTGAATTTTGGTCTTCTTGACATGGTCAATTATGTCAAATGACTGAAATGGATTAGGAATAGAGGAAGGGAGTTCATCTTTTTAGTTTTTAGGAGGGGTAGTACTAGTCTATGGAATTGAAGTTGAAGATGGAGGAATGCTTGATGTACTTACCTTTTTGGCAATCACTGGGTCCTTTGGCTAGAAAGGTAGAGAAGTTACTCATTTGGAAATTGAAATTGTAGGCTGAGAACTTTCCCTTATTTTTTCTTTATCAGCCTATTGGGCTGACTGGTTTTGGGATCGGGTGAATACAACATATGATCCATCAACTGCTTCACCTTTACCTCTGGGTTCATCCTGGTAATTCAGGAAACCAATGTTGGAGTCGCCAGCTAATACTTCCTAGCCTTTTGCAAGGAGATCAATGTCATTTTCTTAGTTCAATTTAGGCTGAAAAGAGAAATTAGATTCTGTTTCGAGATATCTAACTATTGAATTGGTTGGGGGTGCTTCAATGGCAAGTTTTTCTTGTGGGGGAGTAAGACAATTTAGCTGTACTTGATTTTTGGTAGCATTGCCTTGGTATGACTGATTGGAGAATGTCCTTTTTGGCATATCTCTATATGAAGAAGCTAAAGATATCCCTTGCGCCATTTGCTTCTTGAGAGCTAGCAACTCATTTGCTAGCTTCTGCACCATTAGATTAGTGATACCTATAGATGGATATTCAGAAGATGAAGAGGATTTACCTCTATTTGGATCTCTCCTTATCTTTCCTACCAAGATAAGGTCATCTTCTATCTCAGTAGCCAAGTCTTGAGCTGCAGTAAGGTCTATTTGGCCAGAATGTTTTAGCAAAAAACTAACTTCAGGTAGCTGTGAGTTGATGAAGAAGCATTTAAGGTTCTCAGGTATAGGCTGAGTAATTACAATAATCTTGTTCCTCAGCTTGTCAAACTTGGCTATGAAATCCCTCATTGGTTCATGAAGTTCCTTCTTCATTTGTGTGAGCTGGGCCAACAGGGCATGTGCATCTTCTACAGGCTTGAATTTGGCTTTGAGAGTATTCCAGCTAGTCATAGTTTGGGCCTGTAGATGATAGAACTAGTCTATAGTATCACCTTGTAAAGTTTCCATAAATAGCCTGACTGCTACATCCTTATATTCCACACCTATTATGCCATAGGCTATGCTGAAGGCTACACTATGTTCATCAGGATGAACTTTCCCATCACCATAGAACTTGGGAAATTTTTTCCTTGAACTATGTGGTAGCTCATGTAGAGGTGGAGTTAAATTGAGTGGGATAAAAGAGTTACCCCAAGGGCCTTGAACTACCATAGTATGACTATGGAAAGGTGGAATAAAAAATCTCAGAGGGGTAAGTATTAACAAAGATTTATTAATATCAGAAATGGATGCTTTGCCCAGTAATGGAGATTTGACTTTAGTAGGAAGAAAGCTCCTGGTTCATTGGAGGTGAGATGGTGAAGGAAACAGATCAAAATTAATTTGTTGTACCAACTTGAATACAAGGTCAACAATACCTTTATCCCTTTGGCTTTCTGTATACCATGGATTTGTCAGAGTGTAAAAATAAAAATGGAAAAGAATTGGCACTGCTTTAACTTGAAGCTTGAGGCTTCAAACTATGTGTTCTTCCATAATGAGATAAATGGATAAGGATATAATGATAATGGGCAAGACACAGGTGATGTTTCAATCTGAAGCTTGAGGCTCCAAGTTACACAAAATTACTGTCCCCAGTGGAGTCACCAAAAACTATTGGGTGAATATTTTGTCAATCAGCTAACTAATGATAAAAATAGGTCTCTTCAACCACAACATAGGGAAATTGGTCAGCCAGATGTGCATGTTTACTACATCAAAAGGGCACAAATCTCTCTTCTCATCAAGGGGAGGTTCCCTGTAAATATGTAGGAACTATATGCTATATATATAAGTAGAAAGTAACACTCAGGGGTAGGATAAACCATCCATCTCTCTTTTTTAGAGATGATGTTCACAAATCAAAGGAGAAATCCTAATTAAATGATAGAAAGCACTCCTTTTATTTTAGAAGTGTTGTTCAACAGACAAAAAGAACCTTTCATGTGGTGACAAGTAACTATAATAGGGCACAATAACATAGCAGGATGAAATTTAGCACAAAGTCTCCACCTTAACTGCCAAAGAGTGAAATACGAAGGACAATGAGGGCACAAAGTCATCCCAAGGTCCTTTACATAGAAACAGAATACGAAGGATAATGAGGGCACAAAATCATCCCAAGATCCTTTACACAGGAATAGAAAGAAAACACACTAAAGGCAATTATGGGGGCACAAAGTCTCTCCACAGCTGGCTTCAGGACACCTTCCTGATTACTTTCACTAATTCTACTTATTTAATTAAATGGATAAAAAATATATTAAGCAAACATACATAAGAACAATTTCCCTAAAAACCAAGCTATTCTAGAACAAAGTCTGAAAAGTCACTTGTTTTCTTATTTAAATAACAAAATATGATCAACATTTTGAGCTCAAAGTCTTAGTAATGCCTTTTAATTTGGGTAGAGTTTTTTTTTCTGATAATCGAGAGAGATATCTCCAAAACAATAAGAGAGAGTCCAATATATAGTGCTCCAAGAAAGACTTGGGCACTTTATTTCATAAAAAATGGCTTATGATGCATTTAATGCCTTTAATGCATTTTAAATTTTATCCATGGGCTATGCTGGAATCGAGCATCAATTTTTAATATAGGCCGCTTGATGTGTTTCCTTATGTGTGCACAACTATTCACTCTACTCAAAGTAGGAATATAATCCATGCCATTGAATGTTTACGCTTTCGGATGTCCAGCTGGTGGATTGCTTCACCTTCTAGAAACATATCCCATGCATGGATATTTTTGATCTTTCTCTATCATTCCCCATTTCTTGGTTGTATTTTGTCCTTTTCTGTGTGATCTAAGCTCTTAGGCTATCTCTTTGGCCAGCTGCTAAATTTGTTTATAGGGTCTATGCTTAAGCCTGTAAGGATCAATAGTTATTTCATTGTCACAAATTTGACATGTTTAGGTCCGTCATCATTTGAAAGCCAATAGCTACTTGGTTGCCCTAAATTTGATGGCTGCGGGCCCGTCATCTTCCTTAGCAATTCCATCCACTGAGTTTATAGAAGCACTGTAGAAACATTTTGGACTCTTTTGGATCCATGCAGATGCATACACTTGTCACGCTCTACTTGACCTTAGCACCTTGCCTAGGGCCCACCATAGTCCTTATGAAACAAAAGGAAGAAACTGTGGATGTTGACACATGGTGACTTCTGTTGAGTTATAATATAACACATGACATATTTCATAGCTTTTAAAATTATTAAAAATTATGTCTTAAAAGATGACACTTGGCAGCTTCCATTGCAATTCTATAAGGGACATGTGGCAGCTTCTGCTATAACTTTATGAGGGACACGTGGCAGCTTCTGCTACAACTTTATGAGGGACACATGACACATTCCACTTAATTTGAGGTTTGATCTTTCTTAGAGGGAACTTGCCCTTTAGGGTCTTGAGAAATTGTCCACTTTCCCTAGTGAGAGCCTCCCGTAAGGGTACCTACCCTTTGAGATCTTTCAGGCAGCCTTCAGGCTTTAATTTCCTTAGTGGGTTTTGCCTTTTTCGGTGGACTTTTCCTTTGGACAAAATGTCTGAAGGAATTCTTTCAGACAATTTATCTGAAGGAAATCTTCCTTTGGTTTGCCTCTGCTTTTCATCGAGCTTTCTTTCGATGGGCTTTTGTCTTTGGTTTGGGCTTATTTCTTCAGACAAAATTTTGAAGGAATTCCTTTGATCATTTTGTCTGAACGAAATGCCTTAATCATTTTGCCTTAGTCGATTTTATGCATTCTTTTCTCAAAAGAGAACTGTGCCCTTTGCAAGGATTGTTCAAGCCTGAAAATATCCTTCAGACTTTTACAACAGTCCATCTGCTCCTTGCCTACCCTTTGCAAGGGCTATTTGTCCTTGGTTCATTTTTTTGAAAGAATTCTCTTGGTCTGCTTTTGATTGCTGCCCCCCGCAAGGGCACTTGGCTTGGTTCACTACCCTCCGTAAGGGCACTCAGCTTGGTTCACTACCCTCCACAAAGGCACTCAGCTTGGTTCACTGCCCTCCACAAGGGCACTTTTTCTTTTGGCTTTGGGGCAACCCTTTAAACCTGCCAATTGAACCGACTGATTGAACCAACTTTGGTTCAATGGTTCAATTGGTTCAATCTCTTTATTTGACTAAGTCTTTTTTTGATCTTTTAAACCAAATGCATTGAACCATATGGCCGTTGAACTTGTTGAACCATTGAACCTGTTGAACCTTTGAACCAAAGTGGTTCAATGGTTCAACGGTTCAATGGTTCAAGCCTTCTTCTCTTTGATAAGTGTTTTGAAGCCGTTGAACCTTGAAGTAGTTAAACTTTGAACCTTGACAAATGTGCTTAACTCTCGCTGATGATGTTGAACCTTTAAACCCATTGAACCCGTTGAACCAAAATGGTTTAAGGTTGAACGGTTCAATGGTTCAATGGTTTAAACACTGCATATAAGCTTGTTAATGAACTCTTTTGGTTGAACTAAGGCATTGAACCAATCCTGAAAATGACTAAGTGTTGAAAACTTGTTCTTTTGATTGAACTCACTTTTAGAAGCCTTTGAACCTATTGAACCTACTAATTTCAAGCATGTTGAGTCTATAGAAACATATCTACAAAGTTCATAGATTTAAGCCTGCAGAGTCTATAGAAATGAGTCTGTAGAACTGGCGGAGTCCGTAGATTTAAGCCTATAGAGTCCATAGATTCAAGCCTACAGAGTCCATAGATTCAAGCCTGCAAAGTCTATAGATTCAATCCTAGAGAGTCCATAGAATTGGGTCCATAGAACTTTGAAAAAGCTTGAAAAATGGAGAATTTGAATGCCCAGAACAATTTTTTGAGAAGGGAAAAGAGGATTTTGGTCTGTTGAACAAGCAGGGACATAGAAAGTTATATTTGATTTGGGGAAAGGGTTTGGAAATAACTTGTTATTTCATGCCATAGTGATCATTAGTGGTTGGGATGACCATCAATGATTAAGTTGACCATCGGTGGTTGGGTAACTATCGACAATTGGGGGCGATCATTGGTAATTATGCTAACTATTGGTAGTTGCTTATGGATTCTAAAAGTATTAAAAAAGAGTTATAGAATGGTTTTCTAATTAGGTAAGGGTCTGGTTATAAATGGGAGGTTGGAAGATAGGTGAAAAAAAGGTGTGATGGAGGGAAGAGGTCAAAAACTAGAATAATAAAATAGAAGTACAAATATACCTGTTGCTTGCTAAGTGGCTGATGGTTGATGGCTGGAGCAATTTTGGTAGAGTATCGATACTTTTCCTTGAGAGAAATTTTAGTAGAGGTTCAAAGCTCTACTATTTTTTATAAATTACTGGAAGAAGATTGGCTATGGAGCTTGAATACCTATTTGTAAGAATGTTTGTGATCATAGATCTCACCTCCCACTCCCCTCCTTTTATAAGAAATGAGAGATGGAGGATAGAAGGTTCCCTAGTAGGTTGACTTACTAATTTCAATGCTTGGGAGTTTGTTAGCAATGGGAAAGGTAGGATATATTTAATTTTTCCTTGTTATCTTACACAACTAGTATTTATGTAAGAAAGAAGAGGACCTGACCATCGACGGTTAGGCTAACCATCGGTGGTCAAGTTGACTATCGATGGTCGAGTGTCAAAGGAAAAGAGGTCAAGGTGGGTTGAAAGAGGCTAGGTAAAGGTTAATTAGTAATTTAGTGTGTTTAGTTAGCTAAGTAACTAGGTAGACTCAAGGTTGGATGGGTTGGTTTATAGGTTGAGAAGGGTTAGGTGGTGCCTAAGGTATCTCGATGCACTTTGACAACTAGTACAATTTTTTAGTGTCTACAGTTTATTTGTTCATCTTTGAAAATGCTTCTAAGTAGGGGGACACTCTCTAATTTTTATAGGGAAAAGGCATGAATTAATCACAAATTTTCATGTTTAAATAGTTTTAACATTTCATTTTGGTGTTTAAAACAAATTAGGCTAAGTCTGGTACATTTGTGTTTATGTGATTAAAATGAACCTAGATGATTTGTGTTGAATTTGTTTTATGAAATTTGTTGCATGTTTTAAACTTAAGCCAAGGGGCTAAGTAACTTTAATTTAATGTGTTGTAATCTTGCTCACTTTGTCTTTCATTGTTTTAAAAAAACACAGTTTATTTTTTATGCCTTGGATGTTTTTCAAAGTTTTTTAAAGATTCAACTAATGCCAAGGGGGCAATAAAACTTCACAACACATTTCATTTTTGGTTCCTTAAAATGAACTTTAAATCACTTAGTTCATGTTTTTCAAAGCCTTCATTTTTATGCCATGTTTGTTTTAACTTGTTTTTTTTTTCACAAAAAGAATAGCGCGTGTATGATCTCTCCCATCCCCTATAAGGAACTTAGGTGATATAAAGAACCTTTTCATTACATTTGTGCCTATTCCAAGGCATAGAAAGAAATTTATCTACAATATCCCCAAAACTTGCATTGTTTAGGTGATCTAAAATCAACCGTAAAGTCTTTCCACTTGTCATTTATTTTCATGTAATTTGGTTTGTGAAGGGGATGTTATTATCTCTCATAAGTTCTCTAGGAAAGCATTGACCTAGAGATTCATCTCTTGGTAGTGTTTCAATCCCACTCCATGGTGGGGTATACAAATTAGGGTATGCATACTACAAGAGCCAGGGGGTTGAACAACTAACCTCTCCTTTTGTAATGAAGGCTTGAGTCAGGTTTGGTGAACTATGGGGTTCCACTAAGTAATCAATGAATGGAATCATCATGCAAAGGAATATACCCTTGCATGATAAGTGGATCAATATGGACTCAATTAACATGATGATTTTCTTATGTTATCCATACTTGGTATCAATCTAGATTGTCATAAATTATAAATTTTAGTCAAACCCACTTTCCATACCTTGATAGGATCTAGAATGATATACTTAGTTATATTTTTCTCATTTATTCACTTATTACTTGGGTTTTTGTGTCTAAAATTTGTGTTTATTTATACCATGTTATAAACTAGTTTGTTTATCTACACTACTCCGTCATTTGAGGAGGTGTTATGCCATCTATTTGACACCTTGATTTAACTTAGAATTTTTGTGTCAAAAACATTATGTGTGTCACTTGATTGAGATGGGTAACATTATGCTTACAAAATCAATTCAAGTTTTGAGCCTTAGAAGTATTTGAAACAAAACATTATTTATACCTTTTGAGAGCACAAACATCGTTATGTTGCTCAAATTAATTCAATAAAGTTATCTTGTATAGTGTCCAAGTTTCAAATTTTTAAACCAAACCATGTGTCTTGTGGGATCTTCATTTTAATGCAGTCATGTTGTTCAAATTTGCCTAGCTTGTTGGTTAATAAAATCCAAGTTTTTCCTAAGTTAAATTTTCAATTAACATTAAATTTTTTAGATTCCAACATTGATCGATTTTTGTTTAGGCCTCATTTTTTAGAGGATGATACACAAATCTTTCTCTTTTGGGTTATATAACCCAAAATTTGAAAAATCATTATTTGTGCCTGTTAACCATTTTGGCCCTGCAGGCCAAAATTGGTTTCCTTCCCTTGCTATTCTGAGCCAATTTCAAATTTGATTTTTTGCACAAGTCTTTCAGAAAAAGGAGGAACTAGTTCAATGGTTTGACGTCGGGGTCCAATGCAATGAGCTTTCCAATAACTTTGAACTTGAAAATTTGAACCATCTTTAGTTCAAAGGTTTGGTTCAATGCTTTGGTTCAACGCTTTAGTTTAATGCTTTGGTTCATCAATTTGGTTCAAAGGTTTGGTTCAATGCTTTGGTTCAAAGGTTTGGTTCATCACTTTGGTTCAAAGGTTAGGTTCATCGACAAAATTCAATGACAAGGTTCAATGGCAAAGTTCATCAGCAAGATTCATCAGCAAAGTTCATTGGCAAAGTTCAACGGCAAGGTTCATCGGCAAAGTTCAATGGCTTGGTTCAAACACTTGGTTTAATCACTTTGAAATTGGAACCATTGAACTATTGAACCATTGAACTGTTGAACCATTATTGGTTCAAATGGTTGGTTCAAGTGATTGCTTCAAGTTCTTGGTTCAATCACTTTGAACTTGGAAGTATTGAACCATTGAATCGTTGAACCATTGAACCATTGTTGGTTCAAGAGATGGGTTCAAATGATTGGTTCAAGTGCTTGGTTCAATCGATTAGTTCAATCAAAGGGTTCAATCAGTTAGTTCAAAGTGGTTGGTTCAAGCTGTCAAATAAATGAGCAAAACACAACATTGAACTAATTGTTGGTTCAATCAATTGGTTCAATCGGAAGGTTCAAGGGAGTCCACCAAATCCTGAAGGACAAGTGCCCTTATAAAGGGCAGGGAACACTTACAAAGAAATCAAAGGAAAGGCTGAAGTAATTGACCAAATGGTGATAGGTGCATGAACGTCAACTTTATGATAATGAAATAGCCATTGATCTTTAAATAAAAGGCATGAACTTGAAGGAATTCAAAGGCTTAAAGCCAAAAGGAATGGATCATCGAGGAGGGAGTCCAAAGAGCTGAAGAATTAGTAGAAGATAGCTCCCGAAGGATGAAGGAACCAAAAAAGATAAAGCTAGGAAGAAGCAAAAGGGCCAAGTGCATAAACAGACAAAATCATCCAAGTGGCAAAGGAAGGTGTCGACTCAAGGAGTTACTCTGATGGTTGACACAATATCTACCAAGTGGTCATCAAGGGGTGTGAACAGTGAATGATGTGACCCATTTTTCTTCACTTTACATTGAGGAGCAGACAAACGGTGCAACCCATAATTTCACATATCATGTTTAATATATCTTAAATGCCTGAAATCAAAATAGGGGCTGACACAATAGTATCTATCAAGCAGATTCCTCTTCCCAATGCAAGGAACACACATGGGCCATTTGTAAAAGGGTGCCAAAAGGCCTTTTTCTTCCTCTATATATTAAAATATTCTCATTTGGAGAAAAGATCTCTCATGTTGTAAGGCGAAGCCTTGCTAATTTTCACCTAGAATCAATAAACATACATCTTTTACCTCTATTTTGGTTGGATATATCTCTAAGTGTGTCTGATTGTTAAACTTGTGTTTAGTCATTTCCTTCTTAATGCTTTCATAGGCTTGATACCAATACCCCTGGTATATACAAAGCACCATTCCTGCAGGTGACAAGAAGAGTTGTATTTGGAGTGCAAAGACAAAAGAAAGTTACCAGATAGTGTGCTTTTCCTACAGTGCCTATGGCAAGTTCCTTTTGTGTGTGTTTCCATTAAAGCCTCCTTGTCAAGCTCCCTGCAGTTTGGTCCTTTTACCAATTAAAGTGTATGCATGTGTTCTTATGGTTCAAAGTGTGAGTATGAGTAGATCAAACTTGTTTGGTGCATCACCCTTTTAGGTTAGGTTCTATTTTCTAGTAATCTTTTTCCTTTTTCAACCCCCACATTACATATATATATATATATATGTATGTATGTATGTATGTATTAGCAACTTAGTGGAATAACTCAGATGCATCAAAGGGAGCTAGCCCTTATCTAGAGACTCTCCCCTCAATTTTGCTAGACCCATAGGCAAGAGAGGAGTTTTAATTGTGACGCATGGAAGATATAAGCTCAGCCTCCTATTGAGGGTGCAATCCATAGTGTCAATAGTTTTTGTCATGCCCAGTGGGACTAAGTTTTAACACTTAGCAAAGTTACAGGATTGATGCTTGTCCTGTTACAAAAATCAACCATTTTCAGCATCTAGCAACTCCACTAGTAGGAACATCAATTTTTAATCAAAGACCAGTGTAACTTCCTATGGCTAAAGTCACCACACGATCTACTATTAGGGTTGTCCCTTTTGAATTTGTCAAATTGCATTTGAACTCAAAAAAGTGACTGAGGTTTGAAAAAACTCATCCTTATCCAAAAAATCACTTTCCCAGACCTACTATAAGACACACCCAGGAAAGAAGGCCCCAGTTGAATCCTGTTATAGCCATGGCTTTACCTTTTATAGCCTTTCATGGTTAGATTCCATTGAATCTCCAGCATTATGACACAATTCTAGGGGTAGTCCTTAAAAGTGTGCCTCACTTTGATGGAGAAGGGCCCATTAATGCTATCAAAAACATCAAAAATATTGTTAACCTCTGCAATATTCACAATGTCATTGAGGAAAACATTGTGATAAGATTGCTGGCATTGTATTATAAGGTCAAGGTTCTAGACTGGTATGGGACTTTGCCCATGAATTTAGTTGATTCATGTAATGAATTGGGCACCCTCTTAACGAACAAATTTGGGGAAAAGAGTGACCACCTTTCACTTCCTGAGCAGTTGACCACTATGAAAAGAGCTCCACATGAGTTCATGCAAGATTTCAACACTCAATTTCAGAAGACATGGGATAGAATCCCCATTCTAGTGAGGCTGACTCCAAGCTATGCTTTCCTCTATTATTTAAAAGTGTTGAATAGTGACATTACTGTTATGATACAATTCATGGGAGGACATGTGCTGCCTACTACCTATGACATAGCCATAGTGGCTAAGAATTATTTGGTGTAGGCTAGAAAGATAGCCCCTAGGCCTCATATGCCACTATTTCCCAAATTGCTGCCTCTAATCTAGACTGCTGCACCCACCTTGGCTCTTATGCCTGGCATAGAGAAGCCAACTGCCTCTTCATCCAATGACCTCTATGAAGTCAAAAGCTTGTTACAAAGTGTAACAAATGAACTAGTGGTTCTTAAAAGATAACAAGCTCAAGGCAATCGACCAAATCAAGGTTATCAACATTATGGGAAAGCAAATAGATCCCCTTTCTAGAATTACAACCAAGGGTAGGGTCAGTTTGCATAGTCCAAAACCTTTCAAGGCTACAATCTAGGTGCCCCTTCATCATCCAAGGTTCTGGTGCCTACTCAAAATAATCTAGTACAAGAACAACCTAGTTGCTCAATCATGGGATATGGTCAAGATTAGGCTATGTATACCAATGAAATGCTGAATCATTACATAAATGCACAAGACAATCAGGCAGCCACCCAATCCCCAAGCTTTGAGGCTTCAGTGTAACTAGCATGGGCAGTAGTCAGACTCAGCCTGACTCCACTCTCATGAATCACCTGGAGGGTGAGTTTTATGCAGTCAATTACATGGGTAGTGTAGACAATCAGGGTGACTATGTCACAACCAACACAAGGTTAAAAAGGAGAGCAATGGAAGAATCTCAGGTAGCTACCCAAATGTCAGCACCACCTTCTTCATCACATGTGAACCAAAAGGTTCTAAACTTCAGACCTCTGGTTGCATCTTCAGCTCTTCAGCGTGCGCCTTAGGCTATAAGTAATCCCAAAGAAAATTTGAAAGAAGGCAACCCTCGAGTCAACATGGTGGACCAAATGAAGAAATTTCACATGAACATCTCCTTGTGGGATTCATTATCAATATCAGGATAAAAGGACTTGCTGCAAACATAATTGCATGAGCTGAATGAACAAGCTATCCTAGCAAAAGCCGATAACATTTTGATGATGAATGAATAGCCTTCCACATTAGGCCAAGTTAAGAAAAAAGAAAAGGTTCCCCCTTTTTATTTGTCCTTGGTCATAGGAGATTTCTTGGTGCATAATTACATCATTGACAGTGGAGCAAGCACCTCGGTGATGCCTAAATGCATAGCAAATAAACTAGGGCTAAAATATGAAGAAATGACTAAGGGAGTCCTACAACTGGATGGAACACCAACAAAGACACTTGGGGTGGTGAAAGGTTTGAGCTTGATGCTACATGCCTACCTAACTTTCTTAGTCCCCCATGATCTGGTAGTGGCAGATGTTCCCCCTTACTTTGCATTTTGCTTATCCAGGGAATTCACATCCAAAATAGGTTACTACCTAGCAGCAAACTGGTCCTATTTGGTTTTTAGAACCAAGTATGGGACTAAGGTCAAGATTGAATTAGATCCACTCCACAAGGATCATCTAGAACCATAATTTCTCAAAGAAGAAAATGTCAGCTATGCCATTATGGACCAAGAAGAATTTCAAGTAGACCAATCTCCACCCTCTGCCCTTGAAGGAGTTGCTAACCCGCTCTTAGATGAAAGGGGAAGTGATAACTTTGAGAATGATCCTTACAAATTCATAGAAGAGGCAAGCCTTGAGATTTATTGCATACATGAAGAGGGTAATTTTGTACCAAATATGATGAAGGCAAGCCAGGAAAGCTCAAGTTTATGGTAGCTATTCTTTAATGGCTCAAGAAGTAAATTGGGAGCTGGTGGTGGAGCGGTGCTAGTTTCTCCTTCAAAGGAGAGATACTTTTTGGCTTTCAGGTTTCAATTTTCTTGCACGAGCAATGTTGCTGAGTATGAATCTCTCATCCATGGTTTGGAGTGGGCAAGGAAAAGAGGAATCAAAGAGCTGTAGGTTTTTGGTGACAATGAGCTGATTGTGAATCAAGTAAGGAGCCAAAGTTTGACAAAGAATTCTTTGCTTAAGCCCTATAAACATAGGGTATGGGACATAGTGGAGAATTTTCTTGCTTTCAATGTTACCTCCATTCCTAGAGAGCATAACAAACAAGTAGACAGGCTGGTAGTAGTTGGTGCCCAGTTTGATATCCCTAGGGAAATAGGTCAAGACCGCAGTTCATGCCACTTAAAGGTAGTAATCTGGCCCTCTGTACTTGACAACATCACTAACTAGTAGGTGTTTTACAATGACCAATAAATTGCACTCTTCTTACAAGAAGAAGTTGAATTCACTGCTAAATACTAAGGTAAGCTACAAAAGTAGTATGGTAGCCAAATTATTTAGCCAAGAACAATAAAATTCCCAAAGGCTTGGTCACTCTCGAGAGTATCTTCAATGAAGATGACCAGTTGAAAAGCGATAAGGAAAGCATCACAATGAAAGAGGAGAACTATGAGAAGGTTGAAATATTCAAAGATAAGCTGCTAGCACTTGTCAAAGTGTGCATAGACTGTGAAAGGTAGACCTTCACCTTGTTGTGTCAGGAGTTTGTTGATGTCTTCGATTGGGATTATAACAATTTAAAGGGTTTCAACCCATGTTAACATACCATCAAGCTGGAGGAAGGTGCCAAGTTGATCAAGCAGAAGCAAAGGCCTGCCAACTTAAAGATTGAGCCTCTCATGTGGAAGGAACTCATCAAGTTGATTGAGTCTAGGATAATATTTCCAATCAAACACTCTTCTTGGCTGGCCAATCTTGTCCCTGTCTGAAAAAAGAATGGGGAGATCAGATTATGTGTAGATTTTATAGAACTCAATAGAGTCTCTTTCAAAGACCATTATCCTCTCCCAAGCATGGAGCAGATCCTTCAAATGGTGATTGGCAGCGATCATTTCTCCCTACTAGATGGGTATTCAAGATATAATTAGATTTTGGTGAAAGAATGTGACCAATACAAGACAACCTTCACTACTAAATGGGGGAAATTCACTTATAGGAAAATGCCATTTAGACTATCTAATGCTGGTGCCACCTTTCAGTGAGCCATGGACATGGCCTTTTGAGGCTTGATAAATAACACTATGCTGGTGTATCTTGATGATGTGATAGTATTCTCTAAAGAGGTGGGCAAACACATGGAACACCTCAGACAATCTTTGAGAAGTGTAGAGATTGGTATCTCTCTCAACTCAAAGAAGTGCATGTTCACTATCCATGAGGGTAAACTTATTGGCCACATTGTTTCAAAAGAAGGCTTAACCATTGATCTAGAGAGAGTTCACTCTATCCTAGAGTTGTCCTTGCCTAAACATAAGAAGGGCCTGCAGAGCTTCTTCGGCAAAATAAATTTCATCTGGAAATTTATTCTAAATTTTGTGGAGATAGTCAAGCCATTGACCTCGATGCTAAAGAAAGATGAGAAGTTCACATGGACAATGCAAAGGAAGGATAACTTTGAAGAGATCAAGTAGGCTATAGCCCAGGATCCTACCTTGATCAACCCTAACTTCACCAAGGATTTCAACCTCTACACCTTTGGAAATGAAGAAGGAATCTCCTCCATGCCTACCCAGCAAATAGTGATGACCTTGAATAACCACTTGCCTTTTTTAGCTAAGGCCTAGAGGGTTTTGAGGTCAAGTATACATACATGGAGAAGCAAGTCCTTACAGTCATATGGAGTCTAAAGAAATTTAGGCATATGCTATCCAACAATAGAATTCACCTCATGGTTCCACATCCTGACATCAAAGATTTCTTGACCAACCATGACCTAAATGAAAAGAGAGCGGGGTGGATCACTAAGGTAATGGAATATGACATGGATATCAAGACCACCAAGCTGGTAAGAGGGAGAGGCCTATGTGAACACCTTGCTACAGACTTTAGACAACAAAAGGAGGATAGTTTGTTGATTCATGATGTAGTTACAATAGAGGAACTAGCTGTTATGAAAGATTGGACATCAGACTTGAGGCATTTCCTTCTCACTGGTGAGTGCCTGTAGGGCCTTGATAGGACCAAGAGGAGATATTTTAGACTCTAATCTCTCCCTTATGTCCTAATTGATGGAGTGATATTCAGAAGGGGTATCTCAAGAGTGATTTTAAGGTGCATAGACCCAAGTCAGGCTGACAGGGTGCTATCCGAGTTCCATGATGGGCTAGTTGGTGGTCACTTTGCTCTTAGGCCTATAGTTGAAAGAATAATGAGAGCTAGTTACTTTTGGCCTACTTTATTCAAGGACACTCATGCTTGGGTATGAAAGTGCTAGAAGTGTGCACTCTTTTATGGGAAGTAGTGACTGGCTACAATGCCTTTACAACCTATTCAAGTGGAGCAGCCATTCATGTAATGGGGCCTTGACTTTATAGGGATGATTAACCCTCCCTCCTGTGCTGGACACAAGTGGGTCCTGACTACCACATACTAGTTCAAAAGATGGGTAGAGGTTGTCACTTTGAAGGAAGCCAATGAAAGTGCAGTCCTACATTTTTATGAGGACCTGGTGGCAAGGTTTGGGGTTCCAACTACCATCATCTCAGATAATGCTTTAGATTTTTTGGGAACTAAAACAAGTGAATGGGCATTGAGATATGGTATCTACCTTAGCAATTCATCAAAATACTATCCATAGGGGAATGGGTTGGTTGAATCCACCAACAAAAATTTGATCAAGATTATCCAAAAGAACAATGGAGGATAATCAGAGAACTTGGCATGCCAAGTTGAAAACAACCCTGTGGGCAGATAGGGTCACTCTAAAGAGAGCAATTGGTAATTCACCATACACACTCATGTATGGAAGGGAAGCTAGGCTTCTTATTTCACTTGAGTTGCTAGCCTTAGACATTACTCACCAGCTACAATTAGAATAAGGCACTATCATGGAGGTTAGGCTATGCGAGTTGATGGAGCTTCAAGAGACAAGGGACCAGGCTATGGCTTCCATGACCAGCTACCAATAACAGATGAAGAAACACTTCAATAAGAGATATTCATCAAAAGGTTTCTCTAAAGGAGAAATTGTCTTGAAATGGGATGCAAACCGAGCTAAGCCTAAAAAGCACATGAAGTTTGACACCCTGTGAAGTGGTCCATACGTCATCACTCAGTGTAAGCAGCATAATGTGTTCCAACTCTCCAGGTTGGATGGTGAAGAATTATATATCCCATTAAATGGGATACATTTTAAGCATTGTCACTGACCCCTTCTCCCATCATGTATATATTTTCTTCATTATTTCTCTATTTTCCTTAAGTGCTTTTGCACATGTTAGCAGTTTTATTAATCTTGTGTGTGTTTCATTTCCTTTTGGGGTAAGAACTTCGTGATTGATTCTTGGATATCTCAAGGCAGTCACTAACTTTTCAAGCTATGTTATGACTCCACGCCCAATGGACTTTGAGGCTACTAGTTTCTAAGCATAGCAGGCATGCTTCCCCTAGGAATTGCCAATTTGTTAACCATTTTGGCCCTGTAGGCCAAAATTGGTTTCCTTCCCTTGCTATTCTGAGCCAGTTTCAAATTTGATTTTTTGCACAAGTCTTTCAACAAAAAGAGGAACCAATTCAATGGTTTGACGTCTGGGTCCAATGCAATGAGCTTTCCAAGAACTTTGAACTTTAAACTTTGAACCATCTTTGGTTCAACACTTTGGTTCAACGCTTTGGTTCATTGATTTGGTTCAATGCTTTGGTTGATCACTTTGGTTCAAAGGTTTGGTTCATCACTTTGGTTCAAAGGTTAGGTTCATTGGCAAAGTCTAATGGCAAGGTTCAATGACAAAGTTCATCAGCAAGGTTCAACGACAAGGTTCATCGACAAAGTTCATTGAGAAAGTTCAACAGAAAGGTTCATTAGATAAGTTCAACAACTTGGTTCAAAGGTTTGGTTCAAATGCTTGGTTCAATCACTTTGAACTTGGAACCATTGAAACATTGAATCATTGAACCATTAAACCATTTTTGGTTCAAACAGTTGGTTTAAGCGATTGGTTCAAGTGCTTGGTTCAATCACTTTGAACTTGGAAGTATTGAACCATTATACCATTGAACCATTGAACCATTGTTAGTTCAAGTGATTGGTTCAAGTGGTGGGTTCAAATGATTGGTTCAAACACTTGGTTCAATTAGTCGATTCAATCAGTTGGTTCAAAGCGGTTGGTTCTAGCAGTCAAATGAATGAGCAGAACACAACATTGAACCATTGAATTATTGAACCAATTATTGGTTTACTTGGTCAGTTCAATTGAAAGGTTCAAGGGAGTCTCCCAAAGCCCAAAGGACAAGTGCCCTTGTGAAGGGTAGGGAACACTTGCAAAGAAATCAAAGGAAAGGCTGAAGGAATCGACCAAATGGTGATGGGTGCATGAATGTCAACTTTACGGTAATGAAATAGCTGTTGATATTTAAATAAAAGGTGCGAACCTGAAATAATTCAAAGGCTTAAAGCCAAAAGGAAGAGATCATCGAGGAGGGAGTCCAAAGAGGTGAAGAATTAGCAGAAAATAGCTCTCAAAGGATGAAAGAACCAAAAAAGACAAAGCCAAGAAGAAGCAAAAGGGCCAAGTGCAAAAATGGATAAAATAGTCCAAGTGGCAAAGGAAGGTGTCGATTCAAGGAGTTACTCTGACGGTTGACACAATATCTACGAAGTGGTCATCAAGGGGCATGAATAGTGAATATTGTGACCCATTTTTATTCATTTTGCATTGATGAGTAGACAAATGGTGTGGCCCATAAATTCACATATCATGTTTAATATATCTTAAATGCCTAAAATCAAAATTGGAGCTGACAAATAGTATCTATCAAGTGGCTTCCTCTTCCCAATGCTGGGAATGGACATGGGCCATTTGTAAAAGGGTGCCAAAAGGCCTTTTTCTTCCTCTATACATTAAAATCTTCTCATTTGGAGAAAATATCTCTCATGTTGTAAGGCGAAGCCCTACATATTTTCACTTGGAATCAATAAACACGCATCTTTTACCTCTATTCTGGTTGGATATATCTCTGAGTGTGTCTGAGTGTTAAACTTGTGTTTAGTCATTTCCTTCTTAATGCTTTCATAGGCTTGATACCAATACACCTGGTATATACAAAGCACCATTCCTATAGGTGACAAGAAGAGTTGTATCTGGAGTGTAGAGATAGAAGAAGGTTACCAAATAGTGTGCTTTTCCTATAGTGCTTATGGTAAGTTCCTTTTTTGTGTGTTTCCATTAAAGCCTCCCTGTCAAGCTCCCTATAGTCTGGTCCTTTTACCAATAAAAGTATATGTATGTGTTCTTATGGTTTAGAATGTGAGTATGAGTAAATCAAACTTGTTTGGTGCATCACCCTTTTAGGTTAGGTTCTATTTTTTAGTAATCTTTATCCTTTTTCAAACCCCCCATTATATATATATGTATTAACAACTTACTGGAATAACTTAGATGCATCAAAGGGAGCTAGCCCTTATCTAGAGACTCTCCCCTCAGTTTTGCCAGACCCACAGGCAAGAAAGGAGTTTTAATTGTGACATGTGGAAGATAGGATCTCAGCCTCCTATTGAGGGTGCAATCCACAACGTCAACAGTGCCTTTGTTTGATAGAATTAGTCTATCTTCAAATACCTTTTGTTTAGTGCCTTATATCAATTTGATCACGTTTATATCTAGAATCAAGTGCCTTGTTTATGCAAAAGTGTTCCAAGTTTGTTAGATTAAAATCATCCCTTTCTTTCAAGTTTAGCTTTTGACATTAAGTTTGGCCAAGAGTCCTAGCATATGCCTTGTTTGAGCTTAGATTTTGATGCTGTGTTTGGCCAAAATACCTAGCAACTTTTACCTTTCCTATTTTAGACCTATTTTGAACATATTTGGACATAGAGTTTGGAATATTATTTTAGTTTATTTTACTTGACCTTGTTTGTGTGAGACATTTGACATTATAATTTTGTTTCCAAGTATTTACATAGACATTTTGGAGATACAACTCCACCCCTAAACTGAGTTAGACAAAGTTCAAACCACTTGTACTTTGGACATTTTTTTTAGAATTTGTATAACTCTAATACCTTTTTGTGGAGCTTTCATTATTGATGTAGATAGGATAATGATGCAGATAGGTCTAGCTACAATTATGGTGGAGTTATGTACATTATAAGTTATGATGGAATGGCCACGTGAAATGAATTTATTCGAGACCCATATTGGGATAATGTTGTTTGTGAGATGGATCCATATCCTCTTTACAACCCTCAATCTAGGGAACAAAGCCAAGAGCCTAAAGATCCTCCTTGTGATCCATATTATGATAGAATAGTCATGTAAGTTGACCATAATCATTAATTTTATGGTGAAGAAGTGGTTTGTGAGATGGATTCTTATCCTTAGTAAAATACTTAGACTAGGGAACAAAATGACCTTGTTTAATACCCCTACTAGGATGATATTATTTATTAGTATGACTTTGTTGAAGACCCTTATGGAGATGATGTCACTTGGAAGATAGATCCATACTCTCCTTATAATAATCAATCTAGGGAACAAAGTCAAGAACCTATTTATAATCTAAGCTAAGATCCCTACTAGGATAGGGATAATGTTGTTTGTGAGGAGGATCCATACCCTTCTTACAACACTCAATCTAGGGAAAAAAATTACTTTGTTAGGACCCTTATTGGGATAATATTATTTGTGAAGAGGAACTATACACTCTTTTCAATACTCAATCTAGGGAACAAAGCCAAGATTCTCAAGATTCAGATTCAATGATCCATTCTTCAAGTCAGTTGATGTATTATATTCTCCCTTTCATGACCACACACTATCATGCCTATAACCTTAACCCTCATTCATATTATGTGAGCTATCATGCTTCACAAAGTCTAAGGAGTGCCATTTCTATTTTAGGACCTCATCCTTTAGCTTGTGCGAGCAATCAAGCTCCACACCACTGTATCATTTTTATTCTAAGACCTCATCCTTTGGTTTACACAATCAATCAAGCTCCATAATTTGATAGCATTTCTATTCTAAGACCTCATCTTTTGGATTGTGTGAGTAATCAAGCTCCACAACACCCTTTCATTTTACCAAGACCTTGTCCTTTGGCTTGTGTGAGTAACCAATCTCCACAATGCCTATCATTTATATTCCAAGACCTCATCCTTTGGCTTGTGTGAGTAACCAAGCTCTACAATGGCCTACCATTTATATTCTATGACCTTGTCCTTTGGCTTATGCAAGTAATAAAGCTCCATAATTCCTTTTCATTACTATCTCAGGGCTTTGTCCTTTAGCTTGTATGAGAAATTAGGCGCCATAGTGCCCTTTCATTATCCAACCACTAGTTATTATTCAAATATTATCATCTATTCTTAACTTTAGAAAACCCCAGCCAATTATCCAACCCTGATCAATCCAATCAGTACCTCTCCAATCGATCTAATCATTCGAGGACCAAGTTATATTCAAAACTAGTATTTGACAACCAATCATAAACCAAGGCCAAGACAACCAATGAATCCAAGATGTTTTTGTTAAACCAACCATTTGTGATAAGTCAACCTATAATAAATCACCATTTATTTCTATACTTGTTGTCAAAGAGTCTCACTCTGATAAGTCAGTCTTTGTTGAGACATTTTTTAATATTTATAATTGCCTTTATGTAAATCATTACCTCAACCATATGCCTATTTTTTAAGATCCTCTCTCTAATAAGTTAGTCTCAAAGGAGTTGTATTTTGACCTTGTTCCCATTGTTAAAGAGTCTTACTTTGAAAAATCAGTCTTTGTGTAGCCCTTTATGCCATCATAGGCCATTACTTATCTAAAACAAAACATTCAACAAGACATCATTGTAGAAGAATCCACATCAGATGAAGAATGAAAATTAGATTCAAGTTCTATTCTTGAACCGACATCATATTTGGCATCAAAATCAAAATCAACATTAGTCTCAACATTAGATTCAAACTCCCTTGAGTTGGAATCAAATTGAGAAACATAATACATTTGTGGTTATTACAACATTGGTTATGCATGATTTGAAGATTAATTTAAATACATTTGTGATCCTTCTATAATTTTTGAGGATTATTACTTCATCTTTGACACAAGTTCTCCTAGTATCTTCTACAAGGATTATGTAGCCTCTCCCCATCCCATTACCATTCCACATGCCATTACCATCAACCATTATAGCCATTTTATTAACATTCCACCTCCCACAAGTGTTGATTTGGACTAACAAAATCATACCTTGTTGAGCCACATCCATGGAAATATATTAGTTATAGAATATTAGGGGGACCAAGACCAAATTCATGTAGATGAAGAATAATCTCCCAGTGAAACCTTTTTAGAGGTGCTAGGGGATAATCAAAGTTAAAACATAGCATCTTCTAGTGAAACATTTTTAGAGGTGCTAGAAGAAAATCAAAGTCAAAAGTCAACATCCCTTAATGAAACCTTCTTAGAGGCACTATGGGACAATCAAGATAACTTCATTGGTGAAAACCTCATTAAGGTGCCAATAACTAAGCATAAAATTTCTTCACTACTTGATGAAGATAAAATAAAATATAAAATCAATATAACTTCCAATCTACATCCTAATTAGATGGTAGCTACTCTCAAGCCCAAACAACAAAAACATATGGTGGTCCTATTAAGAGAATATTTAAAATTCTTCAGCCTTGCCACATCTAAAGTTATGTCAAATCCATTATCAAAAAAATTGAGTGTGCCTAAAAATCCCAATCTTCATTTATTTCCCAACCATTATACATTCCATTATCATCCACCATTCTATTTCCATATCAAACCTATCATCCATTTTTTTATCTATATGCACCATCCCTGGCTGCACTTTCTTTTGCAAAGGCTACAAAGATACCTTGTATCAATGTATGAATGAAATAGAATCAATGACCAATGAATATCACAATAACATCATTGGTGTCCAAATCTATAACTAGTTCTTGATAGAGCAACTATTTAAAAGAGGTGTGGGATAGCAATTTACATGACTGATTATTTTGGTTGTATCATTTATTGATTAGGATGTCATCTCCAAATCATTAAGAAAAAAGAATCATTTACCATACCCAAGCCAAAAACATTTCCTATGTCATTTCATTTTCCATTTCATTTTTCCATTTTACCATTGTTTCATACCCTACCATTTCCATCACCTTACCACTTGGGGGAAACCCTCTTACTACTAAATCCAATTGCCACTTTATCGTTACACCATTCCATTCTACCATAAATTTTCTATCAACCAAGATGTTTTGAATATACCTTCCTATATCATTTGACCATGGTTCTATTTCATTGGTTCCACTTTTAGCATGAAGATTCAGATTAGTTTTAGTAGTTATTTCAAGTATTCCAAATAGAGGCCATATTTTGGAGAAGTATAATAGATATTTGGTAGTTACATCCTTTCTTATTTTTTTCTATACCATGCCTTATTTACATGCGTCTAATTATAACCTCCTTTGGAAAAATTAGTGTCTCACCAATCTTGCTACTTATTATAACCACTTATGGGCAAATTAGTATCATTGATCTATGTCATTGTTTCTTAGTTATAATTGCCTATTGGTAAACTAGCATCAATATTTGTTTATTATGACTTGACATACTAACTTTACATGCCTATGTAATATTATGCCATTATGCCAACTATGCCTAATTTGTTTGAATGAGATGCTACATAGTCAGATTCCTCTACTATAAGGTGGAACTACTATGACTTGAGGCCATTTTGGGACTATGTGGGTCATGCTCAATTCACATTGAGGTCAACTCAGTCCCCCTTTTTTCTATGCTTTTGCCATTTTATGAGGAAATTTAAAATTTGAATGCTCTCATTATTTTGTGAGCTTGGACCATTTAGTGTATCATCATTGTTAATTGAGTTGAGATGCTCCAAAATTCCAAAAACATTTGTAAAATTGATTTATAAAAATAAAAAACATTTACCACTTCTTTGCCTTAAGGATTTTGGGAACCCTCACTAAAGTAACATTAAACCACTTGTCATTTAGTTTCCCCATCCTTTTTGGCCTTATCCCACACACTTTCCATTTTTAAAGAATCATTCCCCTATTCTTATATCACATCCATCATGTTTTTCTTTCTCATCAGTTTCTTCTATCCTATATCCTGGGAGAACTACATTCAAAATGAATTTTTTGTCAGATATTACGTCCATGGAACTATGTAGGCAACATCTACTTGCCTAGTACATATGGAGACAACTCAACCAACCCCTTCCTTTTCTTATATTCCCCCATATTTTTTGTATATTAAGTTGTTTCTTATTTTTTGGGGGAAATGTTCATCATCTTGTTTATGTTGTGTTATTTGTACTAACATTGTCATTAACCATTGTTTTATTTTATTTATTTCTTTGGTGTCTTGTTTGTTTATGTGTTTATTTGTGTTTTTGTTTGTTTACTTTTAGTACTCTTAACTTGATTTAGTATATGTGCATTCATTGGGTGATTCTTTGTGCATTTATTTTTGCATACATCAATATTCATACATCAACATTATCATCATAGGTTCATTATTTTTAATTGAGTATTGGATAATGAGTCATTCCTTATGCATATTTTAAACAAGTCATTATGGTATTCTATCATGATTCTAACCATCACATTCTACAACAAAAACTAGCTTCAAGTTCAAGAAGTCTCACTAGCAATGCAACAATGATATCTCCTTGGCACCAACACGAATAATAGATCCTGATATAATCAAAATCATATCCCAAATAGAGTAATTAAACTATGAAAGAATTTTCTTCCTTACTAGTTCATAATAACATCTCCTTAATAGAAAATTTCCAAGTTTATCTTTATCCTTTGTATCATATTTGCCATCATCATTTCATAAAATGTTTACCACTATTGAGATACAATGCTTATAACCAAATTTGGGAAAACCATTGTATACCATCCCATTTTTTTCCATAATTGGTGTCTAATGATTATAACCACCTTTGGGCAAATCATTGTATACCATCACACTTACATTTTTAATGATTCTAACTACCTTAGGGAAAGTCTTTCACTTTCTTCTACCTACATGGGGCATATTTTATCCTACCAATGATTATAACCACCTATGGTCAAATCATTATTTTCCATTTAACTGATTATAACCATCTTTAGGCAAATTAGTCTCTTATTACCCTAAGCCCTTTTTAATTATTATAACCATATTTGGGAAAATCATCACCTTTTTTATATCCCACCTATGTAAATAATTCTAACCACCTTTGGGTAAATAATTTTATTTGTCTACCCTAACTGGAGTAGCTCTATATGCCACTGATTGTAAATGCTTGTGAGCAAATCAATTCAATTTTACCCCATCATTTCATTTATTTGGTCCAATCATTTCCTTATTTTGAGGGACCATTTACCAACCCCTTTTCCAATTACTCCCTCTAGGGGGAACGTATAGTTCATCCCTTACCATTGAAGTCATAAGCATATTGTAGACACCGAAATCGTGTCGACTCCCCTGGTCATCCCCCGTTTTCTTCTTCTTCGCCTATTTAACCCTTGTCGATCACTTTTTCCACTAGCCTCGACCCTGGCAGCATGTAAAAATGAGCACAGAGCTAAAGCTAGACTCTATCCCCATTGTGCATCTGCCGACGACGGTCGTTACCCGGCCGACGTCACCGACGTCGATCACTTATCGGCCGACATCGGCAATTCTGCCAACGTCGGTCACCTTACCATTACCCATTTTCAGTTATCATTCGGTTCCCAATCGGTTTCCCGATCGGTTATCGAACCGTCTCTCAAACCGTTCCTCACCTTCATCAGCAAAACCATTCGAATCAATCGACCCCCAAACTCTGACATTCACAAAAACTCTGGCAATCAATCAGCTCTGGCGATCAACCAACTCCAACATTCAACCAATCTGCATTCACTTCGATCAACTTACAGCAACGCTTCAACAACTTCAATCATGGCTTTTATCGTGTCTTCTGACAGGTAAGTATTTTCTCTGTTTGTTTTATTTCTTTCTGGTTATTATTTGTTTGTTATTTCTATCATCTCGGATCTTCAGACCGTAGACCTGAGCCCTAAGTCCCTTCCTTACATCTCTGCCCACTATCCCAATCTATAACTCCGTCCAGACTCGACCAAAACCCCCAGACTCTGTCCAGACTCGACATTACCCTGATCAGACCCTGTCCCGACCTTGACCAGACCCTATCCCAACTCTGTCAGACCTTCTGCAATTCATCCAGACTCTGTCCAGAACTTGCCCGGTCATTACCCTGACCGACGCCGGCACTTTAACCGACGTCGGCACTTTCTATAACCGACACTGGCACTACAGAGACCGGCATCGGCGACTGCATAGAACATTTTACTTCATTATCAGGTACACATTTTATTTTCTGTCCTTTATTTCTGTCATTTTATCTTTCATTATATCTACTTTAGTCCAATATTCTACTTTGTTATCAGTGGGTTGATATCCTTCTAGGAAGTCTTTGTACTTCCAGGATCGGGCGTTCGCCTGACAGCCCACCATATCTTTGACTAACATTTTTTCGTGTTTTAGTCTCTTTTCTTCTCAGGTGTCATTCCTCCACAGCCAAAGAGGAGAATCTTCCAACGTCTGATTTCGGTGCGCATGACTTTATCAGGTATCTTCTAGCCTTGACCATTTCTTTTAGTTTCTTATTTCTTTTTTGAATGTAGAAAGCAATTTTGCATAGAAACATTCTGGCACGCCCGGTGGGACCCTAGGGCCTTCCTTGGGTTCTTTCTTTCTTTCGTTCATATAGGTGCATTAGGTTCCTTCCTTTTCGCCTCCTTTCATCTCTTCTTAAACGACATCATAAGCAGGAAATAAAAAGAATTTTTCTTTCTTTCTTGCACTTCTAGACCAGTTAAAACTCATATTCTTTGACTCTTTCTCCATTCGTCTTCATACAAACAAACATTTTGACTTGGGCATTAAAACACTTTGCATTCATTTCTGTTTGCCTACATCTTTTAGACCACACATAGTAATTAAACCGCATATTGAATTAATCTAGATCACTTGATGTTACACGACCGAACCACCTGCACAAAACAAACATTTTAACTTACCTGAGACAAGGCCCGACTGGGATTTCATCCCCCAGTAGATACCTTACCCGTCCTGGCGATCTTACTTGGATTTCATCACCAAGGGGAAAGCCCACTCCGTTCTTTGGCGGAGTCTAATCTCTAGGCGAGGTATATCTTGGCTAAGCAAAACCAACTAACCACTGGAATCGTGAAGTGAGGGGAGCTTGCTCCCTAGCACCAGGCCGCGTACCGAACCTAACACAGACTTTTGAGCACCATAACAAAACCCAAAACCATCCATAGACTGCTTCTTCTAGGACCTGACTCACAAAGCCAATCTTCCTCTACACACATTCTAAGGCATAAGCCACTATAATCCTAAAAATTTACTCTTAGGGTTTTAGGATCTGCTTGTGTCTTCACCTTTTTAGTTCTTATCTACTTGTTCGAGCTTGTGAGGACGTTCTTCCTTGCCTTGAATGGTTCTGACTTGTATTCAAACCAAGGCTCTTCTTGACCATGCTAGACATCATCCTCTTCCGTCTACCCCGCCTATAACCAGCCCTATAATGGAGTTCAACTCAGAAACTGAAAGAACTCCTACTAGACCATCCCTGACCCAAATGCCTATTGTCCCAGAAGGGGACCAAGATTTTGCACGATTTTTGAACCTCAATACCGCAGCCCTCCAAAACTATCTCGCGAGAAACCCAACGTGGGACCTTTCGGGTGACGTGGCAACGACATCAACACCATTTGCCACCCAACCTTTTACGACTCAACCTTTCACCCCAACCGTTAACCCGACCATGGCCAATACGCAAAGTTTGGCCTCCTCATCTATTTTTAGACCAACCTCCATCGGGATTCCATTATCCCCTCAACCACCTTCAATTCAACCAAGTTCTACATCATACCAGAACTTGATTGTCTCGACCCCTCACACTCTTGCGCCCATATACGCAGGAGTGCCTACCTCCTCTTTTGCCCATGCCGCCACACAACCTCCTTTAGCAATATCTGGTCAGCCTATGCCTTCGACCTTCATGACCCAACCACCTTTGGCCTCCACTTCTGTCCCTGCGACTAGTCATCCGTATGTTGCGCCCTTATTGGTACAACTGACTACGTTGTATACCTCTTCTAGCCTCTTTCAAGCACCTTACAACCTAGGAGGCGCTCCGTCCACCAATCCGTCAGTAGACGTCATCAAGATGCTGATGGATAAAATGTCCAGTCTCGAAGCTTCTATCTCCGGTTCAAGCAATGTCTCTTCATATGACCAGATTTACAACGAGCCCATCCATCCTTCTGTCCCTATCCGACCATACCCCAACCATTGGGAGCTTCCTAAATTTACTCGCTTCCAGAGTAAGGAGGACCCGCAACAACATCTACGGGCATTCAGACATGCCTGTTACCTTATCACCCACGATGATGCGTTACTCCTACACACGTTTCTTATGTCTCTTTCTGGCCCTGCCCTTGACTGGTATAGCTCTCTTGCCAGACATTCTATCTTTTCATTCATTCAACTTGCCCAGCTATTTGTTGACCATTTCTCAATCAATATCACTAAACAAGTCTCGATCATAGACCTTTACTCTATTAGGCAATTTGACGACGAATCAATAGTCGATTTTGTCGCCCGTTGGAGAGGCTTGATTAACCAGCTCTCCTTCTCCTTGCCTCAACCCGAGCTCATTAAGCTCTTTTCCCGAGCATGTGCCAGTCACATCTCGTCCACCTTGCGGGTTCAAACATTCCACACTTTTGACGAGGCCTTCACCATGGCCCGAAAGCTTGAACTCCGTGCCATTGAAGAAGATAAGGTCAAATTGTGTAACACTAACACAAGAACCAATGACCACTCTTCTTCTAGACCTTCTTCTGCCCACTCTCAATCCAAGGGGTCGGCAAACACTGCCATCTTTAGACCATCATCTTCAATAACCAACCAACCATCATCTTCAACATTAGACTACATCAATAAACATTTTCAACGTCAATCCATACAGCGTCAATTCACTCCAATTGGGGAGTCATATGCCTCTGTCTTGGATAAACTCGTCAAGCAGGGGGTCCTCAATCTCCCTTCAATCTGACCACATCAATTTGACCCCTCAACACCTATCCCTGCATGGTACAGGGAAAACCACTTTTGCAACTATCACCGTGTCAAAGGCCATGACACGGATCACTGTCAAACTTTCAAAAACATCATCCAGGACATGCTAGACAAGGGGGATCTTATCTTGGACAACTCAAATACACCGCCCAAACAAAACCTTGACATCTTCAAGCAACCCTTTTCTAATCACCCGCCTACTCAAGACAACATCCAAACCATGACCAATGACCCTCAAGACCATGATATACACATGGTCGACACTATCTTTTCTCTTATCCCTGACCAACCTCTTTCACAGGTGGAAGACCCTTCTTCCCCTATACTTCCTCCACATGGCGAAGAACTTCCTTCTCCTACTTGTCCTCCATCGACTTCTCCCATATTGGAGGACGCTTTGACCACATCAACACCAGCTGCCTTGCCTTCATCCTTCTTATCATCCATAGATGATCATACCTTTTCGACTCCTCAACCACACACAGAAGCCATGACTACTCCGGCACTCTTTCCTCTTAAAGAGCCCACATCTTCAATCCCTTCTCCATCAAGAGAAGAACCGTCCTCATCTAAGTCCAAACCCGCGCAGGCGTCCATCATGCCCAAAGAGATTAAACCTCTTGGTGTTCGCCCCACATCTAATCTCACCTCTCGCAATGGTGACCCTCAACCCAAACCAATGAAGGCTATTAAACCACACCGGAGGCCTCCTCCCCCACCTTCGTCATTACCTTCAATTTTAGGCCCACATCCGTCCACTTTACTTGGAGTGCTTCCCACTCCCATACTTCACAGAGGCAAGTCACCTCCATTACTCCCTCAACCCGTCAGACTTATATCTCCTCCAAACCATCGACCAACACTTCTGCCTCTCAAACCAAAGTCATCAACCCTTACTGCAACAAGACACTCAGACCCGTTAGCAGGTTCTCATGTTTTTCTGTTACGGCAATTGTTGCAGTCCTCTCATATCTATCTCCTGCCGCTTAGACCAAATCAATCTCTCAGACCAAAACCACCCTGGTTCGATGACACTCACATTTGTGCGTACCATCACATGCCTGGGCACGACACCGAGCAGTGTTGTGCCCTCAAGGTTGCCATTCACCAATGTCTTGGGAATGACACCCTTCTTCTCAACCACATCATCAATAAACTTTCAACACCACCCCACTCATCAACTCTCAGATCAAGGCCATCTTGGTTCGACAACTCTAAATTCTGTCACTATCATCACACTCCGGGACATGACACTGAGCATTGTTGCGCTCTTAAAGCTGTCAATCGTCAACAATGGAGAAAGGATTCCCTTCTCATCAAGGATCCTCTTGACCACCCCTCTGACAAATCATCAACACCAACCCATGCCTCTCCAACCTTGTCACCTAAATCGGGATCTCCATGCCAGACTAGGGTCCCTTCGCCACCTTTAACCCCCTTATTCGAAATCAACACAGTCCATCTGACCACTAAACCTCAATCGACCTTAACCAATCCATCAAAAATTCTCCCTAGCCGCTGGGGGAATTCAACCTTCATCCAAACCTCGACCAATTTTTCAACACAGTCTCAACCACATATCAATCACTCTTTCAACTTAACCTCAACCAGACTAGCAACCAAACATTTAACCCGACCTCAACCAAACATTCGACCCCATCAAAGACCAAATACCAACCAATCAACCCTCGACCAACCATTGACCAACTATCAAATGACCAAATCTCAATCAAACATTGACCAATCTTTTTATCAAAATATTCAACTAGTCTCAACCAATCAACAACCATATCAACCAATTTCACATCCACTCATCAATCAACATGTGACCACTCTGTAAAGAGGTAAACGAGGCAAGTTTGCTCCTAATTGGCTCAAACCTTTTATTATCACCCACAAGTATGGATCAAGGACTTATCATCTGTCTTCTCTTGATGGACGCCCAGAACCTGAGCCTCTTAATGTGTTGCATCTGCGACCGTTCTACTGCTAGTCGAGTACTCGTCCACTTGACACTTAACTTGAGCTCATCCCTTGAGCAATCCCCATCCTCTTAGTCCTAATTCTTTTCAACCCTATTCCTCTTAACAATTCCTATAACCCTTTTATGCTGTATGGATGCTTTGTCCTAATAAAAGGGAGCCCTTGACCTTCTATAATCTTGTCCATGACTCACATTTTTATAAAAACAAATCAAGATGTCACAATATCCATGGTCACTATATCAATATCAAAATCAAAAGACAGACTGCTCCCTCGAAGGACAGCTGTACTATCATTGATGTAATTAATAGACTACTCCCTCGAAGGACAGCTATTCAAAAGCCCTTATATTAAATAAAGATCTAGACCACTCCCTCGAAGGATGGCTATGACTAATCTGGCAATAAACAACACTATTTTAGAAGCTTCCCACATTGATCAGCTTCACAACTGACCACCAAGCAAATGACATCTCTATGCAGACTTCTCGCATTGATTAGTCTGCGCCTAAAAAAAAAAATGAGTCATGGACTTGACTTATAGTTGTCTCAGGGTCTCCTATAAAAAGGGGCAAAGTTATCTCTGCTCTTAAAACGGGTTACCCTTTTTTCTCCTCCTATCACCTGCTCAAGGGACTTTGAGCTCACTTTAATGTCAAAGTGATTCGATTACCGCCCTAACATAAATATGGTCAACGACGTCACGCATGAATGGGGCTCTTGGTTGTCATAACCCCTATCTATGCTATCTTTTGGGTCCTTGTCAATGAAAGAGCAATATACTTTTCACTTCTTCTGTACTTTGGTCACATTCACCTTCATCACTTGTCAATCAACTCGACTCAACTCTCTTTTCAGACCACCCCCATAGCCTATTCCCCCTAGTTTCTATGGACACCAATACACATGGAAACTATCGACCCGCCGCAATTTATGTTCAGCATAAACCAATACTTGTTGAAGCATAAATAGACCTCAATTCATTTTTAGCATATATCCATCACGAATATGGAATATTGCTAGAGATGAAAGACCTCTCGACCAATGTTGCAGAATACACCATTTGGAAAAGGCTGCAACATCTTCTTCCCTCATCATTTCATCATAACCAAGACCAATCTATCAACTATTTTAACCACCTGTCTACTACTCGAACCCACTGTCTGAACTATATTGGTCTGAGGCCCTTCCACAGGGGCTATGTAGGCAACACTCAGATGACATGGCCGTCTTCTGGGGTTAGCTCGACCACCCTCATTTGTTCGTCTCTCTGATGGACAAACCTTCTTTCTTTCTTTTAGCCATAACCTTGCCCTTGACCACGACCAATTTCATCCCTTTGTCCCTCCCTCCCTTCTAGGGAGAACTACATTGGCCTGAGGCCCTTCCACAGGGGCTATGTAGGCAGCACTCAGTTGGCATGGGGTCTTCTGGGGTTAGCGCGGCCACATCCTTTCGCCCATTCCTCCCCTCGACCACCAACCATTGGAGATCATACCTATCTCCTCCGACCTTGACCACTTCCAAGACCTTGTTGCCTTGGTTTTTTTTGCATGCATGCTACCTCATGACTGGTTAGCAAAATTGTGCACAGACCTTTTTGGACCCTCACAAGTATAGGATCGCAAGCCAGTTGATCCACACTACTTGTGGCTTCTTCGTGTTTCTAGGAGCACTTCCTGAGCTTGGGATACCTAGACCACGATGACCATTTGGAGCTTCAACTTCGATTGAATAACCTGATCAGCAGACGACTAAATGCTGGGGCCCAGTTATTTCAATTTTGACACTCCTTAACCCTCGACCTGCGACACTTTGACCTAACCATCTCGTGCAGTGGTATGTGCGCAATTACAACTTTTTCAGCGTTCACCCTCACCCCTTTTTCATCCACTCTTTGTCAAATCAGCACCCGACTCCCGGTTCCCTTTCCTTGACTCCTGCTTTAAGGGGGAATACCTCATCCATAATTGGGGAAATTTGCTACCTATTTTTATCTTGACGTTCACTCGAACAACCAACAAGATGAAATCAACCTTATCCCTCACCTGGGGCAATCACTCCTGTTTTTGTCTTGCAGTTCATCTAGAACAACCAACAAGACAAAAAGGGGCAAATGTAGACACCAAAATCATGTCGACTCCCCTGGTCATCCCCCATTTTATTCTTCTTTGCCTATTTAACCCTTGTCGATCACTTTTTCCACTAGCCTCGACCCTGGCAGCATGTAAAAATGAGCACAGAGCTAAACTAGACTCTATCCCCATTGTGCATCTGCCGATGATGGTCGTTACCTGGCTGACGTCGCTGACGTCGGTCACTTATCGGCCGACATCGACAATTCTGCCGACGTCGGTCACCTTACCGTTACCCATTTTCAGTTATCATTCGGTTCCCAATCGGTTTCCCGATCGGTTATCAAACCGTCTCTCGAACTGTTCCTCGCCTTCATCAGCAAAACCATTCGAATCAATCGACCCCCAAACTCTGACATTCACAAAAACTCTGGCAATCAATCAGCTCTGGCGATCAACCAACTCCAACATTCAACCAATTTGCATTCGCTTCGATCAACTTACATCAACGCTTCAATGACTTCAATCATGGCTTTTATCGTGTCTTCTGACAGGTAAGTATTTCCTCTATTTGTTTTATTTCTTTCTGGTTATTATTTGTTTGTTATTTCTATCATCTCGGATCTTCAGACCGTAGACCTGAGCCCTGAGTCCCTTCCTTACATCTCTGCCCACTATCCCAATCTATAACTCTGTCCAGACTCGACCAAAACCCCCAGACTCTGTCCAGACTCGACATTACCCTGATCAGACCCTGTCCCGACCTTGACCAGACCCTATCCCAACTCTGTCAGACCTTCTGCAATTCGTCCAGACTCTGTCCAGAACTTGCCTGGTCATTACCCCGACCGACGTCGGCACTTTAACCGACGTCGGCACTTTCTATAACTGATGCTGGCACTACAAAGACCGACATCGGCAACTGCATAGAACATTTTACTTCATTATCAGGTACGCATTTTATTTTCTATCCTTTATTTCTGTCATTTTATCTTTCATTATATCTACTTTAGTCCAATATTCTACTTTTTTATCAGTGGGTTGATATCCTTCTAGGAAGTCTTCATACTTCCGGGATCGGGCATTCGCCTGACAACCCACCATATCTTTGACTAACGTTTTTTCGTGTTTTAGTCTCTTTTCTTCTCAGGTGTCATTCCTCCACAGCCAAAGAAGAGAATCTTCCAACGTCTGATTTCGGTGCGCATGACTTTATCAGGTATCTTCTAGCCTTGACCATTTCTTTTAGTTTCTTATTTCTTTTTTGAATGTAGAAAGCAATTTTGCATAGAAACACATATATGACCTTTTCAATCTTTGAGAAGATGTTACTGTGATTACATCTTGCAACACCTTCGCAAATAAGGGCAAATTGTAGACACCTAAAATTGGTCACCAATGGCTTCATACTAAACTTAAGATCAATTCTTACCAACCTTTGAAAATCTAACCTAAGAATCACTAAATGTATCAAATTTGGCTTCATAACATGCAATTTGGCTTATAGACCTATTAAATAGGAAAAATGCACAGATGAATTAATTTAAATCTTGAAAAAATGCTAAAATGCCTAAATAAAATCAATTATCATGCAAAACCTAATCAAATGCCTAAATTGAATTATCCATGAGTAATTAAATGAATTATCAAAAAAGAAATTAAAAAATCAATGAATATCCTAGGAATTCATAATTACCTTTTTGTGAGTTATCAAATATCCAAAAATATCTCAACATGCCTATTCATTGCTAATCATGACCATTTGACACCTTTTAACTCTATTGGGGTTAAATAACTCATTAAGATTAGGTTTTAACTCATTCTAAGCTATAAATACACTCTAACTCACCTTGGGTTGGGGTTAGTTGCTAAACCTATAAATACAAGCATTTGCCTCTCTATTTAGGGAGCTTGGTCATAGTAATGTTATAATGTTGGTTTTATGACACACTTGAAATATATAGAGTTATAATGCCAAAATTGTGAGTCATAATCCAAGCCATCAACCCATCAAGCTACATAAAGTAAGCATGAGCCAACCAATGGTGCCAAGGAGAGAAGGATATAGCCAAGCTCCATTACCACAAACTTCTTGAGCATGAATTGACCAAGCCAATGAAGAGATATTTTGGATCATTAAAGGAAGGTAAGAAGGTTTGTTTTTATTAAATTTTACTTGTGCTTTGTCAATTGGTTTTATTTACTAAGTTTCCCCTATGATCTAGGCATGGAGGTGTTATGCTTTGTTAGTGTGTTTTTAATTTCATTATTTTAATGGAAACTAACACTTGATGTAACCTCCCCTCCATCATCAAATTCTTAGCATCACACAGGATAGGTCAAATCATAAAAAATATGGTCCAAGATAAGATGGTCTAGCATATAATTTTAGGATAAAATGACTTCAACAAAAGTTTCCCCAAGGGGTCAAGTTTCCCTAAGAGGTCTTGTACACAATGATTCAAATGGTTGTCAAGTATAGAACCACTTGAGATGAACAATGTTCATAAACTCTAAAATTTATTTACCACTTAGAGTAGCTAGTTGGTATGCCTCTGATCCATAACTTACTGTGATCACATATGGGCCTAGACAATTAGGTTAGAACTTACCATTTTTCTTGTGTTCAAAATTTGTGTTCTTCTAGTTCTCTTTCAAGATCAAATCATCAATTTCAAATTCCCAAGGGATAATGTGATTTTTATATCTTCTAGGTAATTTTTTATGATATGATTATAAGTTGTCTAGGGTAGCTAAATGTTTTCCATTTAGGAGTTCTAGTTCTTGCAACCTAGAAACTCTATAATCTTCATCATCTTCAATATTCTCCAAAAATACTAGTAATGAAGGTAGCTCAATCTCAATCAGAAAATAGATTCTATGCCATAAACAAGGGAGTATGGAGTGGATCCTATGGGCGTTCGATGACTAGTGTAATAATCCCAATGGGTAGGAAAAAATTACAAGTGGCAATTACAAGCAGCATCATTTACAATCTTCTTAACTATGGCAACATTGGTTTTATTTGATGCCTTGTCTTATTTGTTGCCTTGTGGGTTATATGGTGTGGATTTCTTGTACTTGATTTTTAATCTTGCATAAATAGCTTTAACCTATTGATTTATAAATGATCCACCATTATCAAATGTAATGCATGATGGGATAACATATCAACAAATGATATGATAATCTATAAACTTGGGAATTTGCCTACTAGTGATGTAAGTAAGAGGAATGGCCTCAATCCACTTAGTAGAATACTCAGTAGTAGTGAGAATATGTTTGTGTCCATCAGAATATGTTGGGTTTGTTTTCTCTATGAGATTGAGGCCCCATGTAGAAAATGGCTATGGTGTAGTAATCAATTGTAGTGGTAAGGAAGTTCTGTGTATCAAATTTCTATATTGTTGACACATAACACACTTTTTTATATAGTTTCAAGCATCTATCTCCATTTTTGGCTAATAGTAACCTATTATAATGATATTTTTAGCTAAGACTTGTAGACACCTAAATTTCACCACCGATAACCTCTAATCAAGGTTTTGGCCAATTTCTACCCAAAATGCACAATTTGGACTAAAAACACTAAAGCATGATAAATGATGTGAAACTGATATATTCAAGTGGCAATTTTAGCTAGGGTATAACTAAATGGTGTAATGCAATTTATGGGCCAACTAACTTTGATTAGTTCATTTTGAGTCAAAATGCCAAATTTGCACCTGGGTGCTTTGGATTGCTCTTCCCTATCAAATCTTTTACACAAGACATGTGCCTTAATTATTTATTATTGATAACATCCTAAATGGGAATATAGTTACAACTCATCTGATGTCACCTTGTATTTCCAATCTAGTCAAATTTTGGACCAATAACAAGACATTTTGATCAATATGGGTAATTTGTGCACAAAGTGCTTAAACATGCTTAAGAGCTAATTAATCCAAATCAAGGCATAATTAATAATTCGATGGAAACTTATTGAATAAGTATTTTTGGAAATGAATATTGAATATATGCATCATCAAGTGACCTCCTTTATTTGGAAGATATCCCTAGGCCATAAATATCAGCATTCATGCCTCCCATGCCTCATCAATGCCTTCCATGATGACCTCCATGCATCTTAATTGACCCTTCTTCCAATTCTATGATGAGGATAATTAAAAAATTAATTCCAAAAATTGAATTAATTCTCAACCACACATCTTAATCTTGAGATGGATGGTTCAGGTTGATTCTTATCAAATCCAAAAATCTATAAATAGGAGACCTCACAACATCATTTCTAATCTTAATTTGTGCAAAGTTATAATGCAAAATTGGTTCCAAAAGATTCAAGAAACTAGTGCTATAATAAAAAATTAATTCCAAGCCAAGCCAATCCACAAGCCAAAGGTTCCAAAGAGAGATGGAGGTAGCCAAGCTTCCATTACCAAAGACTTCATGAGCACAAGCCGAGCAAGCCACCACTACAAAGGCATTTGGATCATCTAAGGAAGGTGAAGGAATTCTTGTGTTTGATTCCTTTCTTTTTATTGTGTTTGTCATTTAATTTTGTTAACTAAGTTCTCCCTAGTGTTTAGGCCTAGAGATGTTATGCTATTAGTGTGTTTGTTTCATTTTGTTTTCATTTTGGAACTAACACCATACTAATCATCCTCTCTTGAGTCAAATTCCTAGATCACATAATGAAACACTCAGTGGGACTAGATGCATCTCAAACCTAAAGGAGATCATTTTTCAATTCTAAAATATTTATTTGAGCCTTTAAAACTCTTGAAAATTGATTTTATAACTTTATTTTACCATTTTTGGTTACCACAATTTTACACAGTAACTAACATTGGTAGGAAATACTTACATCAATTACTTGACTTAACCAATGTCAGTTAATAAAAATGACATCAATTAGATCTTGATTAGACAAAGTAACTAACGTCGATGGTAATAACTGATGTTGATCACTATGTTTTTCCAAAAACATAGACCTAAGAGCTACTTTTTCAAAGTTCATTGTTTCAAACTCAAAAGAGCTTCAAATCTAAAGGACATGATAACAATTTTATTGTAGGACCAAGCTGGATATTTGCTCAAAACATGTTTAAATCATTTTTTCATGCTTAAAAATTGATTAGGAACCTTTTTTTGGGAGTTTAACAAAGAATTTAGTTGTTTTTGGTGAATGTTTTTCAAAGTTTGAAAATAAGACCAAGTGGTCAAATGGACACCACCAAATATTTCATTTTGGGTTTAAAATTGAACACACTTGTCAATTTTTGTTTGCAAAAGTTTTTTAATCAAATCTTTGTTTGGTAAAAAGAGAAAATTTGCATGTATGCTCTTTCATTTGTCCCCTGTAGGGAACCCTTGGAATCAAAAGTGCCATTCCTATTGCAAGTATCCTAGTCCAAGGCTTAGAAAGAAAGTCATCTAAACCACTTCCCAAAAACTCATCAAAGTTTGGGTGATCTTGAAATGACCCTAAAGTCTTTCTAATTTTATGCTTTATTTATTTTTATGCATCTTGGCTTGCGAGGAGGACTTCATCACCTCCCACTATTCTTTAGGGAAGCTTTGACCTGGGGTTTCATCTTCTAACATTGACTTAATTTGGCTCATTTGGAGTTACACATGGGACGTAGTGGTACTTTGGACATCACACTACACTGATAGAATAATAGGATGTAGTGGTTGCAACAAGGACTAGACCTTTTTACAACAAGCCAAGTGATACGGACCCAAAATCCATGCTTTTCTTTTGCATTTTTTGGTGTGAAAGTCATTTTACAATTGATTCCCCTAAATCATTTGAAAACTTTTTATATCTTAGACAAATTCCCACTTGCCACGAGAGTATTATTGGTGCAAGGTGCACCTCAAGTTCCATGTCATAGTACTATCATTTGAGAGAAGGGGGGTGTAAAAGCCCTACTATATAATGCACATTTACTTTTGGATGAACACTTAAAATCCTCTCAAATGATGTATATTGACAGATTCCAACAATACTAAGAAACCTTGTCAATTTAAAATCTAAAGGCGATTATTTAGTTGGTCTTGTCCTAGATTAAAGTCTTGTTTGGAGTCAAAACTTGGTGTAAACAAACAATCCCAAACCAAAAACATGGTCCTCATTTTATTTTGAACAAAGAGGTGTTATGTTGCCCACGTGAGATCATCAGTTTGCTTTGTTCAAAAGTTCATCAAAAACTTGAGAGTCATATAATCCACTTTGGCACAGTTATGCTACCCAATTGAGTCTAGAACTTTACCAAAGTGGTTTCTTATAATCTAAATTTGGAATTACACCTTTACAAGTTCATAGGGTTGATGTGTTAAGTGGGTTCACCATTTACACTAAACTTGAGGGAACTTAGGTTTAATTTCCAATTTGGGTTGAAGGCTATTTAAGACTCATAATCATTGTCATTACTTGACATAATTAAGCCATTTTTTGCTAAACACTTTCACTTTGAGTCTATGCTCCATAATATTTTGAGTTAATAAAGGTAGTGTTACGCTATCAAAATTGTGAGAAATTGTCTTTACCTTAGAGATTTTTGAAAAAAACTTTTTTATCACACCTTTTGACTAGTATAGCATTGTTACTCTACCCATATCATTTAAAATATTTTTTCATAGACCCTATTACATATAATTCCAAATTTGTTCCTACAAAATTAATCCAATCTAAGTGTAATTATGATCCTTTGTCTAAAACATAGTTATACCACTCACCTTTGTCTAGCTTGTTTGTTAAAAGAACCAAGTTTTATTCCATTATTTATGAGAAAATAAACTATTTATAAAATGTATTTTGTTTCATACCTTATACCTAATTGATCAATTTCATGACCAAGATTCAAATTCCTAGTGTTTTTTAGAAGTGTTTCAAATTCATTAGATTAAAACTTTCACCTATTTTAAAATTCTAGATTTTGACATTGTTTGGCCAAAAGTCCTAGCACATGCATTATTTGAGCCTAGATTTTGATGCCATGTTTGGCCAAAAGACCTAGAAACTTTCAAATTCCTGATTAGACTGATTTGAAACACTTCAACCTTAGAGTTTGGCATTTCAATTTTTGGTCCATTTACTTGCTTATCTTTGTGTGCTAGTGAAACATTAGATATTTTATGCTATCTTGTTTTCTCACAAATATTTGCATAAAATTTTTGATACTTTTGACAAAGCTAGACCAAGTTGAAGGCATCATTTATTTTAGATTTTTTCCTTTTTAGACTTTGTAGAACTCTTTGACATTTTATCACAAAGCATTGACTATGGATCCCAACATGTATTTGTACACTTGTAGTGGACTCATGTACAATCCAGGGATTAGTAATGTAGTTGCATAGGAAGAAATGGTGCAAGACCCCTATGCAGATAACATTGCTTATGAGACAAATTGTTATCCCTCTTATAATACTCAATCAGGGGCATAAAGCCAAGATCCGTTAGCTAACTACTTGGTTAACACACTACCTTATTTAGAGCAAGACTAAGAACAAACTATGTAATACCTAGCTATAATACCAATAGTGGATGAGCCAGTTCTTCAATAGTCATATTTTACTAATACGGCTTCCATGTATGATCCATTTTTATTTGAGAGACATTTATTATAAAACAAGGATGTGATTTTAGTTAGAGCCATAGAGGTAGGGGCCAAGTTTTTGGTAGACTTCCCCCATGAAAGTTTACCAAGTCTAGTAAGAGTGCCCCACAATATCATTTACGATCAACAGGGTTCTTCTAGCAATCTTATGGCTCTAGTCCAAACAATATATCAAGACCCTAATATATCCAATCGAGGTAAGAACATCATGGAAGATCACTTTAACTAAATGCAAAAAGCATATCAAACCTACCTGAATTTAGCATGTGATTTCAATCAGATGTACATGGTAAGTAAGCCTCTTATTGACCTAGTACCTTCAATAAGAGTGTTGATAGAGTTAACTGGACAAGATAATCTGAGTTCTAACCCATCATACACACCACTTTGATAGATAACTTGATGCATATGCATGTTATTGAAGAAGTGTCTTCAGCCTCTACACTAAATAGTCAAACAAATGTAGTGGATAATATGCAAAGAGAATCCAATCTTGATAAAAGTGGTACTAACACACAAACAATTAGACAACAACATGTGCCTATACTTAATCCCATAAGCAAATCATCATACCAAGGAATAGGAGTTTCTGCACCCCAACCTCAAACAACTACTTCCTCAAGTGTACAACATATGAGATTAGGTAATTAAACAATGGTTAATGTTATGCCTTAATGATAGAATGTGATGAAACCTACTCCTAAAAAATTAGCGAGTAGTATTCCACAACAATAGACACAACCTAGTGTATCAATTCAATAGAGGACAAATACATTACCACATTAATTAGGGGTAACTAATGTACCACCTCACTAGGTAACAAAGAACATACCTTTTCAGTCCAAGACTAATATATCAATTTAAAACCAAGCAATGACTAGTTAACAACATGCAAATATTGGTCAATGATAGATGTTGAATTTATAACCTACTTTCACTACCTCACAAGGATTCATGCAACAAGGAGGTCCCCATGTTTCTCAAGTACCTACTAGATAATTGTTGGTTTAAATAATGCCAAAAATTTAGAGATAGGGCCTTCATCCACAAGTTCCCACTCAATATTATAGTTTGAGTAGTCGACATCATGTCCCCTTTCAACCACAACAAGCAAGCCCAACCATAAAATCCCCCAAGTCAAACCTTTATCGCCAACCCAAAATAGAATATCAGGTAACCAAATGTGAAATTTCATGTACATCCTAATCCACGTATGCATATTCTTGGTCCATTCCCCAACCAAGACAATATACCTCAATAGGTGTCTCCATCATACCCTAGTCAAAGTGTCCCACTTGTGACCTCCTAGCCATTTACCCAAACCAATATTCTCCCTCAAACCAATATCCCTTCCAGTTTCCTATCCCAAGAATTGTAATAGATGAAGCATACAATTGCTACCATTCAGGTTGGGAATTAGACTAAAAAGTTCAAGTTGGATAACATGTGTTTTTATCTGTTCAACATGGAGTATTTGCAAATACCATTCCCTCTAGGATACGAACCACCCAAAATCAACAAATATAAAGGGAAAGGGGACCTTAATGCTCATTTCTCCAAATTATTTGTTGCATGTCAACTAGTGGAATATAGCAACATATACCTTCTATTTTTGTTTCCAAGGAGCTTGGCTGGATAAGCCTTGGAGTGGTTTTTAAAGTTGCCTTAGAATTTAGTAATGAACTTTGATGATCTTTATAATACATTTATGTAGCACTTTTCCTATAATCTTGAGCATGAGATTTCATTAGTGGACCTGACACAAGAAAAGGAAAAAGATGGGGAGAGCTTTTCAAGTTATTTATAGTGATGGAGAGCCCATGCAAGCTATTTCACCCATAGTTTACTAGATAAATAATTAGTCATTCTGTTTACTAAAAATTTGCATAGTGAGATAGCTTACCATCTAGAACTATAATATGCATATACATTTAAAGAGATCATTGATAAAGGTTTGTTGATTGAGCAGGTGCTTATCAATAAAGGAGTCATCAAAATTAATTCTACTAATTAGGGAAATAGCCAATAACAACATCCTAATCAAGTGCAAGCATCACAAATAGCACATGCCGATACCCAAGAAAGACCAAAGTAATTTAACTAAAATAGGAATATTATAGGAAATAGAGTAACCAAATCCTACCATATGTAAACTATGCAAACCTCATTCACACCACCTTTTTAGCTTACTCCTACCCACAACCTCTCCAACCAATACCGCAAGCACAACAAACAAAACCTGCACAATAAATATAACAACCTCTATCATTACAAACCCCTCTTCTTAAGAGAACCATGTGTGTACACCATGTCTTTAGTGACTTAAGAGAGCCTATTAAATCTATATTTTTCAAGATTGATACCACTAATTTGATTATTTGGCCTATGCCAAAGCATTATCCGTAAGGCATTCCTTATCTTGATTGATATCGAGAAAATGAATTCTGTGACTATCATTAGGTCAATGGGCATAATCTATCAAGATGTGTCCAAATCAAGAATTTAATTGAGAATATGTTGGAAAATGGGGAAATAACATTAGATAATGGTGATTTCACTTCCAATCAAACTCTAGGGATCTATCAAAACTCCTTTCCCTAACATAATGATTAGTAATAAAAAATAATCAGCAACAACAACAATAGTGACCAGTGCAGTAGCAAAGTCAACAGTATCAAAATCAAAGGCTAAAGCAATAGAATCAGTAAAAAAATCCACAATGACAAAATAATGGACAAAACCAAGGTCAAAATGGTAATAAACAACAAACCTACCATGTAGTTTCACATAGCTACAATAGGTTTTTAGGTCATATTATAGGGGGTAACATTAATACCATCTCCATTAATCCTGGACCAAGCACTAATTAGCCTAAACCATTTTTAAATAATAGTATTCAACCAAATTACATGGATAACCCTTCTTTGACTCAGGAGTGCATACAGGGAAACTAGCAAACTAGGATTTCCACTTTTGGATCTTATAGAAATAACACATTCTTACAACGTGACCACATGTAAGCACATTGGAAATTGAGACTTGTCCTATCTGGTCCAATACCATTTCCAATAATAATTAGTAATATTGGTCTAATATTTAATCCTGATTATGCAATCACAACTTGAAGGTTGAAGATTACTATCCTAGGTCCACAACCATCCACCACTTTGCCTATCATCTAACCAGCGGTTTAGCCTCAAAATAAACCATTCACTACTAACCAAGACAATAAGTTTGATATTATGGAACAATTACAAAAGACACCAACACAAATTTCTATTTTGGATTTGATGTGATTATCATTAATACACAAGAACATCTTGAATGAGTTTTTGACCCAATACACTATTGCTAGTGACATATCCCTTGTTAAATTCTAAGCTTTGGTTGGACACCTAGCTCTAAACCAATAAGTCACATTCAACCAAAGTGATATGTCTTCTTTTGGCCCACTCCATAACAATCCATTATACATAGAAGTTTATATAAGACAACATAAAGTGAAATTTGTCCATAGACAATGGGTCTGGCCTAAATATAGTGTCTCTAAAGCTCATCAAGCTTCTTAGATACATAATGACAGGTCTCCGGCTAAAAAAAATAACTATCAAAGCCTATGATAATCAAGAAAGAGAATCACAATGCACCATTAGTTTTCTAGTTATCATTGGGCCTTTAACCCATGATACACTTTTCCATGTGCTTGATCTAGAGTTATCATACAATGTGATTTTAGGTAGTCCTTGGTTACATGAGATTCATGCAGTCCCATCAACACTGCACCAATGTATCAAGTTTTCCCATTTGGGGATAGAAGTGAATATTCCAAGAGATTTACACCTATATGAACACTGGAAGTATCTTGAGGCTAAATTTCAAAGCTATAATTATCAGTACAGTATGAATCCAAGTTACAAGAAAGATAAAGGAAAGGCTATAATTATTAATCCTTCATCAGATAATTACATAGATCCTAATACCTTGGATTTTCTTTCTCACATGCCACCTCCTGAAGCTTCTAATCATTTCACCATTTTAGATAATGGACTAGGAGAGTATGTGACCCATGATACATTTCACATTGTTGATCTTCCTCAAAATATGAAAACCTTTGGGTGACCTAAAGTCACCCCACATAGGCATTGGCAACAAAAGAGCAAAGATACGGGACCTGTCACATTTATACCAACATCTAGCCTAGAACTTGACCCTCTTGAAGGAGATGAATCATGGTTATACAATGATAACTAGGCTGATTTTTATAAAAGTACAAAGTATCATATTCCTAATAGGCTCATGGAGTGTCACCATTATGAAGGAAGAAGCCTCAGATTGAATCAACAAGGAACTATCAAGCTAATTTTCATGACTACATATGAAAGACCTTATGGGCTTATATTTAAATCACCTAGGGATGACCCCACATATCTTATTCAAACTCCATCACCAGTGACTAGTGATGATGATGCTGATAGTGAAGCAGAATTCGGTCATAGCCTCACCTTTGATGACCTAGCTAAAACCCACTTGTTTGATAACAATGCCATTTTTACCCTTACCTCAATCATTCATCACAACCCTTTGCCATTATATTATCCCCAACTAATAGATTGGGATTAAAAAGAATCTAGTCTACCAATTGATGAGTTCCAGAATGATGAGGCATTCGGTGATTTCTTAGGCCTTAGAGATAATGTTCCATTGGGAGATCACAAATCAAGATTATCAATCACATTGGATCTTGTAGCCTATTTTGGAGAGTGAGTGAACACCCTTAGACAAAAACAAATAAGTAAAACATTGAGGTCCCAAAGTGAAAACCTCTTTGAGGTGCTTTCTGACTAGGGGAAAAGTAAAGATAAAGGCCAGCCTAGTGGTGAAAACCTGTTTCAGGTGCTATTAGATGGGGGTGTTCATTCTTCTTTGAATTTAGACCAGGAGATCACCAATGATAAACTTGCCTATGGATCTAATTTGAGATTTAAGCAACAAGTATTTGATCAAATTCTTCAAGAATTTTGACTATTTTTATCACATGGCTAGATCTCCCATTAGGGGATTCATATTCATCATGCCTAAAAGAAGTTGAAGGGAAAGTCCTAACAGAGGAACCTGACATAGTTCAACATTTCAAGTCATTACCTACCATCCTAGAAGATGGTTCAACCCTTCTAGTTGAAGATAAAATAGAGGTAAATATCAATACTCCATTAGACTTGAAATGGATAAAATTAGGCGCATCCCTCACTGAGGAAGAACATGACATCTTTATAGATCTGCTAAAATAATTTGTAGATATATTTACATAGGCTTATTCTGACATGCCAAGTTTAGACCTTGCCTTGGTTCTGCACCACCTTGTGGTTAATCCTGACACCAAATAGGTAAAACAAAATCTATGTAAGATGCATCCTTGCATTGTTGTATTGGTAAAGAAAAATTTGGAAAAACTCTTAGAAGTAGGATGTATCAAATCCATTAACTACTTAGATTGGATCTCTAATGTAGTACCTGTTAGCAAAAATCTTGAAGGGATCAAAATTTTTACTAATTTTTGAGACATCAACAAAGCTTATCCTAAAAATGATTTTTCATTGCCTAATATCAACATGATCATTGATTCCATGGTAGGTTATGAAATGATTTCACTCATGGATGGCTTTTCAAGATACAATTAGATCAAAATAAGACTTAAAAGATCAACATAAAATAACATTCACCACTCCATGGGGAACATTTTGTTATCAGGTGATGCCATTTGGCCTTAAGAATGCTAGAGCCACATATGAAAGGGCCATGACTATCATATTCAATGATATGATGCACAATATTGTTAAAGATTATGTTGATGACATATTAGGCAAATATAAAACCAAGACTGACCATCCAATAGTGCTGCATAATATATTTGAAAGATTATGAGAGTAAAAAGTTAGACTCAATTCAAAGAAATGTGTGTTTGGTGTAACTTTAGGTAAACTACTTGGCTTCATCATTTCTCATCGAGGTATTAAAGTTGATCTGGCTAAAGTCAATGCTATAATCGAGATGCCACTACCAACCAATTTAAATCAACTCTATAGTTTGTAGGGTAAGATCAAATAAATTCAATGAATCATCTCAGTTAGCAGACAAGTGCCATCCATTTACACACATTTTGAAGAAAGGAGTTGCATTTCATTGGGATGATCATTACCAAACATCTTTTCAACAACTCAAGGACTATCTTGTCAATCCACCTATTTTATTACCTTTTATGCTAGGAAATCCATTTTTGTTATACCTATCAACTATTGATCATGCCCTGGGGGCACTCTTGGCTCAACATGATGATAATGGAAAAGAGCATGCTGTATAATACTTAAGTTGTACCTTGGTTATCTATGAACATAACTATGTGCCTATTGAAAAATCTTGTCTAGCTATGGTTTTCACAGCTCAAAAATTTCATCATTACATGTCAAATAATAAAACCATGGTCATTTCAAAAGTAGATCTGCTCAAGTATTTACTATCTAAAATTGCTTTACAAGGTAGAATGGAGAAATGGATCATGTTCCTTAGTGAGTTTGACATAGAGTATGCCAATCAGAAGGCAATCAAGGGACAAGTTCTTATAGATCAACTTTATAAAGGACCTCTCATGGACACACAACCATTCACATTCCAATTTCCTAATGAATCCATAATGACCATCACTGATACACCCCTTAAGGAACAACCCTAAAAGCTATATTTTGATGGTTCATTCACTGCACATGGATTAGGGATAGGCCTATTGTTTATTACACCATAGGGGGGTCTAATCCCTAAATCATTTAGAATTAGCTTTCCTTATAAAAACAACATGGATGAGTATGAAGCACTTGTTGCAGGACTTTAACAAGTAGTGCAGTGGAATATATCTTGTCTCCAAGTTTATGGTGATTCTTAGTTAATCATCAATTAGGTTATATATCATTTTCAAGCCAAAAATGATAAACTAGTTCCTTATAAAGCCATGGTTGACACTCTTAAATAATAAATTACCAACATTCAGTTTGAGAATATACTGAGGGCTAGTAACAGAACTATAGATGCCATGAATACTATTGGTTCTCTGATTCAACAAATAGATAAAGCTAGAGAGTATCAATTTCTCATCAAAAATTTTTTAGCACCAACTCATGAACCTTCAACCATTTCCATGATTTGTGATATTGTTGGTCCTAATTCTACCTGGTACTTAGATCTTTATAACTACCTTCATGACTAATTTATACCACTTAATCTCTCTAAAAAACAAACTAAAGCCTTCATTCATCATTTTGCTCATTATACTCTACTTGGATCCACACTTTACTATCATAGTTTTGATGGAACTCTACTTCGTTGTTTAACTTTGGTAGAGTCTACATTAGCGTTAAGAGAAGTTCACAGAGGAGTATGTGGAGCCCATTCTAGTGGGAAAGTCCTATCCAAAAATCTCTTGTATACTAGTTATTATTGGCCCATAATGGATGCAGATACCATTGCATATGTAAAAAAGTGTGACAAATGTCAACAACATGCTAATTTGATTCATGCCCTGAAAAAAACTCTAAAATCAATGTTGACACCATGGATATTTTCTACATGGGGACTTGACCTCATTGAGAAGATCAACTTGACTTCATCTGATGGCCATAAACATATCCTTGCCACCATCGAATATTTCACTAAGTGGGTTGAAGCTATACCCCTCACTTATGTGACTAGAAAACAAATTTCCAAATTCATTTTCAACTATCTCATCTGCTACTATGGTATCCCTTTTGACATTATATCTAATAATGGAGGATTATTCAAGAATAAAGATGTAGACCAGCTGTGTATTCAATATAACATCACACAACATTTTTTTATAGCATATTACCCTCAAAGTAATGGCCAAGCCAAGGTATCCAACAAAAGCATTGTTAATATTCTCAAAAAGATTGTCAATGATGACAGTCATGATTGGCACCTCCAAATATTCCATACCCTTTGGGAATATCATACCAATCATCATACCCCCACAGGAGCCACTCCATACTCATTTGTTTATGGTATTGAAGCCATCCTTCCCATTGAGGTCAAATTACCTTCACTACATATCTCTTTCAAGCATGTCCTAAATGATCATGACTATCGAGTAGCTCACCTGCAAGAGCTATACCTACTTTATGAGAAATGCACAACCACACTCAACAACCTTCAATCATATCAAAACTAACTCAAATGCCACTATAATCGGCATGTTAAATATAGAACATTTGAACTTGGTGATCTTGTTCTTAAAGAAAACCAAAAGAATACCATGGCTGAGAAAAAGCATAAAGGAAAATTCAAACCAAACTAGATAGGGCCTTTGATCATCACAATAAATTATGGATCAGGAACATATAGGCTTGCTACAATAGATGGAGAGGAACTTCTAGAGTCGATGAATATTAATTAATCTCAAGTGGTACTATGCTTGAGCGCTAAGGTTTATTGTCTATAAGGACCATTTTAGTTATGCCTTTTTGTCACCATTTTTATTTGTATAAATACCATCCTTATCTATCCTATTCATCGTATCCACTTTCCATTTTTGACCTACCAACCCAGTGTATTCTAAATCCTAGCCTATTCAACCTTGGTTTTTGTCATTCATTACACATTTTTAGCATCAAGTTATCCAATCAGTTTCATTAGTTGGTTCTAGAACTTTAGACAAAGATCATACTTTGGGATAGTGTGAAAGAATTTTTCATAGTTGCATCCTTTGTTTATTATTTCTTTCTTACCACTGATCTTGTACTAATTATAACTACCTTTGGGAAAATTAGTACCTTTGATCTATGCTATTGTGTCCTAGTTATAATTGCCTATGGGAAAACTAGGGGAAACATTAAGCCTTGATGTACCAACTTGCCACTTCCTATGTCATATTATGCCTTTTTACCAACTGTGCCTATTTTGTTTGAATTGACTGCTACACTAGTCAACTTCCTCCATTATAAGGGTAGAACTACAATGACTTGAGGTCCTACTCTGGGACTATGTAGGTAGCACTCAATACTTGTTGTGATTAGCTCAATCACCCTTTTCCCCATGCTCTCATCATTTTACAAGCAACCTAAGCCATGTTCTTGCCATTTTGTGAGCAATCTAAGCCATGATCTCATCATTTTACGAGCAACCTAAGACATGTTCTCGTTGTTTTGTGAACTTGAACAATTTAGTGTCTCTTCATTCTTAATTTAGTTGAGACACTCCAAAACACTTCTAAAAACATTTACAAATCATTAAGAAAGAACAAAAATAATGACCACTTCTTTGCCTTAAGGATTTTTGGAACCCTTACTAAGTTACAAGCAAATCACTTGTCATTTAGTTTCCCCATCCTTTTTGGCCTTTTTCTCTCATGCACTTGTTGTTTTGCAAGATCGTTCCTATTATTATATCACATCCATTCTATTTTTTCCTCAGTTATCACATTCTTCTCATTCTTTAGGATAACTACATTTGGCTTGAAGTTTTTTATTAGATATTACATCCATAGAACTATGTAGGTAACATCCACTTGCCTAGTGTATATGGAGATAGATCAAACACCCCCATTCTTTTTATTCTATTCCCCATTTTGTTCATTTTTTAAGTTATCACCTATTTTATATGGGCAATGTTCATAGGGTTTCTAATTATGTTGTTTGTTTGTCTATTTTTGCTTATTTTTGTTTATTTGTCTGCTTGTTTATTTTCTTTTAGCACTATTACCTTGATTCAGTTTATGTGTGTTCATTGGGTGATTCCTTGCCCATACTTACACTCAAATCCATCCCTATTCATATGTTTACATTGTCATCATGGTTCCTAACATTGGTGCATTGTTTTTTATTTGAGTATTGGATTATGGGAGTCAGTCCTCATGCATATTTTGGCCAAGTCTTTATGGTGTTATATCATAAATCCTACCATCACATGCTAAAACTAACCTTATATTCAAGAAGTTTATTCAGCAATGGTGGTATTTCTTTAGCATCAACATCCTGATTCCATCCTAATCATATCCCAAACAAAGTAATTAACCATAAAATAATTTCAACCTTTATTAGTTCAGACATCCATCTCCCTACTAGTAGGTTGTTCCAATTCATCATCTCCCAGTTATCATCATCCTTGGCCAAGTTTATCATGTTTACCATAATTAGGGTCTAATGATTATAACCATCTATAGGAAAATCATTGCACACCATCCCACCTACATTTCTCAATGATTATAACCACATTTGGGCAAATCATTATGTAGTCATCATTTTAATTTTTTTGCCTATATAAGGGCATGCTGCCTTGTTTATCTATCCTAACTGGGAAAACCCCATCTTCTTAATGATTATAACTACCTTTGGGCAAACCATTGTGTTATCATACCATGTTGCCACTATCGAGGTACAATGCTTATAATCACCTTTGGACAAACCATTGTACACCATCCCACTTGCATTCTCAATGATTTTGACTACTTTTTCAAATATCATCTTATTTTCACCCCATCATCTTTCCTTTTTTTGGTTCCCTTATTTCACTTATTTATTTTTGAGGAACCATTTGTCAACCTACTTGTGCCAACCATTCCCTTGAGGGGGCATCATATAGCTAGTTTATCATCATTACAATTGTAGACATATAGGCCATTTCTCATTATTTGAGAAGACATTGCTTTGCCTATGATTTATAATGCCTTCCCAAACAAGGGCAAACTATAGACACCTAAATCTAGCCACTGATAACCTCCAATCAAGATTTTGGCCAATTTCTACCCAAAATGCATAATTTGGCCTGAAAACACAAAAACATGCTAAATGATGTGAAACTGACATATTCAAGTTTTGATTTTGGCCAGGGTATCCCTGAATGGGGCAATGTAATTATGGGATAACTAACTTTGATTAGTTCATTTCAAGTCAAAATGCCAAATTTACACCTCAGTGCTTTGGATTGCTCTTCCCAATCAAATATTTTACATAAGACACGTGCCTTCATTATTTGTTGTTAGTAACATCCTAAATGGAAATATAGTTCTAATGCATCTGACGTTGCCTTCCAATTCCAAGCCAGTCAAATTTTGGACCAATAACAAGACATTCTAATCAATTTGGGTAATTTGTGCACAAAGTGATTAAATAGGTTTAAGAGCTAATTAACCCAAATCAAGGCATAATTAATAATTCCATGTAAACTTGTTGAATATTTATTTTTGGAAATGAATATTGAATATTTGCATTATCAAGTGACCTCATTTCTTGAGAAGACATCTTTAGGCCATATATGCCACAAATATCAATATTCATGCCTCCCATGCCTCATCAATGCCTTCCATGATGCCCTCCATGCCTCTTAATTTCCCCTTCTTCTAATGCCATGATGAGGATAATTACAAACTTAATTCCAAAAATTGAATTAATCCTCAACCACACATCTCAATCTTGAGATGGATGGTTCAGGTTGATTCTAATCAAATCCAAAAATCTATAAATAGGAGACCTCACAACATCATTTCTAAGCTTAATTTGTGTAAAGTTATTATGTAGGACTGGTTCTAAAAGCTTCAAGTAACTAGTGTTATAATGACAAATTGATTCCAAGCCAAGCCAAGACACAAGCCAAAGGTTCCAAAGAGAGATGGAGGTAGCCAAGCTTCCATTGCCAAGGACTTCATGAGCACAAGCAGAGCAAGCCACCACTAAAAAAGCATTTGGAGCATCTAAGAAAGGTGAAGGAATTATTGTGTTTGATTCCTTGAATGTTTATTGTGTTTGTCATTTACTTTTGTTAACTAAGCTCTCCCTAGTGTCTAGGCCTAGAGATGTTATGTTATTAGTGTGTTTGTTTCATTTTATTTTCATTTTGGAACTAGCACCATACTAACCATCCTCTCTTGAGTCAAATTCCTAGATCACAAGACTATATTGTTAGTGTGGGCTCCACACATTCCTTCATGAAACTCCTTAAGTGCTATCTTGGATTATCTTGAAGCTAAATAATGAAGTAGCATTCTATCATAGCCTTTATGATAAATCATGTTTCCAAGAAGGGTAAAGTAGGATATGTGATGAAGGAAATTATTTTGACTATTATTGGAATGGTCAGGGCAAAAAATGTGATTTTGAAAATAACTATAAATGTCTTGAAACCAAGGTAGTTTAGGTGGGGGATTGGGACCAGCAATGGCACATACCCTCTCTAAATTTGCTAAGACATGATCAAGAGGTAGAATATTAATGATAAATTGATACTCTTTAGTACTACTATCAATCTGTATCATGGACCCAATTATTTCCATTACAATAGCAAAATTATCATTGGCCCTTGGTACTTTTTCTAACTATAGATATTTAAAATGAGTCTTAATATTATCCAAAATATGTTTATAGGGTACAAACTTATCATTTCTAGTTTGATATTGATCATTAGTTTGATTAATAATCAATTGGGAATCACCATAGACCATTAAATGATGGATATCCCACTGCACTGCAAGACAAAATCTTACAATACATGCCTCATACTCAGCCATATTATTAGTACAATGAAAATTGATATGAATAGATTTGGGAATTAGATCCACTTTTAGAGTAATAAATAAGATCCATGAGAAGTGAAGCAACCATCAAAGTATAGCTTCCATTGTTCAAGTTTATGTTATACTTATTCTATTGTCATAATAGAATTATCTAGAAAATCAAGTCTGAGTGGTTGAGTTTCTATAATAGGGGCCTCTGCAAGTTGATCATCAATAACCTACCCCTTGATAGCTTTTTGATTCTAATACTCAACATCAAACTTGATTGAGAGCATGACCCATTTAGCCATATGGCCTGTGAGAGCTACTTTGGATAATAAAAATTTGAGGGGATCCACTTTAGTAATAATAATAGTTCTTTTATTTAGCACATAGTGTCACAAATTTTTAGAGGCAAACACCATAGATAAATATGCTTTCTCAATAGGCATATAATTATGTTCATAAGACACTAGTGTGTGGATTAATTAATAAATTGTATATTTCTTGCCCTAATCATTATGTTGGGACAAAAGTGCCCCTAATGCATGTTAAATCATTGATATATAAATAGACAATGGCTATTCAAGTGATGGCAGTCTCAAACTAATGATTTAGATAAATATGTTATGATCTTCAAAAATGATAATTGAAACTCATGATCCCATTATAATGTGACCTCTTTCTTCAAGATATGTGTAAATGGGTGGTACTTATTTACCAATTAGAAAATGAACCTATAAATAGACTGGATCTTTCCTTGTAGGATATGGAGTTATTTTAGATTTGAAGGCAGAGGCATTTTAACAATTACCTTGACCTTAGTAGGGTCAACTTTGATCCCTATTTGTGATATAATAAACCCTAAAATTTTTATTGAAGTGATACCAAAGACACACTTTATAGGATTCAAATGGTCCTTGACTCATAAAGTCTCTTAAAGATTCTTTATAGAATGTCAAGATGTCTAGCATATGTTCTTGATTTATCTAGGATGTCATCAACATAGTTTTCAATAATATCATGCATCATGTCATGAAAAATGACAGTCATATCATGTTGATAAGTGGCTCTAGCATTCTTCAATCTAAATGGCATGACTTGATAATAGAATCTTCTCCATGGAGTGGTGAATGTAGTTTTGTGTTAGTCTTCTTAGTCTATCTTGATTTGATTGTATCCATAAAACCCATCCATGAGGGACAACATATCATACCCAATAGTAGAATAAAAAATCATGTCAATTTTGGGTAGAGGAAAATCATCTTTGGGTCAAGATTTATTGATATCTCTAAAATCAATACAAAGGTGTATACCCTATGGATTTTTATTGACTAAAAATATGTTTGATAACCATTTAAAATAGTCTAGTGTTCTAATGAAGCATGTTCCTAATAATTTCTCCAAACCTGATTTTACAAAAAGAGTGATGTATGGATGCATCTTCCTCAATTTCTATTTGACTATCTCAGCATCTAGATGAACAAGTTAATGTAAAACCAAGTTAAGGTATAAGACTAGCATATCAAAATATGCCCATGCAAAAATACCAATAAAATCCTTAAAAATGGATATAATGTGATATTGCTCCTCATCAGTGAGATAAGCTCCAAGGTAAATAATTTTGGGATCATCATATGTCCCTACGTTTACTTCAATAATGTTTTCTATGAGAAGTGTTGAAACATCTTATAAAATAGTACGCAATGTGTGATCATGATAGTCTTATTCTACTACAGTTTCTTATTGTTCTTCCCAAAACTCTAGATAATGTGATGAAACTAAATTTGCCAACTTAGATAATGGAGAACTAGTGAATATCTCAAGAAAGTCAAGAAGAAGATGCTCAAAGATTTATTATTGTTATGATGTGATTCGAGTACTAGATATAGAGCTAGGACTTGATGGACCTTTGTGCATACTCTAGAGATGAGTAAACTTTCCCATGCAAGAGTGCCTAAAGCAGGTTTTCACTTCAGGGATTGTCTTTTTCTTTACTATTTCCTTGATCAAAAATCACCTCAAAGAGGTTTTTGTTTCAAATAAAATTTGCTTATATTATTTGAAAGAAAGACAAAAGAAACTTGAGAAGGGTATGGTTAGTAGAACCTAATATGTCATGCACACATTGATCTAGATGATTATAGATACTCTTCTTCATCTTGTGAGGAATGACCTACATATAAGAAATCACTAAAAAAAATGGTTGATTAGTTAGATAGTAAGGTGGATTGCCTAGCAAGCTATACCCATGAAGCACGAGCTTCTTTAGAGGCTGTCAATCCACACTTTTAAATAATTAAGTCTTGAAAGACAAAGTACTTGAATATATCATAAAAGATATTGAAATGAAATACAAGAAGTGTTTGATAAATGAATAGGTGAATTTCACTAATTATAAAAATAAATAGATTGATATTAATGTCAAATGAATCAAGTATGGCTCAAAAAATAAGGTAGGGTTATGTGATTAGGTAGAGGATCTGAAAGCTGGATTTAGTTGAGGTTTAGTGGGTGAAAACAACTTGATATATTTTTTTTGATAGTGATCATTGGCATTTGGGGTGATTGTCAATGGTTAGGGTAACCATCAATGGTTGGGATAGACCATCGATAGTCAGGGTTACCATTGATGGTTACTATGGGTTTTGGGTGTGTTTAAGAAGTCTGATTTAGGTTCAAAATGAAATTCTAAGAGATGGGTTTAGGTTGGGTTGATTGTCAAACATAAACAAAGTAGCTAATTTTTTGAAAATAGATACTTAGCTTGCTAGTTATTGATTTGAAAAATGGTTAAAGAATCTATTAGTGAATCTTAGAGTAATTTTGATAGAGTAATAATGCTTGGCTATTGGCCATTGAGTTTCAACATTTGACATCTCTGTTGTGCCTATTGATTCATTGAAAGAACACTTGTAAAAGGAAGTGCTAATGTAAGAGGTTCTAGCTTTTGATGAAGATGAATGATTGATTATGGATCCTTTTTTCACCTCTTCCTCCTCTCTTTTCATAAGAAAATAGGAGAGGTGAAAGTGTAGGTTTAACAATAGGTTTAAATTAATATCTAATTGTAACTTCAACATGTATTGATTCATGAGTGGTTTAGTAAAGCTAATTATATAAAATCAAGTTGGAGTTAAAGTTGGTGTTTAGTGTTCAGGTGGTGGAAACCTGACTGTCATTGGTCAGGCCTAACCATCGATGGTTAAGGTGAACATCGATGGTCAAGGGTCAAAGGTAAAGTTTGGTCAAGGTGGGTTAGTGAGTCAATTTAGCTATTCAGTTAAATTGGCTTAGGTTTATAGTTGAATGGTTATGGGAAGGTCCCTAGGGGGTCCCAAGGTGGTTTGGGGTGTTTCAACATCTATAACCATTATGTGTGGTTTTCTAGTGTTTACATTTTGCCCCTTTTTGTTATGCATTTTATATCAGTAAGCTAAACAATAAAAAATGGATTACAAGTTGAAAGTTTGATTACCTTGAGCATGGGAGGAGGTGTTACCCCTCAAATTATAAATTGATGAGGTGAAATAGAATTAGGTGTAGGTTTGATAAGTGGGTAAGTTGGTAATGAAGTGGGTGGTAGGTTAGGCATTGAAGAACAAACACACACACAAAGTATGACTAAGTAAAATATCTAAGATCATGCATTGATTAGGTTTCTATGGTTGGCAAAAATTAAGGTTGGTAATAGAAGGACAATTGATAAGTAAAACATGTGACCATATGTGACAGTTGGGATACACTCATAAACTCAAGTCTCTTAGATAAGGTTAGTGTTTTTGTTAGTATATAAGGTAGGAATTACTCCCATAAAGACATAAATTAGTTAGATGATCTAGAGTTTAGTTTATAAAAGTTTTCCAAGTCGTGATGAAACCAATTTCACAGTGTAGAGCTTGTTGAGAGCTTTCTAGTGCTTCTTTTGGATCACAAAATGGAGTCTGAATGCCCAAGTTATAGGTTGCTAAAGTTATTTTATGACAAGAAAAATAAGGAGGTGTCATAAAGTGTGGTGCAATTTGAATGTGACAAGTGGACCAATCAATTGTTGACACATGGTAGTTAGTTTTATACATTCTTGCAAAAAATTTGGTTGGTGTTTGGTTTGGTTTCAGCCTCCGATCTTTGATAGGTAGTCATATGGAGAATCATGGGCCCCGTTATTGGCTCGTTGGGGTCCCTCAGCAAGGGTCAACACACTTGATTAAGGAGGGGTGCCTTGGACTCCATCTCATAATGCATTACATTTGACTTTGCTTTTAAATCATTATATTTTGCCCACCAGATGCATGTGGGATAATTAAATTATATGTTTTTAAAGCCTTGTAATTTTCCTTGGTAATTCTTTGTAATTTATTATTACCAAGCCCCATATGCCACATGGGAGAAACCAGTACTTGCCATGCCATATCCAACACATTGTAGATTCAAGCTTAAGAGATTACATACCAGTTTGGAGACATCGTGATGAATGCCAAGTCATATGCTGAGCCATAGACCTCGAGATAGAATGCCACATTTGGAAACTGTGAGAATTGCATGCCACATCTAAGTACCTCATGGAACATGAGAAGAGACCATGGATTTTAGTGTATATGCTAAGATTGGTGCACTAACCAACAAACCATGCTAAGCTTGGTACCTTGAGCCCACCAAGAGGGGTGTTGGTAATGTAAAAGATGGCTGCCATTCTTTTTAAAGTCTTGAAAACCATTCCAACTTGCAAATGTGGGACAAAAGATAAGCCGAGTGCCCAAATAAAAGGGGAAAGACTTGAACCACAGACCTGCAAAGTAAAAGGGATAAGCCTTGACCACTTGAGCTATGGGTTCACAAAAAATATAAAAGTTATGAACTTGTATTTGAATTTAAGCTTTACAGGACTATGTATTATTATTTTATAGGCTGAGAGCTAGATGGAAGCTTGGAGAAAGCTAGAAAATGGATTTTGATCCATTGCCTGACCTAGTATATAGTAAGTAAGCCTTTTTAATTATGTTTTGTAATTAAAAAGGGAATGTTATTATTATTATTTAGATAGACCAATAGTTTGAGTGTAGGTACCAAAGCACATTCAGAAGGGATTGAACGCTGAGGAAGGATTCCGTGGGACCGAGCTTGAGTTTATCAGTGTAGGTGGAATTCTTGGATAGAGATCAGACTTGAGGGGAGTTGTGTAGCATTTCAAAGAATTTGTAAACCATTTTTTATGCAAATTTAATATAAATAGTCCTCACTATTGGGCAGACTTGGAGATGTAGGCAAGAGATGCCGAACTCCATTATCAATGTCATGTGGTAATTTGTATTTTATTTGCATGATTTTAATTCAATTTTCTAATTTTTAATTAATCAGGAATACATGAAATTTTTTAAAATTGACAATTTATGACATTTGAGTTAAAACATGAACTGGTTTTAATTGGTGAATGGAAGTGAAAAGTCTGGTGACGGTTCTATCCAATTTGATAACTGAGATATTTTTTTGCCATACACAATACAAGTTATTTTAAGTATTTCAAGAATTTGTTAAGTTTGAGAAATTTAGAATCCATACTTTTAAACTTCACTTTGAGTTTATCAGTGTTGTTTACGAATCAAATTGGTATCAGAGTAGTTAGAAAGTAGGGATAGCTTCTGATTGTGTGATTTGATAGTTGCTTTTAGTTTATTGGCTATCAACATCACTTGATTAAATTACAGTGTGCAGTTGTGTAATTAGTTTGTTTGTAGGAAACCATGGGAAAGTTTTCACATAAAGCTAAGATGGAAGAGCTTGAAAGCATCAATACCTAGATTCAGGATGAGAATGCATTCCTAAGATGCAAGCTCTTAGCTCTTGAAGAGTAAGTTGAAAGTTTGAAATTAGAGCTTGAATTTAAGGATGAGCTCTTGATCAAATTGTATTGTGGTGAACCAAAGAAGGCAATACCTTTTACTTCAGATGTAAAAACTATGACTAAGTGCACTATAAGTTATTCACCAAGTAATTCATCTTCTTCTTTCCATTTAGATTCAGATTCAAGTAATGATGCTTTTGGTAGTTTTGAACAACACACTAAGGGCATAAGATCCAAATTATTGATGAAAATGGGCTTTAATGGAAGAGGTCTTGGTCGAGATGGCCAAGGAATTACTAACCCAATACAAGTAGAGCATATATCTCTTCATGCAAGTTTGGGTTACACTAGTGATGATCCAAAACTTGAAAGCTTTGTTGAAAGATAATTCAAGAAACAAGAACAAGACAATTCAAATAATGCTATCTCTGAGAAGAGATGTTTTATTAATCAAATTTGCAGACCCAAACATATGCTTATCTCTAAGAAGAGATGTCTAATTTCTATTTTGGGTTACATCTTCATTTATACATGTTTTGAAGGTGGGGGGAGGATGTGGAAGGTCAAAAATCTCAAGGGAGATGAATTGGTTTGACTTCCATGATTTACAACAATACATAATTTGAGGAATTACTATTTTTAGAAACTTACTATTTTTAGACTGCACTACTAAAATTAAAATTTTGGGCACTTCCATTGTGTTTTCAGGGGCTAAAATTCATCAAAAAATATAAATTCCATCTCATGATGTTTCCATCATTATTATATTTCAAATGGTTCAAACGGTGAGTCAATTAGAGCTACGGTGCAAAAGTTATAGCTCCCAGAAGTTTCATCATCAATTAGGGTGGACCCATCACCGGAATTGTTGCCTGAATTGTTGCTCAGATCAAGTGAGCAGGTGGAAATGGGAGAAAATTCCTCCATGGCTAAAGGAAGACAAGATTTGGATAGTAAAGGTCTAAAGCCACTAGTAGAGCATGTGCAGTGTAAGAGGACACATAGATGAGGTATTGAGATTCCACCTCCTAGTTCCTACACTAGAGTTAGCACTAAATCTTCTGATCCACTTTTTATGTTTAAGAAATTTGGATTTAACATTTGGAAGATGATGAAATCATTTCTTTTTACTTTTTTTGGGATGCATAATCATAGTGTTACATTTTTTTTTGAAGAGGCATGCTATGATTAAGTGGATTGTAGGTGTTAAAGACTATTCTCATCATGGCAAAATGAGAAGAGGTAAAAGGGAGACTCACCTAAGAAGGTTTTATGCACTCATTACCATATGAGTGGACATCAGATTGATCATTATTTTAAACTTCAATCATCTTCTCATTTTAGACATGGTAAAACTAAGATGATTTATCAACCTATTAATAAGGTCAATGAAGTTAAATCAATCCATAATGATGTTAAGGAATCCACTAAGGAAATCAAGTTAACTAGGCAAAAAATTTGATTAAGTGGATTTATAATGCATTTATTTTTCAAAGCATTGTTAATAATTCTATTAAGGTAAAGAAAATATTTGATAATGCATTAGTAGAGCTTGTGAGAACACTTTGAGATAGGTTTATCATTTGAAGTATTTCAATTCTCACCTTAATGTTGAATAGCTCTATGTTTTTAGAATCTCCTATTTATGTTGTGTGAGTTGTCTAGAGGACTTGAACTCATTTGATCAGTTGGAGATAATAGTAGAATGCATGTTGTAGGTTGAGTTAATTCCCTTACAACACTTGTCTCATATTTGACTTCTATTTTTAGAATGTATCTATTTTTGGCACATGGATGCATAAATGCATTATAAGACCCTATGGGCATGTTTGGATGTTAGGCAATAAACACTTTGTGTTGTTTGCATTTTCTTATCATATAAGTTCCATACTAAGGAATTGTATTGCAACATGTCTACAACATTTATTGTATGTTGTCAACATTAACAAACTTGTTTTGAAGTTACACTGGGAATTGTTTTAGTTTATTGATAATTCACCACTTTACAGGATGTGACATGGGCAGACAATTTTGGTATGTTGTGATCAATTTATTGGTAGTTGTAGATTCATTTACTCATGCCATGTCTAGGAATTTTCACTTGAGTTGTGAATCATTTATTTTTCCAATGTTCATCTCTTGTTATGATTGGGTTTTATTTGATATGATGTAGTAGACCAGTTATCATTTTTTAGGAGATAGTAGACTTTTGGAAACCAAAAGCCTCTTTTGTAGGGAGGTATGATTCAGAGTATAGTTCAGAAAAAGTTTCCAAGTCATGATGAAACCAATTTCACAATGTATATCTTATCGAAAAATTTTTAGTGTTTCTTTTAGATCACAAAACAGAGTCTGAATGCCCAAGTTATAGGTTACTGAAGTTATTTTATGATAGAAAAAATAAGGAGGTGTCACAATGCATGGCACAATTTGAATGTGACAAGTGGACCAATCAGCATTTGACACATGGTAGTCATTTTTGTACATTCATGTAAAAATTTTGGTTGGTGTTTGGTTTGGTTTCAGCCTCCAGTCTTTGACGGGTGATCATATGGAGAACTATGGGCCCCGCTATTAGCTTGCTGGGGGCCCTCAATGAGGGTCAACACACTTGATTAAGGAGGGGTGCCTTGACCTCCATCTCACAATGCATTACATTTGACTTTGATTTTAAATCATTATATTGTGCCCACCAGATGCATGTGGGATAATTAAATTATATGTTTTTAAAGCCTTGTAATTTTCTTTGGTAATTCTTTGTAATTTATTATTACCAAGCCCCATATGCCACATGGGAGAAACCAGTAATTACCACACCACATCCAACACATTGCCAAGTCAAGCTTAAGAGATTACATGCTAGTTTGGAGACACCATGAGGAATGCCAAGTCATATGTTGAGCCATAGACCTTGAGATAGAATGCCACATTTGGAAATCATGAGAAATGGATGCCACATCCGAGTACCTCATGGAATGTGAGAAGAGGGAATGGAGCTTAGCGTATATGCTAAGATTGGTGCACTAAATAACAAACCATGCTAACCTTCGTGCCTTTAGCCCACCAAAAGGGGTGTCAGCAATATAAAAGCTGGCCACCATTCCTTTTAAAGTCTTGAAAACTGTTCCAACTTGCAAATGTGGGACAAAAGATATGCCAAGCACCCAAATAGAAGGGGAAAGACTTGAACCATGGACTTGCCAAGTAAAAGGGATAAGCCTTGACTACTTGAGCTATGGGTTCACAAACAATATAAAAGCTACGAACTTGTATTTGAATTTAAGCTTTGCAGGATTGTGTATTATTATTTTATAGGCCAAGAGCTAGATGGAAGCTTGGAGAAAGCTATCAAATGGATTTTGATCCATTATCTAACCTGGTACATAGTAAATAATCCTTTTTAATTATGTTTTGTAATTAAAAAGAGAATGTTATTATTATTATTTGGAGAGACCAATAGTTTGAGTGTAGGGACCAAAGCACATTCGGAAGGGATTGAAGACTGAGGAAGGATTTCGTGTGACCAAGCTTGATTTTATCAGCGTAGGTGGAATTCTTGGATATAGATCAGACCTGAGGGGAGTTGTGCATTATTTCAAAGAATTTGTAATCCATTTGTTGCACAAATTTAATAGAAATGTGATAGGACCGAAACTCCCCAAAGCTCTGACACAACTTGTCAGATTTAAGAGCACACATGATTACCAATGTATAAGCAACTAAACATGCGGAATCCAGAAGAACAAATAACTATCAATGAGAAAGCACACAGAATATGAGAGGCAATATACAATTATATTCAACTCATTACAAAAGAATTTACAACAAAGAGGTGGCACTCTTTCTTCCACTTTGTGGGCTTACAGTAAACTTCCCTCCAGAGTAATCTTCTCTCATAGGTCACAACACACAGCTAACATAAGCTGTTGTTCACCTCATTGCACATCTGTACAATCGAGTACACAATCTTACTCCAAGTAGATCTCTCCATGACCCTACTGATGTATTGCTGTCACCTTGGATCTAGCTCCCCCGCTGATCTCCTTTCAGACTCTCGCATCCATACACCCCTACAAATCAAACCTGATCTTACTTAAACACACATGGGGAATCCTACTTGATTCCACCATGGGAAGAACTCTCCAAGCTTCACATAACTCTTCTCCAAATTCTCCACTTAACAATACAGCCAATGAGTCTCATATATAGATCTCATGCATACACTAAAATTAGACGGGCGGCTTAAAGACTCGAACTGGTCTTCAACATGCAAACTCCGCGTTCACTTAACTGACTGTTCATCAACAACAGTTCAGACCGCTACAGGCGACCGACGTCGGTCCCTGCCCTCCTGGAGGTGACCGACATCGGCTGATCTTCTGCCGATGCCAGTTTTCTCTGTGCTTCCCCTGCCCGACGTCAGTTGTGGCTTGCCGATGCCGGTGACTGTCCAACTGTGAGAAACCTCCTCCTTCTGTTTGCAACTAGGTGAAGCTTTTAGCTCCACACTCTAACAAAATGGTCCTCACTATTGGGTGGATCCAGAGATGTAGGCAAGAGATGCCAAACTCCATTATCAATGTCATGGGGTAATTCATCTTTTATTTGCATGATTTTAATTTAGTTTTCTAATTTTTAATTAATCAAGAATACATGCAATTTTTTAAAATTGACAATTTATGACATTTGAGCTAGTTTTAATTGGTGAATGGAAGTTAAAAGGCTGGTGACGGTTCCAATCCAATTCAATAATCGAGAAAAATTATTGCCATACATAATAAAAGTTATTTTAAGTATTTCAAGAATTTTTTAAGTTTGAGAAATTCAAAATCTGTAGTTTTAAACTTCACTTTGAGTTTATCAGTGTAGTTTAGGGATCATCAAATGTGCACAAGGTAGTGTAAGTTTAAAAAATTATGCAATATGGCAATTTAGTTGGTGTGATCAAAAGGGACCGAGTCAAGGTCATCATAAAACATGTGATAGTTAGGCCAAAATTGCTAGTAATGAGGTAACAAGGTTGGTGGTCAAGGTTGGAGGAGAAGGTGAGATCCATTGGTGGGCACTTAGTGTGGGTATGTGCTAAATGTTTGTGTGAGAAGTTGGTGGGTAGAGGAAAAAACCTAAATCTTCTGACTATTGATGGTTAAAATTGGCCACTAGGGTTGACCATCAGTGGTTACCCTAACCCTCGATGGTTAGGTGTTATCCCTAAAAGGGTGAGGTCAAAAAGACTTTCATGGGCCCTTTTGTGCTCATTTGAGCATATGGACTTTTGATGATTGGTGGTTAGCATTTTGTGAGAAAATAGTGATGACTAAGGGTGATTGTATAATTGAAGGGGTGAGTGAGGTGTTGAGTTGATCGAGGGTGGCCTAGATACTTGGCTTGATCAGGATGCAACATGGAAGAGGGAGAGCATAGGGATAGGTGGTGGTCCCTAGAGTTTTACCTTGATGATGATTGAGGAATGAGTTAGGCACTATTATTCAATTTATAGTTTAGTTTCAATTTGGGTAATTAAATATTAGTTGGAATTTATTTTGTTATTATAGTTAATTATGGGTTTGTCTGACCTAATTTTAGGGTTTGAGAATTGTGTGGTTGAATGTGGTAGGTTAGAGTTAAATTATAAAGGTAGGGTAGGTAGGTGGAGCATAGAGGTAGGTTTAGGTAAGAATTTATAGTTTTTTTGTGGGGTGGGAGGTATTATTTATGGGGAATAGGGTTTCGTGTGATCACTAGTGGTCACTAAATAATGACCATTAGTGGTCACTTTTGGTCTTCACCAGTCATGAGTGACTATCAGTAATCGAGAATAAATCATTGATAGGTTACCAAGAAGTGACCATCGATGGTTCCTATCCTGACCATTAGTGGTCAAATATGGGAATAGTCAACTTTCAATGGTCAAAGGTTAGGTTTAAAAGCATCATAAATGGTTAAATTTGAGGCTAATTTTGTAAAGATTTAAAGTCAACGGTAATGTGGGTTGTTTACAGGTAATGGTTTAAGATTGGGTGTTAAGGGTAAAGTGATGTTTGGTAAAATGTTGGAGGGTGAAGGGTGTGAGTGTAGCCTAAGGTTTCATAGTAGATGGTTATGTTTGGGTAAAGGTATATAGATGTAGGTAATGGTTAAGATGAGATAGGTGAAGATAAGATAGGTTAAGGGGAGTGATGTGGATAAGCTATAGGTATAGGGCATAGTAGGTAAATGTCATGAGTTGAATAAATTATCATAAGAAGTAGGTATAAGAGGTTGAGTTCATAGGAAAAATAAATAGTATAGAAAACTAAGTGTGTTTGCTATCAAACATTGTAAGACAAGAGAGGATTCAGATGAGGGACAAAGTGCCTCAGATTTTTGATGAGATTCATTAAGGTATGACTGCTAAAGACTAGGTACACATGGAGGATGTGGGCCTCAGTGGTATGATGCATTACCAACATGTACCTCAAGATGTGTCTATGTTAGTGGCACTCATCAAGAGATGGAATCTTTCCACTAATACCTTTTTGCTACATATAATAGAGCTGACTATTCTTTCTAAAGATATCCATAGGATTTGGTGACTACCCATACAAGGAGAGATGGTCTACCACATTGAGAGGGAGGAATGGGATGAGTTTATGGAGCTTCTATACAGAGATGACATGGATTTTGTGAGGTGGCATTCTAGGGGATTCCACTACATGACATTGTACCAGAGGGATAGGGATATGAGGAGGTTTTTCATTATGATGATGATAGTGGTGATATGTTATGCATTTCTTGATTCTAGTAGTGGGAAGTTCCCTTAATTATTATTGGGGTGCTCATGGAAATGTTTTTAGGTCACATAGTGTTTGCATGGGCACCTGTGTTGTTATTTTAGATTTATTGAAAGATATGGGGATTCTACATCCATAGGAGGTATGGGATTAATGTCATTTTCATCCTCCATTACTAGGCCTACAAGTGCACTGGGTCCTAAAATTGATGGGGCTAGTATGGAAGGGTTATGTTCAGATGAGTTTTTGAGTTGGATAAATGCGGTGGAGTGATTATTCTCTCTCAGGAATAGGATGAGGGTCACATAACATTGACTAGTTTAGAGCCTAGCTAGATGTCTTAGTTATTAGAGATGTGATTTGGAGACCATATGTTAGGTTTCTAGGGTGGCCACATTATAGGAGACATACTCTATCCTTATAGAGCTATAGATGGATATACATCAAATGATAGGGTGAGATATATTTCATACCATTTGATAGGGTATGGAGGTAGTTTGACCTCATGCAAGATATACCCAAGGTGGTCCCAAGGTATAAGAGGGAGGATGTAGAGTTCCCACTAACCATTCCATAGCGAATGCATGATGTCATTAACCCCAAGGAGCTATCAATGAGGATAGAGATAGATGATGTAAGTTTCATAGATGGGTATCCTGCATGGTACTAAGCACTCTATACTATAACTAATATTGATCTTAAGGATAGGGGTCAGTAGGATATGGATGTCTATGTCAAAGGAGATGAGAAATAGGTCTAGATGATGGGGGTTACCCTAGATGTACATGCAGTGACTGTAGAGAGGGATTAGGCATGATAAAATTTGGCCATAACATAATTATCACTAGTAGTAATGTAGGTTCAATTAGTTACTATTATAGGTGAGAAAGATTAGGCTAGATCTTAACTAACCTTGGTGATGTAGGAGAGATATTCTCTCCAATAGATAGGGGTGGAGTACCAATAATGGTGGCACTAGAAAGGACTATGGAGGAGTTTTGGTAATACGAGGCCTTGGTCTTTAGGCATATTCCATGTGAGCATCGATGGGGTGAGTACAGGGCTAGGATTATAGGTGGTACTAGCATAGTGACACTAGGTCAGTGGGTTGCATCTACAAGTGGCCCAATAGGTATAGGAGGACAAGCTCTAAGAGGTAGTGGTTCCATAAGATCGTAGAGTTGTGATGAGACATTTATATATATATATATATATATATATATATATATATATATATATATATATATATATATATATATATATATATATATATATATGATTTTTGATACTGACTAATGAGCTGATGTAGTGAGATGTATATGTTGAGAGAGATATGCATATTTGTAGTATACATGATGATGATTATGTGATTATATACTCATGATTTATAGATATGATCTTTACATATGGATTGTCATTCATGGTTATGATGTTCTTATTGATTATTTTTTATTATGGTTATGCTCTCAATGATGTGGATGTGGACTAGGCATGTCATGATATGTTTCTTTATTCATGGTTATGGTGTTATTTGATATGGATTGATGTTATGAAGTGATTATGATGATAATCTGATGTTGTTTATGATTATGATCATGCTTATGAAATTTACGATTATAGTTCTTGATGCTCATTTTTCATGGATGATTTTTGTTATGATGCTTACATGATGATATTGTTATGGATGCTTATGCTTTAATTTAATGAGTATATGATTCCTCACTTAGATTTAGACATGTGGTGAATATGGTTTATTATGATTATGATCATGGATGATTTATGCTAAGATGATGATATAATGATATTATTATGGATTTTGATGGTGATATTGTGTGATGTGGTTATGATTATGGTTATTTTGTTTAAATTACATAAAGTAAGTTAAATAAAAAAAACTAGATGTGGGAAAGAGAAGATAATCAAGAGGAAAACATCTAAGTGAATATATCAACTACTATGAGAGAATAGGAAGGAGGCATGAATCTTCTTCTTTGGTAAGGTCTAAAATAAAATGAAGTTGGATTGGTTTAAGGAACACAATCCCTTCGAATGCTTCACATTAGTGTTTGTTAGTTGGTTAAAAAGGCAGATTGATCACATTATGTTAAGTGAGCTCAAAAACCCCTTGTTTATAGTGGATAAAGGGGTGGGAGATGAAAATGGAACCTTCTTGAGAGACTGGCTCTCCTCTTCTATAGGTCACCAAAGAACCAATATAAACAAGTCCATGTTATGTAAGGTGTAACCTGTTCTATGTGGGAAGTATAATTATGAGAGCTGATTGTGACTTCTAAATTATTTTGTTTTTGTTTGATTTGGATAATAGGTCCTATCTATTTTGTTTTTGCTTAGGAGACTTGTGGGAAGCTGATTGATGCAGGAAGCTTCCAAAAAATTGAGATGCTTTTACAAATGATTTACTCAACCATCCTTTAAGGGAGTGGTCTAAGTTTTATGTGATTTGTTTAAGGCTTTTGATAGCTATCCTTAAAGGGAGCAGTGTATCTTATATTGAGGAATTTTGATATGTTTGTCTAGTTATCCTTTGAGGAAGTAGTCTATGAATAATAGAGAGTGACCCATATGGGTTCTTTTGATTTTTCTTTTGATGTCATGGACTTGCTTATATAGGCTTAAAGGGTGGCCTATTATGAAGGAAAAATTAAAAGCATGAGAAGGTTGATTAGGTGTAAAATATTTTTAGGTGACAATGACCATGGGAATCCATCCTATGAAAGGGGTGAAAAGTACCATGAGAATAATGTTATGGGTAGAGCTATTGTACTCATTATTCAAGATTAGGCTATGGTTGTGATAGATAATCACATAATTCAATTTTAATCTATTGTTTCTAAAATAAGGAGATGAATGTGTTTGAAAACAACGGATGAGCTTAAGTTGGATAAAAGGTGAGTTTGATCTTGTTTAGAAAAAGAAAGGATGTAGATGCGAAGCATTAAGGGGCTCAAGTTATGGGTTCCCTTCAAGAGAGGATAACCGATAAATTCCTGATTTGTACTTATACATTATTAGATAAGGTCTAAGCTAATTGAAAGCAAAGTTGCCTTGCTTGTTTTTCTCCATATTTGTGACATGTTGATTTTCCTTTATGATGAGGTCTTCGATATTAAATTCTCACACTTAAAGGTGTTTTTTATAATCATATTTGATGCATTATTAATGGACACAAAGATGAGTGAGTGTTGCTAAATGATGTTCATCAAGTAGTTCAAGTTGGGTTAAATATTTTTGATGATAATCTCTCTTAGAGATGAGATATCCTAGGGATATATGAAGAAAGGAAAGTTATACTTCAAGAGGCAAGACAACCTTTGCTCCAAAAACTAGAGATAAAATAGGTAGTACCTATAGGGGTTCAAATTCTAGTATGATATGACCATAAGGTGAAGGGGATGTGTAAATGCCAATCCTGATCAGATGCATTAACCATTATAGTTAGCATGTTTTTGAGAGTTTTATTGGTGGCTTCGGCCTATCCATTTACTTGAGGATGATAAGGTGATGAAAAAAATAATTTGATACCAAATGCATCATAAAGACCTTAAACTTGTTTGTTTTTGAAAGATTTGCCATTATTGGTGATAATTTTGTGAGGAACACTTAAATGATAGATGATGTGACGGTTGATAAAGTCGAAAATATTTTTAGCTTTTGTTGAGACAAGAGGAATAACCTCTACCCATTTAGTAAAATATTTGGTTACAGTGATGATAGAATGATGTCACTATGAATAACGGGGGTTAATTTCACTAATAAGGTCCATACCCATTGTGAGAAGGGATAGAAATATATGGATACATGAAGACTATGGCTAGGTGTGTGATGTAAATTAGCATGTTGTTGACCTTTGACACACTTTCACACAAAATCACAATAGTCTTGTTTGAGGGTAGGTTAGTAGTAGCCAAGGCAGAGGATACATTTAGTGACAGCTAGGCCACTAAAATGTCCTCCACAAATCCCATCATGATATTCCTTGATAGCATGAGAGGCTTCGTGACTATGTAAGCAATAGAAAAGGAGACCATCAAAGTCGTGTTTATAAAGGATTCCACCCAATATGGTATAATGTGAGGTACTCTAGATAAATCCTTATCGAGTACTTCTATAAATACTAGAAGGAATGATGGTAAGGTTAAAATAATCAAAGATCTATTGATACCAAAGGTCAGGTTGGGTCTCCTCCACATTAAATATGGTGGGAGAGTTTGATTTGGCATATGAGGGCTATGTAAGTCTATGGATAATGATAGATAGCTTAGAGTCAGAGGGTATATATGAGATTTGAGAAGTAATGGATGTTATCATATCAGTAAACTTGTTCATAGATCATGGAATGGTTTGGATATGGTAGTGTTCAAATGATGCTATGAGTATGTCAGCTAATTATTTTTACTATTTCAAAACATCCTTTTTACATTGGTAAGAGCCATTGATTTGGCTGATCATGAGTTGAGAGTCACCAAAAATGTTGATCATTTTGATTCCTAAGGCTAACATAGTTTGAAGGCCTATCACTAGGGCTTCATACTCAGCCACGTTGTTGGTACATTCAAAATATAGCTTGTATAAAGGAAGAGGTTCACTTTGAATGGGAGTAAGGATGATGCAAGTGTATACACATAATATTTTCAAACTTTTATTGATTACTGACACTTTGTATCTTGTAGGAACCTATTGATTATCAATCTCTTTGAGGGCATGCCTTAAGGGGTGGATCAAGAAAGGGGTGGGGAGACCATTAGTGATTCATATGATTATTGTTCATTTTTACACTTATCATCTACACACTTGTATCCTAAAACCATTAAACCTAAGCTTGTTCTTTTTAGTCCTACCTATTCTAATTTTTTCCTCTTTTTATTGCCTTAACATCCTTTTTGACTATCGATTGTATTGGGTTAACTTAGTACATTTTAGGGTCATTCTTTACTTTATTGGTTTGTTAGCTTTTTGGCCAACCTAGCATAGACCTAGTAAATTATCCTTGAAAACACACTAGGTCAACTGGGTTAAACCTATATAGTTGATGTTCTCAAAAATATTTAGGTCAAGATCAACCTATATATACAAGTTCATTTCCCACCATTCCATAAGATAAGAATTATAAGTGAATAAGTGTGAGTGAACATTTGATTATTAAACATTCCACTTGAGGAATAAAGCTTAGGGTTCCATACTTTCTTTGGAGATACAAATTTTGTCTTGTGGAGAAGTCTTTTGGATGCTTAGCTAGGTTGTGTAGCCTAGAGGTGATTTATCTTGGTTATCCTTACATACTAAACAATCTCTTGTGAAGCACCTTGGTCAAGGGAGAGATTGAAGCTTGGTGGGTTTGTCTTCAAAGGTAAGTATTCCTAAATTCATTTATCCTTTGTAAGAGTAGTGTAGACACCGAAATCGTGTCGACTCCCCTGGTCATTCCTCGTCTTCTTTCTTCTTCGCCTATTGAACCCTTGCCGATCACTTGTTTCACCAACCTTGACCCTGGCAGCATGTAAAGAGGAGCACAGAGCAAAAGGTAGACTCTATCCCCATTATGCATCTGCCGACGTCGGTCTTTACCCGACCGATGTCGCCGACGTCGGTCACCTATCGGCCGACGTCGGCACTCCTGCCGACGTCGGTCACCTTCCCCTTGTCCGTTATCAGTTAGCATTCGGTTTCCCGAAATGGTTGACGAACCGTTTCTGGAACCGTCTCCGTCCCCCGCCTTCATCAACCTCCGCCAGCCATTCGAACGCAATCCCCGAACGCTGATCAACCGAACGCTGAGCAACCAACCTGCGAACTCCGAGCAATCATCGACACTACGACATCAACTAATCTGCACACCATGGCTTTCATCGGGTCTTCTACCAGGTAAGTCTTTATTCTATTTATTTCATTTTCTTTTCTTAGTTATTATTTATGTTCTGTTATCCATGCCTCTGTCTAAACCTCGTCCCTGTCCTTATCAAACCCTACCCTGACCATATCAGACCCTGTCCTGACTGTTCAGACCTATCCCGACTCTGTTCAAACCCCCCAGACTCTCCCTGAACCTGTCCCGACTCTCTCAGAACCTGTCCCGAACCTTTTCCCAGAACCTGCCCCTACCGACACCGGTCACTGCCCCGACCGACGACGGCACATTAACCGACGTCAGCACCTTCCCTAAACGACGCTGGCACCACAGAGACCGACACCGGTGACTGTGCAGAACAGTGCCGCATATCAGGTACGCTCTTTATTTTCTGTCATTTATTTCTGTCATTATCATCTACTTTCATCCAATATTATGCTCTTTTTTATCAGTGGGTTGATATCCTTCTAGGGAGTCTTCGTACTTCCGGGATCGGGCGTTCGCCTGACAACCCACCATATCTCTTATTAACGTTTTTCCGTGTTTAGCCTTTTCTTCGCAGGTGTCATTCCTCCACAGCAAAAGAGGAGAATCTTTCAACGTCTGATTTCGGTGCGCACGACTATATCAGGTACTTCTAGCCTTAACCATCTTTCAGTTTCTTATTTCTTCTTTGAATGTAGAAAGCAATTTTGCATTAGAAACATTCTGGCACGCCCGGTGGGACCCTAGGTCCTCCTTGGGTTCTTTCTTTCTTTCGTTCATTTAGGTGCATTAGGTTTCTTCCTTTTCGCCTCCTTTCGTCTCTTCTTAAACGACATCATAAGCAGAACTAAAACGAACATTTCTTTCTTTCTTGCATTTCTAGACTAGCTAAAACTCATATTCTTCGACTCTTTCTCCATTCGTCTTCATACGAACAAACATTTCGACTTGGACATTAAAACACTTTGCATTCATCTCTGTTTGCCTGCATCTTTTAGACCACACATAGTAATTAAACCGCATATTGAATTAATCTAGATCACTTGATGTTACACGACCAGACCACCTGCACAAAACAAACATAAAACTTACCTGAGACAAGGCCCGACTGGGATTTCATCCCCCAGCGGATACCTTACCCGTCCCGGTGACCCTACTTGGATTTCATCACCAAGGGGGAAGCCCACTCCGTTCTCTGGCGGAGTCTAATCTCTAGGCGAGGTATATCTTGGCTAAGCGAAACCAGCTAACCACTGGAATCGTGAAGTGAGGGGAGCTTGCTCCTTAGCACCAGGCCGCGTACCAGACCCTAACACAGACTTCTTCAGCACCATAACAAAACCCAAAACCATCCATAGACCGCCTTCTCCTAGGACCCTTCTTACAACCAACCTTCCTCCACACATATTCTAAGGCATAAGCCACTATAATCCTAATAATTTACTTCTAGGGTTTTAGGATCTGCTTGTGTCTTCATCTTCTTTTAGTTCTTATCTGCTTGTTTGAGCTTGTGAGGATGTTCTTTCTTGCCTTGAATTGTTCTGACACATAGTCAAACCAAGGCTCTTCTTGACCACGCTAGCCATCAATCGCTTTCGCCTACCCCGCCTACAACCAGCCCTATAATGGAGTTCTATTCAAAGACCGAAAGAATTCCTACTAGACTATCTCTAACCCAGACGCCTATCATCCCAGAAGGGGACCAAGACTTTGCAAGATTCTTAGACCTCAATACCGCAGCCCTCCAAAACTATCTCGCAAGAAAACCAATGCGGGACCTCTCGGACGACGTGGCGACGACATCCACACCGTTCACCACCCAACCTTTTTCGACTCAACCTTTCGCCTCAACCATTAACCCGACCATGGCCTATATGCAAAGTTCGGCCTCCTCGTCTATTTTTAGACCAACCTCCACTAAGGTTTCATTACCCCCTCAACCGCTTGCAATTCAACCAAGTTCTACATCATACCAGAACTTGATTGTCTCGACCCCTCACACTCTTGCGCCTATATATGCAGGAGTGCCTACCTTGCCCTTTGTCAATGCCGTCACACAACCTCCTTTGGCGGTATCTAGTCAGCGTATGCCTTCTACCTTCATAACCCAACCACCCTTAGCCTCTACTTCTGCCCCTGCGACTAGTCATCCGTACGTTGTACAACCGACTATGTCGCACGCCTCTTCTAACCTCTTTCAAGCGCCTTACAACCTAGGGGGCGCTCAACCCGCCAATCCGTCAGCAGATCTTATCAAGATGCTGATGGATAAAATGTCCCGTCTCGAAGCTTCTATCTCCGGTTTAAGCAATACTTTGTCATATGAACAAGTTTGCAGCGAGCCCATCCACCCTTCTATCCCTATTCGACCATACCCTAACCATTGGGAGCTTCCTAAATTTACTCGCTTTCAGAGTAAGGAAGACCCACAACAACATCTACGGGCATTCAGACATGCCTGTTACCTTATCGCCCACGACGATGCGTTACTTCTACGCACGTTTCCTATGTCACTTTTTGGCCCTGCCCTTGACTGGTATAGTTCTCTTGCCAGACATTCTATCTTTTCATTCATCCAACTCGCCCAATTATTCGTTGACCATTTCTCTATCAATATCACTAAACAAGTTTCGATCACAGACCTTTACTCCATCAGACAGTTTGACGACGAATCAATCGTCGATTTTGTCGCTCGTTGGAGAAGCTTGATCAATCAGCTCTCCTTCTCCTTGCCTCAACCTGAGCTCATTGAGCTCTTTTCTCGAGCATGTGTCAGTCATATCTCGTCCACCCTGCGGGTTCAAACATTCCACACTTTCGACGAGGCCTTCACCATGGCCCGAAAGCTTGAACTCCGCGCCATTGAAGAAGATAAGGTGAAATTGTGTAATACTAACAATGACCATTCTTCTTCCAGACCTTCTTCTGCCCACTCTCAATCCAAGGAGTCGGCAAACACTGTCATCTTTAGACCATCATCTTCAACAATAACCAACCGCTCATCATCTTCAACATTAGACTACATCAATAAACATTTTCAACGTCAATCCATACAGCGTCAATTCACTCCAATTAGGGAGTCATATGCCTCTGTCTTGGATAAACTTGACAAGGGGAATCTTATTTTAGATAACCCGAATGCACCACCTAACCAAAACCTTGACATCTTCAAGCAACCCCTTTCTAATAACCCGCCTACTCAAGACAACATCGAAACCATAACCAATGACCCTCAAGACCATGATATACACACGGTCGACACTATCTTTTCTCTTATCACTGACCAACCGCTTTCACAGGTGGAAGACCCTTCTTCCCCTATACCTCCTCCACATGGCGAAGAACTTTCTTCTCCCACTTGTCCTCCAGCGATTTCTCCCATATTGGAGGACGCTTTGACCACATCAACACCAGCTGCCTCGCCTTCATCCTTATTATCATCCATAGATGATCATACCTTTTCGACTCCTCAACCACACACAGAAGCCATGACTACTCCGGTGCTCTTTCCACTTAAAGAGCCCACACCTTTAATCCCTTCTCCATTGAGAGAAAAACCGTCCACATCTAAGTCCAAACCCGCGCAGGCGTCCATCATGCCCAAAGAGACTAAACCTCTTGGTGTTTGCCCCACATCTAATCTTGCCTCGCATAAAGGTGGCCCTCAACCCAAACCAAAGAAGGCTACTAAACCACACCGGAGGATTCCTCCCCTATCTTCGTCATTACCTTCAATCTTGGGCCCACATCCGTCTACTTTACTCGGAGTGCTTCTCACTCCCATTCTTCACAGAGGTAAGTCACCTCCATTATTCTATCAACCCGTTAGACTTATACCTTCTTCAAACCATCGACCAACGCCTCTTACGCCTCCCAAACCAATGTCACCAACCCTCTCTGCAATAAAACATCCCGACCCGTTAGCAGGTTCATATGCCTTGCTCTTACGGCAATTGTTGCAGTCCTCTCGTCTCTCTCTCTCGCCTCTTAGACCATATCACTCTCTCGGACCAAAACCCCCATGGTTCGATGACACTTGCATTTGTGCATATCATCGCACGCCTGGGCACGACACGGAGCATTGTCATGCCCTCAAGGTCATCGTTTGCCAATGTCTGGGGAATGACACCTCTCTTCTCGACCATGTTATCAACAAACCTTCAACACCACCCCACTCATCAACCCTCGGATCAAGGCCATCTTGGTTCGACAACTCTAAATTCTGCCACTATCATCACACTCCGGGACATGACACCGAGCGTTGTTGCGCTCTTAAAGCTGTCATTCGTCACCACCGGAAAAAGGACACCCTTCTTATCAAGGATCCTCTTGACCCCACCTCTGACAAATTATCAACACCAACCCATACCTCTCCAACCTCGTCATCTAAATCGGGATCTCCACGCCAGACTAGGGTCCCTTCGCTGCCTTTAACCCCTTTATTCAACATCAACACAGTCCATCTGACCACTAAACCTCAATCAACCTTAACTAATCCGTTAAACATTCTCCCTAGCCGCTGGGGGAATTCAACCTTCATCCAAACTTTGACCAATTTTTCAACACAGTCTCGACCACATATCAATCACTCTGTCAACTTAACCTCAACCAGACTAGCAACCAAACATTTAACCCGACCTCAACCAAACATTCAACCCAACCAAAGACCAAATACCAACCAATCAACCCTCGACCAACCATTGACCAACTATCACATGACCAAATCTCAACCAAACATTCGACCCAACCTTTTATCAAAACATTCAACCTTTTTCAATCAATCAACAACCATATCAACCAACTTCACATCCACTCATCAATCAACACCTGACCAATCTGGAAAGAGGCAAATGGGGCAAGTTTGCTCCTAATTGACTCGGACCTTATCACGTACAAGCATGACCCAGGGTCTTATTAGACCTTGAGCCTCTTAATGCGTTGCATCTGCGACCGTTCTACTGCTAGTCGAGTATTCGTCCACTTGACACTTAACTTGAGCTCGTCCCTTGAGCAATCCCCGTCCTCTTTATCCTACTTCCTTTCAACCCTATTCCTCTTAACAACTCCTATAACCCTTTTATGATGTATGAATGCTTTGTCCTAATAAAAGGGAGCCCTTGACCTTCTACAGTCTTGTCCATGACTCACATTTCTATCAAAACAAATCAAGATGTCAAAACATATCCATGGTCACTATATCTATATCAAAATCAAAAAGACAGACTGCTCCCTTGAAGGACAGCTGTGCTATCATTGCTGTAATAAATAGACTGCTCCCTCGAAGGACAGCTATTCAAAAGCCTTTTTATTAAACAAAAATCTAGACCACTCCCTCGAAGGATGGCTATGACTACTCTGGCAATAAACAGCAACTTATTTTAGAAGCTTCCCGCATTGATCAGCTTCGCAACTTGACCACCAAGCAAATGACATCTCTATGCAGGCTTCCCACATCGATCAGTCTGCCTCTCAAAAAAAAAAAAAAAAAAACGAGTCATGGACTTGGCTTGTAGTTGTCTCAGGGTCTCCTATACAAAGGGGCAAAGTTATCTCTGCTCTTAAAACGGCTTACCCTCTTTCCTCCTCCTATTACCTACTCAAGGGACTTCGAGCTCACTTTAATGTCTAAGTGATTCGATTACCGCTCTAACATAACTATGGTCAACGACGTCACGCATGAATGGGGCTCTTGGTTCTCATAACCCCTATCTATGCTATCTTTTTGGTCCTTGTCAATGAAAGAGCAATTTGCCTTTCATCTTCTTCTGCCCTTTGGTCACATCCACCTTCATCCCTTGCCGATCAACTCAGCTCAACTCTCTTTTCAGACCATCAACATGACCTTGCTTATTCACCCTAGTTTCTATGGACACCAATACACACGGAAACTACCGACCCACCACAATTTATGTTAAGCATAAACCAATACTTGCTGAAGCATAAATAGACCTCAATTCATTTTTAGCATACATCCATCACACATATGGAATATTGCTAGGGATGAAAAACCCCTCAACCAATGTTGCAGAATACACCATTTGGAAAAGGCTGCAACATCCTTTTTTTCCTTTCCATCCCTTTGACCCTTCCTCCCTTCTAGGGAGAACTACATCGGCCTGAGGCCCTATCACCAGGGCTATGTAGGCAGCACTCAGTTGACATGGGGTCTTCTGGGGTTAGCTCGGCCGCATCCTTTCATCCTTTCGTCCATTCATCCATCCCTCGACCACCAACCATTGGAGATCATGCCTATCTCCTCCGACCTCGACCACTTCCAAGACGTTGTTGCCTTGGTTGTTTTTGCATGTATGCTACCTCATGACTGGTTAGCAGAATTGTGCGCAGACCTTTTTGGACCCTCACAAGTATAGGATCGCACACCGGTTGATCCGCACTACTTGTGACTTTTTCGTGTTTCTAGGAGCACTTCCTGAGCCCGGGATACCTGGAACGCGACGACCCATTTGGAGCTTCAGCTTAGATTGAGTGACCCGATCAGCAGACGACTAAATGCTGGGGCCCGGTTACTTCAATTTTGGCACTCCTCGACCCTTGACCTGCGACACTTTGGCCTGACCATCTCGTGCAGTGGTATGCGCGCAATCACGACCTTTGCAGCGTTCACCCTCACCCCTTTTTTTTTAATCCACTCTTTATCAAATCAGCACCCGATTCCCGGTTCCCTTCCCTCGACTCCTGCTTTGAGGGGGAATACCTCATCCTTACTCAGGGCATTTCGCTTCCTATTTTTGTCTTATAGTTCATTCGAACAACCAACAAGATGAAATTAACCTTATCCCTCGCCTGGGGCACTCACTCCTATTTTTGTCTTGCAGTTCGTCCAGAACAACCAACAAGACAAAAAGGGGCAAATGTAGACACCGAAATCGTGTCGACTCCCCTGGTCATTCCTCGTCTTCTTTCTTCTTCGCCTATTGAACCCTTGCCGATCACTTGTTTCACCAACCTTGACCCTGGCAGCATGTAAAGAGGAGCACAGAGCAAAAGGTAGACTCTATCCCCATTATGCATCTGCCGACATCGGTCTTTACCCGACCGATGTCGCCGACGTCGGTCACCTATCAGCCGACGTCGGCACTCCTGCCGACGTCGGTCACCTTCCCCTTGTCCGTTATCAGTTAGCATTCGGTTTCCCGAAACGGTTGACGAACCGTTTCTGGAACCGTCTCCGTCCCCCACCTTCATCAACCTCCGCCAGCCATTCGAACGCAATCCCCGAACGCTGATCAACCGAACGCTGAGCAACCAACCTGCGAACTCCGAGCAATCATCGACACTACGACATCAACTAATCTGCACACCATGGCTTTCATCGGGTCTTCTACCAGGTAAGTCTTTATTCTATTTATTTCATTTTCTTTTCTTAGTTATTATTTATGTTCTGTTATCCCTGCCTCTGTCTAAACCTCGTCCCTGTCCTTATCAAACCCTACCCTGACCATATCAGACCCTGTCCCGACTGTTCAGACCTATCCCGACTCTGTTCAAACCCTCCAGACTCTCCCTGAACCTGTCTCGACTCTCTCAGAACCTGTCACGAACCTTTTCCCAGAACCTGCCCCTACCGATGCTGGTCACTGCCCCAACCGACGACGGCACATTAACCGACGTCGGCACCTTCCCTAACCGACACCGGCACCACAGAGACCGACGCCGGTGACTGTGCAGAACAGTGCTGCATATCAGGTACACTCTTTATTTTCTATCATTTATTTCTGTCATTATCATCTACTTTCGTCTAATATTATGCTCTTTTTTATCAGTGGGTTGATATCCTTCTAGGGAGTCTTCGTACTTCCGGGATCGGGCGTTCGCCTGACAACCCACCATATCTCTTATTAACGTTTTTCCATGTTTAGCCTTTTCTTCGCAGGTGTCATTCCTCCACAGCAAAAGAGGAGAATCTTTCAACGTCTGATTTCGGTGCGCACGACTATATCAGGTACTTCTAGCCTTAACCATCTTTCAGTTTCTTATTTCTTCTTTGAATGTAGAAAGCAATTTTGCATTAGAAACAAGTAGATAGATAATGCATTTTTAATATTTTCTCCATGTATTTAAGATTTTTTATACATTGACATGAGTATATGTCTTCTAATACATGTTTAATTTATTTGTTTGTTTTATTGTTTATAACCCCTACTTTGTGCCACAAGATTTGGTGAGCACTAGATTAGATTTTGATTTCTTATTATTAGAATAGAGTGAACATTTAAAACCTTAAGAATTCATTAGGATTGTTGTATAACTGTGTTAGACTATAGGCTTTAGAACCCTTCCTATCATGATGTGTTGCAACAAGTGATACAAGTGATCCTCTAATCAGGTCTAGCAGATCCCCATATTGGTCATGCTTCCAATTAATAAGTGTATCCCAATTAGAAGTGTATGTGTGATCTAGCTTATCTGATTTATGATTAATCCATAAACATGATGCATTTTTGATTGCATACATTCTGGTGAACCCAACATGAAATAATGCTTGCAAGATTTGTTTAATTTTTACTTCATTTATTTTGATCATATATTTTTGACATTATGGATTGATTATTTCAACCCAACTCTTTTTTCTATGCATAATTTTTAAGAATAGGTATTTGGATCAACCCAATTGACCCAGTACAAGTTTCTAGCCTTTCAGACATCTAGTTTAGCCTACAAGGTCAACCTAGTTGACCCCTTACAATTTTAGGTTCTTGTATAATTGGATCAATTCTGTTGACCTAGTTTGTAGGTTTCTCAAGCATACTTCTAGGTTTTAGACTAGTAATATTCTTCATTACATCTCTTATCCACCAAGGTTCCTTTCTACTTCTTTATTTCTTTCCTTTATATCTTTTCATTTCATAGTTTTTAGTCTTTAAAACTACCCTTGCATAGTCAACTAGATCAACATTGCTGACCTAGTTCTATGTTTTGTGTGTTATCTAAAATAATTGGATTGATACTGCTGACCCAATTCATTTCTAGTCTTTGGTTCCATAATATAGGTTCGACCTTATCGACCTTGTTCTATGTTTTATTCATATAGTGCTCAAACTATACCTTTTTTCAAATTTAGAATTAACCTCATATCTATTAGTAATTAATTCACACTTTTTTTTCCTATTGATTGCATGCTTGGAATAGTACACATAGTCTAATTAGGGTATTTTTAATTTATTACTTAGTTTCACTATTTTTATTTTATGCATAAATAGGCAAATCAAGAAAACATAAACAAGCACTTTAACATCTTATTTACCCTAGGCCAACCTACTTGGATTTAATCACCAAGGGGGAAGCTGACTTGATTCTCTAGTCAAGTATAAAACATGGTTGATGTTATATTTTGGATAAGAACCTAAAACCCTTATCACTATGGTATGTGAAGTGAGGGGGTAGGCCCTAATACCAAGCCTATATCATTTCCACTATAGTCCCTTTCATCCCAAACTATCTGAAACCATCCTTAGATTATTATCTAATACCTTGCTTATAGCCAACATTCAATCACATTTAAAATCATTCTTAATAATCTAATTAATAATTAGGTTGACCAATTAGTTACCTTTACTTTTCAAGTTGTTTGCTTGATCTTTGCTCAACTGTGTGCATAAAAGCTTGTATTAGCCAGCGTTTATGAAATATTTTTCTTTGCATGTTCCAATTAGATTGGCTGACATTAATTTTATTGGTTATCTATTTCCTTTTAGTACTTATTGCATTTTCATGTCTTGAAAAGTTAGCTTATTTTATTTTTCAAATCTATTTTAGGATTTTTAAGTTCCTTATCTTCTATCCTAGATTGACCTAATCAACCTAGTAATTTTTTTTCCTTCTGTACATTGTACTGGATTGACCCAATCAATCCTATATACTTTTACCATCCTTATTTTTATACTGGATCAATCCAGTTGACCCAGTATAATTTTAGTCACATTTCTTGACCTTTTCTTTCTCATCTCTCTTCTTTTGCCTTCATCATGGACTACCTATTAGATAATGATAATGAGTTACAATCAATAAACATGATGAACTTTACCAATCCTAATAGGATCTCCCATAGATAGAGTAGGGATCCTCTTTTGGATGTTAGTATTGTTCATATTTCAACTTTCACAATGAACTATGGGACCCCTCCTCATACTTATTCATAGCAAAATCCTCTTTTTCATTATAAGACCAACCTAAGTTAGAATATACTCCTGAAATGCTTTTCTTTATCTCTGAATTTCCTCAACATAGAGGAAAGGATCCTTATACCATTTACAACCTCATGATTAGTGGTCAAACCAAAGAGCCTCATTTGCCTACTCCTACATTCCATATGAGATTTTGAGGTACCACTTTCTTTGGTTCTCAAATTCTTCCTTAAATTTCAAATCCTTCTTATGCCTGGACATCTTCTTATCTAATCTCTTCTACCTCCATGCCTAGTATCTCAACTAACATGATGGGTTCTACATCTATTGGGCCTCTCATAAGGTCCACCATCCTAAATCCTTCCATTAGTTCATCAATTTCTACCCAAGGCAATCATGCTTCTAGTGCTTCTTCTTCTCAACCATTCACTACTCCATCTTTTGCTTCACAAGCAAATTTTTCCACTAGTGCCTCAGACTCTCATAGTTCTTCTCAATCTCATATCAATACTAATAATGGTACTTAAGCCACTAATAACAACATAAATACCAATTCTAATGATTTTAATGTTAATCAAACACATCAAATTTTGTTGTAAACTCTAAACCAAATGAATACCTTTCAATCTCATAACACCAATCAAATGGTGAGAATGCAAAACCACCTCCTTAATATTAAATCTCATCGACAACCAATGGCTTGGGGAACACATAACCAAATTGTTACCCCTCATTTTTTATATTCTCAAGGAAATCTCATTCCTCAACCTCCTTTAGTCAATAAAACCATTAAACATCTACAAAATGAATCTCTTACTACTCAAATTGCTAACATTGATATAGGAGGCATAACACCTATAATTTACTATAATGGGTCAATCGATCCTACCCTTCACCTCAAAACATTTATAAATATTTAAAAGGATTGGATCAAATTAAATACCTTTATCATTACCAAGTCCCTAGCCAAAACTCTCATGAGTGATGCCTTGGATTAGTACAATCAAGTTAGAGCTCATTCCATTTCTAGTTTAGAGGACTTAGTAAATGATTTAGCTCAAGAATTCCAAACTAATGATCTTCTTAAAACACTTTGGCCCATTTCATTAATTGAAATCAACATGAGAATGAAACTAGCCAAGCATTTGTTAAGATATGGAAGACTTTTTCAAATAAATATGAACATAACATGGTGGATGATAACTTTTTTCATATTTTTACCAATGCTTTCTTTCCTAAACTTTAATATCGAGTCCACACTTTCTCTCCATGGACCATAGAGTTGGCTGTTGACCAAGCTAAAATACAATATTTCCTAATGCATCAATTTGAGCAACCCTAACCTTATACTAGTCCTCATCTATTACTTAAGAATAAAAATTGTAATATCACCAATGATGGTGTTATCAATTTTTATGACACCATTCACAATGTTCAAGCTATCATTCCTAAACCTTCTTTGAAACTAGCTCCTTATTCTCAATAATATGATAATAATCATTTTTATTCACCAAATAACTTCAATGTTCACAAACCTCTATCCTTAGTTAAATTGCTTAAGCATCTACCTAAGCCTCTTCCATGAGAACTTAACCCTACCCATCCTATGAAATCCTGGTATGATCCTAATTTTTTTTGTTAGTTTCATGATAGTTGGGGTCATTCTCATGAGACCTATAGACAAATTCATAATTTAGCTATGGATTTTATTCTTGGACCTAATTTTTCTCATGATTACAATATTAGTAAGCATCAACAAGCTTATGATATTGCTTTCAAGGACTATAAATCAAATGACAAAACTCAGGCCTTGAATCAAACAAATGCTTATTTGGCTATCTATAAGGATCCTCTACCTAATCATCAACCTACCTAAGACACTTAAGACAAGCCCACCCCTTCCATAAATAAATTTTATAGTCTTTTTGAACCAAATTTCGAAGAGAATGTGGTTATCATGACTAATGTGTCAAGGGTGGTGGCTTTCATTGATTCCCAGCCTATTTACACTCCTTCCCAAAAGACATATCATGTTATCCAGGATTATTATCCAACTCATTTAAATGAGTTAGGGAAAGAATATATTATCACTTTTGATGATCTAATTTATGATTCTCCCTTAGATAACACATCCCATTATATTTCTATCACTCTTCCATCATCTTTTAATACTAATGATAATCAAGTTTCTAGTAATATTTCTTCTTCCAATTCTCAAAATCAACTTAAACCAACTAGTTGATCATCTCAAACTAACTTACAACCTTGTTCTAAACCCTCTTCTTATCAACAAAAATTCTAATTCTCTTTGTCTCCTCCTTTTGGGGACCTCCTTAACCATTATGCACTTATTTCTAATAAACTTCTTATAGGCTATGATGAGTGGGATCCCATTATGGAGCTCACTAATATCCCATCCTAAATTTCGATCCTTTATTTTATGAGGACGTCTCCACATCATTGAAACCACCTCATGTAGCTTCTATTTGAGATGAATGTTCCTTTTCCTCCTCTCATAGGATGGGAGGCAACTTTATCTAGTTCTGAAGATAGTATTTTGAAACAATGTGAAGAGATGTCTATCAATTTTGATAAAACCATAAACACTTTTCTTTCTCTAAATTTTCCCATAGATTCTATGATTCTTGATGAGATTTTGCTTCATGCAAATGATCCTCATTTATTCATTAGTGTCCAAATAAGTGATATCTATGTAAACTGTGCATTGATTGATGAGGGTTATGGCATTTGTGTCACTTTCCTTGATTTTATTAAGACCCTTGGCTACTTTGAATACAATATAAAGTCTACTTGCAACACATTCCAAGCATATGATAGAAGGAAAATGCCTCCTTTAGGTAGTTTGTGGCTTCCCATTACCATCCCACCTATCACCGTTCATGTGAAGGTGATGATATTTAACTTCCCCATTTATTACAACATCTTGTTTGGTAGGCTATGGACTCACTGCATGAGAGATATCACTTTTTATGCTTGCCAATGCATTATATTCCCTCACAATGGAGCTATTTACAATATTCAAGGTGACACTAATCCCTATAATTTTGAATAATTCTAAGATCAAGGTGTCTTTAATATTCCTACTCTTGAGCCTTTGCCAAGCGTTCCATTCTACGAGTCTCATCATCTTGATTTTATAGTCAACTCAACCCATGGTTACAATGGGCATCCTGAGCTCATTGGTAACATTCCTCCTAATATTTTAGATTTTGATGATGATGATGAGCCCAATGAGATTAACTTAAATATCAAAACCTCTGATCTCTCACCTCATCTCATCTCGTAGCTTCCTACTTCCTTGCAGTCTCATTCTCATAATCCTCCTTATGATGACATTATCATAGTCTTGACCGAGACTATTATCAGATGACAAGGTCATCCCTACCTATTTCATTGATCTTCACACCCCAAATTATGATGATGGTTATTCCTTAGATTATCCATTATTAGGTATTCTTGTACAAGCCTATGATGTTGAGATTGTCCATTATAATTCTTATTTACTTGAGTATTTTCATACATCTCATCATTTTACTTCACTTATAGTTATTGATTTTTTTATTTTTCCACTTTATCATAGAGTATAGATGGTGTTAACACCTCTAATTTATAAGGAACCACATAGGACTATGCTCATGGATCGTGCTATGACTAGGCCTTACAAATTTACTAGGTTCCCTAACTCCTATTCTTGGTTCACCCTTGAGGTTAGTATAACCCTCCTTAGACCTTATATAGCTCCTATCCTTCCCTTAGTAGAGCCTATTATAGTTGAGCCTATTCTCAAGCCTATTATAGTTGATCTTGTTCCTAATCCTACTATTATTGAGCCTAATCCTACTTTTGATGCTACTATTCCTTCCATTGAGCCTAGTTCCCTTCCTTCCTCATCACCTTCCCTTGGTGATGGTTTGCTTCCCTTGCCTAAGATGTCTCCTATACCCACAAAATGGGATGATGAGTGTTATATAGATTTTTTTACTCCTATTTCACCTCCTTCTGTGAGTGATTCTAATAAAACCACTCACAAATGTATCTATTGCTTCCATGGGATAGATAACCATTCTTCCACCCATTATCACAAGTTGCAACAATATCTTGATACCTTATGTCATTCCCCATCATAAAAAATCTCCATACCTCCCTTGAAGGTACTTCCTAAATATTTGCTAGAGTATGGTCAGGAATATTGTCTATGGCATCTATACGGTACCCATCATACTTATCATTATCACATTTTGCAACAACATCTCAAAAATTACATTATATCCATTCTCAGATATTTTATCACTCCTCCCATGGGTCATTCCTATAATAAGGCTCCTCCTTCTTCTCCTATGGCTCCACCTCTAGTGGTTCCATCACCTCTTATGGTCCCTTCACCACCTTCTATTCCTCCACCTATGATTCCTTCACTTGTAAACCTTTCCTCACCTATGGATCCTTCTCCACCCATGAGTCCTTTACCCATGGATTCTTCTCCATTGGTGATTAATTCACCTCCCATAGATCCTACTCCCATGCATTCTCTTGATTGGCCTTTACCTAATGTTCTTCCTCAGCACGATCCTTTGAGAATTCCTACTTTTTCAGTTGAGGAGATCAAAAAAGAAGTATTTGTCAAGTATTCATTGAAGATTGATAAAACCTTAGTAGTCATTTGATTATAGATTTATAGAGATCTATTTGATGTATTGGATAATGTGTGTGTTAAATTTACTAGTATTTATGAGCACATGCATGGTGCTTACACATTTATATTTGGATTGGACATATGTTCCAATTTTATTTCTATTTATTATAACATTTGACACCGTGTTAAATTTTTGCTTATCTTATATCATGATTTCTTACTTGTTGTACTATATATTTATTATCATTTATTTTGGCATATGATTATCTTTTTTTATCATTTCTCTCCTTTCCCTTTTTCCTAGATTTTTTCTCATAAATCTCTATCTTGTATCTTCATGATTATTTTTCTTTCTTATCTTTATTTTTCATAGATAATTTATCATGGTGATTTGGTTATACTTACCCTATTCCCTTTGGTTATTTTATCCCTTCACCATGTGATTTGTTATCAAAAAATCTATCTCATTACTATCTCCTTTTACCAATCCACTTTGGATCTATTTTTTCCCTCTTCCTTTCTTCAGTAAACTAAGCATATACACGATTGAGACTCGAGATCAAATTCTAGTTCATTGTTAAGTTTAAGTGTCCTAGTCAGTCTTTGTCTTGGGTTATTTAGCTTCCTTTAGCCTTAGCCTATAGCTCATTCATGTGTATCACTATCTCTCTCATGATTGGTCATTCAAAATTTGTATGAAGGAGTAATTTTAAAAATCCTTCAAAAAATTTAAAATATGAATCATTTAAATAAAAGGCAATGATATCAAAAGGCAAAAATATTATTAAAAGTATAATCACATAAAAAGATGTGATTCAAAACAAATCTCCTTCTTCTAGTTGAATCTCAAAATCCATAGTTGGCCTCATGATAGATTCAATGTCCTTTGGGGTGTGGTAGGCCAGTAGATTAGAACAAGAGAATAAAAAAATATTTTAGTGCTACCTATTTTCTCATGAAAGTACCAAATCTTTGTAGTAGACTGATGGCTCTATAAGGGACCTTGAAGACCAGGGAACACATCATGGGAAGGTAGGTATTTTTTATTTTCTTTTACCAATATACCTTCATTATTTGATATTAGTAGCACATGCATTTGCCTACAAAGCTTTGTGTCTATAACAATCAGGTTCCCTTTGTACATAGACGACCCCTAGTCACTTAGTGTCTTCTCATGTCCTTAGTATGCCTCTTACCTCCTAAGGTATTCTCATAAGATGCCTACATATTAATTTTTACACTCCCTTTTTCACTACTTAAAACCCTTATATTTCCTCTTGAGATTTGTTATTTGGTGTACTAATCACCCCCTTGGGATTTTATTTGTGAGTTGCTTTGTAAGACCATGAATAGGACCCAACCATCCTCACAAATTACCATATTTTACTTCTTACTACCCTCATCCTTGATTACTTGAATTCCCTATTTATTCCACCCCAATTGTATTTTCTTTGTCGAGTTGTAGTGTAGGACCATGGATAGGACCTGCCCCTCCTCATAAAAATTTCCAATACCCAAGTCATCATCCAAATTACATGTGTCAAATTTTAGATAAGATTTTATTGATTATGAAGTTACACGCCATTTTACATACTACCCATCTTAACATTTAGTATGTTTTATGCTTACTTCATTTTTAATTTGCCTTTTTATCTTTCTATTTTCTACGTGAATGTAAGATTTCAACCATTTTCCTTGAATTTTTCATACTTCTCATCTTGAATTAGTATGATTAATTTAAAACCAAATTTTTGCAATTTTGTATTTCTTTCATACTTCCCAGCATGATTTAGTATGATTTTTTAACTTAATTAATTTGTTTTTATTACCATTTGTGCCCTTTTTTATACCTTCCATTTTATTACTTTATTCGACATACATCCCAATGTGGTATTATTATGATTTTACTTGTTTTAATTTGGTGCAAAAATCTTTCACATTAGTTTAAAAACAAATTCTTTTTTACCATCTTTTTTTTCCATTTCTTGGTTCTTTATACTTAGTCATTTAATGTTATTACACATTTCCCATCTTGAAATAGTGTGTAGTATATTTTCTTGATTGATTATATTTTTGGAAGTCTTTTTACCTTTTTCTTTTTAACCATGCATGTGTTTTTTATAATGATAGAAAAGAAACCACATCTCATATATTTACCATAACATATACAATTACACTAAATACATGTGTTAGAAAGAAATACATCCTAATCATCCATATCCTCAACCATAATAAATAACCAAAATCAACCTTGATGATAACATACACATCCAACAACAAAATACCAAAATGATCTATATTTATTTCATGAGTTTTATATAAAACAATATAACCATATAAATGCCCCATATTTATGGCTGGGTCCCATCTTATCTATCTCATGGCCTAGCCATGCTACCTACTGAGGCCTCATTCTAACTCCTTTGAATGGTACACTATAAGGAGGCCATCCAAGATCTCAATCCCTCTACTTACCCATATAGGTGTGCTGCTCACATTTGTGACACCATCAATTGGGTCCAAGTCTATATCATCTATGCTATTATACCTAGATGTGAAGCTCTCTCATTTTATACCATGCTTATAGCTCCCTAACACGCATCAGTGCTAGTGGTTGCATCCTCTCCCTCTACACCCATATCTTCTTCACTACCTCTTTAGCTAATCTAAAATAACTCACTTAAGCTAGGGTAGATGGTACACTCAGATCCTCTAGTGTCATAGGGTCATATGGCTGTAGATTTTCATTTAGGATGTCATGGAGTAATCCCCTCACCAAGGACCCCCATCTCTCCTCCTCCTCATCACCTACACCTACAAAAGCACACAAGATGGATATTAGATCACTATCATATCTCATAATATCTATCTATCTAAACAAAACTTAAGAAATAAATTAGCCATCTTTTTTACCTATCTATATCATGTCTACTATGGTATCACCATCTACATGACCTCCTAGTAACTCCTCTATAGGCTACCTCCTCATCTCAAACCTAGCTATTATGGATCATATCAATTTCATCCTACATCTAAGTCATCTCTTTATCATCTCTTTTAAATCACCTATGGGGTCATATGGGATGGTAATAGTCTCTACTCTCTCCTCTACCTCTTACCTCCATCAACATCATGTCCTTGGTGGCCACTACTCATCTTGATGTGGAGTTATAATGGTACATTTGATATCTTTGCCTCTATATCCATATCCTCCTACTTAGCTCCTCATCATGCCTGACCAATCCATGGTCACTCTTGACATGGCCTTAGTGTTAGCCTCACTATTAGTGGCCCTAGTCCTCTTCTACCTTATGGCTTCCTCACATGTTGAGTCTAGTACTCAAGCATTAGTATCAGTGTAATAAAATGAGGTACACCCATTTGACTTGGCACCTATGCCACCAAATGTATCTCTATCCAATAGAAGTAGTGTCCAATCACCTCTATCCTCTCTATCACTAGTGCAACTATGTGCTATCTCACCCATGTACCTATTATGTGCTCGTATGGTTGAAACATAATTTTTTCACTTCTCATAGACTACAACACTGGCATTTGGGGCATCACCTATACTACCTGGTCCTCCCTCCATCTCTGCACCTAAGGTAACCTATCATCACTGCATGGGGTAACCCAGTCAACCAGTACATAAGAAATCTCTCATAGATCTAAGCTTTCAATAATGTGATTGGTCTTATGGTCCTTTTACCTTTGACCAACATTTTTTATAGACCATTTACTAGTTAGACCCAGATGATCGAGCCTAGGTCATATAACACTTGTTCCTCTAATACCATCTTATTCAAGGCTACCATGAATAGTGATACCTTGCCATCTGACTTGTGACATAACACCCACTATATCACAAGGCATATCATAGAATTTTGGATATCTAGAATCTATGATGTATAGATATTAAACATACTCACCCTCTTACTTAGTAGTATCATCTCTAAGCCTATAGCCCACATGGTTAAGGCTCTCCTCTCCTCTAGACTATCTAGTATCCTTACGGTCACCTGTGCTCCTACTATAGGTAGCCCTAAGATGGCATGAACATATTCTAGTGTGATAGCCACCTCTATTATATCCCCATCTACCTCCCATATAAAGGTGTTAGTCAATCATTCCCAATAACTAAGGAGCATGACTAATAGGTCAACACTGAGGGGGATGTGGCATATCTCTGATATCCCACATAGACCTATGGATCTTAGTCTATCCATATCTCCATTTAATATCCTATCTAATAAATTCGGTAACCATGTCACATCTACAAGTCACCAAAATCTCCATCGGCCCTATACCCATAAAATAATAAAGGATGTATCAGTTATTCCATATCATGTATAGTCATTATACATTCTTTCTACATTAAAAACAAGCCCAACTTACCTTATCTTATTCATTTTTATCATTCTTGGTCCTTCTTAACCTTACTTGGCCATTTTGGGTCATTCTAGCCCTCTTTCAGCAATTAACATATTTTTTGTATCTTTCTCCCTTTGGTCAAAATAGTTTGACCAAAATTTTCCTATCTTTTTGCCTAGTTGACTAAAAAATCTAACTTAACCCCCTTATTTTCCCCTGCCTAGTGATGCATTTCCATTCTAAACCTTTTGGACCACCTAACAACTCCAAACTAAGTCTTCAACCTATATAATGTACAAGGTCAACCCATACCTACTAGATCAACATTATGGATTCTACCTATTTTCCAACCTACTAGGTTGACTAGGTTGACCCAATGCTTTTTGCCTATCGACCCCTTCTATTTTCTAGGAAAAGTATAAAATTCTTGTTTTTTTGTCTAAATCCTTCAAACCCATTTCCCATCTTCTTATTTGATACTCCTAGAATATGATTTTTCTTCATTTTGACATCTATAAATGCTTAAAATTTAGAATTACTTAAAATGCACTTAATTCAATATAAATTTCAAAAACTGGTTTGAGATTCTTAGTTGCATACTTGTAGTGCACCTACTACTTCCTCTAGAGCATCTCCCTATCTAACACGTCTCCTAACCATCCGAGCTTGTTTTCTCTCTAGATCTCTCTTTTCTCTCCTTTCCAAGTCAAAATGTCAAATGACTTCTCTTTTTGCCTCTTTTAAAACACTTTTATCAATTCAAATCTTTCAATTATTATCCTATAGATTCCTTATTTTTCTTAATCTTTATTTTTACTCATCTATTTTGCAAACCTTAAAATGCTTTAGATTCATGATGGCATAGATATTATTTTCCACTACCATATTCTTATCTTCAAAAAATTTTAATTTTTGGCTATTTTTTTGCACTAACTTTTATAGGTTCACCTAGTGTTCTTCACATTTGACATCTTCATGCTTCTTACAATCTACTTTATCTATGACACTAAGGTATGTTAAAGGTATGTGTTTTTCAATTCAATCCTTTCATTTATATTATTTTCTTCTTACTGCACTTTACTTAGCATTAGCATTATGTGTTATCATGTTTTATCTTGAAGCACCATCCCATGTTGTACTTACATGACATGTGATGAGATTCAAGTGGGGCATACGTATACACATAATATTTTTAAATTTTTATTGATTATTGACACTTTGTATCTTGCAAGAACCTATTGAGTCTCAATCTCTCTGAGTGCATGCCTTAAGGGGTGTATCAAGAAAGGGGTGGGAAAACTATTGGTGCTTTGTAAGATTGCTATTATTTTTACCACTTGCCATATACACACTTGTCTCCTAAAACTATTAACCATAAGCTTTTTCTTCTCAATCTTACCTATTCCAATATTTTCCTCTTTCCATTCCTCCTTTTCTTGCCTTAACATCCTTTTTTACTATTAGTTATACGGGGTTAACTAGGTTGACCCAGTACAGTTTAGGAGCATTTTTTACTTTATTAGTTTGTTAGCCTTTCATCCAACCAAGCATAGACCTAGCAAATTGTTCCCAAAAACACACTAGGTCAACTAGGTCGACCTTTTATAGTAAATGTTCTCAAAAGGATTTAGGGAAAGATCTACCTATTTATATAAGGTCATTTCCCACCATTTCCTAAGATAATAATTATAAGTGAAGAAATGTGAGTGAACATATGCTTATTGACCATTATACTTGAAGAATAAAGCTTAGGGTTCCATAATTTCTTTAGAGATACTTATTTTGGCTTATAGAGAAGTCCTTTGGATGCTTAGATAGGTTGTGTAGCCTAGAGTTGATTTATCTTGGTTATCCTTACATACCACAACAATCTCTTGCAAAGCACCTTGGCCAAGGGAGAGATTGAGGCTCAATATGTTCATCTTCAAATTTAAGTATTCTTAAATTTATTTATCCTTTATAAGAGTAGATAGATAATGCATTTTTATTATTCTATCCATGTATTTAAGATTTCATATACATTGACATGAGTATATGTCTTTTAATACATGTTTAGTTTAGTTATGTTTTTTATTATTTCTAACCCCAACTTTATACCACAAGCTTTGGTGAGCACTAGATTAGATTTTTATTTCTTGTTATTAGAATAGAGTGAACATTTAAAACCTTAGGACTCCATTTGGGTTATTATGTGATTATGTTATACTATAAGCTTTGGAACCCTTTCTAGCATGATGTGTGTTGGGTGAATATTTTGTCAATCAACGTACTGATAAACAAAATAGGTCTGATCAACCACAGTAGGAAGATTGGTTGGCCAAATGTGTAGGTTTACCATATCAAAAGGAGACTAATCTCTCCTCTCATCAAGGGGAGGTTCCCTGTAGATATGTAAGTACTATATATATATGTATGTGTGTGTGTGTGTGTGTGTGTGTGTGTGTGTGTGTGTGTGTGTGTGTGTGTGTGTGTGTGTGTATAATAACACTCAAGGGTAGGATAAACCATCCATCTCTCTTTTTTAGAGATGATGAGCATGCATCAAAAGAGAAATCCTGATGAAATGATAAAAAACACTCCTCTTCTTTCAAAAGTGTTGTTCAGCAGACAAAAAGAATCTTTCTAGTGAAGACAAGTAACTGTAATAGGGTATAGTAACATAGCAGGATGAAATGAGGCACAAAGTCTCCACCTCAAATACCAAAGGGTGAAGTATGAAGAACAATGAGGGCACAAATTCATCCCAAGGTTCTTTACACAAAAACAAAAAATAAAGCACACTAAAGGCAATTGTGGGGGCACAAAGTCTCTCCACAGTTGGCTTCAGGACACCTTCCTGACTACTTTCACTAATTCTAATTATTTAATTAAAGGAAAAAAATTGCATTAAGGAAATATACATAAGAATAATTTCCCCAACAACTAAGCTATTACAACACAAAGTCTGAAAAGTCACTTGCTTTCTTATTCCAATAACAAAATATGATCAACAATCTGAGCCCAAAGTCTCAGTAGTGCCTTTCAATTTGGGCAAAATTTAGTTTCTTATAATAAAAATATCTCTTTCAAACAATAATAAAGAGTCCAATATATAGCCCTCTGAGAAAGAGTTGGGAGTAGTAACACATCATGTTGCATTAAATTTTGTCAAGAAGATATGCTGAAATCGGGCGTATTTGCCAATTTGCTTTTCTCGATGCAAAGAAATGGGTCAGGTCATTGAATGTTTGTATCCTCCAATGTCCAACTGGTGGTCTACTTCTAGAAACATATCTTATGCACGAATGTTTCTAGTCTTTCTTAATCGTTCCTCCTTTCTTAGCTATTGAATCAGGTCCCTGGTTCAATTCGATCCTCTATTCTTTGGTAGTTTTCTACTGGTCTTAACAATTGATACATGGCACGTTCTATTGAAAATAGGTGAGGACACTTGGTAGCATCCATAAGACTCTAAGAGATGCTTATTAAAAGAATCTTTGAAACTTATAAGAAACTCAAGAGGCAGATATAGACACTTGTCATGCTCTGTAGAGTTATAATGGGACATGTGGCAGCTTTTGCTTGTCTATAAAAGCTTTAGAAACATTTTTGAAAGTCCTGTAGAAGAGAATGAATGGTAGCTTCCACTGAGCTCATAGAAACATTTAAAAAACATTTAGGTTTCTTTTGGATTCATGTGAATGCTAATACTTGTCACGTTCGACTTATCTTAGCCACCTACCTGGAACCCACCACCATCCTTACTTGATAAAGAGACCAAAAGAAGAAATTGCAGATGTTGACATGTGGTGGCTTCCACTGAGTTTTAGATTTTCTTTTGAGACACTCTAGACTCATTTTAGATTCACACAGATGATGCCACATGGTGTCTTCTGCTTAATTTTTAGAGGCTTTGGAGGCCTTTCGAGTGTCCCACAGAAGATGACACTTGGTGGCTTCTGCTATGCTTTTAGAAACATTATAGATATACTTGGGACTCATTTTAGATTCATGTGGATGTAGACATTTGTCGCATTCTACTTCTCTTACAAGGGATAGGTGGCAACTTCCACAGCTCTTAGAATCAAAGTAAAGTGGGACTCGACAGGTGACACTTGGAAGCATTTGCTGGGCTCTGTTGGGATTTTGTTTTAGGATTTTCTTGCCTTAGTCACTTTTGCCATAGAAATTCCCTCCACAAGGGCACTTGTCTCTTCAAATTTTAGGGTACTCCTTTGAACCTACCACTTGAACCAATCGCTTGAACCAACTTTGGTTCAATGGTTCAATGGTTCATTCTTTCACTTCTATTTGTTCAATCGACCACTTGAACCAAGCTCTTTGAAACAAACCATGCTGAACCAACTACCATTGAACCTTTTTAACCTTTAAACCCATTAAATCTTTGAACTTGAGTGGTTCAATGGTTTAATGGTTCAAGCCTTCTTCTCTTTGATAAGTGTCTTGAAGCCATTGAACCTGAAACGATTAAACTTTGAACCTGTTACAAAAGCACTTAATTCTTGAAACCTGTTGATGTCGTTGAACCTTTGAACCCATTGAAATTTTAAAATTGAAATGGTTCAATGATTCAAACATTACATAGAAGCTTGCTGATAGATTCTTTTAGTTAAACCAGTCCTGAAAATGACTAAGTGTTAGAAACTAGTTCTTTTGATTGAAATCACTTGTAGAAGCCTTTAAACCTATTGAAACTATTAGTCCTTTGAATGAAAAATCTTGAATAATTCCTAATTTTGAAATTTTAGAACAATTTTTTGAAATGGGAAGAGATAATTTTGTTTTGCAGGGCCAAAATAGCTTAAATATTATTCGAAAAATGAGTGACATTTTTTAGGTACAATAGCTGGCTCCAGTTGGGGAACTTCTATCAATTGTAAAAAGAATTAAAGGGAGTAGAATTCAGAATCTCCAGTGTCTTCATGTGTACCATTGGGCTATGAAGTCATGTTACCCAGAAATGGAAGGTGTCAAAAATGAAAACAAATAAAATAAAATGGAACTAAAAACTATACAGATATACATATGTACAGTTGAAAATGATCTGATACATCAAGAATTGAAGTGTTTCAGATGCTGTCCAATGTGAGGAAAAGAAAAGAGTGTGTCATCTTGATACTTTACCAAGAAGCTATTTTCACCATTATTCTGATGAATAATAAATGAGCCTCTCTAAAGGAAGTCAAACTTTCCATGCATCCCTTTTGGTTCTGTCCTTTTGTCCCACAACATGACTTGATCTCCAACTTGTAAATCACAATTTTTTGCCTTTTGGTCAAAGAGTTTCTTTACTAGGCTTTGATGGGCAGAAATTCGATCCACCACCATAGTTCTCTATTCATCCAGCTCAGTCAAGCACATGATTCTTTTATCAAGGGAACTTTCATATGTCTGATCTTCAATTGCCTTGGCCAATTTTAATGCTGGTAATTTCAAAGTGATTGGTATCTCAGCATTAATACCATAAAGAAGTTGGAAAGGAGACATACCAATTTCCCTTTTTGGTGTGATTCTATCTAACCATAGAGCATCAACCAATGCTTTATGCCATGTCCTTTGATTATCATTTTCAAGTTTCTTGATGATAGTCACCAGGTTTGTATTGCTTGATTCAGCTTGTCTATTCCCTTGTGGAAAGTAATTAGAAGAGTGGGAGAGTGTAATCCCATAATAGAAATAGAATTGTGTAATCTCCTAGGAAGTGAAACAAGTTACATTGCTAGTAATAATCTTGGTTAGGACTCCAAACTTGGAAATGATATTTTCCTTAAGGAAATTACACATAACTTCTGAAGTAGCATGCTTGGTTGGGATATCTTCTATAAACTTGGTGAAATAGTCAGTTGCTGTAAGGACATAATCATGTCTAGCACTTGAAGATGGGTTTATATCTCTAATGAAATCAATTCCCCATTGCTGGAATGGTTCCTCTATGATCACTAGTTTGAGAGGCAGGGAAGCTAACTTGGGTTTTCCAACAAATTACTAGCAGAGTTCACATTTTCTCACCCACTTATATGCATCTTGGAAAAGAGTTGACCAGTAATACCTGGCTCACAAAATCTTGTGGGCTGTCATAGGAGCAAAAAAAGTCCTCTACAGGCTAGATTGTGGAAAGATTTCAAAATTTGGTTTTGCTGCTCTTTATCTACACAACAAAGGAATACTCCATCTAGGCTTCTCTTGTACAGGCCATTGTCTCAAAGGACAAAATTGGCAGCTTTCAACTTGATAGTAATCCTTTCTTTGTAAGTTAAATGAACAAGACATTCACCATAAGTAAGGAAATGAGCAACACCTGAATACCACTCATTTATGGTGGAGACAAAGAGAATTGTAGGTGTGTCTTCCACCTCTGATTCTTTATGCTCTATTTCTTCTAGTTTATTATCAACAATTAATTAACATAGGCCTTTTCCCATTACCAAATTTGTTAGTTTGATGTCTAAATCAAACTCCTAGATCTTTGTAATCTAATTGCCTCTTTTTGTCCCAAAATCTTGTTGAGTTAATATAGACTTGACTGTAGTGTCAGGAACCAAGGCAGTAGTATGTGAATTTAGGATATAGAAGCAAAAATGTTTGACTACTTTCACCACTACATAAACATGCTTCTCCATGTTCAAATACTTCAGTTCATGGGCTTTGAGAGGGAAACTAATGAAAGAAATGGGAGATTCCATACCTTCTTTATCTTGTTAAACCAGAATTGCTGAAAGCATGTGTTCAGAAGCATAACTGTATATGATGAACTCTTTGTTGTAGTCTGGACAAACCAGAGTTGGGGCATGGGCAATGGCAGTTTTGATGTCCTCAAAAGCTGACTTACCTTTTTTAATCTAACTAAAGGTGGGCTTTCCCTTCATCATGTTCACAATGTGTCGAGTCTTCTTAGCAAATTCAGGGATGAACCTTCGTAAGAAATTCACCTTTCTAAAGAAAGAGTGAACGACACTTTTACTTGTAGGTAAGGTAAGCTCTTGAATATATTTAACTCTATCTGAGTCAATCTTTATGCCTTCTTTGGACATAATGTGTCTGAGAAGCTTCCCCTCTGTTACTCCAAAAATAGACTTCTTAGGGTTTAAGAAAATACCATTCTAGTGGCAGTGCTCCAACACTTATTTCAAGTGGCATATATGATCAAAATGATGCTTTGAAAAGATGATCAAGTCATCAAGGTATACCATAATGAACTTACCTATCTCATCCTTGAAAACAAGGTCCATTGCTCTCTAAAAGGTGCTACCAGCATTTATCAAGCCAAAAGGCATCCTTCTATATGCAAACATGCCCCAAGGTGTGGTGAATATAGTCTTGTGTTGGTCTACTTCACCAACCTCAACTTGATTGTATCTTGAGAAGCCATCTAGCATTGATAACATCTCTGAATCTATCACTGTTTGAAGCACTTGATCCATGATTAGCAAAGGATAGTTATCCTTTAAGGATGACTGATTTAGATTCTTGAAATCCACACAAATGTGGATCTCACCATTCTTCTTCCTCACAGGGACTATGTTTGTAATCCATGTGGAATGATGGATTGGGAAAATGATTCTATCATTTAACATTTTTTGTATCTCAGATAGAATAGTACCTGATATCTTTAGATTATACTATCTGGATTTTTGCTTATGAGGCATTGAGTTAGCCTTGAGAGGAATGTGATGGTAGATTTCATCAGGCCTAAGAGACTTTAGGTCATCATAGGAGTATGCTAAGATGTCCTTGTATTGGTAGAGTAGAGTGGTGAACTTGAACTTTTCTTCCTGAGCACAACACTTACCAATGTTAACCATCTTGGGATTTTTTTCAGTAGTCAAATTTATTTGATCAAATCCCTAAGAGAAGCTTGAATCTATTTGTTGCTGTTTGATGAATTTGTCATGCTTGTTAAATAGTTTCTCAAGGGAAACTAGGCCTTTGGGAATTTTATTCCCTTTAAGTTGTAAGAATTATTTCTTTGCATCTAGACTTAAATCAAGGGCTGGTTCACACTTTTGGGGTTCACTACCTTCAAAATGTAGTTGTTCAAAGTTGTCTTTTCATTCCAAGAAGGCAATGATTTGGTGATCATCATTGAATACTTGCCAATGATTAGCATTGTCAAGAACACTTGGTCTAAAGACTATCTCAATGGTGTACTTGTTTCTCGTGAAGTCTGAGTGATGAATTAAGAGAGTTTTTGAAATAAAAAGTGCATCAGCTCGGTCATTATATTCCTTGGGTATGGCAGAGATGTTGAAAGCATCAAAGCTTTCAATTTGGTCCCATACTAAGTTGTAGTGGTGCAATCTTTCATTCATGATTTGGTACATGTTTCTCACCTAACAAACCACTAGTGTAGCATCTCCTTTGGCATGAAGGAGATTGATACCTTTGTCTCAAGCAGCCTTCAATCCAAGCAATCGAGATTCATATTCAGTTGTGTTATTGGTGTTGCTAAATTGTAACTTATAAGAGTAAGGGAAATATCTCCTTGAGGAGATATCAACACAATCCTAGCTCCTGACCCAGTAGAGGAGCAACTACCATCAAATTCAAGAGTCCATACCTCATTAGACACTGATCTTTCTTTAGATTTTCCTTTATTAGAAAGGGAAGATCCTTATCCATTTGTATTTTAGTCTACCAATTCTTCTGCTATTCCAGCTGAACTAATTTCTAGATTGATACTTTCAAGATCTTTATCAGATGCTTCATGAAATTTATTTGTAGATAAAAAATAGTTATCCATGCCTGAAGACTCAAATAGGATTTGAACTTTAGGAGCTGATGTCTGAGTGACAATATATTTTGATTCCTTTTTAAGAAGTAGCCTCTACATGATGCCTTTGACAGGGATTCTTGCTTCAGATATGTCCATGCTCAATTCTCTACCAACATCTTTGCAAAAATTTTGCCCTAGTAGAATACCATAGGATGCTGGGACATCAGCCACTAGAACTGTCATCTTGATTCTTTTGTCTGGAAAGGCTATAAATGCAAATTGGGCATCTTTGATTTGCCCCATTAGAGGTACTTGTTTGTTTTCCATGGAGAACCATCTACCAAATGTTTTGGTAAGTGTGAGATCAAGAGATTTAGGTACTTTGGCAGGCATGACATTGTCAGATGCAACTGAGTCTATAATGTAGTTACTTAGCTTATGACCATTTATCAATAGGGAAACATAGAAAGGTTCTATTTTCCCAGGGGTAGTTGGAGGAGTAATGACAATATTGTTTGGAATGGGCATGTTCTTTGGGGAATCAAGAGTTACCTTTTTAGCCTCTTGTCCTGTAGGGACAACTTTATTCTTCAAACACTCAACTAACCTATCCAATTGCTCAGGATTGGATTGTAAATATTCAAACTCAGTCATTTGAATTTTAGTTTTCTTGACATGATCAATTATGTCAAATGATTGAATTGAACTAGGAACAGAGGAAGGTAATTCAACTTTTTGGTTTGTAAAGGGGGAAGGACTAATATGCAAAATTGAAGTTAAATGTGAAGGTGAAATTGATGTACTTACCTTCTCGGTGATCACTAAATCCTTTGGCTGGAAAGGTAGAGAGGTTTCACATTTAGCAATTGAAATTGCTGGTTGAGGTTGCTCCTCTATTTTCCCTTTATCAGCTTGCTAGGATGATTGGTTCTTAGACATAGTAAACACTACGTATGATCCATCAAAAGCATCTCCTTTACTTTTAGGTTCATCCTGGTAGTTTAAGAAACCAATGTTGGCATCACCAGCTGATTCTTCTTGGTTTTCTATGAGGAGATCAACATCATTTTCTTGACTCAATTCAGGTTGAAAAGAGAAATCTGATTATGCTTCAAGATATCTCATTACTGAATTGGCTGGGGGTGCTTCAATAGCAAGTTTCCCTTATGGGGGAGGAAGACAATTTATCTGCCCTTGATATGATTGATTTGGAAATGTCTTCCTTGGCATATCTCTATATGAAGGAGTAGAAGACATTTCTTGTGCCATTTACTTTTTGAGAGCAAGCAACTCATTTGCCAACTTTTGCACCATTGGATCAGTGGTGCATGTAGATGGATATTCAGAAGATGATGAGGGTCTATTTCTATTTGGATCTCTTCTTATCTTCCCTACCAAAATGAGATCATCTTCTACCTCAGTGGCCAAATCTTGAGCTGTGGCAAGGTCTATTTGACCAGCATGTCTCAAAAGGAAACTCACTTTAGGTAGTTAAGAATTAATGAAGAAGCATTTGAGATTCTCAGATGTAGGTCAAGAAATTACAAGAATATTTTTTTTAGTTTGTTAAACTTGGCTATGAAGTCCCTCATTGGTTCATGAGGCTCTTTCTTCATCTGTGTAAGTTGAGCCAGAAGGGCATGTGCATCTTCTACAGGTTTTAATTTGGCTTCAAACTTAGCTTTGAGGGTGTTCTAGTTAGTTACTAATCGAGCATGTAAATGGTAAAACTAATCTATAGTAACATCTTGTAATGTTTTTACAAATAGCCGAACTACCATGTCCTCAGGTTTAACTCCAATTACACCACAGGCTATGCTAAAGGCTGCAATGTGTTCATCAGGATGAACTCTCCCATCACCATAGAATTTAGGGAAATTCTTCCTTAAACTATGTGGGAGCTCATGTAGAGGTGGAGTAAGATTGAAAAGGCCAAAATAATTACCCCAGGGGCCTTGAACTGCCATTGTATGACTATAAAAAGGAGGAATAACAAATCTCACAGGGGTAATTATTGGCAAAGCTTTATTAACAATAGAAGTAGATGCTTCACTTGGTAATGGAGACTTGACTTTAGTAGGAGGAGAGCTCTTAGTTCATTGGAGATGAGATGGTGAAGGAGATAAATCAAAATTAATTTGTTGTACCAACTCGAATACAAGGTCAACAATACCTTTAGCCTTTTGGCTTCATGTATACCTTGAATCTGCTAGATTGTGAAATAAAAATGGAAATGAATTGACCTTACTTTAGCTTTAAACTGTGCTTTCTTTCCCAGTTGGTGTGAAGGTGAAGGGAGATGGTAAGGCTATAATAATAATGGGTAAGACACAGAAATGGAGTGGAGTCGCTAGAGTCTATAATGGATAAGGGTAGGGACTACTTCAATCTGAAACTTGAGGCTTTAGAATGCACATAACATCCCCAGTGGAGTCGCTAAAAAATGTTGGGTGAATATTTTGTCAATCAACGTACTGATAAACAAAATAGGTCTGATCAACCATAGTAGGAAGATTGGTTAGCCAAATGTGTAGGTTTACCACATCAAAAGGGGACTAATCTCTCCTTTCATCAAGGGGAGGTTCCATGTGGATATGCAAGTACTATATATATATATGTATATGTATATATATATATATATATATATATATATATATATATATATATATATATATATATATATATATATATATATATATATATATATATATATATATATATATATATATATATATATAATAACACTCAAGGGTAGGATAAACCATCCATCTCTCTTTTTTTAGAGATGATGAGCTTGAATCAAAGGAGAAATCTTGATGAAATGATAGAAAACACTCCTCTTCTTTCATAAGTGTTGCTCAGCAGACAAAAGGAATATTTCTAGTGAAAACAAGTAACTGTAATAGGGTATAGTAACATAGCAAGATAAAATGAGGCAAAAAGTCTCCACCTCAACTACCAAAGGGTGAAATACAAAGAACAATGAGGGCACAAAGTTGTCCCAAGGTTCTTTACACCAAAATAGAAAATAACACACACTAAAAGCAATTGTGGGGGCACAAAGTCTCTCCACAGTTGGCTTCAGGACACCTTCCTGACTACTTTCATAAATTCTACTTATTTAATTAAAAGGATAGAAAACACATTAAGGAAATAGACATAAGAACAATTTCCCCAACAATCAAGTTATTATATTACAAAGTTTGAAAAGTCACTTGCTTTCTTAATCCAATAACAAAATATGATCAACAATCTGAGCCCAAAGTCTCAGTAGTGCCTTTCAATTTGGGTAGAATTTAGTTTCTTATAACCAAAATATCTCTTTCAAACAATAATAAAGAGTCCAATATATAGCCCTCCAAGAAAGAGTTGGGAGTAGTAACACATCATGTTGCATTAAATTTTGTCAAGAAGATATGCTAGAATCGGGCGTATTTGCCCATTTGCTTTTCTCGATGCAGAGAAACGGGTCATGCCATTGAATGTTTATATCCTCCAACATCCAACTAGTGGTCTACTTCTAGAAACATATCTTATGCATGAATGTTTCTGGTCTTTCTTCATCATTCCTCCTTTCTTAGCTATTGGATCGGGTCCTTGGTCCAATTCGATCCTCTATTCTTTGGTAGCTTTCTACTGGTCTTAACAATTGATATGTGGCACGTTCCACTAAAAAATAGGTGAGGACACTTGGCAGCATCCATAGGACTCTAAGAGATGCTTATTAAAAGAAGCTTTGAAACCTATAAGAAAATCAAGATGTAGATACAGACACTTGTCATGCTTTGCGGAGTTACAATGGGACATGTGGTAGCTTCTGCTTGTCTATAGAAGCTTTAGAAACATTTTTGAAAGTCCTACGGAAGAGAATGCGTGGTGGCTTTTGCTGAGCTCATAGAAACATTGAAAAAACATTTAGGACTCTTTTGAATTCATGCAAATGCTGACACTTGTCATGTTCCACTTATCTTAGTCACCTACCCAGGACCCACCACTGTCCTTACTTGATAAAGAGACCAAAGGAAGAAATTGCAGATGTTGACATGTGGTGGCTTCCATCGAGTTTTAGCTTTTCTTTTGAGACACTCTAGACTCATTTTAGATTCATGTGGATGATGCCATGTGGTAGCTTCTGCTTAACTTGTAGAGGCTTTGGAGGCCTTTCAAGTGTCCTACAAAAGATGACACTTGGTGGCTTCCGCTATGCTTTTAAAAACATTATAGATATACTTGGGACTCATTTTAGCTTCATGCAGATGTAAACATTTGTCACATTTTGCTTTTCTTACAAGGGACAGGTGGTAACTTCTATAGCTCTTAGAAACAAAGTAAAGTGGGACTCAGCAAGTGACAATTGGCAGCATCCACTGGGCTCTATCGGGCTTTTGTTTCAGTCTTTTCTTGCCTTAGTCACTTTTGCCATTAAAATTCCCTCTGCAAGGGCACTTGTCTCTTTGACTTTTGGGGCACTCCTTTGAACCTGCCACTTGAACTAACTGATTGAACCAACTTTGGTTCAATGGTTCAATGGTTCATTCTTTCACTTCTATTTGTTCAATTGACCACTTGAACCAAGCTCTTTGAAACAAACCATGTTGAACCAATTGCCATTGAACCTTTTAAACCTTTGAACCCATTGAACCTTTGAACCTAAGTGGTGTAATGGTTCAATGGTTCAATGGTTCAAGCCATCTTCTCTTTGATAAGTGTCTTGAAGCTATTGAAACTGAAATGATTGAACTTTGAACTTGTGACAAAAGCACTTAATTCTTGAAACCTATTGATGTCGTTGAACCTTTAAACTCGTTGAACCTTTAAACTTGAAATGGTTCAATGGTTCAAACATTGCATAGAAGCTTGCTGATAGATTCTTTTGGTTGAACCAAGGTGTTGAACCAGTCTTAAAAATGACTAAGTGTTAGAAACTAGTTCTTTTGATTGAACTCGCCTGTAGAAGCCTTTGAACCTGTTAGTCCTTTCACTGAAAAATCTTGAATAATTCCCAATTTTAAAATTTTAGAACATTTTTTTGAAATGGGAAGAGATAATTTTGTCTTGCAGGACCAAAATAGCTTAAATATTGTCCAAAAAATGAGGGACATTTTTTGGGTACAATAATATGTTATGACAAGTGATATAAGTTATCCCCTAATTGGGTCTAGCAGATCCCCATATTGGTCATTCTCTTTCTTAACAAGTGTATCGCAATCAGAAGAATAGGTGTGATCTATCTTATCCAATCTAGGATTAATACATAGACATGATGTATTTATAATTACATATAGCTATCTCCCCCACCACATTGACATTTTGATCCATCAAATAACATGGTCACTTGATAGGTGAGGTTTGCCTAAGAGAGGGTTGCATTGGACTCATCTAGGAACTCAAGAGGAATATGTTTATTGTCTGATAAGGGTGCTTATACCAATTTGTTAGTAATGATTTGCCTTTTAATTGACTTCTAGTAAAGAAACTCAAGGTCAAATTAGCCAAAAGCATGAGCCACTTGGCTATACATGTTGGAAATATTGTCATTGATGTCAAAGGTCTAGCATTATTGGTGATAAAGGCCCCATTGCATTTAATGTTGTTTGTAATAGATTTATCTTGGCTAATGTGAGTTAATATTTATTTAATATTAACAAATATATTTTTGGTTGCATATGAGACAAAAGAAGGGCCCATGGAGAAGTCAAAGAGCCACGGGGTAAAGACAAATGAAGGATGGGACGCATTTTCCCATGAAGAGTCATCTTGGGGAATTCCAAGAGTCACCAAGTGAAGACAAAAGAGGAAGGGTGAAATTTCTCATGAAGGGACACTTTAAGGAATGCGAAAAGTCACCAAGATGAAGACAAAAGAGGGAAGACCATTTTTGATCATGAAGGGTCACCACATGACTTTTCAAAGGCTTGAATATGAAGGGTCATACAAGTTTGGCACCATTTTCCATGAGGATTGAATGGTCACAAAGGGGGAAGGCCAAAGGTCATTTGGAAAGCTATAAATAAAGGCTTGAGAAGCCATTTGTAATATGAGAGAGAGTGATTGATTTGATATTGTAACATCTATCTTAGAAGAGCAATTGTGAGAGATGAATATGATTTGTATTTGTTATATCTATCTTAGAAGAGCAAAGGTGTGAGAGAGGAAAGAGATGTTGTATTGATCTATCATTTGTTGAGATAGCAACATTGAGAGATAGGTGTGTGGTATACACAAAGGGGTTGGTGCTCCTGTGGGTTTGTGCTCATGAATTATTGCTAGGTTGGTGCTCGGCAAAGGGGTTGGTGCTCACAAAATTATTGTTGGGTTGGTGCTTGGCAAAGGGGTTGGTGCTCTTATGGGTTGGTGCTCATGAATTGTTGCTAGGTTGGTGCTCGAGAAATGGGTTGGTGCTCATGTGGGTTGGTGCTTGGCAAAGGGGTGTGGTGCTCCTGTGGGTTGGTGCTTAGCAAAGGGGTTGGTTCTCTTGCAAGCTTGGCTTGCGAATATTGTTTGGGTTGGTGCTCATTCATATACTTGAGATTGTTCTCTGTGGTTTTTCCCACATTGGGTTTCCATGTTATATCTGGTGTCTCTCTCTATCTTGTGTGGTGTTTATTGTTTGAGTTTTATTGCATATCTTGAATGTTTGATTAAGTGGAATTTGGTTAAGGAAAAGTTTTATAAGATATATGATATACTGATTCACCCCCCCTCTCAGTATATCCCATGCTTAACAATACATTAGTTCTAGTATGGCTTAGAGTGCATGTACTTGAGTGGGTTGGTATTGGTTATGACCTATGTTTTTTGATTGAGAAGGTAGTGGAAAATTTTGGTGGCCATGAAGACCAAATCTGAACAAAGTTTCTTAGTATGGGTATACCGAATCTCGTACTATACAAGCATGTGGCTAATGTAATAAATGGCTTGATTTTTATGTTGTTCATCTCGATGAGCAAGCATTTCCCCTAAGGAGTGATTGGTAGTGGAGATATAAAGGTAAAAATTTTGATCTTCCTTAAGAGGAGACAAAAGTTAATTTTAATTGAATCAAAGGCCTTTTGACAGTCGTTGTTCCATTGAAAAGATACATCCTTCTTCAAACAGTGATGAAAGGCTTGACACCAATTTGAGAGTTTAGAGATAAAGCGATGAATAGATTGAGATTCCCCTAAAAGATATGGATTTAATTTAGGTGGGTATGAGGAGGCATGTCAAGGATTGCTTTGATTTTGGCTAGATCAACTTTGATTTCCCTAAAGGGATAGGATTAAGTCAAGGAGCTTTCCTGACAAAACCCTAAAAATACACTTCTTAGGGTTAAAACAAACATGGTAATGGATGATTCACTCAAAGATAATATTGAGAGTGACCAAATGGTCTTTAAGACATTTGGATTTCCAAAGAAGGTCATTGACATAATCTTCTAAAATTTTATGAACAAGGTCATGGAAGACGTAGGTCATAGTGCATTGGTAAGTTTCACCAACGTTCTTGAGTCCAAAAGGCATGACCTTGTAGCAAAATATTCCCCATGGGGTGATGAAGGTAGTTTTATGTTGATCATTAAGGGAAATTAGGATCTGATTGTAACCCAAGAATCCATCCATTAGAGATAACATCTCATGGTTGCCTATAAGATCAACTAGCTAGTCAATGCTTGGTAGAGGAAAGTCATATTTTGGGTAAGCAAGGTTAAGGTCATGAAATTACACACAAATTTGAAGTCCCCCTATGGCTTTGGTAATAGGTAAGATGTTGGAGACCTATTGGAGATAATCAATGGGTTAAATGAAATCTATGGATAAGAGACACTGCAGCTCTTATTTGATGAGAAGGGCTATGCAAGGGTGCATTTGCTAATTTTTTTTTCTAATGGGCTTGGCATCATAATTGGTGACTATGTTGTAAGTAGTGATGGAGGGTTCAATTCTTGGCATGCGATTATAAGACCAATAAAATGATATGTTGTGGTCCTAATGGAAGGAGGGGAAGTCCTAAAGTTCCTCAAAATTTAGTGATTGGCCAATTTTGATAATGAATGAGTTGTTTGAAGTGCCCAAGTTGATATCCATGGTGGATTTGTTCAACATGTTTGAAGTCTTAAGAGGAAGAGATTTATGAATAGAAGAAGTGTAATGAAATTACTTCAACAATAAAGTATAATAGAATAAATATATCTAAATATGACTAAAATATATCAAAATATATGATAAGAGACAAGCCACTTCGAGGGGGAAACCTCCACAAGCTTCAATAAGAGTAGAATTCACAATATGATGATAAAGAATTACCCACTACCTCCTATGTATAGTCTAACTAGGCCATGGTTACTCCATAGGCTAACCTACTAACCAAATGAATGCATAGAGAAATGTGATAAAGCATCAAAGAGGGATAAGTAAGCCACAAGTTGGCTATTCTTATCCTCATACATGAGATAGGTTAGGGGTGTAGCATGCCCTTCCCCTTCAAACCAATTGTTGACCATTTTTTTTCCAAATAGGCCAAAAATCGGTCCCCTTCTATCCCTACTGTTCTAGGCCATTTTATTTTTCAATTTTGCATGAATCTATTCATTTCTACGAAATCTACAAAATTTTTATGGACTCTGTAGGTTTTGGGTTTCTACAGACTCTGCAAGTTTTGGAAATCTATGGACTCAGCAGGTTAGTCTTTTGGCGCATGAAGGATCAATTTAGAGAGTGTTGGGTTTTACAAGGCTTCTTTGGGCTCTTGTTTGAAGAAAATCACAAGAAGGTTGGCATCTTCAAACCATTGAACCATCACTTCAATTTCAAGCCTTGGTTTAATTGGCAGTTCAATCAGCTTGGTTCAAGCCTTATTCTATCGCTTTAATTTCAAGCCTTGGTTCAATCGATAGTTTAATCAGCTTGGTTCAACCCTTAGTCCATCACTTCAATTTAAAGCCTTGGTTCAATCAGTAGTTCTTCGCTTTGGTTCAACAACAAATTCAAAGACCTTGGGTCAACAATCGCTTGAACTGTTGAACCATTGAACTGGTTTGATGTTTTGGTTTAAAGGCTTCAGTTCAACGAACTGGTTCAATGGTGTGGTTCAACACTTGGTTCAATTAATTAGTCCATTGGCAAGTTCATCAGTGTGTGGTGTTAAACTGGTTAAATCATTAGTTTAATCATTGGTTCAATGCAAAGTAAGAAGCTCAATGCACAGCATTAAAACATTAAACCAATTCAATGAGTGGTTCAAAGCAAATGGTTCAAAGTGATTGGTTTAACAGCCTTTGGTTCAATCGGCTCAGTGCGCAACATTGAACCATTGAACCAATTTCAGTTCAATGGGTTGGTTTAACGAGGTGCCCCCAAAGCTGAAGGGCAGGTGCCCTTATGGAGGGCAGTTCAGGTTCAATGAGCCCTTGCAGAGGGCAAAGGCACTTCAAAGAGGCCATAAAGAAAGAAAGCTGAAAAAAGTAAGTTTTTTGGATTTTTGCTTAAGGCAAGCGAAGGAAAATTTCTTTGGACTTTTGTCTGAAAGAATTTCTTCGAACAAAAAGTTTGAAGAAATTCAAAGGTAGCCAATTCTCGCAGACTTTTTGTCCATGGGGAAAAATCCCAAAGCAAAAGCCCGGGGAAGCCAAATAACCAATTCCTGTAGACTTTTTGTCCACGGGAAAAGTCCAAAACAAAGAAGAGACCTACCAAAGAGCTGAAGGACCCTGAAGGGTAGGTGCCCTTACGGGGGACTCTCAGCCAAAATACAGGGGCACTTTTCAAAGGCTGAAGGGTCACCTTCCCTTCGGGAAGGTGCTAAGAAGGGAATCCACAGAAAAGGGCAAAGTAGAAAAGCCCAAAGGAAATTGCCAAGGACAATGACGTCTTGAAAGCTGTCAACTTTAAGAGGCTGAACTAGCTATTGGTTTTCAAGCGATGATGGGTGCACAAATATCAAATTTAAGCCAATAAAAAAGCCATTGTTTTTTTAAATTCCCGAGCACCAACCATGAAAAGAGCCCAAGGAATGCAGTGACTTGCCCAGAGATAGCCCCAAGGGCTAAAGGAGCCAGAAAGAGACAAGGCAGGGAAAAGACAAAAGTGCCAAGTGTAGGAGTAGGCAAATAGTCCAAGTGGTGAAGCGAGGCACTAATTCAAGAAGTTACTCCAGTAGGTGATACAGTATCTAAAAATTGACCATTAGTAGGCACAAACGTCACTATGTGACCCATTTTTCTTCATTTCACATTTATGACTAGACAGACCGTGTAGGTGCCTTCAAGGAACAGTCTCAGTTAATGGTTAAATGGCACAACCTATGTCAAAAAATCCCTGAAGTTAGAGCCAGGGTGGACACATCATTTATGTTTAAGCGGCCTGCTCTTCCCAATGACTAGAGTGCACATGGGACATTTGTAAAAGAGGCACCAAAAGGTCCTTTTCCTTCCTCTATATATTAGAGACTTGTCATTTGAGAATCATCTTCCAAATTTTGCTAAGGTAGAGCCCTGGCAATTTTTTCACCTAAAATCAATAAACTCATTTTTACCTCTATGCTAGTTGGATATCTCTGTGTGTGTTTGAGTGTCAGTCTATGTTTAGTCATTACTTCTTAATGCTTCTACAGGTTAACACCAACACACCTGGTGTCTATAAGGTGTCATTTTGTAGGTAACAAGAAGAGTTGTAATTGGAAGTATAGAGGCAAAAGGATCTACTACACAATGTGTCTCTTCTACAACACCTATAGTGATTCTCTATTTTTTGTGTGTTCCATCAAAGCCTTCCTGCCACTCCCTGTAGTCTGGTCTATTTACCAGTTGAAGTGTATGTATGTGTTTGTCTATTTTAGAGTGTAACTGTGAGTAGGTCAATCATTTGGTGCATCATCTCCTTTAGAGTAATTTGTTTTCTTGCAATCTTTCTCCCTTTTCATCCCCCCCATTATATATCTATATATATATGTATGTTAGCACTTATTGGAAAAAATTAGATGCATTAAAGGGAGCTAGCCCTTATCTAGAGACTCTCCCCTCGAGCTTCACCAGTCCCATAGGTGAGAGGGGAGTTTCCATTGTTGCATGAAGAAGGTAGGAGCTCGGCCTCCTGCAAGGGTGCAATCTTCTACGTCAACAATTTTTGGCACACCCGGTGGGACATAGTCTTACACTCAGTAAGGTTTCAAGATTGATGCTAGTCCTGTTACAACAAATCAACTATTTCTATAATTTGGTCATTCCACTGGTAAGAACTTCAGTTTTCCAATCAAAGCCTAGTTTTAACTTCCTCTGCCTAAAGTCACCACACGGTCTGCTTCAAGGGGTGTCCCTTTCGAATTTGTTGAGTTGCCTTTGAAATTAGAAAAAAGACTGAGGTTTGAGAAGACCCATCCTTATTTAGCAAACCAACCTCCTAGACCTATTGTAAGGAACACATATGCAGCAAGGCCACAGTTACATCCCATCCCAGCTATGGCATTACCCTTTGCGGCTTTTCATGGTCAGAGCCCCTTGAATCTCCCACGTTATGACCTAATTCTGAGAGCAGCCCTAAAAAATGTGCCTTCTTTTGATGGAGAGGGGCCCATTATAGTCATTAAGCACATCAAAAATATTGCTAATCTCTATAATATTCACAATGTCACCAAGGAAAATATCACAATCAGATTACTGGCATTGTCTCTCAAGGGCAAAGCTCTTGACTGGTATGGGACTTTGGCTGTAAATTCAATCAATTCTTGGAATGAATTGGGTACTCACTTGATAGACCATTTTGGGGAAAAGAGTGACCACCTCACACTTGTTGAGTAGCTGACTACCATGAAAAGAGCCCCACATGAATATATGCAGGATTTCAACACACAGTTTTAGAAGACATGGGATAGAATCCCCATTCTGGTAAGACCAACTGCTAGCTATGCTTTCCTATATTATTTAAGAGCATTAAATAGTGATATTGCTGTTATGATACAATCCATGGGAGGGCATGTGCTACCTACTACCTATGACATAGCCATATCAGCTAAAAATTGCTTAGTACAGGCTGGGAAGATAGCCCCTAGACCCCATATGCCACTTTTCCCAGAAATGCTACCTCCAATTTAGGCCACTACTCCCACATTAGCTCCTCTACCTAGCATAGAGAAACTAGCTATTGCTCTATCCAATGAGCTTCTTGAAGTTAAGAGTCTGTTGCAAAGTATGTCAAATGAACTTGTGGCTCTTAAAAGGCAACAAGCTCAAAGCAATAGATCAAACCAAGGGTACCAAAAATATGGTCAAGCTCCTAGACCCCCTTTCCAAAATTATAATCAAGGACAAGGTCAAATTACTCAAACTAGACCTTTCTAAGGCTACAACTTAGGCCCCCTTCATTATCTAAGGTCATGGTGCCTGTTTAGAACAATTTGGTGCAGGTATAGCCAAGTTGTTCAACCATGGGATATGGTTAGGAGCAAGTTGTTTATACAAATGAGATGATGGATAATTACCCAAATGTGCAAGAGAATTAGGCAGCAACCCACTCCTAAGTCTTTGAAGCTCCAATGCAACCTAGCTCAAGCAATAGTCAAAGTCAGCCTGACTCTACTCTTATGAACCACCTGTAAAGTGAGTTTTGTGTAATCAATTATGTGGGTGCTGTAGACAATCAAGCTGATTGTGTTGCAGCCAACACAAGATTTAAAAGGAGAGCAATAGGAGAAACTCAGGATGCTACACAAACATCAGCAATGCCTTCCTCATCACAATAAAATCAGAGGGTCCCAAACTTTAGACCGCCATTTGTACCTTTAACCCCTCAACCTGCTCCTCAGGTTGGAATTAGCCCCAAGAAAGCTTGAAGGGAGGTAGTCCTCAAGTCAATGTGGTGGACCAGATGAAGAAGCTGCATATGAGCATCTCCTTATGGGATTCATTGTCTCTACCAGGACAAAAGGACATGTTACAAAGGGAATTGCATGAGATGGATTGACAAGCTATCCCAACAAGGACTGATAATGTCTTGATGATGAATGGGCAACCTTCCACCTCAGGTCAGGTCAAGAAAGAAGAGAAAATTCCCCCTTTATATGTTTCCTTGGTCATAAGAGATTTCTTGGTGCACAATTGCATCATTGATAGTGGGGCTAGTACCTCAGTAATGCCCAAGTGCATAGCTGACAAGCTAGGACTGAAATATGAAGAGATGAATAAGGGAGTCCTGCAACTGGATGGAACACCTACAAAGATAGTTGGGATAATGAAGGGTTTGAGCTTGACATTACATGCTTGCCTGACTTTCTCAGTTGCCCATGATATAGTAGTGGTAGATGTTCCTCCTTATTTCTCCATTTGCTTATCCAGGGACTTCACATCCAATATAGGTGGCTATCTAGTAGTGAATTGGTCCTATCTAGTTTTTAGAACCAAGTATGGGACTAAAGTAAAGATTGAATCCAAGCCACTCCATAGGGATCATCTGGAACCTTGCTTGCTGAAGGTAGCAAATGTTAGCTATGCCATCATTGACCAGGAGGAATTCCAAATAGACCAATCTCCATCCTCTGCCCTTAAAGGAGTTGCAGACCTACTCTTAAATGAGTGGGGAAGTGATAAATTCAAGCATGACCCTTACAAGTTCATAGATGAGGTAGGCCTTGGTGTCTACTGCATACACAAAGAGGGTACCTTCATACTAAATATAATGAAGGCAAGCCAAGAGGACCTAGGTCTATGGCAGCTATACTTTGATGGTTCTAGAAGTAGGTTGGGAGCTGGTGGTGGAGCGATGTTAGTCTCCCCTTCAAAGGAGAGATACTTTTCAGCTTTTTGCTTCCAATTTTACTGCACAAGTAATGCTGCAAAATATTAGTCCCTTATTCATGGTCTAGAATGGACAAGGAAAAGAGGAATCAAGGAGTTGTAAGTATTGGGTGACAGTGAGCTGATTGTAAATCAAGTGAGAGGCCATAATTTGATAAAAAATTCTTTGCTAAAGTCCTACAAGCATAGAGTCTAGGACTTGATGGAAGATTTCCTTTCTTTCAATATCGCATCCATTCCCAGAGAGTAGAACAAACAAGCAGATAGGCTAGCAGTAATTAGTGCTCAGTTTGATGTTTTAGGGAGATAAGCTGAGATTGCGGTTCATGCTACTTGAAGGTGGTAGTTCAGCCCTCTATCCCTGACAACATTAAAAACTGGTAAGTCTTCAACAATGACTAGCAAATAGCATTCTTCTTACAGGAAGAAGCTAAGTTTGCTACAAAGAACTAGGCAAAGTTGCAACAACAATATGGCAACCAGATTGTTCAACTGAAGAACAATAAGCTCCCTAAAGGTTTGGTCACTCTAGAGAGTATCTTCAATGGAGATGACCAATTGAGAAGTGACAAGGTGTGTATCACAACTAAGGAGGAGAATTATGAGAAGGTTGAGATCTTCAAGGATAAGCTGCTTGCATTTAGAAAAGTCTACACGATTCAAGAAAGGTGGACTTTCATTTTGTTGTGTCAGGAGTTTTCTAATGTTTTCATTTGAGATTACAGTGATTTGAAGGGTTTAGACCAAAGACTCACCTAGCACACCATTAAATTAGAAGAAGGTGCTAGGCCAATCATGTAGAAGCAGAGACTTGTCAACCCAATGATTGAGCCTCTCATGTAGAAGGAACTAGCCAAATTGATTGAGTCTGAGATTATATTTCCAATCAAACATTCCTCCTGGTTGGCCAATTTTGTTCCTGTCTGGAAGAAGAATGGGGAGATCAAGCTATGTGTTGATTTTAGAGACCTTAATAAAGTCTCTTTGAAAGACCATTATCCCCTCCCAAGCATGGAGTGGATCCTTTAGAAGGTAACAGGTAGTGAGCATTTCTCCCTCCTGGATGGATATTCAAGATATAATCAGATTCTGGTGCGAGGCTATGACCAGCACAAAACAGCCTTCACTACTAAATGGGGAATGTTTGCCTACAAAAAGATGCCATTTAGGCTACCTAATGCTAGTGCTACCTTTTAGTGAGCCATGGACATGGCTTTTCGAGGCTTGATAAATAATAATGTGTTGGTATACCTTGATGATGTGATGGTATTCTCCAAGGAAGCGAGCCAACACATGAAACACCTCAGGCAAATCTTTGAGAGGTGTAGAGAGTTTGGCATCTCTCTCAACCCAAAGAAATGCATGTTTATTGTTCATGAGGGGAAAGTCCTTGGCCACATTATGTCTAAGGAGGACTTATCCATTGACCCTAAGAGAGTTCAATCTATCCTGGAGATGTCGCTACCTAAGCACAAGAAAGGCCTGCAGAGCTTCTTTGGTAGGATAAATTTCATTCAGAGATTCATCTTGAATTTTGCAAAGATAGTCAAGCCACTGAACTTTATGCTGAGGAAGGGTGAGGAGTTCAAGTGGACAACATAGAAGAAGGACAAATTTGAAGACATCAAGCATGCCATAACTTGGGCTCCTACTTTGATCAGCCTCGACTTCAACAAAGATTTCAACCTCTACACTTTTGGCAATGAAGAGGTAATCTCCGCCATGCTTACCCAAGCAAATGGTGATGACCTTGAATAACCACTTGCATTTTTTAGCTAGGGGTTATAGGATTTCAAATTCAAATACACATATATAGAGAAGCAAGTCTTGGTAGTAATACAGATCTTGAAGAACTTCAGGCATATGCTATTCAACAGTAGGATTCACCTCATGGTTCCACATCCTAGCGTCAAGTATTTCTTGACCAATCGAGACCTAAATGAAAAGAGAGCGAGGTGGATCACCAAGGTAATGGAGTATGATGTAGACATCAAGATCACCAAACTGGTGAGGGGAAGAGGCCTGTGCAAACACTTTGCTGCGGACTTCAAGTAGAAAAGAGAAGATAGCTTACTAATTCACATTATAGCTACAACAAAAAAACCAACTGTTATGAAGGATTGGACATTAGACCTGAGGCATTTTATTCTCATTAGTGAGTGCCCACAGGGTCTTAATAGTACCAAAAGAAGGTAATTTATGCTCCAGTCTCTCCCTTATACCTTGGTTGATGGAGTATTATTTAGGAAGGATCTCTCAGGGGTCCTTCTAAGATGCATAGACTCAAATCAGGCTGACAAGGTGCTGTCTGAGTTCCATGATGGACCAGTAGGTGGTCATTTTGCTCCTAGGGATACTAAAATAAGGATAATGAGAGCTGGCTATTTTTAGCCTACTCTTTTTAGGGACACCCATGCTTGGGTAAGAAAGTGCCAAAAGTTTACATTTTTTGATGGGAAGCAATGGTTGGCTGCCATGCCTTTACAGCCTATTTAGGTGGAGCATCCATTCATGCAGTGGGGCCTGGACTTCATAGGGATGATTAACCCTCCCTCTAGTGCTAGAAACAAGTGGGTCTTGACTGCCATGGACTATTTCACAAGATGGGTAGAGGCTGTTGCTCTGAAGAAGGCCAATAAAAGTGCGGTCCTAGATTTTTATGAGGATTTGGTGGCAAGGTTCGGGGTTCCAACAACCATAATCTCAGATAATGCATTGGCTTTTATGGGAACCAAAACAAGTGAATGGGAACTAAAATATGGTATATATCTTAGCACTTCATCCAATTATTACCCATAGGGGAATGGGTTGGCTGAGTCCACCAATAAGAACTTGATCAGGATTATCAAGAGGACCATGGAAGAAAATCGAAGGACTTGGCATGCCAAGTTGAAAACAGCCTTATGGGTAGATAGGGTCAACCCAAAGAGGGTAATTGGTAACTTTCCATACATGCTCGTCTATGGAAGGGAAGCTAGGCTCCCCATTTCACTTGAATTACTAGCCTTGGACCTCGCTCACCAGCTACAATTAGAAGAAGGAAATAGCATGGAGGTTAGGCTATGTGAACTGAAGAAACTCCAAGAGACAAGGGACCAAGCTATGGTTTCTATGACCAATCACCAATAGAAAACAAAGAGACACTTTGATAAGAAATCTTCATCAAAAGGTTTCTCTAAAGGAGACATTGTCTTGAAATGGGATGAAGACCGAGCTAAACCTAGAAAGCATGCGAAGTTCGATGCCCTATGGAGCGGCCCATACATAATCACTCAGCGCAAGTAACATAATGCATTCCAACTCTCCAGGTTGGATGGTAAAGAACTATATATCCCAGTTAATGGGATACATCTGAAGCACTACCACTGAGTCTCTTTTCATCATGTATATATTTCCCTTGCTTTTCTCTTATTTTCCCTAAGTGCTTTCTGTACATGTTAGTAGTTTTCTTAGCTTTGTGTGTGTTTTCATTTCCTTTGAGGTGAATCTATGTGATTAGTTCTAGATTTATCAGAGCTATTACTGATCTTTAAGTTACAATTTGACCTCGTGCCCAATGGACTACAAGGCAACTGGTCTCTAAGCATAGCAGGCATGCTTCCCCTGGGAGTCGCCAATTTGTTGACCATAATTTGCCCAACAGGCCAAAAATCAGTCCCATTTTATCCCTATTATTCTAGGCCATTTCATTTTTCAATTTTGTATGAATCTGTTTATTTCTATGGACTCTGTAGAATTTCTATGGACTCTACAGGTTTTGGGTTTCTACGGACTCTACAAGTTTTGGAAATCTATGGACTCAACAGGTTAGTCTTTTGGTACATGAAGGATCAATTCAGAGAGTGCTAGGTTTTACAAGGCTTCTTCAGGCTCTTGTTTGAAGAAAATCACAAGAAGGTTGGCATCTTCAAACCATTGAACCATCACTTCAATTTCAAGCCTTGGTTTAATCGATAGTTCAATCAGCTTGGTTCAAGCCTTAGTTCATCGCTTCAAGTCCATCTCTTTAATTTCAAGCATTGGTTCAATCAGTAGTTCCTCACTTTGGTTCAACAAATAATTTAATGACCTTGGCTCAATAGTCACTTGAACTGTTGAACCGTTGAACTAGTTCAATGGGTTGGTTCAACATTTTGGTTTAAAGGCTTTAGTTCAACGTTTTGGTTTGAAGACTTCAGTTCAACAGACTGGTTCAACACTTGGTTCAATCAATTAGTCCATCAATAAGTTCATTGGCACGCAGTATTGAACTAGTTTAATCATTGGTTTAATGTGAAGTAAGAAGCTCGATGCACAGTATTGAACCATTGAACCGGTTCAACGAGTGGTTCAAAGTGATTGGTTTAACCACCTTTGGTTCAATCGGATCGGTGCACAATGTTGAACCATTGAACCAATTTTAGTTTAATAGGTTAGTTCAATGAGGTGCCCCCAAAGCCAAAGGGCAAGTGCTCTTATGGAGGGCAGTCTAGGTTTAATGAGCCCTTGCGGAGGGCAAAGGCACTTCAAAGAGGCCACAAAGAAAGAAAGCCAAAAAAAGTAAGTTTTTTGGATTTTTTCTTAAGGCAAGCGAAGGAAAATTTCTTCAAACTTTTTTCTGAAGGAATTCCTTCAGACAAAAAGTCTAAAGAAATTTAGAGGTGGCCAATTCCCACGGACTTTTTGTCCATAGGGAAAAAGCCTAAAGTAAAAGCCTGAGGAAGCCAAACGACCAATTCCCATGGACTTTTTATCCATAAAAAAAGTCTGAAACAAAGAAGAGACCTGCCAAAGAGTCAAAGGACCCCGAAGGGTAGGTGCCCTTACGGGGGACTCTTAGCCAAAATAAAGGGGCACTTTCCAAAGGCCGAAGGGTCACCTTCCCTTCGAGAAGGTGCTAGCAGAAGGGAATCCACAGAAAAGGGCAAAGTAGAAAAGCCTAAAGGAAATTACCAAGGACAGTGACGTCCCAGAAGCCATCAAATTTATGAGGGTGAACTAGCCATTGGTTTTCAAGCAATGACAGGTGCGCAAACGTCAAATTTTATCCAGTAAAAAAGTTTTTTTTGAATGCCTGAGTGCCAACCATGAAAGGAGCCCAAGGAATGCAGTGACCCACCCAAAGATAGCCCTGAGGGCCAAAGGAGCCAGAAAGAGACAAGGCAAGGAAAAGAAAAAAGTACCAAGTGTAGGAGCAAGCAGATAGTCCAAGTGGTGAAGGGAGGCACTGATTCAAGAAGTTACTCCAGTAGGTGATACAGTGTCTGTGAATTGACCATTAACAGGTGCAAATGTCACTGTGTGACCTATTTTTATTCATTTCACATTTATGAGTAGATAGATTATGTAGGTGCCTTTAAGGAGCAATCTTGGTTAATGGGGAAATGGCATGGCCTATGTCAAAAAATGCCTGAAGTTAGAGCCAGGGCTGACACAGCATTTATGTTTAAGTGGCCTGCTCTTCCCAATGACCAGAGCACACATGGGACATTTGTAAAAGAGGTGCGAAAAGGCCCTTTTCCTTCCTCTATATATTGGAGACTTGTCATTTGAGAATCATCTTCCATATTTTGCTAAGGCAGAGCCTTGGCAATTTTCACCTAAAATCAATAAATGCATTTTTACCTCTATGCTGGTTGGATATCTCTGTGTGTGTTTGAGTGTCAGTCTATGTTTAGTCATTGCTTCTTAATGCTTCTACAGGTTAACACCAACACACCTGGTGTCTATAAGGTGTCATTTTGTAGGTAACAAGAAGATCTATACTTGGAAGTGTAGAGGTAAAAGGATCTACTACACAGTGTGTCTCTTCTACAACACCTATAGTGAGTCTCTATTTTCTGTGTGTTTCATCAAAGCCTTCCTGCCACTCCCTGCAGTCTGGTCCATTTACTAGTTGAAGTGTATGCATGTATTTGTCTATTTCAGAGTGTAAGTGTGAGTAGGTCAATCATTTGGTGCATCACCTCCTTTAGAGTAATTTGTTTTCTTGCAATCTTTCTCCCTTTTCATCCCCCCATTATATATTTATATATATATGTATATTAGCACTTATTTGAATAAATTAGATGCATCAAAGGGAGCTATCCCTTATCTAGAGACTCTCCCCTCCAGCTTCACCAGTCCCATAGGTGAGAGGGGAGTTTCCATTATTGTGTGAAGAAGGCAGGAGCTCAGCCTCCTGCCAAGGGTGCAATCTTCTGCATCAACATGAACATTGTCCTCAATGTTGAACAACTCTGGATGTTGTTGAATAAAATATTCACCTTCCCAAGTTACATCTTCACTACTCAAGTTCTTCCATTTGATTAGATATTCCCTAATCTCTATGGTTCTCAAACTCTTAGTACGTGTTTAGAAGATCTTCTCTGGTTCCAAAATTACTCATCCTTCTTCATCTAGTTCTAGGAGTTGTGTCTGGGTTGAAACTACTTGTCCAATGACCTTCTTCAAATAGGAAACATAAAATATTGGGTGTATGTGAGATGAATGAGGTAACTCGAGCTTATAAGCCACACTTCTAATTTTTTTACAGAACCTGATAAGGGCCATAATACTTAGGAACAAGTTTGTCATCCTTTTTCTATTGCTTCAAGGACATCTACTTGTAAGGCTGCAAATGCACAAATACCCAGTCAAAACCTCTTGTTGATGCTGAATGTGCTCCTCCACATCTCAAACCTTGGTTTGCACCTTTAATGAAGAAGTGATGGAGGGTGGATGGTAACCATATAGTGTTATAAATGGAGACATTTTAGAAGAGGTATGGAAAGATGTGTTATACACCATTATGCAAGTGGTAGCCATTTAACCCAATGTTCTTATGTATCTGATATAAAACAATGAAGATACCCCTCTAAACATTTGTTAACCACTTTTATTTGTCCATCAGATTGGGGGTGGTAAGATGAGCTATGAGCTAGCTGAGTACCCAAATAGGAAAATAATTTAGTCCAAAAATTACTAGTGAAAATAGGATCATGATCACTTACAATTATTTTTGGGGTTCAACGTAATTTTAGAACTACTTCCAGAAAAATAGTTGCTACTGTACTTGCTAAAAATGGGTGTGAGAGAGCACAAAAATGGGCATATTTTATAAGACTATCCACAATGACCAAGATAACATTCTTAACTTTAGAACAAGACAACCCTGTGATGAAATCCATGGAAACCTCCTCCCACCTTTGAGTAGGAATTGCTAATGGTTGTAACAGACGTGGGGTCTTAACTATCTCACCTTTATTCTATTGGCATATCAAGCATTCTGCCACAAACTTTTGTACATCTCCCTTTAGTCCTTCCCAAAATAATTCTTTCTTAATTATATGATATGTTTTCAAGAACCCTAAGTGTCCCCCAATTGGAGATGCATGTAACTCTGCAAGAATCTTATGCTTAAGCTCTGAATCTTTGCACAAGTATAACCTACCCTTATACCATAGGACATTACCTCTCCATTCAAAGTTTTTAGAGGATAAAGTACCTTGCTAGAGATTTTGAATCAAAACCTATGTATCCTTGTCTTACTCCCATTCTAACTTGGCTTCATCCACCCAATCTGCTTGCAATATAGTTATTGCACAAAGTAATGCTTCTGTGGATGTATCTCATCTAGATAGTGCATCTGTAACTACATTATCTTTACCCTTCTTATAGATGACTTCAAAATCATAACCCAACATTTTGTTTACCCACTTTTGTTGTTCCTCAGATGATAATCTTTGCTCTAAAAATTATTTGAGACTATCATGATCTATTTTAACCTTAAAGTGTCTACCCATCAGATAGGGCCTCCATTGTTTAACTGTATGAAGAATAGCCATCATTTCTTTCTCATAGATAGGTTTTTGTAGATTCTTACCTTTAAATTGATGACTCTCAAATGCAATGGGTCTTCCTTCCTACATTATTAATGTTGTCCCCAAAAATAGACTTTTCATATTTTGGGACATGTGAACTATTTTGGTTCCTCAAACCAAAATAATCTCTTCCCTTCTTGAAATTTGTTCTAAGCATTCAAATTCCTCATTTTTCAAGCTTCTCAAAAATCTATGGATTCTGCAGGATTGAATCTATGGACTCTATAGTCTTGAATCTATAGACTTTGTAGGAAGAAATCTACAGACTCTACAGGAAGAAAATCTACTGACTCTGCAAGCCAAGTTTAACAGACTTCACAGGTTGATTTCTATGGACTCTGTAGGAAAGAAGCAAGCTCTCAACACTTAGGTGATTTCAAAGTTGGTTCAATGATAAGGCTCAACCAAAAGAGTTCATCAGCAAGCTTCTAAGCAAGGATTGAACCATTGAACCTTGAACCATAGGGTTCAATGAGTTCACATGTTCAAAGGTTCAACCAGTGCGATGAAGATCAAAGAGCTTAGAAAGAACAAGAAAGTGATGAAATAATGGTTCAATAGGTTCAAAGGCTTCTACAGGCAGGTTGAATCAAAAGAACAAGTTCTCGATGCTTGAATCATTGAATCATTGAACCATTGAACCACTTTGGTTCAAAAGTTCAACGGGTTCAATGAGGCTTGTTTCAAAGAATCTTGGTTCAAGTGGTAAAAGGGAATAAACCATTGAACCGTTGAACCAAAGTTGGTTCAATTGGTTGGTTCAAGTGACAAGTTCAAAGGAGTGCCCCAAGCTTCAAAGACACAAGTGCCCTTGCGGAGGGAATTTTTGTGGCAAAAGTGACTAAGGAAAGAAACAAAAACTTGACAGAATTCAACAGATGTTGCCACATGTCACAATTTTAGATTCACATAAAATTGACTAAGGCAAATTTCCAAGGGACAAACAACCCTTGCAGAGGGCAGAAAGGGGGCAAATGAATCATTGAAAAAACTTGAAAGGATAATTTGGAACTCAAATAGCCCTTGCGGAGGGCAAAAAGGGGGAAAATGGACCAATTCAAAGGCCAAAATAGAAAAAGGATTTCCTTCAAAAAAGTTCCCTCAGCAAAATAGACAAAGTGAATTCCTTCAAGAAAATGAACAAGGCAAAGAGATAATTCCTTTAGGGAAATTGTCCGAAAGAATTCCTTCAGAATTTTTCTTTTAAAAGAATTCCTCCAGACTTTTTCCTTCAAAAGAAAAGACTGAAAAACAAAGAAAATCTTGATGGAAAGACAAGGCAAGGAATATTTCCTTTAGACAAATTGCCCGAAGGAATTTCTTCAGACATTTTGTCCGAAGGAAATAAAGGATAAAGCCCGACAGAAGAAAGAAGCTCAAAGGCCATCCGAAGACCACCCGAAGGGCAGATACCCTTACGGGGGACTCTTCCTGACCCAAAGTGGATTGTTTCTCAAGGCCCTGAAGGGTAGGTCCCCTCCAAGAAAGATCAAATGATAAAGCTGAAGGAATTGTTGAGGAAAGTGATGTGCCCACAGACATCAAAGTTGCAACAATGAAATAGCCGTTGATCCTTACAGTTTTAAGCATATACTTGAATGCATTCAAAGGCTTTAAGGCCAAGGCCAAAAGGAAGAACCACTGAGAGGAGTGTAAAGAGTAGGAATGACCAAAAACATTTGTGCATTAGATATGTTTCTAGAAGTAGACTGCCAGGTGGATATTGAAAGATGCAAACTTTCAATAGCGTGACTCATTTCTCTGCATTGAAAAAAGCAAATGGGTAAATGCCCCTAAATTCTAGCATGTCTTCTTAACAAAATTCAATGCAACATGATGTGTTACTACTCCCAAGTCCTTCTTGAAGAGGCTGTATAAGGGACTCTCTTGTTATTGTGAAAGAGGCTCTCTGATTATCAGAAACAAAACTCTACCCAAATTGAAAGGCATTATTGAGACTTTGAGCTCAGATTGTTGATCATATTTTGTTATTGGAATAAGAAAGCAAGTGACTTTTCAGACTTTGTGCTGTGATATCTTTGTTGTTTGGGAAACTTTTCTTATGTATTTTTCCTTAATATATTTTCTGTTCCTTTAATTCAATAATTAAAATTAGTGAAAGTAGTCAGGAATGCGTCTTAAAGCCAACTGTGGAGAGACTTTGTGCCCCCACAATTGCCTTTAGTGTGTTTTCTTTTTGTTTCTATGTAAAGGACCTTGAGACAACTTTGTGCCCTCATTGTCCTTCGTATCTCACTCTTGGGCAATTCAGGTGGAGACTTTGTGCTACATCTCAATTTGCTGGTTACTATGACCTTGGTTACATTTTGCAATTACTAATAGGAAGATTCTTGTGGTTTGTTGAATGGTACTTATGAAAGAAGAGGAGTGATTTTTGTCATTATCCCTAAGATTTCTCCTTTTATTTTCACGCATCATCTCTGAAAAAAGAGAGATGGATGATTTATCCTACCCTTGAGTATTATTTTCTGTTCATATATATATATATATATATATATCATATCTATAAGGAACTTCCCCTTGATGAGAGGAGAGATTATTCCCATTTTGATGTGATAAACCTACACATTTGGCCAACCAATCTTCCTACTTTGGATGATCAGACCTATTTTGTTTATTAGTACACTGATCGACAAAAGATTCAACCAACAAGTACCACTCCCAACCTAGAGCCAGAAGCATCGCATTTAATAGTGAATGTCTTTGAGAAGTCTGGAGTAGAAAAAACTAGAGTGGTGCACATAGCTACTTTTAGTTTCTCAAATGCTTTGGTGGCAGCATCGTTCCAATGGAAGGAATCCTTCTTTAGCAATGTAGCAAGTGGAGCCACTATGTTGTCATAACCTTTCACAAATATTTGGTAGTAACCTATTAATCTTAGGAACCCTTTGAGGTTTTTGAGAGTTTTTGGCATGGGCCATTCCATCATAGCTTTGATATTCTGGGTATCAAATTTGACACCTTCATGGGAAATAATGTGACCTAGGTACTCTACCTCTTGTACTCCAAAAGAACATTTGGATGGCTTTGCATAAAGTTGATGCTTCTCTAAAACTATCAACACCTATTTCACATGTTGCAGATGTGATTCCCATGTTTAACTATAAATCAATATGTCATCAAAGAAAACCAACACAAACTTCCTTGAAAAAGGCCTAAAAATAGTGTTCATCAAGCTCTGAAAAGTAGATGGTGCATTTGTAAGACCAAAGGGCATTATCAAAAACTCATAATGGCCCTCATGTATTCTAAAAGCAATTTTATGAACATCTTCATCTTTGATTATAATTTGATGGTACCCTAATCAAAGATCCAATTTTGTGAAATAATTAGCACCATGCAACTCATCAAGTAAATCATCAATTACTGGAATTAGAAACTTATCTTTGATGGTGTACTTGTTGAGTTCCCTATAATCTGGGCACATCCCCCATATGTCATCCTTCTTTCACACCATGACCACTGGTGATGAATATGCACTTTGGCTATACTTGATGATCCCTACCTCTAGCATCTCATGGACCATCTTTTTGATTTCACTCTTTTATGCATATGGATATCTCTATGGTCTGATATTTGGTGGTTGACTCCCTGGAATTATTTGAATGGCATGATCATGTTCTTTTTTTGGAGGTAGTCCTTTTGGCATGGCCCCACAAATAGATGGGTGGTCATCAAGAATCATCTGTAGATCAAGATGTGTAGATGCTTGTGTGGGTTGAACTTCTATGGAACATAATCATGCAATAATTCCCTCTGCCCCCTTTTTTAGTATCTTGGTCATCTGATGTGAACTAACCAATTATGGAGATTTTTCCTGTAATCAATGTAGTTCAATTTTCCTACCTTCAGAATGAAAGTACATGAATAGTTCCTAGAAGTTCATCTCAATGGTAGCCAAGGTTGTGAGCCATTGGACTCCCAAAACAATGTCTGTGTTACCCATGGGAATAGAAAACATAAGAGAATCAAGATCGTACTTACCCATATCAAGCTTAATACTCTGGCATTTCCTTGAAAAATTAATTGTGCCACCATCTACAATCATGACTTGAAATTCTGGTGCTGGGTAGATGAAATAGTTTAATTAAGAGGACAACTTATGGTTGATGAAGTTATGTGTGCTCCCTAAATCAATCAACACGGTCACCTTCTATTTCTTGAGGAAACCCACCACCTTAAGAGTTTGTGGAGTGCTAATACCTGCAAGTGCATGACAAGAGATTGTAGGTTGGTTATTTTTAGGTACCTCCTCTATCTATTCCTCATCATCATTGGAGGCATCATCTTCTTCTTCATCTTTATTAGATCCCTCAATGTAGAATAACTTTTTCTTAGCACATCTATGTCCTTTGCTCCACTTGTTGTCACAACTGAAACATAATCCTTTTGCATGCCTCTCTTCAATTTGCTATGGGGTCAAGCTGGTAGGTGGAGGAAATGTTGGTGTCGATATGCTATGATCTTTAAAGTGAGTGAATGAATACTTTTTGTTGGCTATGAATTTTTCCATAGCTCTACGTGCCATGATAATAGAATAAAAAATCTTAAGTGTATTAAACATGTGTACCTCATGTTGAATGTGGTCCTTGAGTCCACCCAAAAATAGGTCATTTAATTTCTCCTTAGAAATTGTCTCCACACGTAAGGATAGGTTCTAAAAATGATGAATATAATCCTTGACAGAGCCAGTCTATCACAATTTTTCCAGTTGGCTGAAGTAATTCTCTGTCACACTATTTCCATAGTGTAATTGCAACTCCTATGTCAAAATTGACCAAGTAACACTGAGAGTCATCTTTTTATTTTGAGCACACAACCATCAATACCAAATAAATTCACCAGGTTCAAGATATAAGGATCCCATGGTAACCTTCTATCCACCTAGGATCTGATGTAGATTGAAAAAATTCTCCATTTGGTTGATCCAATTGAGTAGATCTTTTCCATCAAATTTGTGCATATCCACCTTTGGTAATAGGTTCCTCTGTGGCAATGTAGTTAGATCTGAAGTATATTGGTTAAGAGAACTACCTTGGTGGGGTTATGAAATAGCGTTAGCTAGATGATTTGACTAATTAATTTTCAAATCCATCATGATATCTCCCAAACTATCTTGTATGGATTTCATATTAGATTGTATGCCTTGCACCTCACTCTGAATGCCTTGCACACTATAGTCAAGCTGGCTCACTTTATGATCTATATTAGAAAACCATGGTATAAATGGTCTAACACATCCCCCTTATGACTCCATCTCTTCCTTGTTAGGAGTTTTACCTAGAGTTTCAACACCCTTTGCTCGGCCCTGAGTTTGTGGACCTGCCATAGAAGGGCTTTACGATGTTGACCCTTATTAGCACTTTTGACCATGTAATTTTGGAATTATGTCAGCCTCAAATAAAAATATACAAAGAACATATCGTGCCAAAATTTTCTAATATTTCCAAAAATGTAAATAACTCACAAAAATTCTTTAAATTGCGCACTATAGAGCAATTTTATTAAAAACCCTAAAATGGTGATAACTTTTGTAAAAAAGATCTAAATGCACTAAAATTTTAATGGAAGCTTAATTTAATTATTTCACAACATTTTTTTATATATAGCCAAACTTAAAAAATTTGGGTTTCACCCACAAGATTGCCCAAATCATAGCTCTGATACCACTTGTAATTAAATTACTTCAAAAACAAATTATAATGCAATAAATATAGCCAAATATGACTAAAATATATCAGAATATATGATAAGAGACAAGCCACTTCGAGGGGGCAACCTCCACAAGCTTCAATAAGAGTTGAATTCACAATATGATGATAAACAATTACCCACTACCTCTTATATATAGTCTAACTAGGCCATGGTTACTCCATAGGCCGACCTACTAACCAAATGAATGCATAGAGAAATGTGATAAAGCATCAAAGAGGGATAAGTAAGCCATAATTTGGATATTCCTATCCTGATACATGAGATAGGTTAGGGGCATAGTAAGAAGTTGGTGCACTAAAATATGTGAGAATGGAGTCATCATCTTGACACTAAAGGGTATTAATGGTAGAAGAGTCATCTCCTATCATCTTAGGATGAGTCAAAGGAATGTTTATGGTCATCCCATCCTTTTTATAAGTTATGGGTCCAAGGCTGATCATGTTGATGAAAAAAAAGGTTAGGGGGATGATGTTAGAATCCTCATCTATTGATGGTAGAGTGGATGGTGAGGATGAGATTTCCTCATCAATGATGGTAACGGGAGGTGGGTTGGTTTATTGTTAAAGTGGAATGAAACTGAGGCCATTCTTTTTATGAGGTTTTTGGGTTTTGATTGGAATCAACTCATGTGGCCCATGTTCATACTGACCTATAATATATCCCTTCCAAACACACTTGTGGAGGTATGATTTAGCATTTTATAGTTTATCCAGATAATAGAAACTAGAGGTGAATGGTCGAGGTGAAAAAGAGGCGATGAAAGTGTTAAGAGGATAATCAACTCCCCCATAAATGAAATTGGTTTGACAAGTTGAGGGTTCAAAAGGAATAATGGTTCTAATATTGGGGTCATAGCTAGGTTATTGGTCAAGATTCCCATACTATTGGGGAGTATGGAGAGTATCAAGGGCCAAAAGGTGATACTCCCACAATGAAATAAGCTAGAAGGTTGATTCCAAAGGATCCGTTATGGAAATTTAAGTAGAAGGAACAAATGAACTAGTGGAGGCTTTAGTGGTAGAAGAAGATGTAGCCTCATCTATTACTGGTGAAGGTTTTTTAGATGGAGGAAGGAAAATGTTTTTGGGTTAGTACATCATAAAACATGATGTAAAGTGACTAGGGTCAGCTTGTATAGTAACAACTTGACCTTCATGCTCAAATTTGATGCATCGGTGTAGGGTAAATGGAACACAACCCATGTAATGAATCCAAGGGCATCTTAGTAAGACATTGAACTATAAATAATCTTCTACTATGTATAAGAGCTTTATAAGGGTGCTAGGTCCTAGGTGAATGTGAAGGATAACAGTTATTAAATTCATGGCCATGGTAACATTAACTGATCATAGCACCATTGATGTTTTTGACATAATGTTCTCAGGTAATTTGAGTTGGTTTTAGGCATGGGAGGAGATAATGTTGATACTATCTCCCCCATAAATCATAACTCTTTTGATGTGGGTCTAGTTGATATAGGAGATAATGAAGAGAGGAGGGTTTGGATCATCTGGATAGATGGAAGGTATTTTTGAATCCTTGAAGGTAACAAGGTTAGAAATGTGAAGAGCTATGAAAAAGGTTGATAAAGGTTGAGGGTATTTTAGAATAACCTCTATAAATTATAATTCTTCTATCATTACTTGGCGATGATGAGGTGAGGTATTGATCAATTCATACAAACTCATCTTCACCAGTGTTTGGTGAAGTTGTTTTAGAAATACTCATTGGATTAATTCAAAAGGATTGGAGTGAGAGGGTCAAAATATAGACACTTTGGGATTGGTTTAAGGTATGTGTGTTTGGTATTGGTTGGGTGATTAGGTAGTGGAAGAGGAATATGTCCATGAAATGGCCACCTTTTCTTTTCCCTTATCTTTAAGTTGATCGTATGATCATGTGACCACATGGATGGTATGGATTGGGGGAGGAGGTTGTGATATAGGCATGGTAACACTAGTTTTAATGGCTTATTTAAGATATTTTTGCATTATTTTACACTAAAATAACTTAGAAATGATGTGGTAAGGCCTCTTATTTATAGATTTTTACAAATGTCTAGAATCAACGTGAACCGTCCATCTCAAGATTGAGATGTGTGGTTGAGGATTAATTCAATTTTTGGAATTAAGTTTGTAATTATCCTCATCATGAAATTAGAATAATGGGAAATTAGGAGGCATGGAAGGCATCATGGAAGGCATTGATGAGGCATGAAGGGCATGAATCTTGATATTTGTGGCATTTATGGCCTAGGGATGTCTTCCCAAGAAATGAGGTCATCTAATGATGTAGATATTCCATATTCATTTCCAAAACAAATTATTCAACAAGTTTCCATGGAATTATTAATTATGCCTTGATTTGGGTTAATTAACTCTTAAGCATGTTTAAGCACTTTATGCATAAATTACTCAAATTGATCATAATGTCTTGTTATTCATCCAAAATTCAACTGGATTAGAATTGGAAGGTGATGTTAGATTCGTTGGAACCATATTCCCATTTAGGATGTTACCAATAATAAATAACAAAGACACATATCTTGTACAAGATATTTGATAGTAAAGAGCAATTTAGAGCACTTAGGTGTAAAATTGGCATTTTGACTCAAAATGAACTAATCAAAGTTAGCTAGCTCATAAATTGCATTGCACCATTTAGGGATACCCTGGCCAAAATTAGCACTTGAATATGTTACTTTCACATCATTTAGCATGTTTTAGTATTTTTAGGCCAAATTGTGTATTTTAAGTGGAAATTGGCCAAAATCTTGGTTAGAGGTTATTGATGGCCAAATTTAGGTGTCTACAGAGTCAAGCTAGATGATTTATTCATTCTTCTTCACTCTGAGGTGAGAGTGGAGGAGTAGGTAGGTTTTGGTCAATGGCTAATGGTTCTTGGATTAGTGTGAGGTTAACAAGAGGCTCATCTAATAATAAGTCATCCTCATGATATAGCTAATGGTCTATCACTTGGATATTTTTGTAATTCTCTATGTCATGCCTAGGTATCCTATGGTATAAATATACTAATCTATCATTGTACCAAGATGGTTTAGGAATATGTGGGCCAAATGGTTTGATAGGTGGAAAGGTTAGGCAAGATTATTATAATAGCCTTTATATGATGGTTGAGTAAGATTTAGGCAATGTTGGAAAAGGCATAAGGATCTTAGGTTTGGTAGCTAAGGTGGAAGCCCTTTTAGGAGTGGGCTTGGTGGTAGAGGTTTTAGGTAAATGAGTATTTTTAGTGGACAATTTCAATTTTGGTAGAGAGGTTGATAGTTTGGGGTTACAATGTTTTGGGCTAGACATTTTAGAGATCAATGGTTTATTTATAGATGATTGGGAAGTAGGAGGTATGGTCATATGTATCTTAGTGAAAATATGTGTGGGTGAATGTAAGAGTGATGGTGTAAACAAAAGTGGTGGTTGGGTTTTGATTGGGATGGTTGGTTTCCCAATTAAGGTAGAGGGGTGAGGTCCCAAAATAGAGGGCAAAGTGGAGAGGGGAGGTAGAGTTTTGGGTTTTTATGTGGTTTCACCTTATTGGTTGGCTTAGCTTGGGGCTTATTTGATAAGTTTAGTGGGCTTAGATCTAAATTTATTGATGGGTGAGTAATTTTATGAGTAGGCAATACACCAAGGTTCTTGGTGGGTTTAGTTACAATGGCAGAAGGTGATTTAGTAAATTTGGGTGAGTTTGGTTCTGATGGTGCTACTATGGTTTGATGGGTAGAGGTGTTTAATGGTTGGGTTGTGGTGATAGTAGATTTGATAATGGAAAGGGTAGTTTGTTTTGATAAAGGAGGTTCCTACTTGGTTTTATAAGGGAGTCCAAGCTATTACCAAAAGGTGTCCTGATCTAGGTTAGGTTTAAATATGAACTCTAAGTTTTTAATTAGTCTAGAGAGGGGTTTATAGATGGGCCTAAATCCATTGATAGTAGATTAAAAGGATAGATCTAGGGGTTGAGGGGGAGGAATGATTACCTCTTCCTTTTCTTGATCAAGAGTTTACAATACTTGGTAAGGTAATTCCCTGGTGGGAGGTGTAGGCAAAGTGGTTTCTTCCTTAGGAGTGAGTGTTAAAGGAAGAGTGGATTTTTGTATGATTGAGGAAAAAGACAAAATGAGAATGGTTTCCTCCTCTGATGTGTATGTTAAGGGATAGGTTGGTGACTCCACTACCTAGATAAGTGGGGTAGGGGAAGAGGTGATTTGGTCAATTTTTTCCTTGGTAGTAAGTGCACTAAGAACTATATTAATAGAATGGGCCTCCTAAGCATGAGAATATTCTACTTTGTTTTCATTATTGGTAGATGGAGTGTGGTTAGGAAATGATTGTTTGAAGATGTCAAGTGATTGGTTTGGGGGTGCATTGGGATTATCCAACACAAGTTCCTCCTTATCAATGAGAGTTTAGATAACATTTTTAAAGTTATTACACCTAGTAACATCATGTCTAATGACTCAATGGAAGGGGCACAATTCATTCTCCTTGTACCAACTAGGTATAGGTCAAGAAGAATTGAATTATTGTGAAGGTTTGATGGGGGGAAGCTATGTGTTATTGGATTTTAACAATTTCTCGAAGATCAAATCATATTACTCTCTAAGTAGAGTAAATTACCTTTGGTTTTTGTAGTTTAGGTTCTCGGTGTTTTGATTGGAGGAATTGGAAGAGTTATATTAGTTCATAATTGGGTAGAGGGGCAGTCTTAAGAACAAAAAAATTCATGGTTCCCTTATTTTTAGAGTTAGTGTTGGTTTGGTTTTTGGGTTCAGAGGAAGAAGAATCATTTGATTTAAAGTTGGAATTATTGTTTCTCAATTTCAACTTCCCCTCATCAATGGCCTTTTTTTAAGTTTTTGTGTCATGGTGAAAGCTTCATTAAAGGTCTTGAAGCTATGGACTTGTAAAGTAGAGGAGATGTCTTTGGTGCAAGGTCAGGCAAAGAGGTCAATTAGCTTTGGTTGGGGTAGAGAGAAGGAGAGTTACTTTATCAAGATTTTTTTATAGGCTACAAAGTCAACAATAGATTCATCATTAAATTAATGAATGGAGTAGAGGTTAGTGATGGATACTTTCTTAGAGATGTTTATAGAAAAGTGATCTAAGAAAATTTGGGAAAGTTGGGAAAAATAAAAGGAATGATTTTTAATAATACTATAACAATCTAGTGTCAAACCTAATAGAGACATGGGAAAGGTATGAAGAAGGAGAGCATCATCATAGGCAATCATATAACATGAATGCCTAAATGCTCTTAGGTGATATTGAAAACTTTGAAATTTCCCATTCAGGAAGGTATGATCAAATGGGTATGGATGGGTGAATTGGTTCATTATAGATTTACTCTTATGAAAAAATATTATGAGCTATAGAAATGGATGAATCTATAGTAGTCATTTTATCCATTAACATTTTGACAAAGTTAGTTTGGGTGTGTGCACTCACATAGTTGTAAGGTAGATTGTGTTACGTTTGGGTAGGTGTGACATATGTATAATTGGTGGGGGGTTGAGAGGTTGCCACATGTTGGTATGTGGACATGGGTGGTTGGGATGATGCTAAATATGAATACGTGGAGATAGGCAGTTGGGTGGAAGGTAGAGGTACATACCCTTGTCGGTTAGGGGCATAGCCTAGGTTTGGTGTAATGGGTACCTATTGAAAGATTAATGTAGGTTAGGTAAGAGGTATGGTTGGGTTAGTATATATAGGGTAGGTGGTGACTTTGGTACTGATGGGTGGAAGGTTGAAAAGTATGGGAACCACCAAGTTCTAAAATGGAGTGGAGGTAGGTAGGTTGGGAACAAGGGGAATGGTGATGACACTAGTAGAGGGTAATCTTAATTTAAGGGAAGTGTTAGAGCCCAAATTTTGGGTTGCTCCTATACTATGAGGGTTATTAGTTGGGGAAGAATGTGATTAGGTGTTTCTTGGTTGAGTGGGTTGGTTTTGGATGGTGGTATCGGTAGTATTGTGGGAAGAAGATGATACCTAGGTGACTAGAGGTTGAGTGGAGATGGTGAAAAAAATAAGTGTCACCCATAAGGTGGGATGACATGCCATAGGGTTGGTTAATAGGTAGAACTGAAGTAGGGTTATGGTGGGATATGGTGTTAAGGTAATACTAGAGGGCTATGGGGTTGTTATCTAGAAAGGTGGAAAAAATTTCATCACCTTAGACAAATGTTCAAAGGATGGTAGGAATCCTATAAGGATGAGGAGAACTCTCTAGATCGAAGATGCACTCTATGGATGAAGGAGAAGAAGAAGATGGATGATTAGGAGGTGGGACCTGGTTGGCTTAGTTTCTTAGTTTTTTTATAGTCAAAACTATGTAGATGAGGAAAGGAGGAAGATACAAATAATCTCACAATTCAAACAAAGAGAAGATAAGAAAAAGCCAAGGAAAAAACACATAGTAAATCTTGTTAAATCCTAAGGTTTATTTTAGTCTCTCTTGTGGCTTATGGCTGAAGCTTCAAAAATTATGTGACTCAAATTGGCTTGTAGAGCAGGTACTAGAAAAGAAGTCTATGGTTTGTTTTAGGTTATGTTTAGGCTCTTAAAGGGATCTATATTGGAAATCAGTATGTGACTTGATATTGGGGTCTACACCCTTAATTCACACACCATAGTGATAAGGGTGTTGGGTTCTTATCCAAGATATACTAATTGTTAGAGTTTATACTCAACTAGAGAGCAAAGTTGGTTCTCCCCTTGGTGATGAAATTTAAGTAAGATGGCTAAGAAAGGTGACCGATAGGTAATGAAATCCTAGTTAGACCTTATGTCAATGTTTGATGCCTTATTAAGCGTAAGTAGTTTGGTCTTGTGTGTGTGATAAGAGTGAAGCTACGATTGATTCAATTGATTAATTAAGCAATGTGAGCTAAAATAAACAAGTAAGTAATTGATGCAGTCAACTTTAAGCCCAAAATGAAAATTTGATTTTGTTGTATGAGTAGAAAATAAGAAGAAACTATGAACCCAAGAAAAGATCCAAGGGTCCCACCAGTCATGCCAAAATGTTTCATATAAGTTTTTATTATATTCTTTGGAGGAAAGAGAAATGAAACTTGAGAAGGGTATGGTTAGGAAAACATAATATGTTGTGCATGCATAGATCCAGATGATTGTATATACTCCTCTTTGGCTTCAGAAGAATGACATATAGAAAAGAAAACACTAAAGAAACTGGTTGATTAGTTAGGTGGATTGTCTATCAAGCTAGACATAAAAATCATGAGCTTCCTTGGAGGCTATCAATCCACATTTTTAAACAATCAAGTTCTAAAAGATAAAATACTTGCATAAATTATAGAAGATGTTGAAATGAAATATAATAATTACTTGATAAATGAATAGGTGAATTTGACTAATTATAACAATAAACATATTGATATTAATGCCAAATTAATCAAGTATTGTTGATAAAATAAGGTAGGGTTATATTGTTAGGCAGATGATCTAAAATTTGGATTTAGTTGAGGTCTAGTGGGTGAAAACAACTTGAAATTTATTTGTCTAACAGTGACCATCGGTGGTGGGGTGACCATCAGTGGTTAGGGTAACCATCAGTGATTAGGATAGATTGTCAATGGTCAGGGTGACCATCAATGGTTACTATGGGTTTGGGGTGTTTTAAGAAGTCTAATTTTATAAGGTTATAGAATGGAATTCTAAGAGATGGGTTTAGGTTGGGTTAATTATGAAATAGAAACAAAGTAACTAATTTGATAAAAATATATACTTAGCTTACTAGTTGTTGATATGAAGAATGATTGAAGGATCTTTTGATGGAGCTTAGAGAAATTTCAATAGAGTAATAATGCTTAGTTAATGGCTGATGAATGGTAGTGCTTTAGATCTCTGTAATGTCTACTAGTTCACTAGAAGACCACTTGTAAAAGGATGTTATTATGCAAGAGTTTCCAAATTTGGATGCAGATGATTGATTGATTTTAGATCCTTTTTTCACCTCCTCCTCCTCTCTTTTTATAAGAACATGGGAGAGGTGGAAGTGTAGGTTTAACTTGTCTAATTTAACTTTGACATGCATTAATTTTTGAGTGGATTAGGAAATTAATTATAGAAAAGAAAGTTTGAGTTGAAGTTTGTGTTGTCTAGGTAGTAGAAACATGACCATCGATGGTTAGACCTAATCATCAATGGTTAGGGTGATCATCGATGATCGAGTGTCAAAGATAAGGTTTGGTCAAGGTGGGTTAGTGAGCCAGTTTAGCTAGTTGGTTAACTTGGCTTAGGTTTGCATTCTAAGGGTTGTGGGAAGGTCCCTAGGGGGTATCAAGGTGTTCTAAGGGTGTTTCAACATCTAGAATCATTATGTGTAGGTTTCTAGTGTCTACATTTTTCATCTGAGGATATCGATGTTTTGTCTTTTTCATGACCAAAAAAGTTTGCTTTCTTTCCAAAGTAGGTAGAAGGATCCAAATAAAAATCAAAGGCTTACTTATGATCACTAATGGGCAATCCATCTCCTAAGCCCATAAACTCTATAATATATTCTTCTTTGTGGAATTCATCAAGGCATATGACCAAATTTTATTGGTCCTAATCAATGAGTTTAGGATGGAAAAGGCAAAAAGAAAAATGGGATGTTATGGTCATAATAGAACTTGAATCAAATAAGTTCATGTCAGCAAGCTCATCAAAAAGGCTATAATGGGACACTACGTCGCTATTAGGAGTTTAGTTAGTAGTCAATTTAGAATAATCACTATCAAAAGTTATGAGGTCATCCCTATGTGATATAAATTTGAGACCTTGATTCAAGTTAGGTTTACTTGCTAATAAAGGTTCTATGATTATTTATGCTCATAGGCCAAGGCCTTTTCCTATATAATAAAAAATATCCATAATATTATTAGGAATAGGATATTTTGGCTTTTAAAAACAATCAACAATGCCATTAGAATATAACCAGTCTCCTTCAATGAAATCTTCTCGATCCTAATTTGATGAAGTAACAGGTAAAAATACCATGGATAGTTTCTATGTTTATTTATTCTTTTGCCAAATCATGTTGGGTCTATTAGGGATTTTTAAAGGTTTGGGTTTTCTAAATGATTTGGAAGACTTGGGCAATTTAGTATGGAAAGCATCCTTAAGATGGTATGTGGAAATGCCCATGTTTTCTATAACAAATTATTTTACAAGAGTTATGGGAAATAGATTAGTCAAAGTGGAAGCAAGGTCATTAGGGTTGAAATAATTGGATTTATGTGGATGCAAAACTATTTCCTTGCTCTTCTTTGCAACAAATTTAGAACTAGGACAATAATTATAATTATGAAATTCAGCCTTGAGATGTTTGTATTAATGATAAGGCTATAGATCGATAGGAGTGGTGACATCAATCCCATCATGGGGAAACTTGAGGAAATGATGCAAAGTAGATGGAATATATTGTACTTTATGGATCCAATGATGACCAAGAAGTATGTTATAAGGAAAATCAATATCCACAATATGTAATAAAGTGTGAAGGGACACAAACCCAATAATGATTGGTAAACAAATAGTATCATAAGACTCCATTTTGGCATTAGCATATGCCTTTACAGTGATAGTCTATGGCTAGATGACCTTTGAAGTGTAACCCAATCTTTGTACTAGTTTGAGGGATACTATGTTCAGCCCTAAACTATTGTCTATAAGAACTTGCTTGATTTTATGGTTTTCAATAATGAAATTTATATACAAGGTGTTATTATGACTAGGACCAAGATTTGACATGTATTTTTGATCAAATTTAACCTATAAAAAGGAAGAAAAATTCCCTAAAAGCATTTGAAACTATTCAATATTAATGTCATGAGGCATGTGGACTATTGAAAAAGGTCATTCAAAATAGTTCTATGGACTTCAGATGTATGCAAAAGATCTAAAATAGAAATTTACATAGATATTTTACTCAATTGGTCTGATAGACTATTAGGCTTTTCAATAGTAAGAAGAGATGGTTTAGCCTTAGTTGGTATAGTGTTTATCTTTGGATCTAAATTCATAATGTTCACATTGGGTCCAGTGGTAAAAGGGGGCAAAGGGACCTAAAGTGTAATTTGTAGTAATCTAGTTACAATAACACAATCTAGAGGTGGAAATGATACATTATAATTAGAAGATGAAGGCAAAGGTACTTGGAGGGTGACCCGCAGGTGTCTAATTGCATTTGATCAATTTGAATTTGATGAGGAGCCATTATAATTAGAAGAAGGATGAGGTCCAAAAATGGTAACCCACACAAACCAAGGCAAAAAAGAATTGATTTTACTTGATGAAATATTATGTGAGGGAGAGGTTATTGACCCTATAATAATGGGTCTTATAATTTGAGAAGTATGGGATGGTTCATGGGTTTTAACAGTGACAGTGGCAATGTAGATTATATAAATACACCCCACATTATTATTATAGTTGTAAGGTATGTTTTTGTAACCCAGGTTATTATCATGGGTATTATGATCTTGATTATTATGATTCTAACCTTGATTTTGATTGTCACTTATTTTTTCCTTGGTTTTTATTGTTTCTTACCAATTGTTATTATGTCTAAGAAATGGATCTTTGTAGATGCCGATACCCTAATTAGTGTTCTATGGAGCAAGTTTGATTTAAAATCCACCACTTTCAATTAGATATTCAATGAGATGTCATAATTAAACATAATGATAAGCACCATGACCAATAACATGATGGAAGTTAAAAATTCATTTTCCTAATCCCAATCAGTTTTGGGTTGATCTTTAGGAAATGGCTTTGGGATAGGCCACATAATTAGATTAGCTACTATGAGCTTTTAGAACACTACCTCAATAATCTCTCCTAATTTGTTGAAGACTTGATACTTATTATTGAACTCCTTTTGTGGAGGGAATCTTTACAAAGTTTTTGGTGGATTAAATAGATCTAATTTTACACTTGGAACTAGCAGAGCTTGCACCATTTATGCATTTCTTGATTCAGTTACTCCATTTCCAACCATGTTGTTGTTCTTATTCAACCCCTTAGGTTTCTCTATTGAAATAGTTTGAATAAGTGATTAGGTCTAATTTGACATTTATCCCTGTGAATAAATTTTGACAAGGCCTTTAGTGATAAGTACCTTCTCAATTTGTATACCCTTGTCTATAGTTTCTTCAAATGTGTTCACACAAGTAAGTCATAGATTTTGCACCACCTTAGAGTGTAAATTATATGAAAAGATTTCAACCAACTATTTGTGTAATAAATTATGTTAAAATCATCCAACTAATTATCTCCACCACTATATATATGCTATGAAGCTTTATCCATCTCTCTATTTGGCTTTACTCAAGTCAACCATGGTCAACTCATGTTAAATATTGTATGAGAAGTGGTTGATGAACCTTTTAGATAGATCATTCCAATCTATAACTAATCCCTTGGGTAACTTAAGAATCTAGTCTAAATCTTGACCTACTAAACTTCATGGAAAGAAGCAAAGAAAATAAATGCTACTATATGATACCTCCTAACATAACATACAAATTCTTGAATATGTTCATTAGGGTCACCCTTTCCTTTGTTTTTGTCAAATTTGGGTGCTTTAAAATGAGGTAGAAAAGGGACTTGGAGAATACTCAAATTGACTGGATATGGACATATCTCATCAAATTTATACTTCTTGATTATGTTTCCTGTCTCCAATAATGACATAATTTCTTTCATTGAATTACACTCTTACATGTTTGGTGCATTAGAAGGTGTAATATAATCCCATGTGGATTTTTTACATATATACACCCTATGATCTATAACTTTTTTTTGTTCACTCCTTGAATTAAGTGAGTCAGCCATTGATTCTTGGGTTGATAAACATTCCCTAAAGTCAACCGCCTTGAATTATAAGTGTTTTTTTAATTTTGGGGAGTTTATGGTCTATTCACCAAAGTATATGTTGATTAGGAAGAACTTTCCAAATTATTTTAAATAATTTCCTCAATACGCACTGCATGTTTTTTTCCTTAATTTTTTGAAGGAACAAGAGGTTATTGATGATTGCAAAATGTATGCTTCATGTTTGTCAAATAATTTTTCATAAAATTTTTATAATTGGGTTGTTCAACTGAGATGTATTGATCCATCATAGGTGTGTTATCAAATAAAGTGTGTTGCATTAGTTCTATCACATTCCCTTGCTCCTTAAAAGCATCATTGTGTATGGAAGTGGAAATTAAAGATTCATTTAAGTCCATGATAATTTGTTCTACTTATCATTGACTTATATTATTGATCTTGGTGACAAGATCTCGATCATTATGTGTTGACTCTAAGAGCACATTCTTCCCATTGCTATAAGATACAATGTTTGTTTTTACAATATGAGTGAGGAATTGTTCTCCCTATTTTTCTTCTACCTTAACCAAGGTATGTAATTATTCCATATAAAAGTTTGATGGAAATATAGCATTGGATTCAATCAATTTAGGAGTGCTTCAACTTTATCCTTTAGGGGTTGATGTTCAAAATAGTATTCTTTAGATCCTACAATCGTGGGAATGTCTTGAAATACAATAGGGTTGTCTTGTCCATAATAAAAGTGTTCTTCTTCATAGCTAGGGTTGTAAGAGACCCCACTATGAGTATACATTTATGTCATGTATAGAATTTTTATCTCTATAATTTCTAAGATCTAGAAAATGTTTTGCAAACATTTAACAAGACGTGTTTTGATTTTCTCCAAACAAGTGACAAGGTAAAAAGAGATTATAATAAAGAGAGGTGGCATAGTAACGCACAATTAGAATAAATGGTTAAAAAATTATTCAAATTTTATGGGTTGAAATATTTAAATTGGAAGAGGGTATGATAAATTTGAAACCTAAAATGTAAACTAGTACACTAAACATAAGTCAAAGATACATCAATACCGTAAAAGCTAGGGACAACTTTGATGATTTATAATTAGAAAATTAGAATAAAGTCCTTATAATGAGGAAAGTAACAATGTAAACTAACAAAATAAAGATGTGAAAACACATAATAATTCCTAAGTATAAAAATAAAACCAAATGGGCAACACAATGCCACCACATGGTAATAGGAAGTAGAATTTTTCTATAACTTAGAGCATGAGCGATATGAAAGATAACCTAAGTTCACAATGATAAAATGATGATGAGCTTATATAATGACTTTCAACTCAAATAGTAAATTGTACCCAAGTTAACGCAAATAAAATGCAAATGGGAAACTGATTAACACCTTGGCTTAGAACTTAGAAAGGTGAGATTTCAAATTTGAATTAAAAACAAAGGACTTAAAGATTTTTGTAAAAAGGTCTAGACTCAAATGGACAACATAACAACATTACTTAGATAAGATAAACATAATGTTTCACATGAGGATTTAAATAAGGCAAAATGTGATTTTGATTTAGTTAGCATAATGAATCCTTGTTCAAATAAAATGGTTGATAACAAATGTTTTTGGCTAATGTGTTTTGGTTTATAAACAATTTTTAGACTCAATAAGACCAAACAAGTAAAGTAAAGGTGACAAAATACAACTAAGTATAATATACAAACCCCTAAACTAATAAAGTTGCTTCATATTAATGAATTATGTCTATATAAGTGATTTTAGGAGGATTTTAAGTGTTAATCCAAAAATAACAGTGCATGAAGTAATAGGTTTTTTACACCCCTCTTCTCCCAAGAGATTGTATGGTGATATAGAACTTCAGACTACTTTCCATACATCAATAATATATTTTTGGTAGGTAGGGCTATACTAAACCTAAATTTTCAAATGTATAGATGGTCCCAAGTGTGTTTAACACTAGATATGCCTCACATCAATTGAGCTCATATAGGCTATCTTAGTATGTAAGGCTCTATTCCTTTTCATAGTGATTCCATATATGTACTTCTTAGTAGAATCCTTTGGTTAGTCAGACCTAACTCAGGTCTTCATTATGATTAGAGAGGCTAGCCACTCAACCCCATGGAGATCATAGTATATATGCTTTGATTTATACACCCTACCATGGAGTGGGGTAGAAACAATGATGGGAGATGAATTCCCATGTCAAATCGTCCCTAAATAACTCATGAGGAGGTTATGAACTCCTGCTCACAAGCTAAGTTGCATAAAAAAATAACCATGTGTAAAGACTTTAAAGGTTGTGTTTAGATCACCCAACCATACAAGTTTTCGAGAGAGACTCAACTACATTCTTTCCATGCCTTGGACAAGGCACAATTATAAAGGAAAGAGTGATTTTGATCACTTCATCTCCCTAAATAAGATGGGGGAGAGCATTCACACATCCTTCATATTGCAAAAAACAAACAAGTATAAAATGATCTAGCATAAAAGAAATAATTGTTTACTTTAATACACCAAATGGAAGTGTTAGTGAAATTTTTGGCCCCTTGGCCTTAGTTGAAAACTTGGAAAAAATTTACAAAATGAGAGAACACAAACACCTAGATTCCTTTTTAATCACCAAATGGAACTTTTCAAGACTTAAGCATTGTCAAATTTGGCACTTATATAGCATGTGACTTATAATTTTTATAGGGTTTACTTATAATTTGAGGCACATTTATCAATGAGATAAGAATTATTTGAAAACATTCTCTCAAGTTTCTCTAATTTTATTACATAGAGACTGACGTCAATCAACAATAATCGATGCTAGTTACAATAAAACTGATGGTGGTTAGAACATGATCAATTTTGATCAAAATAGAACTGATGATGGTTACCTATGAACCCTTAGGCAAAACATGTTTTGTCAAAAATAATTTATTATCCCAAATTAGTATAAAATCTTTAGAAAACCTCTAGATCTTACAATAAGATTATTAGACAAAGACTTAACAAGTTCTTAAAATCTAGAATAACAACTTGAATTTTTTAAGAAAAATTAAAAAACCAATATTTTTGTTGTGTTTTATCCTACATGGGGACTAATGCCAGTTAGATAGGATTGATGTTGATTAGACAAAATTAATACTGGTCACTATGTAAACTACATCAACAAAAGCACAAAAACATGAGAAAAATAATGATAAAACTTGGTTTTTAGAGATTTTAAAGCACTTTTTAGCAAATCTAAGAATGCCAAATTGGTCTCCTTGCTTGTATGGGATGTTTGGTTCCACCATATATGCCAAGATATAGATACAAAATCCAAAGTGAGTTAGATCAAGCATTAGTAAAAAAAACTCAAAAAGTGCATAAAGAACATAACTAACTAAGCCAACTCCATCAACAGGGTTTGCAAATGACAATTAAGAGCTATTAAAATAAAGCATATACATCAAACCTTCTCAAGAGCATCCCATCATCCAAATGTAGCTCAAAACATGATTTTACCTTGATTTGGTGCTCAAGTCTTTGTTAATGATGAGTGACTTACTCCTCCATCACTTAAAATGCACCAATGAAACTAGGTTCATGATATTTTATCAATGCTATGCCTATAGTGAAGCTATTATATTAAAAATTAAGCATAATAATACTACATAAAGAAGACTTGTGGAGAAAATTTTGCATAATAAGTTGAAACCAAAAGACCTTAAAAAGATGAGTGAGAAGCCTCTTATTTATAGATTTTTGGAAATGATTAGAATCAATCATGACCATCCATCTTGAGATCAAGATGTGTGGCCATGAATAAATTCAATTTTGGAGGCAACATCCATAAATACCCTCATAAATATTTGGAAGGAAGGGGCATTAAAGAGGTATGGGAGGCCTTAAACTTGATATTTATTGCATTTATAGCTTATGGATACCAGCCCAAAAATGATGTCACCTTATGATGAAGATATTAGAAATCCATTTCCACTTAAAAGATATTCAATAAATTCCATGGATTTTCCACTTCAGCTCTTGATTTGGTTTAATTTGCCTAAGTGAAAATAATCAAAAATTTATGCAATTCTTTAGAAATTGGTTGCTCATTTAACCAAACTAGTATAAATATCAAGTTACTGGGTTGTAATTTGATTGTAGTGGAATTATAAGGTGTCAATTACATATGAGCCATTATCCCATTTAGGATATTATCGACATGAAATAACACATGCACATGTCATGCACTTTTGAATTATAAGAATTCAGTGGTTTAGAGCATCAAACTACATTTTTACCATTTTGACTCAAAATGATTTGAGAAAAGTTAATAATCACATAAAATGCATTGTCCCATTTATAGATACATTATCCTGAATCATCACTTATACATGATAACTTGAACCATTTATCACATTTAAGTGATTCTGGCCCAAATTGTGCATTTCAGTTATTTTAAGATTGCTAATTTCAACACAATGGTGTTAGGAATTGGATGTATACAAAGGAATTTCAACATAATGATCTCCCTAAAAATTATCTTAGCTATTTCATTAATGTTAAACAATCCCCTTCTGAATTAGATCATGATTTCATTAAATGATAGAAATCTTTGGCCCATAAATATGATCATAACATGACTAATGATAACTTATTCAAACTATTCATAACTGCCTTAACATCTTCCCCTCAATAAAAGGTTTGAACTTTTTCTCCACAAACTCTAAAAAATGTTATCGATCAATCTAAAATACAAGACTTTCTTATGAAATAGTTTGACCCCAAAACTAAAACCATCAAGGGATATTTCCAAAACTCCACTAATGCAATCACTGGAAATCTCCTAAAACAAAACCAGGAGTAGCCAATATGAATAATACCCAATCTTACCATGAACCCCTAACTGTTCCATAAATGAAACAAATTTTATCACTTTCTAAACCTTTCACTTATGCCAATAATCCACCTACATGGTAGGATCTTATAAACATTTTTTGGTTTCATACCGATGTGGGCCACTCTCATGAATCATGCCATGGGATTACCAAATTTGTTGTTTATTTTATGTTAGGAGACACATTCAATCATGAAACTATGATCAATATACATAATCATGATTATGTTAATACCTCTCCAAAGAAATAATATTCTAAGCCTTCTTCCTCTAAACATCCCAAAAAACATTCTACTTCCAACCCACAACATTCAAATAAGGATATATGTGCAATTGATGCTGAATATGACCAATACTATACCAATTCTCAATATGCGAATATAATTAAAGTCAATTATCAACTTAATCCTACCCACAGAGATCCTATCTTCCAAACAAAAAAACAACACTTAAAGAATAAATTATTACATACACCACTACCACTACCATACCTTAAGACACAAACGAGGATACATGTCCACAACCATAACCTCAAGCTACTTCTCTTCCTACCAAAAATATTTTACCCTCCAATCCTCATGTTGGTTCTTCATCTTCTAAATCTAATTAGATTTTTTGAGATGATCTCAACTCTATGCCTTGTAAAATACCCCTCATAGAGTTAGTTCATAATTCTCCTTATTATCATAAATTTTTCAATGCAACAATTATAAGACATTGAAGAACCTCTTTCCCTTGAAGTGGAATAACCTATTCAATATCCTATACTAATAGAAGTATACACTATTGATATTATTTTTCATTCTTATAAACCTTCCATATAATTCTTGGAAGAAGATATGATCAATGATAAAATTATTTTTTGAGCCAACAATCTACCTATTTTCATTAAAACATTAATTAATACCACCCTTATTCAAAAATTCCTAGTAGTTGAAGGGTCAAGAAATAATGTTACATCCCTTTAGTTAATTCAATAACTTAGATATACAAAAGAACACCTTCATCAAACTCATCTCACATGTCATATATTTTAAGAAACATATAAAAAACCACTTGGATATATTTGGCTCCCCCTCACTATTAGACCCAATACCATACACATTATGCTCATGGTCCTTGATTTACCATTATCCTAAAATATACTCATAGGTCACTCATAAACACATTACATGAGGGATATTTCCTCCTCAGATAGTCAATGTATCAAATTCATCCATAAACGAAAATATTATAAACATGAATTTGATCCTAATCCATGGAGTATTCATTAACATTATTGGATTCTAACCATTCCACAAATTAACAATGCACCTCTCCCTAAATTTATTAACATGAATCCTTATTTATAGGTCAATCTTGTTGATTTTGATGATGATGAATCAAATAACTTACAAAACACTTGAAACACTACTAATTTACCTCATATTTTAGAGTGGCTTCCTCCTTCTTTGTTACTATGTGATCGTACCATCCCTCTAGTCAATGAGATCACTAAACTCCCTCCTCCATGTAATGAACATGAATCTTCATACACAAAAGATGACTTCAAATGTAATGAATATGGAGTGGACAGATTATTTCAAGACCCTTTGTATGCAAATAGAAATGCAGCTAATCTATAAATCAATCCTAGCTCAGAGAAGATAAATCCTACTTACACTTACGATTGTTGATACATTAGATATTTAGGTTAATGACCAAGATGGATCTACCAGACCTAACCAAGGGATCTCTTAGCATAATAAAATAACTAGGGAGGGTTCCAAAGCCTTGATTCAAGAAAATTGTGTAACAACCCTAACTAGGTCTTATGTTTTCATATCAATAAAAGTATAAGTGATAAATAAAGTAAAGTCTAATCTAGTGCTCACCAAAACTTATGGCACAAAGTGGGGTTAATGAATATTAAAATTAAACATGAATAGAAGACATATACTAACATTAATGTATATAGAATCTTAATGCATGGAAGATAAGTATAAATATAGATCTATCTACTCTTACAAAGGAGGAACAAAGTTAAGAATACTTACCTTTGAATATGAACCCGTTGAGCCTCAATCTCTCCCTTGGCCAAGGTGATTCTCAAGAGGTTATTATGGTATATAAGGATAATAAGGACACATTATCTCTAGTCTAAACAACCTATCTATGCATCCAAAATACTTATCCATAAGACAAGATCTACATCTCCAATGAAAGTATGAAACCCTAAGCTATGCTACTCAAGTAGAATGGTGGATAAGTAGATGCACAATATATATATATATATATATATATATATATATATATATATCTTATTATTATCTTCTCTTCCTAAATTATGAAATGAATGTGTATATATAGTTAAATCTAACCCTATTCATTTTCAAAAATTTAGTTGATAGGGTCATCCCAATTGACTCTATATAATTATTGACAAAATCAAATTAGGTTCTAGTCTAGGTTGGCTAAGGGCCAACCTAGAACCTAAATGAGTTTTGCAAATTAAAAGACATGGTTGGTGGGTCTGATATTGTATTATAAACCATTAAAAAGGAGTTTAGGCTAGGAAAGGATTAATTAAGGCATAAAATAACTAGAGGAGGGTGAAAAAGTGTTTATATTGGTATCAAGTGGTAGTGAAGGGATGATAATCCTATGAATCATCAATGGTTTATTGACCTATTTCCTAGTGCACCCCTTTAGGCATACACTCAGAGAGATTGAGACTCGATGGGTTTCATCAATAGACAATGCATTAGTAATTGAAAAAGTTTGAAAATATTATGTGTATATGTATGCCCCACTCGAAGCTCATCATGTGTCACTTAGGTACAAAATGAGATGGTGCTTCAAGAAAACAACATAGTAACACACAACACTGAAGTTGAATCAATTATTCAAAGGAGGAAATAAGATAAATGAAAGGGTATAATTTGAAAATAGCATACCTTTACTTACCTTAGTGTTGTAGATGAATAGGGAGATGAAATAAATGTGAAGGTGTCCAATGTATGGTGCATTAGATGAACCTGTAGAAATTAGTAGAAAAAGAGCAAAAAATTGAATTTTGACAACATAGATATATAATATGTGAAAAGATTTTCTATATTTTTAGTATTCTAGAGCATTTTATGGTTCGAGAAAATATCTAGTAGAAAAAAAGATATGATCAAAAGGCTAAATTTGGTGGGGAATATGTGAAAGGTAAATAATTTTTGAATAGTAAATATAAATAGGGTAAAGAATAATTCATTTGTTATTTTTACTATTTTGAGAAAATAGATCTCTGATAGACTTAGTTGGAAACTAGAGAGACAACATGGTGAGGAGATGATAGATGAGATGAGGAGGATTCATAGTGGTCATAATGAGTGTAACATAGGTAATTTCTAAATATTTTTATTTGAAATTAATCCAAAAAATATAAAATTGACTATTAGGCAAAATCTAGGCACCAAAATGAACCCTAAGAATTTTTTTAGGTAAACTAGGGATAAAAATGGGGGTACTAAGGAGGAATAAGATGGACCAATAAATACCTAAGTCATTTATGGTAAATGGGTAGAAATTTGTTAGTATGGATAAACATAGTCAACCAAGTTGACTTAGTGTGTAAGGTGAAAGAGAAGAATAAAGCTGGTTGTGTAGCAGTGGGTTGATTTAATGCTAAGAAAGGGGTCAATTATGTAGTATTAGGCCAACTTAATTAGGAAGGGGTAAAGGCTAATTACGTATGATAGGGCTGACTTAGTTTACTGAAGAGGGTCAATATAGTATCATTAAAATAGGTTGACTGTGTATAACAAGGTTGATATAGTATCTAAGAGCAATAAAATGGTTGATCTAGTGTTGATGTGATCAATCTAGTAGGAAATTAAAAGGGCCAATATAGTATCACAAATTAACTCAAGGGATGATTTAGGATGAAAGCAACAGATTCTATAGAAAATTGAGAAACTAAATCAAACAACTAATGTAAGTGGCTAATTTATGAAATTTTAAGAATGTATTTTGATTGTTTATGATATGGATATCTGATATATCCTTTATTTGTTTGATATTTTTTAGATATGTCATAGGTATTGAAAAATGATAGATGCATCATGGCTACTAAATCTACTAGATCAATTTATGGATTTGGACAGTGTGACTGGTCACATTGGGATTTAGAGGTATCATGGAAATAAGGTGCATCCTAATTAGTGTTGATCTAATTATCATGTTCCTTAGAGCATGGGAATTGTTGACCAACACTTTTTGATGGGTGATGGATGGGGACACCATAGAGGTGGGTATTGTAGAGAGGATTACAAAGCAAGTTAGTCAAGCATTAGTCCATAAACCATGAAACATGCATAAAGAACTAACTAACCAAGCCGATATATTCTTATGGGAATTACAAAGAATAAAAAGAAACAAATGAAAGAAAGCAATCACCATATTACCTTCCTAAATGGATTCACCATACCTATGTGGCTCAAAAACATGTTCTCCCTTGATCAAGCATCTTTGTCTTTGTCAACAATGGTGGTAAGCTCCTCCAATGCCTCAAGAACACTCCATAAAACCTAGGCTCTTGATGTGGAATCACTAAACTAACCTATCAATAAAGCTTTGTAGAAACAATTTAGCATTATAACTTTGCAATGTTCAAGCTTTGAAGATATTTTGGCATAACAACCTTGCACCAAAATAGCTTAGAAATGATGTTGTAAGGCTTCCTATTTATATATTTTTGGATTTGATTAGAATTAACTTCAACCATCCATCTCAAGATTGAGATGTGTGGTTGAGGATTAATTCAATTTTTGGAATTAAGTTTGTAATTATCATCAAGATGACCTTGGAAAAAGGGGCATTGAAGAGGCATGGGAGGAATTAAATAGGCATGGGTGACCCATAATCCTGATATTTTATGCACTTATCACTTGATGGATGCCACCCCATAGATGATGTCACTAGGTGATGCAAATAATAAGAATCAATTTTAAAAAGAAATATTCAACAACTCTCATGGAAAATCCACTTAAGCTCTTGATTTGGATTAATTAGCCTTAAACAAGGTTAATCAATATTTGTGCAATTATTTGAAAATTGACCCTCAACTAATCAAAATGGTCAGAAAGTCATATTACTGGGTCATAATTTGACTGAAGAAGAATTAGAAGGTGATGCTAGATGCATTGGAACCATATTCCCATTTAGGATATTGACAACACCAAATAACAAAGGTACATGACATGTACCAATGATTTAGAAGAAAAGAGCGATCTAGAGCACTAAATGAAAACATGATCATTTTGACTTGAAATTATCTGATCAGAGATAGCTAGCCCATAAAATGCATTGCCTTATTTAGGGATACTTTGACCTTAAATGGCACTTGTAAATGACAAGTTCGAACCATTTAGGATGTTTTATGGATTTTTACCTAAAATGTGCATTTGAGTGTAATTTGAGTAAGATTAATAATTTCAACACAAATGGTGTTAGGAATTAGAGGCCTACATTTTACCCCTATTTGAGAAGACATAATGATACATTCAGG